>CM038044.1:79989941-81328941 GCA_021397845.1 Areca catechu | reverse complement strand
CCTTTTTAGGTCACCATGAAGCCTAGGAATTTTCCTGCTACTACGCCGAAGGGGCATTTTGCTGGGTTCAGCTTCATCTTGTACTCGCGGAGATTGTAGAAGGCTTCTGCGAGGTCAGTGACATGGTCAGAACTTGTCTTGCTTATAACGAGCATGTCATTCACATAAACCTGCATGTTTCTGCCAATCTAGTCCTTGAAGACCCGATTGACTAGTCGCTAGTATATGGTGCTAGCGTTCTTCAGGCCGAACGACATCATCCGGTAGCAATATGTCCCTCGATCAGTGTGAAGGCAGTGTGGTCCTCGTCCTCAGGATGCATCCAGATTTGGTTATATCCAGAAAATGCATCCATAAAGGAGAGTAGGTGGTGCCCCGAGGTGCCGTCCACTAACTAGTCGATCTTCGACAGAGGGAAGCTGTCCTTCGGACAGGCTCGATTAAGGTCAGTGTAGTCCATTCAGATCTTCCACTTCCTATTATTCTTCTTTACCATAACCACATTTGCCAGCCAGCACATGTACTGTACTTCCCGAACGAAGCCGGTGGAGAGGAGTTTATCAACCTTCTCATTGATCGTCCGTTGCCTCTCCAATGAGAAACTCTTCTTCTTCTGCTGGACAGGGTGATACTTCGGGTCGATGCTCAGCTTATGAATTATAATTTTTGGTGGGATCCCGGGCATGTTGGCCATCATCCAAGCAAACATGTCGGTGTTCGCTTGAAGAAACTCCAGCAGGTGGGCTCGCTCATCATCTTGCAGCTGCGCCCCGATCTGCACCATCTTTGTCGGGTCAGTTCTGAGAGGATACAATAGCAGGAGCTCGACCAGGCCACCTCTGGGGTCTTGCACCCTTTAGTTAAGGTCGTCTATGCTGGGGTCACCCTCGGCAACCTTGGCCGTGCGGACGGTTTGGAGGCAATGATGGATTGGCTGAGGTGCCCCCTCATTTCCCCAACACCGTAGGGAGTTGGAAACTACACCAACAGCCACTTTGTGAAGACGACCGCGTCGAGCAGGTTGAGCCCGGGTCAACCAAGGATCACATTGTAGGCTGAAGTGAGCCTACAACCGTGAAGTCATCATGACGGTACTCTGCTGAGGTGGGGTCCTGGCAGTGACCGGGAGTGTTATCTCTCCCTCAACTCCTACAGAATCACCTATGAAACCAACAAGAGGTGTGTGCACAGGTTGGAGCTGAGCAGAGGATAGATTCATCCTGGAGAAAGCATCATAAAAAAGCATATCCGTGGAGCTCCCACTGTCAACCATGATGCATTTTACAGGATGCTTTACGATCGTCATCTTGACGACCATGTCATCATTGTTTACATTTTTATTTTCAACCCCCCTCTTCCTTATAAAGGGAAGAACATTCTCAAGGTTTTCCCCACCCCGGGCCTTCTTGGAAGCGCGCTCGACTCCCCAACATATCATCCCCACTAGCTTCTTGGTAGGGCGGTTATCGACTACAGGGACCGAAGGGAGTGCAGCGAGTGCTTGAGGTTCCACTGGGGGTCTGCCCCCCACGAACCTGTAGCCCCTCTTTATGAGCTCTTCAATCTCCTTGAGGTGCCAGCATTCCTCGGTGTCATGGCCGTGGTCATGGTGGAACTGGTAGTATTTCGGTGCCTGCTGAGCCCTTTAGCGGAGGTGGGTGCTTTAGATAGCGCTCACCCTCGATCTCCATGAGGATCTTCACCCTCGAGGCGAGAAGAGGCATGAAACTCTCTTCTGGGATGGGGTATCTCCTCGGCTTTGACCTCTGGCAGAAGTTCAATGTGGCTGGCCCGAGCTTTCATGTCCCGGAGGTCTCCCCGGGAGCTGGTTTCTTCAGAGGTCTTCCATCCAGCTCTCCCCTCTTGCAATCCGTCTCCTCGTCGTGAATGTACTTCTAGACTCAGAGGAGGAGCTCGGAGTATGTCTTGGGGGCTTCTTATTGAGAGAGTAGGTCAGGCGGGAGGTCCAGAGCCCTCTCTTTAGTGCTAGCATAGCCACTGGCTCATCAAGATTATAGATCTCCAGCACGGCAACCTTGAAGCGGGCCATGTAGTCTCGTAAGAGCTCATGGTCCTATTGCCTAATGGAGAAGAGGCATCTGCCTCTCGTGGCACCTTCTGGTAGACATCGAAGTGGACCACGAACTTTCACTCCAGCTGAGCGAATGAACTAATGCTCTCCAGCTCAAGGCGGGTGAACCATACTCAAGCTGCCTTTTGGAGAGTGGCAGGAAAGGCGATGCAGAGGAGGGCATCGATTTCACCTTGGAGCCTCATGAGGGCTTGTAGCTCTCAAGGTGGTTCAGGGGGTTGGTGGTTCCATCATAGGGATCCACCTTAGGCATGCGGAACTGGCTCGGATCCAGCCCCTCTTGGACTTCTTGGGAGAAGGGGGGATGGGCATCATAGCCCACTGGCTCATTGGTGGAGCCCTGTAAATTTGCAAATTGACGGGATAGATCCGCCAGCTTGCGCTCCTATTCCTCCAGGTGCTTCTCTGCCATGCACCTGATGGCCTCATCAGTTGAACCTTCCACTGAGGTCGAAGGAGCTGGAGAAGGTGACATGGTACGGGGTTCATGATGGGGAATCTTGCCTTTTCGACCTTAGCGAGGTCTAGCTATGGCCCACCCCAAGGTCGGGGACTGGCTCTCCCGATTGGCAGACCTGGTCCGTTATCTCTTCAATGGGGTTTGATGGCTTCCTCGACGGTCTGTGGTAGCCCGCGGCTGCGAAGGCCTTCCTTGAAAGGAACACAGGCTATCACGGGGAGCTGCAGCATGGGCTGCGGGAGTCCCTGGCTACTGGTTGGTAGCCAAGGATCGATGTTGGTGCTAGAGCTAGTGCATTACTGTAGTGAGAATCTGCATCTGCTGGGCGAGTGCGGCCAGCTGAGTATCCGCTGGAGGTGGTTGAGTTGGAGTGGGGAGCTCCCCTTCCAGACTGTGCAGGTCCCCATGGGAAGGGGGACCTCCTGCATGGCTGGTGGAGACTTCTCTCGCTTGCGTCATCACCATCCTCCCGGTCAGCTGCTTGCAAGGGGACTGGGTTGGATCAAGATGTGCCCTGCCCCCTTACCTGGTTCGCCAATCTATTGCCGCCAAGATCGCCGTGGTCTGTAGCTGCAGACAGCCTTGGACCGCATCCCTGTCACCCCGGATCCTGCTCGGATGCCCAGACCTACAAAATAGAGTTAGAGACTCGGGCCGGTGATCCTGGTGGGGGCACTCCGATGCTCAAGTCAGTGATGATCTAGGGGAACAGATCCTCCTGGTCGAGCCCTACAGGTGGACTCCATGCTAGGAGGAGAATATAATGCATTGGAAGAGTGTAGAGGAGTTGAGCGCAGAGCGAGGGAAATGCTGGCTAAGGAGAGTCGAAGCTGAGATGGCTGTGTCCGTTAAGACCTTTTATGTAGGTATCCGATAGCCTAGAATCCTTAGGCTATTTTTTTTTGTTCTCTCTTGTGTGCTTGGCTCCTTTTCCCTCTGCTCAACTGTGTTTTTGCTTGCTTACCTTTCTTCTGGAACCATGGAGATTTCTTTTAAGCCACAAGGGGACTGCTAGGTACTTGCCTCGAGATCCTCACACCGTTTGCTGGTGCGTGTGGTGTCGCCTGGTGCCATGTGCGGGATGCCTTTCCCCATTTATGAAAGGGGACGGTACTGCGTGCGCTGACATTCCTTCTGGTTGCTCTACTTCTAGAAACATGGCAGGGCCTCGATCAGCAGGCCGTCACCTCCTGGATCTGGATCTGCTGGTTGACTTCCTCTTTCGGGAGGTGCAGACGGTTGGTGGGGAGCACAGGGCCTTGATCGGGGGACTTTTCCCATTTTGGTGTAAGTAACGGTTGGAACCATCATCGCGGGCCAGCAGGCATCTTCTCGCAGTTCTCGAGCACAGTGCCACCATCCTGGGAGAGTGACGACTTTCTTCAGAAGTGGATCTCTTCGTTCGAGATGGAGCTGATATGGAGAGGCAGAGCTCGACTTCAGCCACGATGTCCCGACCCGGAGGGAGTGCAGCCGGGTGAAGGAGGGCGGAGCTCGACTTTGGCCATGGTGTCTCGACCCGGAGGGAGCGCAGCCGGGCGAAGGAGTGTGGAGATCGACTTTGGCCATGGCATCTCGACCCGAAGGGAGTTTAGCCAGGCGAAGGAGGGCGGGCTCGACTTTGACCATGGTGACTCGACCGGGAGGGAGCGCAGCCGGGCGAAGGAGGGCAGAGCTCGACTTCGGCCATGGCATCTCGACCTGGAGGGAGTGCAACATGAAGGAGTCCGGGTAGAGGCGTCCCACGTGGCAGCTTTGTCCGCTGGTTGCTCAATGAAATCTGACATGGGTTCCACGTCAACGATCCTGCTACATCAAATAGAATTAGGTATTCTATTTTTAATAGAACTCCAATTAAATTCAATAAATTCAGATGTAATTCAAACCAATCCTTATCTAAATGGGACCGAGGAAGGATTTAAAAAACTAATTTTTTTCATGGAGGATTTATAAAAAAATTCTGGAAAGGCATGGAGAATTTTAAGAAAGAAAATAAATTGGACTAGGTTAGGGTTTGACCAGGATTTGACCAAAATTAGTTAGGAACTAAAACTAATTTAACCAACTTGAACCCAATCCAATTAGGTCCCAAGTAGATTTAATTAAATTTTAATTAAATCTAGAATTAACTAAGTTCAAGTCTGATTAAATCAAAATTATAAATCCTTAGTGATTAGGTCATCGATGATGCGGGACTAATATGCATGCAATTCTTTTTGTATGTTTTATATGTGGGGTTAGGTGATTAATTCTCGAATTTTAGGTCAAAATTAGTTGTAGGGAATTATGTATGAATTTTTGAAGCCAAGCATGCATATTAGAACCTAGAAAAGTACTAAAGAAGGATCGCCGGGGCTGAGAAGCCTCGGTTAGGGCAAGTTCTCCTACAATATAAAGACTGAAGGTAGAGGGGGTGTACCTGACAATGTCTGAAGCACCTGGTGAAGATCGCAGTGAAGGGGTCTCTCATTCCTCGATGGATGCGGCTTGGAAAATCGAGCCAAAGACCCGCGGATACCCGGCTTTCTGCTCGGTGGTCCGATTGAGGCTTGGCTGGGGTCGTTGGATTTGTAGGAACTCGGGGACCTGCAAACGACCTGTCAGGGGTTAGAAAACTCAGAGAAGATCAAGAAAATGAAGGAAAATAGTAAAGGGAAAAGAAATTTTGGAGTGGGCGGCCAAGGCTCTGGAGGATTGGCTGGCAGCAGGATGATGGTTGCAGCACCGGGAAGAAGAACTCTTAAACCCCTTTATGCACACAGCAGGGTAATCACTCAAAGCAATAGAAGAACTCAAGGTTTATTTCATATATCAAAATCTCCCCTCATACAAGAGGCTAGGGTCCCTTAAATAGACCCTTAACCTTAGGCCCCAAGTAAGGGTACAATTGATATTACATAAGAATCCTTTTCCCTCTCAAACCCTAGCTAGAAAATAAGGAAACATTAGGTAGAAAAAATCTCTAAAAATTCTCTTGACTTGGTCAACACTCCAAGGATGCCTAGGGGGGTGTGTTGGGCTTCTAGGAGCAGCAAGGGGCCAGCCCAAAGGGGCTCGGGTGCATGGGCTTGGGCCTCTGGAAGCTGGGGTGGCCTGGTAGCTAGGTAGCAGGAATATTCCCTGGTATCTTGCTTTTTAAGGGCTTGGGCTTGGCACCTGGGCTTGATTTCTTTGGGCTAGGATGCAGATGGACCTCTGAAATCATGGATGCCCTTATCTATGAATATACTTTGGCATCTGGAAGGGAATCTGGGCATCTGGATGGCATCTGCAAGGAATCAGGGTTTTCTGAATTTTCCTCTCAGGGTCTTCAAATCTTCAAGTTGGGTTGGACTTGGGATATACTTCCATGTATTCAATCTAGTTGGACTTGGTCTTCACTTGTATGATCTAGTCTTGAGTTTTCAGTGTACTTGGATAGGACTTAAAAAAAATAAAATTAGCTCAACATGAGCTGACAAGCATTGGACTGAACTAGCTCAATATGAGCTGACTAGTACAGAACTGAAATAACAACTCAAAAGACTCAAATAACAACTAAAATGGACTCAGATGGGCTAAGCCCTTATTATAGATGGACTCATAAATTATTGATCAATCCATAGAGGGTTGAAAAGCCTCTGTCTTATTCTGGTGCCTTTGGTGTCCCCACCAATTCTCCCGGGATGGGAGGAACTCAACCCTGTCGAGTGAAGATCAAGCTGGCTCACATATCTCTCGAGGAGGTCTGGGTTGAGGTGCTGCAAGTCCTCTCGAGAAATCCATGAATCGTTCGACTCTGGCCGGCCTTGCCATTGGACCAGGAAGCGTTGATAACCGCGCCCCGGGTCATAATGGCTTGATCGTCCAGGATACACTCGATCCGTTCTCCTCTCTCAGGCCAAATTTATTAGTGGACACTCTGGGTTAGGGTCACTCACAATGGAAAGGAATAGATCCAAAGGCCTCACTAGGTATCGCTGCCGGTTCCCTGTACTCAACCAAGTTTGTAATATTGAAGGTAGAACTAATTTCCAAATCCGAAGGCAAGTCTAACACCTAGGCATTTGATCCAACCTTCTCTATCACTTTAAAAGGTCTGGCTCTGCGAGCATGAAGCTTCTTTTAGGCCTAAGCCTAACCAAGATAGAATCCACTACATCAAATTCTTTGATCCATCTTTGGGAATTAGCCAGTTTGTTTAAAATTAGTGTAGGTGGTGAACATGCTGAGCACATGCAGACTCCTAACAAATGATTCAAAGGACTCATACTAACACCTAATAGACTCGACTTTGCATTCTTATTGAAGGAAATTTATTAGACTTTTATGGGCCTAAACCTAAGACACTATAGACTCTCTAGGTCTGACCCTAGTGTGGTGTGCACAAGAGTATTTACAATGGACTCCAAGCAAATGCCAAAGGGTATGCTAGAAGTATAATGCAAACCTAACATGCGTAATGAATGTATGTAGTACGCTAATCTCAACTAAATGCAATCTAATGATCCTAGAAATGCTGGAGATGTCTAGAAAGGGCAGAAAATAGGAAGTGGGTTCAGAATTAGTTTGGTAGGGTAGAGAAAAAGGTTCCGGGTTAGTTGGATACAGTAGGATAAAAGAAGGCATGTCAGGGACTAATCCTAGACTAATGAGGCTAACCTTACGGGGTTGAGATATATCTATGGACAAGAAAAGGTCCATGCTATGGAAGGATGGGTCAATAATTTATGGGAAGAGATCTTCAATAGGAATGGTAGGAAGGGATTCATCCTGAGGGCAATGGGTTAAGTAAGCCAAATCCTCAATAAAGTCTTCTTGTTCATGGAATTTAGGAATATGCTCTACAATTAGATCCTTTTCTAGTGTTTCCTCAGGTAAAATCCTAGTATCAGAGTTCTCTTCCTCTAATTGTTCTTCCACTATAGCTTTAGGTTGGATGTGGTCAAGGTCAACTAGCTCTGGGTTGGTTTCTACTTGGGTATCCACTAGGTCAGCTAATTCTAGGTCTACTAAAGGTATCTCCTCTTCTCCTTCATACTCATCCACTAGGCTCGCATCAGCTTCATACACTTCTGTGTTAATGTAAGCCTTGTTAATCTCAGGAATGGTTGGAGAAGGTCGGCTAGGGGAAAATTGGCTAGGTCCTGGTTTCTGATTATGGACACTAATCCTAGTAGGTTCAGGTTGCCTAAGGGGTAGTGGCTCACTACTCGGCTCATATTTAGGGGTACTAATCCTATGGGGTTCAAGTTGACTAAGAGAAAACTGACTAGTACTAGATTGATACCTTGGGGTTATAGGCTCCCTAGGCTCATAGGACAAGGGTGCAGATCTATGGGTCACGGGATTATAAAATCTGGGGTCATAGGATTTGGGTTCAGCTCTATGGGTCTTGGGTCTACTGGACTCATGGGATATGGGTTCGTAGATTCTAGAGTCAGAGGATTTGGAGTCATAAGATCTATAGGTTGTGGGTATACTAGGCTTATAGGGAGAGGGTAAATAGGATCTATCTTCATGGTCTACAAAATCTTGATTGGGTCTTCTAGGACTAACCTTAGGGATTGGGTCATGACGATGGGCTCTCCTAGGTTCAGTCTTAAGGTATGGATCAGGGTTTGGGGTCCTCCTAGGTTCAGTATCATAGTATGGGTCATGACGATGGGCTCTCCAAGGTTCAACCTCTCGGTAGGGATCAGGGTTTGGTGTCCTCCTAGGTTCAGTATCATAGTATGGGTCATGACGATGGGCTCTCCTAGGTTCAGCCTCAAGGTATGGATCAGGATTTGGGGTCCTCCTAGGTTTAGTATCATAGTATGGGTCATGACGATGGGCTCTCCTAGGTTCAACCTCTCGGTAGGGATCAGGGTTTGGGGTCCTCCTAGGTTCAGTATCATAGTATGGGTCATGACGATGGGCTCTCCTAGGTTCAACCTCATGGTAGGGATCTGGGTTTGGGGTCCTCCTAGGTTCAGTATAATAATAAGGGTCATGGCGATGGTCTCTCCTAGGTTCAACCTCACGATAGGGATCATGGTAAGGGGTTCTCCTAGGGTTGGGCTCCTTATATGGGTCAGAGTATTGGGTTCTCCTAGGATTGGACTCCCTATATGGGTCAGAGTAGTGGGTTCTCATAGGGTTGGGCTCTATGGTTTCACTAGGTTGAGTTGGGTTGAGGCTATTGGTCTGGGTCAACTGAGTCATTTGGGTAATTAACTGGGTAGACATCTGGGCCATTTGGTCTATAAGGGCTTGAATCCTAGCTTCCTGCTTATCCATGGGTTCAGGGGGATGGTGGATGAGATGGGACTCCTGATCTAATGCTCATGCAAGACTTTATCAATCGACTATAGCTGACTAGACCTAGAGTCCAAAACTGGATGCTCAATCAGGGTGGCAAACTAGCCTATAGTAACCCTATACTCAGCCAAGCAGGTGTAAGGGGAGTGTTAGATCCCTGATTGCCAATCCTAGACACCAATCAGAGATTGTCCAGGTAGGCGGACCAGCACACAAGCCTTTTGGGATTGAATCCCTAAACCACCATTCTAGACACTGAACACAAGGCACACACAGGTTAGCTTGACATAATGATTTGACACTTAGCCCGGACCCGACCAGTTGGTTTCCCTAGCCCACTAGGAAAAATTAAGTCTAGTTAATTTTAGGTTAAGGCTTGGGACCGAATGCAAGGGATGTGGTTTTGGGCTAAGGAGAGGTGATCAAATCCACCCCCCATCTGATATAGCAAGAGTGCCCTTAAAAGTAGATTATGCAATGATGGCAGGCAAATGAGGATGCAAATTAGGGTTTAGATATTTTTGATATTTTTGGAGAATATGTAATTTTTTTTTTAAATTTTGGTATTTTATTAAATAGAAAAAAACTTGCAAATTATGGCCTAATATGCAGGAAATATATTAAAATTAAAAGATATGCAAAAGATGCTAAACAAAACCCTAAAACTTCCAAACTTGTCATGCTAAAAAAAAATAGAGCCAAAAATTTGTAGGCTGTGTTTTGGCTTGCAGAAAATTCACAGACCGAAATAAAATCTGAAAAACTTTTAATAATTACTGTGAATTATGATGAATCCATAAAAATAAAGTTCAGAATTCTTGGAGTTTTGATCAGGGAGAAATAATTTAAATAACAGAGTATATACAGACTGAAAAATTGCAGAAAACAAGCCCTAATCTAAGCTCTGATACCAAATGATGCGGGGCTAATATGCATGCAATTCTTTTTTTATGTTTTATATGTGGGGTTAGGTGATTAATTCCCGAATTTCAGATCAAAATTATTTGTAGAGAATTATGTATGAATTTTTGAAGCCAAGCATGCAGATTAGAACCTAGAAAAGTACTAAAGAAGGATTGCCGGGGCTGAGAAGCCTCGGTTAGGGCAAGTTCTCCTACAATATAAAGATTGAAGGTAGAGGGGGTGTACTTGACAATGTCTGAAGCACCCGGTGAAGATCGCAGTGAAGGGACCTCTCATTTCTCGATGGATGCGGCCTGGAAAATTGAGCCAAAGACTCGCAGATACCCGGCTTTCTGCTCGGTGGTTCGATTGAGGCTTGGCTGGGGTCATTGGATTTGTAGGAACTTGGGGACCTGCAAACGACCTGTCAGGGGTTAGAAAACTCAGAGAAGATCAAGAAAATAAAGGAAAATAGTAAATGGGAAAGGAATTTTGGAGTGGGCGGCCAAGGCTCTGGAGGATTGGCTAGCGGCAGGATGATGGTTGCAGCACCGGGAAGAAGAACTCTCAAACCCGTTTATGCACACAGCAGGGTAATCACTCAAAGCAATAGAAGAACTTAAGGTTTATTTCATATATCAAAATCTCCCCTCATACAAGAGGCTAGGGTCCCTTAAATAGACCCTTAACCTTAGGCCCTAAGTAAGGGTACAATTGACATTACATAAGAATCCTTTTCCCTCTCAAACCCTAGCTAGAAAATAAGGAAACATTAGGTAGAAAAAATTCCTAAAAATTCTCTTGACTTGGTCAACACTCCAAGGATGCATAGGGGGGTGTGTTGGTCTTCTAGGAGCAGCAAGGGGCCGGCCCAAAGGGGCTCGGGTGCATGGGCTTGGGCCTCTGGAAGCTAGGGTGGCCTGGTAGCCAGGTAGCAGGAATATTCCCTGGTATCATGCTTCTTAAGGGCTTGGGCTTGGCACCTGGGCTTGATTTCTTTGGGCTAGGATGTAGATGGACCTCTGGAATCATGGATGCCCTTATCTATGAATATACTTTGGCATCTGGAAGGGAATCTGGGCATTTGGAGGGCATCTGCAAGGAATCAGGGTTTTCTGAATTTTCCTCCTGGGGTCTTCAAATCTTCAAGCTGGGTTGGACTTGGGCTATACCTCCATGTCTTCAATCTAGTTGGACTTGGTCTTCACTTGTATGATGTAGTCTTGAGTTTTCAGTGTACTTGGACAGAACTCAAAAAAAATAAAATTAGCTCAACATGAGCTGACTAGCATTGGACTGAACTAGCTCAACATGAGCTGACTAGTACATAACTAAAATAATAACTCAAAAGACTCAAATAATAACTAAAATGGACTCAGATGGGCTAAGCCCTTATTATAGATGGACTCATAAATTATTGATCAATCCATAGAGGGTTGAAAAGCCTCTGTCTTATTCTGGTGCCTTTGGTGTCCCCACCAATCGAATAATCTAATCGGGTGGAATCCAATTGAACCATATTCAATTAAGCTTGACCTAAACCTCTTTGCTCAATCAAATTGAGCCAATTAGCAATTAAATTACTAATTAATCCTCTTATAATTAATTAATAATTAAATAATTAAATAAATAATTATTAATTTATAATATTTGTTTAGGGTTAATTATTAATCATATTTATAATTTTGTCATTGAATAATTCTTAATCGTTAATCAGCCATCATAATCGATCAAAAATTTTTATGTGTGTGACCCTATAGGTTCAAATACTAAGCTAGTAGCCTAGGAGCCAATTTCTAAGCTAATCGATGCGACCATCTAGCAATAATGCCCGATGCCTGGATATGTCTAATGTTTGCAATGCAACATTTAAGAACCCAGACATATGGTTTCTGTATAATTTATCTCTTTGATCTAATGCTAAAAATGATTTTTGAGTCAACTGCCAACTCCTGTATAATGCATTGAGATGTGTTTTAACCTAACAAATCCTTTGACTCCTCACAAGGATTATCCTGGCCAAGGTCTTGCTAAATTAAAATACAGTAGAGCATTTTCTCCAACACCTTAGAGTGGTTAACCCATCTTACTCCTCACTGACTTAATAAATATTTGATTGCACCTAGTAACCTTTCATCACTGGATTAGAAATCCAGGTAGTCTAGCATCTAAGTACAATAAGTTGCTTGCAAGTTACCGTAGTGATCTCAGGTTAGAGGGATACTTATATCCATATTATTCTGTGAGATATTCTTGACATCACAATACTTAATAGATTGGTCACATTTAGTATAGTATAAACTTATACTTACCTGTATGCCATACTAGTGTCTCCATACTTATTGGTTATGAGGATAACCAACCCATATGGCATACAACAATCTATGCTCGATAAACATTGTCATCCTAGATAACAATGTATTATTTGATCATGAACATATTTAAGAACTACTCGATAAATCTTCTTTATCGAATTAAAGTAGTTCTAAGGACTTCATCTCAAAAGAGTTCAAAAGCAGATGCAAAAAGAGATGAACTACTAAAAGTAACTTTTATTTCATTAATGACTCATGTACAAATTATAAAGAGCTCAACCATCTATAACGTAGACGATTGGCTATAGGACATATTTTCTAACAGCTCCCACTTGCACTAGAGCCAATCAGAATAGTATCGAATACCTATATTCCACTTATGATCATTGAACTCTTTGATTCTGAGGGTAGCCAAGTTTTCCTTTCCATCGATCTTCTAAAGGTCAATGTCTCCTCGATCCATTATCTCCCAGACAAGGTGAAAGCGATGTAGAATATGCTTGGTCCACTGGTGAGCCTTTGGTTCATTTACTTGAGCTATGGCCCTAGTGCTATCATAATATAAGAGAACTAGGCCATCAATGGAGGGTGCCACTTCAAGCTCGATGATGAACTTTCACAGTCAAACAGCTTCCTTTATAGCATCGAATGATGCAATATACTCCATCTTGCATACAGAATCAGTCATAGTGTTGTTGGGTTACCTAGGTCGGGCACAGCAGAAGGCTAGCTTTGAAAATTTTATTTTCGAAATCCTGACCGGTCGAAATCCTAAATCCTAGGACCACTTAAACATGACAATCAATAAATCTAAACTTTAGGGCTATAGAAGAATACCGATGCCTTTTATAGAGTAGGTAGGGGTGCCTGATACGCCTTTTCTGCAGCCTTTGATCTGTCAAATAATAGATCAAATAAGACCCTTCATTAAGAAGGAGTCTTATCTTTAAGAGACATGATCCTTCTTGCACCGAGAGACAAGACCCTTTTGTCTCTTCGGTTTCTAGCCAATCTATTCTTCTACCATGTGGCAATAACCGGTTGCAGGAAAGCCAAGGGGCGTGAAAAGAGAAGTGAAGCATCGAAAAATTTTAAGAAACTTAAAATAGAAGGACTCTGCCTTCTCAATTTGGCGCCAACAATGAAGGGACGCGTCCCTTCACTATGCACATTCCACTTTCACATCACTTCCCACCAATTTGACTAGTCAAAGCCCTTTAACATGGCATGGAGATGAGGGAGGAGTCCCTTGGGACTCTATCCTGTATTTATGATTCATCAGCAGAAGGACTCTTGGTCCTTCTGTGCACCAAATTGGCGTGAAACCAAATGGCGCACCAAGAGTCCACGCCAACATGGACTCTATCACAAAAGCAAGATAAGTCCTAATTAATTCAGATAAAAATTGAAATAGGCTATCCTAATTAAGACAACCCAATTTAAGTCCCTCTTAAATTGGTTAGCTCAATTAGCAAGCAACTGGACCCAATTTGATTGGGTTAGGAGTTGGGCTAGCCAACATATGCTAGTATATCAATTAGCTAGCCAATTAGGATCCCATGACCCTAACAAAAATATAATTGACTTTCTTGGCCAATTTCCTAATGTGTGTAACCCTTTAGGTTCCATATCTAGCCAGTAGTAGGTCTAGGTCCAATCCAATTCGATCCAATCAAAAATTGATTTGACCTAATTAGGTCAAATTGAGCTGACCTAAGTTGCCAATTCAAACCAACTTTGGATAAATGTCAAACCCTAGCACTTAATCCTTTCGAATCTCAATTCTGATGCGGGACGAAGTATCGATGTAACCTGGTTATTTGGAAAACAGTGAAACAACTAAACAAACTAGGACCGTGGGAGGGCTAAGAAGCCTCCCAGGACTAGGGCATACTGACACTAAAATCCTAAGATAGCTGATCTCTTTTGTTTTCAATTTTCTGGGTGGATGTGGCGAAGGAAGGATGAAGATGGAGGACCAGGAAGTGGAACTCATGGCCCTGAGACTCACTCTAGCAGGGAACGCACACAGAAAGTCAGGGATCAAAGCCTAAAGCTACCCTCCTGAGGGATCACAGCACCAGCTACCCTGAGCATAAAGCTACCCTCCCGAAGGGGTCACAGCACCAGCTACCCTGAGCTCCCATCGAACCCATAATGCACACAGCAGGGCTCTCACATAGATGCGCTAGGATGACTCTCGAAGGACACGAGGAGATAAAGAAGACGAGATAGGGGATAACTAGGGTGCTCATCGAACCCATAATGCACACAGCAGGGAACGTCTCACACCCCTCATCGAACCCATAATGCACACAGCAGGGAACGAAGAAAAATGGGCCTCAGCCTAGAACTAGAACCGGAACCAACCCAAAAATCTATATCAACTCTCTGATTATTACAGGGGGAGAGGGGGCCTTTATATAGAAAAACCAAAACCCTCAGTTTCTTAGCCTCTAAGAAAACTAAAAAAGGAAAATAAATTACATCAAAATTCGTGTTGCATCAAAAATAGTGATGATATGCTCTGAAGAGCGTGTTGGCTTGATAATATGCTCTAGAAAGCGTGCTGCTTTGAAATTCGTGCAAACACAAACTCACGATCATGGAAGGGAAGAACGGTCTCCGGTGGAACACCAGCGGGTGGCGGACGGGCCGGCGGATGGCTGGCGACGGGCTGCGGGCAAGGTGGTGCAAGAATGGCACGGCATGCCCCAGGGCGTGCCGTTTGGTCTCCCACGACCGTGGGAGACCTCAGGGCACCGGCGTGGTCGGTGGACGGCGGGGACGGTCGGGGCCGGCGGGATGGTGGCCGGCGGACGTGTGGGCGGTGGCGGCAACGGCGGCGCAGGGGCGCATATGGGCGGATGGATGCCTCCCACGTCCGTTCGTCTTCCCATGGGCGTGGACAGCGGTGGACCCCACCGGTGGCCGGGCGAGGGCTGGCGGGCGACAGGAACGGCGGCGGGCAGCGGGCCGGCGGTGGCGGCCGTGGGCCATGGTGAGCGGATGCCTCCGCATCCGTTCATCTTCCCACTGGTGTGGGGCGGCGGCGGCGGCTTCTCCGACGAGGGCGGGGGCCGGCGAGCACCGGCGGCGGTTCGGCGGTGGCGGCCGGGGGTCGGGCGGCCCGGATCTGGGACTGTCGGGGTGGAGGCTAGTGTTTTGAAATTCGTTTTAAAACCACGGGAGAATGACAGTGAAGATGGAATAAAATTGGGATAACTCGGGGACAAACCAGGAACAAAAGCAGAATAGCGGGGATAGTCGGAATAGCAGGAATAGAAAAATAAAAAGAAATTCTGAGAAAATAAGAAAAAATAGAAAAATACCCGGACCTGCCTTGGATCCCCATCAATATGTAGGTAGCAGTCTTAGGGCATAATCCAAGAAAGATACTAGAAGATCTGTGAAGCACATCATGGACTGTATATATCTAACAAGGTACGATTCCTCCTTTATGCTACATCATTTAGCTATGGTGTATATGGAGGGGTTTATTCAGAGAGAATTCCTTTGTTTTTAAGATGATCGAGAAATTCACTAGACAAGTATTCATCGCCTCGATTAGACCGAAGGACTTTGATACTATGCCCAGTTTGTTTCTCGATTTCACTTTGATACTCTTTGAATTTTTTAAAGGCTTCGAATTTGTGTTTCATAAGATACACATATCCGAATCTTGATAAATCATCAATAAAATTGATGAAATAAGAGTATCCTCCTTAGGCCTGGGTTGTTATGGGACCACATACATCTGTATATTAGATCTAACAACTCAATTTCCCTCTTCTTCATGTCCTATGAATGGAGATTTGGTCATTTTATCCATGAGACAGGACTTACAAGTTCCTAATGACTCAAAATCAAAAGGCTCAAAGAAATTTTCTTTGTATAACTTGTTTATCTTGGACTCACTTATATGACCCAAATGACAGTGCCAAAGATAAGTGATATTCACATCATCTCTCTTTCTTCAAGCTTATAGGTCTTTATAACCCTTGCAATTGACTTGCAGATATGAGATCCACATGCGGTATCCAATACCCATGTATCAGAAGCTAAAGAACTCAATGACAGGTTTGTTTGTATCGTGTACAAACCTTTAGATGCTTCACCAGCATCTTGCTTCACACTTGCAAGATATATCTTGTAATTTTTCTTCCAATGCCCCTACTTGCCGCAGTGAAAACATGCTCCATCATTAATAGCCTTCTTTACTTTCTTCTTCTTCTGGATGTTCTTTTTAGGGTTAAACTTTCTTTTCAAATCCTTCTTTGTTGCTTGTTTCTTCTTCCCATCAACAAGAAGAAGATGAACCTTATCTCCCTTAGAATGGCTCTCTGCTATCTTAAGCATGTTAAGCAGCTCAGGTAAAGAAGTATTCAGTTTGTTCATATGATAATTTAGAACAAATTAAGAGAAGGAATCTAGGAGTGACTGCAAGATCAAGTCCTGGTTGAGTTCACCATCCATTATAAAACCTAATTGACCTAATCGGGTGATCAAGTCAATCATTTTCAAAATATGGGTTTGAATTGATGAACCCTCACTCATGCATGCACGGAAAGTTGCTTCGATATCTCGTACCAAGCAACCCTACTTTGCTCTCCATAAAGTTCCTTTAGATTGAGCAATATGGACTGAGGTTCCATCTCTTCATATTGCCTTTGAAGCTCATTGCTCATTGAGGCCAACATGATGCACTTGACAATCATGCTGTCATTTAGCTACATTTTATGTATGGCCCTTTCCTCCTCAGAAGCATCCTCTCTAATCAGCTCTGGATCTGGAGAATCAAGAATATAAGAAAGCTTCTCCTAAGTTAATACTATCCTTAAGTTCCTCAACCAATCAGCATAATTAGGATCAGTTAATTTGTTGGCATCTAAAATATCTTGCAGTGATAAACTTGAAGCCATAATACTTAAATCTGCATCAATATAAAGAACAACTATAAGAAGGCCACTTAAGATGACATCCATAACTAGATAAGGACTTTATATCTAATTATGTCTCTCACTATTTTATTTGAATACCATAACCCTCACCTATGGTAAGCAAGAAACCTTACCAGGTTTCTTTAGTGGGGTTAAGATCCCAATTCCTCATGAATGCCTTGTATTACACAACAAACACTCATGATTTTAAGGGTAGGAAAACTCCTTTTCAATTGCGTCTCTTGCAATTCTCAACATAACACTTGCCTCTAAGACACTTATAGTCTTGTGTGTGCACAACAAATCATAATGTCTTAGTTTAGTCGGATCCTTCATTTCTATATAGCCATGATCGAATAATGTTGCCCTTGTGTTACTCAACAAAGTAACATTGCCAATCATGCTATAAAGCACTAAGTGCACCAAGACAAATTTTATATCAAACCCTAGAGCAGGCCTTGTGTAACACAACAAACATACTATAGCTTTTGATATTAATTGGGCTTAGCATGAAGGAAGGCAATTTGTAGTGTACTTAATCAATTAACATTTCTAATTTAAGGTCTAGATATGATCAAATTGGCCAGGTAAGTAGAAGGGATGAGGGGGCCCCTCCATTGCTTTCCTTAGATACCAATTAAATTAGCCAGGTCAGACAATGGAACCAATTAAAAACCTCATGCCCTTTACCTTCCCAGAACCACTTGCCTAGACACCAATTGGCTAATCATACCTTAATCGGATTTGCATCATGATTAACTTACACTATGACTAAATATGATTTTAATGAGGGATTTGATGGTTTCATACACATCCTAATTAATCATGTTAACATGACATTCATTCCAACACACAAGCATATTAACCCTAATATGCATAACTATCGCATGATTAAAGCAATACTCCGTTCACCTCACTTGTTCATGAGATATGGCCACAGTGGCACCCCTACATGCCAAAGGAGATCCCATTGAATGAAAAGAGAGGGCCCTTAAACCCTACTTAGCTCCTATGACCATACGGCCATGGTGACTAACCCAATCCGAAGTAGTTACTAGGATATAACATATCACATGTATATATTTAAACTAATCATGCATCAATACATAACAGAGTAAACAATCAACACCAAAGAGATTTATAATTATATTCATCAAGGTGGCTTTGATACCACTA
Organism: Areca catechu; assembly: GCA_021397845.1. Classification (NCBI taxonomy): domain Eukaryota; kingdom Viridiplantae; phylum Streptophyta; class Magnoliopsida; order Arecales; family Arecaceae; genus Areca; species Areca catechu. The sequence goes on along the minus strand of CM038044.1, from coordinate 81,310,773 downwards.
TTGGGTTACCTAGGCCAGGCACAGCAGAATACTAGGTTTGAAAAATTTCATTTTCGAAATCCTGACCGGCTGGAACCCTAAACCCTAGAATCACTTGAGCATGACAATTGATAAATCTAAACTTTAGGGCTATAGAAGAATACCTGGAGCACTATTATCCTTTATTTCTATGAGGCACATAAGTGCATGCCCTCCAAAGATGATCCACACAGGAACCGAACCAAGGAAGCACTCCTACAACAGTTGCTTGTTTGACTGGGACTCCTTTTGGCAGCCTTCTGGACTTTCTCCCTTGTTGGACTCCCTACCCTCCTGTAGGGCACTTTGAGACTTCTCTATATCTATTCTCAGATCCCAGATGCCTCTTTTATTTTTCTCCTTAGGTTCTTGTCATAAAAGATTGGCCTTGTCTTGAAAGAACAAGTCTTGTCTTAATAAGACTAGCCTTGTCTTAAGGGGAGGGAGAGAAAAATAGCAGGTTGGGTTTTCTGATAGGAATTCTAATATCTAGCATCAAATCACTGATGCCTTTTATAAAGTAGGTAGGGGTTCCTGATATGCCTCTTCTATAGCCTTTGATCTATCAAATAACAGATCAAATAAGATCTTTCATTAAGGACTCTTATCTTTAAGAGACATGATCCTTCTTGCACCAAGAGATAAGACCCTTTTGTCTCTTCGATTTCCAGCAATCTATTCTTCTGCCATGTGGCAATAACTGGTTGCAGGAAAGCCAAGGTGCATGAGAGAAGTGAAGCATCGAAGAATTTTAAGATACTTAAAATCGAAGGACTCTGCCTTCTCAATTTGGCACCAACAATGAAGTGATGCGTCCCTTCATTATGCGCATTCCACTTTCACATCACTTCCCACCAATTTGACTGGTCAAAACCTTTTAACATGGCATGGAGATGAGGGAGGAGTCCCTTGGGGCTCTATCCTATATTTGTGATTCATCAGCAGAAGGACTCTTGGTTCTTCTGCGCACCAAATTGACATGAAACCAAATGGCACACCAAGAGTCCACGTCAACATGCACTCTATCACAAAAGCAAGATAAGTCCTAATTAATTTAGATAAAAACTAAAATAGGATGTCCTAATTAAGACACAACCCAACTTAAGTCCTTCTTAAATTGGTTAGCTCAATTAGCAAGCAACTAGACCCAATCCAATTGGGTCAGGAGTTGGGCTAGCTAACATATGCTAGTATGTCAATTAGCTAGCCAATTAGGATCTCATGACCCTAATAAAAATATAATTGACTTCCTTGGCCAATCCCCTAATATGTGTGACCCTTTAGGTTCCACATCTAGCTAGCAGTAGGTCTAGGTCCAAGCCAATTCGATCCAATCAAAATTGATTTGACCTAATTAGGTCAAATTGAGCTGACCTAAGTTGCCAATTCGAATCAACTTCTGAATTTACTCATGAATCCAATCAAATTAATACTTAAAAATCCATAAAACATGATTGACGTCTAGCAACGTATCATGCCTACTCGAAAGATGAGAAACATGATAGAAATTATCAAAATACCCTTAATTGAAAAGTTACAGTGCAATTCAATCCTTCAATCTTTCTTTATCCCGATTAAGTGATGGGCATGGATAAATGTCAAACCCTATCACTTAATCCTTTCAAATCTTAATTTGATAATGAAGACTCAATCGATGAAAGATTAAAAATCCTATCTAATCTCATCAAGCTTTGATCAAAGACTTCCTGAGTCATCATTCAAAGAGATCACACGGGTTAACATGTCTTGCTAGGAGTGATCGATTCCTTGTTGACCTATTCATTATCTTCATACACAATCCACCATATCCTATAACACCTCGTACATGACTTAATTTTCATGAATGAGCATGTACCAAAATATGTGTTGGCATGGAATCTTTTTTCCGACCGGGCGGAGCTACTAGATCGCAAGCCCGCTCCCTGATTCACCTACAAAATAAATTCCTGGCTGGAATTGCTCTGGCAGGGGACACTCCGATGCCTAAGTCAGAGGTGGGCTCCGGCCACAGAATGGGGAAGATTCTGAAGAGGATTAGATAAAAAAGGGAAGGACTCTGAGATTTTCAGAGATATCTGGTGCCTACCTTGAGCATTCCCTCTTACCATTAATTATAAGGAGTTGTCCAGCCTGCGGTTTCGATCTTCCTCCAGCAGTTACGATGGGGGAATTAATTTCCTTCCCATAATTTGGAATTGTGGGTAGTTATTGGGTGGTTCCGGCGGCCAAATCGAAGGTGTTGCCATTGGAGTTACGAGCACGATTATGTTCCAGAAATAGTTGATGATAACCATTGCTTGTCATGTTTGTAGAGACTTGAGACAGGTCGAGGCCTATCCTCAGACTTCCTTTTTAGGGAGATTTTCATGATTGAATCAGGGAATGTCTTCATCCTCGGATCCTCTCAAGATAGATCGGAGATCATGTCTTCGGCATAGATTGAGGACTTAATCTTTGTCACAAGCCGAAGACTATGTCTTCGACATAAACCGGAGAGCGTGTCTTCAGGAGTCAGTGAAGGTTACTCCTTGGTCCGGGCTGAGGACCTTGTCTTCAGGGGTCGTAGAACTTGATCTTCGACATAGACCGAAGACAATGTCTTCAACATAACCCAAAGACCATGTCTTCAGGAGTCATAGGCCCATTAAGAGTTTTGACTTGCCCATGAGTTGCCCGATTTTTTTCGAATACCTTGGTCCGAAGTTTACAATTTGGAAGAAATGTCTTCCGCCAGTTGAACAGGTTGGCTGGCTTGTACTTTGGATTGAGGTATCCCAACAGTTATCCCCCTACTCTTAATTTTTGAAGCGAAGATTTGCCTCGAAGAGTGAGTATTACTGGTTTGTCATTTTCCTCCTAGGGGATGGTATAGTTGATGATTATGAAATCTCTGATTGGACCATCTATCATAATTATCAGCTAATTTGGGAATCAGGCTGTGGACAGTTGTCTTTCCTTGATTGAGGGGTGAAAAAAGGAGTGGGCATGCCAGGGAATGTCTTTTTTTCTTCCGTTGCACGACAGTTCAACCAATCTTTTGGTTGGGATTTGAGCAGTTGTCATGGCTCCTTGCCTGTTGGATGATGAATGTGCTTCATCTTGGCCATTGATTCAAATGGATTATGACCTTTGGTCTATTCTGTGTCAAATCAGCTTGGAGGTCACTTTGGGGTTTTTCTTCGTTTCTTTTTGAGAAAAGGTCTGGCTGAGGAAGCTTCTTTAACCTTACACTTTCAGTTTTTGGCCCAGCTTTCCTTGTTCTTGGCCACCAATCCTTTTTGTAGGTAGAATCCCTCTTTCGCTTCTTTGCCTCACTCTTTTATCATGGCTGAGTCTGTAGGAAGCCGGAAAGAAAAAGTCGGGCCCTCCGGGGTCGTTGATGTAGTGAGTCCAGAGTTAGTCCCAGCTCTATTACACTGGGAAAGGTCGCTCATCTCCGAGAATGTTATCACATTCTCGAGGGGTTTCCTCTAATCCTTCCCACATCTGAGGAACGGGTGAACAAACCTGTGGCCGGGTGTCTGGCTGTGTACGAAGACCATTTGAAGGCTGGCCTTCGATTTCCCCTACATCATTTCTTCATCAAAATCTTTTGCTTGTACAAAGTGGTGCCTGCGCAGTTGACTCCGAATAGCATTCGGAACATCTGTGGGTTCTTGGTCCGGTATCGCATAGCTAATATAGATCCCAGGACCAAATTATTTACTGCTCTTTTTATGCATAAGAGAGATTTCCACGATAATGGATGGTGGGTGATCGACCCTCGACCTGGTCGCAATATCATCAAGGATATGCCCAGCGCCATCCATGGGTGGAAACCTATCTTCATCTTTGTGTTGTCTATCGATCCGTGGGGCTTCGGTAGTGATTGGAAGTAGCTGCGTTTAACCGCCAATGATGGAAAAAAGGTTTTGACGGCCGATCAGTCCGATTATGACTTACTGACTGATTCGGAGTCCGTTCCTATCCATGAGTTGTTGGAGGAGAGGAATCTCCATCTTACAGGGATTAGTAGGTTCTCTGTGTTAGGTATAAATGGTGAAAATTTTTACCTCTTCTCTCTCATCCCTGTCGGAGTTCAGTTGACTCAGAGGGATTTTTTTGTTTGTAGGTGGCGGAATGAAGCCTGACTTGAGTTGGCTCCGTCAATCTTCCGAGAAGAGGGTAGCTCAAGCCCCTCTTACAAGATTGGCGATTCGGAAGAAGGCTCGAAGAGATGGTCCTGAGGGGAGCAGGGCCACTTCATCCTCCTGTGTTTAACCGCCAATGATTGAATCGAAGAATGTCTTCGTCCTTGGATCCTCTTGAGATAGATCGAAGATCATGTCTTCGGCATAGATCGAGGACTTAATCTTTGTCACAGGCCGAAGACTATGTCTTCGACATAAACTAGAGAGCATGTCTTCGGGAGTCAGTGAAGGTTGCTCCTTGGTCCGAGCTAAGGACCTTGTCTTCAGGGGCCGTAGAACTTGATCTTCGACGTAGGCCGAAGACTATGTCTTTGACATAACCCGAAGACCGTGTCTTCGGGAGTCGTAGGCCCATTGAGAGTTTTGACTTGCCCACGAGTTGCCCGGTTTTTCCCGAATACCTTGGTCCAAAGTTTACGATTTAGAAGAAATGTCTTCCACCGGTTGAACCGGTTGGCTGGCTTATACTTTGGACCGAGATATCCCAACAACATGGATTCATGTGCACAAGATACTGTGGTAGTCTCATGTCTAATGACCACATGCACAACTCCCACTTGTTGGATCAGCTTAGTGGACTCAACCTAATGAGCACCCACATCCTTTATTAGTGTTTCTACACAAGTGGTTATGAGACCAACCACCCTTTCCATTGAGCATACATAGGATATGCTAGTCTTTCTGGATTCATCGATCTCCGAATCGATTATCCAATGACTAGGAACATTTTAGATTAGGATTTATAGGAACTTAGGTCTCACCATTATGATCTCCATCATAACCCTAATTCTATTGTCCTAACCTATGGGATTCATCATAATCTTTATAAGATGCAGCAGTATGATGAATCAAAATACCTTTCCATTTATCAAAAAATATTATATATGAGTTGTAAGATTATAAAAATGCCTATACAAAGATTGGCTTTTAGGGCACTATTCTTTCAAGTGTGTTGCTTGAAACTTTTTTAGTAGATAGCTTCTCAATTCAGGATAAAAATATAACTTGATACACTCTTGCTGTCATCCCTATCTGATTGAAAACCTGAGTCAGTCTTACCGACTAGTTTTAAGTCAAAATCTTCATAAATAAGTCACTGGTTCTTAGTATTTTCAAATACTTAAGGATGGTTTTTATGACCTTCCAATGGTCTCACTTGGATCAGATTGGTATCTACTCACTACTCCCAATAAATATGCCATATCTGGTCTCGTACATGTCATAGCATACATAATAGATCCCATTACTGAGGTATAAGGAATCCTACTTATGTGCTCTCTCTCTTAAGAACTTATCAAACAATCTTTCTTTGAGAGATTAATTCTATGGCCTATTAAAAGGTAGCCTTTCTTAGAATTCACAATGTTAAATCACTTCAGCACGATCTTAATGTATATGGATTGGGATAACCCTAGTAACCTTTTAAATTTATCCCTATAGATCTTCATCCTAAGGATGTAGGATGCTTTTCCAAAGTCTTTCATGAAGAACTGAGAAGATAACCATACTTTTATTCCTTGTAATGCAAGAATATCATTCTCGATTAAGAGAATATCATCTACATACAAAATAAGAAAACTATAACTGAACCATTAGCCCATTTGTATATACAAGGCTCTTCTTTGTTCCTAATGAAGCCATACATTCTGATTACTTTATCAAAATGCATTTTCTAACTCCGAGATGCCTGCTTCAATCTATAAATGGATCTTTAAAGCTTTCACACTTTTTTTTCATTTATAGATATGAACCCTTCAAGCTGTATCATATACACCTCTTCTTCCAACTCTCCATTTACAAAAGTTATCTTCATATCTATTTGCTAGATTTCAAAATCAAAAGATGATGCTAATGCAAGCATAATCCAAATAGACTTGAGCATTACTATAAGTAAAAATATCTTACATAGTTAATACCATAATGTTGATGATATCCCTTGATAACCAGATGATCTTTATAGATCTCCACCTTCCCATCTATGCCCCTTTTTCTTTTAAAAATCTACTTATAGCCTATGGCTTTTATCCCTTTAGATGGATCAATGAGTATCCATACATTATTGACTTTCATAGACTCTTTTTCAGAATTCATGGCTTTTAGCCATTTATTAGAGTTGGCACTCTGCATTGCATCCATATAGAAGATCGGATCCTCATTATTTTTATCAAGTTCAATAGGATCACCATCTCGGACCAAGAAATCATAGTATTTATTCAATTGATGCGGTACACTACTAGATCTCCTTAATGGTGCTTCTATAATGGGCTCTAGCTTTGATATAATAAAATCCAATGCTATGGGTTCTGTCAGTGGTGTCGGTTCTTCTACTTAGCGAACATCTTCAAGTTCAACCTTAGAGGCATTATTTCTTATTTCAAGAAACTCCTTTTCTAAAAAGACTACCCTATTATTGATGAATACCTTTTTGTTTATCAATAAGGTAAAAGAAATATCCATAGTCTCTTTTAGATATCCAATGAAAATACATTTGTCAGACCTAAATCTAAGTTTGTCTATTTTTAAATGTTTGATATAAGCTGGGCACATCTAGACCTTAGGTATTAGAGCATTTGCTTATGCCTTGTCCATATATCATATGGTGTTTTGTTAATAAACTTGCTCGGAACCTTATTTAATAAGTAACAAGCTAACTCAAGAGCATATTTCCAAAAGGAAATAGGTAGACTAGCAAAGCCTATCATGGACCAAATCATATCTAACAAAGTTCAATTCCTTCTTTCAGACACTCCATTTCATTGAGATGTTCCTAGAGGTATCCATTGAGAGAGAATCCCATTCTCCTCTAGATAAGTTAGAAACTCACTAGTAAGGTATTCTCCTTAATTTAATTAAAAGGTTTTAATACACTTTCTAGTTTATTTTTCTATCTCATTATGATATTATCTGAATATTTCAAAAGATTTAGATTTATGTCTCATAACATAGACATAACCAAACCATAAAAGGTCATCTATAAATGTAATGAAATAGAAATACCTATCCTTGACACTGACGTTCATTAGTTCGCATACATCAATATGTACTAGACTTAAAATCTCAGTGGCTCTTTTACCTTTTTCAGTAAAAGGTGACTTGGTCACTTCCTAAGAAGGCAAAATTCATATATTGTCAATGATTCACAATCATTGACCTCAAAAAGTCCTTCTTGTCTTAACCTGTTTATCCTATTCTTATTAATATGACCTAGCCTATAGTGTTAAAGATAAGTATCACTGACATTATCTATCTTAGGTGTTTGCTCAATGTGTACACTACATTAACATGTTATGATTGTTGCCCAATAAGCAACCCAAGAGGGGGGTGAATTGGGTTTCTAAAAATTAATTTCAAGTATGTGAACTAATTTAATAAACAATCTAAGTACAATGAAATACAAGTGTAATGTGCTCTTAAAGAGTATGCAGTAGAAATTTAAAAGCAATAAAAGTAAGAGCAAAAAAGACAAACAATCACAAACACAATCCACGTATAGCAGTTCGGTGCTTTCTAATGCACCTATATCTACCCGCTAAGGACAACTTGGGAATTAATCTCCATCGATTATAGCCGATTAGTTTTTCGGGCTCACTAATCAAAACCCGACTTGTTTTCACAAGGCTCACAAGTCAAAACCTTCCTTTGTTTTGCGGGCTAACCAAGAACCTAATTGGTTTTAAAGGCTCACCAACAACCTCCCTTAGTTTTGCGGGCTAACCAAGAACCTAATTGATTTTCAAGGCTAACCAATAACCTCCTTGGTTTTCAAGGCTAAGCAATAACCTTTACAACAAATATAAAGTTTGAAGTAAGATAACAATAAAAGCTTTCTAAATAAAAGTTGATATCTCTTTGAAGCTTTGAGGAATTTCTTGTCTTCAACTTGATGAAGCCTCAATTAATACTCAAGAATGTTGAACTTGAATGCTCTTGAAAGCTTTGAAAGCTTGGAGACTTTTTTTTGCTTGAAGGTAGTTTCTCTCAATGAGTGGGAGTGAATGCTCTTGCTTTTTCTTTTCTATTATTGATCCTCTTGTGTTTAGATTTGATTTCAATCACTTAAATACCTTTTCAAGGCCTCAAAGTTGGTTTATGACCGTTAGACACAAAAAACTAGCCATTGGGAGCCAAGAGGGTCGAGTTCTGTGTTTGAAAAACTAGCCGTTACTGTTTTCAGAACTCTAAGTGTCAACACTTCAAGCTGTGAGTCGATACTTAGGGTCGACACTTACATTCCATGAGTCGACACCTAGTTCAAACTTCTTCATTGAAGCTCTCTGAAATTCTCAGGTGAGTCGACACTTCTTCTGGTGAGTCGACACTTGACATCCTTGAGTCAACACTTTAGGCAAGTCTTCAATTTCAGCAAGTTCTATATTAAAATTTTCTCAGGCGATGAGCCGATCCTTGAGTCGACTCCTTGAGTCGATACTTGACTGGCATGAGTCGACACTTTAACCATGCCATCTGAAATTCTTTCTACGTGCCAGCTTGAGTCGACACTTTCACCGTCATGAGTCGACACTTACTGAGATTTTTTCAAGAACCATTAAACCTTTGCTGAAACCAAATTATACTGAAGTCTTTGTGTCATTGCAAGCAATCTCCAAGTGCTCAAGTCCATTTAAAAATTGATCTTTCATTCATGGAGAAGACTTCTTCATTTCTTTGACAAGAAATCAAAACTGTTGGATTGATGAGCAGATTTTTCTATAAAAACATACTTTAAAGAAATAGTTAGTACTCAACTTATACTTAAGCATTTTGCTTATCATCAAAATTAATAACAGAGTTAATAATCTTTTCCTTTTTGATGATAACAAAACCTTTAAGTATAAAACACATAATAAGCTCTTTAAGAGAAGTTTTCAATTTTGCATAAGGCTTATTATATAATGTATTTAAATAGAGAAAGAGAGTTTAAAGGCTTAATTGAATCAACTTTTAACTGAGAGTATCGGAGTTAAAAAAAAGGAATTCATGTATTATGATACTCTAAAGAAAACATGCTCAAGAATAATAAATTCAGCAATGAAACAAGGTGAGTATAAATACTCCCTCTCAAGAGGTGATTTGAAGAATTTATTTTTCAAAGATCTTTCAATGACATAAAGCTGAAATTAAACATCTAAAATTAAGAATTGGGCATGAAGTTTTAGCAAAACAGGTTTTGCAATACAAAGGAGGAATTACTCGCCCTCACACAATGCTCAAAATATTTTTTTTCATTTCAAAACTTATCTTCATTGCACAAGAAATATATATATCTTTTATCTCTCATTACTTACGTACCTTTTAAAACTTATCTCTCATTTATACTTACTTATATCTTTTATACTTATTTCTCCCCCTTTTTGTTAACATTGAAAAGGAATAGAGAGACGTCAAACAATTGAAATTCAAAACTGAAATTCATTCATTCATTCAAAAGTGACAACATCCAAAGTCATAACATCCCAATCATTCATGATATTGCATTCATTGATAAATGTTTGATACAAAAGAGTAAGTAAACATAAAAACTATCTAAATAGCATACAAGGAGTACACAAATGTAAACTATCTAAACATAAAGAGTATCTTAAGCACTATCCTCATCATCCGAGGATCCAATCTCGATCAATCCTGTATCAATAGAAGCACCAGATCGAGGCCACATAGATTGAAGATCATGAAGACGGGTCCTGGTCAGTCTCGATGGAACACGATGGTCTCGTCCTTCATGTCTAACATAAGTCCTGCCTCTAGATGGTGCAGATGAGGTAAAAGCTATGTTAGTAGTAGGAGAAGAACATATCAGAGTGGCAATATCAACAACTGTATGAAAAGGTGTATGATCGAATATAGGACCTGAATCAAGATGATGGAAACCAGGGATATAAAATCCTAGTTCTCTGATAAGGGAAGATGTATGCAATGGGGGAGAATCAATGATAGGAGTATCAATAGCTGAAGGAATGATAGGTGTAGGTGCAAGAATGGAAGTGTGAACAGCTAGTCTGGGAAGACGAGTGGGTAGAATAGGAGTCTGGAAAGATGAACTAGATGCATTATGAATGGAACTCCTAGGAGGGTTAGCTGCTATCTCTGGCACTGGCTCTATCAACAAATCTGCCATATCAAACTCATCAGAGTTAGTCTCATCCAAATCTGGTCCTGGAGCAGGTGGTGCTAGAACTGAATTAGTTGGAGCTGAAGTATTAGAAGCTCTGTCAGAAGAAGGTCTACCTAAAGCAGACAGAATGGAAGAGATCCCATCTCTCAGTCCATGATGGCGGCTCTCTCTCATCTCCATATGATACGTGTCGACTCGCTGATGAATGGTCATTAACTCAGTCTCAATGCGAACGACCCTATCCTCTACACTCTCTGAAACTCCAAGTATATCGGACCGTGCTGGCTCAGGCTGAGGAGCTGGCTCTGGCTATGCTGAAGACTCGGGCTATATCTTAGGCATATCAGTAGGTGGCTCTGAGGGCCCTGCCTCACCTAAAAAGATGCACTCCTCCTTTGCTATACCCTCATCTCTGTTAGTGGCCGACCAGATACTCATCATCTCCACTGGCCTCTGACAAGCTGGTACCCTATCTGGTGAAGAGATCTGATGTCATAAACATTAGTGTCCAGTAGTTGCTGGTAGGGCTCATCATCCATTACTACACCATAAGCTCTGAAAAGTAAAGTCAAGCCCATCCTGTAGGGCAAACATAGTCTCTGGCTAATGGATGCCTCCATCAATGATGTACCATAAGTATCGGTATGCATACAAGAGTATGCTATACCAAAGAAACCATCACCAATAGCTCTCACTCTATGGTGAAGTCAAAATGGCCGATCTTCAGTAGAAAAATCCGGGCTACTATGTGATGCAGCAACCTCATCTCAGCTGACAGTCTCGAAGCAACCATAGTGGCTCCCTCAGGTAAGTCATCTATCTCGAAGATACAACGGAGACCACTAAATCTGTCCACTAGACTATGGTGGGGACACCAGGATCAGACACAGATCTCTGGATCCCACATGGTTTAATTAGTCATGTGTCAAAGTTTGAAAAATTTTGCAATCAATTAAGATTGAGTCCTGTAATAAGTTGAGGTTAGTTGATTTGTCTCAACCCTCAACCTAGTTAGTATATTGAGTTCTGTACATCAGTATGAGTCCAGTATGAGTCCACTTTTTATACCAGAGAGGAGGTTACACTATTTTGGAGTTCTACGAGGCCTCATCCAAGAGTCAGAGGCCATTACATCAGATTATTGGATTTTGTGTGACACCACAGGATCCAAGATGCCTTCCGGAGACCCTGATTCCTTCCAGATGCCCTCCAGATATCCAGATTCCCTTCCAGATGCTAGAGTATATTCCCATACCAGGGAATCCATGATTCCAGAGGTCCACCTACATCCTAGCCCAAAGAAATCAAGTCCAGGTACCAAGCCCAAGCCCTTAAGAAGCAAGATACCAGGGAATATTCCTGCTACAGGCTACCAGGCCACCCCACCTTCTAGAGGCCCAAGCCCATGCACCCAAGTGTTAGGATTTGCATGGTGTTCCCAAGCTTTGGAGACACTTGGAAGACCATGGAAGGGATGCTGGAGGCGATCCCTGGGTGCTTGGAGGCATGCCAAGCATTTCCTGGAGGTGTTCCAGGAGGCTCGAGATTTGGGTTTGGAGATCTTGAGATTGGAGTCAGCTCGGGCTATGGAGGAGTCGCCTCCTACAGGTCGACAGTCAGTTTGAGTTCTGGTCGAGTCGGCTCGAGGTTTGTTCGAGTCGACTTATCTTTTTATGGGTTTAGAGCTTATGTGTTTCCTGGGGGAGAGAGAGAGTTTTGTTGGGCTGAGTCATGTTGACTCAGGGCTATATATATATCTTGTATGAGTAGGGTTTAGGTAGCCACAGTTGAGAGATGTGAGGTCCAAGAGGAGTACAAGAGCTCTTTTTCCCCATTCTTGATTTCTTTCTCTCCCTCTCTCTGGTTCTCTCTATCGTGGACAGTCCCATGGGGGCACACCTCCATGACGGGAGCGGATGGTGTGCCCCAATCCTTCCCTGGTGAGGTTCTATTCATGGCCATGGTAGCATTAATGAGATCCCGGGCATTCCGCATGGTGGAGCGAGGTGTCTCATTTCCCTGACATTTGGTATCATAGCTTCTTGATGCGGTGGCAAGAAGGAAGAAGGGAAGAAGATCAGATCTCTGGTTCTGAGATCTAGAGAAGGCTGCAGTGGTGTAGATTGGAAGCATCATGGATCTGCCGGAGATCTCATCGAGGTGAGATCGGAGGTGAGTAGATTGGAAGCGTGGTGGATCTGCCAGAGATCTCGTTGAGGGATGAGATCGGAGGTGAGGGATTGCTGCCCTCACTAGGAGAGAATTCTTGATCATGCCAGAGATGGAGATCTGGCGGGTGACCCGGTGGCGACGGACGTGATCAAGATCGCGATGGCATGGCTGGAGTTCAGATTCTTGGATCTGAAAGCCGTGGAAGATCATCAAGCTGAGGGGGGTCATGGGTCTGGATCTGTCGGTCTTCGATGGAGATGGAGATGTTTTCATTAGATCTGGATGGCTCGGCGGTGATGGATGAAAATCCAGATCGCATTGACATGGATCGGAGGGAGTTTAGTCTTCCCTTATGCCGGAATGCGATGGCCGAGATGGAGGAGAGAATGCCCAATCAGGGGCATGGCTGCCAGGTAGAAAGCATGGCTACCAGGAAGAGAAGAAGTGTACACTATCACAGGGAGCTGGCTTGGTCTTCATAGCATCGGCTCGGGCAGAAGAGATACATGTCTCTAGTTGCAGTAGAGCCGGTTCTGGCATCGCAGAGCCGGCTCTGTCATCGCAGAGCCGACTCGGCTGTCTCAGAGCCAGCTGGACTAGAGGATGCATGTGCATTGGGCAACGGAGTCGGCTCGGGCTGTCCCGGTGAAGATTTGGCTCAAGCATATTGTTGCTACAGGTGCGGATGCAACATGGAAATGTCGCAGTAAAATTGCCGGTGCGAGCACGGTGCAGGGTAGCACCGGGCGTGGTGCAGGAAGAGACGACGGTGCGGCTCGCCGGTCGTGGGTGTGGACGCGGTGTAGGGGTGAGGACGCGATGTGCGGATGGTCACAGGTCATGCAGATGGTGCGAGGCAGTGCATGCCGGTCGCTGGTGGCTCAGCACGGCTGCTGGACAGTCACCTGAGGCGTCGCAGTGTGACTCGCCGGTTGCAGCGTGACTCGCCGGTTGCAGCATGGGCTCATCGGTGCTGGACACAGCGGCGTGTGGAAGAATTGATCCGCTGCAGATCACACGCGCCACGGCTATGTGGGCGGTCGTAGGTAGCACAGTAGTGCACAGGAGTTCATCGGAGGCGTGGCACGGTTGCAGGCGGAGGCCGGAGGCGACGGTGTTGGCTGGGAAATGTTATGGTCCACGGTTTCTTCCGTGGACCAGCAGCAATGGCAGTGGTAGACCCAAAACTCTTATGTGAACCATTTGGATGATTCACTATGGACCAGTCAATCAAGGCATTTTAAGTCAGTGCTCTGAAATTCGTGCTGACTCTTTTTTTCCGGTGATTCTGGGCTCAATCGATCTCTGATTTGAGTTCCGTCTTCACCGTTGGATTCCATGTTTCGAGCTCTTCATGTTGATCTAGGTTGGATCTAATGATAGAGTCATATCATAGGTGATGTGGAGATCATGGTGCAGCGGTCGTGTGTGTGGGCAGCTTGAGCAGGTTGGTTCTATCTTCGGCTCTCCCTGGCGGACAGAGGTTCGTGTTGTTGGGAGTAGTGTGAAGGTCTACTGGTTGTGTGGATCTCATCGAGGATGATGGATCCTGTGGTGTAGGAGCTCGCGACGGTGGTGCGGAGCTGTAGGTCTTGTGCTAGGGAGCATTGACAGGTCTGGTGATTTGTGGTTCAGCACAGGTGGAGCGACACACATCGGAGATCTTTAGAGCATGAGTGGTAGATCCATCGATAGTGGACCAGGTTTTTGGTTACTGTGGAGGAGAGCGATCGGTAGGTCTCCAACTACCTTGATCGTGGTGGAGCTGTATGTGGGTGTGGTATCCCACGTGACTGAAGGTGGATCTCATGGAGCACCAGAGAGGTACATCAGTAGAGGTTGATGGAGGCTGGCAGCTCAGGGAGACAGGAGACAGTCTCAGGGAGTGCCAGGGATGTCATGTAGTCTATGGACAGGCTTGGATGTGATGGAGTAGACATCATGCAGCCTATGGACAGGCTGGGACATGATGGAGTAGACATCATGTAGCCTAGAACAGGCTGGACATGACGGACATCATGCAGCCTATGGACAGGCTGGGATGTGATGGAGCAACCACTTGCAATGGTTGCTATGTTCAGTTGCTATATTTAAGGAGTTAGGATGAGCTCCTGAGTTTCGAAGGTTCCTGTGAGATTGCAGAGTATCCGAGACCGTCTCGGAGAGGTCCGCGGTGTGTGGAGGGTTCGAGAAGATAGTGACTGGTTACGAGGTTCAGGTCATGCTCAGCAGGGTAGCATTGAGATGTTGGTCTCGGGGTTTTTTTCTGTGGCATCAGGGGGACTTCAGTTTCAGGTGGAGTACCGGTGACAGGTGGCTTCACAAGTGGAGTGAGTTTTGACACATGTTCAGAGCGAGAGGTGCATGGAGGACCATATCCTTGCACGGACGTAAGGGGTGCACTTAGCCAGGTGGAGCGAAAAGTGCAGAGTATGGCATGGCTCTGTGGAGATTGTGTTAGGTAGAGCTCCAATTATAGCAAGTGCCAGTTCAGGTTCACTGGGTTCTCTCCAGGGAAGTCCAAGAACATACTGATGCAGCCGCCAAACAAAAGGAAAGCAAGAATCTGTGGTGCCAGGATATGAGCTAGGGTCTTCAGCTATGGAGGTGGTCATCCCAGAGGTCTCTAGATGATATCAGTAGCTGGAGGATATTGGCAGAGGCGTGGATATTCGCATAGTGCTGTCAGGACACGCAGTTACAACAAGGTGTGCATTGAGGACATTACCAGGTTTGCCAAAACTTGGGGGCACCAAGATGGAGATTGTTGGGATTTGCATGGTGTTCCCAAGCTTTGGAGAGACTTGGAAGACCATGGCAGGGATGCTGGAGGTGATCCCTGGGTGCTTGGAGGCATGCCAAGCATTTCCTGGAGGTGTTCTAGGAGGCTCGAGATCTGGGTTTGGAGATCTTGAGGTTGGAGTCAGCTCGGACTATGGAGGAGCCGACTCCTGCAGGTCGACATTATGTTTGAGTTCTGGTTGAGTTGGCTTGAGGTCTGTTTGAGTCGACATATTTTCTAATGGGTTTAGAGCTCATGTGTTGGTCTGGGGGAGAGAGAGAGTTTTGTTGGGCCGAGTCATGTTGACTCAAGGCTATATATATATCTTGTATGAGTAGGGTTCAGGTAGCCGCAGTTGAGAGACATGAGGTCCAAGAGGAATACAAGAGCTCTTTCTCCCCATTCTTGATTTCTTTCTCTCCCTCTCTCTGGTTCTCTCTATCATGGACAGCCCCATGGGGGCACACCTCCATGACGGGAGAGGATGGTGTGCCCCAATCCTTCCCTGGTGAGGTTCTTTTTCATGACCATGGCAGCATCAATGAGATCCCGGGCGTTCCGCATGGTGGAGTGAGGTGTCTCATTTCTCTGACACCAAGCCCCTTTGGGCCAGCCCCTTGGGGCCAGCCCCTTGCTGCTCCTAGAAGCCCAACACGCCCCCCTAGGCATTCTTGAAGTGTTGACCAAGTTCAAGAGGTGTCCTTGAGTGGAATAGTCCAAGCATGAAGGGAGAAGGAGAAGACTAGGTCAAATCCTAACCTAATTGGGATTTATGCTCCTAATTGTTTTAAGATTTGTTTTTCTAACCTAGCTAGGAGAGGACTTGTAACCCAAGTGTGTAACCCTAGTTAGGAGAGGGCATGGGAACTCTATAAATATCCCACCCCTCCCCCTCTTGTAATCAGTTTTTATTCATGATATCAAAAATCCTGGTGAAATTTATTTGAGCTTACGAGCTTGTGTTACTTTGTTTTATTTGGTTCCTTTTTCTTGTGTTGGCCGACCATCCCTTGCAATCCTCCATGCCCACAGCAGAAAACCTAGCTTCCAAGCATCAGCCACATCCTTGAAAAGCAGCCTTGAAGATGCCCCAGATCAACAGCTTTATCTGCTTCCTTGCTGCCTAGCTTTTAAACCCTAACCTGATTCCTTCCAAATCCTAGTTCTTTCCTTTATTTAATTGCTATTTTGATTGACCCTTGACATTTTACAGGATCTCTGAGGTGTTTCACCTCCCTAGAGGAGGCTTTCTTTGCCTCCGGGACTGCCCAAATCAGCCATCTAATCAAGGGAACCGAGCTTCGTCTTCCAAGCTTCAATTTGAGAGCTGTGTGACCTCTTCGATTGCAGTTTCTTCAAGTCACTGATTGGTAACACCTTTCCTTATTTTAATTTCTGATTTGATGAAGATAATCTATCCTAATCCAGGAGTGTCTCAATTCTCGGGTCCTGGAATTTATTATTTTGCATGAGTTTGCCTGCGATACGATGATTCTATGCATTGCTACTCCTTATGCTAGTTCTTACTTTTATTTAGAAATTTAGCCTACAAATTAAATTATAAAAAGTATAAAAAAATTAGTTTATTATTTTTTTCTAGTGATTAGCAATCTTAGAGTCATCCTGCATCAGTTTGGTATCAGAGCGGGTTTAGGATAGCATTGCATCTGCATCAGAACCATAAAACCCTAATTCCTAATTTTTCTGCATCTTGTCCACTTCATTAGGTTGCTTGGTTTCATCTGATTTTGTCCACTTAGGGATTTCTATTTTCTATGAAATTTACATGCCGTGTCCTCTGTTTTGTCCTCTATTTTTTTTGTAATTTTTAATTATTTTTACAGAAACCCTAAAGTCCAAAAAGTCTGCATCATAGGAACCCTAACTAAAATCTTGAAAATTCTGCATCAGTTTGAAAACCCTAGTATATTCATCATCAATTGATTTTTGTTTTGTATCAAATTTGGTAAGTATCATCACCACCGTCCATCCTCTACTCTGTAATTTTTTAGATTTTTTTTACATCTGTAACTATGTCAAATTCTGCATCATCTAAAATCCTAATTCCCTGATTTCTACTAATTTCGCACTTGACTAACTCAAACCTAATCAACTTCCAAACCCCCCAATCCCAAGCTAAACTTTGTTTGCTAACCCCAATTAACTTAAATTTAATTTGTCATAGCATAAAATAATTATAAAAAAATATTTTATTTTTTGATTGTTTTATCTTGTATCAGGACCATTGAATGCCATCATCTCTTTAATATAATCTTAAGGGCAGTCAATATAACATCAGGGTAGGATTTCATCATCTGTCTTGGGTCCAAAACAACTATCAGCATATTGATCTAAGCCTAATTGAAATTAATTAGACCTAATTTTTCCTAGAGGGCTAGGTGACACCCACAGGTCGGGTCTGAGCTGTGTGGGCCAACTAGTGCATTTAATCCTGTGGCTATTACTGAAATATGGTGTCTAAGGATGAGGGTCCAGAGTCAAATGACCTAAGTGGTGTTGTAGTTCTTAATTGGGTCTTTGCAAAAGCAGGGGGGCTTCCCACACTCCCACCCTCTACCTGGCCAAAGGAAAGATTAGCTACCGGGTTAGGTGTAAGTTGAGCTTACCCACCCAGTTTTGGCTCAGGTATAGGAAAACCTAGATTGTACTAGCCTTTTTCTTTTTGGATGCTTGGCTACACCATTCCACTCTGATTGATTGTTTGTTGCATGACCACTATATTAGGAACCCAATACCAGAAGTCTAAACCCCAAACCGACTCAGCCATGGATCCTAATTTTGAAGCCATCATGAACCAGCTTGCCCAATTAACTAACCAAATGAACCAAGCCAATACCCAAACCCAAGCCTAGCTTGCCCAAATAGACCATAGGTTTGATCAATCCGATACTAAGCTTGACTAAACCCATGACCAAATAACCCGATTAATCCAATCCTAAAACCAAATGAACCATAGATTCAACCAAGTTGACCAACGATTTGACCAGGCAACCACTAGGATTGATCCATTAGATGACCAAGTAGGAATCCTAAGCAAGACCCATAGAGCTGAACCCCAAGAATCTATAATCCCTAGATATGAACCCAGTAGTAATCTACTATCCCTCAGTTTACCTGAACCCCATAGGATTAGTACCCCTAGAGATGAACCTAGTATTAGTCAGGAACACCTTAGCCAACCTACCCCTATCATCCCAATCATTAGTCATCCCTCTCTTACCACCCCATTGGTCCACCAAAAAGACATTGAAGATGAGATATATGAGGCTGACCCAAGCTTAGTGGAACAGTATGATGAGGAAGAAGAGGAGTTCCCTATAGAAGACTTAGAATTAGTTGACCCTGACCTTACCTAGACTGAACCTATAGTGGAAGACCAGCTATAGGAAGAGAACCTAAACACTATTCCAGGACCTTACCTAAGGAGCCACTAGACGAAAGCCCCAGTATAGAGCTCAGTCCTAAATTTCTTGAACCAGATGACTTTATTAAGGATTTGGCTTATCAAAACCCTCAGGAAGATCCCATCCTGTAGTTTCCATTGACGATCTCTTCCCTGAAATTAGTGACCCACTCTTCCATACTATAAACCCTGTAGGTATCCATCAACCCCATAAGGTCAACCTTATTAGTCTAGGATTAATCCCTGACACCCCTTCTTACATCCTATTTGGTGTGGACACCAGAAGCTGAAAGAAACTTCACTCCAACAAGGTTAGCCTTATCCCAATTTGGATCGAAGATAATTAGGTTATCTTGTATCCTTTAGTTCAAAAATATTTTATTTTCAAGAGTCATTTCCTTTTCAAGAGTCCTGTAATTAATTTTGAGTTTCAAATCAAGAGTGTTTATTGAGTCCTGTAATTACTTTTAAAATTTCATTTCTTGTAAGTCCATTTCAAGTTTTAAAGTCTAGGTCAGTCAAGTCAGTTCAGTTGAGTTAAGTCTAATTCAATTGAGTTAAGTCTAATCAAGTCTTAAAGCCATGAAAGCCAGCAACAAGACTCAAATTCTAGACCCCACAATTTGACCACATGAAGAAGAGAAGACACATCAACCAAGCAAGAGAAAAGGACCATCAACTAGGACCACTGGGCACCACATGTCATTCTTATCCAAGTAGAAGACCACCTCACCATGCCACGTCATCAGGTGCCACTTCACCAACCACCTCATCACCCTTTGGGCGCCAACAAGGGAGATTCAAATTCAAGGAGGTTGGCCACATCCCTCCAAGTCCTCCATCAAATCCTCCAACCCCCCCACATCCCTCCAAACTCTCCACCAAATCCTCCAACCCCCCCTGTAATCCTCCTCGATTTGGGGAGTTTTTAAATTTCAAAAGCTAGCTTTGTGAGGCTATTAAAAGCCTTGGACGCCCATTGTAAAAGAGATTGATTTTGGGAATGAATGAAAATTGAAGTTGAAGTTTTGGAAGTAGAAGTTGTCTTGTATTTTTTTCTTATGTGAAAGTTTTCCATCCTCTTCTTCCACGCCAAAGCCATTCTTTTTCCCTAGCAAAGCATCTTCCAAGCTCAAGTGAAGGCATTGGAGTCGGCCAGATCTACTCAAATTTCTGTTCTTAGTTCATCAATTCTTCCATCCCTTCTATATGTTCATATCCTTCTTCCTTAACTTTGATCTTCATTGCAGGGTCCTTCGAAGTCTTTGAGTTGTGGGCTGGGTTCACCTTGACAAAGAACCAACAAGCTGAAGCCCCAAGTCCAGGGTTCTGATCTCTGTTATCCAGGTTCTTCAGTTCTGAGCATTGGTAGTTTCGAGGTATGAATCAAAAGAATGTTGGAAAGCTCATCAAGGTAAGTCCACAATCATTAACCCCTATTGTCTAGATCTTCTTCCTTCTTAGTTTAGGATTGTGTCTAATCAAGTAAAAGTCCAATTTCTTATAATCCTTAAGTCTTATTATGATGAGTACAATGCTAGTGTAATTAGATTTCATTGCTCTACAAACCATATTCAAAACATTAATCATATGCGTGCCGCATCACTATTCTATCTAATTAAATCCAAACCCTTTTCCTACTTTCCACCCTACCAGACTAACCTCGAATCCACTTCTTATTTTCTACCTTTTCTGAAACTTCTCCTAATTTTCTCATTATTAGATTGCATCATGTAGAGGTTTGCATGTTGCATTCATTCATTGCACTTGTTAGGTTTGCATCTTTCTTCTTGCATACCCTTTGGCATCTAGTAGGCATACATAGTAAATTTTCATGTGCATGCCATGCTAGGATCAAACCTAGAGAGTCTATAGTGTGTTAGGTTAGACCCTAAAAAGTCCAATAAAATTTTTGTCGATAGGAAAGTTTAGTCGAGTCTAATAGGTATTAGTTGAGTTCAATAAAATTCATAGTCCTAAATCATATATCTACACCTACACTAGCCTCTGTACAGCATATGCATCATGAAATTAGTCAAGAGCTGAACATAATTAATGAACTAAATAATAACTTGGCTAATTCTCAAAAGAGAGATAAATAATTTTCTGTAGAGGATTTTGTAATTATAAGAAAATTTTTTGCTTGCAAAGCTGGCCCATCCAAAATAATAAATCGTAGTGGACCCAATGCCTATGTGCCTGAGATATCACCTGATTTAGGTATTAGCTCCACTTTCATCATCTCAGACTTTGTAAAGTCTAGGGAGCCAGCAGTGATACCCAGCGAGCCCCTTGAGCCACTCCCATTTTTTGAGAGAGAACCCATCCCAGAGCGACCACATATAATTTGGCCTTTTGGTGAGGTAAAAATTGAGAGAGCTCTGGATGATCAAGCTATCGGTACCAGGATAGAGATCGTCAGTGGTACTTGGTCCAGTGGCAAGGTCAGCCAGAATCTGAGGACTGTGGATCACTGGTGAGGATCTACAGCGCCTCAATGCGGACCCTTCTTGAGCACTTAGAGCCAAATTGACCCATACTCGATGGGGTCGAGTTCCTTCCACCCCAGGAGAATTGGTGGGGACATTAGAGTTAGACACAGATCCCTGGATCCCATATGGTTTAATTAGTCAAGTGTCAAAGTTTTGAAAATTTTGTAATCAATTAAGATTGAGTCCTGTAATAAGTTGAGGTTAGTTGATTTGTCTCAACCCTCAACCTAGTCAGTATATTGAGTCCTGTACATCAGTATGAGTCTAGTATGAGTCCACTTTTTATACCAGAGAGGAGGTTATACTATTTTGGAGTTCCACAAGGTCTCATCCAGGAGTCAGAGGCCACTACATCAGATTATTGGATTTTGTGTGACATCACAGGATCCAAGATGCCTTCTGGAGACTCTAATTCCTTCCAAATACCTTCCAGATGCCCAGTTTACCTTCTAGATACCAGAGTATATTTCCAGACCAGGGCATCCA
This sequence comes from Areca catechu, assembly GCA_021397845.1. Classification (NCBI taxonomy): domain Eukaryota; kingdom Viridiplantae; phylum Streptophyta; class Magnoliopsida; order Arecales; family Arecaceae; genus Areca; species Areca catechu. The sequence continues at coordinate 81,289,097 of CM038044.1, read as the reverse complement.
TGATTCCAGAGGTCTACCTGCATCCAAGCCCAAAGAAATCAAGCCCATGTGGTAAGCCCAAGCCCTTAAGAAGCAAGATACTAGGGAATATTCCTACTACCAGGCTACCAGGCCACCCCAACTTCCAGAGGCCCAAGCTCATGCACCCAAGTCCCTTTGGGCCAGCCCCTTGCTGCTCCTAGAAGCCCAACACGCCCCCTAGGCATCCTTGAAGTGTTGACCAGGTCCAAGAGGTGTCCTGGAGTGGAATAGTCAAAGCATGAAGGGAGAAGGAGAATATTAGGTCAAATCCTAACCTAGTTGGGATTTATGCTCCTAATTGTTTTAAGATTTGTTTTTCTAACCTAGATAAGGATGGACTTGTAACCCAAGTGTGTAACCCTAATTAGGAGAGGCATAGGAACTCTATAAATACCCCACCCCTCCCTCTCTTGTAATCAATTTTTATTCATGATATCAAAAACCCTGGTGAAATTTATTTGAGCTTGCGAGCTTGTGTTACTTTATTTTGTTTGGTTCCTTTTTCTTGTGTTGGCTGACCATCCATTGCAATCCTCCATGCCCACAGCAGCAAACCAAGCTTCCAAGCATTAGCCACATCCTTGAGGAGCAGCCTTGAAGACACCCCAGATCAACAGCTTCATCTGCTTCCTTGCCGCCTAGCTTCTAAACCCTAACCTGATTCCTTCTAAACCCTAGTTCTTTCCTTTATGTAATTGCTGTTTTGATTGACCCTTGATATTTTGGAGGATCCCCGAGATGTTTCACCTTCCTAGAGGAGGCTTTCCTCACCTCCAAGACTGCCCAAATCATCCATCTAATCAAGGAAACCGAGCTTCGTCTTCTAAGCTTCAATCTGAGAGCTGTATGATCCCTTCGATTATAGTTTCTTCAAGACACTGATTGGTAATATCCTTCATTTCTTTTAATTTCTGATTTGATGAAGATAAGCTATCATAATCCAGGAGTTTCTTAATTCTCGAGTCCTAAAATTTATTATTTTGCATGAGTTTGCCTACGATACGATGATTCTATGCATTGCTACTCCTTATGCTAGTTCTTACTTTTATTTGAGAATTTAGCCTACAAATTAAATTATAAAAAGTACAAAAAAATAGTTTACTATTTTTTTCCAGTATGATTAGCAATCTTAGAGTCATCCTGCATCAAACTACCTACAATAGAACCTTTCATGGGTATATCCCATACTCAGAATCTCTGCTGTCACTGGGACATCTCTGCCTCGCACCTAAGCAACCCATCCATCACTACCTCGAGCTAGTGAACCATAGAACTCTCCAATCAAACCTGGGTAAAATCTCTCGATCAAAGAACAAAATGGCACCAAGCCTGCATCTCTGAGCCACTGGGTCTATCCTAAACTACTGCTGATTAATGAACTTGAAGTCCACACGACATCCTTCAACGATGGTCTTTGATCCCATCCGACTAGCCACATGAAATAGAGGTTTAGCAGTGACATCGGGTGCATCTGCTGCTCTAGCTTCATGATTAGCCTTGGTTCTTCTTTCTTCTTCTTGATTGGATGGTCTTGGATGCCGAACAACTTGCTTCCTAGGCCCCATTCCAAAGAAACAAGATTAGATTGCAAGAGGGAAAGAAACCTAGGGTTTCTATGGTTCAAAATCAAAAGGAAGGGAGAAGAATGGTAGAAACCAAAGCTAAAACCATCCAAAATAAAAATTTGAGAAGGTCGGAGGTCCGATTTGGAGGGAAGAAGTCGGAGGAACAGTATAAGAGATGAGTCGGCTCGATTTGGAAGGAAAAAGATGAAGAAAATACTTTGTTTTCCTATTTTTATCTCGGTTTATCACTGTTCAAGTATCGACTCATGACACAGAGTCAAGTGTCAACACTTCTAGATGTCGACACTTCCAAGTGTCGACACTTTGACTTAAAAATTGAAGAAAAAATATGAAATGAAGCGTTGATCAAAGTAAATAGAATTTCAATAGAATTCAAGAAAATTAAGCATAGTTGATAGCAAAATTGATCATTCAAGAGTCAATGAATATGAAGAGATGGAAATTTTTCAATCAAAAGGATTGATGACTCCAAGTTCTCTTCTAATCATACTGAACTGATCTTCTTGGAGAGGCTTAGTCAAAATATCAGCTAATTATATTTCAGTACAGATAAATTCAAGCACAATATCATTATTTTCAACATGATTCTAATGAAATGATGCCTAATTTCAATATGTTTACTTCTAGAGTGTTGAACATGATTTTTAGTTAAGCATATTGCACTAGTATTATCACATTTTATGGGTGTCTTAGTTAGTTTGATTCCAAAATCTTCAAGTTGTTGCTTAATTCACAAGATTTGAACACAACAACTTCCTGCTGTAATATACTCAGCCTCAACTGTGGATAGTGCAACCGAAGTTTGTTTCTTGATAAACCAAGAGATTAAGTTAACTCCAAGAAATTGGCAAGTTTCACTAGTACTTTTTCTATCAAGTTTACATCCAGCAAAATCAGCATCAGAAAATCCAATTAAGTCAATAAAGAATCTCTAGAATACCACAAACCAATATTAATTATACTAGATAAATACCTAAATATGCGCTTAACAACCAACATATGAGACTCTTTAGGATCAGACTGATATCTAGCATACATACATACACTAAACATTATATCTAGTCTACTAGCAATCAAATATAATAACGAGCCAATCATACCTCTATATAATTTTTGATCAATAGATTTACCATGTTCATCTTTATCAAGTTTACAAGAGAGGCTCATAGTTGTACCTATTAACTTAGCAGTCTTCATCCCAAACTTCTTTAACATTTCTCTTGTATACTTAGCTTAGTTGATGAAGATCCCATTCTTAGTTTGCTTGACTTGGAGTTCGAGGAAGAAATTGAGTTCTCCCATCATGCTTATTTCGAACTCTCCTTGCATAAGCTTGGCAAACTCTTGACAAAGATCTCATTAGTAGCACTGAATATAATATCATCAACATAAATTTGTACCACTAATAAATCATCATTTTTCTTCTTTAAAAATAAAGTTGTGTCAACATGGCCTCTAGAAAAATCATTTTCAATCAAAAATTTGCTGAGTCTTTCATACCATGCTCGGGGTGCTTGCTTTAAACCATAAAGTGTTTTGTATAATTTAGAAACATGATCAGGATGTGCATTATTTTCAAAACTAGGTGGTTGTTCAACAAATACTTCTTCTGCTATATAACCATTCAGAAAAGTACTTTTAATATCCATTTGAAAAAGTTTGAAGTTCATAAAACAAGCAAATGCTACTAGCAGTCTAATTGCCTCAAGTCTAGCAACAGGAGCAAAGGTTTCATCAAAATCAATTCCTTCCTCCTGATTATAGCCTTTGGAAACTAGCTTAACTTTATTTCTAGTTACAATTCCATTTTCATCCAATTTATTTCTAAATACCCATTTCGTGCCAATAATAAAAATGTTAGATGATCGTTCTATTAATGTTCAAACATTATTTCTCTCAAACTAAATTAGTTCATCTTGCATAGCATTTATCCAGTTAGGGTTTTTTTCAGCATCTTCAAAATATTTTGGCTCTATTTGAAAAACAAAAGCAATATAATTACATTTATTTCTAATTGAAGATCGAGTTCTTATCCTTTTAGATAGATCACCTAGGATTAACTCCTTAGGATGTCCATGAGCATACCTCCACTCCTTAGGTAGATCTTAATGCTTTGGTATGGATTGTATAGCTTCTTCTCTTTCATTTTTGTCTTGATCTTCTTCACCTTGTTGAGAAGGTTGATCTTCCAATGTCAGCTTCTCTAACTTGTCAGCACCTGTACATGTATCAGAAGTATCCTCTTTTCTAGAAGATGTTAGTAGACTCTTCAAAAACTACATGCATAGACTCCTCTACAACTAGGGTTCTTTTGTTAAAAATTTTGTATACCCTGCTTAAGTGGAGTATCCTAGAAAGATTCCTTCATCAGACTTGGCATCAAAATTTCCAAGATTATTTTTATCATTATTCAAAATGAAACATTGACAACCAAAAACTCAAAAATATTTTAAAGTTGGTTTTCTTTGATTTCAAAGTACATAAAGAATTTTCTTTAAAATAGAATGAATTAAAATGCGATTCAAAACATAACAAGCAGTATTAATTGCTTCGTCCCAAAAATATCTTGGCAAATCATTTTCATAAAGTATAGTGCATGCCATTTCTTCCAAAGTACGATTTTTTCTTTCTACCACCCCATTCTGTTAAGGTGTTATAGGTGCAGAAAAATTATGTTCAATACCTTTTTCATTGTAAAAATTTTTGAAATCTTGATTTTCAAATTCAGAACCATGATCACTACATATGCAAATAACTGAAGTATCTTTTTCATTAGAAATCTTTCGACAAAACTTTGTGAATACTAAAAATGATTCATCTTTATGAGCGAGAAAGAAAATCCAAGTAAACCTTGAAAAATCATCCACTATAACTAATCCATATCTCTTACCTCTTAGACTAGATATTCTAGTTGGTCCAAAGAAATCCATATGGAGTAGTTCTAATGGCCTACTAGTAGTAACAAAGTCTTTAGGTTTGAAAGATGCTTTTACTTGTTTTCCAAGTTGACAAGCTTCACAAACTCTATATTTTTCAAATCTAAGTTTTGGCAAATCTCTTACGAAATCTGTTTTTCAAAATTTTGAGAGTAAATATATGCTAGCATATCCTAGTCTACGATGCCACAACCAACTAGTCTCATTTATAGTAGAATTCATTGCAACTAGGCATTCTCTATTAGGCAAAGATAGATTATCCAAATCTACTAGATAAACATCACCATGCCTTTTTCCAATGAATTTCACTCCAATTTTATTAGGACTAGCAATCATGCAATAGGATGATTTGAAAACAACTTGAAAACTTTTATCACAAAATTGGCTAATACTTAAAAGATTATGCTTTAAACCTTCAACTAATAGTACATTATTAATGTAAGTAGAAGGGAAGATGTGAACCTTACCGATACTAATGATTTTTTCTTTAGCATTATCACTGAAGGTCACACTTCCTCCATTTATTACGTCAAGAGAGGTGAATTGCTTCACATCTCCTATCATGTGTCTTGAATAACCACTATCAAGATACCATAGCCTTTTATTTTTCTTGGTTGCAAGACACACTTATAAAACAAATCAAGTTTTGTTTATAGGTACCCAAGCCAACTTGGGTCTTTTAGGGTTAGTACTTAAGTTGGTTCCTTTTGGAACCCAAATATTTTCAAAATTATTGATTTTTTTTCAAATTGCATTGAAAAGCTTTATGACCTAGTTTTTTGCATGAAAAATATGTAATGTTTGATGATGCAGGTACAAAATTTTTTTTAAAATACCTTTGCTATTTTTGAGGTTTATATCCTAATCCTGCTTTATCAAAAATAGCTCTTTGATTATTTAAAAGAATATCTAATTTTTCAGAACTATAAGTAAACTTTTTAGCAAAGGGTTTTATTTTATCAAGTTCATTTTTATAGTTGTTGTTTTCTATTTCTAGATCTTTGTTTCTCTTTAAAAGATCACCATTTGAAATAATAGCTTTAGGTCTTTTTAAAACTTCATTTTTTATTGTTAAAGCTTTGTTTTTCTTTTCTAAAACATTAAGTTTACTTTTCAATTCATTGACTTCATTTAAAAGTGAATTGTTTTCATGTGAAAAATTATTTGTATGCTTTTTTAATTTTTTATTTTCAGATGAAATCAATTTATAATCATGCACTAATTCATCAAAAGTAAAATCTACTTCAGAGTTAGAAATTACCTCTTCTTGTTCTTCTTGTTGTGCCGTGAGACATAGATTGGCAACTTCAATTTGTTCTTAATCTAAGCTGGAGTCCTCGCTGTCACTCTAGGTTGCCATCATACTTTTCTTTCTAAGCTTCTTTCTTGATTTCTTTAGGAGAGGACACTCAAACTTGTAGTGTCCAGGCTTCTTGCATTCGAAGCATGTTGGAATTTCCTTCTCATTTTTTTTTCTTTCTCCTTTTCTTTTTCCTTGTCTTTACTTGTTTGAAACCTTTTCTTGTAAGGGAACTTTCTTCTTTTCATAAATTTTCTGAACTTCCTTACCAAAAGCGCTTTCTCACTCTCATCCACTTCTTCGTCTTCTAATTCTTCATTTGAGGATTCTTCTTGAATTGCAGATTTGAATGCTATTGCCTTTTTCCTTTTGTCCAAGTCTATATATTTTTGCTTTAGATTTAGCTCATAAGTCATAAGCGATCCCACTAGTTGCTCCAAGGATAGTTTGTCAACATCTTTAGCTTCTTATATGGCGGTCACCTTTGGATCCCATGAAGTTGGAAGTGACATGAGAATTTTGTTGACAAGATCAGTATTAGATATGATTTTTCCTAAACTTCTCATGCTATTAACAATGTTTGTGAATCTAGTGTGCATGTCAGTGATAGATTCATTTGGTTCCATTTGGAATATCTCATAAGTGTGCACTAACATGTTTACTTTAGATTTCTTCACTTGATCAGTACCCTCATAGGTAACTTTAAGTGTGTATCATATTTTCTTAGTAGATATGTATGTAGAAATCCTATTAAACTCACTAGGATCTAATGCATACTAAAAGAGATTCATTGCTTTTGTATTAATCTCGGATTGTTTAATGTCATTTTCATCCCAATCCTCTTCGAGCTTTGGAATGGAAACACAATTAACTACAATCGAAAGAATATGTGGACCTTTATCAACAACTTTCCATAAATTATAATCTATTAAATGCATATAAATTCTCATTCTAGTTTTTCAATAAGTATAATTTGTTCTATTAAAATATGAAGGTCTATTTGAGGCTTGTCCCTCAACTACACTAATACCAAGGGGGGTTGCCATAGATCTTTACTCAAGACGGTTAGACCTATATACTGAGAACGTGGCTCTGATACCACTTGTTGCCCAGTAAGCAATCCAAGAGGGGGGGTGAATTGGGTTTCTAAAAATTAATTACAAGTGTATGAACCAATTTAGTAAATAATCTAAGTATAATGAAATACAAGTGTAATGTACTCTTAAAGAGTATGCAGCGAAAATTTAAAAGCAATAAAAGTAAGAGCAAAAAAGAGATAAACAATCAAAAACATAATCCAAGTATAGTGGTTCGGTGCTTTCCAATGCACCTACATCCACTCCCCAAGGACCACTTGGGAATTCAGTATAATCTCCACCGATTACAGTCGATTAGTTTTCTGGGCTCACTAATCAAAACCTGACTTATTTTCACAAGGCTCACAAGTCAAAACCTCCCTTAGTTTTGTAGGCTAACCAAGAACCTAATTGGTTTTAAAGGCTCACCAACAACCTCTCTTGGTTTTGCAAGCTAACCAAGAACCTATATGATTTTCAAGGCTAACCAATAACATCCTTGGTTTTCAAGGCTAACCAATAACCTTTATAACAAATATAAAGTTTGAAGTAAGACAACAATAAAAGCTTTCTAAATAAAAGTCAATATCTCTTTGAAGCTTTGAGAAATCGCTTGTCTTCAACATGATGAAGCCTCAATTAATGCTCAAGAATGTTGAACTTGAATGCTCTTGAAGGCTTTGAAAGCTTGGAGACTTCTTTTTGCTTGAAGGTAGTTGCTCTCAATGAATGGGAGTGAATGCTTTTGCTTTTTCTTTTCTATTGTTGATCCTCTTGTGTTTAAATTTGATTTCAATCACTTAAATATCTTTCCAAGCCCTCAAAGTTGGTTTATGGCCGTTAGACAAGAAAAAACTAGCCTTTGGGAGCAAAGAGGGTCGAGTTCTGTATTTGAAAAACTAGTCGTTACTGTTTTCAAAACTCCAAGTATTGACATTTTAAGCTATGAGTCGACACTTAGGGTCGACACTTGTATTCCATGAGTCGACACCTAGTTCAAATTTCTTCATTGAAGCTCTCTGGAATTCTCAGGTGAGTCGACACTTCTTCTGGTTAGTCGACACTTGAGTCGATACTTGATATCCATGAGTCGACCCTTCAGGCAAGTCTTCAATTTCATCAAGTTTTGTATCAAAATTTTCTCAGGCGATGAGCTGATCCTTGAGTCGATACCTTGAGTCGACACTTAATTAGCATGAGTCAACACTTCAGTCATGCCATCTGAAATTCTTTCTGCATGCCCGCTTGAGTCGACACTTCTACTGTCATGAGTCGACACTTGAGTTGTGAGTCGATACTTTGAGTCGACACTTGCTGAGATTTCTTCAAGAATAATTGAACCTCTGCTGAAACCAAATTGTGCTGAACTCTTTGTATCATTTCAAGCAATCTCCAAGTGCTCAAGTCCATTTAAAAACTGATATTTCATTCATGGAGAAGACTTCTTCATTTCTTTAACAAGCAATCAAAACTGTTGGATTGATGAGTAGATTTTTCTATAAAAACATACTTTAAAGAAATAGTTAGTACTCAACTTATACTTAAGTATGTTGCTTATCATCAAAATCAATAACGGAGTTAACAGTGATAAAATACAAATATCATTTTTTAATTATCCATGCATTACAATAACATCATTTAGAATGATATCATAATAATTACCTTTTATAGATACATAAAAATTGCTCTTGGTCAAAAGGCCTATAGAAATAACATTCATAATAAAACCAGGACAATAATGATAATCATCTGAAACAATGATATTTTTATTGAATACAAGCTTGATAATTCCTAAGGCTAGAGCTAGAACTGTTCTTCCATATCTAATATTTGGAATCTCTCACCATCTTCAAATCTTCTATTAACCTGAAGTCCCTGCAACATATTACAAATATTAACAGGACTTCCATATCTAATACCTAGGTAATAGTATCCCAAATAAAAAAATTACAAGGTATTATCATATAAGTACTGTTACCATGGGACAATCAGATTGTTGGGATCTGATCGGTGCAACAAAAGATTGGATTTCAAAATTTTTCATTATTTGACCCTAATTGATCGGAACCCTAAATCCTAGGACCACCTGACCATGATAACTAATAAATCAAAATTTAGAATTATAGAAGAATACCTGGAGTCCTATATTCAATTTTTACAAGGCACACAAGTGTATTCCATCCATAGATGATCCACACAGGAACCAGATCAAGGAAGCACTCCTACCAAGCTTGCTTATTTGACTAGGACTCTTTTGCCAGCCTTTCAGACTTTCTTCCTTTGTTGGAACCCCTACCCTCTTATAGGGCACTCAAAGACCTTTCTAAATCCTCTCTCAAAATTTGAATATCCTTCCTATATTTGTTTCTAGGCTTTTGTCTTGAATAGATAAGCCTTGTCTTAAAATGACAAGCTTTGTCTTAAAAGGACAAGCCTTGTCTTAAAGAGGAAGAGAAAATAAAAAGTGCTTCTATTCAGATCAGAATGAAATAATACCTGACATTAGATTATCGATGCCTATTTATAGAGAGGGATGAGGTCCCTGATAAGTCTTTCCCTCAGCCTTTGATAAGACCCTTCAAGTAGAAGGAGTCTCTTAGGTGAGTAGACTTATCATGAAATGTCCTTTCATGTGCCAAGAAATATATAAGTGTCACTTTATTTTTCCAGTCAACTTCTCCACTTGCCATGTGGCAAGTTACTGGTCATATAATGGCCAAGGGGCATGGAATCCCAAGAGGCATATCGAAGAAACCAGATGCCTTCAAATAGATGGACTTTGGCCTTTTGAATTAGTGCCAAATCATGAAGGGATGCAACCCTTCATCTTGCACACCAACCTTCTCACGCCGTTTTCTCATTATTTGACCAGTCAACACCTATTCATTTGGGTGTCAAGATAAGGGAGAGGGGATTAGAGATTATTTGAAAAAAGTGATTTAGAGGCAGAAGGTGATGGGGGACTAACTAGATGCGAATATGAAGAATGATGCAAGTGATTTGTTGGTTTTGTGATTTTTAGATTTTTATGATTTTCTTTGGATTCCCGAAAATAAGTAAGAGTTGATCTAGGATTCAATAATAACAATAACTACGAGCAGGTGAATTAGTCCCTAAGCAATGATAAAGAGAGGACCTCGGGATTGAAAAACCCCGTAGGACTTAGCTCTCCGATCAATACCTACTTAGGAGTCAGGGGACAAACCTCAAAGATTTGAAGCGCCCGATGCAGAGATCCCTCACTTTGGTGGATGCGGCTTGGATGATCGAGCCATCAACCCTGCGGAGGTGCCGGCTGGCTGTCCGAAGATCTCGATGGCAAGGGCAACCATCTCCGTACTCGTGTCACATGGGGGACCTGCGAACATTCAAAGAAGGGTTAGGTTTCAATCGGAAGAAAGCAATAGAAGAATGAAAGAGAGTCGTTGTAGTGAAGGCGGAGTTCTTCTCGATTCGGAGTCGGATGATGGAGTTACGGAAGTGACGGTAACTTGAGGCCTCACACCTCTCGATGCCTGAAGGCGAAGGCGCTCCATCATGGAGATCGATGTTCCTAGTGAACGAAGGCAACTAAAAGAAATTGGAACTCAAGAAATGTAGTTTTTCATTTATCAATATTAGGCTTACCAAGGAGGGGTTAGGTCCTTTAAATAGGCACTAAAGGACCCCATTTGAAATTCAAATGAAAAATTACAAGATTTCTTGGATGGGCGCCCAAAAGCTTTGACTTTCTTCTCTCCTTGGCCGACCAAGAGCTTGATTGGGCATGGCATGATGCAAGGCTTGGAGGAGAGATCTTGGCGGCTTGATCTTGGAAAGTAGCTTCTTTGTTTTGGAAGAAAACATGAAGAGAGGCTTGGAGCAAGGCATGTGTTCTTCTTCCTTCCTTGGTTGTGCATCCTTTTTTGGTACAAAGCATGACATGGGGAGTGGCAAGTGGAGGTGCCCATGGATCTTGTCCCTTCCTTCCAAAGGGGTTCAAACAATTTGGGAAGAAGACTTGATTGGAGGGCTTGAAGCAAGGGATTTGAATTCCCAACTTCAACCCCACTTTGACCTTTCCTTTGGCCGACCACCCTTGCTTGGAAAAGAACTTGATAGGGGGAGGGAAAAAGGGCTAGTGTCAAGTGATGTGTTCCTCCCCTTTGGGCGTCCAAGGATGAAAAGTGTGCTGCCCACATGGCAAGTTGTCATGGCACCACATAGGATGAAAAGGTGGGCCCTGAGCTAACTTGAATTCCTTCCTGACTTGGCTCCAAGGAGACTAAATTTTAAGATCAATTCTTGCATGGACCCATACTTCCAACAGACTCAGACTGGACTTGATTTGTGACTGGACTCAGTACAGGACACAATTTGACCCAATTGGTCAAAGTACAGACTCAATTCAAAGCAAAAGGAAAATTACAAGGTTGAGGCTTGAAGCCTTATTACAAGACCCGAAATGTTAGAACCCTAATTAGACATCCACAGAGGGTTGAGGAGCCTTTATCGGATTTTGGTGCCCACACCAGAAGGACTCTTGTTCTTTTCGCGCCACTAATTCTTGGTGCATGCCAATATGGCACCAAGTGTCCCTTCCAACTTGGACTCTACCATAAATCATGGATAAAGCTCAATAAAACCTAGATAAATATTGATTAAGGCTGCCCCACTTAGGATAATCCCAATCTAAGTTTTACTTAAAATTGGTTAGCCAAAATAGCAAGCTAACTGATCTAATCCAATTGGGTTAGGAGTTGGGCTAGCCAACATATGCTAGCATATCAATTAGCTAGTCAATTAGGATCCCGCGACCCTAATAAAAATCCAATTGACTTCCTTGGCCAATTTCCTAATGTGTGTGATCCTTTGTGTTCCACATCTAGCCAGCAATAGGTCTAGGTCTAAGCCATTTCAATCCAATCAAAATTGATTGATCTATTAGGTTAAATGAGCTGACCTAGTTGCCAATTCAAACCAGCTTCCAAATTGACTCATGAATCCAATAAATTTGATTCAGGAAAACTTACAAGACATGATTGACGTCTAGCAACATGTCATGCCTACCCAGAAGATGAAAAATTTGGTAGAAATCATCAAAATATCCTTCAGTATAAAGTTACAATGCAATTCAATCCTTTGATCTCCCTTTATCCCGAATAAGTGATGGGTATGGAGATTGTCAAACCCTAGCACTTAATCCTTTTGAATCTCAATTCGATAATAAAGACTCGATTGATGAAAGATTAGAAATCTAATCTAATCTCATCTTGCTTTGATCAAAGACTTTCTAAGTCAACAATCGAAGAGATTACATGGGAAAAGTTATAGCTATAACAAATATTTTAATTAACCCAACTTTATATAATTAAAACTGATGCTTTTATGTAGTATTTTGCAGAAAATGACCCCATTAATACTATGAGCTTGATTTTAGGAGTCCAACGATGCAAACGATATTCAAATTGAACTTGAAATGAGCTCAAAAATAAATTTTAAAGAATTAAAAAAAGAAAAGCATGAATTTTGGCGTAGCCGGTCCACCTAGATCGGCTGAATGGTCCATGGATGGCTTTGTGGTCCACAGGATGCCATGGCCATGGTCCATGAAACAGGGCCATAGATCGTGAAGCCTGGTTTAAGCTAGAACTCTTCAAAGATGTTCCCTGCACCCTCTCCTCCACCCGGAGATGTCGCCGGAGATGCTGATCGTCGAATTTTGCCTCCAGAAGTCCTCTCCATTGCAGGATCCACCGGTCTTTACATTTTCACCATTTCATCACTGCCCAAGCTACCAAGATTGTTGGAAAAGTGTTGACGCCCCTCCTTTCACTGCCAAGGAGGTTCCTAATGCTGGATTAACCCAACCACCTCCCCAGCCACTGGCTTCTGGTTGCAGCCATCCAAGAACCATCTCCCAAAGCCATCGATCATGGCAGCCCCTCTTCTCGCTACCCGTTGCCGGCCATGCCCCTGCTACCTTAGTTCATTGAAACAATGGGACTAACTGGGAGTTGAGCTGTTGGGATCTTTAGAAATCGAATGCAGTGGGAGGTTGGGAATGAGTTCAGAGATCATTGGAGTTCGGAGATCGTTGAAATTGTTAGAACTATGGAACATAATGCAGTTGGGATGGGTTTAGTTCGAACTTCGTTGGGCTGTTGGAATGGAATTTTGTTCACTGCCTATAAAAAGCCTTGATCAGGGATAGGGGGAGGAAGCAGCAAAGTCTAGAGATAGCCTCTTCTTCTCTCAATTCCTTCTCCACTCCACTCCATTTCTCTCTTCTCCATTTTTCCCTTCCTTCCACTCTCTTCCATCTTTCTGACCCCCTCCATCCTGACTGGTTCCCACTCCCACTGCATTGGTCCTAGTTTCCACTCTCCGCTCTCCACTGCATCATCGGACTGCTCCATCTTCTGGTAGCTTCAGATATGCTACAGCTTCACTCTGGAAGCTTGTTTGGGAAAGGGAGTTTATGTTTTAGTGTTCATTTGATGTACTCCTCATTTTATGAAATAAAAAGAGCTTCCAATTAATTCATATTTTTCTTTATCTTGTTTGAAGCAGGTTTATGAGCAGTAAAAAGCTTTAGAGGTAAGTTACTCTATGTGAATATAATTTTGATTGATCTATTCCCAAAAGGGATGGGCCGTGATCTACGGGTACCGGCCATGCTCTCGCTAAGATAGGTTATATCTTGATTATTTTCACTGCTAACTTTCTCTACGTGAATATATAATTTTGATTGATCTATTTTCAAAAGGGACGGGCCATGATCTATGGGTATAGGCCATGCTCTCGCTAAGAAAGATGATAATTGGATTATTTTCATTGTTATTTTGATTGATCTATTCCCAGAAGGGACAGGCCATGATCTACGAGTACGAGCCGTACTCTCATTAAGATAGATCATTCCTAAATTAATTTCATTACTAATTTCTTGATAATTTCCTTTTCTATTGCACATATCTGGATTATTTTACTTTTGAAATAACTTAAAGGTTCTTGTGGATTCGACCCTTACTCTCATTACGCTTCATAAGAATAGTAAAATTAAGGTATTAAATTGGTGCATTGTGATGTGCATTAAATTTTTGGCACCGTTGCCGGGGACCTTTTGGCATTATTTTGAAAGAAACAAAAAACATCAAAATTAAAAAAAATGTTTGTTAGTTTTTTTCTATATACGATTGAAATGACTTAAATTTTTTTCCAAAATATAATTTTTTTTCTTTTCATCCTCATAACTTGGTAGGAGTTTAGAAACTTAACCATCGAAATAAAAAAAAAAGTAATTAGTATAGTTTTGCTTGTTTGATAACTTCAAGATTTGAACACCTTTTTACTGCTCTCCTAACCACTTGTATTGAACATCTGTTTTCTTTGCATTGCATAATTCATAAAACATCTTAAGGGCACTAAACACCTAAACAACATACGGTAGGGATGTTATTACCCTTCCTTGGCCCGTAAACCACCACCCTGCATATCGCATTAACCTAAGACTTAATATTAAAATCAATTAGACTTCGGCCCCTAAAGATTTTCGAGTTCACTAGGACAAAAGAACCCTAGAGTTGGACCGGGTTCAGATCAGTTAGTTGCTCGGTGTCTAAGGCAAGTGGTTCAAGGATAAGAGCCCAAAGGAAGGTGATTATTTAATTGGTTCCGTTTGCTTACCTAGCCAATTTTAATTGGTGTCTAAGGCAAGCAACGGGGGGACCACCACCAACCTTACACTTACCTAGCAGGTCAGTTGATCGATCTTGGGCTTGGAGTGCTCAAAGGCAACCTTGAAATAGTTAGGAGCTATCTAGAACTAGGGACCCTAGGATAGAGAGTCCATTGACTGCTAACTTGTTTGCAATTAACCTAAAACTTTAACTAATACTCCTTCTCTATCACTCTTAGCTTTAGGACCCTTTAGGCTCTCACCTTTTGTTTTCTTTCTATCTTTTTTCTTTCTTCTTTCTTCTTCCCCCTCTTCTCTCTAAAAAAAAACTTAGAAGAGGATTGCTTTGATCTAGAACCTTTGATTAAATATTCTAAAATCATCAAAACAATCCAATGAATTGGAGTAGTGATAGGAACATGTATCTCAATAGTAGAGTGGATAAGTTGTCCCATGCCCTCAATGTCATATCCTATAAACTTGATCATCTATCAACTATTAGACATTCTTCCACTCAACCCTTTTTTCCTGCACAACAAGCATGCTCCACATATCCAATCCAACTCACTTTGTAAGTGAGTGCCCAGCTACGTATAAATTTCCTAAGTCTAGGTATGAGCAAGTTTACCAAGATCAAATTCATATGGCCTATAAACTAGGAGAAAATATGAACTTTAATGCTTACAATTAAGGTTGGGGGGCTCAACCAGATTTGTCATGGCAACCACATCCAGTGGTTACCTCGGTACCACAAAGACCTTTGTTTGTAGATGGGCCTTATCATGATCAACCTTATCCATATTATCAACCTTTTCCTAAAGTCTATCATTTTAAGAGAAGGCTCTACAAGCAATAGATAGAATCAAAAAAATTGATCAGACCCATCTTTACAATAGACCAACCTAGATGTTGATAGATTTGCTCAATTACAATCACTCATTCTTCAGCAGCAATCTATCGATGAGCTTATGAATTAAACTGATCGATTATTAGCTAAAATTAATAGGGAGGAGGTTGGAACACTGCCTAGTTACTTTGAGAGTAATGTAGAGAGACACTACCAAGTTAAAGACTTTAACGACCCTTTAATTTTTTCTGAACAATTAACTATAACTCTCAAAAATAAATTGATCATGGAATAATCCTGCACCATCATAGAGACCCATATAGATAGGGCTGGAAATGGGCCGGCCCAAAGCCCATTGGGCCGGCCCAAAGACTATATTTTAAAAATTTTTGGACCAAATCCGGGCATCCCTTTGGCCCAAAAATTAAATGGACTCTATTTTACAGCCCTACAACTAGCCCAATATGCTTAAAATTTCATCTGCAGCCTGAACCAATTTCAGGCTGGCCCGAAGTTTATTGAGTTGGCCCAGCCTAGTTCCAAACAATGGGCTTTTGGGCCGGCACATTTCCAGCCCTACATATAGATGATTCGACTGAGGCAGAGAAACCAAACTATGGGATGAACCACTTTCATTATCATCCTACTCACTAATAGTCCCCTTCCCAAGTGCCCTAGAATCATCCATTCCTTTTTATCGGATGGAAGAAGAAATTGATGATATGATGGAATTAATTGAGGATCCCTTTAAACCACAGCATAATAACATAACAGGGGAAGCCATACCTCCAAGTTATCCCCAGAAGTCATTAGATCCCTATATGTCTCATTATGAGGTTGATAATTTTAAAGTAGATGAATATATCATAGGGAGGGATAACCTATTCGATACACCATACTTCAAACCCACCCAACTTTTGATGGAACAAGTTGAGCCGACACCTAGCCCCCTAATAGCTCCTCTATTATAATCACCACCGGATCTAGAATTGAAGCTGCTTCTTGTCACACTTATTGACACCCTACCAGTGATCTCTAATCAGGAAGACCAAATAATTGGTATTCTAAAGATGCATAGACAAGCTATTGGATGGGATATTTATGAAATTAGGGACAATGACCTTAAAGATTTTATAACTGATTTCACTATATTTGGCACTACTTTCGAGGATCACCTCCAAAATCTATCTTTTATTCTAAAATGATGTATGAAGACAGACTTATAATTAACTTGAACAAAGTGCCATCAGGAAGGGATTAGGATAGATCTGTCTAAAGTTATAAAAATTTTTAAGCTACCACCCCCACTCTCGGCCCAACACATACAATCCCTTCCTAGTCATCGATCAAATTATAAGAATATTTTTAAATCTTGGTCTAGCGTGCTTGCCCGATGCACTTTATGGATCAGGGATAATCATCATCAAAATCTCTACAAATATTTTTCTGTCATGATGACAAGGCCTCCTACTTGGTCCTGTCTTCTAAAAATCTTGAGAGATGTACCCAAGTTCAATATCAATAACACTCCCTCATAGCGTCCGGTTGAAGATGTTTAACTTAGCACTCCTGGGAGGCAACCCAGTTTATGTTTTTATTTTTAACTAGTTACTTTCTTTTTTTAGAAGAATAATAAAGTGAAGGGAGTATGACAACAAAGGAACATCCAGTTCAAGCACCCTTCCAAGTGGTATCTTTCCTTGTCATGTATTTTTTTTATCTCCTTTCATTAGGGACAATGAAAATTAAGTTGGGGGGATAATTAACTCCTCGAGTAAAACTTTAATCAGTCTTTGTGTACCAAACTTTGTCTCAATTTAAAAATAATCAAGCTTGCTAAATGATGAATGATTAAAGGTTTAGATAGTTTTAGAGATACTGAGAGATAAATTATTAAGGAAACCTAATCATTGGTAAAGTTTAGACCAAAAAATTTTTGAGCAATTCCAGACCCTTCTGCCTACTGATCTCGATAAAGACTGGTGAGGACACCAGAGCTAGGAAGAGACGTCAGAACCCTCCGAGCTCATTATGGATCACCAATGAGTAGTTGTTCTATTTTAATTTCAGCTTGAGTCCTGTAAATAAATTAGTTTGCTTGGATTTGCAAATTAGTCAAGTTAGGTTTTCTTGAAGTTGAGTCTTATAATTGAATAAGTCAATGGGGTTCAAGTCCAATTGTTAGCCAAGGTCAAGCCTAGTTATTGAAGCCAAGTCACCATGCCATATCATCGTGCCATGTCACCATGTCATGGGGCCTTGTTAACTGCCACTTGGAGTAATGTGCCATGCCACATTACCTTGGTGGATCAATTCCATGATAAAAGAAGGTTGTCCAAAATTTTCACCAGACATCTGGACATCCAGATATCCAGACATCGAGACATCGGGATAATTTTAAGATGCAAGTTTATCCAAGAGAGGCACCAACCAATTTCCTTCTTATAGCCTTTTTTAAAATCCAAGAAGATGCCATTTAAGAAAAGTATAGCAGAAGGATTCTACCTCTCATTTAGCACCTCTTTTCATCCTCAAATTGTTGCCACTCTAAGGATGGACGCCAACTCAAGTATGTATTCAAATTCAAATAGAAGAGTTCCAAGATTAAATGGAGATTCATCCAAAATTCAAAGGACTCCTCTCTTATCAAGAATCTTTATCTCAACCAAGGAGCATTTTATTTTTCCTTATCGCCCAAATGAGAAGAAAGAAGTCGCCCATGTAAATGCCATTCAAATTTTAAGAGAAGTAATAAGAAAGGGCTCTTCTTTCTTATCACCCTTTGTGAAGCCTCTTTGTTGCCCAAGGAAATTCAAATGCAAGGGAACATCTATCTACATTCAAATTCAAAGAAAACAAGGAGTCTTATTCAAATGGAGGGCCTTTTTATCTACATTCAAAATTGAAATGTCAGAAAACCAGGAAGGAGTTCATGCCAAGAGGAAAGAAGGTATAGCATTAATTATGGAAAGGAATGGGACGCCATCTCATTTTGTCGCCCATCTTTGTTTCACGCCATTCCATGGAAGTGTCCAAGAGCAAGGGAGTCTACTCAATTTGAATTCAAGAAGATCTCATTTAATTTCAAAAGGGGATAGGAGTCCAATATTATCCTCTCAAGGGGCCCTATCCTTATCTATCTTGTATTTAAAAGAGTCTGTTCTTATCATGCTGCTATGTAAGGGATTTATAAATAACACCCCATTTCCCCTCTCGTAATCAAACTTATGATTGATTAATGAAACTCTGTCAATTTTTCTCCAATTGCTAGGTAAGCATTGAGAGTACAATTGCTGGTTAAGTAATTGTAGTGTGTGAGTGCTCTGCTGGTTAAGCATTGCATTAGTGTGTGTGGAGTACTGAAGCCTAAGTTATTTCTTGAGTCCAAGATCCAGAAGCCCAGTGCCACCATCTTCAACATCTAGTCCAGATCCAGAACCAAGCATCCATCTTTCTTTCCCTCTCTCATTTTAGATTTCCACTCCATTTCTACCATTCTAATCAAAGTTCTCTTGCAGGATCTCTAGAGTACTCGATCAGAAGAGGGGGTTTTCCTTGCCATCTAATTATCAATGGAAAGATCTACTCTAAAGGAACTGAAGTTTGCAATACTACTGTAAGATCTTGAAAGTTGAATCCAGATCTATTGAAACAGAGGGGGGAAAAGCATTATTGGTAAGTAACCATCAAATCTCATTAGATCTGGTTGTTTGATATCAGGACGTCCTAGTTTTGGAGGTTTCTCAATCATTGGATCCAGGGTTCTTTATGTGATTGCATGCTAATTATATTACGGGTAGCTAATAGAGACTTAGTCTATCTTCATTAAATTAATTTGATAGCTTATCTGATTTTGCTGTCATTGCTCATCAAAATTAAACTCTTAATTGTTAGATTAGTCTTTGCATCCATCCCACATCACTTTTGGTATCAGAGCTTCTTGCATCCCGTATCAGTTTTGGTATCAGAGCTGGCGTCCTGCATCAGTTTTGGTATCAGAGCATGGTTAGGACTTAGTTTCTCTTTAAGTACTCAGATCGGGTGCTTCACCATAGTCGTCCGGTCATATAAAAAAGTAGGGTTGCAAGACCTTCTCATCCCATTCAAAAGGGATTTCCTATGGCGTGCAGGGGTGCCGCTATGATTGACCCTTGAAAAAGAAAACAAAGAGAGGCATCTTTTGGGTTAATTTTCTACATCACGTCCATCCTAGTACATGATCTGTTATTTCAATTATTTCTGCATGTAGGAAGATCAAAAAATTTTGATTCTTATTTGACTAGATTTATTATATTTGTTTTAGTTTTTAAAAGTTTCTTAAGATTTAATTCAGTCTGTAAAATTTTTGCATGCCTTATTACTGCCTGAGAATGGTTCTGCTCTAGAATTTCAGCATATAGTTATTTTGGCCTATTTAAATTGCAGCATAGTTTAATTTCTACATTTAGGTTCATATATTTAATTTTCAGCAATTTATATTTCTACCAAAAAATATCAAAATATACAAAAAAACTTAAGTGCACATCATTAGATTTCATATGTATGCCATCATATGCATAACTTACTTTAAGGGCGACAATATCATAAGATAAGGGAAGGAGGTCATTACATTTCCGTGGCCCAAGAACAACCCCCTTTGCATTCGAACCTAAGCCTAATTTAAAATTGATTAGCAACCTAATACAGCTTAGGGACACCAATAGGTTGGGTTCGAGTTTTGTGAGTGAACTAGTGCACTCAACCTTCCAATTATTACTGGAAGCTGGTGTCTAAGGCTAGAGGTCCAAAGGCAAACGCCTTAAGTGGACTGATGGTTTTTAATTAGGACCCTGTGTCAAGCAGGGGGAGCCTCCCACCACACCACCTTTTACCTGGCCAATGGAAGGGCTAATTGTTGAGTTGGGTATAATTTGAGTTAACTCATTCCACTTGAGCTCTAGGTCTAGGAACCCTAGAAGCTAGGATGACATTGCATGACCACTAGATTAGGAGCCTAACCCCAACCCAGTCTGATCATGGAGTCCACTATAAAACCTTACTAAAGACCTTCAGTGACCAATGTGCCCTGATGGACAATAGGTTTGACTGATTGGATAAGTGACTCGACAACCTAGAGAGGATTCGTAGGACCCGTACTAACCCTAGTTCAACTAAACCAACTTTCCCTGGACCCAGAATTCATCAACCAGAACCCATTAGGATCAGTGCCCTTTTTCAAAAATCAGGATTTACCCTAGTCCATCCAAGTCGACCCATTCCTTAGCAGATTCAACCCAATTCTCACCCAAGTCGACTCAACCCTAATCCGAGCCGGCCCATCCCTGTGACCCCATTTGTTCCTAAGAATGACCTTGAAGAGAAAATATCTATTGCAAACTCAGAGTTAATTGACCAGAAGATTACTCAGACTGAAACTGTAGTGGAAGTATATGAAGCTGGAGAAAACTTGATAGATGAGTATAAAGGAGAAGAGGAAGTCGTTGAGTCACCTAATATATTAGAAGGACCATTAGGAAAAGAGAACCATGAGGGATTTAACATCCCTACCATTAGAGCTTTACTTGAAGAAACCTTAGAAGAGACCTAAATAGGAGAGGAGAGCTTAGTCCCGAAATTCTTGAACCAGAGAAATTTATCGAAGACATGATCTCGTTAATTCGGTACCCTTGGGATGAGGTCACCTTTTTGATTCCAATTAATGACTCTTCCCTGAAATTACTGACCCGTTCTTCGATAAAGTGGACTTTTTGCTACCTGTAGATCCATATCCATTCTTTAAGGTCACCCCCATGAATCCAGACCCAGTTGTCAAACCCACCTCATATTTCCTACCCTTCCTTGAGGCTTCCAATGTTTATAGAACCACCCAGTTGCATTTTGTTGAGGTTAGCATGTTTCATCATCCTTTGAGCCTATTCAATTTGCTACCTACTTTTGGAAGACCTTATGGCACTTATTAGGAGTCCACATCAAATTTTCATCTGCATATCATCCATCAACTAGGGATCAAGCCCGAAGCTATAGTTGTAGACCTAATAAATTTCATTTGATAGGAATGCATAGTTGAGTCCGTTAGGTGTTGATGTTAGTCATATGCACATCATGTTAAGGAATTGCATAAAAAAATAAGTAAAATGACTAATGAAAGCAATGAATCTTATGAGCATATGGTTAACTCACATAAACATTTCAAAGAATTTAATGAGAGAGACTCTGTCATGATCAGGCTTCGTCCTGAGCGGTTCCTACTTGGAACCATGAAAAAACTACTTGCTCGTAGTGCAGGACTCAAGCTAATTCAGGTGTTCTATTGGCCCGATCACTGGATTTTTCCTCTAGAAGTCCTCTCCATTACTGGAGCCACCGGTCTCTTCATTTTCACCATTCCATTGCCGCCCAAGCTATCAAGATTGTCGGAGAAGCCATTGATGCCCATCCTTTCACTGCCAAGGAGGTTCCCAATGATGAATTAACCCAACCACCTCCCCAGCCACTGGTTTCCAGTCGCAGCCATCCAGGAACCATCTTCCAAAGTCATTGATCATAGTAGCCCCTCTTCTTACTGCCCATCACTGGCCATGCCATGTTGCCCGTCGCTGGCCACGCCACTACTACCTTAGTCCGTTGAAATGATGGGAACTGACCGGGAGTTGAGCCATTGGGATCGTTAGAAATTGAATGCAATGGGAGGTTGGGAATGAGTTCAGAGATCATTGGAGTTCGGAGATCGTTCAAATTGTTAGAACTGTGGAACAGAATGCAGTTGGGATGGGTTTAGTTTGAACTTTGTTTGGTTGTTGGAATGGAATTTTGTTCACTGCCTATAAAAAGCCTTGATCAGGGATAGGTGGAGGAAGCAGTAGAGTCCAGAGATAGCCTCTTCTTCTCTCAATTCCTTCTCCACTCCACCCCATTTCTCTCTTCTCCATTTTTCCCTTCCTTCCTTCCACTCTCTTCCATCTTTCTGACCCCCTCCATCTTGACTGGTTACCACTCCCATTGCATTGGTCCTGGTTTCCCACTCTTCGCTCTCCACCGCATTATCGAACTACTCTATCTTCTGGAGCTTCGAATATGCTGCAGCTTCACTCTGGAAGTCTGTTTGGAAAAGAGAGTCCATGTTTTAGTGTTCATTTGATGTACTCCTCATTTTATAAAATGAAAAGAGCTTCCAATTAATTCATATTTTTCTTTATCTTATTTGAAGCAAGTTCATGAGCAGTGAAAAGCTTTAGAGGTAAGTTACTCTACATGAATATAATTTTGATTAATCTATTCTCAAAAGGGACAGGCCGTGATCTACGTGTATGGACCATACTCTCACTAAGATAGGTCATATCTTGATTATTTTCACTACTAACTTTATCTATATGAATATATAATTTTGATTAATCTATTTCCAAAAGGGATGGGCCATGATCTATGGGTACGGGCTGTGCTCTTGCTAAGAAAGATCATATTTGGATTATTTTAACTGTTATTTTGACTGATTTATTTCCAAAAGTGACAGGCCATGATCTACGTGAATGGGCCATGCTCTTGTTAGGATAGATTATTCCTGGATTAATTTCACTTCTAATTTCTCGATAATTTCCTTTTTTTGTGCATATCTGGATTATTTTACTTTTGAAATAACTTAAAGGTCCCTGTAGATTCAACCCTTACTCTTACTATGCTTTATAAGAATAGTGAAATTAAGGTAATAAACGGTGCATTGCGATGTGCATTAATAAGTCCTCTTACTAGGAGTAATCGATTCCTTGTTAATCCACTCACATCCTTCATGCACAATTTGCCATATCCGAGAACATTGCATACGTGACTTTTTGTCATCAATGAGTATGAACCAAAACATGGCTTTATGTGCATAAGGAACTATGGTGATCTCAGGTCTAAGGATCACTTGCACAACTCCCACTATGAGAACCATCTTTTGACAAGTAGTAAGACCTCTATAAGATGTTCTCAAGTCGGATCATTTCATTAAACTTATATCATAATGAGCACCCATATCCTTATATTAGTATTCCTATACAAGTGGTTGTGAGACCAACCATCCTCTCTATTGAGCATACATAGGATATGCTAGTCTCTCCAGAACCATCGATAGCCTGAATTGATGATCCAATGACCAGATATATTTTTAGATTAGGATAGGAACTTAGGTCTCACTGTTGTGATCTCCATCATAACCCTAATTTTATTGCCCTAACCTATGTGGTTCATCATAATCTTGATAGGATGCAACAGTATGATGAATCAATAATTGCCTTTTATTAATGAATAATATCATACATGAGTTGGAAGATTATAGAAATGCTCATACAAAGATTAACTTTTAAGGCATAATTCTTTCAATCTCCCACTTGCAATAAAGCCAATTACCCTTGTATCTTACACCCATACAATTTAAGTGGCGATCAAACTTCTACTATGGTAGTGCTTTAGTGAATGGGTATGCTATATTGTTCTTTGTATCTATTCGTTCGATGACAACATCTTGTCTTTCTACTATTTCTTGAACAAGGTGGAAGTGTCTTAGGATATGCTTGGACTTATGATGAGACCTTAATTCCTTAGTTTGTACAACAACTCTAGTGTTATCATAATAAAGTGGCACCGGTTGTAGGATATGCTTGGACTTATGATGAGACCTTAATTCCTTAGTTTGTACAACAACTCTAGTGTTATCATAATAAAGTGGCACCGGTTGTTGTATAGCAGGAACTATACCCAATTCCATAATGAATTTCTTCATCTACATAGCTTTCTTTGTGGCTTCACTTACAGCTATGTACTTTGTCTCAGTAACTGAATCAGTTATAGTTTGCTGCTTTGTACTCTTCCAACTCATGGATTTGCTATCATCCGGATCTGATTAAAAACTAGAATCTGTATACCCTTCTAGTTTCAATTCGGATCTATCATATATTAGAAAAATATCTTTAGTATTTCTCAGGTACTTAAAAATATTTTTCACAGCTTTTCAATGATCCTCCTGATGCGGGACAGATCCCGATCAATATTTATTCTAGGGGATCGGACCGTTGGTCATTAAGAAATGACCCTAGACTAGGTAACCAATCCCAAGTTATTCAAATAAAAAACAAGCAATTTTTTTTGTCAATCCCAAATAAATAAATCAATTTTAAGCCAAATAAACTCATGCTTTGAGATTTGTGTTATATTCTGATCTGCTTGGTGGGTGACCACTTTATAATCTATGGAGCTCTAGTAAGCATGCTTGAAATCGACAACAGGGTGGGAGATGCTTTCACGTTCGTGCAGGGTCTTCTCCCTTCTCCATGGACTAATGAAGCGGAACAGAGGAGGGACTGGACGACGACCGGCACGGAGATCGTCACGGCTAGCGGAGGGAATAGGTGACCTATGGGAAGCGAGGAGGAGATCTGATGGGGCACGGGCGGATCTTGGCTACGTCGGACCGATGGGAGGAGGAGCCCTGGATGGGAAATTCGACCGTGGGTGGTGGCTGTGGAAGCACCGATCGGAGGAGTGGAGGCCGACGGTGGTTCCGATTAGGTTGATAGGGTGTCCCTTGAAGTAGACCTTGATGAGGACCAGGCCCTCATCATGCTTGCAGGAGATGGATTTAAAGAAGCAGTCGCGGCCTAGGACATCGATGAGAACCAGGTTGTAGGAGGACGGCAGATCATAGAGGTAGTACTTCGATGCCGACACCTGGGTCATTCATGCGATCTTATTCCCCATCTCCTGGCTTCGCTCATCCTCCACGGGGCTTTTTACCTTCTTGTTCTTCTTTGCGGGGAAAAGATCGAGCATGGATTAGAGGGTAATACAAGATTAGATTTAGGGTTTTCACACGGTCACGATTCGGAAGGGAAAGAAATCAGGTATGTCTGCTTCTTCTCATCTCTGGTTCGCGCTCGGTCTTAGGCGGAGACGGGGCTTTCACGGGAAATAGTAGACGAAGTGTCTCCTGTGGGATCGGTTGTGACGAAGAGGGGGCCGGATCGATGTGGTGGCATATCTAGCGATCCTGAGGAGGTGGTGGAGCATGGGAGTCACGGGATGGTTGCTTCGGTTGGGTGATTTATAGATTGGAAAAAGAGAACAGTGAGAGGTTGGGATTGGAACAGCGAGGGGAATAGGGTAGAGTTTGGTAATCCAGAAAAACAGGGGAACAAGAGTTGGAGAAGAAAGATTCGAACAATAAATTTAGGAAGAAAATATAAAAATCATGATTTAGTTCCCCATCCAAGCTTTAGTGCCCACTCTTAACCAGATGCACCCTCTCCTTAACCAGGAATGATTCATCCTCTCCTTAATTAGGAGTTCTTATTTTCCCATCCTAAAATTTTATCGTCGATAAAATAATAAATAGGCTACTCTAAGATATCTGATATCCTGATACCTCAACCTTAATCCTAATACATTCAAACTATTAAAATAAACTAATCCAACTAAATCCTAAAATAATGATAAAATCATTCGAAAACTAATCCTAAAATAAAATATCCCAATCCCTTATACACCTATAAAAAAATATACTTATCTTCATTAGGATGTGCTTCGAGATTCATGCTGCTTCAAGATTCATGCTACTTCGGGATTCGTACTGCTCCGGGATATATGCTGTATCGACTTCAGGATTTGGGGCTTCAGGTTTCAGGCTGGGCTGGCTTCAGGTTTCGGGCTGGGTTGGATTCTGGGCTTGCTTCTAGGCTGGGCTTCAGTTTTGGGCTGGCTTGTGAGCTGGGTTGGTCGATGTCCCCATCATTCCCCTGAGGTGGGGAGAACTCGACTCCATCGAGTTAAGCTTCAGTAATCCTCTGGCTCCAGAAATTGAAGATCTGATAAGGAGGGGCTACCTCAAAAAGTTCATGGTGATAGAAAAGTGCCATAAGAGCCAATCATTATGAGGGCCTTTTTGTAAACTTCCATCTCATGTATGATATATTTTTTATATTAATAAAGGCATTTGATTCATCATATACTGCTGTGTCATGTTTTTGTTGATTATGATGAACCCCATAGAGTAGGGCAATGGAATTAGGGTTATGATAAAATAACAGTGAGATCTAATTTCTATAAACCTTAATCTAGAATGTTCCTAGTCATTGGACCATCGATTCGGGGATCGATGAATCCAGAAATACTAGCTTATCCTATGTATGCTCAGTTGATGAGGGTGGTTGATCTCACAACCACTTGTATAGGGACACTAATACAAGGATAAGGGTGCTCATCAGGGTATGAGTACACTAAACTGATCCGTACCGGGACTATCTTATGGAAGTCTTACTACTTGTCAAAAGATAGATCCCTGAGTAGAAGTTGTGCATGTGATTTTTAGACTTGAGGTCCCCATGGTTCCTTGTGCACACTAAGCTATACTTTGGTTCATACTCATTCATGCCATTGCGACATGTACGGGGTGTTATGGGTATGGTGGAAGGTGTACGAAGGATGTGAGTGGACCAACAAGGAATCGACCTTTCCTAGTAAGGGGAATTGTTATCCTATGTGATCTCTTCGATGAGTGACTTAAGGAGCCTTTGATCAAAGCAGGATGAGATTAGAATTGGTTTCTAATCAGTCATTAGCTGAGTCCTTATGATCGAGACGAGATTCGATATGATTAAATGTTAGGGTTTGACATATATCCATACCTATCACTTAATCGGGATAATGGGAGATCGAAAGATTGAATTGCATGGTAACTTACTACTGAAGGGTACTTTGGTAATTTTTATCAAATTCCCCATCTTCCGGGTAGGCATGACACGTTGCTAGACATCAATCTTGTATTGTAGATTTTCATGAACCAATTGATTTGGTTTCATGAGTCAATTCGATGTGTGATTCGAATTGGACAATTAGGTGAGCCAATTTGATCTAATTAGGTCAATCGGGTTCGATCGAATCGAATCGGTGCAAACCTAAACCTACTGCTGGCTAGATGTGGAATTGAATGGGTCACACACAATAAAGAGTTGGCCAAGGAAGTCATTCGTGATTTAATTAGGGTCATGATATCCTAATTGGTTAGCCAGATTACACACTAGCATGTGTAGGCTAACCCAATTCCTAACCCAATTAGTTTGGATTTGGTTGCTTGCTAATTGGGCTAACCTAATTAAGGAAAACCTTAATTAGGCTGAGTCCTAAGTGTGGCTAATAAAATCAGAGCTTTATCTAATTTTATCTTGACTTTTTGATCGATTTATGGAAGAGTCCCTGGGGCCGGGACTCTTAGCGCCTCTTGGCATGCGCGGGAAAGAAGCAGGGGCACAGAAGGACAAAAGTCCTTCTGTAGATGAAACATTGAAGTGTTTCTAATCTGGAGTGCCTTCTCATCTTATCCCAATGCCTTTTGGATTTAAATGACTGGTCAAAGGGAATAAGAGGGTGGCGTGAAATGGGAAAAAGAGTAGCGTGCGTAGATGAAGAGTCGTGTCTCTTCATTTACGCACGGTTCTGAGGCAGAGTCCTTCTGCTCTCAAGACTCTGCTCTTCTCACTATTTTTAAATCTGAAATGATGCCTGCTTCCATTCTTCTTAACTGGTAGATGCCACATGGCACATGGGGATTTAATCTGGAAAGGGAAAGAACACAGATAAGACTATTCAATCCTGAAGAGTCTTGTCATATATGAAATAACATATTTGATAAGAGATGTCGTGATGGTTTTCACACCCCTTGAAATACTGTTTAAAGGGGGTATGGTGAAATGAGAAAGAGAGTTTTCGGTCATCAGAAAATAGGAATCCCATTTTCTTAAGAGTCTGTCAGTTTGAGTGTTCTACTTCTCCCTCCCTCTTTCTTACTTTAGGACAAGACTTGTCTTGTTAAGACAAAGTCTTTTCTTTTAGGACAAGGCTTAGTTTTAGGACATAAGCCTAAGGGGTCCTAGAGGAGGGTTGTCCTAAAACCAAGAGTGGCTTAGGACTGTCCAGAGAGCCCTACAGTAGGACAAGGTGTCCTATAGTGGTCAAAGGTCAAAAGGCTGCCATAAGAGTTTTGTTGAAGCAAGCAACCCCGGTAGGGATTCTTCCTTAGTACCATTCTTGTATGGATCACCGTTGGAGGGCTTGCACTTGTGAGCCTCGTGGAAAGGATTGGATTTCAGCGATCCAGGTATGTTTTTCTAACTCCATTTATGTTTTATTAATTGGTCTTGCATAAGGGGTTCCTGGGAATTAGGGTTTTTCTAGCCAATTAGGGTTTCATGCTTAGAATTTTGTTTTGAAATTCACTTCCGCATGTTGCATTATTCCCAGCATCCTGGGAAAATTCCCATCATGTGGGGGGCAAGACCCCAGCAGAGCCTCAAGCACTTATGGCCTTTTCTCCTGTCCCTGCAGTTGATAATTGGCCCACCAAGAAGCCCGTGGGTACGATATGTTAGGGGACAAACTCTGCCTAGACTGGGAAGGTCCCTACAAAGTAGTCGAGACCCTTCCCCCTGGAGCCTATTACCTCGCTGAACTTGATGGTGCCCAGTTCGTGCAGGCCTGGAATGATAAAAGTCTAAGGACATATTGCCAATAATGTAAGGCTCCCTCTTTTCAATAAAAGATTCCTTTCAGTGCAACATTATCTTTGCCTTGCAGGAAAACCATCGCCCGACCCCAGGCTTGGCGATCTAAGCTAGGAAACTCCTGAAGCCTCGCGCCTGCTATCTTGTTCACAGTATAGAGATGTCAATGGGATGCCCCAAAAGTTTCACCATCTACCGCCTGACTCACAGTTCGGCACCTTAAGCTTGGAAACATACGAAGCCCAGTATCTCAAGCCTGAAAAATTATGAAGCCCGCCACCTTAAGCCCGTAAACTTATGAAGCCTGGCACCTCAAGCCTAGAAACTTACAAAGCCCAAAATCTCAAGCCAGAAACTTATAAAGCCCAGCACCTCAAGCCCGAAAACTTACGAAGCCTGGCTTCTCAAGCCTGGAAACTTACGAAGCCCGGCACCTCAAGCCTGGAAACTTCAAAGCCCTACACCTTAAGCCCAAAAACTTACGAAGCCCGATTCCTCAAGCCGGGAGCCTCAGCGCCCAGCACCAAAGTCAGGAAGCTCCTGAAGCCCCACGCATGCTGCCATCCTCATAGTTTAGAGATGCCAGTGGGACACCCCTGAAGTTTTGCCATCTGCCACCTGACTCATAGCTCGGCACCTCAAGTCAAGAAACTCTTGAAGCCTCGCTCCTGCTACTGTCCTCATAGTCTGGAGATGTCAACAGGACACCCTAGAAGTCCTGCCATCTATCACCTGACTCATAGCTCTCCACCTCAAGCTGAGAAACTCCTGAAGCCCCACACCTGCCTCCATCCTCACAGTCCAGAGATGTCAGTGGGACACTCCAGAAGTTTATCCATCTACCACCTGACTCACAGCTCGGTGCCTCAAGCCAGAAACTCTTGAACCCCTGCACTTACCATTGTCCTCATAGTCTAAAGATGTTAGCGGGACACTCCAGAAGATCCACCATATATCGCCTAACTCACAGCTCAGTGCCTCAAGCCGGGAAACTCCAGAAGCCTCGCATTCAACCCACTAGACCCCAAGTTCGGAGATGGCAAAGCAGGGCGCTCTTGAAGGCCCACACTTCGCTGGTCAGACTCAGAACCAGTGAGGACAATTTTGAGACTTCTCAAGTCAAGTGCCCCAACTTGACGGTCTCCCAAGACCACTCAAGCCCCCCTCAAGCCATTGTTAGCTCTTGGCTTGACTGGAGAGCTCCCAAGATAAGCAGCTACTAAAGAGGTTTGAGGTAACCATAAAAATGAGAACTCAGTGAAGCAAAAAGGACTTCATTGATATTGCATGAAAAAGATTCATCATCAAAGGACCCCTAACAGGCCGGGCGGTCCCAAATAGATTCTGGAAGGAAATCGGAGCCTATCCCTCCTTAGGCTCCTTCCCGGGATGATGGATAGGCCCACTGACATCCCCTTAGGCCTTTGCAACCCCCACCAGCAGGACTTCCTCAGTGGCAGGATGATGTGGGACAGATGGGGTAGGATCGTGGGCGATCCTAAAAGTCACCTAGATTAGGGTACTACTATTTTTTTTTTGATTTTTTTTTGTAGGGAGGTGGTAAAGGAACAATGGAGATGGAAGGTAGGAAAATCTAGACTTTCATGGACTTTAAAACTCACACTAATGAAGATACCTCTCACCTCAAGGCATTCCACCCATCTCGATACTTGGAGGCGTTAGGGTGAACCTCAAAGGACATAGGGGGTAAAGAAGATGGAATCAAGGAAGGGGGTAACTAGACATGACCTATCATCATGTCCTGGGATTGGGCCTCACACCCTCTCCTGATGGAGCAAAAAAAAAGAATCACTCTTTTTTAAAAAACTCATTTTTATTCACCAAACTATTTTTTTACAAAGGATAGAGGGTGGTATTTATAGATCTTTCCAATCCTTATTTGAATTGAATACAAAAT
Organism: Areca catechu; assembly: GCA_021397845.1. NCBI lineage: Eukaryota > Viridiplantae > Streptophyta > Magnoliopsida > Arecales > Arecaceae > Areca > Areca catechu. Next base: position 81,258,230 of record CM038044.1, on the reverse strand, counting down.
AAAAAGATAAGGACAGTTCAAATTCAAATATAAGATAAGGCCTATCCAAATCTTAATCCTAACCAACCAAATCCTAAATCAAATTTCAAAATAATTGATAAAGATATATCCTAAACTAATTTATTCTGGATATGCTTTAAGATTCATACGGATCCAAGATTCGTGCTTACTCCAAGATCCATGCTGGCAATGTCCCCATCATTCCCCTGAGGTGGGGAGAACTCGACTCCATCGAGTTAGACTCAAACTCCAGCTTTAGCTAGCCATGAATTTTTTAAAAATTTCCTTAGCTCTACTTTGAAATCTATGCAACTTTGAAAGTTGTGCAGCTTTGAGATATGTGCAGGCTTTGAGATCCGTGTAGCTTCGAGAACTGTGCAACATTTAGAACCGTGCGAAATGTGAAGTCGGTAATAAGGGTGGAAGTTGCCTTCATGATTGTGCAGGCTTTTTCCTCTTCCATGGATGGATGAATGAAGGAACAGGGGAGGCTTAGAGGGCAGTCTGGCGGGCATTCACCGGTAGCAATGCTGGGGCGAAGATGGTGGCTCGGCCAGTAGTGGTCATGGTAGAGGCAGCTGGCGATGGTAGCAGGGAGGAGTTTTGGTGGGATTAGGTTGGTTACGAGATTAGGGATGGAGGCCGGTTGCTGAGGAGACTTCATGGGTAGCAGTAGACATAATCTGGGCTGAGGACGATGTGATTCGTCAGTGTCTAGAAAATCTGGTGGTAAGGCATTGATCGGAGGAGCGGATGGCTGAACACTTGGGGTCATCAATCCAAACAGAGGTCGAGGAATGGTCATGGGTGCCGGTCTTCAACGAAGAAGAGGCTGAGGCTGGTGGACCTGCCATAGGTGGCGAGTGGATTAGGGACCTCCGGTATATTTTCCCAAAGATGAGGATCTCCGGTGGCTTGCCACAGGGAGGAGACGATGGCAAGATGATGGGGATCCAAGTGATTGGGGGGGCGGGCATGGCTTGGATGTGGTCAGGACTCCTGGGATCACAGTCACAGTCGGTGTTTGATGGGAATCTGAGCGGGCGATGGGCAAGCAGGGCTCGAACACTATTGAGACTATGAGGGCCGTAGTCATAGTTGATGCTTGATGGGATCCGATAGAGGATCATCACGATCTGAGTGGTGATAGAGCATGTGAAGATGGAGGAAGAACCATTAAGAGGCTAGGCTCCCACTTGAAATGATGCGGAGGAAAGGGCTGGGGAGAAGTTAGGGCTCCATAATAGGCTCCAAAATCTGGGGCTCAGGGCATCGGGCGGATCCGGTTGTGGGTGACTCAGAGTGGGAGACTGGGTCTCTGGTGGCTTTGGAGACAGTCGATGGCTGTTGCTGAAGGAAGGGAGGCCTGATGAGAGGCGATCAAGCATTCCTGGTTGCAGGTGGAGGTGGCAGACGGTCGGACTCGAAGGAGGTGTTGTCGGGTTTGGCTCGGTGGTGGTTCTTAGGTGGGAAGGAAGAAAAGGCAGAGAAGGGAGAAAGAATAGTGACGAGGTCGAAGTAATGGAGAGAAAGATCTGAAAAAAAATTGTTGGTGAAGGAAATCTGGAATGATTCGGGAAGAAAATAATACCCTAAACTTTTGGGCTCTGATACCAATTTGATGTGGGACAGATGGGGTAGGATCATGGGCGAGCCTAGAAGTCACCTAGATTAGGGTACTATTATTTTTTTTGATTTTTTTTTGTAGGGAGGTGGTGAAGGAACAATGAAGATGGAAGGTAGGAAAATCTGGACTTTCATGGACTTTGAAACTCATGCTAATGAAGAGACCTCTCACCTTTAGGGCATTTCACCCACCTCGATACTTGGAGGCATTAGGGTGAACCTCAAAGGACATGGGGGGTAAAAAAGATGGAATCAAGGAAGGGGATAACTAGACATGACCAATCATCATGTCCTGGGATTGGGCCTCACACCCTCTCCTTACGAAGCAAAAGAAAAGAATCACTTTTTTCTAAAAACTCATTTTTATTTACCAAACTATTTTTTTACGAAGGACCGAGAGTGGTATTTATAGACCTTTCCAACCCTCATTTGAATTTGAATACAAGATAAAAAGATAAGGATGGTTTAAATTCAAATACAAGATAAGGCCTATCCAAATCTCAATCCTAACCAACCAAATCCTAAATCAAATTTCAAAATAATTGATAAAGATAAATCCTAAACTAATTTATTATGGATATGCTTCGAGATTCATGCGACTATAGGATTCGTGCTTGCTCTAGGATCCATGCTGGTAATATCCCCATCACAGGAGTAGGCTCCACCTCAGCCACGACACTAGGAGTTGCAGTTCTCCTTGAGCCTCCACCAAGGTCACCCGGGACCATGATCTCATCCAGCTTTAGCTCTGGGAAGAGCTGGGCCACTAGAGATCTGCAGACCCCGAATCCTTTAATGAAGGAATCTGTGGCCACCTCTCGGACTTCATCGAAAAATGTTGCCCAGGCCCTGAACATGGGCACTACCTCGGCAGCCTCCTTCTTGGTAGCCTCCATCAGAGCCACCACCCTAGCGGCTCTCTCTTTTTTGGCTGCTAATAGCCGAGCCTATATTGCTTCCAGCTATGCTTGGAGGCCACTCAGCTCTTTCACTGGGGCAGCTTCGGCTTTGAGCTTCTTCACCCGGTGGGAAGCTCGATCCCTTTCTCGGGCCAAGGATACTTCGAGGTCCCTAACTTGATTTTCGGCATCGACCATCTTGGCTTAGAGGACCTTATCCTCTGCTCCAAGGACCGGGCCCTGCCAGTTTGCTCCTGGGCCACAGTCGCTAGTGACACCCTTTCCTGCTCCCGCTGGGTGTCTCTCTTTTCCCACTGGGTGCAGTAGTCATGGATGAGAAGAATGTCAATCCTGATCTGCACCATCAAAGGTGTTAGCTATGGCAACCAGACCGAAGCAACAGAAAAGAAGAAGACTACCATGAAGAGGAGGGGAAGGGTGCCAAGAAGGGATTCCGCCAGCATCCTGCCTCCCTGAAAGAAAAGTTTCCTAAAAGCCAATCTTTGTAAGGATATTTTTATAATCTTCCAACTCTTGTATGATATTATTATATTAATTAAAGGTATTTTTGTTTCATCATACTGCTGTATCTTATTTAAAGATTATGATGAACCCCATAGGTTAGGATAAAGGAATTAGGGTTATGATGGAGATCATAATGGTGAGACCTAAGTTCCTATAAATCCTAATTTAAAATGTTCCTAGTCGTTGGATCATCGATTCAGGGATCGATATGATGCGGGCCAGAATCCTGATGAAACCTGGGTTATTCAGAAAAGGGAAAACATAAAGCAAACTAAGGACCGTGGGAGGGCTAAAAAGCCTCCCAGGACTAGGATAGGACGACGACTGAAAATCCCTAAAATGGCTGGGCTCTTTTGGTTTTCACTTTTCTTGATGGGATGACGAAGGAAGGATGGAAATATGGAGGGGGAACGGGAATGAAACTCGAACCTAGGATCTATATCCAATGGGAAACAGAGAGATGGAGGGGAAAAGGATACCTAGGGCTTCGAGCCCCACATCAGCTGTTTGGCAGCGAAGACCTTATTTGGGATCACATCCTGCCATCATGCATGGTGGCGCTGTTGACTTGGAGATCACACCCCGCCATCATGCACAGCGACACTGATGACTTGGAGCAGCATCACACTCATCGACGCTCTCACTGGAGCGAAGGCATTAGGGCCTCACACCCATCGACGTCTCGAAGGACGAAGGCAAGATGGGCCTAAGCCCACTCCAAACGGAGACGAAACCAACAACTCTTTCAAAAATTCAATTTCATTATTCCAATTACTAGAGGGGATGCCTTTTTATAGGCTTACAAGACTTAGGAACCAAGTAGGATATACATGGAGATTTTATTTTATTTTTTTAATCCTAAATTCTGTAACTTTGAGATTCGTGCAAGTCCCTCTCCTACGATCGTGGAATGGAGGATCGGTAGACAGGGAGGAGGGGAGCTGGGGCAGATCCGATGAGGATGAGGGAGATCCTCCACATCCAAGGCGACCAATGTGGAAACCGGGGCCAAGTCTTGGGAGGTGATCACGGGATCGACCATGCCGGGAATTATTCCTGCGATTCCGACCTCCAGCTCGAGCGAATCAACGTCTGTTTAGCGAGGCAAGCGGAGGCCGTTACGTCCCGCAGGCGGTGCTCGTGGATCTGGAGAATCATCCGTGACATCCGGCGGCTATGGAGATGGTGTCTCCGTCACGGCTATGGAGGCCAGCAGCCTAGAGGAACCTCAGGATCCAGTGGTCGAAGCTTCTCTCTACCAAGGACCAGTGGGTAGAGGACGCACCCTTGGTCATCCTTTAAGGCATTCTTGGAAGTGGTTAAGAGCAGGAGCTTACCAGGGAGAATGCAGAGATGGATGCCATACACTCGTTGCAACGATGGACAGTGGAGATCTAGCTTGGGTTTGGGCGGAGAACAGTTGGTGGCTGGGGGGAAAAGGTGGCGGCATGGCGGTGGAGGGGTTGCTAGCTGGAGGCGACTCCGGGCGGAGGGGCGTCGGGCACGAGCGACGTCCTTGGGTTGCTCCAGTCATAGGGATCTCATGGTTATAGGTGGAGGAACGGTGGACGATGGCCTCTCCGGTGGCAGTGGAAGGGGGCGGTGGAGCCGGCACGGTGAGTGATGGACTACTTGAGAGGTGCTCGGGCATGGCGGCAAGACAACAGGGGGCCGTCGGTGGGAGATGGACGGTGGCACGGGAGGGAGTGGCAGTGGGCAGGGGCGGTGGTTGGGCACGGCGGATCCGGGATGAACGGGAAGAAAAATGGAGGTTTGGAAGTTTTCTGGGGGTTTCCTGGAGGAAGAAGATGATAGGAATAATAGGGGAATAACTTTGGGATAAACATAGAATAAAACTAGAATAGAGGGGATAGGTGGAATAGTGGGAATAGAAAAAATAAAAAATTGTGAGAAAATTAAGAAAAATGGAAAAAACACCCAGACAGTGGCTGGATCCCCATCATTCTCCTTGACCGTGAAGAACTCGACTTCATTGAGTTCGAAAAATGGAGCACACCCTAATCCACAACTGGCTCTGATACCAAGTTGATGCGGGCCGAAATCTCGATGAAATCTGGGTTATTCGGAAAAGGGAAAACATAAAGCAAACTAAGGATCGTGGGAGGGCTAAGAAGCCTCCCGGGACTAGGATAGGATGATGACTGAAAATCCCTAAAACGGCTGGACTCTTTTGGTTTTCACTTTTCTTGATGGGATGATGAAGGAAGGATGGAAATATGGAGGGGGAACGGGAATGAAACTCGAACCTAGGATCTAGATCCGACGGGAAACAGAGAGATGGAGGGGAAAAGGGTACCTAGGGCTTCGAGCCCCATGTCAGCTGTTTGGCAGTGAAGACCTTATTTGGGATCACATCCTGCCATCATGCATGGCGGCACTGATGACTTGTAGGTCACACCCCGCCATCATACACGGCGACACTGATGACTTGGAGCGGCGTCACGCTCCTCGACGCTCTCATTGGAGCGAAGGCATTGGGGCCTCACACCCCATGGTGGATCAGGGACCAGCAGTGAAAAAAAAGAAGTTCTGGGTGATGGTTTTGAGGAAGAAGAAGATAGGAATAGCATAGGGATAAAACAGGGATAAACATGGAATAAAACAGAAATAAAGGGAATAAGTGGAATAGCTGGAATAAAAAAAATGTAAAATAAAATAAAAAATCTAGGAGAAAAAGAAGAAAACCTGGATGGGTTTCAGGTCCCCCCATCATTCTCCTGTAGCACGAAGAACTTGACTCCGTCGAGTTTGAGGACGAAGCAAATCCTAGTCCGCACCTGGCTCTAATACCAATTTGATGCAGGCCGGAATCCCGATGAAACTTGGGTTATTCGGAAAAGGGAAAACATAAAGCAAACTAAGGACCATGGGAGGGCTAAGAAGCCTCCCGGGTCTAGGATAGGATGATGACTGAAAATCCCTAAAATGGTTGGACTCTTTTGGTTTTCACTTTTCTTGATGGGATGACGAAGGAAGGATGGAAATATGGAGGGGGAACGGGAATGAAACTCGAACCTAGGATCTAGATCCGATGGGAAACAGAGAGATGGAGGGGAAAAGGGTACCTAGGGCTTCGAGTCCCATGTCAGTTGTTTGGCAGCGAAGACCTTATTTTGGATCACATCCTGCCATCATGCATGGCGGCGCTGATGACTTGGAGATCACACCCCGCCATCATGCACGGTGACACTGATGACTTGGAGCGTTGTCACGCTCCTCGATGCTCTCATTGGAGTGAAGGCATTGGAGCCTCACACCCCACTGGTTCCTGAGGTTCCTCTAGGCTGCCAGCCTCCATAGTCGCGATGGAGACACCATCTCCACAGCCACCGGATCTCACGGATGATTCTCCAGATCCACGAGCACCGCCCGCGGGACGTAACGACCTCCGCTTGCCTCGCTGAACAGACGTTGATTTGCTCGAGCTGGAGATCGAAATCACAGGAATAATTCCCGGCATGGTCGATCCCGTGATCACCTCCCAGGACTTGGCCTCGGTTTCCATATTGGGCACCTTGGATGTGGAGGATCTCCCTCATCCTTGTCAGATCTGCCCCAGCTCCCCTCTGCCCTGTCCGCTGATCCTTCGTTCCACGATCGTAGGAGAGGGACTTGCACAGTTCTCAAAGTTATAGAATTTAGGATTAAAAAAATAAAATAAAATAAAATAAAATTTCCATGTATATCCTACTTGGTTCCTAAGTCTTGTAAGCCTATAAAAAGGCATCCCATCTAGTAATTGGAATAATGAAATTGAATTTTTGAAAGAGTTGTTGGTTTCGTCTCTGTTTGGAGTGGGCTTAGGCCCATCTTGCCTTCGTCCTTCAGGACGTCGATGGGTGTGAGGCCCTAATGCCTTCGCTCCAGTGAGAGCATCGAGGACTGTGATGCCGCTCCAAGTCATCAGTGTCGCTGTGCATGATGGCGGGGTATGATCTCCAAGTCATCAGCGCCGCCATGCATGATGGCAGGATGTGATCCCAAATAAGGTCTTCGTTGCCAAACAGCTAACGTGGGGCTCGGAGCCATAGGTATCCTTTTTCCCCTCCATCTCTCTGTTTCTCGTTGGATATAGATCCTAGGTTCGAGTTTCATTCCCATTCCCCCTCTATATTTCCATCCTTCCTTCGTCATCCCATCAAGAAAAATGAAAACCAAAAGAGTCCAGTCATTTTAGGGATTTTCAATCATCGTCCTATCCTAGTCCCGGGAGGCTTTTTAGCCCTCCCACGATCCTTAGTTTGCTTTATGTTTTCCGTTTTCTGAATAACCCAGGTTTCATCGGGATTCCAGCCCGCATCACGATGCTTCTGAAAATACTAGTTTCTCCTATGTACGCTCGATGGAGAGGGTGGTTGGTCTCACATCCACTTGTGTAGAGACACTAATGCAAGGATATGGGTGCTTATTAGGGTATGAGTCCACTGAATTGATTCGATAAGAGAACATCAAATGGAAGTCTTACTTACTTGTCAAAGGAATGTTCTCTAAGTGGGAGTTGTGTAAGTGATCTTTAGACCTGAGGTCACCATGGTTCCTTATGCACACTAAGCCATGTTTTGGTTCATACTCACTCATAACATTGATTCATGTATGGGGTGTTCTCGGATATGGTGGAAGGTGTATGAAGGTGTATGAAGGGTGACTTAGGAAGTCTTTGATCAAAGTAGGATGAGATTAGAAGTGGTTTCTAATCAGTCATCAGTAGAGTCATCATTATCAAATTGAGACTTGAAATGACTTAGTGCTAGGGTTTGATATTTATCCATGCCTATCACTTAATCGGGATAAAAGGAGATCGAAAGATTGAATTGCATGGTAACTTTTCATTGAAGAGTATTTTGGTACTTTCCACCAAATTTCTCATTTCTGGGTAGGCATGACATGTTGCTAGATGTCAATCATGTCTTGTGGGTTTTCATGAATCAATTGGACTGAATTCATAAGTCAATTTGAAAGCTAGTTCGAATTGGAAACTTAGGTCAGCTCAATTTGACCTAATTAGGTCAATCGGGTTCGATTGGATCGAATCGGCTCAGACCTAAACCTACTACTGGCTAGATATGGAACCCAAAGGGTCACACACAATAGGGAATTGACCTAGGAAGTCAATTGATATTTAATTAGGGGTCATGGGATCCTAATTGGTTAGCTAGATTGCATACTAGCATGTGTAGGCTGACCTAATCTCCTAACCCAACTAAATTGGGTCTAAAAGGTTGCTAAATGGACTAACCAATTTATGGGAGACCCAAATTGGGTTGTGTCCTAAGTGGACAAATTTATCAGATTTTATCTGATATTTTTTGGACATATTATGCGCCATATATCAAGAGTCCAAATAGCATGGGACTCTTGGCGCCAAAATGGGTGCTCGACAAATAAAGGGATGCAGAAGGACCAAGAGTCCTTTTGCCTGATAATCACTGATATAGTGATAAAGTACTTTAAAGTCCCTTTCATTTGACATGCATTTTGCATAGCCTTTGACTAGGTCAAACATGTGAATGGCGTGGAGAAAGGTGGCACGTAAAGTGAAGAGTTGCGACTCTTCACTGTTGGCACGCAGAACTTTGGTGCATAGAAAGGACAAGAGTCCTTCTGCCTGTTAGATGCTATAGCCAAATAAAGTCCAAGGGACTTTATCCTCATCTCCACGCCCTCTCATGTGGGTTTTGACCAGTCAACATATGTGAAATATGGTGAGATGGTGGTTGGTGCAAATGAAGAGTTGTAACTCTTCATTTGGTGCAAAATCATAAGCAGAGTCCTTCTGCTTTAAGCCAGTCACATATCACTAGTATTTTCTTATGAAAAGCCATGTTCCTTGACCCTCTGTAAACTAGTATTTGACATGTGTCAAAAGGATAAGTCGGAGGATAAAAATTAAGGGACCAACATATGACAGTTGGCATGGAAGAGTCATGGCTTTTCACTTATAAGACTCCTTCTCATTGAAGGGTCTTATATGATCTGTTGGATGATAGATCAAAGGGCTGATGAAGAGCCTTATCTGGCACCTCTCCTTCTCTTATAAATAGCCATCGGAGTTTAGGCCGATGGCATCACAAAATTTTTTTTCTTTCCTGCATTCTTACACTCACACTCTGCCACACTCTCCTTTTGTCTCTTCCTCCCTTGTCTTGTCTTAAGATAAGTACTTCATTTTAAGACAGATTTTAGGAAGTGAATTAGGAAGTGTAAGTGAAAGTGAAGAGTATTTTGGAAAGGGCTTAGAGTGCTCTACTGGAGGGTGAAGGTCTGAGCAAGAAAGGAGGGGCGGCAAGGAAGAAGGGCCATCAGAAGAGTCCTAGTGGCTTAAGCAACCTACTAAGGAGTGCTTCCTAGTTTGACTCTTGTGTGGATCAACTCTGGAGGGCTTGCATTTGTGAGCCTAGTGGAAAGAAGAAGGAATTAGCATTCTAGGAATTCTTCATAACCCTAATTTAATGACTTATTGATTGTAGTGAATAAGAGATCTTGGGCTTAGGGTTTTATAGTTGTAGGGTTTTAAAGAATGAAATTTTTTGAAAATCCATTATTCCGCTATGCCATCGAAACCCTAGAAATCCAACACTCCCCTCTCATGGTGGTTGCACGACTGGACCATGAACTCCATCATGTGCTCTATAAGCACAAGATCTTGGGTGACTGCTGAGTTTGATTTCACCCTAGGTGCTACCCTCCAGATAGTAGCCCTCCTCAGTGATGGGGGTGCCGCCATGTCCGGGGGAATCGCCCTCGAAGGCATCTCATCCAACGGGGGTGAGTTCGTTGCCATGGCTAGTGGCATCGTCGGTGGTCGCTCCGCCACCCTTTCTCCCTCCATGTCCACCTCGATGACTGCGAGAGGCTGGACCACAATGGCAGTAGCTGGCCTGGCCTATGCACCTATGTCAGGTTCTCGGGCTGGGATCTAGGATCGCTGCCATGAAGGCTCGAGGGCCGGTTCGACTACTCACCCTATAGGGCTAGGGATTGAAGCAGGCCCCGCCTCTTGGCTGGGCTCGACTCGGGCCCTCTTTCGTGGAGCCTCCTCGGGCCCAAACGACAGGCCTCTCCTTTGGGCAGACTCCAGAAGCTCCTCCATCGAGAACTTCATGCTTGCAGAAAGAAGAAGATAAAGGTCAATAGCAGACCGAAAAGGACTCATGGAAGAAGAGATACCTCTCCGGACTTACCTAGCCCCTGGATTGGGCTGATCCCGGTGTCGAATAGGTTCTGCTTTGATAGCAAAATCTCAAGGGGGGATTTGATCGAAAATGAGCTGGTCGTATATTTCTCTAATAGAGGACAGATGGGTAGGATCATTGGTGAGCCTAGAAGTCACCTAGATTAGGGTACTTTTTTTTTTAGATTCTTTTTTTAGGGGTGGCAAAGAAATAGTGGGGATGGAAGACATGGATTTGAATCTCATGGACTTTGGGACTCACCCTAACGAAGAGACCTCTCACCTCTAGGGTATTCCACCCACCTTGATACTTGGAGGAATTAGGATGAATCTCAAAGGACATGAGGGGATAAAGTAAATGGAATCAAAGAGAAGGGGATAACTAGACATGACCTATCATCATGTCCTGGGGTTGGGTCTCACACCCTCTCCTCACGGAGTGGAAGAAAGAATCTTTCTTTCCTAAAAACTCATCTTTATTGACTGAACTATTTTTTTTATAAAGGACTGAGGGTGGTATTTATAGACCTGTCCAACCCTCATTTGAATTTGAATATAAGATAAAAAGATAGGTATGATTCAAATTCAAATCAAGATAGGATAAGATAAGTCTATCAATATCTTAATCCTAACCAACCAAATCCTAATTCAAATTTCAAACAAAATATAAATCCTAAATAAATATTCTTCAAATTTAAATTTATTTGCTGCTTCAGAATCCATGCTACTTCGGGACTCGTGCAGGCTGATGTCCCCATCATTTCTCTGAGGTGGGGAGAACTTGACTCTGTCGATTTTAGATCAGTAGGGACTCTAGTGATCCACATCCAATCAAAAGAGGCTTTCCTCTAAAAATGATGTAGCTTTGAGATTGGTGCAGCTTTAAGAAAGGTGCAGATCCCTTAAGTGATGTCGCAGCAAGGAGGGGAATTGCATTCACGTTCATGCAATCCCTCTCCTTCTTCACGGACCAATGATGGTAAATCGACGGTCGACGCGGAGGTCATCACGATCGATGGAGGGTACAGGTGGCTGACGGGAAGCAGGGAGGAGATTTGGTGGAGGCGGCATGGCAGTGGGTGACTTCGGGCAGGGCTTTGGTGGGGAAGACTGGCAGGGCGATGTCGATCGGCTGTCGCGATGGTGGGGAAGACCGACAGGGCAGGGCTTTGGGGAGGAAATGGTGACGATGTCGAGCTTCATGGGAGGTAGAGAGGAGGGGGCGGCAATGTGGATCCATCATCGAGGGCGGTAGTAGAGCGGCGGAGGTCCTCATCGTCGTCATGGAGCTCGCGACAGTGGCTGTCACCCCAATTGAGGATGAGGTCCCAGACTTGGAATGCGAGATTTGCAAGAAGATCGCGAAGGCCCAGGGCGAGGCCGGGCGATCGACGAGGTCCTGGAGCTTGTTCTAGAGGTCGGCATCGCCTCCAATAGCGGTAAGGAGGCCGTCAAAGGACACATGGCGAAAAAAAAGAGATGGGCTTGCCGGAGGAGGTAGCAGAGGCGGGAGAGGCGGGAGCTCGGTGAAGGGCCGCTGGTTCTGGGTGACGTTGGTCTCCGAGTTCCAGTAGTAGAGGTACCCGATGCTCCCATCCACCAAGGCCTTCTAGGGTTTGGGAAGTGTCGGTTCCTCCAAGGCATACCTCGGCCTGCTCGACGAAGCCGATGCTGATGCAATCATCCTCGGAGATCTTTTCTTCTATCACGATGTTAGGTTGATCAATTAAAAGCAGAAATGCCATAGAGAGAGGATCGAGGGTCGGTGGAGGAGGCTGGTCTTCATTGCTTTCAGAAGACAAGTCCGGTGGAGAAGAACCTAACGCCGTCTGGCCGCATCTGGAATGAAAAAGAGAGGGGGTTGGGGAAGGGATCTAGTAAAGGATTGGAGAAGGGATCGTGATCGTATGGGCAGTGGATCAAGCATAGGGAAGACAGAGAACGGTGGAACCGGTAGGGGGAATCTGGGATTGGGAAAGAAACGTACCCTAACATGACCTATTGCTCTAATACCAAAAATTGATGGGGGATAGATGGGTAGGATCGTTGGTGAGCCTAGAAGTCACCTAGATTAGGGTACTTTTTTTTTGGATTTTTTTTTTAGGGGTGGCGAAGGAATAGTAAGGATGGAAGACGAGGATTTTGATGGGGCACGGGATAGGGATAGGATCGTCGGTGAGCTAAGAAGTCGCCGAAGATTAGGGTATCCTATTTTTTTTCTATTTTCTAATTTCTTTATGGTGGTGATGAAGGAAAAAATAGGGATGGAGGATAACGAGGATGGACTACCACGAATCCTGAAACCCACTCTCACAGAGAGACTTCACACCTCTAGGGCATTATACCTGCCACCCACCTCACTACATGCAGTCTAGGGTATCTCACCTACCACCCATCTCACTACACGCGGAGCCCAGGGTATTTCACCTGCCACCCAAGTCACTCCTGGAGCCATAAGGGGGATTTCAAAGAACGTGGAGGAAAACGAAGATGGGGGGATAACTAGGGCATCACGCCCCTACGATGTCCCGAAGGACAAAGACAGCATCAACACCCGCAGGTGAAGACATAATGGGCCATAGCCCTGAACAACAACTGCACCAACTGACAAACCAAATCCCAAAAATTCAATTTCTTCTATCCCTTCTACAATAGGAATGAGGGGTTATTTATAAGCTCCATAACCCTCATTTGAATTTGAATATAGGATAGGGATAACTCAAATTTAAATACAAGATAGGATAAGATAAGCCTATCCATATCTCAATCCTAACCAACAAAATCCTAATTTAAATTTCAAATACAAGATAAATCCTAAATTTATTCTTCAAATTTATTTGCTGCTCCGAAATTCATGCTGCTTCGAGATTCATGCAGGCTGATGTCCCCATCAGATTTGAATCTCATGGACTTTGTGATGCAGAACGAAAGCTCTGATACCAAAAAATGATGCAGAACGAAGAACAAAGAAGCGTATGCGAAAGTAAAATTAAGATTAATTCTTTTTTTTTTTTAATTTCAGAAATTGGCTTCGACTCAAAGTAAAGTTAAACTAAGTTGATGGAAACTAGGTAAGGATTGAAAGCACAATTTAGAAGAAGCTAAGCTATCAGAGTAGTTCAGAAGTAACGGATCGCTGGGGGTTGAGAAACTCCCAGACCTAGGGTTTCACTCTGAACTTTCAACAGGACAGAAATAAAGAGAAGAGATGGTTTACCAACCAGACAGTGATCTTCACAGAATTTGGGTGGAAGAACTCTCTCGAGCAGATTATTGGATCCTTGGATTCGGCTATCTTCGCAATGGATCCTCCAATATTGGCCTCGTGGCTGGGTCGGCTTCTCCTGAACTCAAGATCTGGGAAGAAGAAAAACAAGTGATGGATTCAGAGACTCAGGGAAGGATTTACCAGTTCGAAGAACTTGAAGGCTGATGTCACTGAGATCCGGATTATCTTGAAGGCTGATTCGACTCCCTCTGGAAAGAGCTTTGGATCTGAAGTATCCGAACTGGAGCTGGATGCTGGTGGTCGGCCTGGACTTGGAGAGAGAGGCCGTGGGAGGTGGGATAGGCTAGGGTTTGGTGGATTGAAGTGGATGGTGGGCGGCTAGGGTTATGGAGTAGAAGTGGCTAACCTAGGGTTTGGGTTTTGGAGATCTCACACCTCCTCAAGGTTCCTGGGGAACCCGGATTTACTCCCTCATGGAGCTCAACACCTGGATGCAAGTGCGGAAGAGAGAAAACATAAAGTTTGCTCACAAAAAAATTTGGTTTCATTCATCTGATTTTTTCAAGAGTTACATAGAGTTGAATATATAGACATAACAAAGAAATAAAATTTCATACACTTCCCATGTGGGACTAATAGGACTAACCCACACTTTAGGCATTAAATTATCTTCCCAAGACTCCTTCCATGAGTGGGCAGCCCAAAAACTCCAAGAATACTTGAAAATCAGCTCCAAATGGCAGGTTATGGGGGTGTCTCCTAGTATCTCTCCATGAATCAAGGATTTTCCCTTCATGGTTTGGCTCTTTTGGGCACCTCCTAGTCTTGCTCCACAAGTTTAGGCTTCTTCCTTTCATGGCTTTGGCACTTTAGGAAACTTTTGGGTGCCTCCTTGATTTTCTCCCCAAGACATGCTCTCTTCCCTTTTATAACTTGGGTTTTTATGGAACATTGTGGGGCACCTCCTTGATCCTCTCTTCAAGAAAAATTCTTGCCATCCTGGCTTGGGTTTATCTGGAAAGAAGTTGGCTCCTCCTTGGATTGAGGTATCTTGATAGATTTCTCCCTCAAGTGGCGCATGAAAGAAGGGACCTGCTTTCTTGTGGTGTGGGGACCAAGGCACACTGGATGGAGATGTGGTGCCTCCTGGACTCTGGCGTGTGGCTGGGAGTGTGGCTCCCACTTGCTTGGTCCTGGGAGAAAATATGGCACCTTGGAGAAGACCTAGACCACTACTAGGACTTGTATTGAGTCAACATGACTCAACAAAATTTAAATTGCAGGGAAATACAGACTCAAACTAAAATTGAGTTGACCAAGTCAACCCTTATTACAAAACCAGAAAACCCTAATTCTTCGGGCAATGTCAATCAGAGATCCAGATGGAGCCCTGAAGTCTTCTTCTGAGTCTGGTGCCCGCACCAATTCTCCCGGGATGGGAGGAACTCGACCCTGTCGAGTATGGATCAAGCTGGCTCTGGTATCTCTCCAAGAGGTCTGGGTCCAATTCTTGTAATTCTTCTCGGGAGATCCAAGAGTTATCAGAATCTGGCCTCCCTTGCCAGCGGACCAGGTATCTTTGGTATCCTCGATTACGAGTAGAGATAACCTGATCATCCAGGATCTTTTCAATCTGCTCTTTCCTCACAGGCCAGTTTGTTGGTGGACACACAGGGTTGGGTTCACTCTCAAGGGCAGGATTAGGCTCAAAAAGGCTCACTGGGAATCACAGCTGGCTCTCTATACTCTACTAGGTCTGTAATGTTGAAAGTGGAGCTAATGCCTAGTTCTGAAGGCAACTCGAGCACATAGGCATTGGACCCTACTCTCTTCACCACTCTAAATGGTCCAGCTCCTCTAGCATGTAACTTTCTAACAGTTCCAAGAGGAAACCGTTCAGGCCTTAACCTAATCATTACATAGTCTCCCTCAATAAAAGTTTTGACTCGCCTTTGTGAATCAGCCAACTTCTTATAAGTTTCATTACTTAAATTTATTTTGGCATGAATTTCTTTATGCAAGTCCTTTACATGCTATGCAAGTGCATCAAGAGACTTGTGTGTGTGGACTAATAGTGAAATCAGATCAAGTGGTGTGTGAGGCTTGTATCCATGAACAATTTCAAAGGGACTCTAGCCTATAGACCTATTGATCGAAACATTATATGCAAATTTAGTCCTGGATAAAATACAAATCCCAATTCCTGGTGCTCTCAATCAAACCAAAATCTGAGCCAAAGCCTAGTAAAGGGTCAAGAAAAACTAAACTAGACTGACGATGCATTCCTAAAGAATGGACTTTATTCCAAAGGAACCCTAGGTCTAAACCTAACAAACTAAGGCTCTCTAGGTTTGACCTTGGGTCGGAGGAGGGCATGCAGAGCATGAAAACTTATTATGGATGCCTAGTAGGTGCCATAAGGTCTTCCAGAAGTAGGTGGCAAACCTAATAGGTTCTAAGGAGTCTTGCAACCTAGAGATCTCAGTAAAGTATAATCTCATAGCTCTAGAAACATGAGAAGATTCAGGGAAGGGTAGGAAATAAGAATCAGAGTTTTGAGGTAGCTTATCAGAAACAAGAAACAAACCTTGGTTATTCAGGATGACCTTAAAATAGGACATTGTTCTATAGGTGCACTCATCCAAACCTCATGATTTGCTCTAGGAGGGTCTACAAGTGCAAGTTCTAGGGTAGGCTGGGTGCTCCTAGAAGGTGGAAGATTATCAGGAAGGTCTTTGGAATGTTTATCTAAAAAGTCCTCTAAGCTACTGTCTTTTTCTTGTTCTTGGACCTTCTCAATGGGCAATTCTTGTGAACCCCTTCCTTCTTCACACTTCTCTACCAGATTTGACTCAGGGGTGTCTTCTTTGGATTCCTCAATGAGTTCAGGGGTATTCTCACTTAAACTTTCATTTGGTATAATTTCCTCTTCCTGAACTTCCTCAAAAGGGTTTTCTCTTAGGGTTAGCTCCTGAATTCCTTGAGTGGCAGGGGTCCCCTCAATAACCCTATTAGGTAGGAGTTGGTTAATTGAATTATCGGGAGAGATATCCTCAAATTCTTCTTCTTCATATTCATCTATCAAACTTATGTCAGGCTCTTATATTTCTTCCTCAATCTCACTGAAATGTTCTAATCTATTCTCCTTTGATTCCCCTTTAAGTACGGCTCTGGTCAGGTCAACTAATTTTGGGCTGGCCATGCCTAACTCCTTCTCAGTGTTATCCTTCTGGTCAAGAGGTGACACAAGTGGGAATTGACAAACAAAAGTCTGGTTCACTACGGCTATCGGATCAATCGGAACTTGACTCAAGTTGGTAGAGGTTGGCTTTAAGTCCAAAGTACTTGATTGGTTATATCTTAAAGACCACTCATAGTCTTGGGCTTCTTGGTAGGCTCGGTCTAACTTATTGGTTATTTCAAGGCATAGCTTCCTATAAATGTCTGGGTGTAACCCAACCCTAAACCTCGATGTGATCTGAGCTTCGGTCTCAATGGTATTGCATTTCATGTCGTACCACTGGAAGTCCTCGATATATTTAGACACAAGCATATTACCTTGTCGCAATTGGTACCATTGGTCTAAAAGTCTTTTCTCATAGGATCTACCTAGGTACCTATCTCTCAACTTACTTCTCATATCTCTCCAAGTATATATTTTCTCTTTTCTTTGATAACACTCATGCTCAATAGCATACCAATGCGACCTAGCATGTTTGGTGAACTTGGTTTTGGCCAACCTAATTTGTCCTAATTTCGATATGTTAGTGCACTCAAAATACCGATCCATTTGTTCTTCCCACTTAATATATGTCTCTTGTCTTCCATCAAAAGTGGGTGCATAAGGTTCGGTGTTCCTAACAGGTCCCTTTTCTGAGTCAACCAAGTATGGATATAGGCTCCTAGGGTTATGCTCGGGATCACGGTACAAGGTCCTCCTAGGCTCCTGGCATGGGTGAGGTTGGGGCCTATTAAATTTTGGATCAGGGGTCTAATTTTGATGTCTACGTTTCTCAAGTCCCTGGGCTCGGTCTCTAAAATGGCCAAAACCCTCATTCATATCCTGACTCAATTTGGTCATACTTTCGGTAAGAGTTCTAATCATGGCCTCTAAATCAGGTTGGGTTTGACCAGGTTGGTAGGGTACTTCGTTCCGGGTGGACCTGATGATGCAAGCAAGCACACCAAATGAGACTCGACTGAAACGACTACGGGCTAACTAGACCTAGAGCCCAAACTAGATGCCCAATCAGAGTGGCAAGCTAGCCTGTAGTAACTCGGGACTCAGCCAGGCAGGTGTAAGGGGATTGTTAGGTCCCTAGATGCCAATCCTAGACACCAATCAGAGATTGGCCAGGTAGGCAGACCAGCATACAAGCCCTTCGGGATGGAATCCCTGAACCACCGTTCTAGACACTGAGTACAAAGCACACACAGAGTAACTAGACAAACTGACTCAACACTAGCCTTGACTCGACTTGTTGATGTCCCTAGCCCACTAGGGCAAATTATGTCTAATTAATTTTAAGATTAAAGGCTTAGGTTCGAATGAGTGGGTGGTGGTTTTGGGCTAAGGAGAGGTTATCAACTCCTCCCCTTATCTTAGATGCTCAAATGCCCTTAAGATGAATTAAGTGTTGAACACTCAAAAATAATTGAATTGCAGAAACACAAAAATAGAGTTGCAGTAATTTAATTCTCAGAAATCTCACGGAAACCAATAAATCATAGGAAAATTATGCAAAATAGCTTCAATTATATGGTTTCAGCAAAACAAAAATCACCGAATTTGGAGTTACCTGCAGTGAGAAATAATTCCTACAACAAGGTAATTACGGGCTGAAAATAGAGTACTTCCCCGTTTACAATTCCTGCTACGAAGTTGTAACCCAACGGATCCCCTACACGCCCTATGAACACCCCGTAGAATGGGAAGAGGAGGTTTGCACCTCGCTTCGTTCCTAGGACCGGACGTCCTGGGGAGTCTACTTCGAGCAGACAAAGTAAAAAGAGAGAGACTCAAACAAGCAATCAAACAGAAACCCTAGACAGGGCTCTGATACCAAAAATGATGCAGAACGAAAGCTCTGATACCAAAAAATGATGCAGAATGAAGAACAAAGAAGCGTATGTGGAAGTAAAATTAAGATTAATTCTTTTTTTTTTTTATTTCAAAAATTGGCTTCGACTCAAAGTAAAGTTAAACTAAGTTGATGGAAACTAGGTAAGGATTGAAAGCACAATTTAGAAGAAGCTAAGTTATCAGAGTAGTTCAGAAGTAACGGATCACTGGGGGTTGAGAAACTCCCAGACCTAGGGTTTCGCTCTGAACTTTCAACAGGACAGAAATAAAGAGAAGAGATGGTTTACCAACCAGACAGTGATCTTCACAGAATTTGGGTGGAAGAACTCTCTCGAGCAGATTGTTGGATCCTCGGATTTGGCTATCTTCGCAATGGATCCTCCAATATTGGCCTCGTGGCTGGGTCGGCTTCTCCTGAACTCAAGATCTGGGAAGAAGAAAAACAAGTGATGGATTCAGAGACTCAGGGAAGGATTTACCAGTTCGAAGAACTTGAAGGATGATGTCACTGAGATCCGGATTCTCTTGAAGGCTGATTCGACTCCCTCTGGAAAGATCTTTGGATCTGAAGTATCTGAACTGGAGCTGGATGCTGGTGGTCGGCCTGGACTTGGAGAGAGAGGCCGTGGGAGGTGGGATAGGCTAGGGTTTGGTGGATTGAAGTGGATGGTGGGCGGCTAGGGTTATGGAGTAGAAGTGGCTAACCTAGGGTTTGGGTTTTGGAGATCTCACACCTCCTCAAGGTTCCTGGGGAACCCGGATTTACTCCCTCACGGAGCTCAACACCTGGATGCAAGTGCGGAATAGAGAAAACATAAAGTTTGCTCACAAAAAAATTTGGTTTCATTCATCTGATTTTTTCAAGAGTTACATAGAGTTGAATATATAGACATAACAAAGAAATAAAATTTCATACACTTCCCATGTGGGACTAATAGGACTAACCCACACTTTAGGCATCAAATTATCTTCCCAAGACTCCTTCCATGAGTGGGCAGCCCAAAAACTCCAAGAAGACTTGAAAATCAGCTCCAAATGGCAGGTTATGGGGGTGTCTCCTAGTATCTCTCCATGAATCAAGGATTTTCCCTTCATGGTTTGGCTCTTTTGGGCACCTCCTAGTCTTGCTCCACAAGTTTAGGATTCTTCCTTTCATGGCTTTGGCACTTTAGGAAACTTTTGGGTGCCTCCTTGATTTTCTCCCCAAGACATGCTCTCTTCCCTTTTATAACTTGGGTTTTTATGGAACATTGTGGGGCACCTCCTTGATCCTCTCTTCAAGAAAAATTCTTGCCATCCTGGCTTGGGTTTATCTGGAAAGAAGTTGGCTCCTCCTTGGATTGAGGTATCTTGATGGATTTCTCCCTCAAGTGGCGCATGAAAGAAGGGACCTGCTTTCTTGTGGTGTGGGGACCAAGGCACACTGGATGGAGATGTGGTGCCTCCTGGACTCTGGCGTGTGGCTGGGAGTGTGGCGCCCACTTGCTTGGTCCTGGGAGAAAATATGGCACCTTGGAGAAGACCTAGACCACTACTAGGACTTGTATTGAGTCAACATGACTCAACAAAATTTAAATTGCAGGGAAATACAGACTCAAACTAAAATTGAGTTGACCAAGTCAACCCTTATTACAAAACCAGAAAACCCTAATTCTTCGGGCAATGTCAATCAGAGATCCAGATGGAGCCCTGAAGTCTTCTTATGAGTCTGGTGCCCGCACCACTTTGGGACTTGCCCTAGTGAAGAGACCTCTCACCTCTAGGGTATTTCACCCACCTCGATACTTGGAGGAGTTAGGGTGAATCTCAAAGGACATGAGGGGATAAAGTAAATGGAATCGAAGGGAAGGGGATAACTAGACATGACCTATCATCATGTCCTGGGGTTGGGTCTCACACCCTCTCCTCATGGAGTGGAAGAAAGAATCTCTCTTTCCCAAAAACTCATCTTTATTGACTGAACTATTTTTTTACAAAGGACTGAGGGTGGTATTTATAGACCTGTCCAACCCTCGTTTGAATTTGAATACAAGATAAAATGATAGGGATGATTCAAATTGCTACTCCGGGATTCATGCAGGCCGATGTCCCTATCATTCTCGATCAGAGGCCTCAACCTGGGAGTTCTAGTTTGGGGTCCGGTCCGGATCACTCCAGACCCAGTCCATCCCTTCGATAGAAGTGAAGAAGAATTTACTCTTCCACCCTTTGATGGAAGAGAGATGCTCAAACTTTATTGATGGGGACATCGCCAGCACTAATTCCGAAGCAACACCGATCCCGGAGTAGCACTAATCTCGGAGCAGCACTAATCTCGGAGAAGCGCATATTTCAATAAATTTATTTAGGATTTATCTTTATCTTTTGAATTTTGAATTATGACTTGGTTGGTTAAGATTTAGATATGGATAGGCTTATCTTATCCTATATTGTATTTGAATTTGAGTCATCCCTATCTTTTTATCCTATATTTAAATTCAAACGAGGGTGGACAGGTCTATAAATACCACCCTCAGTCCTTTGTAAAAAAATCAGTTTGGTCAATAAAGAGTTTTTTTGAAAAGAGTTTTTCTTTTTGTTCGCGCCGTATGGGAAGGGTGAGAGGCCCGTCTGTCCTTCGCTTTTAGGCTCGAGGGGTGAGAGACCCTAGTCCTTCGCTTTCGAGCATCGAGGGGTGAGAGACCCTAGTTATCCCCTTTTCCCCATTGAGTCCTCTCTAGGTCTTAGAAACTTTCCTTCACGGCTCCAGGTAGCGATTTAGGTGGGATGCCGTAGGCTCCAGGTAGCGATTTAGTGAGATGGGTGGGATGCCATAGGCTACATGTAGTGGGATAGGTGAGATGCCCTAGAGATGAGATGTCTCTCCGTGAATGTAAGTTCCAAGTCCTAGAGTTCCAATTTTCCTACCCTCCATCCCTATTTTTCCTTCGTCACCACCATTGAAAAATGAAAAAAAATAAAAAAAAAAAAAAAAAATAGGATACCCTAATCTTCGGCGACTTCTCAGCTCGCCGACGATCCTACCCTGATTTTGTCCCCCATCAAATTGGTATCAGAGCCTAGAACCATTAGGATACCCCAGATTCCCTTCTTTATGCAAGTCCTTTACATGCTATGCAAGTGCATCAAGAGACTTGTGTGTGTGGGCTAATAGTGAAATCAGATCAAGTGGTGTGTGAGGCTTGTATCCATGAACAATTTCAAAGGGACTCTAGCCTATAGATCTATTAATCGAAACATTGAATGCAATTTTAGCCCTGGACAAAATACAAATCCCAATTCCTGGTGCTCTCAATCAAACCAAAATCTGAGCCAAAGCCTAGTAAAGGGTCAAGAAAAACTAAACTAGACTGACGACGCATTCATAAAGAATGGACTTTATTCCAAAGGAACCCTAGGTCTAAACCTAACAAACTAAGGCTCTCTAGGTTTGACCTTGGGTCGGAGGAGGGCATGCAGAGCATGAAAACTTATTATGGATGCCTAGTAGGTGCCATAAGGTCTTCCAGAAGTAGGTGGCAAACCTAATAAGTTCTAAGGAGTCTTGCAACCTAGAGATCTCAGTAAAGTGTAATCCCATAGCTCTAGAAACATGAGAAGATTCAGGGAAGGGTAGGAAATAAGAATCAGAGTTTTGAGGTGGCTTATCGGAAACAAGAAACAAACCTTGGTTATTCAGGACAACCTTAAAATAAGGACATTGTTCTATAGGTGCACTCATCCAAACCTCATGATTTGCTTTAGGAGGGTCTACAAGTGCAATTTCTAGGATAGGCTGGGTGCTCCTAGAAGGTGGAAGGTTATCAGGAAGGTCTTTGGAATGTTTATCTAGAAAGTCCTCTAAGCTACTGTCTTTTTCTTGTTCTTGGACCTTCTCAATGGGCAATTCTTGTGAACCCCTTCCTTCTTCACACTTCTCTACCAGATTTGACTCAGGGGTGTCTTCTTTGGATTCCTCAATGAGTTCAGGGGTATTCTCACTTAAACTTTCATTTGGTATAATTTCCTCTTCCTGAACTTCCTCAAAAGGGTTTTCTCTTAGGGTTAGCTCCTGAATTCCTTGAGTGGCAGGGGTCCCCTCAATAACCCTATTAGGTAGGAGTTGGTTAATTGAATTATCGGGAGAGATATCCTCAAATTCTTCTTCTTCATATTCATCTATCAAACTTATGTCAGGCTCTTATATTTCTTCCTCAATCTCACTGAAATGTTCTAATCTATTCTCCTTTGATTCCCCTTTAAGTACGGCTCTGGTCAGGTCAACTAATTTTGGGCTGGCCATGCCTAACTCCTTCTCAGTGTTATCCTTCTGGTCAAGAGGTGACACAAGTGGGAATTGACAAACAAAAGTCTGGTTCACTACGGCTATCGGATCAATCGGAACTTGACTCAAGTTGGTAGAGGTTGGCTTTAAGTCCAAAGTACTTGATTGGTTATATCTTAAAGACCACTCATAGTCTTGGGCTTCTTGGTAGGCTCGGTCTAACTTATTGGTTATTTCAAGGCATAGCTTCCTATAAATGTCTGGGTGTAACCCAACCCTAAACCTCGATGTGATCTGAGCTTCGGTCTCAATGGTATTGCATTTCATGTCGTACCACTGGAAGTCCTCGATATATTTAGACACAAGCATATTACCTTGTCGCAATTGGTACCATTGGTCTAAAAGTCTTTTCTCATAGGATCTACCTAGGTACCTATCTCTCAACTTACTTCTCATATCTCTCCAAGTATATATTTTCTCTTTTCTTTGATAACACTCATGCTCAATAGCATACCAATGCGACCTAGCATGTTTGGTGAACTTGGTTTTGGCCAACCTAATTTGTCCTAATTTCGATATGTTAGTGCACTCAAAATACCGATCCATTTGTTCTTCCCACTTAATATATGTCTCTTGTCTTCCATCAAAAGTGGGTGCATAAGGTTCGGTGTTCCTAACGGGTCCCTTCTCTGAGTCAACCAAGTATGGGTATAGGCTCCTAGGGTTATGCTCGGGATCACGGTATAAGGTCCTCCGAGGCTCCTGGCATGGGTGAGGTTAGGGCCTATTAAATTTTAGATCAGGGGTCCAGTTTTGATGTCTACGTTTCTCAAGTCCCTGGGCTCGGTCTCTAAACTGGGCAAAACCCTCATTCATATCCTGACTCAATTTAGTCATACTTTCGGTAAGAGTTCTAATCATGACCTCTAAATCAGGTTGGGTTTGACCAGGTTGGTAGGGTACTCCGTTTCGGGTGGACATGATGATGCAAGCAAGCACACCAAATGAGACTCGACTGAAACGACTACGGGCTAACTAGACCTAGAGCCCAAACTTGATGCCCAATCAGAGTGGCAAGCTAGCCTGTAGTAACCCGAGACTCAGCCAGGCAGGTGTAAGGGGAGTGTTAGGTCCCTAATTGCTAATCCTAGACACCAATCAGTGATTGGTCAGGTAGGCGGACCAGCACACAAGCCCTTCGGGATAGAATCCCTGAACAACCGTTCTAGACACTAAGTACAAAGAACACGCAGAGTAACTAGACAAACTAACTCAACACTAGCCTAGACCCGACCAGTTGGTGTCCCTAGCCCACTAGGGCAAATTAGGTCTAATTAATTTTAGGATTAAAGGCTTAGGTTCGAATGCACGGGAGGTGATTTTGTACTAAGGAGAGGGTCTCAATCCTCCCCTTATGTTGCAACTTTGGTGCCCTTAAGATAGATTCAATTTATGCACACTCAAATAAAAAAACAGCTTGCAAAAAATAAAAAAAATAGAACAGCAGTAAAATTGATCTCAGAAAATCTACAGAAATTAATAAATCATGAAAATCTTATGTAAATTACTTTCAATTATACTGGTTCCACAAAATCAAGAATTACTTAATTTAGAATCTTCTACAGGAAGAAACAATTCGAATAACAAGGTAGTTACTGGCAGAAAATAGAACGTGTGTCCCGTTTACAATCCCTGCCTAGAAGTTATAACCCAGCGGCACCCCTACACGCCC
Organism: Areca catechu; assembly: GCA_021397845.1. Taxonomy (NCBI): domain Eukaryota; kingdom Viridiplantae; phylum Streptophyta; class Magnoliopsida; order Arecales; family Arecaceae; genus Areca; species Areca catechu. Next base: position 81,233,680 of record CM038044.1, on the reverse strand, counting down.
TAGGAACCCCCGTGGAATGGGAGGAGGAGGCTTGTGTCTCGCTTGTTCCTAGGACCGGACGGCCAGGGGAGTCTACTCCAGGCAGCAAAAGTAAAAAGGAACGAAAAAATAATCAAACAAGCAAGAACCCTAGACAGGGCTCTGATATCAAAATTGATGCAGAACGAGAACTCTGATAGCAAAAATGATGCAGAACAAAAGAGATGATGCGATGCGGAAGTAAATTAAGACTAATTCCTTTTTTTTTATTTTATTTTCAGAAGTCGGCTTTGACTCAAATGAAAGTTAAACTAAATTGAAAGAAACTATATAATAATTGAAAGCACAATTCAAAGAAACTAGATTATCAGAGTAGTTCAGAAGTAAAGGATCGCTAGGGGTTGAGAAACTCCCAGACCTAGGGTTTCGCTCTGAACTTTCAACAGGACATAACTAAAGAGAAGGGAAGGGTTATGTACCAGGCAGTGATCTTCACAGAGTTTGGTGGAAGGACTCTCTTGAGCAGATTGTTGGATCCTCGGATTCGGATATCTTCGTAATGGATCCTCCAATACTGGTCCTTTGGCAGAGTTGGCTTCTCCTGAACTCAAGATCTGGGAAAGAAGAAGAACAAGTTAAGGAACCAGATACTCAAAGAAAGGATTTACCAGATAAGAAGAACTTGAAAAATTGATGTTGCTGAAATCCTAATTCTCTTGGATGCTGATATGACTTCCTCTGGGATTTGCTTTGTATTCGAAGTAGCCGATCTGGACCTGGATGCTGGTGGTCGGCCTCTACTTGGAAGAGAGGGGCCGTGAGATGATGAGGTAGATTAGGGTTTGGATGATTGGTGGAATGAAGAAGATGATGGGCGGCTAGGGTTTGGAATTGAAGTGGCTAACCTAGGGTTTTGGTAGGGTTTTGGGGTTGGAGATCTCACACCTCCTCAAGGTTCCTAGGGAACCCGGATTTACTCCCTCATGGAGCTCAACACCTGAATACAAGTGCGAAAGAGAGAAACATAAAGTTGCTCACACAGAAATTGATTTCATTCATTATTAAATTCAAGAGTTACATAGAGTTGAATATATAGACATAACAAAGAAATAAAATTTTATACATTTCCCATGTGGGACTAATAGGACTAACCCACACTTTAGGCATCAAATTCTCTTCCCAAGACTCCTTCCATGAGTGGGCAGCCCAAAAACTCCAAGAAAACTTGAAAATCAGCTCCAAATGGCAGGTTATGGGGGCGTCTCCTAGTATCTCTCCATGAATCAAGGATTTTCCCTTCATGGTTTGGCTCATTTGGACACCTCCTAGTCTTTCTCCACAAGTTTAGGCTTCTTCCTTTCATGGCTTTGGCACTTTTGGAAACTTTTGGGAACCTACTTGAATTCCTCCCCAAGACATGCTCTCTTCCCTTTTATAACTTGGATTTTTATGGAACATTGTGGGGCACCTCCTTAATCCTCTTTTCAAGAAAAATTCTTGCCATCCTGGCTTGGGTTTATCTGGAAAGAAATTGGCTCCTCCTTGGATTGAGGTATCTTGATGGATTTCTCTCCCAAGTGGTGCAAGAAAAAAAAAGGAACTTACTTCTTGTGGTGTAGGGACCAAAGACATTGGATGGAGATGTGGCGCCTCCTGGACTCTGGCGTGTGACTGGGAGTGTGGCACCCACTTGCTTGAACCTGGGAGAAAATGTGGCACCCTGGACCTTGACTTGACTGAAAAAAAAGTGGCACCAACCTGGAGAAGACCTAGACCACTACTAGGACTTGTACTGAGTCAACATGACTCAACAAAATTTAAATTGTAGGGAAATATAGACTCAAGACTAAAATTGAGTTGACCAAGTCAACCCTTATTATAAAACCAGAAAACCCTAATTCTTCGGGCAAGGTCAATCAGAGATCCAGATGGAGCCCTGAAGTCTTCTTCTGAGTCTGGTGCCCGCACCATCCCAGCTTCTCCATCGCCGGATCTCCTTCTCCGGTCCTTCCCTAATGCCAGATCTACCTTCTCTGGTTCTCCGTTGCCCAAACCTCCTCCGATCTCCTGTCATCCAAACCTCCTCCAGTTTTCCATCGCCCAAACCAAACCTCCTCCGGTCTTCCCATCGCCCACAACCTTCTTCCCCTAGACCACAACCTTCTTCCCTGGTGTGGCGCCTCCTCCAGGTCCCATCGATCTCATGGACCTATAACCGAACGAAGATCAAGGAGGAATAGATCAAGGAGGCTGTCGACTTCTTGAACTAGGGCATCCACCTCTGCCATCCTCACCACTGCTCGTATCGCGACGATCACCCACTGGATCTCCACCGTTGCCAGCCGCCCCAGCCCGTCACCGGTGAACGCCTGAGATCCAGTCAGAAGACCCCCCCTGCTCTGTTCCCCTTTGGTCCATGGAGAAGAAACCCCTTGTTGCTTACTTCAGGTCTCGCACGAGTTTGAGCTGCATGCATTTCAAAGTTGTATGGATTTCGAAGCTATGAGGATCTCAGAGCTACACGGATGTCAAAGCTCCATAAATCTCAGAGCAGGGCTATCAAAAAAAAAAAATAAATGTTGGGTTTTGAATGAATCGAGATGGTGAAGCATCGATCTCATAGCTGCATAGATTTTGACACAAGCAGTGCTTCACAGATTTCAGAGTTGCATAGATCTCAGAGCAAAACTTCTTTCTGAATGTATTCGGTTCTACCAAAGTCCCTGTTGATCCTGACTCGATGGAGTCGAGTTCTTCGCACCTCAGGAAAATGATGGGGACATCGCCAGCACTAATCCCAGAGCAGCATCGATCCCGGAGTAGCATTGATCTCGGAGCAGCATGGATTTCAATAAATTTATTTAGGATTTATCTTTATCTTTTGAATTTTGAATTATGATTTAGTTGGTTAGGATTTAGATATGGATAGGCTTATCTTATCCTATCTTATATTTGAATTTGAGTCATCCCTATCTTTTTATCTTGTATTCAAATTCAAACGAGGGTAGACAGGTCTATAAATACCACCCTCAGTCCTTTGTAAAAAAATTAGTTTGGTCAATAAAGATTATTTTGAAAAGAGTTTTTCTTTTCGTTCGCCCCGTATAGGGAGGGTGAGAGACCCGTCTATCCTTCGCCTTCGGGCATCGAGGGGTGAGAGACCCTAGTCCTTCACTTTCGAGTGTCTTGGGATGAGAGACCCTAGTTATCCCCTTTTCCTCGTCGAGTCCTCTCTAGGTCTTAGGAATTTTCCTTCATGGCCCCCGGTAGAGATTTGGGTGGGATGCCCTAGGCTCCGCATGTAGTGAGATGGGTGGGATGCCCTAGGCTACATGTAGTTGGATTGGTGAGATGTCCTAGAGGTGAGATGTCTCTCTGTGAATGTAAGTTCCAAGTCCTAGAGTGTCCAATTTTCTTACCCTCCATCCCTTTTTTTCCTTCGCTACCACCATTGAAAAATCAAAAAATAAAATTAATTAAAAAAATAGGATACCCTAATTTTCAGCGACTTCTCAGCTCGTCGATGATCCTACCTTGATTTTGTCCCCCATCATTTATGGCCTTCGGGCGAGGAGAAACAAACCACCACCCGTCCTCAGTTGGGTGGCATTTCAGGATAAAGAAGGTCCTGAACAGGGAGAAACGGGCAACAATCCCATGAAAGTGGCAAAAAATAATGAAGCAGTTAATGACCTTAATGGCGTTGGGGGCCAACAGGGCAAGAACAAGATGGTAGTTGTTGAGGAAAGAGAGAAAGAAGGGATGAAAAGGCAAATGAAGGCCCCCGAGAAAGAACTCCTTGTAAAGGCCTATTCGACCTGGGCCACTAGAGGTGACCCGCTCCCCTGGTCCTGGAACTGAGAGACTGATGGAGTCTGGGATCCCGTAGGTATCCCGGATCATAGAGTGATCCTCCCTGGTCATCGTCGTAGCGATGCCAGAAGGCCCGGTCGGATGGGAAGACCTGGAAGAAGCAACAATAGCGGAACAAACAAGAGTAGGAGGGGCCCTAGGTCCATCTATGACTACTCCGGTCGGGCGAAGTTTCCTACGATGATGAGAGGAACCTCCTCCTCCTTGTTAGAAGATGGAGTCCTCGATCGAGAGGGTCCTGCCTCATCAGGGTTTTGGGAAGAGCGATGGTTCTGACTGGATGGAGCCATTCGAGATCAAAGAAAGAAGGAAGTGTATAAGGAAAGAAGGCATGGGAACCCCACAGGAAAACTCAACCTAGCCAGAGAAGAAGGAGAAGACCAAGGAGGACTAACCTGGTTGTTGGGGGAACAGATAGCCGAGGGAAGGAAGAAGCTCTGGTCCGATGGCGAGAGAGAAAGTTTCGAAAGGGGCACTTAGGAAAAAGCTTACCCTTTCAAAGCGACCAGACTGCAGCCGTACATCCTTTCGACACTCCCACCATCGGATGGGCACCACGTGGCAACATTGGCCAAAGGTGATGCCCCGATGCAATGGAAACAATCTCGGGTCGTACATCCACCATTATGCTTCCTCGGACCCGCTGATGTGGCACCCTCATACTGGCTTCAAGGCACGGTGCATGAAGTGGCGGTGATCGTGGCATTCAATGGTGCCAGATTTTAGCCTTTCCATGTCACCTCCATAATTACTTCCTTAGCCCTGAGCATGACATTTTGTCAAAGCTTGGGAGCAGGTGGCAAATGAAGAAGTGATATCACTAGGTCCCACTTAGATCAAGCCAATAGAGATTGCAATCATAAGCTCTGTCCCTTCAAGTCCTTCTACTGGGTTGGCTCCCCCCAGGTCGAGACTCTAGTAGAAGCCAAACTCCACTTCGAGTCCTTCCACTGGGTTGGCTCCCCCCAGGTCGAGACTCCAACCAAAGTCAGACTGCACCTTCTACTGGGTTGGCTCCCCCCAGGTCGAGACTCCAGCCAATGTCAAACTCCACCTTCCGTTGGGTTGGCACCCCCCAGGTCGAGACTCCAGCAGAAGCCAAATCCCTTTTCGAGTCCCTCCATTGGGTTGGCTCCCCCCAGGTCGAGACTCCAGCAGAAGCCAAATTCCTCTTCGAATCCTTTCACTGGGTTGGCTCCCCCTAGGTCAAGACTCTAGCCAAAGTTGGACTCCACTTTCTACTGGGTTGGCTCCCCCCAGGTCGAGACTCCAGTAGAAGCCAAATTCTTCTTCGAGTCCTTCCGCTGGGTTGGCTCCCCCCAGGTAAAGACTCCAATCGAAGTTGGACTCCACCTTTTGCTGGGTTGGCTCCCCCCAGGTCGAGACTCCAACCAAAGTCGGACTCCACCTTTTGCTGGGTTGGCTCCCCCCAGGTCGAGACTCTAGCAAAAGCCAACTTTCTCTTCGAGTCCTCCCGCTAGGCTAGCTCCCCCAAAGTGCACATCCATGGAGGGCATAGTCGTGGCCTGGTACTCGGTGTTAAACCCTAAAGGCCCCTTAGCTAAATTACGAAAGTAAGCCCTTCGTGGCCCCTAGCAGGCTTCCTTCGGAGCAGCTCAAGTGGAGAAAAAAAGGGAAGGAAGACACAAGATGGTGCAGTTAGAATACAAGGTGTTTCAGCCGAAGGAAGTGGAAGGCTGCATCAACTAAATGTTCTTCTCTCTAGGGGTAAATTCTTAACACTCTGGGAAGCCACACACAACAAAAAAAGGAAGGAAGAAGAGAAGAAAGGAAAGGAGACAAGTAAGAGAAGTGTACAATGGTCAAAACAAAAGCCTTCATTGATCAAAAGTCTCTTACATCCTATGGAGGTTCCCGACAGTTCAAGAAGCCTCTCGGAGATCTAAGTTACATATAAGAAGGGACCCTCCCTAGTTATGGATCCTACTTCTGGAAGCAGCTGGAGGTATGCTAATCCCTCCCTCAACCAAGCTTCTAAAAGAATGGTGCCCTAAAAGCCAATCATTGTTAGGGCATTTCTATGATCTTCTAACTCATGTTGATATTATTTATCAATAAAAGGCATCTTTTGATTCATCATATTGCTGCATCTTATAAAGATTATGATGAACCTCATAGGTTAGGGAAATGGAATTAGAATTATGATGGAGATCATAACGGTGAGACCTAAGTTCCAAGCCCTAATCTAAAATGTTCCTAGTCATTGGATAATCGATTCGGGGATAGATGAATCCAAAAAGACTAGCATATCCTATGTATGCTTGATGGAGAGGGTGGTTAGTCTCACAACCACTTGTGTAGAGATACTAATACAAGGATGTGAAGGAAAACCTTGTGCAGCAGAAGCCTACCCTAGGAATGCAAAACTAGGGAGCAGGTATTGTATAATTGAAATTTTTAAGCATGCAGCGGAAAGTACCTACTCATGCACAGGATCTAACATATCTTGATGCATGTAACAAAATATACAGGCATGTATAGGCAAGTGCAACAATTATAAATAATATGATAACAACTAGATCTAGGCATGCATGATAACCAAAATAAAATATACCTGACCGAAGAGGACTCTCAGTCTTCAAAATTAATCAGCAACTGGTTGAACTCCTTCAACAGCAAATAAGATCTGCAACAGCAAGAAGAAATCGATCGATCCAAACCTCGAGGTGTCCACGTGTCCACCCTCTAGAGTATCCACACACGGGCTCTTGCTGATCCAACTCCCGGATGGATGCTAGTCCACCAGGAATCCAAAGACAAGTCACGGCAATGTGGAGCAGAGAATATCAAATAATCCCCAGGACGGTCTTCTCCAAGACCGCCTAAACTCCACGAATAGCACATACTGGAAACTGAAGAACCAGGGAAGGAAAACACGAATTGTAGAACAAAATTCTATACGCGGAGATCCATCTCAAAAGCATGCTCTCTGCCCCTCTATAGCACTCGCGGCTTTGAATCCAAGATCAAAACATCAGTCGGAGAAAACTGTGAAGCCCTGTTTTTCCGTTCTCCTCATCGCATGGCCGTGAAGGCCTATTTTCTTCTTCTCTCATATATCCAGCAACTCAGCAAATACAGTAGGCCGAGATAACATATCCCGTGAAGGCTGGGATGACAACGAGACTCATAAACTCATGAAAGCCGTGTCAACACTATGTGAAGAAGACAAGAGGGACATTCTAGATTGGTGCATGAAGGCTGGGAACCACTGCTGGAAGAAGGCAAAAAACCACATGAGAATAGAAGAAGACATGCTATGTTCTTCCCTTTGTCCCAGCCAATGTTGGAGTCGTCGCCCTGCAGCAAACCGAAAGAATGCCTCCCTATTTGAATCACCGTCGAACAACATTCTTCTATCTCACGCCCTGCTGCCTATCTATTGCTTCTCTCTAGCCCCTCTGAGCGTTCATCCATCAGGATGTATTTATAGGTAGAAAAATCAATCCATGAAGGCAAGGGAAAATGGTGGAAGTGACGTGAGGGAGGAAACCATGAGATCCAAAACCAAATGGGAAAGGGCTCTTGATCGATGGAGAAGATATGTTTCAGATCTCCCAAGTGCAAACGAACTTCACTTGATCAAAACCCATCCAGCAGAAAAATCGAGAGCTAATCTGTGAGAGCCCATTCCACACGGTACAACAAAATAGGGACTGTGACAGATGGGAAGACATGTGTAAGAGATCTAGCAAGAGACTCCATCGATACCACGGTGCAAAAAAGGTCATCCGAACTCCCAAGCTTATTCAATATGCACGCTGATTTTATCTTCATCCAATTCAGTGAAACAAGGGAGAAGCCACGTTGAACCATATTGCTGTGTAAACCAACAAGTATTTAAACCAGTTCCATAAACCAAAACTGGTTTAATCAAAACCAAATAAATTAAACCCAGTCCAACAAACCAATTTCAAAAATTGGTTCATTAAACCTCAGTCCGACCAAACCCAATGAGTAATAAAACTTGGTTCAGTCCTGGTCTATCAGGAACAATTCCTGGTTGACCCAAACCAATCCTGGTCGATCCAAATCAGACCAAGTGGACCAGAAAAATCTAATGTGTGCTCAATCAGTCTGTTTGACCTTTATACCAAAATGACTCTCAATCATTGATCGATTCCTGGATCAGAAAGAAATCCTCGATGGCGTGTGACCTCATAGGCTCAAACATAAATGGTAGCACTAGAACACTTCCAGTACCAGCACAAGATACCATCTAGCAATGGGTCCCGGCGTCCGGATAGGCCGAAGATGCGGGAGCAATCTATCGAACCTCTGGCATATGGTTACTGTATAATTCATCCCTTTGACCTTCAATGCTCAAGATGACCTAGGGTTAGACTGCCAACCCTAACTGAGTCAATCCACAATATGTCTCAACCTCGCAAGTCCAGTGACTCCTCACTAGGACTACCTTGGCCAAGGATTTGCTAAATTAAGACACTGTGAGGCATTCAATCCAAACAATTTGGACAGGTCAATTCCATCTTGGTCCACCACTGCTCCACAAGTACTTACCTGTACCTAGAAACCTTCCATCACCAGATTAGAAATTCGAATGTTCAGCACCAAAGCATAGGGAGTTGCAGCAAGCTACTATCGTGATCTCAGGTCGGAGGGACACATATACCCATATCCAATCGCGAGCAATCCTTTGGCAGAAGGGAGCTCTACGAAGTCATGTTCAATGAGATGTCACACATCCCACTTACAGATCACATCAGTGTCACCACACTCCTTTGGTCAAGAGGATAACCAAACGATGTGAACCACAACAACCTACACTTGATACATTGCCGTCCTATACAATGTATCATTTAGTTATGAACCTTTTAAAGGACCACTCAATATATCCTCTCTATATCGAAGTCAGTGCAGTCCTAAGGACTTTATCACATAAATTGGGTTCATTACAGGGAAATGAATGATGTGATGAGCTGCCAAAACAACATTTTGTTAATTCATATACAGATCATAATACTCAACACAACCGCCTACAACCCAGACAATTAGCTTTGGGACACAATTCCCAACAACTCCCACTTGTACTAAAGCCAATCTAAACAGTATCTAATACCCATTTCCCTTTGTCGAACTCTTTGATTCCAAGGGCTTTAGTGAACGGGTCGGTCAGACTTTCCTTTCCATCGATCTTCATAAGATTGATGTCGCCTCGTTCCATGATCTCTTGCACGAGGTGATAGCACTGCAGAATATGCTTAGTGCGGTGATATGACTTGGCTCCTTAGCTTGAGCAATGGCCCCTGTGCTGTCACAATACACAGGAATAGGACCATCTAGGAAAGGTACCACCCCTAGCTCTCCAAGGAATTTCTGTAACCACACGACTTTCTTTGCCGCATCTGATGCTACAAAGTACTTTGCTTTGCATACCGAGTCTGTAACAGTTGCCTGCTGGAATTCTTCCAGCAGATCGCTCCTCCATTCAGGATAAACACAAACCCTGACACACTCTTGCTATCATCTTTGTCTGACTGGAAACTGGAGTCAGTATACTCCATAAGTTTTAAGTCAGGTCTCCATAAATCAGCCATTGGTCCTTAGTATTTCTCAAATACTTCAGGATGGTCTTAACCACCTTCCAATGCACCTTACCTGGGTCAGACTGGTATATGCTCACTACTCCTAGTGAGAATGCCATGTCTTTTCTAGTACATGTCATAGCATACATGATAGAGCCCACTACCGAAGCATAAGGAACTCTACTCATGTGCTCTCTTTCCTCAGGAGTTGTTGCACAATCCTTCTTGAAAGAGTAATTCCAGAACCTATCGAGAGATAGCCTTTCTTGGAAATTTCCATGCTGAACCGTTTTAGCATGATATCAATGTACGTAGACTGGGACAATCCTAGAAGGCTCTTAGATCTATCTCATAGATCTTCATACCCAGTATGTAAGAAGCTTCATCCAAGTCCTTCATGGAGAACTGAGATGACAACCAGACCTTTATTCCTTGCAATGCTGCGATGTCATTCTCGATTAAGAGAATGCCATAAACAACAGTACCAGGAATATAATCATAGAACTATTAACCCACTTATAGATGTAGGGTTCCTCTCCATTCCTAACAAAGCCATATGATTTGATACACCTATCAAAATGCATGTTCCAACTTCGAGATGCTTTCTTGGGTCCATAAATGGACCTTGCAATTTGCACACTTTTGACTCATTTGTGGATGTGAACCCTTCAGGCTGTATTATATACACCTCATAATCCAACTCCCCATTCAGGAAAGTGGTTCGAACATCCATCTGCCAGATCTCGTGTCAAAATGTGCTGCTAAAGCAAGCATGATCCGAATGGACTTGAGTATTGCGATAGGGGAGAATGTCTTATCATAATCAATATCATATCACTGACGATACCCCTTGGCATTCAGATAGGCTTTATAGGTCTCCACCTTCCCATCTACGCCGCTTCTTGAAAATCCACTTGCACCCGATGGGTTTTATCCCTTCAGGTTGATCTACCAATGTCCATACATTGTTGATCTCCATGGACTCCATCTCGGATTGCATGGCTCCAAGCCACGCCTCAGAGTTAGATCTCTGAAATGCATCCATATAGATGATCGGATCCTTATCATTCTCGTCGAGTTCAATGGGATCATCGTCCCGGACCAAGAAACCATAGTATCTGTCTGGCTGACGCGGTACTCTACCGGATCTCCTAATAATGGATTCTGGGTGTGATTCAATCATAGCCAGTTCTATGATGTCCTCAGAGTGTGCAGGTTCTTCCACTAGTTGAACTTCACCAAGTTCAATCTTAGAGGCTACAGTTCCTTCTTCAAGGAACTCTTTTTCCTAAAAAGACAGCCCTAAGAGCAACGATCACTTTCTATTCATCTTCCAAGTAGAAGAAACACCCTTTTGTTTCTTTAGGGTACCCAATAAATAGGCACCGATCAGACCTTGGACCAAGTTTATCTGAGTCTAAATGCTTTACATAAGCCAAATAACCCCAGACTGATGCAGAACAAAGAACAAAGAAGCGTATACGGAAGTAAAATTAAGATTAATTCATTTTTTTTTTTTTTTATATTTCAGAAATTGGCTTCGACCCAAAGTAAAGCTAAACTACGTTGAAGGAAACTAGGTAAGGATTGAAAGCACAGTTTAGAAGAAACTAAATTATCAGAGTAGTTCAAAAGTAACGGATCGCTTGGGGTTGAGAAACTCCAAGACCTAGGGTTTCGCTCTGAACTTTCAACAGAACAGAAATAGAGAGGAGAGATGGTTTACTAACCAGACAGTGATCTTCTCAGGATTTTGGTGGAAGAACTCTCTCGAGCAGATTGTGGGATCCTCGGAGTCGGCTATCTTCGCAATGGATCCTCTAATACTGGTCTCATGGTTTGGTCGGCTTCTTCTGGACTCAAGATCTAGGAAAGAAGAGGAACAAATGATGGAATTCAGAAACTCAAGAAAAGATTTTACCAGGTTGAAGAACTTGAAAGCCGAAGTTGCTGAAATCAGGATTCTCCTGGAGGCCGATCTGACTTCCTCTTAGAATTGCTGTAGATCTTGAAGTATCTGGACTGGAGCCGGATGCTGGTGGCCGGCCTGGACTTGGAGAGGGTGGCCGTGAGAAGGGGAATAGACTAGGGCTTGGTGGAAAGAGAAGGGTGATGGCGGCTAGGGTTTGGGAGTGGAGTGGCTAACCTAGGGTTTGGGGTTTTGGAGATCTCTCACCTCCTCAAGGTTCCAGGGGAACCCGGATTTACTCCCTCATGGAGTTCAACACCTGGAAGCAAGTGCGGAAAAGAGAAAACACAAGTTTGCTCATAAAAAATTTCTTTCATTCATCTGATTGATTTAAACTTACAAGAGGGGTTTAATTTATAAGGCTTTACAAGGGAGGAGGGTTTCACATCTTCCCATGTGGGACTAAAGGAGGGGATCTACAAATTAGGGCAAATCATTCACATATGGTCGGCCAAGGTACCAAAAAAATTGGATTTGGGTTATAAAAGGCAGGTAGATGGCGCCTCCTTGCTTGGATCTTCAAGAAAAATTTTTTTCCTTCCCTGGATCAACTCTTTTGGACTCCTCCTTTTCTTCCTCCCTAAGTCAAGGTCCTTCCCATCTTTGTTTTGGATGTTTTTGGCAGGTGGTGGGCGCCCCCTTGAAGTTCTCTTCCAAGAGAATTTCTTCCCATCTTTGCTTTGGATTTCTTGGGAAAGTCTTGGCCGCCCCCTTGATTTGTGGTCTCTTGGTGGACTTCTCTTTATCTGGCGCATGAGAGAAGGAAGTTGCTATCTGTGGAGTGGGGACCAAAGGCTGCTGGATGTAGATATGGCGCCCCTTGGACTTGGAGTGTGGCTGGGAGTGTGGTGTCCACTTGCTTGGTCTTGGAAGGAAATGTAACATCCCAGGTTGAAACCCTAGTCCACTACTGAGTCAACATGACTCAACAAAATAAAATGCAGGTAATGTAGACTCAAGCTAAATTGAGTTGATCTAGTCAACTCTTATTACAAACCAAAAAACCCTAATTCTTCGGGCAAGGTTAATCAGAGATCCAGATGGAGCTCTGAAGTCTTCTTCTGAGTCTGGTGCCCGCACCAATTCTCCCAGGGTGGGAGGAACTCGACCCTGTCGAGTATGGATCAAGTTGGCTCTGGTATCTCTCCAAGAGGTCTGGGTCCAGCTCTTGTAACTCTTCTCGGGAGATCCAAGAGTCATCAGAATCTGGCCTTCCTAGCCAGCGGACCAGGTATCTTTGGTATCCTCGATTACGAGTAGAGATAACCTGATCATCCAGGATCTTTTCAATGTGCTCTTTCCTCACAGGCCAATTTGTTGGTGGACACACAGGGTCAGGTTCACTCTCAAGAGCAGGATTAGGTTCAAAAGCCTCACTGGGAATCACAGCTGGCTCCCTATACTCTACTAGGTCTGTAATGTTGAAAGTGGAGCTAATGCCTAGTTCTGGAGGCAACTCGAGCACATAGGCATTGGATCCTACTCTCTTTACCACTCTAAATGGTCCAGCTCCCCTAGCATGTAACTTTCTAATGGTTCCAGGAGGAAACCGTTCAGGCCTTAACCTAATCATTACATAGTCTCCTTCGTCAAAAGTTTTGACTCGCCTTTGAGAATCAGCCAATTTCTTATAAGTTTCGTTACTTAAATTTATTTTGGCTTGAATTTCTTTATGCAAGTCTTTTATATGCTGTGCAAAAACTTTGGCAGACTCGGAGACCCGTGTGTGGACTGGTAAAGGAGCTAGGTCAAGAGGTGTGTGGGGTTTGTAACCATGCACAATTTCAAATGGACTCTTACCCGTAGACTTATTGACCGAGTCATTATATGCAAATTCAGCTCTAGGTAAGTACAAATCCCAGTTCCTAATGTTTTCACCAACAAGACACCTTAGCAGATTGCCTAAACTATGGTTCACTACTTCGGTTTGGCCGTCAGTCTGGGGATGATAGGCAGTTGAAAACTTAAGTTTCGTCCCTAACTTATGCCAAAGGGTTTTCCAGAAATAGCTGGTGAACCGAACATCCCTATCTGAAACAATGGTCTTGGGTAGGCCATGGAGTCGAACTATGTCATTAAAGAACAGGGTGGCTACCTTAGACGCATCAAAAGTTTGGGAACAAGGCAAGAAATGGGCCATCTTGGAAAATCGGTCTACTACAACATAGATAGAGTCATGCCTCCTCTGGGTCTTAGGCAAACCTAACACAAAGTCCATGCTCACATCTTGCCAAAGACGATCTGGGACAGGGAGTGGGGTATAAAGGCCGGTGTTCTGTTTTCGCTGTTTGGCAACAGCGCAGGTCCGACACCTAGCCACAATGTGTGCTACATCTCTTTTTAAGCTAGGCCAAAAAAAATGGTCTTCAATAGCCAGGGTGGTCTTATCTTTTCCGAAATGGCCAGCTAAACCTCCAGCATGAGTTTCCCAAATCAAGAATTCCCTAAGAGAGGTTCTAGGGATGCAAAGCCTATTCTTAAAGAACAGAAAGCCATCTAAAAGGGAGTAATCCTTATGTTCACTAGATGGTCCTTGAGTTAGATCCTGGTATACAGTCTTGAAATCCGGACACGACCCATATTCTTCTTTGATTTGCTCAAACCCTATGACTTCAGCCCTAACAGAATTCAACAACAAAGATCGACGACTAAGGGCATCAGCTACCTTATTTTCAGACCCAGCCTTATGCTTCAAAACAAAAGTATAGGACTGGATATACTCTACCCACTTAGCATGCCTAGGGTTAAGCTTCTTCCGAGAATTCAAGAATCTAAGAGCCTCATGGTCCGAAAACAGCAAAAATTCTTGCGGTAGTAAATAATGTCTCCAGTAACGCAAAGCATGCACTACCGCATAAAATTCCTTATCATAGGTAGAATACCTAAGCTTAGCATCGTTAAGTTTTTCACTAAAGAATGCTACGGGATGGTTCTCTTGGCTTAGGACTCCACCTATACCTACTCCTGAAGCATCACAGGCAACCTCAAATACCTTTGAAAAGTCCGGTAGTCTCAAAATGGGTGCCTGGGTCATCCTATCCTTAAGATCTAGGAAGGCTTTATGGGCTGCTTTGGTCCACTGAAATTCTCCCTTCCTGATGCAGTCTGTGATAGGAGCAACTACGGTACTAAACCCCTTGATGAATCTCCTATAGAAGGTAGCCAAGCCATGGAAACTTCTGACTTCATGCACACTGGTCGGCTCTGGCCATTCGACTATGGACCTAATCTTTTCAGGATCGGCAGCCACGCCGTCAGGGGTTACAACAAATCCAAGGAAGATAATCCTACTGGTCATAAATTCACACTTCTTGAGATTACCGTAGAGACTATCATTCCTCAAAACTTGACAGACCTGTCTAAGGTGGTCTAGGTGATCTGCAGGGGTCTTACTATAGATCAGGATGTCATCAAAATAGACCACTACAAACTTCCCTATGAAAGCTCTAAGTACCTGGGTCATAATCCTCATGAAAGTACTAGGGGCATTGGACAACCCAAAAGGCATAACAACCCATTCATAGAGACCATCCTTAGTTTTGAAGGCGGTTTTCCACTCATCCCCTGGTCTAATTCTAACCTGATGATAGCCGCTCTTGAGATCAATTTTAGAAAAAATCATGGCACCGGCCATCATATCAAGCATGTCATCTAGTCTAGGGATGGGGAACCTATACTTGATTGTGATTTTATTGATGGCACGACTGTCAATACACATCCTCCACGTGCCATCCTTCTTCGGGGTTAGAAGTGCAGGGACTGCACAAGGGCTAAGACTCTCTCTAATGAACCCCTTCCTCGATAATTCGCCAACCTGCTTTTGCAGTTCTTTATGCTCAGATGGATTCATCCTATAATGGGGCAAGTTGGGTAAAGTAGCTCCTGGGACTAAATCTATGGAATGCTGAATATCCCTAAGAGGTGGAAGGTGGTCTGGCAGATCCTCGGGAAAAACATCCTCAAATTCTTCTAATAAAGGCTTAACTTCCTGAGGAGGCTTTGAGGGTGTAGGAGTCCTAAGTTCCTTAGCAGTCAACATCCAAATGGGTGAACCACTATGAATTTCTTGTTCTAGATCCTTGGCATTAATTAGGTTCACTCCAGTCTTCATTTCCCTAACCTTGCTGGTTCCTTTAGCTACCTTGTCCTTAGGAGGGACTGAATGGATTGTGATTTTCTTCCCATTGAAACTAAAGACACAGGTGTTGGATTTTCCAAAGAGGGTGGCATCATGATCATACAACCAAGGTCTTCCAAGAATTATATTGCTCACCCCCATGGGCAAGACATCACACCAAATCTTCTCTTGATAGGATTGCATTTGGATTTGGACCTGACATCTAGACTGGATGGGTATAGAGGTAGAGTCTACCCAAGAAACCTTATAGGGGTTGGGGTGGGGGACTGGGGTTAAGCCTAACATTTTGACAGTGCTAGTAGAAATGGCATTCACACAGCTCCCACTATCTATGATGATTTTACAAACCTTATCCCCTAGTTTAAGGAAAGTCTGTAAGATGTTGGTCCTACGCCAATCTTCCTGAACTTTAGTCTGGGACAGGATGCATCTTACAACCCCTAAGTGGTTAGATTCAGTGGATTCTTCCTCTCCTTCATACTCATCAACCAAATTCATTCCGGCCTCATAAACTTCTTCTTCAAACTCGTCATTAGGCTCGGAATTCTCTTCTCCTCCCTCTTCTATATATAGGGATCTACGAGGGCACTGGCTAGAGACATGACCTACCTTATGACACTTAAAACAAGCTATGGCTGTGCACTGGGTGGAGATATGACCGGGCTTCTGGCACTTAAAACAGATGATACTAGGGGTTCTCTGGGTGTCAGGTGCCTTACCTTTGTCCATGGGCCTAGGGGTGGGGATACCCTGATTAGGCTTGCTAGGGGTAACCTGGCTAGGTCCATTTCTTGGGATTGGGGCACTAACCCTAGATGGCATGGGTCCTCTCTGAAACTTCTCAGTGTTCAGTGAAATCTGATAGGCTTGGTCTAGGTCAGTAACCTCTCTCAGAAACAACTCTCTCTTAATATCTTCCCTAAGTCCAGCCCTAAATCTAGACAAAGTGACCTCATGGGCTTCACTCACATCACATCTCATCAGGTATTCATCAAAGGTGGTAATGTAGTATGAAACAGATCGGTTCCCTTGTTTCAAAGTCTGCCATTGGTCTAACAGATTTTGCTGGTATGAAATGGGTAGGTACTTGTCTCTAAGTTTCTCTTTCATACCCTGCCAAGTGGTTATGGGCTCTACATTTCGTCTTCTAGTGGTCAGCTCAATGTTCCCCCAGTATAACCTAGCTTGACGTATTAATTTCATTTTGGCAAACTTGAATTTCCTCTCCTCAGACATGGCATACCACTCAAAGTACTGGTCCATCTCACCCTCCCAATCAGAATACACCTTAGGATTTAGGCTACCATCAAAAGTGGGTGCATCTAACTTGATGTTTCGAATGAACCTATCATCTCTATCCTCAGGTTCTGGGTCAGGCCTCCTATGATTAGGTTCAGGATCTCGGTATAAAGGTCTTCTAGGCTCTTGGCGTGGGTGAGGTTGAGGTACATTAAAATCTGGGTCAGGAGTCCAGTTCCGATGCCTAGGTTCCTCTAGCACTTGGACTCGATCCCTAAGCTGGGCAAAATCCTCATGGACTTGTTCTTTAAATTGGGCAACAGTGGTAGTCACATCCTGACTCAGTTTGTTCATACTCTCAGTAAGAGCTCTAACCATGGCCTCTAAATCAGGTTGGGTTTGACCAGGTTGGTAGGGCACTCCATTCCGGGTAGACATGATGCAAGCAAACACACAAAATGAGACTCAATTGAATGATTACGGGCTAACTAGACCTAGAGCCCAAACTAGATGCCCAATCAGAGTGGCAAGCTAGCCTGTAGTAACTCAGGACTCAGCCAGGCAGGTGTAAGAGGAGTGTTAGGTCCCTGAATGCCAATCCTAGACACCAATCAGAGATTGGCCAGGTAGGCGGACCAGCACACAAGCCCTTCGGGATGGAATCCCTGAACCACCGTTCTAGACACTGAGTACAATGCACACACAGAGTAACCAGACAAACTGACTCAACACTAGCCTTGACCCGACTTGTTGATGTCCCTAGCCCACTAGGGCAAATTAGGTCTAATCAATTTTAGATTAAAGGCTTAGGTTCGAATGAAGGGGTGGTGGTTTTGGGCTAAGGAGAGGTTATCAACTCCTCCCCTTATCTTAGATGCTCAAATGCCCTTAAGTTGAATTAAGAGATGAACACTCAAAAATAAATGGATTGCAGAACAAAAAAAAATATAGTTTCAGTAATCTAATTCTCAAAAATCGCACGAAAACCAATAAATCATGAGAAAATTATGAAAATTAGTTTCAATTATAGTGGTTTCAGAAAAATAAAAATCACTGAATTTGGAGTTACCTGCAGTGAGAAATAATTCTTGAAACAGGGTAATTACGGGCTGAAAACAGAGCACTTCCCCGTTTACAATTTCTGCTACGAAGTTGTAACCCAACGGATCCCCTACACGCCCTAGGAACACCCCGTGGAATGGGAAGAGGAGGTTTGCACCTCACTTCATTCCTAGGACCGGACGTCCTGGGGAGTCTACTTCGAGCAGACAAAGTAAAAAGAGAGGGACTCAAACAAGCAATCAAACAGAAACCCTAGACAGGGCTCTGATACCAAAATTGATGCAGTACGAATGCTCTGATACCAAAAATGATGCAGAACAAAGAACAAAGAAGCGTATGCGGAAGTAAAATTAAGATTAATTCATTTTTTTTTTTTTTATATTTCAGAAATTGGCTTCGACCCAAAGTAAAGCTAAACTATGTTGAAGGAAACTAGGTAAGGATTGAAAGCACAGTTTAGAAGAAACTAAATTATCAGAGTAGTTCAGAAGTAACGGATCGCTGGGGGTTGAGAAACTCCCAGACCTAGGGTTTCGCTCTGAACTTTCAACAGAACAGAAATAGAGAGGAGAGATGGTTTACTAACCAGACAGTGATCTTCTCAGGATTTTGGTGGAAGAACTCTCTCGAGCAGATTGTGGGATCCTCGGAGTCGGCTATCTTCGCAATGGATCCTCTAATACTGGTCTCGTGGTTTGGTCGGCTTCTTCTGGACTCAAGATCTGGGAAAGAAGAGGAACAAATGATGGAATTCAGAAACTCAAGAAAAGATTTTACCAGGTTGAAGAACTTGAAAGCCGAAGTTGCTGAAATCAGGATTCTCCTGGAGGCCGATCAGACTTCCTCTTAGAATTGCTGTAGATCTTGAAGTATCTGGACTGGAGCCGGATGCTGGTGGCCGGCCTGGACTTGGAGAGGGTGGCCGTGAGAAGGGGAATAGACTAGGGCTTGGTGGAAAGAGAAGGGTGATGGCGGCTAGGGTTTGGGAGTGGAGTGGCTAACCTAGGGTTTGGGGTTTTGGAGATCTCTCACCTCCTCAAGGTTCCAGGGGAACCCGGATTTACTCCCTCACGGAGTTCAACACCTGGAAGCAAGTGCGGAAAAGAGAAAACACAAGTTTGCTCATAAAAAATTTCTTTCATTCATCTGATTGATTTAAACTTACAAGAGGGGTTTAATTTATAAGGCTTTACAAGGGAGGAGGGTTTCACATCTTCCCATGTGGGACTAAAGGAGGGGATCTACAAATTAGGGCAAATCATTCACATATGGTCGGCCAAGGTACCAAAAAATTGGATTTGGGTTATAAAAGGCAGGTAGATGGCGCCTCCTTGCTTGGATCTTCAAGAAAAAATTTTTTCCTTCCCTGGATCAACTCTTTTGGACTCCTCCTTTTCTTCCTCCCTAAGTCAAGGTCCTTCCCATCTTTGTTTTGGATGTTTTTGGCAGGTGGTGGGCGCCCCCTTGAAGTTCTCTTCCAAGAGAATTTCTTCCCAACTTTGCTTTGGATTTCTTGGGAAAGTCTTGGCCGCCCCCTTGATTTGTGGTCTCTTGGTGGACTTCTCTTTATCTGGCGCATGAGAGAAGGAAGTTGCTATCTGTGGAGTGGGGACCAAAGGCTGCTGGATGTAGATATGGCGCCCCTTGGACTGGGAGTGTGGCTGGGAGTGTGGTGTCCACTTGCTTGGTCTTGGGAGAAAATGTAACATCCCAGGTTGAAACCCTAGTCCACTACTGAGTCAACATGACTCAACAAAATAAAATGCAGGTAATGTAGACTCAAGCTAAATTGAGTTGATCTAGTCAACTCTTATTACAAACCAAAAAACCCTAATTCTTCGGGCAAGGTTAATCAGAGATCCAGATGGAGCTCTGAAGTCTTCTTCTGAGTCTGGTGCCCGCACCAATTCTCCCAGGGTGGGAGGAACTCGACCCTGTCGAGTATGGATCAAGTTGGCTCTGGTATCTCTCCAAGAGGTCTGGGTCCAGCTCTTGTAACTCTTCTCGGGAGATCCAAGAGTCATCAGAATCTGGCCTTCCTAGCCAGCGGACCAGGTATCTTTGGTATCCTCGATTACGAGTAGAGATAACCTGACCATCCAGGATCTTTTCAATGTGCTCTTTCCTCACAGGCCAATTTGTTGGTGGACACACAGGGTCAGGTTCACTCTCAAGAGCAGGATTAGGTTCAAAAGCCTCACTGGGAATCACAGCTGGCTCCCTATACTCTACTAGGTCTGTAATGTTGAAAGTGGAGCTAATGCCTAGTTCTGGAGGCAACTCGAGCACATAGGCATTGGATCCTACTCTCTTTACCACTCTAAATGGTCCAGCTCCCCTAGCATGTAACTTTCTAATGGTTCCAGGAGGAAACCGTTCAGGCCTTAACCTAATCATTACATAGTCTCCTTCGTCAAAAGTTTTGACTCGCCTTTGAGAATCAGCCAATTTCTTATAAGTTTCGTTACTTAAATTTATTTTGGCTTGAAGTTCTTTATGCAAGTCTTTTATATGCTGTGCAAAAACTTCGGCAGACTCGGAGACCCGTGTGTGGACTGGTAAAGGAGCTAGGTCAAGAGGTGTGTGGGGTTTGTAACCATGCACAATTTCAAATGGACTCTTACCCGTAGACTTATTGACCGAGTCATTATATGCAAATTCAGCTCTAGGTAAGTACAAATCCCAGTTCCTAATGTTTTCACCAACAAGACACCTTAGCAGATTGCCTAAACTATGGTTCACTACTTCGGTTTGGCCGTCAGTCTGGGGATGATAGGCAGTTGAAAACTTAAGTTTCGTCCCTAACTTATGCCAAAGGGTTTTCCAGAAATAGCTGGTGAACCGAACATCCCTATCTGAAACAATGGTCTTGGGTAGGCCATGGAGTCGAACTATCTCATTAAAGAACAGGGTGGCTACCTTAGACGCATCAAAAGTTTGGGAACAAGGCAAGAAATGGGCCATCTTGGAAAATCGGTCTACTACAACATAGATAGAGTCATGCCTCCTCTGGGTCTTAGGCAAACCTAACACAAAGTCCATGCTCACATCTTGCCAAAGACGATCTGGGACAGGGAGTGGGGTATAAAGGCCGGTGTTCTGTTTTCGCTGTTTGGCAACAGCGCAGGTCCGACACCTAGCCACAATGTGTGCTACATCTCTTTTTAAGCTAGGCCAAAAAAAATGGTCTTCAATAGCCAGGGTGGTCTTATCTTTTCCGAAATGGCCAGCTAAACCTCCAGCATGAGTTTCCCAAATCAAGAATTCCCTAAGAGAGGTTCTAGGGATGCAAAGCCTATTCTTAAAGAACAGAAAGCCATCTAAAAGGGAGTAATCCTTATGTTCACTAGATGGTCCTTGAGTTAGATCCTGGTATACAGTCTTGAAATCCGGACACGACCCATATTCTTCTTTGATTTGCTCAAACCCTATGACTTCAGCCCTAACAGAATTCAACAACAAAGATCGACGACTAAGGGCATCAGCTACCTTATTTTCAGACCCAGCCTTATGCTTCAAAACAAAAGTATAGGACTGGATATACTCTACCCACTTAGCATGCCTAGGGTTAAGCTTCTTCCGAGAATTCAAGAATCTAAGAGCCTCATGGTCCGAAAACAGCAAAATTCTTGCGGTAGTAAATAATGTCTCCAGTAACGCAAAGCATGCACTACCGCATAAAATTCCTTATCATAGGTAGAATACCTAAGCTTAGCATCGTTAAGTTTTTCACTAAAGAATGCTACGGGATGGTTCTCTTGGCTTAGGACTCCACCTATACCTACTCCTGAAGCATCACAGGCAACCTCAAATACCTTTGAAAAGTCCGGTAGTCTCAAAATGGGTGCCTGGGTCATCCTATCCTTAAGATCTAGGAAGGCTTTATGGGCTGCTTTGGTCCACTGAAATTCTCCCTTCCTGATGCAGTCTGTGATAGGAGCAACTACGGTACTAAACCCCTTGATGAATCTCCTATAGAAGGTAGCCAAGCCATGGAAACTTCTGACTTCATGCACACTGGTCGGCTCTGGCCATTCGACTATGGACCTAATCTTTTCAGGATCGGCAGCCACGCCGTCAGGGGTTACAACAAATCCAAGAAAGATAATCCTACTGGTCATAAATTCACACTTCTTGAGATTACCGTAGAGACTATCATTCCTCAAAACTTGACAGACCTGTCTAAGGTGGTCTAGGTGATCTGCAGGGGTCTTACTATAGATCAGGATGTCATCAAAATAGACCACTACAAACTTCCCTATGAAAGCTCTAAGTACCTGGGTCATAATCCTCATGAAAGTACTAGGGGCATTGGACAACCCAAAAGGCATAACAACCCATTCATAGAGACCATCCTTAGTTTTGAAGGCGGTTTTCCACTCATCCCCTGGTCTAATTCTAACCTGATGATAGCCGCTCTTGAGATCAATTTTAGAAAAAATCATGGCACCGGCCATCATATCAAGCATGTCATCTAGTCTAGGGATGGGGAACCTATACTTGATTGTGATTTTATTGATGGCACGACTGTCAATACACATCCTCCACGTGCCATCCTTCTTCGGGGTTAGAAGTGCAGGGACTGCACAAGGGCTAAGACTCTCTCTAATGAACCCCTTCCTCGACAATTCGCCAACCTGCTTTTGCAGTTCTTTATGCTCAGATGGATTCATCCTATAATGGGGCAAGTTAGGTAAAGTAGCTCCTGGGACTAAATCTATGGAATGCTGAATATCCCTAAGAGGTGGAAGGTGGTCTGGCAGATCCTCGGGAAAAACATCCTCAAATTCTTCTAATAAAGGCTTAACTTCCTGAGGAGGCTCTGAGGGTGTAGGAGTCCTAAGTTCCTTAGCAGTCAACATCCAAATGGGTGAACCACTATGAATTTCTTGTTCTAGATCCTTGGCATTAATTAGGTTCACTCCAGTCTTCATTTCCCTAACCTTGCTGGTTCCTTTAGCTACCTTGTCCTTAGGAGGGACTGAATGGATTGTGATTTTCTTCCCATTGAAACTAAAGACACAGGTGTTGGATTTTCCAAAGAGGGTGGCATCATGATCATACAACCAAGGTCTTCCAAGAATTATATTGCTCACCCCCATGGACAAGACATCACACCAAATCTTCTCTTGATAGGATTGCATTTGGATTTGGACCTGACATCTAGACTGGATGGGTATAGAGGTAGAGTCTACCTAAGAAACCTTATAGGGGTTGGGGTGGGGGACTGGGGTTAAGCCTAACATTTTGACAGTGCTAGTAGAAATGGCATTCACACAGCTCCCACTATCTATGATGATTTTACAAACCTTATCCCCTAGTTTAAGGAAAGTCTGTAGGATGTTGGTCCTACGCCAATCTTCCTGAACTTTAGTCTGGGACAGGATGCATCTTACAACCCCTAAGTGGTCAGATTCAGTGGATTCTTCCTCTCCTTCATACTCATCAACCAAATTCATTCCGGCCTCATAAACTTCTTCTTCAAACTCATCATTAGGCTCGAAATTCTCTTCTCCTCCCTCTTCTATATATAGGGATCTACGAGGGCACTGGCTAGAGACATGACCTACCTTATGACACTTAAAACAAGCTATGGCTGTGCACTGGGTGGAGATATGACCGGGCTTCTGGCACTTAAAACAGATGATACTAGGGGTTCTCTGGGTGTCAGGTGCCTTACCTTTGTCCATGGGCCTAGGGGTGGGGATACCCTGATTAGGCTTGCTAGGGGTAACCTGGCTAGGTCCATTTCTTGGGATTGGGGCACTAACCCTAGATGGCATGGGTCCTCTCTGAAACTTCTCAGTGTTCAGTGCAATCTGATAGGCTTGGTCTAGGTCAGTAACCTCTCTCAGAAACAACTCTCTCTTAATATCTTCCCTAAGTCCAGCCCTAAATCTAGACAAAGTGACCTCATGGGCTTCACTCACATCACATCTCATCAGGTATTCATCAAAGGTGGTAATGTAGTATGAAACAGATCGGTTCCCTTGTTTCAAAGTCTGCCATTGGTCTAACAGATTTTGCTGGTATGAAATGGGTAGGTACTTGTCTCTAAGTTTCTCTTTCATACCCTGCCAAGTGGTTATGGGCTCTACATTTCGTCTTCTAGTGGTCAGCTCAATGTTCCCCAGTATAACCTAGCTTGACGTATTAATTTCATTTTGGCAAACTTGAATTTCCTCTCCTCAGACATGGCATACCACTCAAAGTACTGGTCCATCTCACCCTCCCAATCAGAATACACCTTAGGATTTAGGCTACCATCAAAAGTGGGTGCATCTAACTTGATGTTTCGAATGAACCTATCATCTCTATCCTTAGGTTCTGGGTCAGGCCTCCTATGATTAGGTTCAGGATCTCGGTATAAAGGTCTTCTAGGCTCTTGGCGTGGGTGAGGTTGAGGTACATTAAAATCTGGGTCAGGAGTCCAGTTCCGATGCCTAGGTTCCTCTAGCACTTGGACTCGATCCCTAAGCTGGGCAAAATCCTCATGGACTTATTCTTTAAATTGGGCAACAGTGGTAGTCACATCCTGACTCAGTTTGTTCATACTCTCAGTAAGAGCTCTAACCATGGTCTCTAAATCAGGTTGGGTTTGACCAGGTTGGTAGGGCACTCCATTCCGGGTAGACATGATGCAAGCAAACACACAAAATGAGACTCAACTGAACGACTACGGGCTAACTAGACCTAGAGCCCAAACTAGATGCCCAATCAGAGTGGCAAGCTAGCCTGTAGTAACTCAGGACTCAGCCAGGCAGGTGTAAGAGGAGTGTTAGGTCCCTGAATGCCAATCCTAGACACCAATCAGAGATTGGCCAGGTAAGCGGACCAGCACACAAGCCCTTCGGGATGGAATCCCTGAACCACCGTTCTAGACACTGAGTACAAAGCACACATAGAGTAACCAGACAAACTGACTCAACACTAGCCTTGACCCGACTTGTTGATGTCCCTAGCCCACTAGGGCAAATTAGGTCTAATCAATTTTAGATTAAAGGCTTAGGTTCGAATGAAGGGGTGGTGGTTTTGGGCTAAGGAGAGGTTATCAACTCCTCCCCTTATCTTAGATGCTCAAATGCCCTTAAGTTGAATTAAGAGATGAACACTCAAAAATAAATGGATTGCAGAACAAAAAAAAACAGAGTTGCAGTAATTTAATTCTCAGAAATCGCACGAAAACCAATAAATCATGAGAAAATTGTTCAAATTAGATTCAATTATACTGGTTTCAGAAAAATAAAAATCACTGAATTTGGTGTTACCTGCAGTGAGAAATAATTCCTGAAACAGGGTAATTACGGGCTGAAAACAGAGCACTTCCCCGTTTACAATTTCTGCTACGAAGTTGTAACCCAACGGATCCCCTACACGCCCTAGGAACACCCCGTGGAATGGGAAGAGGAGGTTTGCACCTCACTTCATTCCTAGGACTGGACGTCCTGGGGAGTCTACTTCGAGCAGACAAAGTAAAAAGAGAGGGACTCAAACAAGCAATCAAACAGAAACCCTAGACAGGGCTCTGATACCAAAATTGATGCAGTACGAATGCTCTGATACCAAAAATGATGCAGAACAAAGAACAAAGAAGCGTATGCGGAAGTAAAATTAAGATTAATTCATTTTTTTTTTTTTTTTATTTCAGAAATTGGCTTCGACCCAAAGTAAAGCTAAACTACGTTGAAGGAAACTAGGTAAGGATTGAAAGCACAGTTTAGAAGAAACTAAATTATCAGAGTAGTTCAGAAGTAACGGATCGCTGGGGGCTGAGAAACTCCCAGACCTAGGGTTTCGCTCTGAACTTTCAACAGAACAGAAATAGAGAGGAGAGATGGTTTACTAACCAGACAGTGATCTTCTCAGGATTTTGGTGGAAGAACTCTCTCGAGCAGATTGTGGGATCTTCGGAGTCGGCTATCTTCGTAATGGATCCTCTAATACTGGTCTCGTGGTTTGGTCGGCTTCTTTTGGACTCAAGATCTGGGAAAGAAGAGGAACAAATGATGGAATTCAGAAACTCAAGAAAAGATTTTACCAGGTTGAAGAACTTGAAAGCTGAAGTTGCTGAAATCAGGATTCTCCTGGAGGCCGATCTGACTTCCTCTTAGAATTGCTGTAGATCTTGAAGTATCTGGACTGGAGCCGGATGCTGGTGGCCAGCCTGGACTTGGAGAGGGTGGCCGTGAGAAGGGGAATAGACTAGGGCTTGGTGGAAAGAGAAGGGTGATGGCGGCTAGGGTTTGGGAGTGGAGTGGCTAACCTAGGGTTTGGGGTTTTGGAGATCTCTCACCTCCTCAAGGTTCCAGGGGAACCCGGATTTACTCCCTCATGGAGCTCAACACCTGGAAGCAAGTGCAAAAAAGAGAAAACACAAGTTTGCTCATAAAAAATTTCTTTCATTCATCTGATTGATTTAAACTTACAAGAGGGGTTTAATTTATAAGGCTTTACAAGGGAGGAGGGTTTCACATCTTCCCTTGTGGGACTAAAGGAGGGGATCTACAAATTAGGTCAAATCATTCACATATGGTCGGCCAAGGTACCAAAAAAACTGGATTTGGGTTATAAAAGGCAGGTAGATGGCGCCTCCTTGCTTGGATCTTCAAGAAAAATTTTTTTCCTTCCCTGGATCAACTCTTTGGACTCCTCCTTTTCTTCCTCCCTAAGTCAAGGTCCTTCCCATCTTTGTTTTGGATGTTTTTGGCAGGTAGTGGGCGCCCCCTTGAAGTTCTCTTCCAAGAGAATTTCTTCCCATCTTTGCTTTGGATTTCTTGGGAAAGTCTTGGCCTCCCCCTTGATTTGTGGTCTCTTGGTGGACTTCTCTTTATCTGGCGCATGAGAGAAGGAAGTTGCTATCTGTGGAGTGGGGACCAAAGGCTGCTGGATGTAGATATGGCGCCCCTTGGACTGGGAGTGTGGCTGGGAGTGTGGTGTCCACTTGCTTGGTCTTGGGAAAAAATGTAACATCCCAGGTTGAAACCCTAGTCCACTACTGAGTCAACATGACTCAACAAAATAAAATGCAGGTAATGTAGACTCAAGCTAAATTGAGTTGATCTAGTCAACTCTTATTACAAACCAAAAAATCCTAATTCTTCGGGCAAGGTTAATCAGAGATCCAGATGGAGCTATGAAGTCTTCTTCTGAGTCTGGTGCCCGCACCACAGACCCGAAGGTATGAAATTGAGGGCTTACGTCCAGTCCATAACTCATATGGAATGGAGACAACAGACTTACTCAGAACATTATTCAGTAAGTAACAAGCTGTCTCAAGTACATATCCCTAGAAGGATAGCGACAGAGTTACAAAGCCCATCATGGATCGAACCATGTCCAACATGATTCAATTCCTCCTTTCGGACACACCATTCAACTGGGGTGTACCTGGAGGAGTCCAGAGAGAATCCCATTCTCCTCAAGATATGTTATGAACTCACCGGATAGGTATTCACCACCTCAATCATATCGAAGGGTTTTAATACTCTTTCCATTTTGTTTGTTCACTTCATTACGATATCGTTTGAACATTTCAAACGACTCAGATTTATGTCTCATCAAAAAGACATAACCACACCTAGAAAGATCATCTGTAAACGTAATGAAATATCTGTATCCACCTTTGGCACTAACTTTCATGGGTCTGCATAGATCAATATGTTGAGTCTCAGAAATTTTGTAGCTCGTTCACCTTTTCCAGTAAAAGATGACTTGGTCATTTTACCAAGCAAACAGGATTCACAAGTAGGTAGAGAGTCAGAATCACTGACCTCGAGGAGGCCATCTCCTCATAACTTGTTTATCCTATTCTGGTTAACATGACCTAGCCTACAGTGCCATAGATACAAATCACTGACATTTTCCATCCTTGGACTGTTCGGGTCTTTGGACGCCTAATAAAGAGGATAGTTCCTCTTCCAGTGTCCATGCTTCTTACAATAGAAGCACTCTGCACTAGCTAGATTAGCTTTCACTTTCTTGGTTTGACTTGGGCCAGGAGCACTTTGCACTTTCATCCCTTACCTTTCTTCTTCCCTTTCTCAAAGGGATGATGACCTCCCACTAAATTCACCACCCCCTTATTCAGTTGGTGGTCCTTCTCATAAGTCTGCAACAACCCCATCAAACCATGGTAATTGATTGCAGGTTAATCATTCTATAATGATCGAGAGGGTTAAGATAGAAGGAGGATAGAGAATTCAGGATCACATCCTTGCCAAGTTGCTCGTGCAAGGGACATCTGAGCTTCTCCAATCATTCGATTATCTCGATCATGTACAATACATGATCAGTAACCAAACTGCCATTTGTATTTTGACATTGTAGATGGCATAAGATACTTTGTACCACTCCATATAGTCTGGCATGCCAAAGGATTCCTTCAACTTTTGAAGGATCTCGTCTGGCTAGGCCTCCTCGAATTTATGACTGAACTCATCGTTCATCGCTACCAACATTATGCATCAGACAGTAATCCGATCAGAAACCCACTTCAAATAAGTGTCCCTAACCAAACTCCGAGCATTGGCAGAAGGGATTTTGGGTGCTGGATCCGTTATCACATAAAGGATCCGCTCGTGCTCCAGGACAATCCTCAACTTTCGATACCAGCTATCAAATTTGGGACCCTTTAACTTCTCCCTATCGAGAAGTGATCGGAGCGAAAGGTTTGAAGACATCTGAAAGGAAAATCTAGACAGTATATGAATTAATCAATTAAACCAAAAGACTTGGACTTTAGTCTAAAGGTCTCTCCCACTAATTTTTCAGATTGGGTGCCTCTAACTCCAAACCATGAAATCACCATTTTATAGTGGGTACTAAAATCCAATAGACCACGTATGAGCCCGACTTAATTTTTCAGATTGGGTGCCTCTAACTCCAATCCATGAAATCACCATTTTATAGTGGGTACTAAAATCCAATAGACCACGTATGAGCCCGACTTTGGCCGGCTCACCCATACGCGCCTAAAGGTAGGTTCTCTAACCAATTGCTTCCCTAAGCAATTTCCAGTAATAAGTTTTGCCCCACAGAACCCCCAATCGACCTTTGGGCCTCCTATTGCGGGTCTCTGGTTAGGTCCAACCATCAATATGTCAAATCCAACACTTCCAGCTAACGAATGACCAAGCCTGACTTTGACCGGCCCACCTGATCACCATTAAGAAGGTTGTACTGAACCTTCATCTATGGGAGAGTAATTCCAGTAACCAGATGCACACCCGTTCCTTGGAACTGCTGATGTACACCAAGCTGAAGGACTCATTACTAACCCACTCAATGGGAGGCTAAGACATCATCAACTCATTGACTTAGTCTTTTTCAGGACCTAATAATTTTAGAGGATTTTAATTAAATTGTGACATAAGAATAGAGAGAAGAACATGGATCAACTTCCCACTGATCAAATCAATTCTCAGGAGGGTTGAATTCAATTTAACAAATTGATCCATGGGCACCTTAAGATCAGTCAAGCTGATTAACTTAGGTGACATAGGTTAACTCGAATCAATAAGCTATTCTAATTAGTTATGGTTGACCGGATTAGCCAGGTAGGTGAGATCATAGGTGAGTATTCGCCATTAACCATCTTTCCTAGACACCAACCAAGTTGGCCAGGAAAGAGGTAGCCTCATGCAACCATGATAAAAAATGCCAAACCTGCCTAGACACCAATCGATTAACCAGACTCGATTAGACCAGCCTAAGGACTCGGGCTTTCCACAGAGCCACTAATTAGATCCATTTTAGAAGAATGGACTAACCCATCTAACTATTAGATAGATACTAAAGAGAAGGTCCTTAATCAACATTTGATTAGTTCTCTTAAGTCCAATTCAACTAACCTTAGGTCTAACCCAATTAATGAACCCAATCAGACAGCTAACCCAATTAACCTGGATGCCTTATTCAAATGACATTAGGTTTCATAAACCCTAATTAGTCTTGTTATTCTGATTAATCTTTCAATTCATAATTGTTAGATTATAAGCCATCTTTTAATTAAAATATTTTTAATTAAATTCATGTAAAACTTTTTTTACATGTTTCATGCATCATATCTAGTTTCATCATATCAATTATAATATTGCAAGCCCTAAACATTTTAGACATGCCAATGTACATGAATCAAGATTAAAACACTTTTAATACCATAGGTTTCCTTTAAGGATCCTTCTAGAAAGGCCAACACAGATGAACCACCTCGTGCCATAAAAATTAGGGGTTTTAAATCCTGATTAATCTGGACATATAGTTATGGTGAAGGTCTCAATTAGGTTCCTAAAAGTAATCCCTAATACATATGATCATGATATGCTACACAGGAACCTGTTGCTCTGATACCACTGAAGGAAAACCTGGTGCAACAGAAGCCTACCCTAGGCATGCAACACTAGGGAGCAGGTATTGCATAATTAAAATTTTTAAACATGCAGCGGAAAGTACCTACTCATGCATAGGATCTAACATATCATGATGCATGTAACAAAATATACAGGCATGTATAGGCAAGTGCAACAATTATAAATCATATGATAACAACTAGATCTAGGCATACATGATAACCAAAATAAAATATACCTGATCGAAGAGGACTCTCAGTCTTCAGAATTAATCAGCAACTGGTTAAACTCCTTAACAGCAAATAAGATCTGCAATGGCAAGAAGAAATCGATCGATCCAAACTCTCGAGGTATCCATATGTCCACCCTCTAGAGTATCCATGCACGGGCTCTTGCTGATCCAACTCCTGGAAGGATGCTAGTCCACAAGGAATCCAAAGACAGGTCATGGCAATATGGAGTAGGGAATATCAAATAATCCTTAGGACGGTCTTCTCCAAGACTGCCTAAACTTTACAAATAGCACACACTGGAAACTGAAGAACCAGGGAAAGGAAAACATGAATTGTAGAACAAAATTCTGTATGCGGAGATCCATCTCAAAAGCACGCTCTCTACCCCTCTCTATAGCACCTCGCGGCTTTGAACCCAAGATCAAAACAACAGTCGGAGAAAACCATGAAGCCCTATTTTCTCGTTCTCCTCATCGCATGGCCATGAAGGCCTGTTTTCTTCTTCTCTCATATATCCAACAACTCAGCAAATACAGCAGGCCGAGATAACATATCCCGTGAAGGTTGGGATGTCAATGAGACTCATAAACTCATGAAAGCCATGTCAACACTATGTGAAGACAAGACAAGATCGGTGACTAGGAACCGTTGCCAGATCGGTGCATGAAGGCTAGGAACCGTTGCTGGAAGAAGGCAGAAAACCACATGAGAACAGAGGAAGACATGCGAGCAAATCTTCTCCACCGATCAAGAGCCCATTCCACACGGTACAACAAAACAGGGACTGTGAGAGATGGGAAGACATGTGTAAGAGATCCAGCAAGAGACTCCATCGATACCACGGTGCAAAAAAGGTCATCCGAACTCCCAAGCTTACTCAATTTGCATGCTGATTTTATCTTCATCCAATTCGGTGAAACAGGGGAGAAGCCACATTGAACCATATTACCGTGTAAACCAACAAGTATTTAAACTGGTTCCATAAACCAAAACTGGTTTAATCAAAACCAAATAAATTAAACCTGGTCCAACAAACCAATTTCAAAAACCGGTTCATTAAACCTCGGTCCAACCAAACCCAATGAGTAATAAAGCTTGGTTCAGTCCTGGTCTATCAGGAACAATTCCTGATTGACCCAAACCAATCCTGGTCGATCCAAATTAGACCAAGTGGACCAGAAAAATTCAATGTGTGCTCAATCAGTCTGTTTGACCTTTATACCGAAATGACTCTCAATCATTGATCAATTCCTGAATCAGAAAGAAATCCTCGATGGCGTGTGACCTCACAGGCTCGAACATAAATGGTAGCACTGGAACACTTCCAGTACCAGCACAAGATACCATCTAGCAATGGGTCTTGGCGTCCGGATAGGCCGAAGATGCAAGAGCAATCTATCGAACCTCTGGTGATGGGGAACTAATATGCATGCAATTTTTTTTGTATGTTTTACATGTTGATTTAGGTGATTAATTCCCAAATTTCAGATCAAAATTATTTGTAGGTAATTTTGTATGAATTTTTGAAGATCAGCATGCAGATTAGGACCTAGAAAAGTAGCAAAGAAGGACCGCCGGGGCTGAGAAGCCTCGGTTAGGGAAAGTTCTCATACAATAAAACTACTGGAGGTAGAGGGGTGTACCTGACAACGTCTGTGAAAATTGCAGCGAAGGGGTCTCTCGTTCCTCGACGGATGCGGCCTGGAAAACCGAGCCAAAGACCCGCGGATACCCGGCTTTCTGCTCGGTGATCCGATTGAGGCTTGGCTGGAGTCGTTGGATTCGTAGGAACTCAGGGACCTGCAAACGACCTGTCAGGGGTTAGAAAACTCACAAAGGAACAAGAAAACAAAGGAAAAACAGCAAGGGAATGCTTCTTTTGGAGTGGGCGTCCAGGGATCTGAGATGCTTGTTGGCAGCAGGAAGATGATTGCAGCACTGGGAAGAAGAACTCTCGCAAACCCCTTTATGCACACAGCAGGGTATCACACAACTCAATAAAAGAACTCAAGGTTTTCATTCATCAAAATTTTTTCCATACAAGAGGCTAGGGTCCCTTAAATAGACCCTTAACCTTGGGCTCCAAGTAAGGGTACATAAGTCTTTACATAAGAATCCTTTTCCCTCTCAAACCCTAGCTAGAAAATAAGGAAATATTAGGTAGAAAAATCCCTAAAAATTTTCTTGACTTGGTCAAGACTCCAAGGATGCCTAGGGGGGCGTGTTGGGCTTCTAGGAGCAGCAAAAGGCCGGCCCAAAGGGGCTCGGGTGCATGGGTTTGGGCCTCTGGAAGCTGGGGTGGCCTGGTAGCCAGGTAGCAGGAATATTCCCTGGTATCTTGCTTCTTAGGGCCTTGGGCTTGGCACCTGGGCTTGATTTCTTTGGGCTAGGATGCAGATGGACCTCTGGAATCATGGATGCCATTATCTATGAATATACTTTGGCATCTGGAAGGGAATCTGGGCATCTGGAGGGCATCTGCAAGAAATCAGGGTTTTCTGAATTTTCCTCCTGGGGTCTTCAAATCTTCAAGCTGGGTTGGACTTGTGCTATACATCCATGTCTTCAATCTAGTTGGACTTGGTATTCACTTGTATGATATAGTCTTGAGTCTTTAGTATGCTTGGATAGGACTCAAAAAAATAAAATTAGCTCAACATGAGCTGACTAGCATTGGACTGAACTAGCTCAACATGAGCTGACTAGTACAGAACTGAAATAACAACTAAAAATACTCAAATAACAACTAAAATGGACTCAGATGAGCTAAGCCCTTATTACAGATGGACTCATAAATTATTGATCAATTTACAGAGGGTTGAAAAAGCCTCTGTCTTATTCTGGTGCCTCAGGTGTCCCCACCAATTCTCCCGGGGTGGGAGGAACTCGACCCTGTCGAGTGAAGGTTAGACTGGCTCACATATCTCTCGAGAAGGTCTGGGTTGAGGCGTTGCAAGTCCTCTCGAGAAATCCACGAATCGTCCGACTCTGGCCGGCCTTTCCATCGGACCAGGAAGCATTGATAGTCATGGCCCTGGGTCGTGATGGCTTGATTGTCCAGGATACGCTCGATCCGTTCTCCTCTCTCAGGCTAAATTTGTTTGTGGACACTCTAGGTTAGGGTCACTCACAATGAAAAGGAATAGGTCCAAAGGCCTCACTAGGTAGCGCTGCCGGTTCCCTATACTCAACCAGGTCTGTAATATTGAAGGTAGAACTAATGCCCAAATCCGAAGGCAAGTCTAACACCTAGGCATTTGATCCAACCTTCTCTATCACTTTAAAAGGTCCGGCTCTGCGAGCATGAAGCTTCTTTTAGGCCTAAGCCTAACCAAGATAAAATCCACTACATCAAATTTTTTTTTTGATCCATCTTCGGGAATTAGCCAGTTGTTTTAATATTAGTGTGAGTGGTGAACATGCTAGGCACATGCAGACTCCTAACAAGATGATGCAAAGGACTCAAACCTACACCTAACAGACTTGACTATGCATTCTTATAGAAGGAAATCTTATTGAACTCTTTGGATCTAAACCTAAGAGATTATAGGTTCCCTAGGTTTGATCCTAGCTTGACATGCACATGAAAATTTATAGTGAACTCCTAGCAAATTCCAAAGAGTGTGCCAGAAGTAAGATGCAAACCTAACATGCGTGATGAATGCATGCAGTATGCTAATCTCAATTAAATGCAATCTAATAATCCTATAAATGCTGGAGGTGTCAGGAAAGGGCAGAAAATAGGAAGTGGGTTCAGAATTAGTTTGGTAAGGTAGAGAAAATGGTTCATGGTTAGTTGAATAAAGTAGGATAAAAGATGGGGTGTCAGGAACTAATCCTATACTAATGAGGTTAACCTTACGGGGTTGCGGTATATCTATGGGATTTGTATAATGGAAGGATGGGTTATTAATCTCAGGGAAGAGGTCCTTAATGGGAACTATAGGAGGAGGCTCATCTTGAAGGTATAGATTCAAAGAGATCAGGTCCTTAATAAAATCTTCAGGTTCTTGTATTTTAGGACAAGACTCTATAATTTGGCTCTCCTCTATGGTTTCCTCAGGTAAGGCTCTAGTAGCAGTACCCAGGTTCTCTTCCTCTATTTGTTCTTCCACTATAGCTTTAGGTTGGATGTGGTCAAGGTCAACTACCTCTAGGTTGGCTTTTACCTGGGCATCTACTGGGTCAGCTAATTCTAGGTCTACTAAAGGTGTCTCCTCTTCTCCCTCATACTCATCCACTAGGCTCACATCAGCTTCATACACTTCCGCGTTAATGTAAGCCTTGTGAATCTCAGGAATGGTTGGAGAAGGTCGGCTAGCAGGAAATTGGTTAGGTTCTGGTCTCTGATTATGGGTACTATTCCTAGTAGGTTCAGGTTGTATAAGGGGTAGTGGCTCACTACTGGGTTCATATTTAGGGATACTAATCCTATGGGGTTCAAGTTGACTAGGGGAAGCATGACTAGTACTAGGTTGATACTTAGGGGTTATGGGTTCTCTAGGCTCATAGGACAAGGGTGCAGATCTATGGGTCATGGGATTATAGGATCTGGGGTCATATGATTTTGGGTCAGCTTTATG
The DNA here is from genome assembly GCA_021397845.1 of Areca catechu. Taxonomy (NCBI): domain Eukaryota; kingdom Viridiplantae; phylum Streptophyta; class Magnoliopsida; order Arecales; family Arecaceae; genus Areca; species Areca catechu. Next base: position 81,198,690 of record CM038044.1, on the reverse strand, counting down.
ATCAGGTTCTAAGGATGGATCAAGGTATGGGGTCCTCCTAAGGTTGGGCTCTCTATATGGGTCAGGATATTGGGTCCTCCTAGGATTGGACTCCCTATATGGGTCAGAATACTGGGTTCTCCTAGGGTTGGACTCCCTATATAGGTCAGAATATTGGGTCCTCCTAGGGTTGGACTCCCTATATGGGTCTGAATATTGGGTGTTGGGTCTACTAGGCTCATAGGGTGTGGGTGCATAGGATCTATGATCATGGGATCTAGAGTCATAGGATCTGGAGTCATAAGATCTATAGGTTGTAGGTATACTAGGCTTGTAGGGAGAGGGTAAATAGGATCTATCTTCCTGGTCTATAAAATCCTGATTGAGTCTTCTATGACTAACCTTAGGGATTGGGTCATGACGATAGGTTCTCCTAGGTTCAGCCTCAAGGTATGGATCAGGGTTTGGGGTCCTCCTAGGTTGAGGATTGTAGTACGGGTCAGGATAAGGGGCTCTCCTAGGTTCGACCTCATGGTATAGATCAGGGTTTGGGGTCCTCCTAGGTTGAGGGGAGTCAGGATCTGGCTCAGACTGTGACCCATGGGTTTTTCTTGGGGTCCCTACCCGGACTTTTAACTGATCAAACCTATTGGCACGATGGTCAATTCTATCATTGGTTTGAATACGAGACTGAGTTAACTGGGTCATCTGGATAGTTATCTGGGCAATTTGATCAGCTAGGGCTTTTATTTGGGCTTGTAAATTTTCCATGGGTTCAGACATTTATGAAGGAGGTGGGTGATATGAAACTCCTGATCTAGTGCTCATGCAAGACTCGATCAGACCGACTATAGCTGACTAGACCTAAAGTCCAAACTAGATGCTCAATCAAGGTGGCAAACTAGCCTATAGTAACCCTGTACTCAGCCAGGTAGGTGTAAGGGGAGTGTTAGGTCCCTGATTGCCAATCCTAGACACCAATCAGAGATTGGCCAGGTAGGCGGACCAGCACACAAGCCCTTCGGGATTGAATCCCTAAACCACCATTCTAGACACTGAGCACAAGGCACACACAGGTTAACATGACACAGTGATCTAACACTACCCCGGACCCGACCAGTTGATGTCCCTAGCCCACTAGGGTAAATTAAGTCTAATTAATTTTAGGTTAAGGCTTGGGACTGAATGCAAGGGATGTGGTTTTGGGCTAAGGAGAGGTGATCAAATCCTCCCCCCATCTGATACCAAATGATGCAGAAACTAATATGCATGCAATTTTTTTTGTATGTTTTACATGTTGATTTAGGTGATTAATTCCCAAATTTCAGATCAAAATTATTTGTAGGTAATTTTGTATGAATTTTTGAAGATCAGCATGCAGATTAGGACCTAGAAAAGTAGCAAAGAAGGACCGCCGGGGCTGAGAAGCCTCGGTTAGGGCAAGTTCTCCTACAATAAAACTACTGGAGGTAGAGGGGTGTACCTGACAACGTCTGTGAAAATTGCAGCGAAGGGGTCTCTCGTTCCTCGACGGATGCGGCCTGGAAAACCGAGCCAAAGACCCGCGGATACCCGGCTTTCTGCTCGGTGATCCGATTGAGGCTTGGCTGGAGTCGTTGGATTCGTAGGAACTCAGGGACCTGCAAACGACCTGTCAGGGGTTAGAAAACTCACAAAGGAACAAGAAAACAAAGGAAAAACAGCAAGGGAATGCTTCTTTTGGAGTGGGCGTCCAGGGATCTGAGATGCTTGTTGGCAGCAGGAAGATGATTGCAGCACTGGGAAGAAGAACTCTCGCAAACCCCTTTATGCACACAGCAGGGTATCACACAACTCAATAAAAGAACTCAAGGTTTTCATTCATCAAAATTTTTTCCATACAAGAGGCTAGGGTCCCTTAAATAGACCCTTAACCTTGGGCTCCAAGTAAGGGTACATAAGTCTTTACATAAGAATCCTTTTCCCTCTCAAACCCTAGCTAGAAAATAAGGAAATATTAGGTAGAAAAATCCCTAAAAATTTTCTTGACTTGGTCAAGACTCCAAGGATGCCTAGGGGGGCGTGTTGGGCTTCTAGGAGCAGCAAAAGGCCGGCCCAAAGGGGCTCGGGTGCATGGGTTTGGGCCTCTGGAAGCTGGGGTGGCCTGGTAGCCAGGTAGCAGGAATATTCCCTGGTATCTTGCTTCTTAGGGCCTTGGGCTTGGCACCTGGGCTTGATTTCTTTGGGCTAGGATGCAGATGGACCTCTGGAATCATGGATGCCATTATCTATGAATATACTTTGGCATCTGGAAGGGAATCTGGGCATCTGGAGGGCATCTGCAAGAAATCAGGGTTTTCTGAATTTTCCTCCTGGGGTCTTCAAATCTTCAAGCTGGGTTGGACTTGTGCTATACATCCATGTCTTCAATCTAGTTGGACTTGGTATTCACTTGTATGATATAGTCTTGAGTCTTTAGTATGCTTGGATAGGACTCAAAAAAAATAAAATTAGCTCAACATGAGCTGACTAGCATTGGACTGAACTAGCTCAACATGAGCTGACTAGTACAGAACTGAAATAACAACTAAAAATACTCAAATAATAACTAAAATGGACTCAGATGAGCTAAGCCCTTATTACAGATGGACTCATAAATTATTGATCAATTTACAGAGGGTTGAAAAAGCCTCTGTCTTATTCTGGTGCCTCAGGTGTCCCCACCATCTGGCATATGGTTACCGTATAATTCATCCCTTTGACCTTCAATGCTCAAGATGACCTTGGGTTAGATTGCCAACCCTAACTGAGTCAATCCACAACATGTCTCAACCTCGCAAGTCCAGTGACTCCTCACTAGGACTACCTTGGCCAAGGATTTGCTAAATTGAGACACTGCGAGGCATTCAATCCAAACAATTTGGATAGGTCAATTCCATCTTGGTCCACCATTGCTCCACAAGTACTTGCTTGTACCCAAAATCTTCCATCACCAGATTAGAAATCCGGATGTTCAGCACCAAAGCACAAGGAGTTGCTAGCAAGCTACCATCGTGATCTCAGGTCAGAGGGACACATATATCCATATCCAATCACGAGCAATCCTTTGGCAGAAAGGAGCTTTATGAAATCACGTTCAATGAGATGTCACACATCCCACTTACAGATCACATCAATGTCACCACACTCCTTTGGTCAAGAGGACAACCAAATGATGTGAACCACAACAACCTACACTTGATACATTATCGTCCTGTACAATGTATCATTTGGTTGTGAACCTTTTAAAAAACCACTCGATATATCCTCTCTATATCAAAGTCAGTGTAGTCCTAAGGACTTCATCACATAAATTGGGTTCATTACAGGGAAATGAATGATGTGATGAGCTGCCAAAATAATATTTTATTAATTCATATACAGATCATAATACTCAACACAACCGCCTACAACCTAGGCGATTGGCTTTGGGACACAATTCCCAACAGGATGTGGGTGCTCATTAGGTTATGAGTCCATTGAACTGATCCAACAAGAGAACATCAAATAGAAGTCTTACTTACTTGTCAAAAGAATGTTCTCTTAGTGGGAGTTGTGCATGTAATCCTTAGACCCGAGACTACCATAGTATCTTGTGACCATGAACCCATGTTTTGGTGCATACTCACTCATGGCAATTAAGTCATGTACGGGGTGTTTTTGGATATGGTGGATTGTGTATGAAGGTAATGAGTAGGTAAACAAGGAATAGATCACTTCTAGTAAGAGGAGAAGTTATCCCATGTGATCTCTTTGAATGATGACTCAGGAAATTTTTGGCCAAAGCAGGATGAGATTAGATAGGATTTCTAATCATTCATCGATCGAGTCTTCATAATCAAATTGAGATTCAAAAGGATTAAGTGCTAGGGTTTGACATTTATCCATGCCTATCACTTAATCAGGATACAGGGAGATCGAAGGATTAAATTGCATGGTAACTTTTCGCTGAATGGTATTTTGATACTTTCCACCAAATTCTTCATCTTCCGGGTAGGCATGATATGTTGCTAGATGTCAATCATGTCTTGTAGATTTTTATGAATCAATTTGATTAGATTCATGAGTCATTTCGAAAGTTGGTTTGAATTGGAAACTTAGGTCAGCTTGATTTGACCTAATTAGGTCAATTGTGTTTGATTGGATCGAATCAGCTCGGACCTAGACCTACTGCTGGCTAGATGTGGAACCCAAAGGGTCACACACATTAGAGAATTGACCTAGGAAGTCAATTGGTTAGCTAGATTGCACACTAGCATGTGTATGCTAACCTAATTCCTAATCCAATTGAATTGGGTCTAAAAGGTTGCTAAATGGACTAACCAATTTATGAAAGACCTAAATTGAGTTGACTCCTAAGTGGGACGAATTTATCAAAATTTATCTAATATTTTTCATGGCTTTTATGCACCAAATACCAAGAGTCCCAAGGACGAATTTCTTTCTTACATTCTTACTGGTGTGGGCACCAGGATTAGACAGAGGCTCCTCAACCCTCTATGGATCTCTGATTAGGGTTTTAATCTTTTGGATCCTGTAATAAGGCTTAAAGCCTGAATAATTTGCTTTCGAATCATGTAATTAGTATCTAATTGGTTTCAATTTTTGGTTAGTCTTGTAACTTGGCCAATTTGGTCAAGTTAGGATCAATTGGTCATGTAATTAGCCAAGTTGGTCCACAGGCTCAAGTCAATTTGAAGATGGGCTCAAGCTAGTTTGAAGATGGGTTCACAAGTGAGCAATCAAGTCAAGCCCAATTGAAGATGAGTCAAGCCACCTCTCCACCATGCCAAGTAGGAGTGCCAACTCATGGAGTGCCATATCATCAATGCCACATGGCATGGGAGGCACCACTTCAACTCATGGAGTGCCACATCATCAATGCCATATGTCATGGGAGGTGCCACTTCATCAAATTCAAACTCCATGAAGAAATTCAACAGTCCAAGTTTCATAAAAAAATTCAAATTCAAACTCCATGAAGAAAATCAAATTCAAAGTAGGCGCCCCCTTGATCCAAGCCAACAACATCCCCACCTCACTCCACATATCAAGCCTCTCCAAAGATCATGATCGGCCAAGGAGGAGTTCAAAATTCAAATGGAGACAACCTTCCTCTCTTCCATCCCCGAATCAAGCATTTCCACCAAGGCCAAGGTGTCATGAAGAAAGGATTCAAATTTCAAATAGGTTCCCCCTTGATTCTTGAAGACAACATCCTCTCTTCACTCCCTGAAATCAAGCCATTCCACCTAGGAGCAAACCAAGTCAAAGTCAGCCAAGGCTTCATGAAGGAGAATTTTCAAATTTCAAATGGGCGCCCCTTGACTCATGAAGACAACCCACCTTTGTCTCCTCCCCAAATCCAGTCTTGTAACCTTTCTTTCAAATTTAAATGAGAACTTGGGTGCTTATAAAAAGGACCCTAGCCCTCTTGTAAAGATAGTTTGGATGAAATGAAAATTTAAGAAGTTTCTTGTTCCTTTAGCCCTTGTCTTCTTAGACTAGGAACTTTGTGAGAGAGTGCCTTTGTCCTTCGGGACATCGAGGGGTGTGAGGCCTTGAGTTACCTTCTTCCTTCATAAGCCACCAATCCATCTTCAAGCTTGGATGCCCCCTGGAAGATCCACTTGGATGCCCAATGAGAAAAGCCCTTCTTGACCACCATCCTCAACTCTTTTCTCCATCACTTCTTACTTTCTTATACCCTCTTATTGCTATTTTCTAACCCGTTCACTTGGTTGCTCGTAGGTCCTCCAGGTGACATGGACAGAGGAGTCGGTTTTCCTTGCCTTCAGGACCATCGGATGAAAAGCTGGTGAATCTGCAGGGTCGATGGCTTATCTTCCAGGCCGCATCTGCGAGATGAGCGAACTCGGTATCGAGTGCATCAAAGTCTTAATGGTTTGCACTCCCTAGCCTCCTAAGTAGGTATTGATCTAGAGCTAAGTCCTATCAGGATTTCTCAATCCCGGGGTCCTCTCTTTATCTTTGTTTAGGGGCTATGTCTGCATGCTAGAGTCTCTTATCATTGTGCAAATCCCTAAATCTATTCTTACTTCGAATTCGGGAATCGGTCAATCCTTTAAAATATATAAAAAAAGAAATCACCTGCATGCATCCTAGTGAAAGTAAGGGTGCAGGTGGTTTGACAAGATCCTACGCTAGGCATGCCAACAGTTACGGGAGCAGAATGGATTTTAAAATAATTTTTAAAAATCATGCAGCGAAAAACTGCTCTGCCCAGAAATCTAATCTATTCAAGTTGCATGTATTAAAATAGGCATGTAACAAGGTATATAAAATTTATAAAATATATAAATAAATACATTTATTTGTGCATGATAAAATAAAATTTTTCATACCTTTATTCCACCTGGAATAGCTCTGGAATAACTGCTGGAATAGCTAGGATAACAGGAATAACTTTATTCTTGTTGTCTTCTTCCTTTGGTCGTTGGTTACTCTATTTTTGCTCTTTAAAATAGAGACCAAACGACGATATCCGGATCTCCGTTTCCTCCCGAATTGAAGCAGTGGCAAGGGAGAATGATCTCCTTCGTTTTCCAACCGAAATTTGCAAGAAAAACACAATGTATAGGGTGTACAAAATCACCCAAGTTGTTGCTAGAAAAATTCTGCTGCAGAAAAATAGCAGCCTTCTTCCTTGCGTTTGGAGCTGTAGCAACGAATCCGGCTCGACCCTCTTGCTCTCAGGAGTAAAGGGATACTCCCTCTAGAGGGGAGATGCCCGGGGTTCACCGATTCTTCTCCATGAGCGGTGCTAGCCATTGGAAGGAAGCTTCACGGTCACAGAATTTCTGCAACAGGGCAGAACTTTGAGCACTTGAAACAAGGGATTTAAAGCCTTGTTTCTCTCCATCACAAGCTCCTAAACCCAGCCCCAAAGCAGTCCACTTGAGCCTCTCAAAGAAGAAGAACACCCAAAATTTTTGTTGCTTTCTCTTGGTTCCCACATGGTGGATTCACTAATCTCTCGTTGAAACAGGGCTACTGTTGGTGTTTAAATAGGACAGCAGGGAGAGGGAAATGGAGAGGCAGGGAAGGCCAAGAGGCAGCTGCCATTAACCCAATTAACCAGCAATTAACAGGGATTAAAGCCAGCGGCGGAGGGAGAAGAAGCGACGCTAGCGTTTTGGATGAGGGAGAGGAGTTTCGGTCGTTTGGGCTTCCACGGATGTTTGGCCTTCTTGACGCTTGGAATTTCTTTCCAGCAAAATCACCGTGTAAACGGTCAAGGAAAGGAACACCGGTTCAATTAACTGGTCCAAGCAAAATATGGTTCAAACCCATTTAAACCTATTAGTCCAACCCAATTTAACTTGGTTCAATTGGTTCACAACCAATTGGAGGCCGAAACAAACTCCGAATCAGTTCAAAATTGATTCAGTAAAATCCTGGCGCAGTGTTGGTCAACTCGGAACAATTTCCAGTTGACACAGACAAGAGCAAGATGGGGAAAAGAGTGCTCAAAAAATACTGTGACCATTAGACCGAGACGATTCCCAATCGTAATCGGTATCTGGATCAGAGAGTAATCCACTATGGCGTGTGACCTCATTGGTTCGAACCTAAACGGTAGCACTAGAACAATTCTAGTACCAGCATAGGAAACCATCTAGCAATGGGTCCCGATGTCCGGATAGGTCGAAGATGCGGGAGCAAGCTATCGAACCTCTGGCATATGGTTACCGTATAATTCATCCCTTTGACCTCTAATGCTCAGGACGACTGAGATTGGGCTGCCAACCCAGACAGAGTCAGTCCACTACGTGTCTCAACCTTGCAAGCCTAGTGACTCTTTACTAGGGCTACCCCGGCCGAGGATTTGCTAAATTGAGTTACTGCGAGACATTCAATCCAAACTGTTTGGACAGGTCAATTCCATCTTGGTCCATCACTGCTCCACAAGTACTTGCCTGTACCCATAAACCTTTCGTCACCGGATTAAAAATCCGGGTAGTCCGGCACCAAAGCACAGGGAGCTTCTTGCAAGCTACCGTGATGACCTCAGGTCAGAGGGACACATATACCCATATCCAATCGCGAGTTTCCCTTTGGCAGAAAGGGGCTGCACGGAGTCTCGTTCAATGAGATAACACATATCCCACTTGTAGATCACATCAGTGTCACCACACTCATTTGGTCAAGAGGACAACCAAACGATGTGAACTATAACAACCTATACTTGATATATTGCCATCGAGTACAATATATCCTTTGATTGTGAACAGGTTTTAAGGACCACTCGATATATCCTCTCTGTATCAAAGTCAGTTTAGTCCTAAGGACTTCATCACAAGGAAAGAGTTCATTTCAGGGAAATACAATATGTGATGAGCTGCCAAAAATAATATTTTATTAATTCATAAAAAGAATACAATACTAAGCTCAACCGCCTACAACCTAGGCGATTGGCTTTGGGACACAATTCCCAACAACTCCCACTTGTACTAAAGCCAATCAGAAGAGTATCTAATACCCATTTCCCATTTGTAATAGTCGAACTCTTTAATTCCGAGGGCTTTAGTGAAGGGGTCGGCCAGATTTTCCTTTCCATCGATCTTCAGAAGATTGATGTCGCCTCGTTCCACGATCTCTCGTATGAGGTGGTAGCACCGCAGTATGTGCTTGGTGCGGTGATGAGCTTTAGGCTCCTTAGCTTGAGCAATGGCTCCAGTGCTGTCACAGTACACCGGAATAGAACCATCTAGGGAAGGTGCCACCCCTAGCTCTCCAAGGAACTTCTGCAACCACACAACTTCCTTTGCTGCATCTGATGCTGCAATGTATTCTGCTTCGCATACCGAGTCTGCAACAGTTGCTTGCTTGGAACATTTCCAGCAGATCGCTCCTCCGTTCAGGGTAAATACAAACCCTGACACACTCTTGCTATCATCTCTATACGATTGGAAACTAGAGTCAGAGTACCCCACAAGTTTCAAGCCAGGTTCTCCATATATCAGCCATTGATCTTTAGTATTTCTCAAATACTTAAGGATGGACTTAACCACCTTCCAATGCGCCTCACCTGGGTCAGACTGGTATCTGCTCACTACTCCTAGTGAGTATGCCACGTCTGGTCTAGTACAAGTCATAGCATACATGATAGAGCCTACTGCAGAAGCATAAGGAACTCTACTCATGCGTTCTCTTTCCTCAGGAGTTGTCGCACAATCCTTCTTGGAAAGAGTAATTCCAGAACCTATCGGAAGATAGCTTTTCTTGGAATTTTCCATGCTGAACCGTTTCAGCACGGTGTCAATGTATGTAGATTGGGACAGTCCCAAAAGCTTTTTAGATCTATCTCTATAGATCTTCATACCTAGTATGTAAGAAGCTTCACCCAAGTCCTTCATGGAGAACTGAGATGATAACCAGACCTTTATTCCTTGTAATGCTACGACATCATTCCCGATTAAGAGAATGTCGTCGACATACAGTACTAGGAATACAATCACAGAACCATTAACCCATTTATAGATGCACGGTTCTTCTCCGTTCCTAACGAAGCCATACGATTTGATACAGCTATCAAACCGTAAGTTCCAACTTTGAGACGCTTGCTTGAGTCCATAAATGGACCTCTGCAACTTGCATACTTTTGATTCATCTGTGGATGTGAACCCTTCAGGCTGTATCATATACACCTCCTCTTCCAGCTTCCCATTTAGGAAAGTGGTTCGGACATCCATCTGCCAGATCTCGTAATCAAAATATGCTGCCAAAGCAAGCATGATCCGAATGGACTTGAGCATTGCCACAGGGAAGAAAGTCTCATCATAATCGATACCATATCACTGATGATACCCCTTGGCAACCAGATGGGCTTTATAGGTCTCTACCTTCCCATCTGCGCCCCTTTTCCTCTTGAAGATCCATTTACACCCGATGGGTTTTATTCCTTCAGGCGGATCAACCAATGTCCAAACATTGTTGATTTCCATGGACTCCATTTCGGATCGCATTGCTCCAAGCCATGCCTCAGAGTCAGATCTCTGAAGTGCATCCATATAGGTGATCGGACCCTCATTGTTCTCATCGAGCTCAATGGGATCGCCGTCCCGGACCAAGAAACCATAGTATCTGTCTGGCTGACACGGTATTCTATCGGATCTCCTAATAGGTTCTGGGTGTGATTCAATCACAGCCGGTTCTACGATGTCCTTAGAGTGTGCAGGTTCTTCTATTGGCTGAACTTCATCAAGTTCAATCTTAGAGGCTATAGTTCCTTCTCCAAGGAACTCCTTTTCCAAAAAGATAGCTCTAAGAGCAACGAACACCTTTTGTTCATTCTCCAAGTAGAAGAAATACCCTTTGGTTTCCTTAGGATAACCAATGAATAAACACCAGTCAGACCTAGGACCTAGTTTGTCTGAGTCTAAACGCTTTACGTAAGCCGGACAACCCCAGACTCGAAGGTGTGAGATTGAGGGTTTACGTCCATTCCACATCTCATACGGAGTGGAGACAACAGACTTACTTGGAACATTATTTAATAAGTAACAGGCTGTCTGAAGCGCATATCCCCAAAAGGATAGCGACAGATTTGCAAAACCCATCATAGATCGAACCATGTCCAACAAGGTTCGATTCCTCCTTTCGGACACACCATTTAACTATGGTGTTCCTGGAGGAGTCCACTGAGAGAGAATTCCATTTTTCTCAAGATATGTCAAAAAAGCACCAGACAAGTATTCACCACCTCGATCAGATCGAAGGGTTTTAATACTTTTTCTAGTTTGCTTTTCTACTTCATTACGGTATTGTTTGAACATTTCAAACGATTCAGACTTATGTCTCATTAGAAAGACATAACCGAACCTTGAAAAGTCGTCTGTAAAGTAATGAAATATTTGTATCCTCCTCTGGCACTAACTATCATCGGTCCACAAACATCAGTATGTATTAGACTTAGAAGTTATGTAGCTCGTTCACCTTTTCCGGAAAAAGGTGACTTGGTCATTTTACCAAGTAAACAGGATTCACAAGTGGGCAGTGATTCAGAATCACTGACCTCGAGAAGTCCATCTCCTCGCATCTTGTTTATCCTATTTTGTTTAATATGACCTAGCCTACAGTGCCAAAGATACAAATCATTGACATTATCTAACCTTGGGCGTTTGCTAGAAGTGTACATTACACTAACAGGCCTTGATAGTACGTATATGCCATTATTTAATCTAGCTTTCATTATAACAGAGTTATTCAAAATAACATTGTAAAAATCTTCTTTTATTGATAGTTCAAAACCACAATTGGCCAAAAGGCCTACAGAGATTATGCTCATAATGAAACTAGGACAATAGTGACAGTCGACTAGTTCGACAGTACAAGACTCAAAGACAAGACGCAGGACTCCGATCGCCAGTACTGGAACACGATTTCCATTCCCGATGCTCAGAAACTGTTCTCCATCTTCAAATCTTCTGCTAACTTGAAGTCCCTGTAACGAATTACAAACATGAATTAGACTACCAGTATCCAATACCCAGTTAGCAGTATCAATAATTGAGTAATTACAAGGTTTTATCATATAAATACCTTGTTCAGCAGACTTCTGCTTCCTCGGCCTGTTCGGATCAAGGGATGCAATATAAAGAGGATAGTTCCTCTTCCAGTGTCCCTTCTTCTTGCAGTAGAAACACTTTGTAGAAGATTGATCAGCCTTATACTTCCTGGTCGGACTAGGGCCAGGAGCATTCTGTACCTTCTTTCCCTTTTTATTTGTTTTTGGTGCGGGCACCAGACTCAGAAGAAGACTTCAGGGCTCCATCTGGATCTCTGATTGACCTTGCCTGAAGAATTAGAGTTTTCTGGTTTTGTAATTAGGGTTGACTTGGTCAACTCAATTTTAGTCTTGAGTCTGTATTTCCCTACAATTTAAATTTTGTTGAGTCATGTTGACTCAGTACAAGTCCTAGTAGTGGTCTAGGTCTTCTCTAGGTTGGTGCCATTTTTTTTAAATCAAGTCAAGGTCCAGGGTGCCCAATTTTTTCTCCTAGGCCCAAGCATGTGGGCGCCACACTCCCAGCCACACACCAGAGTCCAGGAGGCGCCACATCTCCATCCAGTGTGCCTTGGTCCCCACACCACAAGAAAGCAGGTCCCTTCTTTCATGCGCCGCTTGGGGGAGAAATCCATCAAGATACCTCAATCCAAGGAGGAGCCAACTTCTTTCCAGATAAAACCAAGCCAGGATGGCAAGAATTTTTCTTGAAGTGAGGATCAAGGAGGTGCCCCACAATGTTCCATAAAAATCCAAGTTATAAAAGGGAAGAGAGCATGTCTTGGGGAGAAAATCAAGGAGGCACCCAAAAGTTTCCTAAAGTGCCAAAGCCATGAAAGGAAGAAGCCTAAACTTGTGGAGCAAGACTAGGAGGTGTCCAAAAGAGCCAAACCATGAAGGGAAAATCCTTGATTCATGGAGAGATACTAGGAGACACCCCCATAACCTGCCATTTGGAGCTGATTTTCAAGTTTTCTTGGAGTTTTTGGGCTGCCCACTCATGGAAGGAGTCTTGGGAAGAGAATTTGATGCCTAAAGTGTGGGTTAGTCCTATTAGTCCCACATGGGAAGTGTATGAAATTTTATTTCTTTGTCATGTCTATATATTCAACTCTATGTAACTCTTGAATAAATGATGAATGAAATCAATTTCTTTGTGAGCAACTTTGTGTTTCTCTCTTCCGTACTTGTGTTCAGGTGTTGAGCTCCGTGAGGGAGTAAATCCAGGTTCCCTAGGAACCTTGAGGAGGTGTGAGATCTCCAACCCCAAAACCCTAGGTTAGCCACTTCCATTCCAAACCCTAGCCGCCCTTCATCCTCTTCATTCCACCAAACCCTAGCCTACCCCATCTCTCACGGCCCCTCTCTCCAAGTAGAGGCTGACCACCAGCATCCAGGTCCAGTTCGGCTACTTTGAAGACAGAGCAAATCCCAGAGGAAGTCATATCAGCATTCCAGGAGTATCAGGATTTCAGCAACATCAGCTTTCAAGTTCTTCTATCTAGTAAATCCTTCCTTGAGTATCTGGTTCCATAACTTGTTCTTCTTCTTTCCCAAATCTTGAGTTCAGAAGAAGCCAACTCTGCCAAAGGGCCAGTATTGGAGGATCCATTGCGAAGATATCTAAATCCGGGGATCCAACAATCTGCTCAAGAGAGTCCTTCCACTAAACTCTGTGAAGATCACTGCCTGGTCTGTAACCCTTCTCTTCTCTTTACTTCTGTCCTGTTGAAAGTTCAGAGCGAAACCCTAAGTCTGGGAGTTTCTCAACCCCCAGCGATCCTTTACTTCTGAACTACTCTGATAACCTAGTTTCTTTAAATTGTGCTTTCAATTATTACATAGTTTCTTTCAATTTAGTTTAACTTTTCTTTGAGTCAAAGCCGACTTCTGAAAATATATAAAAAAAATAATAATAATAAAAAGAAAGAATTAGTCTTAATTTACTTCCGCATCGCATCATCTCTCTTTCGTTCTGCATCAATTTTGGTATCAGAGCTTTCGTTCTGCATCATTTTTGGTATCAGAGCTCTCGTTCTGCATCAGTTTTCTTCTTCCCTTTCTTAAAGGGACGACGACCTCTACTTCCTTCCACTAAATTTACCACCCCCTTATTCAGTTGGTGGTCTTTCTCGAAAGTCTGCAGCAACCCCAAAAGACCATGGTAGTTGACTGCAGGCTTGTTCATTCTGTAATGATCGAGAAAATCAAGATAGGAGGAGGGAAGAGAATTCAGGATCGCATCCTTGCCGAGCTGCTCGTGCAAGGGGCATCCGACTTTGCCCAGTTTTTCAATCAGCTCGATCATGTATAATACATGATCAGTGACTGAACCACAATTCGGCATCTTGGAGTTGTAGATGGCACAAGACACTTTGTACCGTTCTACATCATCCAGGGTGCCGAAGGATTCCTTCAACTTTTGAAGGATTTCATTAGGTTGGGCCTCCTCGAATTTGCGACTGAACTCGTCGTTCATCGTCGCTAACATAATGCATCAGACAGTAGTCCGATTAGAGACCCACTTCAGATAAGCGTCTTTGACCGCACTCCGTGCATTAGCGGGAGGGATTTCAGGTGCCGAATCTGCTATTACATAGAGGATTCATTCATGCTCCAGAATGATTCTCAATCTTTGATACCAACTATCGAAGTTGTGACCCTTTAACTTCTTGTTATCGATAAGTGACCGGAGCGATAAATTTGAAGACATCTAAAAAGAAAATTAGACCATATTAGTGTATGAATTTATAACTTAACCAAAAGACTTGGACTTTAGTCTAAATGTTTCTCCCACTAATTTTTCAGATTGGTAGCCTCTAACTCCAATCCATGAAAATACTTTTTCAAGTGGGTACTGAAATCCAATAGGCCACGCATGAGCCCGACTATGGCCAGCTCACCCATACGAGTCTAAAGGTAGGTTCGTAAACCAATTGTTTCCCTAAACAATTTTCAGTATTTTATTTTGCCCCAGAGAACACCCCAATCGACCTAGGGGCCTCCTGTTGTGGGTCTCTGGTTAGGTCCAACCATTAAAATAACAAATCCAATGCTTCCAACTAATTAAAGACCAAGCCCGACTATGGCCGGCCCACCCGGTCCCGTTAAGGAGGTTGCACTGAACCATCATCGATCAGATAGAAATTCCAGTCGCCAGATGTACACCCATTCTATGGAACTGCCGATGCACACCAAGCTAGTGGACACATTTCTATCCAACTTAATGGGAGGCTAAGACACTATCAACTCCTTGACTTAGTCTTTTTAAGGACCTAATAATTTTAGAGAATTTTTTTAGTTATGACAGAAGAAAAAGACATGGACATGGATCATCCTCCCACTGAATCAATCAGATTCCAGGAGGGTTGAAATAAATCAACAAACGATTCATGGGCACCTATAGATCAGTCAGACCGATCAACCTGGGTGACATGGGTTAACTCGAGTCATTGAGCTTTTCCAATCAGTTCTGGTCGACTCGACTAGCCAGGTAGGTGAGATCATGGGTGAGTATCCGCCATTAACTATCTTTCCTAGACACCAACCAAGTTGGCCAGGAAAGAGGTAGCCTCATACAGCCATGATCACAATGCCAAACCTACCTCGACACCAGTCGGTTTACTAGACTCGATCAGACTAGCCTAAAGACTCGGGCGTCCACTGAGCCACTAATTGGATCCATTTTAGATGAACGGATCAACTAATCTAACTATTAGATAGTTCTAAAGAAGGGCCTTAAACAACTTTTGTTTAATCTTCTTGTTATCTGGTTCAACTAAACCTAGGTCTATCCCAGTTAAGGACCCAATTAGAGAACTAACCCAATTAACCCAAAATGGCTTATTCATTTCAAATTAGATTTCATAAACCTAATAATTTAATTAGACAAATTCTTAATGAAAATAATTTTTAATTAAGTCTTTATGTAAAACAATTTTACATAACAAAAATCATGCATCAATATATTTTACAAATTTTATATCCAATATAAAACATGCCTAAAAACATGCCAATTTCATGTATCTAAAAATTAAAACAATTTTTTAATTTTATATCCTTTAAGGATCCTTCTGAAAAGGCCAACACAGACGATCCGTATCGTGTCAAAGATACACGGTCGTGGTGAAGGTCTCAACTAGGTTCCAAAAAGAATTTGATACACTGATAGATTAAACTATTTAATCTACATACATGAATACATGAATAAATTACACCTGTAACCTGCTCTGATACCACTGGAAGTAAGGGTGCAGGTGGTTTGACAAGATCCTACGCTAGGCATGCCAACAGTTACGGGAGCAGAATGGATTTTAAAATAATTTTTAAAAATTTCGCAGCGGAAAACTACTCCCCCAGAAATCTAATCTATTCAAGTTGCATGTATTAAAATAGGCATGTAACAAGGCATATAAAATTTGTAAAATATATAAATAAATACATTTATTTATGCATGATAAAATAAAATTTTTCATACCTTTATTCCACCTGGAATAACTTTGGAATAACTGCTGGAATAGCTGGGATAACAGGAATAACTTTATTCCTGTTGTCTTCTTCCTTTGGTCGTTTGGTTACTCTGTTTTTGCTCTTCAAAACAGTGACCAAACGGTGATGTCCGGAGCTCCTTTTCCTCCCGAATCGAAGCAGTGGCAAGGGAGAATGGTCTCCTTCATTTTCCAACCGAGATCTGCAAGAAAAACACAATGTATAGGGTGTACAAAATCACCCAAGTTGCTGCTAGAAAAATTATGCTACAGAAAAACAGCAGCCTTCTTCCTTGCCTTTGGAGCTGTAGCAACGAATCCGGCTTGACCCTCTTGCTCCCAGGAGTATAGGGATACTCCCTCTAGAGGGGAGACGCCCGGGGTTCACTGATCCTTCTCCACGAGCTGTGCTAGCCGCTGGAAGGAAGCTTCACGGTCACAGAATTTCTGCAACAGGGCAGAACTTTGAGCACTTGAAATAAGGGATTTAAAGCCTTGTTTCTCTCCCTCACAAGCTCCTAAACCCAGCCCCAAAGTAGTCCACTTGAGCCTCTCAAAGAAGAAGAACACCCAGAATTTTTGTTGCTTTCTCTTGGTTCCCACACGGTGGATTAACTAATCTCTCGTTGAAACAGGGCTACTGTTGGTGTTTAAATAGGACAGCAGGGAGAGGGAAATGGAGAGGCAGGGAAGGCCAAGAGGCAGCTGCCATTAACCCAATTAACCAGTAATTAACAGGGATTAAAGCCAGCGATGGAGGGAGAAGAAGCGACGCCAGCGTTTTGGATGAGGGAGAGGAGTTTCGGTCGTTTGGGCTTCCACGGACATTTGGCCTTCTTGACGCTTGGAATTTCTTTCTAGCAAAATCACCGTGTAAACGGTCAAGGAAAGGAACACCAGTTCAATTAACCGGTCCAAGCAAAATATGGTTCAAACCCATTTAAACCTATTAGTCCAACCCAATTTAACTTGGTTCAATTGGTTCACAACTAATTGGAGGCCGAAACGAACTCCGAATCAGTTCAAAACTGATTCAGTAAAATCCTGGCGCAGTGCTGGTCAACTCGGAACAATTTTTGGTTGACACAGACAAGAGCAAGACAGGGAAAAGAGTGCTCAAAATATACTGTGACCATTAGACCGAGATGATTCCCAATCGTAATCGATATCTGGATCAGAGAGTAATCCTCTATGGTGTGTGACCTCATAGGTTCGAACCTAAACGGTAGCACTAGAACAATTCTAGTACCAGCACAGGACACCATCTAGCAATGGGTCCCGGTGTCCGGATAGGTCGAAGATGCGGGAGCAAGCTATCGAACCTCTGGCATATGGTTACCATACAATTCATCCCTTTGACCTCTAATGCTCAGGACGACTGAGATTGGGCTGCCAACCCAGACAGAGTCAGTCCACTACGTGTCTCAACCTCGCAAGCCCAGTGACTCTTCACTAGGGCTACCCCGATTGAGGATTTGCTAAATTGAGATACTGTGAGACATTCAATCCAAACTGTTTGGACATGTCAATTCCATCTTGGTCCATCACTGCTCCACAAGTACTTGCCTGTACCCAGAAACCTTTCATCACCGGATTAAAAATCCGGGTAGTCCGGCACCAAAGCATAGGGAGCTGCTTGCAAGCTACCGTGATGACCTCAGGTCAGAGGGACACATATACCCATATCCAATCGTGAGTTTCCCTTTGGCAGAAAGGGGCTACACGGAGTCACATTCAATGAGATACCACATATCTCACTTGTAGATCACATCAGTGTCACCACACTCATTTGGTCATGAGAACAACTAAACGATGTGAACTACAACAACCTATACTTGATATATTGCCATCCAATATAATATATCCTTTGGTTGTGAACAGGGTTTAAGGACCACTCGATACATCCTCTCTGTATCGAAGTCAGTGTAGTCCTAAGGACTTCATCACAAGGAAAGAGTTCATTTCAGGGAAATACAATATGTGATGAGCTGCCAAAAATAATATTTTATTAATTCATAAAAGAATACAATACTAAGCTCAACCGCCTACAACCTAGGCGATTGGCTTTGGGACACAATTCCCAATACCTAGGTCCGACCTCATTTGGTATCAGAGCCAGGTTAGGACTTAGTTCTCTTTAAGTACTCGGATCGGGTGCTTCACCATGGTCATCCGGTCATAGAAAAAAGTAGGGCTGCAAGACCTCACATCCCATTCAAGAGGATTTCCTATGGTGTGTAGGGGTGCCGATGTGATTGACCCTTGATGGGAAAAACAAGGAGATAGATTTTAGATCCTAAAGAAAAGTTTTGCATCATTAGATTTCAACATCTTTAAAATTTCTGTATTTTTTCAATCCAGTACATGGTCTGCTATTTTAGTCATTTCTACCTGTAGGAATCTTTGATTTTTCTGAATTTTATTTTGTTGGATCCACATAATTGATAGTATTTCTCAGAATTTTTCAGATTTTAGTTCAGTGTGTAGATTTTCTACATGCCCAAATACTCCCTGAGAACAAATCTTCTTTGAAATTCTAGCAAGTGCATCATACTTTCATTTCCATATAGTTTAATTTTGCACTTTAGGTTCATATTATTTAATTTCAGCATCTTATATTTCTACTAATATACATCAAAACACAAAAAAAAAGGAACTTAAATACATTTCATTAGGTCATGTTTATGGCATCATCTACATAATTGACTTAAGGGCGACAATATCACTAGATAAGGGAAGGAGGTCATTACCTTTTCTCGGCCCGAAAACCACCAACTTGCATTTTGAACCTAAGCCTAACCTAAAATCAATTAGTAACCTAATAGCTTAGGGACATCAATGAGTCGGGTTTAACCTTTGTGGGAAGACTGGTGCATACAACCCTGTAATTAGTACTGGAAAGCTGGTGTCTAAGGCAAGAGGTCTAATGTCAAATGACCTAAGTGGTGTTGTGGTTCCTTAATTGGGTCCTTGCAAAAGCAAGGGGGGCCTCCCACACTCCCACCTCTTACCTGGTTGGTGAAAGGGCTAGTTGTTGTGCTGTGTGTCATCTAAGTTAACCCATTATGTTTAAATTCATAGGTATAGCAAACCGTAGTACCCTCCATAGTGTATTGCATGTCTAGTCTAGATTAGGAGTCCATTAGCCCATTAGTTCATATCCAGCCCAGTGTAATCATGGGGTCAAACCTTGAAACCCACTTGAGGGCCCTCAATGAACAACTGGTCCAATTGAACCAAAAGATGGCCTAAGCGGAGGCACGGGAAGAAGCCTGCAAGGCCCATGCTAAATTCAAATCCTCTAGGCCTAATTCCCTTGATCTAAGATGTTGCCCAGAAATGGAGCCCAAGAGGGGGGGTGAATTGGGTCTTTTAAAAACTTAATACAATAAAACAAAAGGTCTAGTGGTGCTTGTGAGTAACAATTAATTAGATGCAAGATAATAGCACTTAATTAAAGAATGCAAAAAGAAAAGAGCAATCACACACAAACACAAGATATATAGTGGTTCGGTGCAAACCTAGCACCTACATCCACTCCCCAAGCCACCCTTGGGAATTCCACTATAATCCACACCAGATTACAGTTGACTTGTTTTTACAAGGCTCACAAGTCAAAAACCTAAGTTGGTTTTATCACTTAGGCTCACCAACAAACCTAACTACTTGTTTTGTCTTCGGGCTCACAAGTTAACCCTAGTTGGTTTTAACACTTTGGCTCACCAACAAACCACAATAACCTTCTTTCAAGACACCCTTGAAAGCAAGGTTAAAGCACAACAAATCAGATTTAAAATTTAAATGCTACAACAAACTCTCTTCAAGAGTGGATTAGAATCTTTGAAGCCCAAGGAATGCTTTGACTTCACTCTTCTTCAAGTTGCCTCCTTTTGGAATGTAGTAGAGTTGAGCAAGTAGGCTTTTTTTAGTGGAATCAAGCTAGAAGAGGCTTTTGAATTGAAGTTTGGAGAGAATATTGGCTTTTTGGCTTTTGAGTGGACTTGAATGCTCTTGAATAGACTTCTCTCTTCCTTTTCTTGACTTCTTCTCACTTCTCTTGCTTTAAAATGAGGTTGGTGGAGATTAAATACACCAAAAACCTTCTAAAAATGGTTTGTGACCGTTGGAGCATTGGAAATAGCCGTTTGGAGCTTGAAAACCCATTTCTGCAAGCCAGAAAAATAGATCCGTTAGAGCTGTTAGGCTGCAAGTGTCGACACTTGGCTGTCAGGTGTCGACACTTGGCTGTCAGGTGTCGACACTTGATGCACAGGTGTCGACACTTGATACAAAAATCCTCGAACCAACAAGTTCTGTATTTTCAAAATTCTCAGGCCTTGAGTCGACACTTGAAACCTAAGTGTCGACACTTGGTGTCGACACTTGAATTCTAGGTGTCGACACTTGGCGTGCCAAGGATTTTTGTCCGTGCCAAATGCTGAAGTGTCGACACTTGACTGTCCAGGTGTCGACACTTGAGACTGAAAATATCTAGAATCAAGAGTAAAATCCTTGAAATCAAAAATGATGTTCATGAAAGCATAAACACATAATAATTAAGTAATTGTAAGCCCTTTTTTAATGAAGAGGCTGCCCGGATGTGTGAGATTTGCTCCGTGCCATTGCGTGCCATACACCATAAATATTTGGAATTTTGAGATGCTTTCTGGCTGAAAACTCACAACTTGAAATTCACATTAGAATACAATATGTACTCAATGTTTTGTTGTTCATCAAAATCACTGGGTGGAGCCAACATAAGAGCCTATTATCATGATCTTGCCCCTGAGCCTAGCCCTAGAAGCCCATACTCATACTTGGTTGAATCAAAGAAAAGACCCATTAAGAAATTAGGATATAAGCTCCCTCATTTTGAGGTAGTCTTGATCCTCGAGTTTACATTGCCTGGGAGGAAGATATGGATAATTATTTTAAGTGGAATGAAATGTCTAAGGATGGAAAGGTTAGGTTTGCCCAAGTGCATCTATGGGGTCAAGCCAAGTCTTATTGGCATAATGTTCAGGGAAGGATGGCGTATGAGAGACATGAACCCATTTGGACCTGGAAAGGAATGAAGATCAAGCTTTGTGAAAGGTATATCCCTGCATCCTACCAACAAAATTTTCTAGACCACTTAGAGAGGTTGACCCAAGGTAATGGATCAGTCAAGAATTATATTGATAGATTTGAGCATCTAATGAGCTATATTATGAATAAGGATCCATATAATATCTTAATCCGATTTGAAGAAGGTTTGAGGAAAGATATCTGGAGAGAATTGTTTAGACATAATATCTATAGTTTGGAGCAAGTCTATCGAGTAGCCCAAAACTATGAGAGGTCCTTGAGGCATGCTAGATCAAGTACTTTGGATCTAAATCTGACCTCTACCAGCTTGAATCAAATCCCCATTGGGCTGACACATAGTGTGAACCAGACTTTTGTTGATCAACCCTCATATGTATCACCTCCAACCCAAAAGGATGATATTGAAAAGGAACTCGGTATGGCTGACCCAGGATTAGTTGACCAGAATGAAGGCATACTGAAAGAACAATTAAAGGAGGAAGAATTAGAACCCATTATAGAAGTATATGAGGCTGACATGAGTTTGGAAGACGAATATGAAGGAGAAGATTTCGAGGAGGACAACTCTAGTACCTTACCTGAGAAAATCCTTGTAGAAGATAAGATTGTTGAGCTTAGTCCTGAAACATCAGAACAACAGTAAATTAGTGAGAACTTGGTTCCTGTAAGTCAATGCCCTCAAGAAGAGCCCACTCCTTTAGTCTCAACCCGAGACCTCATTCAGTTCCCTTATAAAGAGTTTATTCCTCTAACCCTAGCTGATGACCTTTTTTGGATCTGACTAAGTCTTCCTTTCTTGAAAAACCTGTACTTGCGATGACCAAATTCTCCATTCTTCAATTTAACCTTATGTCACCCATAGACCAATGTTCAAATCTTAAGGTCATACTAAGTAACCAAGGTCTATTCCATGTTTCCAATAGATGGTCCCAAGACTCTGATTCCTATTTCCTATCACACCTTAAGGCTTCCAATGTTCTCTAAACTTTTAAATCCCACTGTGTTGAGGTCGTTCGGTTGCACCAGTTCTTCGAGTATGTTAGGTTTGTGACCTACTTTTGGAAGACCTTATGGCATTTGCTAGGGATCCATTGTAAATTTTCCTATGCATGCCAAACCAGGGTCAAACCTAGAGAGTCTATAGTCTGTTGGGTTTAGGCCCCAGAGAGTCCAATAAAATTCCTCTCAATAGGAATGTATAGTGAGTCTGCATTTGTTAGGTATCAGTACAAGTCTCAGAGTCCGTAGAGTCATTCGCACAGCATGCATAAGGAGATTAGCTAAAAATCAATCTAAGTAATAATACATACAAGAAATTGGCTGATTCTTGAAAGCGAGCCAAAGGATTTGACATAGGAGATTTTGTAATGATTAGGCTTAGGCCTGAATAGTTTTCCCCAGGAATTGTTAAGAAACTTCATGCTCGTGGAGCTGGCCCCTTTAAAGTGATAAGGAGAGTTGACCCTAATGCCTATGTGCTTGAGCTACCCCCGAATTATGGCATTAGCTCGACTTTCAATATCTCAAACTTAGTCGAGTATAGGAAACCGGCAACCATACCCAGTGAGCCATTTAGGCCTCACCTATCATTTGAGAGTGAACCCGATGCTGAGTGTCCACCTCTAATTTTACCTAAGAGAGGAGAACGAATCAAGCGTGTCTTGGATGATCAAGCTATCACCACCCGGGGCACATGCTATCAGTGTTACCTGGTCCGTTGGCAAGGCCAACCAAAATCCGATGATTCGTGGCTTACCCAAGAGGACTTGCAGTGCCTAGACCCCGATCTTCTTGAGAAATACCAAAGCTAGATCAACCCTTACTCGATAGGGTCGAATTCCTCCCATCCCGGGAGAATTGGTATGGGCACCAGGATTAGACAGAGGCTCCTCAACCCTCTGTGGATCTCTGATTAGGGTTTTAATCTTTTGGATCCTGTAATAAGGCTTAAAGCCTGAATAATTTGCCTTTGAATCATGTAATTAGTATCTAGTTGGTTTCAATTTTTGGTTTAGTCTTGTAATTTGGCCAATTTGGTCAAGTTAGGGTCAATTGGTCCTATAATTAGCCAAGTTGATCTACAAGCTCAAGTCAATTTGAAGATGGGCTCAAGTTAGTTTGAAGATGGGTTCACAAGTGGGCAATCAAGTCAAGCCCAATTGAAGATGAGTCAAGCACCTCTCCTCCATGCCAAGTAGGAGTGCCAACTCATGGAGTGCCATATCATCAATGCCAATGGCATGGGAGGTGCCACTTCATCAAATTCAAACTCCATGAAGAAATTCAAATTCAAACTCCATAAAGAAATTCAAATTCAAACTCCATGAAGAAATTTAACACTCCAAGTTTCATGAAGAAATTTGAATTCAAACTCCATGAAGAAATTCAAATTCAAAGTGGGCGCCCCCTTGATCCAAGCCAACAACATCCCCACCTCACTACACATATCAAGGCTCTCCAAAGATCATGATCAACCAAGGAGAAGTTCAAAATTCAAATGGAGACAACCTTCCTCTCTTCCCTCCCCGAATCAAGCATTTCTACCAAGGCCAAGGTGTCATAAAGAAAAGATTCAAATTTCAAATGGGTGCCCCCTTGATTCTTGAAGACAACATCCTCTCTTCACTCCCCCAATTCAAACCATTCCACCTAGGAGCAAACCAAGTCAAAGTCGGCCAAGGCTTCATGAAGGAGAATTTTCTAATTTCAAATGGGCGCCCCTTGACTCATGAAGACAACCCACCTTTGTCTCCTCCCAAGATCAAGTCTTGTAACCTTTCTTTCAAATTTGAATGAGAACTTGGGTGCTTATAAAAAGGACCCTAGCCCTCTTGTAAAGATAGTTTGGATGAAATGAAAATTTGAGAAGTTTCTTCTTCCTTTAGCCCTTGTCTCCTTAGACTAGGAACTCTGTAAGAGAGTGCCTTTGTCCTTCGGGACATCGAGGGGTGAGAGGCCCTGAGTTAGCTTCTTTCTTTGCAAGCCACCAATCCATCTTCAAGCTTGAACACCCCCTGGAAGATCCACCTGAATGCCCAACAAGAAAAGCCCTTTTGGACCACCATCCTTAACTCTTTTCCCCATCACTTCTTACTTTCTTTTACCCTCTTCTTGCTATTTTCTAACCCCTTCACTTGGTTGCTCGCAGGTCCTCCAGGTGACATGGATAGAGGTGTCGGTCTTCCTTGCCTTCGGGACCATCGGATGAAAAGCCGACGAATCCATAGGGTCGAAGGCTTGATCTTCCAGGCCATATCCACGAGAAGAGCGAACTCGGCATCGGGCACATCAGAGTCTTAATGGTTTGCACTCCATAGTCTCCTATGTAGGTATTGATCTAGAGCTAAGTCCTATCGGGGTTTTTCAATCCCGGGATCCTCTCTTTATCTTTGTTTAGGGACTATATTTGCATGCTAGAAATTTCTTGTTCTTACAGAATCACTAGTTCTATTCTCCACTTGACTTTTGGGAATTAGTAAACCTATCAAAAACATAAAACAATAGAAAGAAAAATCACTTGCATGCATCTCATCCATCTTAGCATAGTAGTCCTGCATCATGTTTGGTATCAGAGCTTCATCCCACATCACTTACACTCTGCCACACTCCCCTTGTCACTTCCATCCCTTGTTAGAGTTTAGGTCTTGTCTTAAGACAAGTCCACAAATTTAAGACAAGGGTTTAGGAAGAGATTTAGGAAGTGGAAAAGAGAGTGAAGAAAAGATTTGGAGAGGGCTCAGAGTGCTCTACTGGAGGGCAAGGGTCTGAGAAAGGAAGGAGAGGCTACCAAAGGAAGAAAGGCCATCAGAAGAGTCCCAGTGGTTTAAGCAACCTACTAAGTAGTGCTTCCTAGGTTCCATTCCTATGTGGATCACCTCTGGAGGGATGCACTTGTGTGCCTAGTGAAAAGAAGAAGGAATTAGCATTCCAGGTATTTTTTGAAATCCTAATTGCATAACTTGTTAATTGTAATGAATAAGGGATCTTGGGCTTAGGGTTCAAGTTGCTTGGAGTTTCAAGAAAGAAATTTATTAAAATCCATTGTTCTACTGTGCCATCGAAACCCTTGAAATCCAATAGCTTCCTGGGAAGGAGGATGATGACATATTTGCCTCTATCGCACCATCCTCCCTAGGAGTTCGTCGGGTCTCCAGAGCCCGGCATCGACTCCGTCGCCATGAGGATGCAGGTGCCCTTCCTCAAGCGAACACCCGAGGAAGGAGTACAACAATGCATCCTTTTCAATTGCACCGTCCTCCTTGGATTTCACCAATCTAGTGATTCCAAGAGTAGCTGCGGCTACTCCTCGTTAGGCCACGACAACCATGGCCTTCTCCATGGTGACTGTGACCATAGCCATCGCTCCATTCAATTACATGACCAAGCGCACCCAGGAGGTTCGTAGGTAGGCTACTCCCATCACACGGGGAACCAGCTTCTCTACCCCTAGGGCCTCCCCACTTTCTCCTTCAGGGGAATCTCGAGCTTAGTGGGCTTCTTCTTCGACCGGGATGCCCCCGCCAGGACGTCTGCCAGATGTTCCTTGAGAAACATCATGTGGCCTCTCGACCCTTCGTTTAGGGACATGAAGCTCACTAGAAAATCTCCCTCGGTACAAGCCAGGAGAGAAGAGTTAAAGAGAAAAAGCATTGGAGAATGGAGGAGACTCTACGAAGGCCTATCCACCTACACTTAAAAAGGCAAGGGATGGCTTCTCTGGAACAAATCTTGCTGCTCACTCGTACTGATTGAAGGATGCACCTCATTAATGCCAGACCAGCTAGAAGATGCCACATATTGGCATCGGGTGACTCGAATGCTTTGTTCCCAAAGGATTCACATCAATCCAAGAGAAGCATTTATGACCACCATCAGAAAGCCGAGCACCACAAAACCCCCATCAATGCAAAGGCATGGTCTATGAAGCACAGACATGCAGAGATGTTGGTAACGTAAGAAACATCCCAATCCATGTCAGCATGATCATTACTCTCCATGCCCTGAGCATCGTATCGTCTTCCGAGCTTGAGAGTGGGGGGCAACTGATACAGCTGTATCCACTGACATGGAGTCCATCTGGATGCCAGCTGTCAGCTAGCAGGTGGAGGTGCTACCTGAGTATGGTGCCCAAGTGAGGAGCCGAAGTGAGCACCCCTGTCGAGGTTAGGCCCCAGCTGGGGTCGAGCTCAAACTACCACCGACTGAGGAAAGGAGGATGATATAAATTCAAATCATGGTGGGAAAGGGGGTTGTCTTCACCAAGACCCCGCCACTGGGATGGTATGACTTATAGGCGACGGCTCGCTACCTGAGGCCTATAGAGGGAGATGCCTCGTTGGAGCACCAGGATCCCCTCAGGCCCTGATTTACACTAATTGGGAAGGAACACCCCATTTGAGGTGCGGTGCCCCTCAACCTACCATTTGCATCACCCACAAGAAGAAGGTCATGCCAGAGGATTCAAGTCCTGGGACGGCCGCCCACATACTAATGCTCTGCCAAGCTTCCCAAAATATGGTAACCAACCAGAATGTCAGAGCCAGTGACATAACTCCCTGCCACGAAGGGAGAAAGGGGAGCTCATGCATAGTCCCCAAATGCTACCATATGTCGACCCTTAGGACTCCCCCAAAAGGGGAACATCTGGATAGCAAGCTCAAGGGATAATACTGCCTCTCTATAATGAACTTCAAGGGGCCGCCGAATAAAAAAAAAAGAGGACAAGCAAGCAAGGGGCAAGTGAGGTAATCATTGGCATGCAGAAGGGGAGAGCAAACCAGATGAGATGCTCTGAGGCTACCGGGGAATTTGTCGGAAGAATCCCACAAACATAGCCAACCTGCTTAGGCTCTCCTTCTCTACTAACCCTCCTTTCTCACTTTCTTTTCTCTAAAAGATAACCTCCAAACATGGAGACATCACTGGGATCCACCGAGGAGGATCTGCTCCCTTGGATCGCCCACTGACTTGATTGTCGGAGTGCCCCCACTTGAACCCTCGACTCGGGTCTCTTTTCTTTTGCAGGACCGGGTACACGCATAGGATTCTAGATGAGGAGGGTAATGCCCGATGCCACATCGGAGCTATAGGCCATGATGATCTAGGAGCAACAGGGGGAGATCAAAGAGTGGCGCAGTAGTGCTTAATGATACAAGGCAAACAATCAGTAAGCAGAATATCTCTAGAACAGTTGGATTAGTGGGAAGAAGAAAGGTGCGGTGAACCAACTGAAAGAACTGTCTTTGTGCCATTAGAATGAAAAGACCCGATGAAGGTCATGTAAATTGGAAGTTTGCTATACGAAGAAATAAAGTCAAAGCTGATTGACTTCCTACAAAGCAACGTTGACATCTTTACTTGGTCGGTTGCCGATATGCCTTGAATTCTCTTGGAAGTTATTACTCACCAGTTGAAAGTCGACCCAAGATATAAACCCGTCTAGCAGAAGAAGAAAAACTTTGCCCCTAAGTGATAGAAGCTCAAGATGAAGAAGTAAGCAAGCTTATCAATGCTGGATTCGTAAGTAAAGTTCATACCCAGATTGGCTTGCCAATGTGGTAATAGTAAAAAAGGCAAATAAAAAATGGAGAATGTGTATCGATTATATTGTTCTTAACAAAGCCTATATGAAAGATAGTTTTCCCATGACAAGGATAGACTAGCTAGTCGATGCTACTACGGGGCATAAGCTTCTAAGCTTTATGGATGCCTTCTTAGATTATAATCAAATCCGAATGCATCCAAAAGATGAAAAGAAAATAACCTTTATAGCTGAGAAAGAGCTATATTGCTATCAAGTAATGCCGATCGATCTAAAAAATGCTGGAGCAACATATCAACGGCTGATTAATAAAATTTTTAAAAAACAACTTAGAAGGAAGTTGTAAGCCAATGTTGATGATATGCTAGTGAAAAGCATTCAAGCATCTGATCATATCAAGGACCTAGAGAAGCCTTTGACATCTTACAAAGCCATTGGATAAAGTTAAATCTGACCAAGTGCATTTTTGGAGTGACTTCAGAAAAACTCCTTGACTTCCTTATTACTAATCGAGGAATAGAAGCCAATCCCATGAAGATCCAAGCAATTCTTGACATGAGGCATCCTTCAAATAAGAAAGAGGTGCAACATTTGACCAGATGCATCACTTCATTAAGCTGATTTATCTCTCAGTCGACTAAAAGGTGTTTGCCTTTCTTTAAGGCTCTACAACAAACTAAAAATTTTGAATGGTTGGATAATTGCTGATGAGCCTTTAAAGAGCTGAAGAAATATCTTATCAATTTACCTTTACTTTCGAAGCCCGAAGAAGGAGAAACTTTATACTATATCTCTCCACCTCACATGAAGCTGTTAGTTTGGTGCTCATCAGAAAAGAGGCCAACAACATTCAAAAGCCGATCTACTATTCTGGTAAGGTATTACATGATGCAGAAGTAAGATATCCAAAGGCATAAAAGTTGATTTATGCACTGGTCATGGCAGCAAAGCATCTGAGACCTTACTTCCAAGCTTACTCAATAGTGGTGCTAACAGATCAACCATTGAAAACCATCATGTGGTGTCCTGACACATCGAGAAGAATAGCCAAATGGGCTATCAAATTAGATGAATTTGACATAATCTATCAACCACAACTGGTAATGAAGGCACAGGTGCTAGTAGATTTGTTGCTGAATGCACTTGCGGTACTAAAGAAGTTGATCAGAGATGATTAATGAAAGAGAAATGGCTGAAGAAGAACTTGATTCTACATGGATACTCCACATAGATGGAGTATCTAATTCTGTTGGCTATGAAGTAGGATTGATCCTAGCTAGTCCCAAAGAAAACATTATCGAATATGCTCTTTATTTTTCTTTCCATGCATCAAATAATCAAGCAGAGTATAAAGCACAACTAGTTGGGTTAAAAATCATCCAAGAACTCAAGGTCTAGAAGATTAAAGTCTTCACAGATTCCCAATTGGTCATGAAGCAAGTAAAAGAAGAATTTGAAGCCTGAGATGCCATCATGATGAAATATCTGGAGAAGGTACAAACTTTAGTAATCGAGTTTGATTTCTTTGAAATATCTCATATTTCTCGATCTAAAAACTCTTGAGCTGATACACTTTCTTGATTGGCCATTATAGCCCCTAACTCCCTCGGTCAGACATATATTGAATATCTTGAAACCCCCAGTACTGAAGAAGGCATGGCGATACAACAAGTAGAACAAGAGCTCAGTTGATGGATCCCATCATGAAGTATTTGAATGAAGGTGTATTACTCGAAGATGTCATTAAAGCCAAATGAATACGGTGGATGTGTTGACTCCTGTCTTGATTTTGATGAATAATAAAATACTTAAGTCAATTTGATACTGATGTGGCAACATCCGCTGACGTGGAGCCTATGCAACCGTCAGCTAGCAGCCACAGGGGTGGGAACTGCCACCTAGATACGGCCCCCGACCGGGCTTAACAGCAAGCCCTTCGTTTGAGGTTAGCTCCCAGTCGGGGTCGAGCATATAAAGTGAGCCCCCCTGCCGAGGTTAGCTCCTGGTCGGGGTCAAGCTTATGGGGCAAGCCCTTCATCCGAGGTCAGCTCCTGATCAAAGCAGAGCTCATAAAGCCAGCTCCCCCGTCGAGGTCAGCTCCCAGCCAGGGTCGAGTTCACAAGGTGAGCCCTCCGTGTGAGGTTAGCTCCCAGCTGGGGTCGAGCTCACATTGCCAAAGGCGGACCTCTCTGGGAGGTCATTCCCTATTATACGAAGGCCAGAATTCCTGCCAGCAGTAAAAGAGGGAAAGATCAATAAGAATTCAAACCACGGCATGGAGGTCCCTGTCCACTTGCAACCTTGGAAGGTGGCACATGTCCTGCCACTAATGCCAGTCCTGCAACATGTCATCCGCATGCTCTGCATGAGGTAAGCCCCGTTAGACCCAGGGCCCTGTAGCATGCTGCCATGTCAACAAACATACAGTCAAAGATCCAGAGTTCTCCCAAAAGGGGAACCCTATCAAAGCCATAGGCCCTGCACTGCTTGGACGGTCCCCTCCGGGAATGAAAACTCCCCATGATGGCATGGGGCTCGAGGGTGCAACGCCTAACACGAGAGAAGGAGAAGAGAGGGGGAAGGAAAAGAAAAAGAGAGAGGATCCGAGAGTAAAGGGAGGAGCAAGAGGGCCCTCCAGAGAGCTCTCAGGAGAGCTCCCCAGAGGGTTCACCGGAAGCTGGGAAGAGGACCAGTCTGAGAGCGAAGGAAAAGCTCCAAGAGGCTTAAGGATCGCCTCCTCCTCCAGAAGGACCATTCTGAGAGGGGAAAGGGAAGAAGGAGAAGCTATGGGCAGTGGCAATCCCCTCCGAAGAAGACACTGCAAGAGGGCACCTCAAGAAGGACACCGAGACTAAGCCTCCGATCCAGGTGGGGCATCACCCAAGGTGTGAGGTAAGAAAGGTAAAAGGCAAACACAGGAGGAGCAGGGGAGGTAAGCAAGCGAGTTCCCCCGAGAGCTCGGTGGCCCAGAAACTGGCTAGAAAACCTCCCCACTCCCCGCTCTCCATTCCTTCTTTCTGTCGCTTAGGCATTATCATCCTATTCTTTATATTATTCGAATATCTTTATCATGTCACCCCATGAGGCGAGGGAATCCCCCGAGCTTTGGTGTGGGCACCAGACCTCTGGTTAGGATTTCAATTTTCAGAATAAGGCTTCAAGCCTAGCCTCAACCTTGTAATTTTCTTTTGCTTTGAATTAAGTTTGTATTTTGACCAGTTGGGTCAAATTATGTCCTGTACTGAGTCCAGTCACAAATTGAGTACAGTCTGAGTCTGTTGGAAGTATGGGTCCATGCAAGAATTGGTCTTAAAATTTAGTCTCTTTGGAGCCAAGTCAGAAAGGAATCCAACTCAGCTCAGGGCCCACCTTTTCATCCTATGTGGTGCCATGACAACTTGCCATGCAAGCAGCACACTCTTCATCTTTGGATGCCCAAAGTGGAGGAACATATCACTTGACACTAGCCCTCTTTCGCACCCCCTATCAAGTTCTTTTCCAAGTAAGGGTTGTCGGCCAAAGGGAAGGTTAAAGGGGAGTTGAAGTTGGGAATTCAAATCCCTTGCTTCAAGCCCTCCAATCAAGTCTTCTTCCTAAATTGTTTGAACCTCTATGGAAGGAAGGGACAAGATCCATGGGCGCCTCCACTTCTCACTCCCTATGTCATGCTTTGTACCAAAAAGGGATGCACAACCAAGGAAGGAAGAAGAACACATGCCTTGCTCCAAGCCTCACTTCATGCTTTCTTCTAAAATAAAGGAGCTACTTTCCAAGTTCAAGGCACCAAGATCTCTCCTCCAAGACTTGCATCATGCCATGCCCATTCAAGACCAGCTCTTGGTCGGCCAAGGAGAGAAGAAAGTCAAAACTTTTGGGCGCCCATTCAAGAACTCTTGTAATTTTTTATTTGAATTTCAAAAGGGTCCTAAGGTGCCTATTTAAAGGACCTAACCCCTCCTTTGTAAGGTTAATCTTTGATGAATGAAAGACTATATTTCTTGAGTCCAATTTCTCTTTAGTTGCCTTCATTCACTAGGAACGTCGATCTCCGTGAGGGAGCACCTTCGCCTTCGGGCGTCGAGAGGTGTGAGACCTCAAGTTACCATCACTTCCGCAACTCCATCATCCGACTCCGAATCAAGAAGAACTCCACCATCTCTACAACAACTCTCTTTCTTTCTTCGATTGCTTTCTTCCGATTGAAACCTAACCCTTCTTTGAATGCTCGCAGGGCCTCTCGGTGACACGAGTACGGAGATGGTTGCCCTTGCCATCGAGATCTTCGGACAGCCAGTCGGCGCATCCACAGGGTTGACGGCTGATCATCCAGCCGCTTCCGCCAGAGTGATTGACCTCTGCATCGGGCGCTTCAGATCTTTGAGGTATGCCCCCTGACTCCTAAGTAGGTATTGATTGGAGAGCTAAGTCCTATGGGGTTTCTCAATCCCAGGGACCTCTCTTTATCATTGCTTAGGGATTACTTGATTGCTTGATAGTTCTTGTTATTATAGAACCCTAGATCAACTCTTACTTATTTTCGGGAATCCAAAAAAAATCATAAAAACCTAAAAATCATAAAACCAACAAATCACTTGCATCATTCTTCATTTTGCATTTAGTTAGTCCCCCATCATTTATGGTATCAAATCTTTGTTCCTCATCATTTCTGGTATCAGAGCATGGTTAGGACTTAGCACTTCTTAAAGTACTTGGATAAGGTGCTTCACCAGGACGTCTGGTCTTAGGAGAAAAGTAGGGTTTCAAGACCCTCTCCTCCCATTCCACGGGGATCTCCTAAAGCGTGTAGGGGTGCCATTGTGATAGGCCTTTGAAGGAGAATACAAGAAGAATAGGTTTAAAAGAACAAAAAGATTTTGCATCTTAGATTTCATCTTTGAATTTCTGCAGTTTTCCTTTCCATACATGGTGTGT
This sequence comes from Areca catechu, assembly GCA_021397845.1. Taxonomy (NCBI): domain Eukaryota; kingdom Viridiplantae; phylum Streptophyta; class Magnoliopsida; order Arecales; family Arecaceae; genus Areca; species Areca catechu. Next base: position 81,166,115 of record CM038044.1, on the reverse strand, counting down.
TGTTTTAGGTGGTACTACCTGTAGGAATCTCTAAATCTTGTGATTTTTGTTTTGATAGATCACATGTAATTCGAAGTATTGTTGGTAATTTTATCAGATTTTATTTCAGTTTGTACAATTTCTACAAGCCAAAATATTACCTAAGAGCAAGTTCTATTTTGAGAATTTCAACAATTTGCATTTTCTTATGGTTTCATTTGTCATAAAGCTTAATCTTGTATTTAGAGTCATATCATTTCATTTCCATCATCTTAACTCTGTTATCATACATCAAAAAACCCAAAAATATAATTTAGAGACATCTCATTAGATCATTTGCTTGCATTCATTTTCATAAATCACTTTAAGGGCGGCAATTTGACATAGGGTCAGGATTTCATTACCTGTCCCTAGCAACAAAATCACTAACTTGCATATCGAACCCAAGCTCTAACTAAAATCCATTAGACACTTAATTTACTCTAGAGAGCTTAGGGACACCAATTGGTCGAGTCAAGACTAAGTGTCTATTCTTGGCGTTAGCCCATTATGTGTGTGCTGCTGCTCTTGGTTTCTAGGCTTGGTGATTCAGGGCTTGTGAGTTTGGTCTGCCTACTTGGCCAATCCTAGATTGGTGTCTAAGGTTGGCATTCAGGGACCTCCACTCCCCTACACCTACCTGGCCAAGCACAGAGTTACTACAGACTGGTTTGCCACCCTGACTTAGGCAACTGGTTGAGATTCTAGGTCTAGTAGATCATAAACAATTTTGCGTGCTTGACTCATGTTGACTAGATCTGGAGTCCCTTATCATCCCCACCATTTCCAATCAAGTGAATTTATGGAGAATGAAAGAGAAGATCAACTCAAGGTTATTCTTGAGCAATTGGCTAGGATAAACAGTAGGCTAGACAAGCTTGATGATAGAGTTGGAGCCATAGAGAAGAATAGTCCTAGGCCATTTGTCGAGCCTGAGTCTGAATCACCTTTTTTCCTTAGGGATTACCCTCATCATGAACCATCCATAGAGGCTGAACCTAGGAGAATTCCCCATTTTAACCCAGCCCAAGAGATTCACCCTAGGAGACCTAATCAGAAGTTCCTGAACCAGGAAGAACTGCATGAGTCTGATGACCTGTTAGGAGTAATTAGGTGCATCCTTATCCAGGACATAGTGCAAGAAGATTGGCGTAGGACTAACATCCTACAAACCTTTGCTAGACTAGGGAATAAGGTATGCAAGATCATAGTTGATAGTGGAAGTTGTGTCAATGCCATTTCTTCAAGTACTGCCAAATCCCTAGGATTGACCCCAGTTCCTCACCCTAACCCTTATAAGGTCTCGTGGATTGTTTCAACCTCCATACCCATAAATTTTAGGTGCCAAGTCTTGATCAAGTTGCAATCTTATGAAGAGATGATTTGGTGTGATGTCCTTCCCATGGGCGTTAGTAGCATTATTTTAGGACAACCTTGGCTGTACGATCATGATGCCACCCTTCATGGTCGGACCAATTTCTGTACCTTTAACCACCATGGGAAGAAATCTACAATCAAACCAATTTAGCCTAAGGACCAGGTTAAAAGAGAATCAAGTAGCCTTAAGGAAGAGAAGCCTGGAGTCACCCTGATCAAGTCTAAGGAGTTAAAGAAAGAGGTTACTGAGGAAGAACCCTTTAACGAATTTCAGGAAGAAAAGGTTGAACATTTTGAGAATTTAAATGAGAAAACCCCTGAGCCCATTGAAGTCTTTAAGTATGAAAGGGTTGAACCTATTGAAAATATAGGGAAAGAAACTTCGGAGCCCATCAAAGAATCCAACAAAAACATGTATAAGCCAAGCTTAGTAGAGGAGTATGGTGAAGATGGGCCCAAGGTTGAAATCATTGAGGAATCAAAGGAAAAAGATCCTGAACCCACTAAAGAATTTGAAGAAGAAATGATCGAGCCAAGATCACATTTAGTTAATGAACATGAGGGTTCGCCAGTCTTGTCCATAGAAGGAGTTCAGGAACAAACCCTTAATGAACCGACCCAAAGAGAACATCCTCAAGAGATAGTTGAAGCTCTGAAGGGATTTGAGGATGTACTTCCTGATGAGTTACCTGATCAACTTCCACCCTTGAGAGACATCCAGCATACTTTAGACTTGGTCCTAGGATCCTCTTTAACAGACCTTCCTCACTGTGGGATTGACCTTAGCGAGCCCCAAGATCTACCGGAACAAGTGGACCATATGACACCTATAAAACAATGTCCAAATTTTAAGGTCATCCTTGGTGTGGTATGCATGATGAGGATGCAATCATGTGACTCTAAAGGAGATTAACCAAAATTTAACTAGCAATTCCTACTTGCATATGAGTGATTCAACATATAAGATCAAGGAGATCTAAATAAGAAACCCTAAATGCTTATACTTAAACCCAGCTAGGAGGACTATCAAAATCTTAAAGAAATAGGACAAGATTTGAATTTGCACACAAGTCAAGCTAGCCCTATTTAATGATCCTGATCTTAAAAGACTAGGAGTTTAAGCATTGAAATCTCAAGCACAAGGGATTCGCTCTTTAAGGTTCTCAAATGAAAGATCATACCACATAAGATGGGCCATCTAACTTTCTGGTTTGTAGCAAGTAATCCTTCCTCCTGGATCTGGAACCTAGAGAACCCTGCAACAAAGAAACCAAGATGATTAGAAGCTTAATTAGAAATGAGAAGATTGATGGAACTCAAAAGAAGAGTTTGTTGGAAAAGATCCTTGGCGCCATGGTGGAAGCTTGTGTTGGTGTTGATCTTCTTCTTGTGAGGATGTCCTTAATTCGCCTTGAAGGAAGAGGATTGCTTGGAAGATGAAGAGTAAAAGAGAAGGATTAGGGAGAAGAAATGATGGAGGGGAGGAAGAGGTTCACTTAGGCACAAAGATCCACATAGGCACATAGAAACACATAGAAAATTTCTGAAAATTTGTATTCATTCATCAAAATTCCTCTTTACAAGGGGTGTCCAAGGCTTTAAATAAAGCCTCACAAATTTTGAAATTTCAAATCCCCAAACAAGTGGAGTAATATAAGGGGAGAGGGCTGATTTTCTTGCTTGAAATCCTCCTTGGCCAACTTCCTTGAATTTGAACTTGGGATGGCGCCCTCTTGTGGTGAGGTGGCATGTGAGGTGGCATGTGCTCCCCTCTTGACATGGCATGTGGTCCCAAGTTGAGGTGGCGCAAGTGATGTGGCATGTGGTCCCCAATTGAGTTGGCTTTGGTCTTGATTTGGGGTATACATTGTGAGTCTTCTTTAGGCTTGATGCTAGTTGACCCATTTGGATTGGACTAAGACTAGACCCGACATGGACTCGACTTACATGATTATTTTGGACTCAAAAGAAAGATTACAGGACCCAACATGGACTCGACTTACATGATTCTTTTGGACTTAAAATAAAGAAAGATTACCGGACTCTCTAGTCCAACCATAAAGATTCGGAATGGGCTTGAATTGGTTGGAGTCTCTTTCTGATTCTGGTGCCCGCACCAATTCTCCCCGAGTGGGAGGAACTCGACCCTATCGAGTGATAAGTTTCTAATATATCCGGGTCGATTTGTTGTAGGTCCTCTTTGGTGATCCAGGAATCTTCAGATTCAGGACGTCCTTGCCATCGAACCAGATAGCATTGGTAGCCCTTATTTCTAGTAGTGATGATCTAGTCATTCAAGATCCTTTCAATTCTTTCCTTTCGCTCAGGAATATTTGGTGGTGGACACTCAATTGGCATTTCACTCTCAAGAGAAGTGTTAGGACCAAAAGGTTCATCCGGTATCAATGCAGGTTCCTTGTATTCTTTCAGATCGGAAATATTAAATGTAGAACTAATGCCATAACTAGGTGGTAAGTCTACTACATAAGCATTAGGTCCAATTTTCTTTATTATTTTGAAGGGTCCGGCTCCCCGGGCATGGAGTTTCTTCATAGTTCCCGGAGGAAACCTTTCTGGTTTAAGCCTAATCATTACAGAGTCTCCTTCATTAAATTTCTTTAACCGTTTATGTGAATTAGCCATATGCCTATAGAGTTCATTGCTTGTTTGAATCTTCTGACTAATCTCCTTGTGCAAACCCTTAACATGCTGTACATATGACTCAGCAGACTCAGATATTCATGTATGTACTGGTAATGGAATTAGGTCTAAAGGTTTCCTAGGTCTGTATCCATGGACCACTTCGAATGGACTTTTCCCAATAGACCTATTAATCGAACTGTTGTAGGCAAATTCAACGCGAGGAAGTAGTAAGTCCTAGTTTCCTAGGTTGTCGCCGACTAAACATCTTAAGAGATTTCCTAAGCTTCGGTTTACTACTTCAGTTTGGCCATCAGTTTGAAGATGATAGGCCGTAGAGAATTTCAGCTTAGTACCTAACATGTGCCAGAGGGTTTTCCAGAAGTAGCTAGTGAACTTGACATCTCTATCTGACACAATGGTCTTGGGTAAACCATGAAGCTTAACCACCTGATCTAAGAAAAGCTTGGCCACTTTCGAAGCATCTAAAGTTTGAGAACACGGGATGAAGTGCGCCATTTTGGAGAAATGATCGACAACCACAAAAACAGAGTCATGTTTCCTAGAAGTTTTAGGTAGACCTACCACAAAATCCATACTGATATCTTGCCATGGACCATCAGGGACAGGTAAGGGCGTGTACAGACCGGTGTTCTGTCTTTGCTGTTTTGCAACAGCACAGGTCCGACACTGAGCTACGATCTGGGCAACGTTCTTTTTAAGACCAGGCCAAAAAAATTATTCTTCCATTGCTAGGATGGTTTTGTTCCTGCCAAAATGTCCTGCTAAACCTCCAGCATGGACTTCCCAGATCAGAAATTCCCTAACAGAGGTCTTGGGAATACACAACTGATTTCCTTTGAAAAGGTATCCATCTAACAGTGTATAATCACTAGGCTCACTAGATGGTCTTTGTTGGAGGGATTGATAGATGTGACCAAAATCAGGACATGTGGGATATTCATCTTTCAATCTATCGAACCCTACTACTTCAGTGCTCACAGAGGTTAACAACATAGAATGGCGGCTCAACGCATCAGCAACCCTATTTTCAGTACCGGCACGATGTTTCAAAACGAACGTGTAAGCTTGTATGAATTCTACTCATTTCTCGTGCCTAGGGTTTAATTTCCTAAGAGCTTCGTGATCAGAGAACAGGATAAACTCGTGGGGTAGAAGATAATGTCCCAATATCGTAGAGCTTGAACTATAGCATACAGTTCTTTATCATACGTGGAATACCTTAGTCTCGCCTCATTTAACTTTTCACTGAAGTATGCTACTGGGTGATTCTCTTGACTCAAGACACCTCCAATTCCAACCCCAGAAGCATCACAAGCAACCTCAAACACCTTGGTAAAATCGGGTAACCTTAAGACAGGTGCTTGTGTCATTTTCTCCTTAATTGTTAGGAAGGCCTTACCTGCTGCTTTAGTCCACTCAAAATTTCCCTTCCTAATACAATCAATGATTGGTGCCACTATCGTACTGAATCCTTTAATAAACCTTCTATAGAAGGTGGATAACCCATGGAAACTACGGACGTTGTGGATAGTCTTAGGCGTAGGCCACTCTACTATAGATTTAATTTTCTCAGGATCAGCGGACACCCCTTCAGATGTGACTACGAATCCTAGAAAGATAACTCTATTTGTCAGGAAATCACACTTCTTGATATTGGCATAGAGACTATCTTTTCTCAGGACTTGACAAACTTGCTTCAGGTGGGTTAAGTGGTCTGCCTTTGTTTTGCTATATATAAGTATATCATCAAAATAGACCACTACAAATCTTCCGATAAAAACCTTTAACACCTGATTCATTATTCTCATAAAAGTGCTGGGTGCATTGGACAGACCGAACGGCATGACTAACCACTCATATAATCCATCTTTAGTCTTAAAAGCGGTCTTCCATTCGTCTCCAGGCCTAACCCTAACCTGGTTAAAAACCTTTAACACCTGATTCATTATTCTCATAAAAGTGCTGGGTGCATTGGACAGACCGAACGGCATGACTAACCACTCATATAATCCATCTTTAGTCTTAAAAGCGGTCTTCCATTCATCTCCAGGCCTAACCCTAACCTGGTGATAGCCACTTTTTAGGTCTATCTTGGAAAAAATTGTCGATCCAGCTATCATATCTAACATGTCGTCTAGTCTTGGGATTGGGAATCTATACTTTACAGTGATCTTATTAATGGCACGGCTATCTATACACATCCTCCAGGTGCCATCTTTCTTAGGGGTCAGCAGAGCAGGGACTGCACATGGACTTAAGCTTTCCTTAATAAACCCCTTCCTAAGAAGTTCACCCACTTGCCTTTGCAGTTCCTGGTGTTTAGTTGGGTTCATCCTATAGTGAGGCAAATTAGGTAAAGTCGCTCCAGGGATTAAATCTATTGCGTGTTGTATGTCTCTTAAAGGTGGGAGGTTATCGAGGAGATCTTCTGGAAACACATCCTCAAATTCTTTCAATAATTGGACCACCTCTTGAGGGTGTTCTACAGGGCTGTGGTCCTTAATTTCCTTAGCAACTACTATCCAAATAGGTGCTCCTTCCATGATATCTTGCTCTAATTCTTTTTCACCTATTAAATTTAATCCAGTCTTCTTATCTTTCAAGCTGCTAGCTCCTCTCTTGACATTATCCTTAGGCTGGGTTGGATGAATGACAATTTTCTTGCCATTGAAATTGAAAGCACAGGAGTTTGATCGACCAAAGATGGTCACATCATGATCAAACAGCCATGGCCTGCCTAAGATGATGCTACTTACCCCCATAGGAAGCACATCACACAAGATCTTTTCCTGATAGGATTGAAGCTGGACTTGAACCTGACATCTTGACTTGATTTGTATAGAAGTGGAATCGATCCAGGACACCTTATATGGATTAGGATATGGTACAACGGGTAATCCTAGACTTTTGGCTGCGTTAGTGGAAATGGCGTTGACACAGCTTCCACTATCGATGATGATCTTACAAACCTTTTCTCCTATCTTAACAAATGTGTGTAGGATGCTAGTTCTACGCCAGTCTTCTTGCTCCTTGGTCTGTGTCATGATACGTCTCACAACTCCTAGCAAATCTGATGAGTCTATGTTCTCTTCACCCCCTTCATACTCTTCATACTCATCAGCTAAACAATCCCGTGCTTCATAAACTTCTTCTTCACCAAACTCTAGGGGTTCTGAATCTTCTTCTTCTACCTCCCCTATATGTAAAGCTCTAGAGGGGCATTGGCTCATGAAATGGCCTGTTTTGCGGCACTTATAACAAACTCGTTCTCTTTCACCTGGAACTTCAGGGCTCTTTCCTTTATCTCCTCTGGGAATTAAGGGGGTGGTCGGATTCGGTCTAAGGGTTGGATTCGAGCTGGACCTTGTTCTATTGGCGGGACTAGGGACTGAGCTAGGCCTGCTAACAGGAGGGTTAAACCTAATAGGTTCAGGTCGTCTAAATGTAGCTCTCCTTTGAAACCTCTCATAGTCCGTGGCAACTTGGTATGCCTGATCTAAATCATGGACTTCCCTTAAAAATAGTTCCCCTTTTATATCATCATTCAACCCTGATCTAAACCTTGATAAAGTGGCTGCTTCAGACTCGACTACGTTGCATCGCATCACAAACTCATCAAATTTAGCAACGTATTCAGAAACGGTCTTGTTACCCTGTGTCAATCGTTGCCACTGATCTAATAACCTTTGCTGATAAGACATAGGCAGATATTTCTCTCTAAGTTTCCTCTTCATATCTCTCCATGTTGCTATAGGTAAATCTCCCCTTTGCCTTGATATGCGTTCCACGTTTCCCCAATATAACCGAGCCTGACGAACTAGTCTGATTTTGGCAAACTTAAATCTTATCTCTTCTGACATATCATACCAGTCAAAATACTGATCCATGTCAGCCTCCCAGTCTGTGTACACCTTAGAATCTAAGCTTCCCTCAAAGGTTGGTGCATCTAGACGGATGTTCCTTAGGGCCCGATCATCCTGATCAAAAGTATCATAGTGAGGCTGGTGGGGACACCGGAGGCACCAGAATAAGACAGAGGCTTTTTCAACCCTCTGTAAATTGATCAATAATTTATGAGTCCATCTGTAATAAGGGCTTAGCTCATCTGAGTCCATTTTAGTTGTTATTTGAGTATTTTTAGTTGTTATTTCAGTTCTGTACTAGTCAGCTCATGTTGAGCTAGTTCAGTCCAATGCTAGTCAGCTCATGTTGAGCTAATTTTATTTTTTTGAGTCCTGTCCAAGCATACTGAAGACTCAAGACTATATCATACAAGTGAAGACCAAGTCCAACTAGATTGAAGACATGGAAGTATAGCACAAGTCCAACCCAGCTTGAAGATTTGAAGACCCCAGGAGGAAAATTCAGAAAATCCTGATTTCTTGCAGATGCCCTCCAGATGCCCAGATTCCCTTCCAGATGCCAAAGTATATTCATAGATAATGGCATCCATGATTCCAGAGGTCCATCTGCATCCTAGCCCAAAGAAATCAAGCCCAGGTGCCAAGCCCAAGCCCCTAAGAAGCAAGATACCAGGGAATATTCCTGCTACCTGGCTGCCAGGCCACCCCAGCTTCCAGAGGCCCAAACCCATGCACCCGAGCCCCTTTGGGCCAGCCTTTTGCTGCTCCTAGAAGCCCAACACGCCCCCCTAGGCGTCCTTGGAGTCTTGACCAAGTCAAGAAAATTTTTAGGGATTTTTCTACCTAATATTTCCTTATTTTCTAGCTAGGGTTTGAGAGGGAAAATGATTCTTATGTAAAGACTTATGTACCCTTACTTGGAGCCCAAGGTTAAGGGTCTATTTAAGGGACCCTAGCCTCTTGTATGAGGGGAATTTTTGATGAATGAAAACCTTGAGTTCTTCTATTGAGTGGTGTGATACCCTGCTGTGTGCATAAAGGGGTTTGTGAGAGTTCTTCTTCCCGGTGTTTGCAATCATCTTCCTGCTGCCAACAAACCCTCCAGATCCCTGGATGCCCACTCCAAAAGAAGCCTTCCCTTGCTGTTTTTACTTTGTTTTCTTGTTCCTTTGTGAGCTTTCTAACCCCTGACAGGTCGTTTGCAGGTCCCTGAGTTCCTACGAATCCAACGACTCCAGCCAAGCCTCAATCGGATCACCGAGCAGAAAGCCGGGTATCCGCGGGTCTTTGGCTCGGTTTTCCAGGCCGCATCCGTCGAGGAACGAGAGACCCCTTCACTGCGATCTTCATAGACATTGTCAGGTACACCCCTCTACCTCCAGTAGTTTTATTGTTGGAGAACTTGCCCTAACCGAGGCTTCTCAGCCCCGGCGGTCCTTCTTTGGTACTTTTCTAGGTCCTAATCTGCATGCTGATCTTCAAAAATTCATACAAAATTCCCTACAAATAATTTTGATCTAAAATTTGGGAATTAATCACCTAACTCAACATGTAAAACACACAAAAAAAATTGCATGCATATTAGTTCCCCATCAGAGGCCTTCTAGGAGATGGCTCTGGAGTATGATCAACATAATCCTGATGCGGTCTTCTTTGAATTGGGTCAGGTGTGTGTTCCTGTCGTTGGGCTCTAGGATGAACTGAAGGTAATCTGGGTGAAGGTGGTTCAGTTGGGGTCAACCTAGCTTCTTCTAGGGTTCCTACCCTTTCCTCGAACTGACCAAATTTAGCATCCAAACGGTCCATCTTCTCGATCATAGATCTCATAAGGCTTTCCATACTAGTATCCATGGATGAACTAGGTTGGGCTTGTGAAGGGTGGTAAGGTGTGCCTGACCTAGTTGTCATGCAAACAATTAAACTCAGACCCGAACTACGAGTTTTCTAAACTGGTTAGTCCAAATAAACTGAGTTGACTAGATACAATCAAATCAACAGCTACTCTCTTCCACTGGCCAGTCAGGAGGTGGGTCTGTGGGAGGTTCCCCCAGCTTTCACCGGGTCCTAATTAAAAATCACAAGAACCGCTTAGGCTTGAGCCACTTAACCTCTATCCTTGACACCAGCTTTCAATAATAGATGAAGAAATGGGTTGCACAAGCTTTCCCAATTGAATTGAACTGGACCTAGAGTTCCAAGCTAGTTGCCTAATCAAGGTGGCAAGCTAGATTGTAGTAACTCTATACTTGGCCAGGTTTTAGAACAAGGGGAGTGTGAGATCCTGTCTCTGGCCTACCTATGCCCGGTGGAATTGGCCCGATAGACGGATCAGCACCCAAGCCCTTAGTCCCAATTCTAGACACCAAGTAATAGGGCACACACAAGACTAGTTGACACAATGAGTTGACAATAACCCGGGCTCGACCAAATTGATGTTCCTAACCCACTAGGGCAATTAATGTCTAATCAATTTTAGTTAGGGATTGGGTCGATATGCAATTTGGTGATTTTTGGGCTAGGGACAGGTGATGAAATCCTGGCCCTATGTCAATTTCATGCCCTTAATTTGATTTGTCATGAGATGCATGCAAATTTCAAATTTCAGGTGCAGAAGTAGTGTGTTGCAGTTTAAAAGTGGTATTGATAAGTGCAGAAAAAAAAATGTCAGAAAAATCTAAAATCATAGAAAACTCCTAACTTCTAGATGACATACCAGATGAAACGAGAATTCAAAATAAAATCTGTACTATTCTAGGCAGATTCTGAAATGAAGATAATGAAAAGGAACATAACAGAACAGAGACCCTAATAACACTGATGGACTGCAGGAATTTTCATTTTTTTTGTAAATTTTTTTTCAGATTGAAATTTAAAACAGTGATAAGAAACTTAAAATGGAACAGGAAAAAAAATATTCCAACAAGGAATGTGATACTTGCCTTTGGAGTTGCAGGCGGGTTACAGTCAGCCTACAGAAAATACAGCAAGCAGAAAAACAGAACGTGCCCAATACAAAATTCACAAATTAAATCTAAGAAGTCCTTTGGCTTTCTTTTCATGGGTCAGTCACAATGACACCCCGACATGCCTTAGGAGATCCCTGTGGAATGGGAAGAGAGGGTGTTTAAACCCTACTTTCTCCTAAGACCGAACGGCCTGGTAACGCCCCCGATCCAAGTACTTCAAGGACTTAATGCTATGCAATCAGGAACTTATTCTACCATGCTCTGATACCAAGATTGGTGTGGTATGCATGATGAGGATGCAATCATGTGACTCTAAAGGAGTTTAACCAAAATTTAACTAGCAATTCCTACTTGCATATGAGTGATTCAACATATAAGATCAAGGAGATCTAAATAAGAAACCCTAAATGCTTATACTTAAACCAAGCTAGGAGGACTATCAAAATCTTAAAGAAATAGGACAAGATTAGAATTCGCACACAAGTCAAGCTAGCCCTATTTAATGATCCCGATCTTAAAAGACTAGGAGTTCAAGCATTGAAATCTCAAGCACAAGGGATTCGCTCTTTAAGGTTCTCAAATGAAAGATCATACCACATAAGATGGGCCATCTAACTTTCTGGTTTGTAGCAAGTAATCCTTCCTCCTGGATCTAGAACTTAGAGAACCCTGCAACAAAGAAACCAAGATGATTAGAAGCTTAATTAGAAATGAGAAGATTGATGGAACTCAAAAGAAGAGTTTGTTGGAAAAGATCCTTGGCGCCATGGTGGAAGCTTGTGTTGGTGTTGATCTTCTTCTTGTGAGGATGTCCTTAATTCGCCTTGAAGGAAGAGGATTGCTTGGAAGATGAAGAGTAAAAGAGAAGGATTAGGGAGAAGAAATGATGGAGGGGAGGAAGAGGTTCACTTAGGCACAAAGATCCACATAGGTACATAGAAACACATAGAAAATTTCTGAAAATTTGTATTCATTCATCAAAATTCCTCTTTACAAGGGGCGTCCAAGGCTTTAAGTAAAGCCTCACAAATTTTGAAATTTCAAATCCCCAAACAAGTGGAGTAATATAAGGGGAGAGGGCTGATTTTCTAGCTTGAAATCCTCCTTGGCCAACTTCCTTGAATTTGAACTTAGGATGGCGCCCTCTTGTGGTGAGGTGGCATGTGAGGTGGCATGTGGTCCCCTCTTGACATGGCATGTGGTCCCAAGTTGAGGTGGCGCAAGTGATGTGGCATGTGGTCCCCAATTGAGTTGGCTTTGGTCTTGATTTGGGTATACATTGTGAGTCTTCTTTAGGCTTGATGCTAGTTGACCCATTTGGATTGGACTAAGACTAGACCCGACATGGACTCGACTTACATGATTATTTTGGACTCAAAAGAAAGATTACAGGACCCAACATGGACTCGACTTACATGATTCTTTTGGACTTAAAATAAAGAAAGATTACCGGACTCTCTAGTCCAACCATAAAGATTCGGAATGGGCTTGAATTGGTTGGAGTCTCTTTCTGATTCTGGTGCCCGCACCAATCCTGAATAACCAAGGTCTATTTCATGTTTCCCATAAGCCACCCCAAGACTCCGATTCTTATTTCCTACCCTTTCCTGAGCCTTCTCACATTTCTAGAGCCATGGGGTTACATTTTGCCGAGATTTCTAGGTTGCATGAATTCCTAAAGCCCATCCCATTTCCTACCTAGTTCTGGTATACCTTATGGCATTTGCTAGGGATTCATGGTAATTTTTCTGGTGCATACCAATCTAGGGTCAAACCTAGAGAGTCAAAAGTTTGTTAGGTTTAGACCCTAGGAGTCCAATAATTTTTTTTTTCTCAATAGGAATGCATAGTTGAGTCTACATTTTGCATCATGTTAGGATTATGCATTAAAAATAATTTTTAAAATAATTTGGCTGATTCCCGGAAACGAGCTAAAGAGTTCGATCAAAGGGATTCTAGTGGGGACACCGGAAGCACCAGAATAAGATAGAGGCTTTTCAACCCTCTGTGAATTGATCAATAATTTATGAGTCCATCTGTAATAAGGGCTTAGCCCATCTGAATCCATTTTAGTTATTATTTGAGTCTTTTGAGTTTCAGTTATGTACTAGTCAGCTCATGTTGAGCTAGTTCAGTCCAGTGTTAGTCAGCTCATGTCGAGCTAATTTTATTTTTTTGAGTCATGTTCAACCATATTGAAGACTCAAGACCACATCATACAAATGAAGACCAAGTCCAACCAGATTGAAGATATGGAAGTATAGCCCAAGTCCAACCCAGCTTAAAGATTTGAAGACCCCAGGAGGAAAAATTCAGAAAACCCTGATTCCTTGCAGATGCCCTCCAGATGCCCAGATTCCCTTCCAGATGCCAAAGTATATTCATAGACCAAGGCATCCATGATTTTAGAGGTCCATCTGCATCCTAGCCCAAAGAAATCAAGCCCAGGCGCCAAGCCCAAGCCCCTAAGAAGCAAGTTATCAGGGAATATTCCTGCTACATGGTTACCAGGCCACCCTAGCTTCCAGAGGCCCAAACCCATGCGCTCGAGCCCCTTTGGGCCGGCCTCTTGCTGCTCTTAGAAGCCCAACACGCCCCCCTAGGCATCCTTGGAGTGTTGGCCAAGTCAAGAGAATTTTTAGGGATTTTTCTACCTAATGTTTCCTTATTTTCTAGCTAGGGTTTGAGAGGGAAAAGGATTCTTATGTAAAGACTTATGTGCCCTTACTTGGAGCCCAAGATTTAGGGTCTATTTAAAGGACCCTAGCCTCTTGTATGAAGGGAGATTTTGATATATGAAATAAACCTTGAGTTCTTCTATTGCTTTGAGTGTTACCCTGCTGTGTGCATAAAGGGGTTTGAGAGTTCTTCTTCCCGGTGTTTGCAACCATCTTCCTGCCGCCAACCATCCTTCCAGCCCCCTCCAAAACTTTCTTCCCTTTGCTATTTTCTTTTGTTTTCTTGATTTCCTCTGAGTTTTCTAACCCCTGATAGGTCATTTGCAGGTCCCCGAGTTCCTACGATTCCAACGACTCCAGCCAAGCCTCAATCGGACCACCGAGCAGAAAGCCGGGTATCTATGGGTCTTTGGCTCGATTTTCCAGGCTGCATCCATCGAGGAATGAGAGATCCCTTCACTGTGATCTTCACCGGGCACTTCAGACGTTGTCAGGTACACCCCCTCTACCTCCAGTCTTTATATTGTAGGAGAACTTGCCCTAATCGAGGCTTCTCAGTCCCGGCGATCCTTCTTTAGTATTTTTCTAGGTTCTAATCTGCATGCTTGTCTTCAAAAATTCATACAACTAATTTTGATTTGTAATTCGAGAATTAATCACCTAACCCCACATATAAAATATACAAAAAGAATTGCATGCATGTTAGTCCCGCATCAAATTCTGTAATGATTAGGCTTAGGCCTGAACGGTTTCCACCAGGAACCGTTAAGAAACTTCATGCTCGTGGAGCTGGCCCCTTTAGAGTGATAAAGAGAGTTGAGCCTAATGCCTATGTTCTTGAGCTACCCCCACGGCATTAGCTCGACTTTCAATATCTCAGACTTAGTCGAGTACAGGGAACTAGCAAACATACCTAGCAAGCCATTTGGGCCTGACCTTTCTATTGAGAGTGAACCCGAACCTGAGTGTCCACCTCCAATCATACCTGAGAGAGGAGAGTGGATCGAGTGTGTCCTGGATGACCGAGCTTTCACTACCCGGGGCAAAGGTTATCAACATTTCTTAGTCCGATGGCAAGGCCGATATAAGTCCGATGACTCATGGATTACCCGGGAGGACTTGCACCGCCTCTTTCCCGACCTTCTAGAGGAGTACCTAAGCCAACTCAACTCTTACTCGACAGGATCGAGTTCCTCCCACCCCGGGAAAATTGGTGTGGGCACCAGACCTCTGGTTAGGGTTTTGATTTTTGGATCTTGTAATAAGGCTTCAAGCCTAGCCTCAACCTTGTAATTTTCTTTTACTTTGAATTGAGTCTGTATTTTGACCGGTTGGGTCAAATTGTGTCCTGTACTGAGTCCAGTCACAAATTGAGTCCAGTCTGAGTCTGTTGGAAGTATAAGTCCATGCAAGAATTGGTCTTAAAACTTAGTCTCCTTGGAGCCAAGTCAGGAAGGAATCCAACTCAGCTCAGGGCCCACCTTTTCATCCTATGTGGTTCCATGACAACTTGCCATGTGGGCAGCACACTTTTCATCTTTGGATGCCCAAAGTGGAGGAACATATCACTTGACACTAGACCTCTTTCCCTCCCCCTATCAAGTTCTTTTCCAAGTAAGGGTGGTCAGCAAAAGGAAAGGTCAAAGGGGAGTTGAAGTTGGGAATTCAAATCCCTTGCTTCAAGCACTCCAATCAAGTCTTCTTCCCAAATTGTTTGAACCTCTTTGGAAGGAAGGGACAAGATCCATGGGCGCCTCCACTTCCCACTCCCCATGTCATGCTTGGTACCAAAAAGGGATGCACAACCAAGGAAGGAAGAAGAACACATGCCTTGCTCTAAGCCTCACTTCATGCTTTCTTCCAAAATAAAGGAGCTACTTTCCAAGTTCAAGGCACCAAGATCTCTCTTCCAAGCCTTGCATCATGCCATGCCCATTCAAGACCAGCTCTTGGTCGGCCAAGGAGAGAAAAAGTCAAAAGTTTTGGGTGCCCATTCAAGAACTCTTGTAATTTTTCATTTGAATTTCAAAAGGGTCCTAAGGTGCCTATTTAAAGGACCTAACCCCTCCTTTGTAAGGTTAATCTTTGATGAATGAAAAACTACATTTCTTGAGTCCAATTTCTCTTTAGTTGCCTTCGTTCTCTAGGAATGTTGATCTCCATGAGGGAGCACCTTCGCCTTCGAGCGTCGAGAGCTGTGAGGCCTCAAGTTACTATCACTTCCGCAACTCCATCATCTGACTCTGAATCAAGAAGAACTCTACCATCTCTACAATAACTCTCTTTCTTTCTTCGATTGCTTTCTTCCAATTGAAATCTAACCCTTCTTTGAATGCTCGCAGGGCCTCCAGGTGACACGAGTACGGAGATGGTTGCCCTTGCCATCGAGATCTTCGGACAGCCAACCAGCGCATCCGCAGGGTTGACGGCTCGATCATCCAGGCCGCATCCGCCAGAGTGAGTGACCTCTGCATCGGGCGCTTCAGATCTTTGAGGTTTGCCCCTTGACTCCTAAGTAGGTATTGATCGGAGAGCTAAGTCCTGCGAGGTTTCTCAATCCCGGGATCCTCTCTTTATCATTGCTTAGGGACTACTTGCTTGCTTGATAGTACTTGTTATTATAGAACCCTAGATCAACTCTTACTTATTTTCGGGAATTCAAAGAAAATCATAAAAATCTAAAAATCACAAAACCAACAAATCACTTGCATCATTCTTCATTTTGCATTTAGTTAGTCCCCCATCATTTCTAGTATCAGAACTTTGTTCCCCATCACTCCATCTTAGAGGTTCTGTTCCCCACGATCGTCCCACTGACTTGATTGACAGAGTGTCCTCGCTGGAATCCCCGACCTTGGTCTCTCCTATTTTGTAGGTCAAGCGGGCCGAAGAGTCGACCCTCGAGGAGGAGGAAGCACCCCCGGTGGGAGAAAGAGGCACCCAACACGGTGGCGACATGCTGGAGCTACGTGCCATGATGATCCAGGTGGCAATAGATTGGCACGGCAGGATGGGGGGGTCGAGCTACAGACGACTCAGTAGTTGAGAGGATATCGACCAAGGCTAGGATCCGGGCCCTCCAACCGATGGAACGATTGTAGCTGACCCCCTGCGGAGAAAGCAGGGGACACGAGGGCTCCCCCTTGGGTGCCTCCCCAAAGAACGAGAGGAGAAGGGTCCGGCGATCGTAGAGAGAGGGGCTTGTGTTTGCGGGTTTCCCGAACACCTGCCACCCCTCGCGGTACTCTCCGATTAGACCCAGAGTCCAGGCACTCCCTTGTACGTGGAGGCTTCCGCCATCTTGGGCAAGCCCAACGGGTAACTCCCTTCCCCACTACCTTTGTAATATGAAAACTGTATTACTATTCTGTAGGAGAAGCCCCTGCATCACTATCAAAGGCAAGCACCATAGCCTCCCCCAAGGTCGAGGGATGGCAGAGGGATGCTACCCACCATGTGACCCGCAGCGGGGCAGATTAACAAGAGATGGGACCTGACCCCGGGGGGCAACCTGTCGATCATGGATGGTGCATAATCGTAACCCCATAGAGGACCCCAGTGAAGGGGTCAAAGACCGACTAGACGGAGCCTACTACCTCACCGGTCCCCGATGCTCATGGATCAGGAACATGAGCAATTCAAGGGGTGCTACCAGTGATGTAAACTTCCTCTCAATTACCTAAGCCCCTTTTTCATGCAACTCTGTCGTTTACCCATACAAGGATGTCTCCGTCCAACTCAAAGTCCGACGGGCACAAGCTGGGCCCCATATCAGGCTTGCCTCCATAATCATGCTCATAGCTTAGAGGTGGCACCAAGATGTCATCTACCGTGAGACTCATAGTGTTGCAGCCCATCATCAAGACAGGTCTCCCATTAGGCCCACCTACTTCAACCGTACTCATAGCCCGGAGGCGGCTCCAAGATGCTATCTATCGCGAGACTAACAACATGGCAACATCCTCTTCACAAGTGGGCCCCTCCATCAGGCATGCTTTCATCAACCGAGCTCATAGCCCGGAGGTAGCACCAAGATGTCGTCTACCGCGTGACTCACAGCTTGGCTTACTCATAAGTCTGGCACCTCACAACCTCATGGCAGCGCTCACATCCTGGAGGCGGCACCAAGATGCCATCTACCATGTGAGTCACAGCATGGCAAACCGAGAAGCTACGGCACCCCATAACTCCTCAGCCATGCTCACAGCCCAAAGGTGGCACCAAGATGTCATCTACCATGAGACTCACAGCATGGTAGCCCATCAACAAGCTGGGTCCCCCATCAAGCCCGTGCTCATCAACCGAGATCACCTGGAGGTGGCACCAAGATGTCATCTACCACGTGATTCATAGCCTGGCTTACCCATAAGTCTGGCATCTCATAGCCTCATGGCCGTGCTTACAGCCCAAAGGCAGCACCACGATGCCTTCACTGCATGACTCACAGCATGGCGAATTGAGAAGCTCGACATCCCATAACTTTTTAGCCATGCTCACAGTCCGAAGGTGGCACCAAGGTGCCATCTACCGTGAGACTCATAGCACGTCAACTCCTCACCAACAAGTGGGCCCCTCCATCAGGGCCATGCTCATCAGCCTAGCTCATAGCTTGGAGGTGGCACCAAGATGTCATCTACTGCATGACTTATAGCTTAGTTACCCATAAGTCTGGCGTCTCATAACCTTATGGCCATGCTCACAGCCCAGAGGTGGCACCAAGATGCCATCTACCGCATGACTCATAGCATGGCAAATCAAGAAGCTCGGCACCCCAAAACTCCATAGCCATTCTCACAGCCCAAAGGCATAACCAAGATGTCATCTACCATGAGACTCACAGCATGGTAGCCCATCAACAAGCTAGGTCCCCCATCAAGCCCGCCTTCTTCAACCGAGCTCATAGCTCGAAGGTGGTGGCAGGGCAATCCACCACCTATCACGTGACTCATAGCTCGGCACCCTCTTTAACAAGCCGAGCCCACTCCATTGGACTTGTACTTTTCGATCAGGCTCATGACCCTTAAGTGATGATAGGGCAACCGGCGATCTATCGAGAGGCCTGCAACTGGGCAATCTCCAAGTTGGGTCCTTCTGACAGGCCCGTGCTCAGTTGCCCCACTCATAGTCTTGAGGCATAGTTAGGGATTCCTAGAACCATGCCATCTACCGTGAAACTCACAGTTTGGCACCTATAAGCTAGGAAACTCATGAAGCCCCGCATCCCTAGCCTTACTCACAGTCCGGAGATGTCTACCAAGAAACTCTAGAAGTCCCAAAATCTACCCCTTGACTCATAATGTGGCAAATCGAGTCGGGACACTCTAGAGGCCCTACGTCTGATTGCCTTACTCATGGCCCGGGAATGTTGGTGAGGAATCCTTGAATTCCCATCGTCGGTCACCTAATCCATGGCTTGACAAGCTAAGGAGACCCCCCAAAAGCAGTCCAAGATGAAGAAAAGAAGAATGACAAGCAAAGTGAAGGGATCACAAAGCGTTCCGACTGGAGGAAGAAGAAAGAAAACTACTCTCATCAGAACGTCCCTCACTTCGGAAAGAGACTCCCAGTGGATCGGGAGGCCGAGTAGAGACTCCCAGCAACCTGGAAGGCCAAGCGAAGGCCCCCAGTAGCCCAGGAGGTCGAGCAGAGACTCCTAGTAGCCTGGAAGGCCGAGCAACAGGTTCAAGCTCGATAAAAAAAGAAAAAAAGAAAAAAAAAAAGAAAAGAAAAAGAAAAAAAAAAGAAGAGAGAAGATTGAACAATAACCATAAAGGAAGGGATGTTTTTATTGATCAAAATTCTCTTACATCTTATGGAGGCTCCCGATAGGTCGGGAGACCTCCTGCTCCCGACAGGCCGGGAGACCTCCTGAAATCCTAAGATATAAGATGAAGGGTGGATAGACTGAAGCCCCATCTCCGCTCCTCGCCTAGTTAGTGAGCAGATCCTCGTAACATCGGTGCAACACCCACTGGAGGGCTCCGACCTTAACCTCCATGATTGGTGTGGGTGGCCTCGGTGGGGGTCTGCCAGATCTTTAGAGCCAAGCATCGGCTTCGCCTTTACTACACAGTCCTCCTTGGAACTCATCGATCTCGTGATTCCAAGGGTAGCTACAGCAGCTCCGCATCTGGATGGTCCTATTTGCACCATAGCGGCCGTGGCCCCTGCCATAGTGACCACGATCCAGGCCACCACCTCCTCCTGTAAGATGTCCGATCTTGCCAATTGGGAGGTGGCTCTGGTTGCCTCCACTTTTGAGACAGCCTCTTTCTCTGCCCCAACTGCGTGACCAGAGGATCTCCCCCTTTACATCTAAGGGGGAAGTTTCGAGCTTGATAGATTTCTTCTTTGAAATAGATGCCCATGCCTTGACACTGGCCAGTGGCTCTTGGAGAGCCTTCATTTGGCCCTCCAGGCCTCAGGCTGAAATCCTAAACTCTACCAAGAGCCCTCCCTCAGCGTAGACTGAGGGAGAGGGATTGAAGAGGGCAAACATGGAGGGCAACACCAGAACCAGAAGGGGGCTAAAGAAGAGGGAAGGAAGCTTTACGGAACCCTGGCCATCTGCATTCGAAGGCCTTTTAAAAGCTAGCAGCCAATCGAAAGTTGCCACGTGTCGGCTCCAGGCACCTCCTGATGCTTCGGTTCATGGGATGAGCACCCTGATCCAGCCAGGGCATTGATGATCCCTGTGTTGGGAGACTGAGTGCAATGCCTTGTTAATATAAGGGGACGGTCTTTAAGGCATGGCCAGTCAAAGTATTAATGGCATAGAAGGCACATCCCTCCACTGTAACATGGTCATTACTCCCATCGTCCAAAGCGATGCTTCATTCTCCAGACTCAGGAGTGGGGGGCATTTGATGTGGCAACATTTGCTGACATGGAGCCTAAGAAACCACCAGCTAGTAGCACGGGGTGTGGACTGCCACCTAGATGTGACCCCCAGTCGGGCTCACAGGGCGAGCCCTCCATCTGAGGTTAGCTCTCGATAGGGGTTGAGCTCATGAAGCGAGCCCCCTGTCGAGGTCAGCTCTCGGTCGAGGTGAGCTCATGAAGCGAGCCCCCTGTTGAGGTCAGCTCCCAGTCAAGGTCAAGCTCACGGGGTGAGCCCTCCATCTGAGGGTAGCTCCCGATCAAAGCAGAGCTCATAAAGCTAGCCCTCCCATCGAGGTCAGCTCCCAGCCGGGATCAAGTTCATGGGGCGAGCCCTCCATCTGAGGTTAGCTCTCAACCGGGGTCAAGCTTACGCTGCCGAAGGTGGACCTCTTCGAGAGGTCTTTCTCTACCATACGAAGGCCTGAATTCTCACTAGTGATGAAGGAGGGAAAGATCAACAAGAATTCAAACTACGGCACGGAGGTTCCTGTCCTCCTGCAACCCCCAAAAGCTGGCACATGTCCTACCACCAATGCCAGTCTGGCAACATGCCGCTCACATTCTTTGTGCGAGGTAAGCCCCATCAGACCCAGGGCCCTGTAGCATGCCGCCACATCAACAACCGTATAGCTAGGGACCCAGAGTTCCCCCAGAAGGGGAACCCTATCAAAGCCATAGGCCCTGCAATGCTCGAGCATCCCCCTTCGAGAATGGAAACTCCACGTGATGGCATGGGGCTTGAGGGCACAGCGCTTGCTGCAAGAGAAGGAGAAGAGAGGGGGAATGAAAAGAAAAAAAGAGAGAATCTAGGAGCAAAGGGAGGAGCAAGAGGGCCCTTTAAAGAACTCTCAGGAGAGCTCCCTAGAGGGCCCACCGAAAGCTCGGAAGAGGACCAGTCCCAGAGCGAGGAGAAGCTCCAAGAGGCCCAAGGATAGCCTCCTCCTCTGGAAGGACCATTCTGAGAGGGGGAAGGGAAGAAGGAGAAGTCATGGGTAGCAGCATGTTGGGTTTCAGTGATGCAGTTAAAGGATGGATTTCAAAATTTTTTATTTTGAAACTCCAAAGCAACTTGAAACCCTAAGCCCAAGATTCCTCATTTATTATGATTAACAAGTCATTCAATTTGGGTTTGAAAAAATACCTGGAATGCTAATTCCTTCTTTTTTTCACTACGCACATAAATGCATGCCCTCCAGAGGTGATCCACACAGGAATTGATCCTAGGAAGCACTCCTTAGCTGGTTGCTTAAACCACTAGGACTCTTCACTTTGGCCTTTCTTCCTTTGGCAGCCTCTCCTTCCTTGCTCAAACTCTTTCCCTCCCTTAGCGCACTCTTAGACCTCTCCAAAACCACTCTTCACTCTCTTTTTTTCTTCTTTATTCACTTCCTAAACCCTTATCTTAAAATAGTGAACTTGTCTTAAGACATGACCTAAGTTCTAACAAGGGAAGGAAGGGACAAGGAGAGTGTGGTAGAGTGTGAGTGTAATAATGCAGGAAAGAAAGAATGAAATTATATACCCATCGGCCTAAACACCGATGGTATTTATAGAAGATGGAGAGGTGCCAGATAAGCCTTGTCATCAGCCTTTGATCTATCCAAATATAGATCATATAAGACCATTCACTAAGAAGGAGTCTTATCTTGAAGCACCATGTCCCTTCTTGCGCCAAGAGACAAGACTTTTTGTCTCTTTGGTTCCTAGCCGAATTCTCCACATGCCACATGTCATTTTCTAATTACAAAAAAGCCAAGAGATGTGGCTTTTTAATTAGAAGCATCGATGTTTCAAAATGCCTTAAAGCAGAAGGACTCTACTTACTAGGATTAGTGCCAAAAATGAAGAGATGCTTTTCTTCATTTGTGCCAACTCCCTTCCACCGAATTTTCTCTTTTGTTGACTCAAAGTCCACATGAGAGGGTGTGGAGATGAGGAGGAATCTTTTTTTAGGCTTATCTAGAAACTAAGTCCCATAAGTAGAAGGACTCTAAGTCCATCCGTGCCCTATTTATTCCTTGCGCATGAAAGAAGTTGGTGCCAAGAGTCCCCTCCACATAAGACTCTTCAAATAAATAGGATAAAGGCTTATTAAATCTAGATAAAACCAGATAAATGCTACCCCACCTTGGACTCAACCCAATCTAGGATTTCCTCAAATAGGCTAGCCCATTAAGTAACCTTTAGACCCAATTCAATTAGGCTAGGAGTAAAGTTAGCCTACACATGCCAGTGTGCAATTTAGCTAACTAATTAGGATCTCATGACCATAATAAAATGCCAATTTACTTCCTAGGCCAATTCTCTAATGTTTGTGATCCTTTGGATTCCACATCTAGCCAGCAATCGGTCTAGGTCTGTTGACTCTGTTATTGATTTTGATGATAAGCAAAACAGTTAAGTATAAGTTGAGTCCTAATGATTTCCTTGAAGTATATTTTTATAGAAAAAGGTGCTCACAAATTTGAAAAAGTTTGTTTAATTGAAGAAGCCAAGTTTAGATGAAAAGATCTGCTAAAAAAGGACTTAGACAATCAAAGTTTGCTTGAATGGTCAATTGCGTGAAGTATAAATCTGTTTCAGCACAAGTTCAGTCATTTCTATGAAGATTTCAATGAGGTGTCGACTCAAAGTGTCGACACATGACACCAAGTATTGACACATGGAAGTGAAGTATCGACTCAAGCCAGTACGCAAAGATTATTTCAGATGGCATGGCTGAAGTGTCAACACATGATGCGAGACAATTATGGGAGGATAGTCAAAGAGCTAAGAAGTCTCTATTGGAAATTGTGTTCCAAAGCCAATCGCTTAGGCTGTAGGCGATTGTGCTCAGTATTGTAATTTGTCTATGAATTAATAAAACTTTATTTTGGCAGCTCATCACATTATTCATTTTTCTATAATGAACTCTATTTATGTGATGAAGTCCTTAGGACTGCACTGACTTCTATATAGAGAGGATATATCGAGTGGTCCTTTAAAAGGTTCATAACTAAAGGATACATTGTACAGGATGGCAATGTATCAAGTGTAGGTTATTGTGGTTCACATGGTTTGGTTGTCCTCTTGACCAAAGGAGTGTGGTGACATTGATGTGATCTGCAAGTGGGATGTGTGACATCTCATTGAACGTGACTCTGTGGAGCTCCTTTCTTCCAAAGGATTGCTCATAATTGTATATGGGTATATGTGTCCCTCCGACCTGAGGTCACCATGGTAGCTTGCAAGCAACTCCCTATGCTTTGGTACCGGACTACCCAGATTTCTAATCCAGTGATAGAAGGTTTCTGGATATAGGCAAGTACTTGTAGAGCAGTGGTGGACCAAGATGGATTGACCTGTCCAAGTTGTTTGGATTGAATGTCTCGCAGTATCTCAATTTAGCAAATCCTCGGTCGAGGTAGTCCTAGTGAGGAGTCACTAGACTTGCGAGGTTGAGACATGTTGTGGATTGACTTGTTAGGGTTGGCAGTCTAACCCTAGGTCATCTTGAGCATTGGAGGTCAAAGGGATGAATTATACGGTAACCATATGCCAGAGGTTCGATAGATTGCTCTCGCATCTTTGACCTATCTGGATGCTGGGACCCATTACTAGATGGTATCTTGTGCTGGTACTGGAAGTGTTCTAGTGCTACCATTTAGGTTCAAACCTATGAGGCACATGCCATAAAGGATTTCTTCCTGATTCGGTGATGTGGGCATCAGGGTTTGACTTGAGCCCTTCAAACTTCGGGGGATCTCTGATTAGGGTTCTGTGTTTATCGAGTCCTGTAATAAGGCTGTCAGCCTCTAGTTTATTTGCTTAAAAGGACTCTGTACCTCGACCCATCGGGTCGAGCTGAGTCTTGTAATAAGTCGGGCCAAGTCTAAGCCCATGAAGTCTTTAGTGGTTCAAAAGTTAAGTATCTTTTAAGCCTAACAAAGGCAAGGAGACATGTCAGCTCAGGGCCCACCTTATCTGTTTATGTGGCGCACTGAGGTGATGACATGTGGTTTGTTTTGGGCGCCCAAGAAAGGGGACCACTCACATGATCCATGCCCCCTTCCCCTCCCCTCTTCAAGCTCTCTTCCAATCTAGGATGGGCGATCATGGAAAGAAGTTTCAAATCCCTTGATGCATGCCTCCACTCAAGACTCCTTCCATAAAGAAGTCAAGCAAGAAAGGCATCCTCCATTCTCCAAGTGGAAAGAAGTTTCAAATCCCTTGATGCATGCCTCTACTCAAGCCTTCTTCCATAAAGAAGTTAAGCAAGAAAGGCATGGTGAAGACATCAAGCCTCAATCCAAGCCTTCTACCAAAATAAGCCATGCAAGGAAGGAAGGTCAAAGACCAATCCCCCTCTCCAAGCCTCCAATCATGCCACGCCTAGGATTATTCTCATTTGGTCGGCCTTGAATCAAGCCAAGAAAAGTCAAAGTGGGACAAATCCCTCCAAGCTAGCCTTACTTCATGTTTACTACCAAAACCAAGCAAGCAAAGAAAGAAGTTCTCCTCCAAATTTTGGGCGCCAAGTGTAATGGGGTAGTTTAAATTTCAAAGTGCTCTTGGGTTCCTATTTAAAGGACCCAAACCCCTCTTGTAAAGGATAATTGATGATTAATGAAAGAAAGCTTGTGTGTTCCATCATCTTCTTCAATCCTTGTCTCTTAGGCTAGGTTGAGTGAGAGCTTCCTTCGTCCTCCGGGACATCCCGTGGTGAGAGGCCACATTCCTTCGCCTGAGGGTGTCGCGTGGTGAGAGGCCACATTCCTTCGTCCTTCCGGGACATCGTGGGGTGCAAGGCCCCAAGTTATCTTCATCGACACCATCATCTGAACCCCATCTCCTCAACCCTTTCCTTTGTTTTTCTTTCCACCTTTCCATCATCTAAAAGGAAAAAAAAAAAAAAATTAATCCTCTTTGTTTGCCTACAGGTCCCCTTGGTGCCACGACCATCAGCGAAGATTTGCTTTGCCACTGTGACCACCCGATCGAAAGCCAGCCTATCCACGGGTTTGACAGCTCGGACATCCAGGTCGCATCCGTCAAGGTTGAGCGATCTCTGCACCAAGAGCATCAGAGTGTTGAAAGGTTTGCATCCCTATCTCCTAGGTAGGTATTGATTGTATCGAGCTAGTCCTAATCTCGGGGTTCCTTAATCTCGGGGTCCTGGTCTATCATTATTTAGGGATTGATCTGCTAGCATAGATTTCTTTTCTTTCAGTTTTCCTAGGTTCTCTTTGCTTGCAATTGGGAACCAAAGATAAAACCCTAAAAGAAAACAAGATACAACCACCTTTTCATCATCCGTGCTAGCATCATCATATTCATCGCCTCATCATCCTCATCCATCCTTCTTCGTTCCGCATCATCCAGGAGTCGATCAACGATTGGGAATCATTTCGGTATTAAGGCCAAACGGACTGATTGAGCACACATTGGATTTTTTCTGGTCCATCTGGTCTGATTTGGATTTTTTCACGTCTCTTCTTCTCTCTCCATTTTCATGCTGATTTGTTCTCTGCCAACTGTGTGGTTCCCTCCTCTTCACTGATCAAGAGCTATTTCGTATGGTGTTGGGGTTTTATTTGTACACCTCTCCGATCTCCTTCCCAGCCTTTATGTTTTGTTCTTTGCCTCTAATATTTCCTGCTTGAAGGCCGTGAGCAATAGAAAGAGTGGTAGAGGGCTTTCGGTGGATTAGAGAGGAGAAGAATAGAGCATGCTGCGTGAGAGAGAAGAAACAAGGGCCTGCAATTCCATTTTATTTTCTCATCTCCGATCAAGAGACCGACCATGAAGACCTCCTTCTCTCACGGTGACTTTTTGGTTTTCATGGTTGTTCTCCGTCTCTCTTTTTTATTAGTTGCTGGCCGTGAGGTGAAAGATGGGAGGGAACACAAGAAGGCCGTGACGTGCGAGTTTGGAGAAACAGAGCATGGGAAGAAAAAATAGGGCATGCGGTGAGAGGAGAAGAAACAGAGAGGGAGAAAGAACGTGAATAAGAGAGGAGAAAAATAGAGCAATTGATTTGAGAGGGACCGTGAGATCCTTGTTTTTTGGTTTTCCAGTTTGTGTGCTCTTGGTGGATTTTGGGTAGTCTTGGAGAAGACCGTCCATTAGGATCTTTGGTTTTTACTGCTCCACATAGCCATGTCCTGTGCTTTTGATTCCTGAAGGACTAGCATCCTTCCGGGAGTTTGATCAACGAGAGCCCGTGCATGGATACTCTAGAGGGTGGACATTTGGACACCTCGAGAGATTGGGATTGATCTCTTCCAGATCTAATTTGCTATTGAAGGAGTTCAACCGACTGATTTGAGTTACTACTGATATGTTCTGATGATTGAGGGAGTCGGCTTCTTCCTGCTTTGATCAGGTATATTATTTATTTTTGTTATCGTGCATGCTTAGATCTAGCTATTATCATGTTGTTTATAATTATTGTACTTGCCTTTACATGCCTCTGTATCTATTTCATGCATCATATTTATGTTTGATTCTGTGCATGAGTAGGTTTTTCCGTATACATGTTTAAAAAGCTTAATTATGCAATACCTACTCCCTAGTGCAGTGTGCCTAGGGTAGGCATCCGATGCACTGGTTTTCCTTTAGTCTCCCGGGATTAGGGTCAAGAATGGGATAACCAGGGCCTCACACCCCTCGATGTCTTGCAGGACAAAGGCAAACAGGGCCTCACACCCCTCGATGTCCCGCAGGACAAAGACATAGGGTCTCACACCCCTCGATGCTTGAAGGCGAAGGCAAGACCAGCCTCACATCCACTCCCTCACGAAGGTCGACGTTCTCAAAGAACAAAGGCAACACTACTAGGCCTCTCACCCTCCCCGCCCATGCGGGGGCGAACACTATCGGGCCTCTCACCCTCTCCGCCCATGCGAGGGCGAACGAAAAAAAACAATCTTCTAAAAAAAATTATTTTATTCTTCATTTCTTTCAATACAAGAGAAGGGTCCTTATATATGGACCAATTACCTAGGAAGCAAGTAAAGAAAATAGGATGCACCACAATTCTTCTTGATTTGCTGAGTGACAACATGGAAGGTTTTATACAATTTCCAAAAAAACTCAAGAAAAATAAGGAAAGAAGAGGGGGACCAAGGGGGAGACCATGTGGGGCGCCAAACACCTGCTCTTTTGTGCTTGGGGGGGACCATATCTTTCCTTAGCTGCTTGGCATGAATCAGGGGATTCATGCTTATCCACTTGACCTTCCTTTTTCACTTGATGGCGTGTGGAGTTGATGTGCTTGGAGGGTGGAAGGGGTGTGCTGGCATGTGGTCATGCATGGGCCATCTTCATGTGATCCTCCATGTAATCCTAGGTGGCACAATCAAGGATATGACTAGGACTCCACTTGGCTGCTGAGGTGGCTGGGCTCTCGAGTCCCCATCATTTCCCTGTAGTAGGGAGAACTCGACTCCATCGAGTTTGGCTTCAAGTCTCTCGTCTTCAGCTTGATATTATTTCCCTTGGACTCCAAACTGCAGATTGAGATAACCTTGAGATTTTTTTTTGTTGTCTTTTTCAAACAAATCCAGATTTTTTTTCTCATCAGCCCTGCTCAGAGATCCATACAACTTTGAGGTTGATGCGGCTCTGAAAATTGTGCAGCTTTGGAAACTATGCAACTTTGAAATGAGTGTAGAGTTGAAGTCGGCAAGAGGGGAGGGGATTTGCTTTCAAATTTGTGCAATCCCACTCCTTCCTCTCCATGGACTGATGATGAAGCAAAATGGATGGCTGGCATGGGGGTCATCACGGTCGGTGGAGGTTGTGATGGCCGGCGGCGAGCACGGGTGGCCGACGGGAATCTGGGGCAGACGGCGACGCGGGGGAGAGGAGCATGGCACGGATGGGCGGAGTAGCAGGGGAGGTACGGCCGGCGGTCGTGGGCTCTGGGGCTTTGGGCGGGGACTTTGGGCAGCTCCGCTGGTGGCCGGCGACAGTGCTGGGGAGGAAGATGGTGGCCATGGGTGCATGCGATGGAGGGTCCCGATCGGTGGTGGTTGGGCGATGGTCACGGAGAGAGTGGCGGAGCAGCAGGGGCGGACGGCTGTCGTGGGTGTTGGGGAGTTGGGCGGGGACTTTGGGTGGCTCCGTGGCGACCAGCAATGGTGCTGGGGAGGAAGACGGTGGCCATGGGCGCTTGCGGTGGAGGGTCCTGATCGATGGTGGCTGGGCGGTTGTCGCGGAGAGAGGGGAAGGCATCGTTGGAGATCTATGCATGGGGAGTTCTGATAGGCATCGGTGGTGCAAGGTGATGGCAGCAGAGAGGATCCAGTGGGAGACGGGGCGTTGGCGAGGCATCGCAGTGGTGAGGAGATCCAGCAAGGAGATGAGGGGGTCGGATGGATCGAGGAAGGAGATGATGGGAATAAGTGGAGGATAAGTTGGGGATAAGTAGAGGATAGCAAGAATAACAAGAATAAAATGTGATAGAAAAAGGAAATAACCGATATCCATACTGTTGGGATATCTTGGTTCATCTACAGAACCAGGCTCCGATTCGACTTATCGAAGCCCCGGTTCTCCAGACTACGGACTTCGTACTAAGCGAAGGCCAACTGCAAGCAACTCAAGGCTTCACACCGAACTACAACATCCGAAGGCCAGTCCTTCAGGTAGCACCTTCGACCCCGGCCGAAGTCTGAACTACTTATCGACTTTCGAAGACATGAACTTCGGTCCCCACCATAGACATGATTTCCGGCCTCGGGAAAATACCAAGCCTTCGGCCCACGCAAGGGGAAACCTGAAGCTTGAACCATAATTTGTTCCAAAAAGGAAACTGTAACCAACGGTTACAATCGACACTCATGCCATGGTCATGGCACGCAATTCCTGCAGCCATGCCTCCGATCTTGCTGGAACCGCTCATTGAGAACCGACGATCGCCAATCTGGGAGAGATTGGCTCCCCGTGATTTCCGGGAAAAGAGCGGGCCACAGACCGGAGGCCATCTTTTAAATATGGGTAAGAAGGATGGCTCGAGAGGTACGCGTGAATAATCTCGCATAGATAAACTTTCAATCTCCAAGAACTCTTTTTCTCTTCCACTCTTGACATCTTCCCCATTCTGTGGCTGGAATCTGCCACTGACTTAGGCATCGGAGTGTCCTCCATCGAAACAACTCCGGCAAGGGACCTGTTTTGCAGGTGAACCAGGGAGCGGTCCTGCGACGCAGCGGCTCTGACTGGCCGATCCAGGGACTCCATGCCAACAGATTGGTGCACCAGGAAGGGGGGCGTATTATTAACATTTGTTAAGCTCCCTCCCAAACAAGGGGAAGAAACAAAGAATTTTTTGATGGCAAGAGAAAAAGCTCAAAATGCTTCTACAAGTCCGAGTCGTGCTCCGTCTCAGGGGGTGCACCCCCGGAGGAGAACGATGTTCCACCTCCCATGGTTGTTGTGGGAGCACAGCAGTTCGAAGCTCTTATGAACCAGGTCACCAACCTGACGACCATGGTTCAAGAGTTCCAAGACAGAGCCTTTTCGGTGGCAAACCCACCGGCTGTTTCTAGACATAGCTCTCGATCCCGAAGAAGGAGAGCACCATGGGAGGATTCAGCGCAACCCTTCCCCCGTTCTCGGCCCTCTCCCTAAGGCCGAACTTCGAGACTGCCTAGGTCTACTGATTCCCCATAAAAAGGGAAAAGGCCTAAGCAAACTTCCTCCTCCTCCTCCAAAGACTCCACTCCGGTGGAGAGAGGGCCCAAGCAGACTCTCGATTATGATGGGAGGTTCAGAGCTATCGAATCAGAGATGGCAAGGGTGTGAGAATAGAGAATGCGGGATCAGAGAGATCCAGAGGACTTGATTGTGGATGATCTACGCCCAAATTACACTGACCGCATCATAGCTGAGGACATTCCTTGGCACTTCAGGGTTCCCCAGATGGAACCCTACGACGGCACCTCCGACCCCCTCGACCATTTGGGCAGCTTCAAAGCCCATATGATGATCCAAGGAGCTTCGGACGTAATGTACTGTTTGGTGTTCCTGGCTACCTTGAAGAAGTCCACTCGGATGTGGTACTCGAGCCTGCGCCCAGGTACCATTGATTCTTTTTTCGAGTTTAAAAAATTATTTGTCTTGCATTTCAGGACTTGCCGCAAGACTCCTCGGAATACGGACACACTCTTCCTCCTTCATTAGAATGAAGGAGAGAGCTTGAGAGTTTACATCTCCAGGTTTAATGAGGCCATGCTTGAGATCCCCGATCTCAACGAGCACGTGGCCATGTCAGCACTGAAGAAGGGGCTTCGAACCTCCAGGCTTACTTTTTCCCTGGATAAGAAGTTTCCTAAAAGCTATGCTGAGCTCCTATCAAGGGCTCAGAAATATGCCGATGCTGAAGAGCAGGCGGCGAATCGACATTTGATTGAAGGGAAACCCCCTTCAAAGAAGAAGAATAACAGGGGGCAAGGCCCCCAAACTTCCAATAACAACGGTGACAGATATGCAGATCGCCGGAGAAGCCCTCCCAAGCCCAGAGCATTGGGAGGAAGATTCGACTCCTACACCCCCCTCAACCTCCCTCGATAGAAGATCCTCATGGAGATAGAAAAAGAAAACTATCTCCAACAGCCCTGTCACATGAAGGCCTCCTCTTCCGCAAGGAATAGGAACAAATTCTGCTGATTCCATCGGGACCACGGCCACAACATAGAAGAATGCATCCAGCTGAGGGATGCAATCGAGGATCTCATCAAGAGAGGATACCTAGGGTGGTACATCGGTCACCAGGGATCCCGGTCGGAAGCAACTGTTTCCCAACCACCTCCCGAAGAGGCCGAATTACCAAATCAAAGGCCCACCAACGGAGGTGTAGGGATGATACACCGGCCCACCAACTGAGAAGGGATGAAGATGAAGCTTCAAAGCGACAGAAAGACAACAACTCCATCCTCTTCTCTGATGATGACCTTGCAGGAGTTCGGCTCCCGCACGATGACCCTCTTGTAATTTCGGTCATAGTGGCAAATTATGATGTACAGAGAGTTCTTATTGATAATGGAAGTTTGACAGATGTCTTGATGTACGATGCATTCTCCTAAATGTGTTTGCCTAGACATCAACTGCAAAGATCCCCCATACCACTCTCTAGTTTCGGGGGCAACCAAGTTTATGCTGAAGGGGAGATAGTGTTGTCTGTAACCCTCAGCTCCGAGCCTCGACAAAAGACATTGCTGATCAACTTCATGGTGGTCTAGATCCCCTCTGCATACTACAATATTCTGGGGAGGCCCGCCTTGAACAGGTTCCGGACTGTGATCTCCTCTCACCACCTCTTGGTATGCTTCCCCACCAGGAATGGTGTTGGAGAAGTTAGAGGGAACCAGTGGACGGCACGACAATGTCTAATGATTGAAGACAGGAATTTCAAGGTTCGACTACTCTAGATCAGCTGGATCCGAGGGATTCAACGGCAAACCTTGGTGAACCCATGTAGAGGACCATCCCGATACCTTTGAAAGAGGAAGATCCGTCTAGAGTTGTGCAAATCTGGAGCACCCTTGATGAGGAAACTAGAATGAAGCTAATTCGTTTCCTCAGGGACAATGCCGATGTCTTCGCCTGGTTAGCTTCGGACATGCCTGGGATTCCCGCCGAAGTGATTACTCATCGGCTGGAAGTAAGCCCTGGGTACAAGCCAGTGCGACAGAAGAAGAGGAGCTTCGCCCCCAAAAGACAGCAAGCTGTTGATGAAGAGGTTGGCAAGCTCTTTAAGGCAGGGTTCATCAGAGAGGCCCGCTACCCCGAGTGGCTGGCCAATATGGTAATGGTGAAGAAAGCTAGCGGCAAGTGGAGGATCTGCATTGACTATACATACCTCAACAAGGCTTGCCCAAAAGATAGCTTCCCTCTCCCAAAGATTGATCAATTGGTCGACGCTATTGTCGGTCACCAGTTGCTGAGCTTTATGGATGCCTTCTCCGGCTACAACCAAATCAGAATGGATCCGTAAGATGAGGAGAAGATGGCATTCATCACTGACAAAGGTCTCTACTGCTACAGGATGATGCCATTCGGCCTCAAGAATGCCAGAGCAACATTTCAAAGACTCATCAATAAGGTGTTTGAAAAGCATATGGGAAGAAATATGGAGGCCTACGTTGATGACATGATTGTCAAGAGTCTCCACCGGAGAGACCACATTCATGACTTGGAGGAGTCATTCAATGCTCTCCGGCGCTACCACATGAAGTTAAACCTGGCGAAGTGCGCCTTCGGGGTCACGTCGGGTAAATTCCTGGGCTTCCTTGTCACCAAACGAGGGATTGAGGCCAACCCCGAGAAGATCCAGGTCTTGAAGGATATAAGACATCCCTCATATAAAAAGGAAGTCCAACTGTTGATAGGGAGGATTGCCTCCCTAAGCAGATTTATCTCTCGGTCAGCCGAGAAATGTCTTCCGTTCTTCAAGGCACTTCAACAATCAAAGGGCTTCGAATGGTCCGATGACTGTCGCGTTGCCTTTGAAGAATTGAAGAAGTATTTGAAGACCCCACCATTACTTTCCAAGCCAAAAGAAGGCGAGGTCCTCTACCTGTACCTCTCTGCTTCAGACAAAGCAGTGAGTTCGATTCTTGTCCGGAAGGAAGAAGACGGGCCCCACAAGCCAATTTACTACATCAGCAAGATCCTGCATGACGCAGAAACACGATATGTAAGGATGCAGAAGCTGATATACTCTTTAGTGATTGCGGAAAAGCAACTACGGCCATACTTCCAGGCCCACGCTATCATGGTGCTGACTGATCAACCTCTCAAGGCCATTCTCCGATCTCCGGACACTTCTGGAAGGATAGCCAAGTGGGCTGTGAAGCTAAGCGAATTTGATATTAGCTTCCAGCCCCGAGCGGCTATGAAGGCCCAGGTGCTCTCCGATTTTCTGGCCGAGTGCACCTAGAAGTCCGAAGATGAAGCCTCTTCGAAAGAAGAAGAAACCCCGAAGGAGATGAAGTCTGTTTGGGTGCTTCATGTGGATGGAGCTTCCAATGCTACCGGGTGCGGGGCTGGACTCATGTTGGCTGAACCTGAAGGCCAGATTATAGAGTATGCACTTTGTTTCTCTTTCCACGCCTCCAATAATCAGGCCGAATATGAGGCCCTACTTGCCGGACTTCGGATCGCCAAAGATCTGGGAGTCTGGCAACTCCGAACCTTCTCCGATTCTCAACTGGTTATGAATCAAGTCAATGGAGAGTACGCAGCCAAAGATCCAACCATGGTGCAATACCTGGAGAAGGTTCAGGCTTTATCCTCCCAACTAAAACATTTTAAAATTATTCATGTTCCCCGATCAGAGAACTCCCAAGCGGATGCACTGTCTCGACTGGAAACTACAGCACCGGAGTCTCTCGGACGCACCTTTGTTGAACATCTTGAAACTCCAAGCATTACCGAAGAGGCTGTAGAGGTGCACCAGATTGATACTGAGCCAAGCTAGATGGATCCCATCATCAGATTCCTGAATGAAGGAGAACTATCTGAAGATAAGGCAGAGGCCAAGAAGACCCGCTAGATGGCATCTCAATACATCATCTTAGACAGAACCCTCTACAAGAGATCGTTCTCCCAACCACTGTTGAAATGCCTCGGACCCACCGATGCAGATTATGCATTGAGAGAGGTCCACGAGGGCATATGTGGGGATCACTTTGGAGGCAGATCTCTAGCATACAAGATTATTCGACAAAGGTATTACTGGCCCTTCATCCAGAAGGACTCAGCTAATTTCGTGTGGAAGTGCGACCAATGCCAGAGGTATGCCAATGTGCAGAAACAACCTGCGAGTCACCTGACTCAGTTGGCAGCCCCATGGCCCTTTGCCCAGTGGGGGATGGATATTCTTGGCCCATTCCCACCAGCATCAGGGCAAAGGAAGTTTCTCCTGGTGGCCATCGACTATTTCATGAAATGGGTGGAAGCCGAACCATTGGCCCAAATCACAGAGGGCAAGGTGGAAAGTTTTGTGAAAAATTCCATCATCTTCAGGTTCGGTATGCCACACGTCATCATCACGGACAACGGGAGACAATTCGATAATCCGAAGTTCAAGGACTTCTATGCTTGGTACCATATCCAGCATTGGCTAACATCCGTTGCTCATCCATAGTCCAACAGAGAAGCCGAAGTCACCAACCGGACCATCCTCCATGGTCTAAAGACAAGGTTGAACGCCGCCAAAGGGCTTTGGGCCGAAGAATTGACCTCTGTTCTTTGGGCATGCCGAACTACTCCAAGAACAGCCACCGGTGAATCTCCGTTCAACCTAGCCTACGGTACCAAAGCCATGCTACCTATCGAAGTCTCCCTACAGTCCCTGAGAATTTACAACTATGAAGAGCCTGAGAATTTCAATCGTAGAAGGATTGATCTGGATTTGCTATCAAGCACCAGGCTACACGCTCAGATAAGAATGGCGGTATACCAGCACAAGGTCACCAAGTTCTACAATGCAAGGGTGAAGGAGCAAACTTTCTGCATGGGGGACATGGTATTGCGAAGAGCAGAGGTGTCCAGGCCAACGGAACAGGGTAAACTCTCCCCCAAATTGGAAGGCCCATATCAAGTCAAAGAAGTCATTCGACCAGGGACATATCGACTCAAGACCCTGGAGGGGAAGACCCTATCCCGGCCATGGAATGTACAAAACCTTTGCAAATACTATCAATGAAAAAGTTTTTTTTTAAAAAAAAAAAAAAACTCCTATGCAAAGCTCCTCAACCCTACTCAACTCAGAATGGCTAGTTGCATCAACTGAACGACAACAGCCCAAATGACCCGATCTGAAAAATCGGTCAACTGCGCAAAGGAGAGTCTGATCCACTCACCTTATCGGTATGCCCGACGAGCACAATGGATGGCCTAACCAGGCCACCAAAAAGATCAAAGGCGCAGGGATGGTTTTTGTAACCTACCCTACGGTGAATCCGAACATGCACCGAGGCGGGCCTGAACAGCCTATCTTAATCACAACAGAAAGTGCACAGGGATGGTGTAAACACCCTACCCTATGGAAAATCCAAACACATGCCTAAAAGGACCACTGTTGTCTTCTCTGTCAACAACAAATACTCTCAGAACAGTCCAACGGACCCTACTTCTTCCCTACAAACTGCAAGTGGTCCACTAAGTCTACATTATGGACAAATCGTGATGCAACACATCGCAGAAAATACACGGAAAGAGGTAAAAGAAAAGATCTTTCATTTCTTTCAATTTTTTACAAAAAGAAAAGAAAAGAAAGTGAAAAGAAAGAAATAAACTCTCCTAAAAAGAGAGTAAGAAAAAGAAAAGAAACTCTCCTAAAGAGAGATAAAAAAAAAAAAAAAGTGCAGCAGCAGCAATAGCAAGGTTGGGAAATTTGCATTAACTCCTCGATGGGTTTATCCCGTACTGTCAGGGAGAGACCAGATGGGATGACGAAGGGTCCCAGGGCTTCTCATCCGAACTCGAGTCTGACCCATCATCGAAGTTAGAATCGAATTCGTGGCCGGTGAAGGGAATGGAGGGTTTGATATTATCCAAGCCCTTCAAGTCATAAAACTTGGAGGCTTTCCTCCGGCACTCCTAAAACCCCTTGTGGAAGGAGTCCAGGGCCACCCCGATGAGCTCATCCTTGAATGAGGTAGAAGTTCTGAAGTTTGCAATGGCATCCATCGCCTCCTTCTTCGCCTCCTCCGCCGTCGTGGTCGCCACCGTGACTTGGGCCCGGGCCTCCCTTAACTGAGCCTCCAGAAGGTAGGCCTTCTTCTCGAGATGGTCCACTAGAGGCTCTTCCTCTTCGCCTACAGGCCCAGATGACTCCGGTCTTTGCTTCCTCTTGGGGTCAATAGCCCTCCTCTTCGCTGCACGACAGAGCTCAGAAGTTCTGAATCTCATGGCTAATAGAAGGAAGACACCAATGGAAATGATGGCCTTCGACGGCAGGGGGGCAGGGTCCTATTTATAGAAACCCTGCGCCCATGACCGATTGCAGGGAGGTGCATACCACGTCCTTCTCGGTCGTATGAGAAGGTGCCACGTGTCTGGGTGATGCTTCGAGAACCAGAAAGTCTCTCGGAAGCCATCCCTAAGACCACAACCACCATCGCTTCGAATCCGGAGAAATCCGTATTGTGCGACGGCATCATTAATGATCTCCTTTTGGAAAAAAGAGGCTCAGCGGCTCATAAGGCGCAAGAGATTACGACTGTACAAATTTTGACGTGCCACGTGGACAACGATGATCCTAATCAAATCCCCCTAATTATTGATTGGTGGGGAGATGACTCCTGTCAGCCCCAACGGACAAGCTTAACATCCGAAGAATGGCAACGCAATGGAGTTTTGGTCCGTTCAAGGGTTCGTCCTCACTGACTGAACAGCCTTCAGCCATGACTATTCAACCAAGCAGAAAAGAGAACGGTAAAATTGGCTCTTATCGACTGGACGGCCTTCGGAGGCTATCGTTCGACTAGGCAAAAGGAGAAACGATAGAACCGTTTTAGGCTACACATAAGGCACAACAATGCATATGCAAAGAAAGGAGAATTCATTCCAAAATCTGGGAAAATTGCAATACAATGTTCATTGGCAATACAAGTAAGAAAGGAAGAAAATACATTCAGAGTGATCCAGGTCACTCAACATCAACAGGAGAAGGCTCCATACCTTAGGACTGGAGCAACTTGTCAACTTGCTCGGAGAGGATCTCATCAATCTGGGGCGGGATGGGAGAACCTTCAGCCTGGACTCCTCCAGCATGAGTCGCCTCCTGGGCCGAGATCAAGCTGGGATCACCTCTAGATTTCGACTGGGGTAGCAGCCTCCTCTGCCAGACATAGCGACTCCTTGACCTCCCCTGCGGCTTCGGCCTCCTTCGCTTCTTCTCCTTCCTCTCCAATTATGTTGTAGGAGGGGATCATCGAAAGGTCGAGGTGAGGGAGGGTCTCCTTTACCTTGGAAAGCCCGTCGTTGAAGCCGTGCTGGTATGCATACAATGATGCTTCATCAATCTCTGTCTGAAATTGTGAAGACATCTTGAAGTCAGCCATGGGATTGTCTATTTGCTTCCTCAAAGCTTTGGACTCCCTCTTGGCGGCTTCAGCCTCCCTCTTAGCAGCTTCAAATTCCAGGATCGCCTCTTCGGCCCTCTTAGAAGCCTCCTCCACCACCTTGGACAGGTTCTCCATCCTCTCTTGATTCTCCCTAGCAGTCCGCTCCAGGGATTCAACTTGCTTCCTACTCCTGTTCCACCCTGCCTCTTGTCCCACTATCCTCAAGTGGGCGCTCTTCAGTTCACCCTTTAGGTCACGAACTTCATCAGTTACCTGGACAAGACAGTCCTCCATGGATTGCTTCAGCTCTTCGATTACTTCTCTGGCAGCCCTAGAAGTCTGAAGCTCCTCCTTGAGGTCATAGATGAGGCTGTCCATGTTTCTCAGGCCTACTCCATGAAGGTGAAGTCATAGACCAACTACATCAAAAAAGAAGAATCGAGGGTCAAATAACTCTCAAGGAAAAGGAGGCGGTGATAGTCATACCTATTGCAGGGCGGCGAAGCCAGAATCAGACACCTTGAGAAAGCTCCGGTTCTGAAGAATTGCCAGGTTATGGTGCTGTATCGTACCCTTCAATGCCTGCCTGGCTTCCTCCGGAACCAGCAGCTCTCCCATAGGCGGGAGCTTCGAAGGGTTCATCGAATGGCCTCCGGTTGAAGAAGCTCTGTAGACCGACTCTCCTTCGATTTGCCGTGCTTTGCCCCTATCAGTAGCAGAGGGGCAAACCGGTGGCACATCCACTCCTTGAGGCGGGCCCCCCGTTGTGTTGACTGGGGAGGCGACCACCGCTAGAGTCTCGATTGGATAGGGCCTCGCTGGAACCCCTTCCCCAGCCGCTGCATTTTCCCCCGAGGTGCCTCAGGAGGATGAAGTGCTTTGGTCCCCTTCGGGACCATCTCTCCGAGCCTTCTTCCAAGCTGCAGACCTGGTGGAAGCGGCCTGTGCAACCCTCCTCTCTGAAGTCTGGAGAAGCCAGCTCAAATTGCGCTTCATCCCACCACCTGCAGGCAAAGGGGATCACCTCAGTTAAATGAACTACAATGAAACCTAAAGTAGAGGAGCAGAAATTTCCACTGCTATACCTATTGAGGAGAATTTACTGATTTCCGCTCGATGGAGGTTCCTCTCCTCCAACAACTCTCGGATAGGAGCAACTTCTGAGTTGGTCAGAAGATCATAATCCAACTGATCGGCCGCCAAGACTTTCTTTCCGTCATTGGCGGTCAGGTGAGGCTTCTTCCATACAGTGTCGAAGCCCCATGGGTCGAAAGACAACATAAATACAAAGACAGGTTTCCACCCATGGATGGTGCTGGGCATGTCCTTAATCACCCTGCAGCCCAATCTGGGACCGATCACCCACCATCCGTTGCTGTGGAAGTCCCTCTTGAAGACGAAAAGGGCCGAGAACAAGTTGGTCCTAGGCTCTACGTTGGCGATGCTGCACATGACCAGGAACCCGCAGATGTTCCTGATACTGTTTGGGGTCAACTGCGCTAGCACCACTTGGTACAAGTGAAAAATCTTAACAAAGAAGGGCTGCAGGGGAAACTAAAGACCAGCCTTCAGGTGATCTTCATATACAGCTAGGCACCCAGGGGGAGCTTTGCTCGCCCGCTCCTCGGGCGTGGGGAGGACAAAGGGAAATTCCTTAGGAATGCGGTAGCATTCCCAAAGAAGGGTTTCCTTGCTCTGAGAAACCGAGCTGGGGACCGACTCCGGACCTACTACATCTCTAGCCCCCGAGGGCCCAACCTGCTTTTCTTGACTCTCTACGGTCTCTTCCATGACAAAGGAATGAAGCAAAGGAGCGGAAAAAGGATTCTACCTGAAGAATAGACCGGCAGTCTAGAACAGTTTGGGCGGAGAATGAGACGAGATTGAAGAAGCTTCCTTGCCCAAACCTTCACCCTTCCCCAAAAGAAAAGTAAAGGTCTCTGGACCACCATAGAGGGTTAATTTGACTCAAGGTTACCCTGGGAGGTAACCCACATACGACTGACCGCCAGGATAAGATCTATCCTTCATCTAACGGGCGGAGAATAGCCACCACAACTATCCAAATCCCAACCAAAAGATTGCCTCAACCATTATGCAACGGGACAAGGAGGGATAGCCTCAGGGCCACCTACTTTTCTCCAATCCGGGAATGGCAGATCTTCACTTCTCGAGGCAGATCTTCACTTTCTCGAGGCAGATCTTCACTTCGACAACTGAGAGTACGGGGGAAACTGTTGGGATATCCTGGTTCAGCTACGAACCAGGCTCCGGTTCGACTTATCGAAGCCCCGATTCTCCGGACTATGGACTTCGGACTAAGCGAAGGCCAACTGCAAGCAACTCAAGGCATCACATCGAACTACAACATCCAAAGGCCAGTCCTTCGGGTAGCATCTTCGGCCTCGACCAAAGTCTAAACTACTTATCGAATTCCGAAGACACGAACTTCGGTCCATGCCGTAGACATGATCTCCGGCCTCGTGGAAATACCAAGCCTTCGACCCATGCAAGGGTGATGCAGAACGAAAGCTCTGCTACCAAAAATGATGCAGAGCGGATAAGATGATGCGATGCAGAAGTAAATTAAGACTAATTTTTTTTTTTTTATATTTTCAGAAGTCGGCTTTGATTCAAAGGAAAGTTAAACTAAATTGAAAGAAACTATATAATAATTGAAAGCATAATTCAAAGAAACTAGATTATCAGAGTAGTTCAGAAGTAAAGGATCGCTAGGGGTTGAGAAACTCCCAGACCTAGGGTTTTGCTCTGAACTTTCAACAGGACAGAACTAAAGAGAAGGGAAGGGTTATGTACCAGGCAGTGATCTTCACAGAGTTTGGTGGAAGGACTCTCTCGAGCAGATTGCTGGATCCTCGGAATCGGATATCTTCGCAATGGATCCTCCAATACTGGTCCTTTGGCAGAGTTGGCTTCTCCTGAACTCAGGATCTGGGAAAGAAGAAGAACAAGTTAAGGAACCAGATACTCAAAGAAAGGATTTACCAGATAAGAAGAACTTGAAAATTGATGTTGCTGAAATCCTGATTCTCCTGGATGCTGATCTGACTTCCTCTAGGATTTGCTCTATATTCGAAGTAACCGATCTGGACCTGGATGCTGGTGGTCGGCCTCTACTTGGAAGAGAGGGGCCATGTGATGATGAGGTAGATTAGGGTTTGGATGATTGGTGGAATGAAGAATATGATGGGCGGCTAGGGTTTGGAATTGAAGTGGCTAACTGGTGTGGGCACCAGAATCAGGAAGAGACTCCAACTAATTCAAGTCAAATCCGAGTCCTTATGGTTGGATGAGTAAAAGAAAGTCTTGTAATTTTTTTTTCTTTAATTTTGAGTCCAAATAATTATGTAATTCGAGTCCATTTCAATTTTATGTTGGGACTAGTCTAGCCTGATTAATCTTGTATTTGAGAGTTTGGTCCAAATGAGTCAAGTCCAATCCATGAAGAATCAAACCAAACCACATTTGAAGACTAAAGAAGACTCAAGACTTATACTCCAAAGCAAGACCAAAGCCACCTCAAGTGGGGACCACATGCCACATGACACATGCCACCTCATCATCCAAGGTTGCTGCCACATCACACATGCCACCTCACCATCCAAGATTGCTGCCACATCACACATGCCACCTCACCATCCAAGGTTGCCGCCCAAGAGAAGAAAAGGGGAATTTGAAATTGAATTGGCTACAACCTCCTCCACAACTTCCTCCACTCTTCATGGGACGCCCCATATTTTTCTCCACAAATTTTTCTCCATGATATTTGGTGTAGTTTGAATTCAAAATGGCTTAATAGTCTATAAAAGACTCTATGTCTTCTTGTAAAAGGATGATGGAAAGAAAAATTAAAAATTTTCTTCTATGTGAGTTCTATGTGCCTAAGTGGTAGTTTTAAAGTCTTCTCCCTATCCCACGCCAACCCTATTTTCTCCTCCTCCATCTCCAACGCCTAAGACACTCTCCTTCTTCTCCAATCTCAAGCTAGCTCTTCAATATTCAAGGTTGATCAAGAAGACCATCACAAGGAGGCCGGCCTAATCCATTTCAAGTGATCTACCATGGCGCCAAGATTATTCTTCAATAATGCTTCCTCGACTCTTCTTTAATTTCTCCATTTCATGACTAACGTATTTTTACCAAGTTCCTAATCTTGAGGTTTCTTTGTGTAGGGTTCTCCGGGATTCCGAATTCAAGAGGAAGGAATTACTTGCCACAATCTAGAAAACAAGAAGCGCCCTCAATTTGTAGTATGGTCTTGTCATTTGGGAGGTCTCTTCATGAGTGATCTTGATCTACTTGAAAGATTAATGCCAGGTATGTTCTAGTGTCGATTAGGTCTGAAATATTAAATTTTCCTCACTTAACTTGTGTGGTTCGAATCTTATTCCTATTTCTTTGTTATTTTGATAGTCTCATTAATTAGGTTTACGTTTGATCGTTTGAGTTCTCTTCATTAGACCTCCTTTGATATTATATGCTGAACTAATCATATGCAAATAAGAAATTTGCTAAGTTAATCTATGCTAATCTCCTTTAGGGTTGCATCGTTGCATTCTCATCTTGCATGTCCCCACCATTCTTGGTATCAGAGCATGGTTGCATTAGGGTAGAATAGTTTTCTTTAAAATCCAAACTAGATCAAAAACTCACGCCTCCTGAGCGGGTGTACTCCAGTACACTGTCACGACCCATGGGAGTAATGAGCCTCCGGGCCAGACGTGAAGTTCTAGATTAGAGTTTGGTAAAGCATCGCAATTCCTTTAATTCTTTTTTTCTGTGAATCTGAATCTGCTGGCTGTGATCAAAAGAAAATTTCAAAAAAAAAAATAGTACATTTTGCATTTCCATAATTTTTTTTTGATTCCATATAAGGTTAGTTATAATCACACAAAGTTTCAGCATCAGAAGAAATTCATGGAAAATACTAAAATCCCTACTTCAATCTTCTATCCTGCTAAAATAGTTTGCAGTACATGGTCTGTTGTTTTTATTGTTTCTCTTTATATATAGATCTAAATTTTCTGATTTTTGTTTTGCTTGGATCTTCATAATTCATATTATTTCTCAACAATTTTTTAGATTTTATTTCGATTGTTAGAATTTCTAGCATTTGAAATACTCTCTGAGATTCAATCTAAACTGAAATTCCAGCAAGAACCAATCTCAGAAAATTTTTGAATTTGAAGTTCAAATTTTAAATTTTAAAATTTTTAAATTCTGACATTATAGAATCTGAAACTTGGAGTTTGAAATTTAAATTCTAAAATTTAAGTTTGAATTTGAAATTGTTTGAAAACTAATCAAGTCAATTAATTAAGTCAGCTCATAAAAAAAAAAAAAAAAAAAAAAATTACAGGACTTTCTTTTACTCATCCAACCATAAGGACTCGGATTTGACTTGAATTGGTTGGAGTCTCTTCCTGATTCTGGTGCCCACACCACTAACCTAGGGTTTTGGTAGGATTTTGGGGTTGGAGATCTCACACCTTCTCAAGGTTCCTAGGGAACCCGGATTTACTCCCTCATGGAGCTCAACACCTGAATACAAGTGCGGAAGAGAGAAACACAAAGTTGCTCACAAAGAAATTGATTTCATTCATCATTAAATTCAAGAGTTACATAGAGTTGAATATATAGACATAACAAAGAAATAAAATCTTATACATTTTCCATGTGGGACTAATAGGACTAACCCACACTTTAGGCATCAAATTCTCTTCCCAAGACTCCTTCCATGAGTGGGCAGCCCAAAAACTCCAAGAAAACTTGAAAATCAGCTCCAAATGGCAGGTTATGGGGGTGTCTCCTAGTATCTCTCCATGAATCAAGGATTTTCCCTTCATGGTTTGGCTCATTTGGACACCTCCTAGTCTTGCTCCACAAGTTTAGGCTTCTTCCTTTCATGGCTTTGGCACTTTTGGAAACTTTTGGGAACCTCCTTGAATTCCTCCCCAAGACATGCTCTCTTCCCTTTTATAACTTGAATTTTTATGGAACATTGTGGGGCACCTCCTTGATCCTCTCTTCAAGAAAAATTCTTGCCATCCTGGCTTGGGTTTATCTGGAAAGAAATTGGCTCCTCCTTGGATTGAGGTATCTTGATGGA
Organism: Areca catechu; assembly: GCA_021397845.1. NCBI lineage: Eukaryota > Viridiplantae > Streptophyta > Magnoliopsida > Arecales > Arecaceae > Areca > Areca catechu. The sequence goes on along the minus strand of CM038044.1, from coordinate 81,122,477 downwards.
TTTCTCTCCCAAGTGGTGCAAGAAAAAAAAGGAACTTACTTCTTGTGGTGTAGGGACTAAAGACACTGGATGGAGATGTGGCACCTCCTGGACTCTGGCGTGTGGCTGGGAGTGTGGCGTCCACTTGCTTGGGCCTGGGAGAAAAAATGTGGCACCCTGGGCCTTGACATGACTGAAAAAAAAAGTGGCACCAACCTGGAGAAGACCTAGACCACTACTAGGACTTGTACTGAGTCAACATGACTCAACAAAATTTAAATTGTAGGGAACTACAGACTCAAGACTAAAATTGAGTTGACCAAGTCAACCCTTATTACAAAACCAGAAAACCCTAATTCTTCGGGCAAGGTCAATCAGAGATCCAGATGGAGCCCTGAAGTCTTCTTCTGAGTCTAGTGCTCGCACCAAAGGGGAAACCCGAAGCTTGAACCACAATCTGTTCCAAAAAGGAAACTATAACCAACGATTACAATCGACACTCATCATGCCATGATCAGCGCGCAATTCCTGTAGCCACGCCTCCGATCTAGCTGGAACTGCTCATTGACAACCCACGATCGCCAATCATGGGAGAGATTGGCTCCCCATGATTTCGGAGAAAAGAGTGGGCCACAAACTGGAGTCCATCTTTTAAATATGGATAAGAAGGATGGCTCGAGAGGTACACATGAATAATCTTGCACACATACACTTTCAATCTCCAAGAACTCTTTTTCTCTTCCACTCTCGACATCTTTCCCATTCTATGGCTGGAATCCGCCATGACTTAAGCATCAGAGTGTCCTCCGTCGGAACAACTCTGGCAAGGGACCTGTTTTGCAGGTGAACCAGGGAGCGGTCCTACGACGCAGCTGCTCCGACCGACCGATCCAGGGACTCCACGCCAACACATACCAATAATTTTTTTGTTTTTTTTTTCCTAACTCTAATCCTCTGCCGTTCTGATACCATGTTGATGCGGGACAATTATGGGAGGATTGTTAGAGAGCTAAGAAGTCTCTCGGGATTATGGTCAAGAATGTGATAACGAGGGCCTCTCACCCCTCGATGTCCTGAAGGATATAGGCAAACAGGGCCTTACACCCCTCGATTTCCCATAGGACAAAGACATAGGGTTTCACACCCCTCGACGTCCGAAGGTGAAGGCAAGACCGGCCTCGCACCCACTTCCTCATGGAGGTCGACATTCTAAAAGAATGAAGGCAACACTACTGGGCCTCTCACCCTCCCCGCCCATGCGGGGGAGAACATTATTGGGCCTCTCACCCTCCTCGCCCATGCGTGGGCAAACAAAAAAAACAATCTTCTAAAAAAAAATTATTTTATTCTTCATTTCTTTTAATACAAGAGAGGGGTCCTTATATAGGGACCAATTACCTAGGAAGCAAGTAAAGAAAATAGATGCACCACAATCCTTCCTGATTTGCTGAGTGACAACATGGAAGGTTTTATACAATTTCCAAAAAAACTCAAGAAAAATAAGGAAAGAAGAGGGGGACCAAGGGGGGACCATGTGGGGTGCCAAACACCTACTCTTTTGGGCTTGGGGGGGACCACATTTTTCCTTAGCTGATTGGCATGAATCAAGGGATTCATGCTTATCCACTTGACCTTCCTTTCTCACTTGATGGCCTGTGGAGTTGATGTGCCTGGAGGGTGGAAGGGGTGTGCTGGCATGTGGTCATGCACGGGCCATCTTCATGTGATCCTCCATGTAATCCTAGATGGCACAATCGAGGATATGACTAGGACTCCACTTGGCTGCTAAGGTGGCTGGGCTCTCGGGTCCCCATCATTTCCCTGGAGTAGGGAGAACTCGACTCCATCGAGTTTGGCTTCAAGTCTCCCATCTTCAGCTTGATATTATTTCCCTTGGACTCTAAACTGTAGATTGAGATAACCTTAAGATTTTTTTTATCTTTTTCAAACAAATTGGTGCGGACACCAGAGGCACCAGAATAAGACAAAGGCTTCTCAACCCTCTATGGATCACTTATCTACTTTCAAGTTCATTGTAATAAAGCTTAGTTCATCTAAGTTGTCTTTATTTGAGTCATGTATTAGTCAGCTCATGTTGAGCTAGTCCAGTCCAGTGCTAGTCAGCTCATGTTGAGCTAATTTTATTTTTCTGAGTCCTGTCCAAACACACTGAAGACTCAAGACCACATCATACAAGTGAAGACCAAGTCCAATCAGATTAAAGACATGAAAGAGTAGCCCAAGTCCAACCCAGCTTGAAGATTTGAAGACCCCAGGAGAAGAAATCAGAGACCCTAAAGCCCTGGACCAGCCGGAACCAAAATTGGGCCAGCCTAGGCCCAGGAGGGTGCTAGGGTGCCAAGAGCTTATGGTGACCACCCTTGGTTGGCCACTTAGAGTCACCCTCTTGGCTAACCAAGACAAGGAGAGAAGGAGAATTTTTAGGGATTTTTTCTACCTAATGTTTCCTTATTTTCTAGCTAGGGTTTGGGTGGGAATAAGACTCTTATGTAATTACTTTTGTATCCTTACTTGGAGCCCAAGACTATGGGTCTATTTAAAGGACCCTAGTCTCTTGTATGAGGGTTAACTTTTGATATATGAATGATAATTGAGTTTTCTACAACTGCTGTGTGCTACCCTGCTGTGTGCTTAAGGGGTTTATTGGTGTCTTCTTCTTCCTGGTGTTGCAACAGATTCCTGTCATCAACCTGTCCTCCAAACCTTGGCCGCTCACTCCAAAACTTTCTTTTCCTTTGCTATTTTCTCTTATCTTCTTCTTCTCCCTTGAGTTTCCTAACCCTTGACAGGTCATTTCTAGGTCCCTCGACTCCGACGAATCCAACGACTCCAACCATGCCTCAATCGGACCACCGAGCAGAAAGCCGGGTATCCGCGGGTCTCTGGCTTGGTTTTCTAGGCCGCATCCATCGAGGACGAGTGACCCCTTCACTATGATCTTCACCAGGTATATCAAACATTTCCAGGTACACCTCCTCTACCACCAGTAGCGTTATTGTAGAAGAACTAGCCCAACCAAGGCTTCTCAGCCTCGGTGGTCCTTCTCTTTCCTTTGCTCTTAGGTCCAATTTGCATGCTTTTAGTTTCTTTCTTGCATAGTTTTCCTTGCTTAAGTACTTGATCTACTCTTTGAGATTAGACTCACAACTTTAATTAAAAACATACAAAAATATAATTGGATGCATACAAAGGTTCCGCATCAATTTGGTATCAGAGCCTGTTTGGGCTCAGTTCTCTTTGGATACTCGGATTTGGTGCTTCACCATGGCTGTTCGGTCATAGGAGATTATTAGGGCTTCAAAACCTTCTTTACTAATCGATGGGATCTCCTATGGCGGTAGGGGTGCCGCTATGAATTGACCGGTGAAGAAGAACATAAGGAGTTCTTAGGGTTTTCATTTTTGGCCCTTTTAAAATATACTCTATTCTTTTAATTATTTCTCCCTGCCCAAAACTCTAAAAATTCTGAAACTTATTTTTATGGATCATCTTAATTCAAAGTATTTTACCAAATTTTTGCAAATTTTACTTCAGTTTGTGTAATTTTTGCAAGCCAAAATACAGCCTGTAAATTTTTGGCTCTATTTTTTTTCAGCAAGATAATTTTGGAAGATTTAGGGTTTTGTTTAGTATTCCTTTGCATATCTTTTATTTTTAGTATGTTTCCTGCATATTAGAGCATAATCTTCAAATATCTTTCTATTTAAGAAAATTCTAAAACAAAAAAATATATAATCAAAAACACCAAAAACATCTAAACCCTAATTTGCATCCTCATTTGATTGCCATCATTGCATAATTTACTGTAAGGGCACTCTCTTTATGCCAGATAAGGGAAGGAGTTGATAACCTCTCCTTAGCCCAAAACCACATCCCTTGAATTCGGTCCCAAGCCTAACTTAAAATCTATTAGACTTAATTTGCCCTAGTGGGCTAGGGACACCAACTGGTCGGGTCCGGGCTAAGTGTCAGATCACTGTGTCAAGCTAACCTGTATGTGCCTTGTGCTTAGTGTCTAGAATGGTGGTTTAGGGATTCAGTCCCTAAGAGCTTGTGTGCTGGTCTGCCTACTTGGCCAATCTCTGATTGGGATCTAGGATTGACAATCAAGGACCTAACACTCCTCTTACACCTGCCTGGCTGAGTACAGGGTTACTATAGGCTAGTTTGCCACCCTGATTGAGCATCTAGTTTTGGAATCTAGGTCTAGGGAGCTGTAGTTGGTCTGATCGAGTCTTGCATGAGTACTAGATCAGGAGCATCATATCATCCACCATCTCCACTTCTGGCTAAATCCATGGACAATCTTGAAGCCTAGATTAAAGTCCTTGCTGACCAAATGGCCTAAATGACTACCCAGATGACTCAGTTGACTCAGTCCAATACCTGAACCCATAATAGGTTTGATCAGTTAGAGGACCGTCTAGGGGCCTTAGAGAGAACCCATGGGTCACAATCTGAGCCAGATCCTGAGTCACCTCCCCACCCTAGGAGGACCCCTCGCCATGACCCTTATTATGATACTTAACCTAGGAGGACCCCAAACCCTGATCCATACCTTGAGGCTGAACCTAGGAGAGTTCGACATCATGACCCAATCCCTAAGGCTCATCCTAGAAGACCTAATCAGGAATTTGTAGACCAGGAAGATAGGTCCTATAGACACATTAAGCTTGATGCCCCCACTTTTGATGGTTGTCTTGATCCTAAGGTCTATATAGATCGGGAGGGAGAGATTGATCAACATTTTGAGTGGTATGATATGTCAGAGGAGCGTAAGTTTAGGTTTGCTAAGCTTAAGTTGGTCCGGGAGGCCATGTTACATTGGGCTAGTGTTGAGAGAACCCTTAGACTAGGAGGGCATGATCCTATAGTTACCTGGTGGGCCATGAAGGATAAGCTTAGGTCAAAATACGTTCCACCTTCATATCGTTGTGGTTTATTGGATCAATGGTAGCGATTGAATCAGGGTAGTAGGAGTATAGATGAGTATATCGCAAAATTTGATGAGTATTCCATGCGATGTGACTTAAATGAGTCTGAGGATGTTGTTCTATCTAGATTTAGGGCTGGACTGAGAGATGACATTAAGAAGGAGCTCTATATGAGAGAGGTTAGAGACCTGGACCATGCTTACCAAATTGCTAGGGATCATGAGCATTTTCAGAGGGGGCCCTTCTACTATAAACCTTAGCCCACAGATACCCTAGTCAATATCCAGGAGCTAGCCAGTTCCAACAGAACCGACCCAGCCCTAGCCGATCTAATCCAAGTCGACCCAATCTGAGTTGTCCTGACCCGAGTCAACCCCAGCCGAGTACTCCTTTGACCCGTAGAGATGATAGAGGAAAATCTATAGAGGTCCATAGGAGTAACAATTCTTAGAAGATCTGTTTTAGATGTAAGAAACCAGGCCACTTTATACACCAATGCCCAGCTACCCTACACTTAGGTGAGCTAGTGGAAGAAGAGCCTAAACCTGTAGCTGAACCTGAGGGAGAGATTTATGAGGCTGATGATCAGTTGATAGATGAGTATGAAGGTGAGGAGGAGGAACCTGAGTCTGAGAACCAATTAGGAGTGGTTAGGTGTATCTTAACCCAAACCCCAGTTAAGGAAGATTGGCGTTGGACTAGCATCCTATAGACTTTTGTTAAGGTAGGGGGTAAGGTACTTAAGATCATCATAGATAGTGGGAGTTGTGTCAATGCCATCTCTGGCAACATAATTAAATCTTTAGAATTGACCACAGTTTCCCATCCTAGCCCTTACAAAGTTTCTTGGGTAGATTCTACCTCCATCCAGATTAAAGCTAGGTGTCAAATCTTAGTTAGACTGCAAACCTATGAGGAGATGATTTGGTGTGATGTCATCCCCATGGAAGTGAGTAGTATCATTCTAGGTCGACCTTGGCTTTTTTATCATGATGCAACCCTGTATGGTCGAAACAATGTTTGTGCTTTTAATTACCATGGGAAAAAGTTTATTATCCACCCAGCTCCCCGTAGAGACCTAGTTAAGAGGGGTTCTAGTAGCCTTAAGGACAAGAAACCTGGAGTTAATCTGATTAAGACTAGGGAGTTAGAAAGAGAAATTGTTGAGGGTAACCCTATGTGGATCTTGACCACCAAAGAAATACATGAGCCGATCCAAAAGGAACACCCTAAAGAAATTGTTGAGGCTCTGAAAGAATTTGAGGATGTCTTCCCTGATGATTTACCTAATCAATTACCACCCCTTAGAGACATCTACCATGTAATAGACTTAGTCCTAGGAGCCACTTTACCTAACCTTCCTCACTATAGAATGAACCCCAGTGAGCATCAAGAATTATAGAAACAAGTGGGAGAATTGCTTAGGAAGGGTTTCATTAGGGAGAGCTTGAGTCCATGTGCAGTCCCTGCTCTACTGACCCTTAAAAAAGATGGTACCTGGAGGATATGTGTAGACAGTAGAGCCACCAATAAAATAACTATGAAATATAGGTTTCCCATCCCCCGATTGGACGATATGTTAGACATGATGGCCGGAGCCAAATTTTTCTCAAAGATAGACCTTAAGAGCGGCTATCATCAGGTTAGGATTAGACCTGGGGATGAGTGAATAACCACATTTAAGACTAAGGATGGCCTATTTGAGTGGGTTGTAATGCCTTTTAGACTTTCCAATGCACCAAGTACTTTTATGAGGATTATGACCCAGGTCCTGAAGGAGTATATCAAAAAATTTGTTGTGGTCTACTTTGATGATATCTTGATTTATAGCAGGACTAAGAAGGACCACCTTAGTCATCTAAGACTAGTATGCTAGACCCTTTGGGAGAATAGCCTCTATGCCAACTTTAAGAAGTGTGAGTTCATGACACATAGGGTTATCTTCCTAGGTTTTGTTGTCACCCTTGAGGTAGTTTCTGCAGATCCTGAAAAGGTTTGGGCAATTGTTAAGTGGCCTACACCCACTAGTATCCATGATGTGCATAGTTTCCATGGCCTAGCAACCTTTTACAGGAGATTTATTAGGGGTTTTAGTACAGTCGTCGCACCTATCACTGATTGCATTAGGAAGGGTACATTTGAGTGGACCAAAGCAACTGATAAGGCCTTCCTAGAGCTTAAGGATAAGATGACCCATGCACCCATCCTTAGATTACCTGACTTCAGTAAGGTGTTTGAGGTCTCTTGCGACACCTCAGGAGTAGGAATAGGTGGGGTACTTAGTCAAGAGAATCACCCTGTAGCCTTTTTCAGTGAGAAGCTGAATGAGGCTAAACTTAAGTACTCTACCTATGACAAGAAATTTTATGCGAGAATTCAAGCCCTGAGATATTGGAGACACTACTTACTACCGCAGGAGTTTATCTTATTTTCTGACCATGAGGCACTCCGATTCCTAAACTCCCATAAGAAACATAACCCGCGACACGGTAAATGGATCGAGTACATTCAGGCCTACACCTTTGTCTTGAAGCACCGTGCCGACACTAAAAATAAGGTAGCAGATGCCCTGAGCCGTAGGTCTTTACTGTTAGGATCAGTTAGCATCCAAGTCATAGGGTCTGATAGGTTAGAGGATGAATATGAAACCTGCCCAGACTTTGGAGACATTTACTAGACCCTCAAGCTAGGACCATCCAGTACCCATAGTGAGTATACCATTCAGGATGGCTACCTTTTCCAAAGCAATCGACTTTGTATACCTAGAACTTCCCTTAGAGAGTTCCTAATTTGGGAGACCCATGCTGGAGGTTTAGCTGGTCACTTTGGTAAAAATAAGACAATCTTAGCGATAGAGGACCAGTTCTTTTGGCCAGGATTGAAAAGGCATGTTGCACAGATTGTAGCCAGGTGTAGAACTTGTGCTATTGCAAAACAGCAGAAGCAAAACACTGGTCTCTACACACCTTTACCAGTGCCTGATCGACCTTGGCAGGACCTAAGTATGGACTTCGTGTTAGGATTACCTAAGACCTAGAAGAGACATGATTCTATCGTTGTAGTGGTCGATGGGTTCTCTAAGATGGCTCACTTCATCCCCTGTTTCCAGACCTTTGATGCGTCTAGAGTAGCCAAGCTTTTCTTAGATCATATGGTTAGACTCCATGGCTTATCCAAGACCATCATATATGATAGGAATGTTAGGTTCACCAGTTATTTTTGGAAAACCCTGTGTCACCTGTTAGGGACCAAGCTTAAGTTTTCTACAGCCTACCACCCCCAAATAGATGGCCAAACTGAAGTGGTGAACCATAGTTTAGGAAACCTCCTTAGATGCTTGGTACTTGGGATCTATTGTTGCCTAGAGCAGAGATTGCCTATAATAGTTCAGTGAATAGGACAATGGGCAAGAGTCCTTTTGAGATAGTCCATGGGTACAAGCCTAATCACCCCATTGACCTGATTTCTTTACCTGTTCATGCACGAGTCTCAGAGTCTGCAGAATCATTCACACAGCATATTAGAGACTTGTATAAGGACATTAGTCAAAAAATAAATCTAAGTAACGAAACATATAAGAAACTGGCTAATTCTCGAAGAAGGATCAAGGAATTTAATGTAGGGGATTCTGTCATGATTAGGCTTAGGCCTGAGCGGTTCCATCCTGGGACCATTAAGAAACTTCATGCTCATGGAGCTAGACCTTTTAGAGTGATAGAGAGGGTTAGACCAAATGCCTATGTATTAGATTTGCCTTCAGATCTGGGCATTAGTTCTACCTTCAATATCACAGACCTGGTTGAGTACAGGGAACCGACAGCGATACCTAGTGAGGCCTTTGGACCTACTCCTTCCATTGAGAGTGACCCTAGCCCAGAGTGTCCACCAATTAATTAGCCTGAGAGAGGAGAACGGATCGAGCGTATCCTGGACGATCAAGCCTTAATGACCCGGGGCAGTGATTATCAATGCTTCTTGGTTCGATGGCAAGGCCGGCCAGAGTCGGATGATTCATGGATTTCTCGAGAGGACTTGCAATGCCTCAACCCAGACCTCCTTGAGAGATATGTGAGCCAGCTTGATTTTCACTCGACAGGATCGAGTTCCTCCCACCTCGGGAGAATTGGTGCGGACACCAGAGGGGAGGAGTTGATAACCTATCCGTAGCCTAAAACCACCTCCCTTGCATTCGATTCCAAGCCTAACTTAAAATCCATTAGACTTAATTTGCCCTAGTGGGCTAGGGACACCAACTGGTCTGGTCCTTATATAGGGACCAATTACCTAGGAAGCAAGTAAAAAAAATAGGATGCACCACAATCTTTCCTAATTTGCTGAGTGACAACATGGAAGGTTTTATACAATTTCCAAAAAAACTCAAGAAAAATAAGGAAAGAAGATGGGGACCAAGGGGGTACCATGTGGTATGCCAAACACCTGCTCTTTTGGGCTTGGGGGGACCACATCTTTCCTTAGCTACTTGGCATGAATCAAGGGATTCATGCTTATCCACTTAACCTTCCTTTCTCACTTGATGGCATGTGGAGTTGATTTACCTGGAGGGTGGAAGGGGTGTGCTGGCATGTGGTCATGCACGGGCAATCTTCATGTGATCCTCCATGTAATCCTAGGTGGTGCAACCAAGGATATGACTAGGACTCCACTTGGCTGCTGAGGTGGCTGGGCTCTCGGGTCTCCATCAATACATGGACCTGAAGTGTCGACTCAAAGTTTCGACACATGAATCAGCTCATCGCCTGAGATTTTCAAGCCACAGAACTTGCTGAAAATGAAGAACTGCAGAAGTGTCGACACATAGAAGCAAAGTGTCGACTCAAAGTATCGACTCAAAGTGTTGACTCACTTGGAAAAGTATCGACACATCTGAGATTTCCAAAGAACCTAATTAAAGATTTTTGAACTGGGTGTCGACTCAAGAAGTTCAAGTGTTGACCTAAAGTATCGACTCATAGCCTGAAGTGTCGACACATGGAGTTCTGGGAACAGTAACACCTAGTTTTTCAAACACAGAACTCAATCCTTTTGCCCTCCAATGGCTAGATTCTCAAGTCTAATGGCTAGAAACCATATTTGAGATCTTGGAAAGGTATTTATATGTTCCAAATCAAATCAAAACATATAGAATTGATGAGAATGAAATAGAAGCATTCAAGAGAGAAGAAAAGATAGTATTCACTCCTATTCATTGAAAATTCAACCACTCTCAAGCAAAAGCAAGCCTCCAAGCATTCAAGAGCCTTCAAGAGCAATAAAGATCAACCATTCTTGAGCATTGAAGAGGCTTCAATAAGTTCAAAAGCACCACTACATCTAGCTTCAAAGAGATACCCGCTTTTTATTAGAAAGCTTTTATTGTTTCTCTACTTTAAAAACTTATTTGTTGTAAGGGTTCTTGGTTAGCCTATTGTAAAATCAAGGGAGGTTATTGGTGAGCCTTTGAAAACCAATTAGGTTCTTGGTTAGCCCGAAAAACCAAGGAAGGTTGGTGGTGAGCCTTAAAACTATTTAAGTTCTTGGTTAGCCCGTAAAACCAAGTGAGGTTTCGACTTGTGAGCCTAGTGAAAACAAGTTGGATTTTTGATTAGTGAGCCCGGAAAACTAATCAACTATAATTGGTAGAGATTATAGTGAATTCCCAAGGGAATCTTGGGGAGTGGATGTAAGTGCATTGGATAGCATCGAACTGCTATATTTCTTGATCTTTGTGGTTGATTGCTGTCTTTACTTGCTTATCATTTATTGCTTTTTATTTTCACTGCATTTTTACTTAAGAGCATTATATTTGATTTCTTTGTACCTTGTTTAATTGTTGAATTGGATTTCATAGTATTGCATTGCATCAAGTAAATAATTTTTAGAAACCCAATTCACCCCCCCTCTTGGGTTGCTTACTGGGCAACAAGGTCCAAGCTAATTCGATCCAATCGAATCAGATTTGACCTAATTAAGTCAAATTGTGCTGACCTAAGTTGCCAATTCGAACTAGCTTTCAAATTAACTCATGAATCTAATCGAATTGATTCATGAAAACCTACAAGACATGATTGACTTCTAGCAACGTGTCATGCTTACCCAGAAGATGAGGAATTTGGTGAAAAGTACCAAAATATCCTTTAATGGAAAGTTACCATGCAATTCAATCTTTCGATCTTCCTTTATCCCAAATTAGTGATGGGTATGGATAAATGTCAAACCCTAGCACTTAGTCATTTCGAATCCCAATTCGATATTGAAAACTTTGCTGATGACTGATTAGAAACAACTTCTAATCTCATCCTGTTTTGATCAAAGACTCCCTGAGTCATCAATCGAAGAGATCATATGGGATAACATTTTCTCTTACTAGGAATGATCGATTCCTTGTTGGTCTACTCACATCCTTCATACACCTTCCACCATATCCGAGAACACCTCATACATGACTCAATGTCATGAATGAGTATGAACCAAAACATTGCTTAATGTTCATAATGAACCATAGTGACCTCAGGTTTGAAGAACACTTGTACAACTCCTACTATGAGAACTATCTCTTGATAAGTAGTAAGACTTCTATAAGATAGTCTCAGTGCGGATCAGTTCAGTAAACTCATATCCAAATGAGCACCCTTATCCTTGTATTAGTGTCTCTACACAAGTGGCTATGAGACCAACCACCCTCTTCATTGAGCATACATAGGATAAGCTAGTCTTTTCAGAAGCATCGATCCCAAATCAATGATCTAACAACTAGGAACATTTTAGATTAGGATTTATAGGAACTTAGGTCTCACCATTATGATCTTCATCATAACCCTAATTCCTTTGCCCTAATCTATGAGGTTCATCATAATCTTTAAATAAGATATAGAAATATGATGAAATAAATACCTTTCGTTAATATATTAATGTCATACAAGAGTTGGAAGATTACAAAAATGACCTTATAAAGATTGGCTTTTAGGGCACTTTTCTTTCAATCTCCCACTTGCTCTAAAGCCAATCGTCTTTGTATTTTATACCCATACATTCTAAGTGGCGATCAAACTACTGCTGGGATAGTGCTTTAGTGAATGGGTATGCTATATTGTTCTTTATATCTACTCGTTCAATGAGAATATCTTGTCCTTGAACAAGGTGGAAGCATCTTAGAATGTGTTTGGACTTATTATGAGACCTTGGTTTCTCAGCTTGCACAACAACTCCAGTGTTACCATAATAAAGTGACACCGGTTGTTCTATAATAGGAACCATGCCCAATTCCATGATGAATTTCTTCATTCACATAGCTTCCCTTATGGCTTCATTTGTAGCTATGTATTCTGCCTACTCACTGCACCACCATATAGGTGAAGAAATATCCTGATATGGATTTGCTATCATCTGGATCTGATTGAAAACTAGAATCTGTATATCCTTCTAGTTTTAAATATGATCCACCATATAAAAGAAAAACATTCTTAGTCCTTCTCAAATACTTAAGGATATTTTTTTATAGCTTTGTAATAATCCTCTCCTGGATCAACCTAAAACCTACTCATAATGCCCAAGGCATAAGCAACATCAGGCCTGGTACATAACATGGCATACATAATTTATCCTATAGTTGAAGCATAAGGAATCATAGTGGTGTGGGCACCAGGATCAGACAAAGGCTCCTTAACCCTCTATAGATATCTGATTAGGGTTTCATCTTTTGGGTCATGTAATAAGGCTTCAAGCCTAAGCATTTTACTTTTGAATCATGTATTTAGTTTCAATTTTTGTTTTAGTCATATACCTTGACCAATTTGGTTAAGTTGGGTCAATGGGTCTTGTATTTAGCTAAATTGATTCTAGCCCAAGTCTACTTGAAGATTGGGCCCAAGTTTGGAGTGGTCATTTGAGTCAAGTCCACTTATTAATGGGCCAAGCCATCTCCCATGCCTTGAAGGATGCCACTTCAGCCCTTGAGCGCCACCTTATCTGTCCCATGTGGCACCACATCACCATGACAAGTGGGCGGCCAAAGCTAGAAGGGAAATATAGATTTTTGGATGTCATGAAGCCATATGGATGCCATCCCTTGATCCAAGCCAACCTTCCCTCCCCCTATCAAGCCCCTTTCCAAAGGAACCTTGGGCGGCCAAGGAAGAAAATTCAAAAGGGAGACAACATTTCTCCCTTCCCTCCCCCTATCAAGTTTCTCTCCAAAGATGGGTGGGTGATGGGGGCACCAGGATCAGACATAGATTACTGGGCCCTATTTGATTTACTTAGTCATGTGTCAAAGTTTTGAAAATTTTGTAATCAACTAGGATTGAGTCCTGTAATAAGTTGAGGTTAGTTGATTTGTCTCAACCATCAACCTAGTCCAGTACATTAAGTCCTGTACATCAGTATGAGTGTAGTATGAGTTCACTTCTTGTATAATAAAGGAAGCTACACTATTTTGGAATTCCACCAGACCTCATTCTGGAGCCAGAGGCAGTTACATCAGCTTAGGGGAGCTTAATTGACACCCAGGTGTCCTGATGCCATTTCAGATACTAAATTCCCTCTAGATGCTTCTGGAATATTCCATATGTCAGGAGCCCATGTTTTCTAGGTTATCCTAGCACTCCAGGCCTTCAAATTCAAGCCCAGGAAGCAAGCCCAAGCAAGAAGAACCAAGATTCTCTTTTAATACTAGGAATATGATAAACCAGGGAACCAAGCGCCCCATCTTCCAAGAGGCCCAAGCCCATGCATCCTTGGCCCATGGCCGACCTCCCCTTGCTGCCCCAAAGCCCAACATGCCATTCAAAGTGAGAGGAAGCATCCAAAGGTGTTGACCAAGTCCAAGCCTAAGTGAAGAAGGAGAAGACTAATCCTATTCTAACCTAGTTAGGATTCCTAATCCTTTTAAACCTGTAATTCTAACCTAGCTAGGAAAGGACTTGTAGTCTAACTAGGAAGAGGACTTGTAACCTAAGTGTAACCATGGTTAGAGAGGGCAAGGGAATTTTATAAATACCCCACCCCTCCCCTTCTTGTAATCACTTTTTTCTTATGAATACAACCCTGCTGAATTTTCAAGTAATTGCCTAGTGTTTGATGTTATAGTATTGGTTCTCTTGTTCTTGTGTGCTCTCCTTGTGTTCCCGGATTGAAACCCTGCTACCCTAGCTTCCATCTACATCCTTGGAGATCAGCCACGCCCAGAGGAAGATGCCCTAGCTGCTGCCCCAATCAAGCAACTGCTTCTTCCCCGAGACATCCACACCTAAACCTAGTTCTTTCAATTCTAAACCCTAGTTTCTTATTCCTTTGTTTAATTGCTGTTTTGATTGACCCTGATGCTTGCAGGATCCCCGAGGTGCTTCACCTCCCTTAGGAGGCCTTCTTTGCTTCCACGACCACCCAGATCAGCCATCAGATTCAAGGGAATTGAAGCTTCTTCTTCCAAGCTCTGATCAGAGTGTGAGTGATCCCTTCAATTATTGAATTTATAATCTCTGACTGGTAAGAAACCTTCTCTTCTCTTAATTTCTGATTTATTGAGGATTAACTATGCTAAGCCAGAAATTTCTCAATTTTCGGGTCCTGTCTTTTATTTATCTTGCATGATTCAGCCTGCAATATGATGATTCTTAGAATTGCTGATTACCTGCTAGTCTTTACTTTTAAAAAATTAGCCTACAAACCTAAATTATAAAAATTACAAAAAAATTAGTTTACTATTTTTTCCTACATATTTAACATTTTTAGAGTCATCCCATATTAGTTTGGTATTAGAGCGGGTTTAGGATAGTTTTTATCAACTTTGCATTCTCAAACCCTAATTTCTGTATCCTATTCACTGCATTAGGTTTCTATTTTGCATCTAATTTTGACCATCTAGGAATTTTATATTTCTATGAAATTTGCATGAATTGTTCTCTATCTTGTTCTTTATTTTATCAAAACTTTTAATTAATTTCATAGGAAACCTAAGTCATTAAAATTTGGCATATTAGAAACCCTAACAGAATCCTGATAATTTTTATAGTAGTCCAAAAACCCTAGGATTTGCATCATCATATGATTGTTTTTCTGCATGAAATTTGGTAGGTATCATCATCACCATCCATCCTCTATTCCAAAAGTTTTTTGATTTTTTTTTGCATCAGGATCTATGCCAAATTCTGCATCATCTGAAACCCTAATTTTTTGATTTCTACTATTTCTGCATACTTAACTCAACCTAACATAATCAACTTCCAAACCCCCCAATCCCAAGCCAAACCTTATTTGCTAACCCCGGTTAACTTGAATTCAATTTGTCACAGCATAAAATAATTAAAAAAAATATTTTATTTTTTGATTGTTTTAGAGTGCATCAGGATCATCGATTGCCATCATCTTGTAATCTAATCTTAAGGGCAAACAATATAACATCAGGGCAGGATTTCATCACCTGTCCTGAGCCCAAAACAACCATCAGTATATTGACCTAATCCTAATTAAAATTGATTATACCTAATTTGCCCTAGTAGGCTAGGTGACACCTAATAGGTCGGGTCTGAGCTGTGTGGGCCAACTAGTACATTTAATCCTGTGGCTATTACTAAAATCTGGTATCTAAGGTTGAGGGTCTAGAGTCAAACGACCTAAGTGGTGCTGTGGTTTTTAATTGGGTCCCTATGAAAGTAGGGGGGCCTCCCACACTCACACCCTCTACCTGGCCAGAGGAAGGATTAGCTACTGGGTTAGGTGTAAGTTAAGCTGACCCATCTAGTTTTGGCTCTAGGTCTAGGAAACCCTAGATTAAGTTAACCTATTTTGCATGCTTGGCTGCACCATTTCATTTTGACTAATTGTTTGATTATATGACCACTAGATTAGGAACCTAGTACCAGAAGTCTCAACCCTAAACCAACTCAGCCATGGATCCTAATTTGGAGGCCATCCTGAACTAGCTTGCTCAGTTAACTACCCAATCCCAAGCCCAGTTTGCCCAAGTGAACCAAGCCAATGCCCATTCCCAAGCCCAGCTTGCTTGAATAGACCATAGGTTTGACCAATCCGATGTCCAAATTAATCCTAAACTTGACCAAACTCAAGATCAGTTAACCCAATTGATCCAATCCCAAAGCCAAATGAACCAAAGATTCAGCCAAGTGGACCAACAATTTGACCAAGCAACCACTAGGATCAACCAATTAACCACAAGATTAGCTCAAGTTGAGAACTGACTAGAGACTGTAGAGAAAACTCAAGAGTCTAACACCGAGCCAGACTTTGATTCAGCCCCTTCTACCTCTAATAACCCCATAATAGTCCAAACCCATTAACCCTTTGTAGAACATAACCCTAGGAGACCCCAGAACCAGGATCAATTTAGGGAGCCTAACCATAGGGAAAACCAATACCAGGATCAATATCATGACCCTAACCATAGGAGACCCAATCATGAGGACCAAGACCAGGATGATAGGCTTCTTAGGAGCATCAATATAGATGCACCTACCTTCAATGGCAACCAAGATCCAAAGGTCTATATAGACTGGGAGGCAGGTATGGATAGGTACTTCAAATTTTATGCCTTGAGTGATGAGAAAAGTGTCAATTTTGTCCAGCTCAGGCTAACTGATCAAGCTAGATTATACTGGAAGCAAGTAGAATGACTCAATAATTAGATAGGCAACCTACCCATTACCACCTGGAAAGTCATGAAATTAAAGCTTAGGGCTAAGTATGTTCCTCCATACTATCAGTAGTGTCTCTTAGATCAATGGCAGAGATTAAAACAAGGGACCAAAACTGTGAGCGAATACATAGCCCAGTTTGATGAGTGCACCCTAAGATGCGGCATAGATGAACCTAAGTCAGTTACCCTCTATAGGTTTAGAAATGGTCTTAGAGAGGATATCCAAAAGGAGTTGTACCTTAGGGATGTTGAAAGCATGGCCCATGCCTATCGTGTAGCTGAAAATGTTGAGATGTTCCAGAAAGTACCTGTAGTTAGGAAACCTTAACCCTTTAAGTCCAACACTCCTAGCTTTAGGTCCAATCAGAAGCAGTTTTACCCAAACCGACCCAGCTATAACCAAATTCATCGCAACCCTAACCAAAATCAGCCAAACCTAAACCCAAGTCAATCCAAACCCAATCCAACCCATCCCAACCCCAATCCATCTCGTCCTAACCCAAGTCCGAGTTAGGCAAGCTCAAGTAACTCAACATCTTTGAGGAATGATAAGGGTAAGGCACCAGTATTTCAGAAGAACCCAAGCCCCAGTCCCAATGCTTGTTTTAGGTGCAATAAGGTAGGTCACTTTGCTAGTTAGTGTCCCACCAGGTCTTTGCATATAGGGGAGCTTGTGGAAGATGAGCCTGAACCCAATGAGGATGAAGAAGAAGAGGACTATGAAGCTGAACCAGACTTAATTGAGGAATACAAAGGTGATGAGGAGGATTTTGAACAAACAGATCTCGTAGGGGTAGTTAGATGCATCTTGTCCCAGAATAAAACCCAGGAAGATTGGCATAGGACCAATATCCTACAGACTTTAGTGAAGATTGGGGACAAGGTGTGTACAATAATTATAGAAAGTGGGAGCTGTGTGAATGCCATATCTCATAAGGTTATCAAAATCCTAGGCTTACACCCAGTTCCTCACCCAAGCCACTATAAGGTATCTTGGATAGATTCCATCTCTATACCCATTAAATCTAGATGCCAAGTTCAACTCTAGCTTCGGTCATACCAAAATAGAGTGTGGTGTGATGTTGTGCCCATGGGGGTAAGTAGTATTATCCTAGGATGGCCGTGGCTTTATGATCATGATGCCACTCTTTATGGCCAGAATAATGCTTGTATGTTTACTTTCCATGGGAAGAAGATCACCATAAACCCCACCCCACCTCAGGAATTAATTAAGAGAGGATCTAGCTCACTTAAGGAGAAAAAGTCTGGAGTTAACTTAATCACTGCAAGAGAGATAGAGAAGGAGATATCTGAGGGCACTATTGTTTAGATGTTAGCTGTGAAGGAAGTATTTGATTTCATTGATAGAGAGTACCCTCAAGAGGTCAAGGAAGTCTTGAATGAATTTAGTGACATATTTCCTGAAGATTTATCTGACCACTTACCACCTCTTAGGGACGTCCAACATGCAATTGATTTAGTCTCAGGAGCTACCTTGCCTAACCTACCTCATTATAGGATGAACCCAGCTGAACACTTAGAGCTTCAAAGATAAGTAGGTGAGCTTCTTAGAAAAGGGTTTATTAGGGAGAGCCTAAGTCCTTATACTGTACCAGCCCTAATAACCCCTAAGAAAGATGGCACGTGGAGAATGTGTGTTGATAGTCGTGCCATAAATAAGATAACTATGAAGTATAGGTTTCCCATCCCCCGCTTGGATGATATGTTGGATATGATGGCAGGAGCCACAATCTTTTCAAAGATAGACCTTAAGAGTGGCTACCATTAGGTTCGAATTAGACCTGGGGATGAATGGAAAATAGCTTTTAAAACCAAAGATGGTCTATATGAGTGGGTCATAATGCCTTTGGGGTTATCCAATGCCCCTAGCACTTTTATGAAAATTATGACCCAAGTCCTTAGGATGTTCATAGGTAAATTTATGGTAGTGTATTTTGATGACATCCTGATTTATAGTAAAACCAAGGAAGAACATATAGAACATCTGAAATAAGTTTGTTTGACCCTTAGGAAAGAGAACCTCTATGCAAATTTAAAGAAGTATGATTTCATGACCCATAAAGTTATCTTCCTAGGCTTTGTGGTGATCCCTGAAGGTGTAGCAGCTGACCCTAAAAAGGTCAGATCTATTATAGAATGGCCAGTACCCACTAGGGTCCATGAAGTTAGAAGTTCCATAATCTAGCCACTTTTTACAGAAGATTTATTAGGAGATTTAGCACCATAGTAGCACCAATTACTGACTGTATTAGAAAGGGTAGTTTTAAATGGACCAAAGCTATAGATAGAGCCTTCATAGAGATTAAAACTAAGATGACAAAGCACCCATATTGAGGTTACCTGATTTCATCAATGTTTTTGAGGTAGCTTATGATGCTTCGGGAGTAGGCATAGGAGGAGTTCTGAGCCAAGAGAATCACCTAGTAGCCTTTTTCAGTGAAAAACTTAATGAGGCTAAACTTAAGTACTCAACCTATGACAAAGAATTTTATGCGATAGTACAAGCTCTTAGATACTGGAGATATTATTTAGTATCCCAGGAGTTTGTTCTATATTCTGATCACGAAGCACTCCAATTTTTGAACTCCCAGAAGAAATTAAACCCTAGGCATGCTAAGTGGGTAGAATTTATACAAGCCTATACCTTTGTAATTAAACACCAAGCTGGAATTGAAAACAAGGTTGCTGATGCCCTTAGCAGATGAGCCTTACTGCTGAATACCTTAGCACTGAAGTCATTGGATTTGATAGGTTAAAAGATGAATATACAACCTGTCCATACTTCAGTAAAATTTTCCAAACCTTAGCCCAAGGACCATTTTGTACTCATAGCAAATACACCCTTCAAGATGATTATTTATTTAAGAACAATAGGTTGTGTATTCCCAAGACATCCCTTAGAGAATTCTTAGTCTAGGAAATCCATGGTGGAGGCCTTGCTGGTCACTTTGGAAGAAACAAGACTATCTTAGCTGTAGAGGACCAGTTCTTTTGGCCTACTTTAAAAAGGGATGTTGCCAATATAGTGTCCAGATGTAGAACCTGTGCTGTTGCAAAATAGCATAAATAAAATACTAGATTATATACCCCTCTACCCGTACCAGACCATCCATAGAAGGACTTAAGCATGGACTTTGTTTTAGGCCTACCTATGACCCTCAAGAAACATGATTCAATATTTGTAGTGGTCGATAGGTTTTCTAAAATAGCCCATTTTATACCCTGCTCTCAAATTTTTGATGCATCTAGAGTAGCCTATCTTTTCCTTGACCAGGTGGTTAGATTACATGGATTACCTAAGATAATAATGTCAGATAGGGATGTTCGCTTTACTAGTTGCTTTTGGAAGACCCTTTGGCACATATTAGGAACCAAGTTAAAATTTTCCATAGCCTACCACCCATAGACTGATGGTCAGACCGAGATAGTGAACAGAAGCTTAGGAAACCTCTTAGATGCCTCGTAGGTGAACACACGGGAAATTGGGACCTATTGTTATCCCGAGCTGAATTTGCTTACAATAGTTCTGTTAATAGGTTCATAGAAAAGATTCCTTTTGAGGTTGTGCATGGATATAAACTCAATAAACCTCTTGATTTAATCCCCTTACCCTCACATGCATGAGTTTCTGAGTCAGCTGAGTCTTTTGCACAGCATGTTAGGGACTTGCATAAAGAAATTAGCCAAAAGATAAACCTAAGTAATGAACTATATAAGAACTTGGCTAATTCTCCAAAGAGAGCTAAAGAATTTTTTGCGAGAGAGTTTTTGATGATCAGGCTTAGGCTTGAACGGTTCCCTCCAAGGTCCGTAAAGAAACTTCATGCTCACGGAGCTGGCCCATTTAAGATAATAAAGAGAGTTGGAACCAATGCCTATGTGCTTGAGTTACCATTAGACTTAGGCAATTCCTCCTTCAACATCTCAGATCTTGTAGAGTATAGGGAGCCAGCAACGATTCCCAGCAAGCCTTTTGGACCTATCCCTTCCCTTGAGAGTGAGCCTACTCCAAAGTGTCCACTAACCAATTGGCCAAATAGTGAGAAAAAGATTGAGAGAATCCTGGACGATCAAGCCATATATACCTGGAATAAAGGCTATCAGAGGTATTTGGTCTGGTTGCAAGGTCGACTAGAATTTGAGGACTCATGGATTACCCTTGAGGATCTGCAGTGCCTCAACCCAGATCTACTCGAGCACTATGAGAGCCAAGTTATCCCACACGTGACAGGGTCGAGCTCCTCTTGCCTTGGGAGAATTGGTGGGGGCACCAAGATTAGACACAGATTATTGGGCCCTATTTGGTTTACTTAGTCATGTGTCAAAGATTTGAAAATTTTGTAATCAACTAGGATTGAGTCCTGTAATAAGTTGAGGTTAGTTGATTGTTGCCCAGGTGGCTTAGTCCCAAGAGGGGAGTGAATTGGGAATTACAAAATTTTTGCAAGTATGTGCACAAGTAATTCCAATTAGTGGTTAGGTGCTGTGTAAATCAAAGAATGAATGCAGAAGCTACAGGATAAAACAAACACAACACAAACAAAGCAGATTTATAGTGGTTCGGAGCAACTCAACTCCTACGTCCACTATCCAAGTTCATCACTCGGGATTTCCACTATATCTCCCAAATCGGAATACAGTCGGATTATTTTATAGGCTCACAATCCCAACCTCTACACTTTGATTTTTGAAACCGGGCTCACCAAAGAAACCCAATCTAGGTTTTTACAGGTTCACCTAAAACCTCTACACTTTGGTTTTTAGATAGGCTCACCAAAGAAACCTCTATACTCTAGTTTTAAAGGCTCACCAAAGAAACATATTTGGTTTTTACAACAGGGCTCACTAATAATCCAGATATTCTAAATGATAGAATAAAAAAGCAACAATAAAGACAAACTCCGTTGTCTGGGTGGTTGCCAATGCAGCTCGAGTGTGATGCAGAACAAAGAAAAAAGAAGCGTATGCGGAAGTAAAATTAAGATTAATTTTTTTTTTTTTATATTTCAGAAATTGGCTTCGACTCAAAGTAAAGTTAAACTAAGTTGATGGAAACTAGGTAAGGATTGAAAGCATAATTTAGAAGAAGCTAAGTTATCAGAGTAGTTCAGAAGTAATGGATCGCTGGGGGTTGAGAAACTCCTAGACCTAGAGTTTCGCTCTGAACTTTCAACAGGACAGAAATAAAGAGAAGAGATGGTTTACCAACCAGACAGTGATCTCATAGAATTTGGGTGGAAGAACTCTCTCGAGCAGATTGTTGGATCCTCGGATTCGGCTATCTTCGTAATGGATCATCCAATATTGGTCTTGTGGTTGGGTCGGCTTCTCCTGGACTCAAGATCTGGGAAGAAGAAAAATAAGTGATGGATTCAGAGACTCAGGGAAGGATTTACCAGTTCGAAGAACTTGAAGGCTGATGTCGCTGAGATCCGGATTCTCTTGAAGGCTGATTCGACTCCCTCTGGAAAGAGCTTTGGATCTAAAGTACCCGGACTGTAGCTGGATGCTGGTGGTCGGCCTAGACTTGGAGAGAGAGGCCGTGGGAGGTGGGATAGGCTAGGGTTTGGTGGATTGAAGTGGATGGTGGGCGGCTAGGGTTATGGAGTAGAAGTGGCTAACCTAGGGTTTGGGTTTTGGAGATCTCACACCTCCTCAAGGTTCCTGGGGAACCCGGATTTACTCCCTCATGGAGCTCAACACCTGGATGCAAGTGCGAAAGAGAGAAAACACAAAGTTTGCTCACAAAAAAAATTGGTTTCATTCATCTGATTCATTAGAACTTACAAAGGGGTTTTAATTTATAGGACATTACAAGAGAGTAGGGTTTTACATCTTCCCATGTGGGACTAAAGGAGGGGATCTTCAAATTAGGATTGTAGGATCAATCCCAACTCATATGGCCGGCCAAATAATTCCAAAGATGATTGAGGCTTCAAAAAAGGAAAGTGGGTGGCGCCTCCTTGTCTTGACCTCCAAGAAAATTATTTTTTTCCTTCTATGCTTGGCCTTATCTGGAAGTGTTTGGGTGCCTCTTAACCTTGCCCTCCAAGAGAAAATTTGTTTCCTTTTATATCTGGCTTTAGTTGGAATGACTAGGGCGCCTCCTAACCTTGCTCTTCAAGAGAAATCTCCTTCCTTCCATGGCTCAACCCTTTTTGGATACCTCCTTTTCTTTCTTCCCAAGTTATGGCTCTTTCTAACTTTATTTTGAGTATTTTTGGCAAGTAATAGGCGCCTCCTTGAAGTTCTCTCCAAGAGAATTTCTTCCCTTTCATAGTTTGGTTCTTTTGGGAATGTCTTGGGCCGCCCCCTTGATTTGTGGACCCCTGGTGGATTTCTTCTCAATTGGCGCATGAGAGAAGGGAGCTGCTATCTGTGGTATGGGGACCAAAGCCTGCTGGAAGGAGATGTGGCACCCCTTGGACTCAGGCATATGGCTGGGAGTGTGGCTGGGAGTGTGGCGCCTACTTGCTTGGCCTTGGGAGAAAATGTAACACCCCAGGTTGAAGCCCTAGTCCACTACTGAGTCAACATGACTCAACAAAATAAAAATGCAGGTAATATAGACTCAAGCTAAAATTAAGTTGATCAAGTCAACCCTTATTACAAGCCAAAAAATCCTAATTCTTCGGGCAAGATTAATCAGAGATCCAGATGGAGCTCTGAAGTCTTCTTCTGAGTCTGGTGCCTGCACCAATTCTCCTAGGGTAGGAGGAACTCGACCCTGTCGAGTATGGATTAAGTTGGCTCTGGTATCTCTCCAAGAGGTCTGGATCCAATTCTTGTAATTCTTCTCGGGAGATCCAAGAGTCATCAGAATCTGGCCTTCCTTGCCAGCGGACCAGGTATGTTTGGTATCCTCGATTACGAGTAGAGATAACCTGATCATCCAGGATCTTTTCAATCTGCTCTTTCCTCACAGGCCAATTTGTTGGTGGACACACAGGGTCAGGTTCACTCTCAAGAGCAGGATTAGGTTCAAAAGGCTCACTGGGAATCACAGCTGGCTCTCTATACTCTACTAGGTCTGTAATGTTGAAAGTGGTGCTAATGCCTAGTTCTGGAGGTAACTCGAGCACATAGGCATTGGATCCTACTCTCTTCACCACTCTAAATGGTCCAGCTCCTCTAGCATGTAACTTTCTAACGGTTCCAGGAGGAAACCGTTCAGGCCTTAACCTAATCATTACATAGTCTCCTTCGTCAAAAGTTTTGACTCGCCTTTGAGAATCAGCCAACTTCTTATAAGTTTCATTACTTGAATTTATTTTGGCTTGAATTTCTTTATGCAAGTCTTTTATATGCTGTGCAAAAACTTCGGCAGACTCGGAGACCCGTGTGTGGACTGGTAAAGGAGCTAGGTCAAGAGGTGTGTGAGGTTTGTAACCATGCACAATTTCAAATGGACTCTTACCCGTAGACCTATTGACCGAGTCATTATATGCAAATTCAGCTCTAGGTAAGTACAAATCCCAGTTCCTAATGTTTTCACCAACAAGACACCTTAACAGATTGCCTAAACTATGGTTCACTACTTCGGTTTGGCCATCAGTCTGGGGATGATAGGCAGTTGAAAACTTAAGTTTTGTCCCTAACTTATGCCAAAGGGTTTTCCAGAAATAGCTGGTGAACCAGACATCCCTATCTGAAACAATGGTCTTGGGTAGGCCATGGAGTCAAACTATTTCATTAAAGAACAGGGTGGCTACCTTAGACGCATCAAATGTTTGGGAACAAGGCAAGAAATGGGCCATCTTGGAAAATCGGTCTACTACAACACAGATGGAGTCATGCCTCCTCTGGGTCTTAGGCAAACCTAACACAAAGTCCATGCTCACATCTTGCCAAGGACGATCTGGGACAGGGAGTGGGATATAAAGGCTGGTGTTCTGTTTTCGCTGTTTGGCAACAGCGCAGGTCCGACACCTAGCCACAATGTGTGCTACATCTCTTTTTAAGCTAGGACAGAAAAAATGGTCTTCAATAGCCAGGGTGGTCTTATCTTTTCTAAAATGGCCAGCTAAACCTCCAGCATGAGTTTCCCAAATCAAAAATTCCCTAAGAGAGGTTCTAGGGATGCAAAGCCTATTCTTAAAGAACAGAAAGCCATCTAAAAGGGAATAATCCTTATGTTCACTAGATGGTCCTTGAGTTAGATCCTGGTACACCATCTTAAAATCCGGACACAACTCATATTCTACTTTGATTTGCTCAAACCCTATGACTTCAGCCCTAACAGAGTTCAACAACAAAGATCGACGACTAAGGGCATCAGCTACCTTATTTTCAGATCCAGCCTTATGCTTCAAAACAAAAGTATAGGACTGGATATACTCTACCCACTTAGCATGCCTAGGGTTAAGCTTCTTTTGAGAATTCAAGAATCTAAGAGCCTCATGGTCCGAAAACAGCACAAATTCTTGCGGTAGCAAATAATGTCTCCAGTAACGCAAAGCTTGCACGACCGCATAAAATTCCTTATCATAGGTAGAATACCTAAGCTTAGCATCATTAAGTTTCTCACTAAAGAATGCTACGGGATGGTTCTCTTGGCTTAGGACTCCACCTATACCTACTCCTGAAGCATCACAGGCAACCTCAAATACCTTTGAAAAGTTTGGTAACCTCAAAATAGGTGCCTGGGTCATCCTATCCTTAAGATCTAGGAAGGCTTTATGGGCTGCTTTGGTCCACTGAAATTCTCCCTTCCTAATACAGTCTGTGATAGGAGCAACTACAGTACTAAACCCCTTGATGAATCGCCTATAGAAGGTAGCGAAGCCATGGAAACTTCTGACTTCATGCACACTGGTCGGCTCTAGCCATTCCACTATGGACCTAATCTTTTCTGGATCGGCAGCCACGCCGTCAGGGGTTACAACAAAACCAAGGAAGATAATTCTACTGGTCATAAATTCACACTTTTTGAGATTACCGTAGAGACTATCATTCCTCAAAACTTGACAGACTTGTCTAAGGTGGCCTAGGTGATCTGCAGGGGTCTTACTATAGATCTGGATGTCATTAAAATAGACCACTACAAACTTTCCTATGAAAGCTCTAAGTACCTGGGTCATAATCCTCATGAAAGTACTAGGGGCATTGGACAACCCAAAAGGCATAACAACCCATTCAAAGAGACCATCCTTAGTTTTGAAGGCGATTTTCCACTCATCCCCTGGTCTAATCCTAACCTGATGATAGCCGCTCTTGAGATCAATTTTGGAAAAATCCATGGCACCGGCCATCATATCTAGCATATCATCTAGTCTAGGGATGGGGAACCTATACTTGATCTTGATTTTATTGATGGCACGACTATCGACACACATCCTCCACGTGCCATCCTTCTTCGGGGTTAGAAGTGCAGGGACTGCACAAGGGCTAAGACTCTCTCTAATGAACCCCTTCTTCAACAATTCACCAACATGCTTTTGCAGTTCTTTATGCTCAGATGGATTCATCCTATAATGGGGCAAGTTGGGTAAAGTAGCTCCTGGGACTAAATCTATGGAATGCTGAATATCCCTAAGAGGTGGAAGGTGGTCTGGCAGATCCTCGGGAAAAACATCCTCAAATTCTTCTAATAAAGGCTTGACTTCCTGAGGAGGCTCTGAGGGTGTAGGAGTCCTAAGTTCCTTAGCAGTCAACATCCAAATGGGTGAACCACTATGAATTTCTTGTTCTAGATCCTTGGCACTAATTAGGTTCACTCCAGTTTTCATTTCTCTGACCTTATTGGTTCCTTTATCTACATTATCCTTAGGAGGGACTGAATGAATTGTGATTTTCTTCCCATTGAAACTAAAGACACAGGTGTTGGATTTTTCTAAGAAGGTGGCATCATGATCATACAACCAAGGTCTTCCAAGAATTATACTGCTCACCCCCATGGGCAAGACATCACACCAAATCTTCTCTTGATAGGATTGCATTTGGATTTGGACCTGACATCTAGACTGGATGGGTATAGAGGTAGAGTCTACCCAAGAAACCTTATAGGGGTTGGGGTGGGGGACTGGGGTTAAGCCTAACATTTTGACAGTGCTAGTAGAAATGGCATTCACACAGCTCCCACTATCTATGATGATTTTACATACCTTATCCCCTAGTTTAAGGAAAGTCTATAGGATGTTAGTCCTACGCCAATCTTCCTGAACTTTAGTCTGGGACAGGATGCATCTCACAACCCCTAATTGGTCAGACTCTGTGGATTCTTCCTCTCCTTCATACTCATCGACCAAATTCATTCCGGCCTCATAAACTTCTTCTTCAAATTCCTCATTGGGCTCGGAATTCTCTTCTCCTCCCTCTTCTATATAAAGGGATCTACGAGGGCATTGGCTAGAAACATGACCTACCTTATGGCACTTAAAACAAGCTATGGCTGTGCACTGATTGGAGATATGACCGGGCTTCTGGCACTTAAAATAGATGATACTAGGGATTCTCTGGGTGTCAGGTGCCTTACCTTTGTCCATGGGCCTAGGGGTGGGAATACCCTGATTAGGCTTGCTAGGGGTAACCTGGCTAGGTCCATTTCTTGGGATTGGGGCACTAACCCTAGAAGGCATGGGTCCTCTCTGAAACTTCTCAGTATTCAGTGCAATCTGATAGGCTTGGTCTAGGACAGTGACCTCTCTCAGAAACAACTCTCTCTTAATGTCTTCCCTAAGTCCAGCCCTAAATCTAGATAAAGTGACCTCATGGGCTTCACTCACATCACATCTCATCAGGTATTCATCAAAGGTGGTTATGTAGTCTGAAACAGATCGGTTCCCTTGTTTCAAAGTCTGCCATTGGTCTAACAGATTTTGCTGGTATGAAATGGGTAGGTACTTGTCTCTAAGTTTCTCTTTCATACCCTGCCATGTGGTTATGGGCTCTACATTTCGTCTTCTAGTGGTCAGCTCAATGTTCCCCCAGTATAACCTAGCTTGACGTACTAACTTCATCTTGGCAAACTTAAACTTCCTCTCCTCAGACATGGCATACCACTCAAAGTACTGGTCCATCTCACCCTCCCAATCAGAATACACCTTAGGATTTAAGCTACCATCAAAAGTGGGTGCATCTAACTTGATGTTCTGAATGAACCTATCATCTCTATCTTCAGGTTCTGGGTCAGGCCTCCTATGATTAGGTTCAGGATCTCGGTATAAAGGTCTTCTAGGCTCTTGGTGTGGGTGAGGTTGAGGCACATTAAAATCTGGGTCAGGAGTCCAATTCCGATGCCTAGGTTCCTCAAGTACTTGTACTCGATCCCTAAGCTGGGCAAAATTCTCATTCATATCCTGACTTAATTTGTTCATACTCTCAGTAAGAGCTCTAACCATGGCCTCTAAATCAGGTTGGGTTTGACCAGGTTGGTAGGGTACTCCATTCCGGGTAGACATGATGATGCAAGCAAACACACAAAATGAGACTCAACTGAATCGACTACGGGCTAACTAAACCTAGAGCCTAAACTAGATGCCCAATCAGAGTGGCAAGCTAGCCTGTAGTAACTTAGGACTCAGCCAGGCAGGTGTAAGGGGAGTGTTAGGTCCCTAGATGCCAATCCTAGACACCAATCAGAGATTGGCCAGGTAGGCGGACCAGCACACAAGCCCTATGGGATGGAATCCCTGAACCACCATTCTAGACACTGAGTACAAAGCACACATAGAGTAACCAGACAAACTGACTCAACACTAGCCTTGACCCGACTTGTTGATGTCCCTAGCCCACTAGGGCAAATTAGGTCTAATTAATTTTAAGATTAAAGGCTTAGGTTCGAATGAGTGGGTGGTGGTTTTGGGCTAAGGAGAGTTTATCAACTCCTCCCCTTATCTTAGATACTCAAATGCCCTTAAGATGAATTAAGAGATGATCACTCAAAAATAATTGAATTGCAGAAACACAAAAATAGAGTTGCAGTAATTTAATCCTCAGAAATCCCACAGAAACCAATAAATCACAGAAAAATTATGCAAAATAGCTTTAATTATGCTGGTTTTAGAAAAACAAAAATCACTGAATTTGGAGTTACCTGCAGTGAGAAATAATTTTTGCAACAGGGTAATTACGGGCTGAAAATAGAGTACTTCCCCGTTTATAATTCCTGTTACGAAGTTGTAACCCAACGGATCCCCTACATGCCCTAGGAACACCCCGTGGAATGGGAAGAGGAGGTTTGCACCTCGCTTCGTTCCTAGGACTGGACGTCCTGGGGAGTCTACTTCGAGCAGACAAAGTAAAAAGAGAGAGACTCAAACAAGCAATCAAAACAGAAACCCTAGACAGGGCTCTGATACCAAAAATGATGCAGAACAAAGAACAAAGAAGCGTATACGGAAGTAAAATTAAGATTATTATTATTATTATTATTTTATATTTCAGAAGTTGGCTTCGACTCAAAGTAAAGTTAAACTAAGTTGATGGAAACTAGGTAAGGATTGAAAGCACAATTTAGAAGAAGCTAAGTTATCAGAGTAGTTCAGAAGTAACGGATCGCTGGGGGTTGAGAAACTCCCAGACCTAGGGTTTCGCTCTGAACTTTCAACAGGACAGAAATAAAGAGAAGAGATGGTTTACCAACCAGACAGTGATCTCACAGAATTTGGGTGGAAGAACTCTCTCGAGCAGATTGTTGGATCCTCGGATTCGGCTATCTTCGCAATGGATCCTCCAATACTGGTCTTGTGGTTGGGTCGGCTTCTCCTGGACTCAAGATCTGGGAAGAAGAAAAACAAGTGATGGATTCAGAGACTCACGGAAGGATTTACCAGTTCGAAGAACTTGAAGGCTGATGTCGCTGAGATCCGGATTCTCTTGAAGGCTGATTCGACTCCCTCTGGAAAGAGCTTTGGATCTGAAGTACCCGGACTGTAGCTGGATGCTGGTGATCAGCCTGGACTTGGAGAGAGAGGCCGTGGGAGGTGGGATAGGCTAGGGTTTGGTGGATTGAAGTGGATGGTGGGCGGCTAGGGTTATGGAGTAGAAGTGGCTAACCTAGGGTTTGGGTTTTGGAGATCTCACACCTCCTCAAGGTTCCTGGGGAACCCGGATTTACTCCCTCACGGAGCTCAACACCTGGATGCAAGTGCAAAAGAGAGAAAACACAAAGTTTGCTCACAAAAAAAATTGGTTTCATTCATCTGATTCATTAGAACTTACAAAGGGATTTTAATTTATAGGACATTACAAGAGAGTAGGGTTTTACATCTTCCCATGTGGGACTAAAGGAGGGGATCTTCAAATTAGGATTGTAGGATCAATCCCTACTCATATGGCCGGCCAAATAATTCCAAAGATGATTGAGGCTTCAAAAAAGGAAAGTGGGTGGCGCCTCCTTGTCTTGACCTCCAAGAAAATTATTTTTTTCCTTCTATGCTTGGCCTTATCTGGAAGTGTTTGGGTGCCTCTTAACCTTGCCCTCCAAGAGAAAATTTGTTTCCTTTTATATCTGGCTTTAGTTGGAATGACTAGGGCGCCTCCTAACCTTGCTCTTCAAGAGAAATCTCCTTCCTTCCATGGCTCAACCCTTTTTGGATACCTCCTTTTCTTTCTCCCCAAGTTATGGCTCTTTCTAACTTTGTTTTGAGTATTTTTGGCAGGTAATGGGCGCCTCCTTGAAGTTCTCTCCAAGAGAATTTCTTCCCTTTCATAGTTTGGTTCTTTTGGGAATGTCTTGGGCCGCCCCCTTGATTTGTGGACCCCTGGTGGATTTCTTCTCAATTGGCGCATGAGAGAAGGGAGCTGCTATCTGTGGTCTGGGGACCAAAGCCTGCTGGATGGAGATGTGGCGCCCCCTGGACTCAGGCGTATGGCTGGGAGTGTGGCTGGGAGTGTGGCGCCCACTTGCTTGGCCTTGGGAGAAAATGTAACACCCCAGGTTGAAGCCCTAGTCCACTACTGAGTCAACATGACTCAACAAAATAAAAATGCAGGTAATATAGACTCAAGCTAAAATTGAGTTGATCAAGTCAACCCTTATTACAAGCCAAAAAACTCTAATTCTTCGGGCCAGGTTAATCAGAGATCCAGATGGAGCTCTGAAGTCTTCTTCTGAGTCTGGTGCCCGCACCAGAGTGAAGATCAACTGAATGCTCTTCAATGCACTTCAATGGCTTCCTTGCTTTCCTTAAAAGGTGCTTCAAGCTTCTGGTAAGAGTTGTTGCAGGCTTGAAGGCAGACTTTAAAGCTCTAGTGCTCTCTCACTTCACTTCAATAAGTGTTGAATAAATGCTCAATAATTCATTTGCCTCTTCAAGGATATTCTCATACCTTATTTAAAGAGACTTTAACTTCCTTCCCTTGATTTTGAACATTGTAGACTGTTGGGAGGTGACAGGTTACCGTTGGAGCACTTTTGGAATTCAAAAACTGAGAACTGGAACTAGCTGTTGGAGGTGACCCCGTCATTCCAATCGGCTCGGACAAAGTTCGAGTTGGCTCAGATGAAGTTTGGGTTGACTGGACTGAGTGCTAGTCGGCTAGCTTCCACAGTTGAAAAAATACCTCACTCTGGATGAGTCGGCTAGGCTGAATTCCAGTCGACTGGAGTCTTAGAGTTTTCTCAGACCATTTTCAACTGAGTTCTTGATGAGTTGGTTGGATCTAATTCCAGTCGGCTCGGATTCCTGAGAATCTCAGAAGGTTCTTAACCTTGTTCTAGATGAGTCGGCTGGGCCTTGGTGCCAGTCTGCTGGATCTGTGTGCCAGAGAACTTCTCTTCAGTGCCAGTGCCAGAGTCGGCTGGGTTGTCCTTCCAATCGGCTTGAAGGTGGTTCTTCAGCCAAATCAACTTCAAACTTCTGGAACACTTGTCCCATGCTTTAAAGACCTCTTCAAGGACTACTTACAATAAATTAAAGAAGACTTGAAGCAAGAAGGACTACTAGAAGTAACCCTTAAACTGATTATAATAAGAAACATTTTGTAAGGTTCTTCTTTACAAGATTCTAAATACTTTACAACTCAACACAAAACATTAAAGATTGTAGGAATTAAAAGATGTGTCAATGTAGTTGTCCTACAAAAACTTGTCAATCATTTGAAGAGTTGTTAGATAACCAAATGTATGCTCCAATGTTTTGTTATCATCAAAATCACTTTAGGGGTCAACAATCTCCCCCTTTTTGATGATGACAAAACACTTGGCATGAAAATAATCTAATCTATTCACAAATATGTAAGCATTTACATTTGTTTAAAAATCAACTGCAATCTTAAATGTAAATGAGTATGTGCTTTACAGTTATGCACAAAATCAAGTTCATTAACTGTAAATATTAGACATTGATTGCTTGTATGTATCAAGCAGCATTAAGTATTGACTGATAGATATAATAAGTTGAGAGCATCATAGTAATCATTAAAGCATATAAATTAAACACGTATATCTCCCCCTGTTTATAAGATTTCTAGACAATATGAATTTTCTCTAAGTTTCTCCCCCTTTGATATTCATTTGAACATTTTATCAAAATAATATGCAAGAAATTAGTTTATTCAGAAATGCCTTACAAACTCCCCCTGTCTACTTTACTTTAGAATTTCAATAATTTCAATTGCAATTCATTAAGCTTCATTAAGCTTTTTCTTTCATGTATTCTTTCATGCACTCTATGATTCTCCCCCTTTTTGTCAACAAATCAAAAAGGTTAAACAAGTAAGCTCAGAATTTTGAATAGATTGAGAAAATTTCAAGATTTGTTTGAGATAATTTCACTTTCTCAGCTTAGAGAGAGAATTCTAATTAAACAAATAGAAGTGTAGACAAAAAAATACAAATACATACATTACACAGTAATCAAAAGATGTTCATTTCATTTCTGTCAAAAAGTGTTTAGTACATCAACCATCACAAAAGTTTCAAAATGCATCCAAAAAGGTACTGAAACTACAAAGTGTCTAATCAGAATCATCTTTAGGAACATTGGCACCATGCCAAGAAGTGGGTCTAGGTGCTCGACTAGATGAAGCATGTGGAGGAGGAGCCCTAGGGTGAACAGAGGTACTAGATGCCCTAGTAGAAATGGGTGGCGGATCATACAATGGTCTTGTCCTAGCTGTGACTTCCAATGAACTGACAGTGCTATTGAGAGACACCATTTCCATCCAAATTGCTCCCATTTGCTGCTCCAAGTCCTTGAGGCTAACTGGCACTTTATTTACTGCCTCTTTCATTTCACCTATTTCTTTCTGCATAGATACAAGCTCAGTTGCTTGGACATTGGCGAAGGCTTCAGCTGATCCTCGAAGTCTGCCAAGCTCCGATCTTATGATCTCAATGCCTCTAGTATAATCCTTTGCTATACCTCTTGTATCTACAATAGTTCCCACTTTGCCTCTAAGCTCTTTTAATTCAGTCTGATATTCATTCAAAGTGGCATCCACAGACTTCAAAATTGTTTCAGAACTTGAAGAGATACAATTTAGAATAGGCTGAAGGTCTATCTGAGGTGCTGACCTTGAAGCTTCTATAGCTTCAACCTTTCTTTGTAGACTTGATACATGCTCTTCTAATTTGTCCAATCTGCTATCCACTGACTGTTTCAAATCAGTAAATAATGAAGTTATTGTACCTGTCAGTGACTCTGTCAAGTTTTTCAATTGTTCTTCAATCTGAACTTGTACAATTGGAGGCTGTGTAGTTGCAGTAGGATAGTCATGTAAAGGAAAATCAGCTGAAGGCAGGTCAAACTCCGCTGCAGGAAAATCAAACTCTGCTGCAAGCATATCAAACATAGATGACGGAGCTCTAGTCTCCTCAGTAATAGTAGCAAGCTCAAGTACACATGACTCAGGCTTTGGTATAGGTGTAGAAGTTCCAGCTGCTTCTACATTTTCTTCCTCTTCTTCATTACTATTGGAGCTGCCAATGGCCCTTACATTTGAGCCTTTCTTTCCCCACACTCCTTCCACTTGGAAATATCCCATTCTCTCAAGGGTTTTAGAAGTGTAGATATCAGTGTGATGCAATTCTAATCCGTCTTCACCACCCAAATTGACTCTATGGGATTTAAACAACAATGTAAGCATCATTCCATATGGCAGACATGATTTATCTTTTCTTACTGTTTCTTTCATCTGCATGATTATAATATATGACAAATTGACAGGAGTTCTTTCCAGAATGTGCTCCATGAGACATAGATCCTTTTCGCTTACCCAATCGAACCTACCAGTTCTTTGTAAGAAAATTCTACAAATGAAATTGTGAAGTAGTCTCATTTCCAGTGATAGGGTGTTAGCAAAAATATTTCCAATTCCTCCCACATCTTGTTTGTTCAAAATTGTTTTTAGAGTATTCTCTCTTTTATCAATTACTAAAAATCTCAGTCCCTCAGAAGGTATGTCTAGTAATTCATGCAAGGACTCCTCATTGATGATAACCCTCTTCCCTTTGATAGTGGATTCCACATGGTTAGTTCCCAACCTTAGGTTCTCATTAAAACTTCTAACCAAAGAGGGATAGGTTTTCTCATTCAATGAACAAAACTTTCTCCACCCTTGGTGTTCAATTAAATCTTTTATCTTTAACCCAATGCCCTTAATAAACTCAAAATTAATTCGGAGGCTGGAGGTTACCAGACGCGTAGACATTGAGGGCACTTGGCTAGGAGTGGTTGCAGTTTCTCTTGTGGCTTCCTCTGTAATTTCTTCACTGCTTGGCTCTTCTTGCCTTCTCTTGGACCTTCTTTCTTTTTCAGCCGAAGGAGCAACCCTAACTGAGCATTTCCCTATCGCACGTTTGGGTGGCATAGCTAGGAAAGATGGAAGAACAAGAAAATGGAGTGCTTGGAAGGGAGAAGGAAGACTTTGGAGAAGGTCTTGGAGAGGTACGAACCGTTGAAGAAAACAAAATAGGGTTTAAACGGTTCGGAAAAAGGTTTATAGCCCAAGGCAGAACACATCGGCACGAAGTTCCAGTCGACTCGAGATTGCTCGAGTTGGCTCGGCTAGAGCTCTCCTAAAACAATCAGAAAATCTAGTCGACTCGAAACTGTTCGAGTCGGCTAGGCCAGAACAAGTTCAAAACTCTCAGAGAAATCCAGTCGACTAGGATCAAGATCCAGTCGACTCGAATAGAGAAAATAGAGTTTTGAAAAATTTGAACACAATTCAGAAGGACTTTGAATAGAATTTTGAAGCAAATTAAGGCTCAATAAAATAGAATAAATTGAGGAAGTTTTCTAGATGAAATTTTCTTAGAATTGAAGGAATTAGGTTAAAGAATCTAGAAGGGATCACAAAGTCCTAATTCACTTCTAATTAGCTCAAATAGATCTTGATTGAGTGGCTTGGTAAATATGTTAGCTAATTGATCTTCAGTGGGCACAAAGTCAAGCACAATATAACCATTAGAAACATGATCTCTAATAAGATGATGTCTAATTTCAATGTGCTTGGTTCTAGAGTGTTGAATTGGATTCTTTGTCAAATTGATAGCACTTATGTTATCACATTTAATTGGAATTTTAGATTGTGATATACCAAAGTCTTCTAGTTATTGTTTAATCCATAATACTTGAGCACAACAACTATCGATAGCCACGTACTCAGTCTCAGCTGTGGACAAGGCTACGGAGTTTTGCTTCTTACAGTGCCATGAAATTAAACTCAACCCTAGAAATTGACATGTACCACTAGTGCTTTTTCTATCTATTTTACAACCGGCATAATCAACATCAGAGAATCCAATCAAATTCAAAGTAGAATATTTAGAATACCAAATTCCTAAATTACTTGTTCCTTTCAAATATTTTATTATTCTTTTTACAGCAAGCATATGTGTTTCTTTTGGTGATGACTGAAATCTAGCACATACATATACACTGTATAATATGTCAGGTCTACTTGCAGTCAAATATAATAAGGATCCGATCATACCTCTATATAGCTTTTGGTCAACATTGGATCCATTCTCATCTTTGTCCAGTCTACAAGCTGGGCTCATGGGTGTGCTCATTGTTTTGCTACTCTCCATACCAAACTTTTTGATGATTTCCTTGATGTATTTGGCTTGGTTGATGAAGATGCCTTCCATTGTTTGTTTTACTACAAGTCCGAGGAAGTAGTTCAGCTTGCCCATTAAGCTCATTTCAAATTCTCCCTGCATAAGCTTAGCAAATTCTTTACATAGAGATTCGTTAGTTGCACCAAAAATGATGTCATCAACATATATTTGTACAACTAAGATGTCATTATTTTTCTTTTTGATAAATAAGGTTTTGTCTACATTTTCTCTTGAAAAATTATTTTCAATTAAGAAAGTGCTAAGTCAATCATACCAGGCTCTAGGTGCTTGTTTCAAACCATACAATGCTTTGTTTAATTTGAATACATGGTTTGGAAAAGTGTGATTTTCAAAACCTGGTGGTTGTTCCATAAAAACTTATTCAGAGATAAAACCATTAAGAAATGCACTTTTTACATCAATTTGAAAGAGTTTAAAGTTCATGTAGCAAGCAAATGCAAGTAGTAATCTAATGGCTTCTAGTCTTGCTACAGGTGCATAAGTTTCATCAAAATCAATACCTTCTTCTTGGTTATATCCCTTAGCCACTAATCTAGCTTTGTTCCTTATAATATTTCCTTGCTCATCTAATTTATTCCTATAGACCCATTTAGTTCCTATAATTAGATGGTCTGTAGGTCTATCTACAAGTGTCCATACCTTATTTCTTTCAAACTAGTTTAATTCTTCATGCATTGCCATCATTAAGTTTGGGTCAGTCTCAGCCTCTTCTAAGCTCTGGGGTTCTATTTGTGATACAAAGGCTAGATAATCATGTGCATCCTTATGTGCAGCACTAGTCCTAATACCATGTGAAGGATCTCTTATTATTAATTCTTTAGGGTGAGATGTAACATACCTCCAGTCCCTCGGTAGATCGGTGTGATCCTTACTTACCATTTCTTCTCCATCTTGAGTGTCGTTGTCTTGAATGCTCAAGTCATCCATCCCTTTTTGCAATGTACCTGCATCATTATCTATGCACTCTTCTTGTCTAGAAGGTATAGGGTTTGTTTCAATAAATACAACATGAATTGACTCTTCAACAGTAAGAGTCCTTTTATTAAAAACCCTATATGCTTTGCTATGTAATGAATAACCTAGAAAAATTGCATCATCAGCTTTAGAATCAAATTTTCCTAAATTATCTTTTCCATTATTATGCACAAAGTATTTACAACCAAACACATGAAAATAACTAATATTAGATTTTTTGTCATTCCAAAGCACATAAGGGGTTTTCTTTAAGATAGGATGGATCAAAACGTGGTTCAAAATATAACATGCAGTGTTCACTGCTTCTATCCAAAAGTACTTTGGAAGATTGCCTTCACACAACATTGTGCGAGCCATTTCTTCAAATGTCATGTTTTTCCTCTCTACAATACCATTTTGTTGAGGTGTTCTAGGAGCGGAGAAGTTGTGATCAATGCCAAATTCAGTACAATAATCTTCGAAAAATTGATTTTCAAACTCAATTCCATGATCACTTCTAATTGAAATCAAAGATAAGTTCTTTTGGTTTGAAACATTTTTATGAAATTTTTTAAAAACATGAAATGTTTCATCTTTTGAGGCAATAAACAAAATCCATGTAAATCTCGAAAAATCATCTACTATCACAAGAGCATATTTCATCCCTCCTAGGCTTGTGGTCCTAGTAGGTCCGAAAAGATCCATGTGAAGTAGTTCAAGAGGTCTTGTTGTAGAAACTATATTCTTTGATTTAAAACTCCCCCTAGTTTGTTTACCCATTTGGCATGCATCACAAACATGATTTAAATCAACTTTAAACTTAGGCATGCCTCTAACAAGATCTTTAGAAATTAATTTGGCAATTGTATGCATGCTAGCATGACCTAATCGTCTATGCCATAGTAAGCCTGACTCTTTGGTCCTAGCATTCATTGCAACTAGACTAGGGCTACTAGACATGGCAAGATCATTAAGATCCACCACATAGATATTCCTGAGTCTATGTCCAATAATTTATTGCTAGAATCTAAAGAGTTAGTTACTATGCACATAGAAGACTCAAAGACAACCTTGAAGCCTTTATCGCACAATTGACTTATACTTAAAAGATTATGCTTCAATTTGTCTACTAGCAAAACATTTTCAATAAAAGTAAAGGGAGTTATTTTGATCTTACCAATACCGATTATTCTCCCTTTGCCATTGTCTCCAAAGGTGACCATACCTCCTTCTTTCATTTCAAGGGTGATGAATTGGTCCTTGTCACCTGTCATATGTCTTGAGCAGCCGCTATCCAAGTACCATCTTTTCTTCAATTTTTGGGCTGCAAGACATTCCTGCAAAATAATCAATGAATTCTTTTAGGTATCCAAGCTATCTTGGGTCCTTGCATGTCAGTAGAGGTGGTTCCTTTGGGAACCCAAATCTTTTTTACCTTTTTATGGACATTTCTAAGATTATTGCATTCAAAAGCTTTATGTCCTATTCTTTTACAAGCATAGCAAACAACTTTAGAATTTTTGTTGGAAACATAATTTGAAGTTCTAAAAGTTGATGCACTTGATGCAGATTTTGAACCTTCTGGAATGTATGCATTTTTGCTCAAATTCTTAGGAATATATGATAAAGACTTTGAAGTAGAAACAGTTTTTGGTGTGGCTGAAACCTTTTGAGATAAAGTATTTTAAGCAGGTGTTTTGGATTTCACAAAAGTTATTACTGAAATTCCATTTATAAAAGAAGTGTTGAAACCAATTCCAGCTTTATTTCTAGAAATTCATTGTTATTTTAAAATTAGCTCAAGCTTATTTGAAGATAAAGTGAGTTTTTCAACCAAAGGCTTGAGTTTTGTAACCTCCTTTTTTAATTCATTATTTTCAGCAAGTAAATCATTGTTGCCCAGATATGGTGCCCAAGAGGGGGGGTGAATTGGGTCTTTCTTATTTTTTTTAAAATAAAGCAATATATGTGCTATCAATTTCAAATGTGAAGAGTGATAGTGCTCAAGTAATTGTGCAACGTAAGCAATGAGAGATAACAACAATTAAAGAGCAATAGAGAGTAAAGCAATGCAAACACACAAAATGTATTG
Organism: Areca catechu; assembly: GCA_021397845.1. NCBI lineage: Eukaryota > Viridiplantae > Streptophyta > Magnoliopsida > Arecales > Arecaceae > Areca > Areca catechu. Next base: position 81,083,796 of record CM038044.1, on the reverse strand, counting down.
TGGTTCGGTGCACCTAGCACCTACATCCACTCCCCAAGCACCACTTGGGAACTTCCACTATAATCTTCTCTAGATTACAGCCGACTTGTTTTACAAGGCTCACAAGTCAAAACCTAAGTTAGTTTTGTTACCTAGGCTCACCAACAAACCTTACACACTTGTTTTGGCTTCGGGCTTACAAGCAACCCTAGTTGGTTTTATCAATTGGCTCACCAACAAACCTCACACTAGTTTCAAATTCCCTTGCAACTAGGCAAGCACAAATAGAGTATGAATACAATGAATAAAAACAAGACAAACTCCTTTTTGAGCAAAAAATAATTCGATGTAGCTCTTGTTGGAGACTCTTCAAGTCTTCCTCTTGGAATCTTGGACCTCACTAAATGCCAAAGACTTGAAAGCTGGATTCCTCAAAAATGGAAAGCTTTTGGCTAAGGAATCTCTTGGATTTTCTCTCTTTTTGGCTTAGGATTGATTGAAAGCTTTGTACTTTTACTCTCTTCTTTTTCACTTTGTCTCCTTTTCTTTTCTGAAGTTAGGTGGAGGTTAAATACTTCATTCAAGCTAAAACAACTCCACAAGACCGTTAGAATCAAAAATATGGTCGTTTATGGCCATTAGAAATCAAATCAAAAGTTCAAAAAAAACTAGCCGTTATGCCATGAGTCGACCTCAGGGTCAAGTGTCGACCTCATGAGTCGACCTCCAGTTTATCTTAGGCAAAAATCCAGAAAACCATAGTTCTGCCCAGTTTGAATTCTCAGGCAATGAGTCGACCTCTGGTGTCGACCTTTGGACAGGTGTCGACCTCAGGTGGTGACCTTTGAAGCGTGCCACTGAAATTTTGCCGTGCTGGCCTTGCTGAACTTTTCTTTTCTTCATGAGTCGACCTCTAGTGGTCGACCTTCGGCAAGGTGTCGACCTCTGGTGGTCGACCTCTGGTCTGAAATTTTCTGAAACTCTGGAGAGATGCGTGCCATGCTTGAGTTTCTCTAGGTCTTTATTTCTTTTGTCAATTACTTCTTAATATGAAGGTCCAATATGAGAAATTTGATCTTGTTTAAGGTAGAAGAGCTCTTTCCCAAATCAAGCAAGCTTGGTTTCATCATTGTACTCTTGATACTCTTTTTGAATAACCTAAGGCCTGAAACTTTGTCTTGAAATGAAACATTAGTCCAAACATATACTCAACCTTTTGTTAATCATCAAAACTAAGGAGCCAAAGCCAACAATCATTATTTTTCTTTTCATATAAAAGATTTTCATTTTTCAGTTTTTCAAGTTTTTCAGAAAAGTCATGCAATTCCTTTTGTAATAAAATGTTCTTTTCTGAAATTTCATCCTTTTGTTTGAGTAAAGAATCATTCATATTTTTCAATGATTTTATCTTTACTCCAGCTTTCTTAAATTCAGAAAGTAAGTCATGAAAAGTAGAATTTAATTCTTCAAAAGTAAATTCAGTGCAATTGTTAGGGGATGTTACCTCATCTTCGAGACCCATTAAGCAAAGATTGGTAGTCTTGGTGGTCTCTTCTTCTTTCGATGATGTTGAGTCTTCACTGTCGGACTATGTGGCAACCATGGCTTTCTTTTTCTTCTTTTGTCTGAAGGATTTCTTCAATATTGGACAGTTCGGATGTATGTGACCCGGCTTCTTGCATTCGTAGCATGTGGGGACTACCTATTTGTCTTTCTCTCTGTCCTTTTCCTTTTCCTTTCCATAATCCTTCCGGTGAAATTTTCGGTTGTACCTTCCTTTCTTTCTTTCCATAAATTTTCTAAATCTCCTCACAACCATAGAGATGTCTTCGTCTTCTAGGTCGTCATTGGAGGAGGTGCTTTCATCTTCAGATTCTTCATCATCCCTCTTTGAATCGGAAGCAGCTTTGAAGGCTATTGTCTCCTTTTTCTTCTTCTCATCTTCCATTCTGTGTTGCATTGTTAGCTCGTGGGTGATAAGTGATCCCAGCAGTTCATCCAGCATCAAAGTGTTGAGATCTTTGGCTTCCTGGATCGCAGTCACCTTAGAATCCCATTTGTCGGGCAAAGAGCGAAGGATTTTCTGAACCAGATCTGTATTAGAGTATACCCTGCCAAGACTCTTTAAACCATTAATAATATCTGTAAATCTAGAGAACATGGAAGATTTTGTTTCAGAAGGTTCCATTTTAAATAATTCATAATTATGAACAAAAAGATTTATCTTGGAGGTTTTCACTTGGGAAGTTCCCTCATGGGTCACTTCGAGTTTATCCTAGATTTCCTTTGCTAATGAGCAAGTGGAAATTCGGTTAAACTCGTTAGCATCCAAAGCACAATATAATAGATTCATTGCTTTGGTGTTCAATTCCCCCATCTTCATGTCATGATCATCCCAGTCCTCTTCAGGCTTAGGGATGTCCACACCATCAACTTTAATTGTGGGAATGTGTGGCCCTCTCAAGATGACCTTCTATAATTGAAAATCAACAACTTGTATATAAATTTTCATTCGTGCTTTCCAATATGAATAATTAATGCTTGTGAATAGTGGAGGTCTATTGTTGATTGGTCCTCGGCCAAGGATGTACTCATGGGATGAGCCATCGATCTTAACTCAAGTAATCAGAGACACTGCTCTGATACCAGCTGTTGCCTAGGTGGCTTAGTCCTAAAAGGGGGGTGAATTGGGAATTACAAAATTTTTGCAAGTATGTGCACAAGTAATTCCAATTAGTGGTTAGGTGTTGTGTAAATCAGAGAATGAATGCAGAAGCTACAGGATAAAACAAACACAACACAAACAAAGCAGATTTATAGTGGTTCGGAGCAACCCAGCTCCTACGTCCACTATCCAAGTTCACCACTCGGGATTTCCACTATATCCCCCAAATTGAAATACAGTCGGATTATTTTATAGGCTCACAATCACAACCTCTACACTTTGGTTTTTGAAACCAGGCTCACCAAAGAAACCCAAGCTAGGTTTTTACAGGTTCACCTAAATCCTCTATACTTTGGTTTTTAGATAGGCTCACCAAAGAAACCTCTACACTCTGGTTTTAAAGGCTCACCAAAGAAACCTATTTGGTTTTTACAATAGGGCTCACCAATAACCTAGATATTCTAAATGATAGAATAAAAAAGCAACAATAAAGACAAACTTTATTGTCTGGGTGGTTGCCAATACAGCTCGAGTGAAGATCAACTGAATGCTCTTCAATGCACTTCAATGGCTTCCTTGCTTTCCTCAAAAGGTGCTTCAAGCTTCTGGTAAGAGTGGTTGCAGGCTTGAAGGCAGACTTTAAAGCTCTAGTGCTCTCTCACTTCACTTCAATAAGTGTTCAATAAATGCTTAATAATTCATTAGCCTCTTCAAGGATGTTCTCATACCTTATTTATAGAGACTTTAACTGCCTTCCCTTGATTTTGAACATTGTAGACCGTTGGGAGGTGACAGGTTACCGTTGGAGCACTTTTGGAATTCAAAAACTGAGAACTGGAACTAGCCGTTGGAGGTGACCCTATCATTCCAATCGGCTCGGACAAACTTGGAGTCAGCTTGGATGAAGTTTGGGTCGACTGGGCTGAGTGCCGGTCGGCTAGCTTCCACAGTTGAGAAAATACCTCACTCTGGACGAGTCGGCTGGGCTGAATTCCAGTCGGCTGGAGTCTCAGAGGCTTCTCAGACCATTTTCAACTGAGTTCTAGATGAGTCGGCTGGATCTGATTCCAGTCAGCTCGGATTCTTGAGAATCTTAGAACATTCTCAACCTTGTTCTGGATGAGTCGGTTAGGCCTTGGTGCCAGTTGGCTGGATCTGTGTGCCAGAGAACTTCTCTTCAGTGCCAGTGCCAGAGTTGGCTGGGTTGTCCTTCCAGTCAGCTCGAAGGTGGTTCTTCAGCCATATCAACTTCAAACTTCCAGAACACTTGTCCCATGCTTTAAAGACCTCTTCAAGGACTACTTACAATAAATTAAAGAAGACTTGAAGCAAGAAGGACTACTAGAAGTAACCCTTAAACTGATTTTCATAGGAAACTTTTTGTGGGGTTCTTCTTTACAAGATTCTAAATACTTTACAACTCAACACAAAACATTAAAGATTGTAAGAATTAAAAGGTGTGTCAATGTAGTTGTCCTACAAAAACTTGTCAATCATTTGAAGAGTTGTTAGATAACCAAATGTAAGCTCCAATATTTTGTTATCATCAAAATCACTTTAGGGGTCAACATTGATTTATCTCAACCCTCAATCTAGTCCAGTATATTGAGTCCTGTACATCAATATGAGTCTAGTATGAGTTCACTTCTTGTACAAGAGAGGAGGCTACTAGTGCGGGCACCAGGCTCAGGAAGAGGCTTCAGCTAATGCCAAGTTCTTTATGGATAGAAGACTAAGAATTTAAGTCCTGTAATAAGTCTTTGAGTCCTGTATTTATGTTTATTTGAATAATTGAGTCCTATTTTATTTTAGTTTGGGCTCAATTAGAGTTCAATTAGGCTTCGTATTGAGTCGGGTTCAAGAGCTACTTGAATTGGGTTCCAATTAAGCTAGATCAAGTGCAACCAGTTTCACATTAAGTGCAACCAGCTTCACCAACAAACTTGGAGCACCACATCATCAATGCACCTTGCCAAGTTGGAGGACAAGTCATGCCACATCACCAAGACACTTCACCATGAATTTTTAAGACAAATTTGAATTTGAATGAAGCTCCACTCTTCATGGGAATGAAGCTCCACTCTTCATGGGACGCCCCCTTGTATTTAGGAGTTTGAATTTTTAAAAGGGCCACTCCACTTTCTTTGGGATGCCCCATGATTATCTCCATGAAATGTGATGTAGTTTGAATTTGAAAAAGGAGCTTAAGTTTTATAAATGCTCCTAAATCCTCTTGTAATTGATTGGTGAATGAAATGAAATTTTTCTAAGAAAGCTTTCCTCCTTTGCCAGCCAAAGACCCTTGAGAGAAGGTAGGTGTGAGACCTAGGATACTTAACCAAACAAGCTAATAATCCATCTTCCAATCCCATTCAGCCACCCTTGGAGAATCCTCTTCAAGCCTCTCCAAATTCGTCCTCCCCTTCATCCAAAAGATGTCATCTTCAAAGGAGTTCTTCATGCCATCAAGGAAAAGAGAATCAAGCTATGGATGCCAAGGGAGATCTCCTTCAAGCTAAACCTAAGCCAATTCTTCCATTCCTAATTTCCTCTTCCATTTCCCCATTCTTCCTCCTAAATCTTCTAATTTTACTATGCGTCTATGCAGGATCCCCGGGTCTCCTGGTTTCCAAGGTGAAGGTCTACTATGCCAAGGAATCATAAACAAGGTGTCTTTAGATCTAGAGTATCTCCTTGCCATTCTTAGTACTTCATCTTGAGTGTCGCATTGATGAATTTCATATTATTAATAGCAGGATAGCCATCTTGATGGGGGACTAAGTAAATACAAGATGAAAAATGATGCAAGTGATTTGTTTGTTTGTGATTTTTAAGTTTTAATGATTTTTTTTGGATTCCCGAGAATAAGTAAGAATAGATATAGGGATTCAATAATAATAAGAACTAGTAGTAGGTGAATTAGCCCCTAAACAAGGATAAAAAGAGGACCCCGGGATTGAGAAACCCTGTAGGACTTAGCACTCAGAACAATATCGACTTAGGAGTTCAGGGAGGCAAACCTCAAAGATCTGAAGCACCCGATGCCGAGAACACTCACTCTCACGGATGTGGCCTAGATGATCGAGCCTTCAACCCGTGGATGCGCCGGCTCACTGTCCGAAGGTCTTGATGGCAAGAGCAACCGACTCCATGTTCATGTCACCTGGAGGACCTGCGAGCATTCAAAGAAGAAGAGTTAGGTTTCGATCAAAAGATATCAATAGAAGAAGGAAAGAGAGTTGATGTGGTGATGGGTGGAGTCTTCTTGCTAGGCGCCCGAGTGGATGATCCCAATGGGCTTCGATTTGAAGTTGGAGGATGGAGTTGTAGAAGAGACAGTAACTTGAGGCCTCACACCTCTCGACGCCTGAAGGCGTAGGTGCTCCCTCACGGAGATCGATGTTCCTAGTGAACGAAGGCAACTAAAGAGAAATTGGATCTCAAGAAACTTGGTTTTTCATTCATCACAAATTAACCTTACATAGGAGGGATAAGGTACTTAAAATAGGCACCTTAGGACCCCATTTGAATTTTAAATGAAAATACAAGTCCTCTTTGGAGAGGCGCCCAAAAAAAATTCAGAATTCTCTTCCTTTGGCCGATCATGAAGTTGACTTGATTGGGCAGGGCTTGATGTGAGGCTTGGAAGAAGGATCTTGGCACCCTTGAACTTGGAATGTTGGTCCTTTATTTTGGAAGAAGACAAGAAGTGAGGCTTGTAGCAAGGCAAGTGTTCTCCTTCTTTCCTTGGTTGTGCATCCATCTTTGGAACGAGACAAGATGTGGGGAGTGGGAGGTGGAGGCGCCCATGGATTCTTGCCTTCCTTCCATAGTTGTTCATGTAGTTTGGGAGGAAAGCTTGATTGGAGGGCTTGAAGTAAGGGATTTGAACTCCAAACTCCAACTCCCATTTGACCTTCTCTTGGCCGGCCACCCATATGTAGAAACAAGCTTGATAGGGGGGAGGGAAAGAGGGAGTGAGTCAAGTGATGTGTCCCCCTCTTTGGGCGTCCAAAGCTAAAATGTGTGCCGCCCACATGGCAAGTTGTCATGGTTCCACATAGGATGAGGAGGTGGCCCCCTGAGCTGAGTTGGCTTCCTTCCTAACTTGGCTCCAAAGAGACTAGATTTTAAGACCAATCTTGCTTGGACCCATACTTCAAACCGACTCTGACTGGACTCAGTACAGGACATAATTGACTATAGGACTAGACTCAGTACAGGACTAGACACAGACTCATGAGACTTAATTCAAAGCTACTCAATTCAAAGCTAAAGAAAATTACAAGGTTTAGGCTTGAAGCCTTATTGCAAGATCCAAAAAGTTGGAACCCTAATTGGACATCCACAGAGGGTTGAGGAGCCTCTATCGGACTCTGGTGCCCATACTAGTTCTCCCGGGATGGGAGAAACTCGACCCTGTCGAGTAAGAGTTGAGTTGGCTTAGGTACTCTTCCAGAAGGTCAGGGTCAAGGCACTGCAATTCCTCTCGGGTAATCCATGAGTCGTCAGACTCAGGTCAGCCTTGCTATCGGACTAAGAAACGTTGATAACCTTTGCCCTGGGTGGTAATAGCTTTGTAATCCAGGACATGCTCGATTCGCTCTCCTCTCTTAAGTAAAATTGGAGGTGGACACTCAGGTTTGGGTTCACTCTCAAAAGAAAGGTCAGGCCCAGATGGCTCACTAGGTATGCTTGTTGGTTCCCTATACTCGACTAAGTCTAGGATATTGAAAGTCGAGCTAATGCCATAATTTGAGGGTAGCTCAAGCACATAGGCATTAGGACTGACTCTCTTTATCACTCTAAAGGGGCCAGCTCCATGCGCATGAAGTTTCTTAATGATTTCTGGTGGAAACCATTTAGGCCTAACCCTAACCATTATAGAATCCCTTTGATCAAACTCTTTGGTTCACTTTCGGAATTAGTCAAATTATTTAAAAATTTATACTTAATGCATGATGCAAAATGCAGACTCAACGATGCATTCCTATAGAGCGAAATTTTATTGGACTCTTTAGGGCCTAAACCTAGTAGATTATTGACTCATTAGGTTTGACCCTGTCCTGGTATGCACAAGAAAAATTACCATGAATCCCTAGCAGATGCCATAAAGTATACCAAAAGTAGGTAGCAAATGGGATGGTCTCTAATGGTTCATGCAACCTGGTAATCTCTACGAAATGTAACCCTGCGGCTCTAGAAACATGAGAAGACTCGGGGAAGGGTAGGAAATGGGATTCAGAGTATTGGGGCAATTTATGCGAGGCATGAAACAGACCATGGTTACTCCGGATGATCTAAAGATTTGGACATTGATCTATGGGTGCAAGTTCTAGGGCAGGTTGGGTGTTCCTCAGGGATGGTAACTGATCAGGTAACTCATCAGGAACTACATCCTCAATTTCTTTCTAAGCTTTAACCATCTCTTGAGGATGTTTTCTTTGGATCAGTTCATTAAGGGTTGGTTCCTGAACTCCTGTGGAAAAGACTGGTGAATCCTCATGTTCATTTACTAGATGTGATTCTGGCTTGGTCGTTTCCTCTTCAAATTTTGTAGTGGGTTCAGGTTCATTTTCCTTTGATTCCTCAATGATTTCAACCTTGGGCCCATCTTCACCACACTCCCCTACTAAACTTGGTTCATAGATGTTTTCTTTCAATTCTTTAATGGGCTCAAGAGTTTCTTTCCCTAGATTTTCAATGGGTTCAACCTTAAAGTCTTCAATGGGCTTAGGGGTTTTTGTATTCAAATTCTCAGATTGTTCATCCTTCTTTCCCTGAAATTCTTTAAAGGGTCCTTTCCCGGTAATCTCTTCTTCTAACTCATTGTCCTTGATCAGGTTAACTTCTGGCTTCTTTTCCTTTAGACTACTTGATCCTCTTTTAACATAATCCTTAGGCTGAGCTAGATTAATAGTAAATTTCTTCCCATGGTGGTTGAAGGTACAACTATTGGTCTGACCATAGAGAGTAGCATCGTGATCATAAAGCCAGGGTCGTCCTAAGATAATACTACTGACACCCATGGGAAGGACATCACACCAAATCTTCTCTTCATAAGACTTCAACTTGATCAAGACCTGGCACCTAGACTTTATGGGTATGGAAGTTGAATCGATCCAAGAGACCTTGAAAGGGTTAGGGTGAGGGACTGGTGTTGGGAATTATGTCCCAAAGCCAATCGCCTGGGTTGTAGGCGGTTGTGCTTAGTATTGTACTCATTTTATGAATCAATAAAATATTATATTTTTGGCAGCTCATCACATATTAAATTTTCGTGAAATGAACTCTTTTCATGTGATGAAGTCCTTAGGACTACACTGACTTCAATACAGAGAGGATGTATCGAGTGGTCCTTAAACCCTGTTCACAACCAAAGGATATATTGTACTAGATGACAATATATCAAGTATAGGTTGTTGTAGTTCACATCGTTTGGTTGTTGATGTAGCACGCATATGATTAAAGTTTTGAATATGGTGTTTGTAGAGCAATGAAACCTAATTACACTTAGCATTGTACTCATCTTAATAAGATTTAAGGATTACATGAAAAGGGACTATTACATGATTAGACACAACTCTAAAAATAAGAAGGAAGAAGATCTAGACAATAGGGGCTAATGATTGAGGACTTACCTTGATGAGTTTTCCAACCTTCCTATGATTCAAAACTTGAAACTACTGATGCTCTGGACTGGAGAACTTGGATAACAGTGATCAGAACCCTGGACTTGGGCTTCAGCTTGTTGGTTCATTGTCAAGGGGAACCCTGTTCACAACTCAAGGACTTCGAAGGACCCTATAATGAAGATCAAAGTTAAGGTTGAAGGATGCAAACATAAAGAAGGGATGGGAGAACTTGTGAACAAAGAAAAGATAGTTGAGAAGATCTGGCCGACTCCAATGCCTTTGCCTTGAGCTTGGATGATGAATTTCTAGGGAAGAGAGTGGCTTTGGGCATGGAAGAAGAAGATAGGAAAAATTTCACACATAAAACTCAAGACAACTTCACTTCAAACTTCATTCATTTCCAAAATCAATCTCTTTTACAATGGGAGTCCAAGGCTTTTAATAGCCTCACAAAGCTAGCTTTTGAAATTTAAAAACTCCCCAAATCGAGGAGGATTACAAGGGGGGTTGGAGGATTTGGTGGAGAGTTTGGAGGGATGTGGGGGGGGTTGGAGGATTTGGTGGAGGACTTGGAGGGATGTGGCCAACCTCCTTGAATTTGAATCTCCCTTGTTGGCGCCCAAAGGGTGATGAGGTGGCTGGTGAAGTAGCACCTGATGACGTGGCATGGTGAGGTGGTCTTCTACTTGGATAAGAATGACATGTGGCGCCCAATGGTCCTAGTTGATGGTCCTTTTCTCTTGCTTGGTTGATGTGTCTTCTCTTCTTCATGTGGTCAAATTCTGGGGTCTAGAATTTGAGTCTTGTTGCTGGCTTTCATGGCTTTAAGACTTGATTAGACTTACTCAACTGAATTAGACTTAACTCAACTAAACTGACTAGACTGACCTAGACTTTAAAACTTGAAATGGACTTACAAGAAATGAAATTTTAAAAGTAATTACAGGACTCAATAAACACTCTTGATTTGAAACTCAAAATTAATTACAGGACTCTTGAAAAGGAAATGACTCTTCAAAATAAAATATTTTTGAACTAAAGGATACAAGGTAACCTAATTATCTTCGATCCAAATTGGGATAAGGCTAACCTTGTTGGAGTGAAGTTTCTTTCGGCTTCTGGTGTCCACTCCAATTCTCCTGGGGTGGGCAGAACTCGACCCAGTCGAGTATGGTTCAATTTTGCCCTGGTAATGCTCGAACAAGTCTGGGTTAAGTCTTTGCAGGTCCTCTCGAGTAATCCAAGAGTTGTCGGACTCAGGTCGACCTTGCCATTGAACCAGGTATCGCTGATAGTCCTTATTCCTGGTAGTAATGATCTTGTCATCCAGGATTCTCTCAATCCTCTCTCTCTGCTCAGGTAAGGTTGATGGTGGACACTCGAAAATATGTTCACTCTCAATGAAAGTTTCTGGCTCAAAAGGCTCACTAGGTATTAGTAGTGGTTCTTTGTATTCTTCTAGGTCTGAAACATTGAAGGTTGTACTAATACCCATATCAGGTGGAAGTTCCAAAATATATGCATTAGGCCCTATTTTCTTTAAGATCTTAAAAGGTCCCGCTCCGCGGGCATGCAGCTTCTTTATGGTTCCAGGGGGAAACCGTTCAGGGTTGAGCCTAATCATCACATAATCCCCTTCACAGAATTCTTTAGCCCTCTTATGTGAGTCAGCTAAGTGTTTATAAGTTCATTGCTCAGGTTGATCTTATTACTGATTTCTTTATGCAGATTTGTGACATGCTGTGCAAAAGACTCAGCAGACTCAGAAACTTACACAAGCACTTACGAAATGCAAACTGAACTAGGCATCTTTATTAAGAGGAATTTTATTGTACTCTCTAGGGCCTAAACCTAACAGATTAATGACTCTCTAGGTTTGACCCTGGTCTGGTATGCACATGAGAATTTACCATGGGTTCCTAGCAAATGCCATAAGGTTTTCCAAACGTAGGTAGCAAAAGGAATAGGCTTTAAAGGCTCATGCAACCTAGTAATCTCATCAAAATGAAACTTAATGGCTCTAAAATTAGGATAAGACTTAAGGAAAGGCAGAAAATAGGAATCCGAGTCTTGGGATAATTTAGGAGAATCTTGAAACAGACCTTGGTTACTCATGATGACCTTAAGATTTGAATATTGATCTACAAGCGGGATGCTTCTAGGTAGTTGAAGGTCATCAGGAAAGTCTTCTAAAATAATGATTGGGTTCTTCTCAGGTACCTGAAGGAGTTCTTGTGTCGAAGCTAAAGTATTGGATTCTTCCTGAGGGCATTGTCTTACGGGAACCAAGTCCTCACTAAATTTTGGTTGTTCTGATGTTTCAGGACTAGGCTCAATAATCTTTTCTTTACCAAAGGTTTCCTCAGGTAAGGTATTAAAGTTGTTCTCTTCACAGTCTTCCCCTTCATATTCATCTATTAAACTTATGTTACTCTCATACACATATTTACTAGGTTCAGACTTGCCTTCTTCCTTCCCTAGCCCTTCAGTTTGAGGATACCCTAAGTCTTGAGTGTTCATGAACTCAACTTGTACTTCAGGGTTCTTACTCCTATCATTCATATGAGCTAATGGGAAAGTAGGAGTTGGTTGGTCTAAGGTGAGCTAATGGGAAAGTAGGAGTTGGTTGGTCTAAGGAAAATTGTTTAGCCAGCATTTGGTTCAATTGGGCCATTAGATCATTTAGGCCTTTCAGCATGGTTTCAAGATTCGGGTCCATGGCTACACTGGACTGGGCTTGGATTGGTGAATATGGTGTCCCTGCTCTAGTTGTCAAGCTTGCAAATGGACTCAAGCTCGAGCTAATGTTTCCTAGACCTAGAGCACAAATTAGAAGTCTAATTAAGTGAACCAACTAGCTAGTAGTACTTATGGGACTTAGCCAGGTAGGTGGAGGGGAGTGAAGGTCCCTGATTGCCAACCTTAGATACCAATCTGAGATTGGCCAGGTAGGCGGACCAAATCACAAGCCCTGATGCACCAATCCTAGACACCAAGCCAGTAAGCACATACCAATTAGCTGACACTGTTAACTTGACCGTAACCTGAACCCAATTTGTTGGTGTCCCTAACCCACTAGGGCAATTAACGTTCTACTCAATTTTAATTAATGGGCTGGGATCGATATGCTGGTTGGTGATTTTTGGGCTAGGGACAGGTGATGAAATCCTGACTCTATGTCAAATTGATGCCCTTAATTTGATTTCTCATGAGATGAATGAAATGCAAAGGTACTGTGGAAGTGTGTTGCAGTTTGAAAGTGGTGTAGAAAACGTGATGAAAAAGATGTCCAAAAATTCTGAAAAATTCATAGAGGATTCCTAACTTATATGTTTCAATGAAGATAAAAGGAAATTTAAAACTAAAATCTATACTACTCTAAGTAGATCCTACAAATGAAGATAAATAAAAAGGACAGAACAGAACCCTAATGACAGTGTCGAACTGCAGAAATTTTCATTTTTTTTATAATTTTTTTCTGATAATGAAATTTAATATGGTGATAACTGACTTAAAAGGAACAAGAAAAAAAATATTTTAATAAAAAATTGGTGACTTTTATTTGGAGCTGCAGACGGATTACAGTAAACAGATACAAATTTTCAGAAAACAGAACCTAATCAAACAAGTGCAATGGCTTACCCAAACTTCAATCTAAAAAACTCATGTCCGGCCAGGGGCTCATTATTCCCATGGGTCGTGACAGTGTACTAGAGTACACCCGCTCAGGAGGCGTGAATTTTAGATCTTGCTTGGATTTAAAGAAAACTATTGTACCCTAATGCAACCATGCTGTGATACCAAAGTTGATGCGGCACGCATATGATTAATGTTTTGAATATGGTGTTTGTACAGCAATGAAACCTAATTACACTTAGTATTGTACTCATCTTAATAAGATTTAAGGATTACATGAAAAGGGACTATTACATGATTAGACACAACTCTAAAAATAAGAAGGAAGAAGATCTAGACAATAGGGGCTAATGATTGAGGACTTACCTTGATGAGTTTTCCAACCTTCCTATGATTCAAAACTTGAAACTACTGATGCTCTGGACTGGAGAACTTGGATAACAGTGATCAGAACCCTGGACTTGGGCATCAGCTTGTTGGTTCATTGTCAAGGGGAACCCTGTTCACAACTCAAGGACTTCGAAGGACCCTACAATGAAGATCAAAGTTAAGGTTGAAGGATGCAAACATAAAGAAGGGATGGGAGAACTCATGAACAAAGAAAAGATAGTTGAGAAGATCTGGCCGACTCCAATGCCTTTGCCTTGAGCTTGGATGATGAATTTCTAGGGAAGAGAGTGGCTTTGGGCGTGGAAGAAGAAGATAGGAAAAATTTCACACATAAAACTCAAGACAACTTCACTTCAAACTTCATTCATTTCCAAAATCAATCTCTTTTACAATGGGAGTCCAAGGCTTTTAATAGCCTCACAAAGCTAGCTTTTGAAATTTAAAAACTCCCCAAATCGAGGAGGATTACAAGGGGGGTTGGAGGATTTGGTGGAGAGTTTGGACGGATGTGGGGGGGGTTGGAGGATTTGGTGGAGGACTTGGAGGGATGTGGCCAACCTCCTTGAATTTGAATCTCCCTTGTTAGCGCCCAAAGGGTGATGAGGTGGCTGGTGAAGTTGCACCTGATGACGTGGCATGGTGAGGTGGTCTTCTACTTGGATAAGAATGACATGTGGCGCCCAGTGGTCCTAGTTGATGGTCCTTTTCTCTTGCTTGGTTGATGTGTCTTCTCTTCTTCATGTGGTCAAATTCTGGGGTCTAGAATTTGAGTCTTGTTGCTGGCTTTCATGGCTTTAAGACTTGATTAGACTTAACTCAACTGAATTAGACTTAACTCAACTGAACTGACTTGACTGACCTAGACTTTAAAACTTGAAATGGACTTACAAGAAATGAAATTTTAAAAGTAATTACAGGACTCAATAAACACTCTTGATTTGAAACTCAAAATTAATTACAGGACTCTTGAAAAGGAAATGACTCTTCAAAATAAAATATTTTTGAACTAAAGGATACAAGGTAACCTAATTATCTTCGATCCAAATTGGGATAAGGCTAACCTTGTTGGAGTGAAGTTTCTTTCGGCTTCTGGTGTCCACACCAGTTGTCCTCTTGACCAAATGAGTGTGGTGACACTGATGTGATCTACAAGTGGGATATGTGATATCTTATTGAACGTGACTCCGTTCAGCCCCTTTCTGCCAATGGGATACTCACGATTGGATATGGGTATATGTGTCCCTCCGACCTGAGGTCATCACGGTAGCTTGCAAGCAACTCCCTGTGCTTTGGTGCCAGACTACTCGAATTTCTAATCCCGTGATGGAAGGTTTCTGGGTATTGGCAAGTACTTGTGGAGCAGTGATGGACCAAGATGGAATTGACCTGTCCAAACAGTTTGGATTGAATGTCTCGCAGTATCTCAATTTAACAAATCCTCGGCTGGGGTAGCCCTAGTGAAGAGTCACTGGGCTTGCGAGGTTGAGACACGTAGTGGACTGACTCTGTCTGGGTTGGCAGCCCAAATCTCAGTCATCCTGAGCATTAGAAGTTAAAGGGATGAATTATACGGTAACCATATGCCAGAGGTTCGATAGTTTGCTCCCGCATCTTCGACCTATCCGGACACCGGGACCCATTGCTAGATAGTTTCCTGTGCTGGTACTAGAATTGTTCTAGTGCTACCATTTAGGTTCGAACCTATGAGGTCACTCGCCATAGAGGATTACTCTCTGATCTGGATATCGATTACGATTGGGAATCGTCTCGATTTTATGGTCATGGTATTTTTGAGCACTCTTTTCCCCATCTTGCCCTTGTCTGTGTCAACCAGAAATTGTTTCGAGTTGACCAGCACTGCGCCAGGATTTTACTGAATTAGTTTTGAACTGATTCGGAGTTCGTTTCGGTCTCCAATTGGTTGTGAACTAATTGAACCAATTTTATTGGGCTTGGACCGGTTCAATTGAATTGAACCAAGTGGTTTTATTGGATTTGGGCCGGTTGATTGAACCAACATTTTTTTCCACTTGGACCGGTTTACACGGTTTTATTCACGTTGTTGAAACTTCTTTCGTTGGAATTTCATACATCAAAGGAAAGCCAAAACGACCGAACCCAATCGTTGGATGCTGGGCGTCCCTTCTCCTCCCTCCACCTGCTGCCTTATCTCCCCATTAATCCCTATTTTACTGCTGGTTAATTGGATGAACGGCAGCTGCTACCTCTCCATCTTCCCCTCTGCTATCCTTATATATTTAGCACCCTGTTTCAGCATGTAAGAAGAGAGAAAAACAGTAAGCAAAATCAGGGCGTCATTTTTTTTTGAGAGGCTGAGGGTTCTCCCCTTTTTTGAGAGTTTAACCCTTGCTTCCATTAGGTGCTCTTGGTGCTGGGTTTAGGAGCTTGTGAGGGAGAGAAACAAGGCTTTAAATCCCTTGTTTCAAGTGCTCAAAGTTTTGCCCTGTTGCAAAAATTTCTATGACCGTGAAGCCCTCTTCCAGTGGCTAGCACCGTGCATGGAGGCAGATCCGAGAGCCCCGGGCATGTCTCCCCTCTAGAGGGAGTATCCTTCTACTCCTAGGAGCAAGCTACGCAGACCGGGATCGCCCCAACTGCTCCAAAACAAAGGCCAAAGTCTGCTGCCCAGTTCTGATGCAGAAATCTGGCAGCAGACTTTGGTGATTTTTTATAATTATTTGGCTAACAATTTCTTGCATATTTCAATTAGAGATTGAAGAGCACTTGTCCAAGTTGCAGCTGCTCAAATTTGGGAGCAAACGGAGGTCCGGAAGGCAGTGTTCCGATGCCATTTTGAAAGCTAAAAATAGAGTTATCTAACAGCCCAAAAAGGAAGACGACTGGAATAACTTTATTCCAGTTATTCCAGCCTATTCCAGGTTTATTCCAGAGTTATTCCAGGCAGAATAAAGGTATGGAAAATTATTTTTTTTATCATGCATGGATAGACTTAATTGTTTAATATTATGCAAATATTTTATATGGTCATACATGCCTAAATGCAACTAGATTTAGATTAGTTCCTGGCGGAGCAGATTTTCGCTGCACGAATTTTAAAAAATATTTTAAAATCCAATCTGCTCCCACAGATGTTTGCATGCCTAGTGTAGGATCTTGTCAAACCACCTGCTTAGTTTCCTCTCACTGGGGTCAATCATCAGGCTTTGACAGTACTTGAAGAGATAGCATTGACACAGCTCCCACTATCAACTATGATTTTTCATACCTTATCCCCTAGTTTGACAAAGGTTCGTAGGATGTTTGTCCTATGCCAATCTTCCTGTACTAAATTTTGGGTAAGGATGCACCTAACAACTCCTAGAAGGTCTTCAGATTCAAACTATTCTTCCTCCCCCTCATAGTCTTCCAGCAACTGATCTTCTGGCTCATAGACTTCTCCTTCTGGATCAACAATGGGTTCTATCTCATTCTCAGTTGGCTCTTCTATGACTAGGGCTATGGAGGGGCACTAGTTAGCATGATGTCTTGGTTTATGACACCTAAAGCATGTGTTTTGGGGAGTGGGACTCTTCTGGACTCCAATAGCTTTACCCTTTTCCTCTATGCTAAATGGGGTCAGTTTAGGTCTGGTCAACTTGGGCTGGGTCGGCTGGGGTTGAGTCGACTCGGGTCAGGTCGGTAAGGATTGGGACGACTCGGGTAAGCCTGACTATACACTTGGTTAGGTCCTGGGAGTCGATTAGGGTTTCTAAGAGGTTCAGATCTACGATAGGTGGGAGCCCTCTAGAAAAGCTCACAGTTCCTCGCAACTTGGTAAGCATACTCTAAATCAGTGACCTCTCTAAAGTAAAGCTCTCTTTCGATGTTTGGGTGTAGGCCAGCCCTAAACCTAGACAGGGTCACAGAAGCAGATTCATTGACATGACATCGCATGACATACTCATCAAACTTCGTGATGTAGTCAGCCACACTCTTGTTCCCTTGACTCAGATTCTGCCATTGGTCCAATAAACTCTGGGTGTAAGAAAGTGGTCGGTACTTCTCTCTAAGTTTAGCTTTCATGTCCCTCCAAGTTGCTATGGGTTCTTCATCTCTCTGCGCTACCAACCTTTCAACACTATTACAAAATAACCTAGCCTGGCGAACCAACCTAAGTTTGGCAAACTTGAACTTTATCCTCTTCGTCATTATGTACCACTCGAAATACTGCTCCATATCCTCCTCCCAATCTACGTACACCTTAGGATCTAGACTACCATCGAAGGTAGGGGCTTTTAGCTTGATGTTTCTAATGGCCCTTTCTTCCTGGTCTACGATCTCTGGATTAGGTCTCCTCGGTTCAAACTCTTGGGCTGGATTAACATGGGGAATTCTCCTGGGTTCAGCCTTTATGGATGGTTCATGGTGAGGATAATCCCTAGGGGGAAAGGGCGACTCAGACTCAGGTTCAACATATGGTCTAGGACTATTCTTTTCTAAGGATCCAACTCTCTCATCAAGCTTATCAAGCTTATTATTCATCTTAGTCAATTGCTCAAGAATAACCTTGAGTTGATCTTCTCTTTCATTCTCCACAGGTTCACTGGATTGGGAATGGTGGGGATGATAAGGGACTCCTGATCTAGTCGACATGAGCTAAGCATGCAAAAATCGTCTATGATCTACTAGACCAAGAATCTCAACCAGTTGCCTAAGTCAGGGTGGCAAACCAGTCTGTAGTAACTCTGTGCTTGGCCAGGTAGGTGTAGGGGAGTGGAGATCCCTGAACACCAACCTTAGACACCAATCTAGGATTGGCCAGGTAGGCGGACCAAACTCACAAGCCTTGAATCATCAAGCCTAGACACCAAGAGCAGCAGCACAAACAGAATGGGCTGACGCGAAGATAGACACTTAGTCTTGACTCGACCAATTGGTGTCCCTAAGCTCTCTAGAGCAAAATTAGTGTCTACTCGATTTTAATTAGAGCTTAGGTTCGTGATGCAAGTTAGTGATTTTTGGGTTAGGGACAGGTAATGAAATCCTGACCCTATGTTAGATTGCAGCCCTTAAAATGATTTATGAAAATGATTGCAAGCAAATGCTCTAACGAGATGTCTCTAATTAATTTTTTTTGTTTTTTTTGTTTTGGAGTATTGATATATGATAATAGAAATAAGATGATAGAAATGACTTGAGATGAAGCTAAATGCAAATTAAACTATCTAAGAAATGTAAACATAAGAAAATGCAATTACTGAAATTCTCAGAATAGAACTTCTTCTCAAGTAGTATTCCGGCTTGTAGAAATTCTACAAGCTGCAATAAAATCTAAGAAAATTATCAAAAATATTATAAATTATGTGTGATCTAACAAAATATAAATCAGACAAATTGGAGATTCCTACATATAGAAATATGAAAAACAACAGACCATTTTCGGAAAGGAAGAAATGCAGAAATTGAAAGATGAGATCTAAGATGCAAAAAAATCTTTGTTTAGGGTTTTGAAATCCTTTTTTCTTCTTGTGTTCCTCTTCAAAGGTGGTGCGGACACCAAGACAGAATAAGGCAGAGGCTTCTCAACCCTCTGTGAATTGATCAATAATTTTTGAGTCCATCTGTAATAAGGGCTTAGCCCATTTGAGTCCTTTTTTTAGTTGTTGTTTGAGTCTTTTGAGTTGTTATTTCAGTTCTGTACTAGTCAGCTTATGTTGAGCTAGTTCAGTCCAATGCTAGTCAGCTCATGTTGAGCTTATTTTATTTTTTTGAGTCCTGTCCAAGCATACTGAAGACTCAAGACTATATCATACAAGTGAAGACCAAGTCCAACTAGATTGAAGACATGGAAGTATAGCACAAGTCCAACCCAGCTTGAAGATTTGAAGACCCCAGGAGGAAAATTCAGAAAACCCTGATTTCTTGCAGATGCCCTCTAGATGCCCAGATTCCCTTCCAGATGCCAAAGTATATTCATAGATAAAGTCATCCATGATTTCAGAGGTCCATCTGAATCCTAGCCCAAAGAAATCAAGCCCAGGTGCCAAGCCCAAGCCCCTAAGAAGCAAGATACCAGGGAATATTCCTGCTACCTGGCTACCAGGCCACCCCAACTTCTAGAGGCCCAAACCCATGCACCCAAGCCCCTTTGGGCCGGCCTTTTGCTGCTCCTAGAAGCCCAACACGCCCCCCTAGGCATCCTTGGAGTCTTGACCAAGTCAAGAAAATTTTTAGGGATTTTTCTACCTAATATTTCCTTATTTTCTAGCTAGGGTTTGAGAGGGAAAATGATTCTTATGTAAAGACTTATGTACCCTTACTTGGAGCCCAAGGTTAAGGGTCTATTTAAGGGACCCTAGCCTCTTGTTTGAAGGAGAATTTTTGATGAATGAAAACCTTGAGTTCTTCTATTGAGTGGTGTGATACCCTGCTGTGTGCATAAAGGGGTTTGTGAGAGTTCTTCTTCCCGGTGTTTGCAATCATCTTCCTGCTGCCAACAAACCCTCCAGATCCCTGGACGCCCACTCCAAAAGAAGCCTTCCCTTGCTATTTTTACTTTGTTTTCTTGTTCCTTTGTGAGATTTCTAACCCCTGACAGGTCGTTTGCAGGTCCCTGAGTTCCTACGAATCCAACGACTCCAGCCAAGCCTCAATCGGATCACCGAGCAGAAAGCCGGGTATCCGTGGGTCTTTGGCTCGGTTTTCCAGGCCGCATCTGTCGAGGAACGAGAGACCCCTTCCCTGCGATCTTTACAGACGTTGTCAGGTACACCCCTCTACCTCCAGTAGTTTTATTGTAGGAGAACTTGCCCTAACCGAGGCTTCTCAGCCCCGACGGTCCTTCTTTGCTACTTTTCTAGGTCCTAATCTGCATGCTGATCTTCAAAAATTCATACAAAATTCCCTACAAATTATTTTGATCTAAAATTTGGGAATTAATTACCTAACTCAACATGTAAAACATAAAAAAAAATTGCATGCATATTAGTTCCCCATCATTTGGTATCAGAGCTTAGATTAGGGCTTGTTTTCTGCAATTTCTTAGTCCGTATATACTCTGTTATTTTAATTATTTCTCCTTGTTAAAAACTCTAACAATTCTGAAATTTATTTTCCTGGATTTATCATAATTCATAGTAATTTTGAAAATTTTTCCATATTTTATTATGGCCTGTGAATTTTCTGAAAGCCAAAATAGGGCCTGCAAAATTTTGGCTCTATTTTTTTCAGCAAGACAAGTTTGGAAGTTTTAGGATTTTATTTAGCATTTTTTGCATATCTTTTAATTTTAGCATATTTTCTACATATTAGGCCATAATTTTCAAGTTTTCTTCTATTAAATAAAATACCAAAAAAATAAAATTACATATTCTCCAAAAAAAATACCAAAAAATTCTAACCCTAATCTGCATCATTTGCCTGCCATCATTGCATAATCTACTTTTAAGGGCACTCTTGCTATGTCAGATGGGGGAAGGATTTGATCACCTCTCCTTAGCCCAAAACCACATCCCTTGCATTCGGTTCCAAGCCTTAACCTAAAATTAACTAGACTTAATTTGCCCTAGTGGGCTAGGGACACCAACTAGTCGGGTCCGGGCTAGTGTTAGATCACTGTGTCAAGTTAACCTGTGTATGCCTTGTGCTCAGTGTCTAGAACGGTGGTTTAGGGATTCAATCCCGAAGGGCTTGTGTGCTGGTCCGCCTACCTGGCCAATCTCTAATTGGTGTCTAGGATTGGTAATCAGGGACCTAACACTCCCCTTACACCTGCCTGGCTGAGTGCAGGGTTACTATAGGCTAGTTTGCCACCCTGATTGAGCATCTAGTTTGGACTCTAGGTCTAGTCAGCTATAGTCAGTCTGATCGAGTCTTGCATGAGCACTAGATCAGGAGTTTCATATCACCCACCTCCTTCACAAATGTCTGAACCCATGAAAAATTTACAAGCTCAAATAAAAGCCCTAGCTGATCAAATGGCCCAGATGGCTACCCAGATAACTACCCAAATGACCCAGTTAACTCAGTCTTGTATTCAAACCAATGATAGAATTGACCATCTTGCCAATAGGTTTGATCAGTTAAAAGTCCGGGTAGGGACCCCAGAAAAAAATCATGGGTCACAGTCTGAGCCAGATCCTAATTCCCCTCAACTTAGGAGGACCCCAAACCCTGATCCATACCTTGAGGCTGAACCTAGGAGAGCCCATCGTCATGACCCAATCCCTAAGGTTAGTCCTAGAAGACTCAATCAGGATTTTATAGACCAGGAAGATAGATCCTATTTTCCCTCTCCCTATAAGCCTAGTATATCGATAACCTATAGATCTTATGACTCCAAATCCTATGAACCTAGAACCTATGAATCCATAACCTATGAACCTAGATCCTATGACTCTAGATCCCATGATCATAGATCCTATGCACCCACACCCTATGAGCCTAGTAGACCCAACACCCAATATTCTGACCCATATAGGGAGTCCAACCCTAGGAGGACCCAATATTCTGACCCATATAGGGAGTCCAACCCTAGGAGAACCCAGTATTCTGACCCATATAGGGAGTCCAATCCTAGGAGGACCCAATATCCTGACCCATATAGAGAGCCCAACCTTAGGAGGACCCCATACCTTGATCCATCCTTAGAACCTGATCATAGAGCTGACCTAAAATCCTATGACCCCAGATCCTATAATCCCATGACCCATAGATCTGCACCCTTGTCTTATGAGCCTAGAGAACCCATAACCCCTAAGTATCAGCCTAGTACTAGTCATGCTTCCCCTAGTCAACTTGAACCCCATAGGATTAGTATCCCTAAATATGAACCCAATAGTGAGCCACTACCTCTTATACAACCTGAACATACTAGGAGTAGTACCCATAATCAAAGACCAGAACCTAACCAATTTCCTGCTAGCCGACCTTCTCCAACCATTCCTGAGATTTGCAAGGCTTACATTAATGCGGAAGTGTATGAAGCTGATGTGAGCCTAGTGGATGAGTATGAGAGAGAAGAGGAGACACCTTTAGATGACATAGAATTAGCTGACCCAGTAGATACCCAGGTAGAAACCAACCCAGAGCTAATTGACCTTGACCACATCCAACCTAAAGCTATAGTGGAATAACAAATAGAGGAAGAGAACCTAGGTACTGCTGCTAGAGCCTTACCCGAGGAAACCATAGAGGAGAGCCAAATTATAGAGTCTAGTCCTAAAATACAAGAACCAGAAGAATTTATTAAGGACCTTATCTCTTTGAATCAATACCTTTAAGATGAGTCCCCTCCTATAGTTCCCATTAAGGACCTCTTCCCCGAAATTGGCGGCCCATCCTTCCATTATGCAAACCCTGTAGATATAGCTCAACCTCGTAAGGTTAACCTCATTAGTGTAGGATTAGTTCCTGACACCCCATCTTTTATCCTACTTTATCCAACTAACCATGAACCTTTTTCTCTACCTTACCAAACTAATTCTGAACCCACTTCCTATTTTCTGCCCTTTCTTGACACCTCCAGCATTTCTAGGATCATTAGATTGCATTTAGCTGAGATTAGCATACTGCATGCATTCATCATGCATGTTAGGTTTGCATCTTACTTCTGGCAAACTCTTTGGAATTTGCTAGGAGTTCACTGTAAATTTTCATGTGCATGTCAAGCTAGGATCAAACCTAGAGAACCTATAATCTATTAGGTTTAGATCCAAAGAGTTTAATAAAATTTCCTTCGATAGGAATGCATAGTCGAGTCTGTTAGGTGTCAGTATGAGTCCTTTGCATCATTTGTTAGAAGTCTGCATGTGCCTAGCATGTTCACCACCCGCACTAATCTTAAAATAACTGGCTAATTCCTGAAGAAGGGTCAAAGAATTTGATGTAATGGATTCTATCTTGATTAGGCTTAGTCCTAAAAGAAGCTTCATGCTCGTAGAGCCGGACCTTTTAAAGTGATAGAGAAGGATTGGATCAAATGCCTAGGTGTTAGACTTGCCTTCGGATTTGGGCATTAGTTCTACCTTCAATATTACAGACCTGGTTGAGTATAGGGAACCGGCAGCGATACCTAGTAAGGCCTTTGGACCTATTCCTTTTCATTGTGAGTGATCCTAACCCAGAGTGTCCATTAACAAATTGGCCTGAGAGAGGAGAACGGATCGAGCGTATCCTGGATGATCAAGCCATCACGACCCGGGGTCGTGACTATCAATGCTTCCTGGTCTGATGGCAAGGCCAGCCAGAGTCGGACGATTCATAGATTTCTCGAGAAGACTTGCAATGCCTCAACCCAGACCTTCTCGAGAGATATGTGAGCCAGTCTGATCTTCACTCGATAGGGTCGAGTTTCTCCCACCCCGGGAGAATTGGTGCGGACACCAAGGCAGAATAAGGCAGAGGCTTCTCAACCCTCTGTGAATTGATCAATAATTTTTGAGTGCATCTATAATAAGGGCTTAGCCCATCTGAGTCCTTTTTTTAGTTGTTGTTTGAGTCTTTTGAGTTGTTATTTCAGTTCTGTACTAGTCAGCTTATGTTGAGCTAGTTCAGTCCAATGCTAGTCAGCTCATGTTGAGCTTATTTTATTTTTTTGAGTCCTGTCCAAGCATACTGAAGACTCAAAACTATATCATACAAGTGAAGACCAAGTCCAACTAGATTGAAGACATGGAAGTATAGCACAAGTCCAACCCAGCTTGAAGATTTGAAGACCCCAGGAGGAAAATTCAGAAAACCCTGATTTCTTGCAGATACCCTCTAGATGCCCAGATTCCCTTCCAGATGCCAAAGTATATTCATAGATAAGGTCATCCATGATTCTAGAGGTCCATCTGCATCCTAGCCCAAAGAAATCAAGCCCAGGTGCCAAGCCCAAGCCCCTAAGAAGCAAGATACCAGAGAATATTCCTGCTACCTGGCTACCAGGCCACCCCAGCTTCCAAAGGCCCAAACCCATGCACCCAAGCCCCTTTGGGCCGGCCTTTTGCTGCTCCTAGAAGCCCAACACGCCCCCCCAAGCCATCCTTGGAGTCTTGACCAAGTCAAGAAAATTTTTAGGGATTTTTCTACCTAATATTTCCTTATTTTCTAGCTAGGGTTTGAGAGGGAAAAGGATTCTTATGTAAAGACTTATGTACCCTTACTTGGAGCCCAAGGTTAAGGGTCTATTTAAGGGACCCTAGCCTCTTGTATGAAGGAGAATTTTTGATGAATGAAAATCTTGAGTTCTTCTATTGAGTGGTGTGATACCCTGCTGTGTGCATAAAGGGGTTTGTGAGAGTTCTTCTTCCTGGTGTTTGCAATCATCTTCCTGCTGCCAACAAACCCTCCAGATCCCTGGATGCCCACTCCAAAAGAAGCCTTCCCTTGCTATTTTTACTTTGTTTTCTTGTTCCTTTGTGAGATTTCTAACCCCTGACAGGTCATTTGCAGGTCCCTGAGTTTTCACGAATCCAACGACTCCAGCCAAGCCTCAATCGGATCACCGAGCAGAAAGCCGGGTATCCGCGGGTCTTTGGCTCGGTTTTCCAGGCTACATCCATCGAGAAACGAGAGACCCCTTCGCTGCGATCTTTATAGACGTTGTCAGGTACACCCCTCTACCTCCAGTAGTTTTATTGTAGGAGAACTTGCCCTAACCGAGGCTTCTCAGCCCCGGCGGTCCTTCTTTGCTACTTTTCTAGGTCCTAATCTGCATGCTGATCTTCAAAAATTCATACAAAATCTCCTACAAATAATTTTGATCTGAAATTTGGGAATTAATCACCTAACTCAACATGTAAAACATACAAAAAAAATTGCATGCAAATTAGTTCCCCATCAAAAGGCCTATCACAGTGGAACCCCTACATGCCTTAGGAGACCCCGTGGAATAGGAGGAGAGGGTCTTGAAACCCTACTTTTCTCCTAAGACCAGACGTCCTGGTGAAGCACCTTATCCAAGTACTTTAAGAAGTGCTAAGTCCTAACCTGCTCTGATACCAGAAATGATGGGGGACTAAGTAATTGCAAGATGAAAAATGATGCAAGTGATTTGTTTGTTTGTGATTTTTAAGTTTTAGTGATTTTTTTTGGATTTCCGAGAATAGGTAAGAATAGATCTAGGGATTCAATAATAATAAGAACTACTGACTTGGCTCCAAAGAGACTAGATTTTAAGAACTACTGACTTGGCTCCAAAGAGACTAGATTTTAAGAACTACTAACTTGTCATAGCACCTCATAGGATGAGGAGGTGGCCCCCTGAGCTGAGTTGGCTTCCTTCCTGACTTGGCTCCAAAGAGACTAGATTTTAAGACCAATCTTGCTTGGACCTATACTTCAAACCGACTCTGATTGGACTCAGTACAGGACACAATTAACTACAGGACTAGACTCAGTACAGGACTAGACACAGACTCATGAGACTCAATTCAAAGCTACTCAATTCAAAGCTAAAGAAAATTACAAGGTTTAGGCTTGAAGCCTTATTGCAAGACCCAAAAAGTTGGAACCCTAATTGGACATCCACAAAGGGTTGAGGAGCCTCTGTCGGATTCTGGTGCCCACACCACATTTTTATAATCTTTTTTTAGATCTGAAATAGAAAGTAGGCTAGCCCTAACCAGTGTGTTTTCCTAACCACGAAGATCCCTTAATTACTTTGAGAGATTTTTTTTTCTAGTCTAGTTCTTTTCCTTATGTTCCTTTCATATAATTCTATCTCTTTTACGTAGAATAGATGCATGATTATCTATTTCATTTTCATTTGGTCCTTCTAGTTCCTTTAAATGCATCATTCGATACATGTTCCCCATCATTTTTTGGCAGTATCATCCTAGGTCGACCCTGGTTATTTGACCATGACGCGACCCTATATGGCCGATCAAATTCATGCTCATTCATGCACCTAGGAAAGAAGTTTGTGATCAACCCAACACCACCTAAGGACACTGTTAAGAGAGGATCAAGCCACCTAAAGGAAAACAAAATGGGAGTCAATTTGATCACTGAAAAGAAAATTGAGAAAGAACTTACTGAGGGTATGCATGTTTAGATTTTAACCACTAAGGAGCCTTCCCAGAAAGAACGCCCTCAGGAAGTGGCTAAAGTGTTAGAAGACTTTAAGGATGTATTTCCAGATGACCTACCATACTAGCTTCCACCACTCAGGGACATCCAGCATGCCATTGACTTAGTCCCGGGAGCCACCCTACCCAACCTTCCACATTATAGGATGAACCCTACCAAACATTTAGAGTTACAAAGACAAGTAGGGGATCTCCTTAGAAAAGGATTTATTAGAGAGAGTTTGAGTCCCTATGTAGTACCTGCATTACTGACCCCTAAGAAAGATGGCACTTGGAGGATGTGCGTTAATAGTCGTGCCATTAATAAGATCATAATAAAATATAGGTTTCCCATACCTTGTTTGGATGACATGTTAGATATGATGGCTAGAGTAACAATATTCTCAAAGATTGACCTTAAGAGTGGCTATCATCAGGTTAGGATTAGACCTCGGGATGAGTGGAAAACTGCGTTCAAGACCAAGGAGGGTCTTTTTGAGTGGGTAGTAATGCCATTTGGACTATCCAACGCTCCTAGTACCTTTATGCGGATTATGAGTCAAGTCCTATGGTTGTTTATAGGAAAGTTTGTCGTAGTTTACTTCGATGACAATCTTATATATAGCAGGACCAAGAAGGATCATTTGGACCATTTGAATCAAGTCTGTTTAGCTCTTAGAGAAAATAGTCTCTTTGCAAACCTTAAGAAATATTATTTTTTTACTCTGAGTCATTTTCCTAGGTTTTGTAGTCACACCTGATGGAGTTTCTACTGACCCCAAAAAGATAAAGTCAATTATAGAGTGGCCTGTGCCAAAAAATGTTCATGAAGTATGAAGTTTTCATGGCCTCGCTACTTTCTATAGAAGGTTCATTCGGGGGTTTCGTACCATAGTTGCACCAATCATGGATTGCATTAGGAAAGGCCAATTTGAATGGACAAAAGCTACTGATAAGGCCTTCCTAGATGTTAAAAAGAAAATGACACAAGCACCTATCTTAAGATTGCTTGATTTTTCCAAGGTTTTTGAGGTTGCTTGTGATGCATCTAGAGTTGGAATAGGTGGAGTTTTAAGCCAGGAGAGCCACCCCATAGCTTTCTTTAGTGAAAAATTAAATAAAGCCAAGCTTAAGTATTCCACCTATGATAAGGAGCTCTATGTGGTAGTGCAAGCTTTAAGGTATTGGAGGCACTATCTACTACCACATGAATTTGTCTTGTTTTTCGATCACGAGGCCCTTAGATTCCTTAGTTCCCAGAAGAAGCTAAATCCTAGGCATGCCAAGTGGGTAGAATACATCTAGGCCTACACATTTGTCTTGAAACATCGTGGCAGAATTGAGAATAAGGTAGCCGATGCTTTAAGTCATAGAGCCCTACTTCTGAACTCAATTAGAACTGAAGTCGTTGGATTTGAAAGACTTATAGATGAATATGATAATTGTCCAGACTTTAGTGAAGTTTACCAAGCTTTGAAATTAGGACCATCTAGTGATCACAGTGAATACACCCTTTTAGATGGTTATCTGTTTAAGGAAAACCAACATTGTGTTCCAAAGACTTCCCTAAGAGATTTTTTAATCTGGGAAACCCATGCTGGAGGTTTGGCTGGCCATTTTGGAAGAAACAAGACCATATTGATAATTGAGGAGAAATTTTACTGGCCAGGCCTTAAGAGACAGGTAGCCAATATTGTTGCCCGATGTAGGATATGTGCGGTTGCCAAACATGAAAGATAAAATACTGGGTTATACCCTCTTTTACCTGTGCCGGATTGTCCATGGCAGGATCTTAGCATGGACTTCATTTTAGGGCTGCCCAAGACCCTTAGAAAACATGATTCAATCTTTGTAGTGGTCGATAGATTTTCAAAAATGGCCCATTTTATACCCTACTCCTAAACTTTTGATGCCTCCAGGGTAGCCAAGCTTTTTCTCGATCAAGTAGTCAAGTTACATGGGTTACCTAAGACCATTGTTTTTGATAGGGATGTCCGATTCACAAGCTATTTTTGGAAAACCCTTTGGCACCTATTAGGAACAAAACTGAAATTCTCAACTGCTTACCACCCTCAGACTGATGGACAAACTGATGTTGTAAATAGAAGTCCAGGGAACTTATTAAGGTGCCTTGTTGGAGAGAGTCTGGGAAATTGGGATTTACTTCTACCTCGTGCTGAATTCATGTACAATAGCTCGGTCAATGGTCCATTGGTAAAAGTTCCTTTGAGATTGTCCATGGTTATAGACCTAGGAGACCTATCGACCACATCCCATTACCCACACACTCACGTGTATCTGAGTCTGTCGAGTCATATGCACAGCATCTTAAAGAATTACATAAGGAAATTAGTAAGAAAATTCAAATGAGTAATGAAGTTTATAAGCATGTGGTTGATTCATGTAAATGGATAAAAGAATTTAATGAAGGGGACTCAGTCATGATAAAACTTATACCTGAAAGGTTTCCACCGGGAACTATGAAGAAATTGTATGCTCAGGGAGCTAGACCTTTCAAAATAATTAAGAATATAGGATCTAATGCATATGTGTTAGAGTTATCACCTGATTATGGCATTAGCTCCACTTTTAATATTTTTGATATGAAAGAATTTAAAGAACTGACATTAATTCATAGTGAGCCTTTTGGACCTCACCCTGCCTTTGAAAGTGAAACCCTATCTGAGTGTCCACCAGCAATTCCACTAGACCAGAGAGACAAGATTGAATGTATTTTAGATGACCAAGTGATTACTACTAGAAATAAGGGTTATCAGCGTTATCTGGTTCGTTGGCACGGTCGACCGGAATCTGAAGACTCCTAGATTACCCAAGAGGATCTACAACAAATTGACCCAGATATATTAGAAAAATACTATAGTCAAACCAATCCTTACTCGACAGGGTCGAGTTCCTCCCACCCGGGGAGAATTGGTACGGGCACCAGGCTCAGGAAGAGGCTTTAACTAATGCCAAGTTCTTTATTGATAGAAGACTAGGAATTTAAGTCATGTAATAAGTCTATGAGTTATATATTTATGTTTATTTGAATAATTGAGTCCTGTTTTATTTCAATTTGGGGTTCAATTAGAGTTCAATTAGGCTTTGTATTGAGTCAGGTTCAAGAGCTACTTGAATTGGGTTCCAATTAAGCTAGATCAAGTGCAACCAGTTTCACATTAAGTGCAACCAGCTTCACCAACAAACTTGGAGCACCACATCATCAATGCACCTTGCCAAGTTGGAGGACAAGTCATGCCACATCACCAAGACACTTCACCATGAATTTTCAAGACAAATTTGAATTTGAATGAAGCTCCACTCTTCATGGGACACCCCCTTGTATTTAGGAGTTTGAATTTTTAAAAGGGCCATTCCACTTTCTTTGGGATGCCCCTTGATTATCTCCATGAAATATGATGTAGTTTGAATTTGAAAAAGGAGCTTAAGGTTTATAAATGCTCCTAAATCCTCTTGTAATTGATTGATAAATGAAATGAAATTTTTTTAAGAAAGCTTTCCTTCTTTGGTAGCCAAAGACCCTTAAGAGAAGGTAGGTGTGAGACCTAGGATACTTAACCAAACAAGCTACTAATCCCTCTTCCAATCCCATTCGGCCACCCTTGGGGAATCCTCTTCAAGCCTCTCCAAATTTGTCCTCCCCTTCATCCAAAAGATGTCATCTTCAAAGGTGTTCTTCACGCCATCAAGGGAAAGAGATTCAAGCTATGGATGCCAAGGGAGATCTCCTTCAAGCCAAACCTAAGCCACTTATTCCATTCCTAATTTCCTCTTCCATTTCCCCATTCTTCCTCCTAAATCTTCTAATTTTACTATGCATCTATGCAGGATCCCCGGGTCTCCTGGTTTCCAAGGTGAGGGTCTACTGTGACAAGGAATCATAAACAAGGTGCCTTTAGATCTAGAGTATCTCCTTGCCATTCTTAGTACTTCATCTTGAGTGTCCCTTTGATGAATTTTAGATTATTAATAGCCGGATAGCCATCTTTATAATCTTCTTTCAGATCTGAAATAGAAAATAGGCTAGCCCTAACTTGTGTGGTTTCCTAACCATGAAGATCCCTTCTTAATTACTTTGAGAGATTTTTTTTTCTAATCTAGTTGTTTTCCTTATGTTCCTTTCATATAATTCTATCTCTTTTACGTAGAATAGCTGCATGATTATCTATTTCATTTTTATTTAGTCCTTCTAATTCTTTTATATGCATCATTCGATACATGTTCCCCATTAGCTACACTACTTTGGAGTTCCACCAGACCTCATTCTGGAGCCAGAGGCAGTTACATCAGCTTAGGGGACCTAAATTGACACCCAGGTGCCCTGATGCCATTTCAGATGCTAGATTCCTTTTAGATGCTTTCAAAATATTCCATATGCCAAGAGCCCATGTTTTCTAGGTTATCCCAGCACTCCAGGCCTTCAAACTCAAGCCCAAGAAGCAAGCCCAAGCAAGAAAATCCAAGATTCCCTTTTGATATCGGGAATATGCTAGCCCAGGGAACCAGGTGCCCCAGCTTCCAGGAGGCCCAAGCCCTTGCATCCTTGGCCTATGGCTGACCTCCCATTGCTGCCCCAAAGCCCAACATGCCATTCAAAGTGAGAGGAGGCATCCAAAGGTGTTGACCAAGTCCAAGCCTAAGTGAAGAAGGAGAAGACTAATCCTATTCTAACCTAGTTGGGATTCCTAATCCTTTTAAACCATGTAATTCTAACCTAGCTAGGAAAGGACTTGTAGTCTAACTAGGAAGAGGACTTGTAACCTAAGTGTAACCATGGTTAGAGAGGGCATGGGAATTCTATAAATACCCCACCCCTCCCCCTCTTGTAAACTCCTTTTTCTTATGAATACAACTTTGCTGAATTTTCAAGTAATTGCCTAGTGTTTGGTGTTCTAGTATTGGTTCTCTTGTTCTTGTGTGCTCTCCTTATGTTCCCAGATTAAAACCCTGCTGCCCTAACTTCCATCTACATCCTTGGAGATCAACCATGCCCAGAGGAAGATGCCCTAGCTGCTGCCCCAATCAAGCAACTGCTTCTTCCCCGGGACATCCACACCTAAACCTAATTCTTTCAATTCTAAACCCTAGTTTCTTATTCCTTTGTTTAATTACTATTTTGATTGACCCTGATACTTGCTAGATCCCCAAGGTGCTTCACCTCCCTAAGGAGGCCTTCTTTGCTTCCAGGACCACCCATATCAGCCATCAAATTCAAGGGAACTTAAGCTTCTTCTTCCAGGCTCTGATTAGAGTGTGAGTGATTCCTTCAATTACTGAATTTATAATCTTTGACTGGTAAGAAACCTTTTCTTCTCTTAATTTCTGATTTATTGAAGATTAACTATCCTAAGCTGGGAATTTCTCAATTTTCGGGTCCTATCTTTTATTTATCTTGCATGATTCAGCCTGCGATATGATGATTCTTAGAATTACTGATTACCTGCTAGTCTTTACTTTACTTTTGAAAAATTAGCCTACAAACCTAAATTCTAAAAATCACAAAAAACTAGTTTACTATTTTTTCCTGCATATTTAGCATTCTTAGATTCATCCCACATCAGTGGGCGGCCAAGGAAGGTTAATGGGCAATGAAGATTTGTGAAGACATGTTCCTTGCTTCAAGCCCCCATATCCCGCCTTCTTTCCAAAGTGTCTTGATCAGCCATGGAAGAAATTCAATGACCAAAGGGTGCCAACTTAACTCTTGAAGACAACATCCACCTTTCAAGCCCTAAATCAAGCCACGCCACCAAGCACAACCAAGACCATGGTCGGCCAAGGGAGAAAAAATTCAGAATTTGGGTGCCCTCTGCATGAAGACTTGTAAATTTTTCATTTAAATTTGAATGGGTCTTAAGGTGCTGATATAAAGGGCCTTACCCCTCCCTTATATGAGTTAATGTTAATGAAATGAAAAAAAAAGTTTGAGAAGTTGTTCTTCTAGCCCTTGTCTTCTAGACTAGGAACTTTGAGAGGGAGCGCCTTTGTCCTTCGAGACATCGAGGGGTGAGAGGCCTTGAGTTACTATCCTTCTGTGCAAGCCACCTTCTCACCTTCAAGTTTGGATGCCATCTGGATGATCCATCGGGGCACCTAGCAAGAAGAACCACCTCGACCACCATTCTCAACTTTGTTCTCTCATTTCTTACTTGCTTCTTGATGATTTCTAACCCTTCACTTGGATGCTCGCAGGTCCTCTAGGTGCCATGGACAATGGAGTTGGTCTCCCTTGCCTTCACGACCATCGGACGGAAAGTCGACGAATTTGCAGGGTTGAAGGCTTGATCCTCCAGGCCGCATCCGTAAGAGTGAGTGAACTCGGCATCGGGCACATAAGAGTTTTTCAAGGTTTGCATCTCTAAAACTCCTAAGTAGATATTGATCTAAGAGCTAAGTCTTACAGGGTTTCTCAATCCCGGGGTTCTTTTCTTATCTTTATTTAGGGGCTATCTTGCATGCTAGAAAGTTCTTATCATTTTAGAATCTCTAGATCCACTTTTTGCTTATTTTTGGGAATCCTTGAATCCACAAAAACTTAAAAAAATTAATAAGAGAAATCATTTGCATCAACATGCATCTTATCATCTCTTAGTCCCACATCATCTGGTATCAGAGCATGGTTTTGACTTAGTTCTCTTTAAAGTACTTGGATTGGGTGCTTCACCATGGCCGTCCGGTCATTGGAAAAAGTAGGGCTGCAAGACCCTCACATTCCAATCAAAGGAGATTTTCTATGGCATGTAGGGGTGCCAATGTGATTGACCCTCGAAGGGGAACACAAGGAGATAGGTTTTAAACCCTAAAGAAAAGTTTTGCATCATTAAAACTCAGCATCTTTAAAATTCCTGCAATCTTTTTCAACTCAATATATGGTCTGCTATTTTAGTTGTTTTTGCCTATAGGAACCTTTGATTTTGGTGATTTTTATTTTTCTGGATTCCATATATTTGAACATAATTTTTAGAATTTTCTCAGATTTTATTACAGTCTATAAAATTTTTACATGCTAGAATACTACCTGAGAACAAATCTGTTCTGAAATTCTAGCAAGTGCATTTCATCACACTTTCATTTCCCATATAGTTTAAGTTTGCATTTAGGCTCATATTTTTTTTTTAATTTCTAGCATCTTATTTCTGCTAACATATATCAAAATCCAAAAACAAAGATTAGATACATTTCATTAGGTCATGTGTATGCCATCATTTTCATAATTAACTTAAGGACGTCAATATCACAAGATAAGGGAAGGAGGTCATTATCTTTCCTTAGCCCAAAAACAACCACCTGTGCATTACTAACCTAAGCCTAATCTAAAATCAAGTAGCAACCTAATAGCTTAGGGACACCCATGAGTCGGGTTTAACCATTTTGGGGAAGCTAGTGCATGCAACCCTTCAATTAGTACCGGGAAGCTGGTGTCTAAGGCAAGAGGTCTAGTGTCAAATGACCTAAGCGATGTTCTGGTTATTTAATTGGATCCTTGTGAAAGCAAGGGGGCCTCCCACACTCCCACCTCTTACCTGGCAATGAAAGGGCTAGTTGTTGTGCATGTGTCTTCTACGTCGACCCATTCTGATTGAACTCCTAGGTCTAGCAGACCCATAGCACCATTCGTTGTGTGTTGCATGTCGACTAGGTCAGGAGTCCCGTATCACCCATATCACTCCCAATCAAGTGAACCCATGGAGAACAACCTTGAAGATCCAATGAGGGTCATCACTGAACATCTTGCCATGTTGACCAAAAGATTTGATGAGTTTGAAATCAGATTAGGAACCCTAGAAAAGGGCAAGAGACCACCCACTGAACTTGAGTCTGAGTTACCTCCCCACCCTAGAGAACCCCCTCAACGTGATCCCTCCTTAGAGGCTGAACCTAGGAGAATCCCTT
Organism: Areca catechu; assembly: GCA_021397845.1. Lineage (NCBI taxonomy): Eukaryota > Viridiplantae > Streptophyta > Magnoliopsida > Arecales > Arecaceae > Areca > Areca catechu. The sequence goes on along the minus strand of CM038044.1, from coordinate 81,049,564 downwards.
ATCCTAACCCAGCCCAAGAGATTCACCCTAGGAGACCCAATTAGGAAATCATAGACCATGAAGAAAGGGCCATTAGAAGCATTAAGCTAGAAGCACCTACCTTTGATGGCAGTCTAGATCCCAAAGTATACATAGATTGGGAGGAGGACATGGAACAGTACTTCGACTGGTACACTATGTCGGAAAGGATGAAGTTTAAATTTGCCAAACTTAGGCTGGTTCACCAAGCTAGGGCGAAGAGAACAAGAACCCATAGCAACCTGGAGGGACATGAAAGCTAGGCTTAGAGAGAGGTACCTACCACTATCTTACACCCAAAAATTATTGGACCAATGGCAAAATTTGAGTCAAGGGAGCAAGAGTGTGGCCGAGTACATCGCAAAGTTTGATGAGTATGTCATGCGATGTAATGTCATGAATCAGAATCTGTGACCCTGTCTAGGTTTAGGGCTAGCCTACATCCTGATATCCAGAGGGAGCTTTACTTTAGAGAGATTAATGATTTGGAGCATGCTTACCAAATTGCAAGGAATTGTGAGCGTTTCCAAAGGACACCCACCTATCGTAGACCTGAACCCTTTAGGAACCCTAGCCGAATGCCAGGTTCTAACCAAGGGTATAGTCAAGTCTACCCGAGTCGACCCAATCCGAGCCGACCCGACCCGTGTCAACCCAACCTGAGATGACCTAGTCCAAGCTGACCCGACCTGAGCCAATCCCATTTCAGTAGAGAGGATAGAGGTAAATCAATTGAAGTCCAAAGGAACCCTAATCCCTAAAACACATACTTTAGATGTCATAAACCAGGGCATTATGCTAGCCAATGCACCTCCAAAAACCTACTCATAGAAGAGCCAGTTGAAAATGAGCGAGAACCCATTATTGAACCAAAAGGAGAAGTCTATGAGGCAGAAGATCAATTATTAGAAGAATATGAGGGAGAGGAAGAATTGTTTGAGTCTGAAGACCTTTTATGTGTAGTTGGTGCATCCTTACCCTAAACATAGTGCAAGAAGATTGGCATAGGACTAACATCCCACAAACCTTTGTCAAACTAGGGGATAAGGTGTGCAAGATCATCGTGGATTGTAGGAGCTATTGGGAATTGTGTCCCAAAGCCAATTGCTTAGGCCATAGGCGGTTGTGCTCAATATTGTAATTTATATATGAATTAATAACACTTTATTTTGGTAGCTCATCACATTATTCATTTCTTTGTAATGAACTCTATTTATGTGATGAAGTCCTTAGGACTTCACTGACTTCGATATAGAGAGGATATATCAAGTGGTCCTTTAAAAAGGTTCACAACCAAAGGATACACTGTACAGGATGGCAATATATCAAGTGTAGGTTATTCTGGTTCACATCGTTTAGTTGTCCTCTTGACCAAAGGAGTGTGGTGACACTGATGTGATCTGCAAGTAGGATGTGTGACATCTCATTGAACGTGACTCCGTGGAGCTCTTTTCTGCCAAAGGATTGCTCGAGATTGGATATGGGTATATGTGTCCCTCCAACCTGAGGTCACCTTGGTAGCTTGCAAGCAACTCCCTATGCTTTGGGGCCGGACTACCTAGATTTCTAATCAAGTGATGGAAGGTTTCTGGGTATAGGCAAATACTTGTGGAGGAGTGGTGGACCAAGATGGAATTGACCTATCCAAATTGTTTGGATTGAATGTTTCACAGTGTCTCAATTTAGCAAATCCTCGGTTAGGGTAGTCCTAGTGAGGAGTCACTAGACTTGCGAGGTTGAGACATATTATGGATTGACTCAGTTAGGGTTGGCAGTCTAACCCAAGGTCATCTTGAGCATTGGAGGTCAAAGGGATGAATTATATGGTAACCATATGCCAGAGGTTCGATAGATTGCTCTCGCATCTTCGGCCTATTCGGATGCCGGGATCCATTGCTAGATGGTATCTTGTGCTGGTACTGGAAGTGTTCCAGTGCTACCATTTAGGTTCGAACCTATGAGGTCACACGCCATAGAGGATTTCTTCCTGATCCGAGAACCGATCAATGATTGGGAATCATTTCGGTATTAAGGTCAAATGATCTGATTGAGCACACATTAGATTTATTCTAATCACCTTGGTCTAATTTGGATCGACTAGGATTGGTTAGGGTCAATCGAGAACTATTCCTGATATACTAGGACTGGACCCAGTTTTCTTTCTGATGGGTTTGGTCGGACCGAGGTTTTTGATGAACAATTTTTTTATTCATGGCATGATTACATGGTATTTTCTCCTAGCCATTTTCTAATCACTGGCTTGATGACTTGCCTAGGTTCCCTGCTCATGGTTTTGTCGGCCCTTTACTGAAACTAGTTCTCTCGGTGTTCACCATGGTTCTTCGTTGTTTGCTTTAGATTGCCCTATTTTACCACTTGAATTGGATAAGGATAGCTTGAAGATTGAATGCAATTTGGAATTTTAGATTATGATCATTTGCACAGCGATCTGGATAGGATTTCATGGTGATTTCTCTCGCTCGGCATTCCCTTTCTCTCGGTCCCTATTTTCATGGTGTTCTCTTCCAGCGAGTTCCCAACAATTTAAATCTATCAAAACCAATTCAAATGGAGTTGGATTTTATCTGGACTCTCTCACGATGTCCTCCATTTCCTTCATGGGTTTCCTTCGCCTGATTTATCTTGGTAGAAGGCCATGAGAGATGTAGAGAGGGAGCCCTCCAAATTGCTGCAGGCAATGACCCCAATAGCGGCTGGGGTGAGGAGTTGAGCGGTGGAGGCTTGAAATGCAAGCCTGCCGAGGGAGAGAAAGAAGTAGGGTGTGCGAGAGAGGAAGAAAAAAGGTCATGAGGGACATGGGTTGTAATAGAGCATGGGATAAAGAGGAGCAGAGAGTGATTCATTATCATGTGTGAGAGTTTATTTGGGATGAATTTCTGAGTACTGAAATTCATTGGGCGTCTTTTGTTTTCCTTCCCTGATTTTAAGGTTTTTATTGTGTGCTCTTGGTGGAGTAAGGGCAGTCTTGGAGAAGACTATCCATGAAGTTATGTTCGGCTTTCCCTGCTCCGCCTATCCGTGACCTATTCATTGATTCCTGGAGGACTAGCATCTATCCGGGAGTTGGATCAGTGAGAGCCCGTGCGTGGATACTCTAGAGGGTGGACATTTGGATACCTTGAGAGATTAGACCGATTCTTTTTTTTGTTCTTGCTGTTATTTATGTGTTACAGATCAAGTGGAAACCCTGTTTGCAGATCTATTCTGAAGACTGTTGGAGTTCACGTTGACATCTTCTTCCAGATCTGATTTGCTATTAAAGAAGTTCAACCGACTACATTGATTTGCTGCAAAAGGAAGCTCTATAAGGTATATTATTTCTTTTTATTATCATGCATATTTAGATCTAGATTTTATCATATTGTTTATAATTATTGCACTTGCCTATACATGCCTATGTATTTGTTACATGCATCATGTTTATGTTAGATCTGTGCATGAGTAGGTTTTTTCATATGCATGCTTAAAAATTTTTAATTATGCAATACCTACTCCCTGTGTAGCATGCCTAGGGTAGGCGTCCGATGAACTTGTTTTTTCTTTAGTGGTATCAGAGCCATAGGTTCTATGTAGCATATCATGATTGTATGTATTGTTGGTTTTGGATCTGTATCTAGATTAGGGATTACTTTTAAGAACCTAGTTGAGACCTTCACCATGGCCGTGTGTCCGTAGAGATTAAACAGGGTTTGAAACCCCTAATTTTCTATGGCATGAGGTGGTTCTTCTGTGTTGGCCTTTTCAGAAGGATCCTTAAAGGAAACCAATGGTATTAAAAATGTTTTAATCCTGATACATGATTATACATTAGCATGTCTAAAATTGTTAAGGCTTGCAATTTTATAAATTGATATGATAAGACTAGATATGATGCATGAAAGATGTAAAAGGGTTTTACATAAATTTAATTAAAAATGTTTTAATTAAAAGTTGGCTTATAATCTAACAATTTTGAATTGAAAGATTAATTAAATGACAAGCTAGATTAGGGTTTATGAAACCTAATGTCATTTGAATAAGCCATCCGAGTTAATTGGGTTAGCTATCTGATTGGGTCCGTTTATTGGGTTAGACCTAAGGTTAGTTGAATTGGACTTAAGAGAACTAATCAAATGTTGATTAAGGACCTTCTCTTTAGTATCTATCTAATAGTTAGATGGGTTAGTTCATTCTTCTTAAATGGATCTAATTATTAGCTCTATGGTAAGCCCGAGTTCTTAGGCTGGTCTAATCGAGTCTGGTAAACCAATTGGTGTCTAGGCATGTTTGGCATTTTTGATCATGGCTGCATGAGGCTACCTCTTTCCTGGCCAACTTGGTTGGTGTCCAGGAAAGATGGTTAATGGTGGATACTCACCCATGATCTCACCTACCTGGCCAATCCGGTAAACCATAACTGATTAGAAAAGCTTATTGATTCGAGTTAACCCACGTCACCCAAGTTGATCAGCCTGTCTAATCTTTAGGTGCCCATGGACCAACTTGTTGAATTTAATTCAACCCTCCTGAGAATTGATTTGATCAGTGGGAGGTTGATCCATATTCTTCTCTCTATTCTTCTGTCATAATTTAATTAAAATCCTCTTACATTATTAGGCCCTGAAAAAGACTAAGTCAATGAGTTGATGGTGTCTTAGCCTCCCATTAAGTGGATTAGTAATGAGTCCTTTAGCTTGGTGTACATCGGCAGTTCCAAAGAATGGGTGTGCATCTGGTTACTGGGATTACTCTCTAATAGATGATGGTTCAGTGCAACTTTCTTAACGGTGATCAGGTGGGCCGACCAAAGTCGGGCTTGGTCATTGGTTAGCTGGAAGCATCGAATTTGTCATATTAATGATTGGACCTAACCAGAGACCCGCAATGGGAGGCCCCATGGCCGATTGGGGGTTCTATGGGACAAAATTTATTACTGAAAGTTGCTTAGGGAAGCAATTGGTTAGATAACCTACCTTTAGGCGTGTATGGGTAAGCCGGCCAAAGTCAGGCTCATACATGGTCTATTGGATTTCAGTACCCACTATGAAATGATGATTTCATGGATTGGAGTTAGAGGCTCCCAATCTGAAAAATTTAATGGGAGGGACCTTTAGACTAAAGTCCAAGTCTTTTGGTTTAATTGATTAATTCATATACTGATTTGGTCTTAATTTTCCTTTCAGATGTCTTCAAACCTTTCACTCAGGTCACTTGTCGATAGCGAGAGGTTAAAGGGTCCCAATTTCAATAGCTGGTATCGAAAATTGAGGATAGTCCTGGAGCACAAGCGGATCCTTTATGTGATAATGGATCCAGCACCAGAAATCCCTCCTGCCAATGATCGGAGTTTGGTTAGGGACACTTATTTGAAGTGGGTTTTTGATCGGACTACTGTCTGATGCATAATGTTGGTGGCAATGAATGATGAGTTCAATCACAAATTCGAGGAGGCCCAGCCAGAAGAGATCCTTTAAAAGTTGAAGGAATCTTTCGGCATGCCAGATGATGTGGAGTGGTACAAAGTGTCTTGTGCCATCTACAATGCCAAAATACGGAATGATGGTTAGGTTACTGATCATGTATTGTACATGATCGAGATGATCGAATGATTGGGAAAGCTCGGATGTCCCTTGTATGAGCAACTCGGCAAGCATGCGATCCTGAATTCTCTACCCTCCTCCTATCTTGACTTTCTCGATCATTATAGAATGAATAAGCCTGTAGTCAATTACCATGGTTTGATGGGGTTGCTGCAGACTTACAAGAAGGACCACCAACTGAATAAGGGGGTAGAGAATTTAGTGGGAGGTTTTAGAGGTTGTCATCCCTTTAAGAAAGGGAAGAAGAAAGGTAAGGGAAAGAAGGTGCAGAGTGCTCCTGGCCCAAGTCAGGCTAAGAAAGTGAAAGCTGATCAAACTGGTATAGAGTGTTTCTATTGTAAGAAGCAAGGACATTGGAAGAGGAACTGTCCTCTTTATCAGGCATCCTTAGAACCGAATAGGCCAAGGAAGGGAAAGCAGCAGGGTGCTGGACAAGGTATTTATATGATAAAACCTTGTAATTTCTCTATTTATGACACTGCTAACTTGGGTATTGGATACTGGTAGTCCTATTCATGTTTGCAATTCATTGCAGGGACTGTAGGTTAGCAAGAGATTCAAGGATGGGGAGCATTTCCTGAACATCGGAAATGGAAATCGTATTCTAGTGCTGGCGATCGGAGTTCTGAGTCTTGTTTTTGAGTCTAGTATTGTTGAATTAGTCGACTATCATTATTGTCCTAGTTTAATTATGAGCATTATCTCTGTAGGCGTATTAACTAATTGTGGTTATGAACTTTCAATAAAAGGAGATTTTTGCCAATTTATTATGAATAACTCTATGATAATTAAAGCTAAGTTAAATAATCGTATTTATATTTTGTCACGGCCTGTTAATGTAATGTACACATCTAGTAAATGCCCAAGGATAGAAAATGTCAGTGACTTGTATCTATGGCACTATAGGCTAGATCATGTTAACCAGAATAAGATAAATAAGTTACGAGGGGAAGGCCTCCTCGAGGTCAGTGATTCTGACTCACTGCCCACTTGTGAATCCTGTTTACCAGGTAAAATGACCAAGTCACCTTTTACTGGAAGAGGTGAACGAGCTACAGAACTTCTGTGTCTCATACATACTGATGTATGCAGACCCATGACAGTTAGTGCCAGAGGTGGATATAGATATTTCATTACATTTATAGATGACCTTTCTAGGTATGGTTATGTCTTCTTGATGAGACATAAATCTGAGTCATTTGAAATGTTCAAATGATATTGTAATGAAGTGGAGAAACAAACTAGAAAGAGTATTAAAACCCTTCAATCTGATCGAGATGGTGAATACCTATTCGGTGAGTTCATGACATATCTTGAGGAGAATAAGATTCTCTCTCAGTGGACTCCTCCAGGAACACCCTAGTTAAATGGTGTGTCCGAAAGGAGGAATCGAACCTTGTTGGACATGGTTCGATCCATGATGGGTTTTGCAACTCTACCGTTATCCTTCTAGGGATATGCGCTTGAGGCAGCTTGTTACTTGATGAATGATGTTTCGAGTAAGTCTGTCGTCTCCACTCCATATGAGTTATGGACTGGACATAAGCCCTCAATTTCACACCTTCGGATTTGGGGTTGTCCGGCTTATGTAAAGCATTTAAACTCAGATAAACTTGGTCCTAGGTCTGATCAGTGCCTGTTTATTGGGTACCCTAAGAAAACAAAAGGATATTTCTTCTACTTGGAGGATGAACAAAAAGTGTTCATTGCTCTTAGGGCAATCTTTTTGGAAAAGGAGTTCCTTGGAGAAGGAATTGTAGCCTCTAAGATTGAACTTGGTGAAGTTCAACTAGTGGAAGAACCTGCACACTCTAAGGACATCATAGAACCGGCTATGATTGGATCACACCCAGAACCCATGACTAGGAGATCCGGTAGAATACCGTGTCAGTCAGACATATATTATGATTTCTTGTTCTAGGATAGTGATCCCATTGAGCTCGATGAGAACGATGAGGATCCGATCACCTATATGGATGCACTTCAGAGATCTGACTCTGAGGCGTGGCTTGGAGCCATGCGATCTGAGATGGTGTCCATGGAGATCAACAATGTATGGACATTGGTTGATCCACCTGAAGGGATAAAATCCATCAGGTGCAAGTGGATTTTCAAGAGAAAAAGAGCCGCAGATGGGAAGGTGGAGACCTATAAAGCCCGTCTGGTTGCCAAGGGGGATCATCTATGATATAGTATCGATTATGACGAGACATTCTCCCCTGTGGCAATGCTCAAGTCCATTCGGATCATGCTTGCTTTGGTAGCACATTTTGACTATGAGATCTGGCAGATGGATGTCCGAACCACTTTCCTGAATGGGGAGCTTGATGAGGAGGTGTATATGATATAGCCTGAAAGGTTCACATCCACAGATGAGTCAAAAGTGTGCAAATTGTAGAGGTCCATTTATGGACTCAAGCAAGCATCTCGAAGTTGGAACATGCGATTTGATAGGTGTATCAAATCGTACGGCTTCGTTAGGAATGGAGAGGAACCCTATATCTATAAGTGGGTTAATGGTTTTGTGATTGTATTCCTGGTACTGTATGTTGATGACATTCTCTTAATCGGGAATGACATCACAGCATTGCAAGGAATAAAGGTCTGGTTGTCATCTAAGTTCTCCATGAAGGACTTGGGTGAAGCTTCTTACATACTGGATATGAAGATCTATAGAGATAGATATAAGAGGCTTCTAGGTTTGTCCCAATCTACGTATATTGATACCATGCTGAAACGGTTCAGCATGGCGAATTCCAAGAAAGGCTATCTCCTAATAGGTTCTAGAATTATTCTTTCCAAGAAAGATTGTATGACAACTCCTGAGAAAAGAGAGCAAATGAGTAGAGTTCCTTATGCTTCTATAGTGGGCTCTATCATGTATGCTATGACATGTACTAGACCAGACATGGCATACTCCTAGGAGTGGTGAGCAGATACCAGTTTGACCTAGGTGAGGTGCATTGGAAGGTGGTTAAGACCATCCTGAAGTATTTGAGAAATACTAAGGATCAATGGCTGATTTATGGAGAACCTAACTTGAATCTTATGGGGTATACTAACTCCAGTTTCCAGTCAGATAGAGATGATAGCAAGAGTGTGTCAGGATTTGTGTTTACCTTGAATGGAGGAGTGATATGCTGGAAGAGTTCCAAGCAGGCAATAGTTGCAGACTCGGTATGCGAAGCAGAGTACATTGTAGCATCAGATTCAGCAAAGGAAGCCGTATGGTTGCGGAAGTTCCTTGGAGAGCTAGGGGTGGCACCTTCCCTAGATGGTCCTATTCCTGTGTATTGTGACAGCACAGGAGCCATTGCTCAAGCTAAGGAGCTAAAGTCTCATCACCGCACCAAGCACATTTTGCGGTGCTATCACCTCGTGCGAGAGATCATGGAACGAGATGATATCAATCTTATGAAGATCGATTGAAAGGAGAATCTGGCCAACCCCTTCACTAAAGCCCTCAAAATCAAAGATTTTTACTCTTGTAAAAGGGAAATGGGTATTAGATACTATTTTGATTGGCTTAAGTACAAGTGGAAGTTGTTGGAAATTATGTCCCAAAGCCAATGGCTTAGGTTGTAGGCGGTTGTGCACAGTATTGTAATTTGTATATGAATTAATAAAACTTTATTTTGGCAGCTCATTACATTATTCATTTTGCTGTAATGAACTCTATTTATGTGATGAAGTCCTTAGGACTGCACTGACTTCGATATAGAGAGGATATATCGAGTGGTCCTTTAAAAAGGTTCACAACCAAAGGTTACATTATACAGGACGACAATGTATCAAGTGTAGGTTGTTGTGGTTCACATAGTTTGGTTGTCCTCTTGACCAAAGGAGTGTGGTGACACTGATGTGATCTATAAGTAGGATGTGTGAAATCTCATTGAACATGACTCCGTGGAGCTCCTTTCTGCCAAAGGATTGCACGCGATTGGATATGGGTATATGTGTCTCTCCGACCTAGGTCACCATGGTAGCTTGCAAGCAACTCCTTGTGCTTTGGTGCCGGACTACCCGGATTTCTAATTCGGTGATGGAAGGTTTTTGGTTACAGGCAAGTACTTGTGGAGCAGTGGTGGACCAAGATGGAATTGACCTGTCCAAATTGTTTGGATTGAATGTCTTGCAGTGTCTCAATTTAGCAAATCCTCGACCGGGGTAGTCCTAGTGAGGAGTCACTGGACTTGCGAGGTTGAGACATGTTGTGGATTGACTCAGTTAGGGTTGGCAGTCTAACCTAAGGTCATCTTGAGCATTGGAGGTCAAAGGAATGAATTATATGGTAACCATATGCCAGAGGTTTGATAGATTGCTCTCGTATCTTTGGCCAATCCTGATGTCGGGATCCATTGCTAGATGGTATCTTGTACTGGAATTGGAAGTGTTCCAGTGCTACCATTTAGGTTCGAATCTATGAGATCACACACCATAGAGATTTTCTTCCTAATCTGGGAACTGATCAACGATTGGAAATCGTTTCGGTATTAAGGTCAAACAGTCTGATTTAGCACACATTAGATTTATTTTGATCACACTGGTCTAATTTGGATCGACCAGGATTGGTTTGGGTCGACCGGGAACTGTTCCTGGTAGACCAAGACTGGACCCAGTTTTCTTTCTGATCGGGTTTTGTCGGACCGGGGTTTTTGATGAACCGGTTTTTTTATTCATGGCATGATTACACGGTATTTTCTCCCAGCCATTTTTTAACATCGGCTTGATGACTTGCCTGGGTTCCCTACTCACGATTTTGCCGGCCCTTTACTAAAACTGGTTCTCTCAGTGTTCACCATGGTTCTTCATTATTTGCTCTTGATTGCCCTATTTGACCGCTTGAATTGGATAAGGATAGCTTCAAGATCGAATGCAATTTGGAATTTCAGATTATGATCATTTGCATAGCGATCTGGATAGGATCTCATGGTGATTTCTCTTGCTCGGCATTCCCTTTCTCTCGGTCCCTGTTTTTACGGTGTTCTCTTCCAGCGAGTTCCAAGTAATTTAAACTGATCAAAACCAATTCAAATGGAGTTGGGTTTTATCTGGACTCTCTCACGATGTCCTCCCTTTCCTTCACGGGTTTTCTCCGCCTGATTTATCTTGTTAGAAGGCCATGAGAGATGTAGAGAGGGAGCCCTCCGAATTGCTACAGGTGATGACCCCAACAGCGGCTGGGGCGAGGAGCCGAGCGATGGAGGCTTGGAACGGAAGCCAGCCAAGGGAGAGATAGAAGCAGGGCATGCGAGAGAGGAAGAAAAAAGGCCATGAGGGACATGGGTTGTAACAGGGCATGGGATAATAAGGAGCAGAGAGCGATTCATTGCCATGTGTGAGAGTTTATTTGGGATGAATTTCTGAGTGCTGAAATTCGTTGGGCATCTTTTATTTTCCTTCCTTGATCTTTAAGGTTTTTATTATGTGCTCTTGGTGGAGTAAGGGTGGTCTTGGAAAAGATCATCCGTGAAGTTCTATTCGGCTTTCCCTGCTCCACCTATCTATGACCTATTCATTGATTCCTGGAGGACTAGCATCCATCCGGGAGTTGGATTAGTGAGAGCCCGTGCGTGGATACTCTAGAGGGTGGACATTTGGACACCTTGAGAGATTGGACCGATTCTTTTTTTTGTTCTTGCTGTTGTTTATGTGTTACAGATCAAGTGGAAGCCCTGTTTGCAAATCTATTCTGAAGACTACTGGAGTTCATGTTGACGTCTTCTTCCAGATCTAATTTGCTGTTAAAGGAGTTCAACCGGCTGCCTTGATTTGCTGCAAAATGAAGCTCTATAAGGTATATTATTTCTTTTTGTTATCATGTATGTTTAGATCTAGATTTTATCATATTGTTTATAATTATTGCACTTGCCTATACATGCCTGTGTATTTGTTACATGCATCATGTTACATGCATCATGTTTATATTAGATCCTGTGCATGAGTAGGTTTTTTTGTATGCATGCTTAAAAATTTTTAATTATGCAATACCTACTCCTTAGTGTAGCATGCCTAGGATAGGAGTTCGATACACTGGTTTTTCCATCAGGAGCTGTGTCAATGCCATTTCTTTAAGTACCATCAAATCCCTAGAATTGACCCCAGTTCCTCACCCCATCCCGTATAAGGTCTCATGGATATATTCAACTTCCATATCCATCAAGTCTAGATGCCAAGTCATGATCAAATTGCAGTCATATGAAGAGAAGATTTGGTGTGATGTCCTTCCCATGGGGGTCAGTAGCATTATCCTAGGTCGACCCTAGCTTTACGATCATGATGCCACCCTTTATGGTCGGACCAACACCTATGCCTTTAGTCACCATGGAAAGAAATTTGTGATTAGTCCAACTCAGCCTAAGGACCAGGTTAAAAGATGACCAAGTAGCCTTAAGGAAATGAAACTTGGAGTTAACCTGATCAAGGCTAAGGAGTTTGAGAAAGAGATTGCTGAGGGAGCCCCTATTTGGAATTTGGCCACCAAAGAGAATCATGAGCCAACCCAAATAGAGCACCCCGCTTTGAAAGAGTTTGAGGATGTTTTTCCTGAAGAATTACCTGATCATCTACTATCCCTTAGGGACATCCAGCATACTATAGACTGGTCCTAAACCACATTACCAAACCTTCCTCACTATAGAATGAACCCCACTGAACACCAAGAACTTCAGAAACAAGTAGGAGAGTTGCTTAGGAAGGGTTTCCTTAGGGAGAGCCTGAGTCCCTATACAATCCCTGCACTGCTGACCCCTATGAAAGATGAAACCTGGAGAATATGTGTGGATAGTAGAGCCATCGACAAAATCACGATGAAATATAGGTTTCCCATCTCCCGTTTGGATGACATGCTTGACATGATGGCCGGAGCCACTATCTTTTCCAAGATAGACCTTAAGAGTGGCTACCATCAGATTAGGATTAGACCCGGGGATGAGTGGAAGATGACGTTTAAGACTAAGGATGGCCTTTCTGAATGGATAGTGATGCCTTTTGGACTATCTAATGAACCTAGCACCTTTATGAGGGTCATGACCCAGGTCCTGAAAGAGTTCACTAGAAAATTCTTGGTGGTATACTTCGATAATATTTTGATATACAACTGGACTAAGGAGGACCACCTTAACCATCTTAAGTTATTCTGCCAAACCCTTAGAAAGAATAGCCTTTATGCCAATCCTAAGAAGTGCGAGTTCATGACAAACTAGGGTTATCTTCCTAGGTTTTGTAGTCACCCCTGAAGGAGTCTCAGCTGACCCTGAGAAGGTTAAAGCCATAGTTGAGTGGCCAGTCCCTACTAGTATCCATGATGTGCATAGTTTGCATGGCCTAGCCACATTTTATAGGAGATTTATTCGGGGAATCAGTTATATAGTAGCACCCATCACCGACTGCATTAAGAAGGGAAACTTTCAATGGACCAAAGCTGCAGACAAAGCCTTCCTAGAGATCAAAGATAAAATCATGCTGGTATTAAGTCCTAGGCATGCTAAGTGGGTAGAATACATCCAAGCCTATACCTTTGTGCTTAAACATCATGCTGGTATTGAGAATAAGGTAGCTGATGCCTTTAGCCATCGTGCCCTATTGCTGAACACTGTTAGGACTGAGGTTATAAGATTTGATCAATTAAAAGGGTAATACGAGTCCTATCTTGACTTCAGTGAGATCTTCTAGTCAGGGAAACAAGAACCATCTAGTGCCCATAGTGTGTACACCCTCCATGATGGTTACCTTTTCAAAGAAAATAGGTTATGTATTCCCAAGACTTCACTTAGAGAATTCTTAGTTTAGGAAACCCATGCAGGAGGCCTAGATGGTCACTTTGGTAGAGAAAAGACTATCTTAGCAGTAGAAGACTAGTTCTTTTGGCCAAGCCTAAAGAGGGATGTAGCCAACATTGTTTCCAAGTGTCAAACTTGTGCTGTTGCCAAATGGTAGAAGCATAATACTGGTTTGTACACCTCTCTACTGGTGTGGGCACCAGGATCCGATAGAGGCTCCTCAACCCTCTATGGATCTCAGATTAGGGTTCCACTTCTGAGAGTCCTGTATTAAGGCTATGGGCCAAGGTTATTTTAAAATTTTAGTCATGTACCTAGTCCAAGTTTGTGTAGTCTTGTACCTTGACCAATTTGGGACAAGTTTAGGTCTTGAGTCCTGTATTTATTTTTCGTTCGAGTCTGAGTTTGGATTGGGCCCAAGCCCAATTGAAGTCAACCTGGCTCTCACGACCCAGTCAAGTCCTTGTGGGCCAACCCACCTCTTGCACTTAGAAAGATGCCAACAAAGGTGCCTCCTCAGTCACATACGTGGCGCCACATCAGTTGCCACTTGGGCATCCAAGGAGGGAAACAAGGTGGCGCCCTCATGCTTTCCACACGCCCTCCCCTTGCCTTTTTCTCTTGGGCAACATTGGAAGGAGGAGACACCATCCCCCTCTTCCCTCCCCCACATCACGCTATGGTCCATCAAATGTGGGGCGTTGAAGATCCTTGAAGAGACCAAGCCACAAAGCAAGCCCCCTTCCAAGCCTTCTTCCCAAAGTGTTCATGCAAGGATGGAAGGTCAAAGGACACACTCCCCTCTCCAAGCCCTCAACCATGCAATGCCCAAAGCTCTCTCCACTTGGTTAGCCTTGAATCACTCCAAAGATGGGCGTTGAAGAATCCAAGGGAACACATCCCTTCAGGCAAGCCATGTCCCATGTTTTCTTCCCAAATTGAACATGCTAATGAAGGAAGTCAAGAGGCCAATCCCCCTCTCCAAGCCCTCCCACATGCCACGCCCAATCCAAGTCCCTTTGGTTGGCCAAAGGGAGGAGAAGGTCAAAGGTTTTTGGTGCCCTAAGAAAGTTTGTAATTTGGTTTCATTTGAAATTCAAATGGGCCTTGGGAGCCTATTTAAAGGACCCAATCCCTCCCTTGTAAAACAATTGAATGATTGAATGGTTAATGAAACAAAGAGTTTGAGTCTTCTATCTTCCAACCCTTGTCTCTTAGACTAGGTTAAGTGAAGTTGCCTTCGTCCCCAAGGACATCGAGTGGTGTGAGGCCACCTGTCCGTCGCCCCAGGGCGTCGCGAATCCTTTGTCCTCCTGGACGTCACGTGGTGTGAGGCCACAATCCTTCATCCTCCGGGATGTCGTGGGGTGCGAGGCCCCAAGTTATCTCCAACTTCGACTTCGAAATCCAGCCGGACACCAGGCTCAAAGCCCCTTCTCAACTCCACATCTTAGTTCCTTTCCGTGCATCTCCACGTCTCGCTGATCCTTCTTTTGTTTGCCTATAGGTCCTCCCTGGCATCTCGGGCATCGGAGACAGTCAGCTTTGCCATCGCGACCTCCCGACCCAAAGCCAGTGCTTCCACGGGTTCGACTGCTCGGGCATCCAAGCCGCATCCGTCGAGTTGAGCGATCTCTGCATCGGGTGCTTCAGACATGTGAGGTTTGCTCTCTCTATCTCCTAAGTAGGATTGTATTTCGAGCTAGTCCTACCGGGGTTTCTTAATCCCAGGATCCTATTCTTGTTCTCACTGTTTAGGGCTTTGAACTGCTAGTGTAAGCTACCATTACTCATCTTTCTTATTTCTTGCCTTTGCTTGTGATCGAGAATCAAAACCCTAAAAAAAAAAAAAACATGTAAAACTCATCCACATTAAAACAAAAAAAAAAATACAACAAGAAACATAAAAAAACTCATCAACCCTAAAAAGAATTCTTTTGCATCGTAACCATCCTTATTAGCATCCAGCATCCCTAGCCCTAACCCCCTTGCATCCGCACCATTTCTGGTATCAGAGCAAGGCTAGGACTAGTGCATTTTGTTTTCTTCATTTTCTGCATTCTGGTCAGCCCATATATGGTCTGATCATTGGATTGTTTCTCTCTGTAGAGATATCTAAATTTCATGATTTCTATTTTGTTAGATCACGTTAAATTCAAAGTATTTTTTTCTATTTTCTCAGATTTTATTTAAGTTTATAGAATTTCTACAAGCTGAAATACTACCTGAGAAAACCTCAGGTCTGAAATTTCAGCAAGCATTTCATTTCTTGCTTCAATCATCCATCTAGTTTATTTCTTGCACTTAGGGGCATATTTTAATTCCTGCATTTTGTTTAGCATTCACACATCTAAAAGACACAAAAAAACAAGAAATTTGTAAGTCATTTCATTAGTCATTTTGTGCTTCATTTTACATAACTTATCTTAAGGGCATCAAATTAACATAGGGTCAGGATTTCATTACCTGTCCCTAGCCCAAAAAAAAAACCACCACCCGACATATCAAACCCTAGCCATTAACTAAAATCGATTAGACATTTAATCTGCTCTAGTGAGCTAGGGAAACCCACGAAGTCGGGTCGACCCAAGTGCCGAGCCAAGCTAGATTACTTGTTGGTGTGTACTTGAGTAGCTGGTGTCTAGGCAAGTGGTTCAGGGACTATAGCCCGAAGGGAAGTGGGTTGGTTCGCTTACCTGGCCAATTTCTAATTGGTGTCTAGGCAAGCAAAGAGGAACCTCCACTAACCTTACACTTACCTGGACAGGTGCCAAGTTACTGCTTTCAGGTTCATCTTCTTGACTTCACATTTGGAGAGATCTCCTAGGTCTAGCAAACCGTAGCACCGTTCTGTGTGTGTGTGTTACAAGTGCATTAGATCAGGAACCTCTTTTCACCCACCTTCTCCACCCCTACCAAAGCCATGGACCAACTTCGAGCTGACATTGGAGCCCTAACTCAATCCCTAACTCAATCCATGACTAATTTAAGCAACCAGTTGACTAATAGAGTTGATCAAATAGAGGCCAGACTAGGACCCATAGAGGAAGCCGCTAGGCTTCGTGAGCGTTTCCAGAGAGCTCCTGCCTACAGAAGACCTGAGCCCTTTAGGAACCAGAGCCGTATCCCCGGATCCACCCAAGGTTATAACCAGGCTTACCCAAGTCGACCAAGCCCGAACCAATCTGACCCCAGTCAACCAAGCCTAGCCCGACCTAGTCCTAGTCTTCCCAGTCTGAATCAACCCCAATACAGTAGAGAGGACAAGGATAAGGCTATTGAAGTCCAGAGGAGATCCGATCCCCAAGGTAACAGCTATAGGTGCCATAAACCTGAGCATTTTGCTAGTCAGTGCACCGCCCCTGCCCTACTTATGGATGAACCGACTAAAACTGTACCCGAACCCATTGTTGAACCTGAGGAAGACTTGAAGGTTGAACCCATTGAAAATCTAGGGAAAGAAACTCCTGAGCCCATTAAAGATTTGAAAGAGAGCATCTGTGAGTCAAGTTTAGTAGAAGATGGGCCCGAGGGTGAAATCATTGAGGAATCCAAGGAAAATGATCCTGAACCCCCTATAAAATTTGAAGGGGAAATGACCGAGCCGGGATCACGTCTAGTAAATGAACATGATTCACCAGTCTTTTCCACAGGAGTTCAGGAACCAACCCTTAATGAGTTACTTGATCAACTTCCTCCCCTGAGAGACACCCACCATACTATAGACTTGGTCCCAGGATCCTCTTTAATAGACCTTCCTCACTATGGGATTGACCCTAGCGAGCCCCAAGATCTACCGAAACAAGTGGACCATATGACACCTATCGAACGATCCCAAATTTTAAGGTCATCCTGAATAACCAAGGTCTGTTTTATGTTTTCCATAAGCCACGCCAAGACTCTGGTTCCTATTTCCTACCCTTCCCTGAACCTTCCCACATTTCTAGAGCCATGGGGTTACTTCTTATTGAGAGTACCAGAATGCATGACTCCTTAGAGCCCATCCCTTTTGCCCTCTACTTCTGGTATACTTTATGGCATTTGCTAGGGATCCTTAATAATTTTTCTTGTGCATAGCAGACTAGGGTCAAACCTAGAGAGTCAAAAGTCAGTTAGGTTTAGAACCTAGGAGTCCAATAACATTTTTTTCTCAATAAGATTGCATAGTTAAGTTTGCATTTTGCATCATGTTAGGATTATGCATTAAATACAATTTTTAAAATAATTTGGCTGATTCCCGAAAGCGAGCCAAAGAGTTTGAAATAAGGGATTTTGTAATGATTAGGCTCAGGCCTGAACGGTTTCCACCAGGAACCATTAGGAAGTTTCATGCTCGTGGGGCGGGGGTCCCTTTAAAGTGATTAGGAGAATGGGCCCTAATGCTTATGTGCTAGAACTACCTCCGGATTATGGAATTAGCTCGACATTCAATATCTCTGACTTAGTCGAGTATAGAGAACCCGCAAACATACCCAGTGAGCCATTTGGGCCTGACCTCCCTTTTGAGAGTGAACCTAAACCTGAGTGTCCACCTCCAAATATACCTGAGCGAGGAGAGCGGATAGAGTGTGTCCTGGATGACCAAGCCATCACTACCCGGGGCAAGGGCTATCAACGTTACTTGGTCCCATAGCAAGGCCGACTGGTGTGGGCACCAGGATCCGACAGAGGCTCCTCAACCCTCTGTGGATCTCAGATTAGGGTTCCCCTTCTATGAGTCTTGTAATAAGGCCTTGAGCCCAAAGCATTGTCATAATTTCTTGTCAAATTTGTTTAGTCCTGTACATTGACTAATTTGGGTCAAGTTAGGTCATAAGTCCTGTATTTGTTCGAGTCTGGGTTTGGACTGGGCCCAATCCCAATTGAAGTCACTCTGGTTTTCTTCACCAAATAAGGTTCTGGTGGGCCAACCCACCCCTTCCACTTGGGATAATGCCAACTCAGGTGCCACCTCAGCTACCTACATGGCACCACATCAGCTGCCACTTGGGCATCCAAGAAGGGAAACAAAGTGGCATCCTCATGCTTTCCACACGCCTTGGGCAACATTGGAAGGAAGAGACACCATCCCCCTCTTCCCTCCCCCACATCACGCCTTGTTCCATTAAAAGAGGGCGTTGGAGATCCTTGAAGAAACCAAGCCTCAAAGCAAGCCCCCTTCCAAGCTTTCTTCCCAAAATGTTCTTACAAGAAAGGAAGGTCAAAGGACACACTCCCCCCTTCAAGCCCTCAACCATGCAACACCCATGGAGTTCTCCCTTAGTCAGCCTTGAATCAATCCAAGAAGATGGCATTGAAGAATCCAAGGGAACACATCCCTCCAAGCAAGCCATGCCCCACTCCTTATTCTAAAATAAGCATGCTAAGGAAGGAAGTCAAGGGACCAATCCCCCTCTCCAAGCCTTTGCTCATGCCACGCCCAACTCCAAAATTATTTGGTCGGCCAAAGAGAAGGGATGTTGGAAACTTTTGGGCGCCACCTTGAATTTTGTAATTTGAATTTCAAATGGGCCTTGGGTGCCTATTTAAAGGACCCAATCCTTCCCTTGTAGAACTAATGAATGAATGAATGAATGATTGAGTGATTAATAAAAAGTTTGAGTTTCTTCTATGCTCCAAACATTGTCTCTTAGGCTAGGTTTGAGTGGAATTGCCTTCGTCCCTAGGGACGTCGATTGGTGTGAGGCCATTGGTCCATCGCCCCAGGGCGTCGCAAATCCTTCATCCTCCAGGACGTCGTGTGGTGTGAGGCCACATTCCTTCGTCCTCTGGGATGTCGCGGGGTGCAAGGCCCCAAGTTATCTCTGACTTCGACTTCGGAATCCAGCCGGACACCGGGCTCGAAGCCCCTTCCCAACTCTAGTTCAATTCCTTTCCGTGCATCTCCACATTCCGCTGGCCTTTCTTTTGTTTGCCTACATGTCCTCCCTGGCATCTCGGGCATTGGAGACAGTCAGCTTTGCCATCGTGACCTCCCGACCCAAAGCCAGTGCTCCCACGGGTTTGACTGCTCGGGCATCCAGGCTGCATCCATCGAGTTGAGCGATCTCTGCACCGGGCGCTTCAGAAGTTTGAGGTTTGCCTTCTCTTTATCTCCTACGTAGATATTGTAGGTCGAGCTAATCCTACCGGGGTTTCTTAATCCCGGGGTCCTATTCTCATTCTTACTTTTAGGGCTTTGAACTGCTAGCATAAGCTTCCATTACTGTTCTTCGTATTTCTTATCTTTGCTTGTTATCGGGAATCGAAACCCTAAAACAACGAAAAGAACAACTAGAAACATAAAAAAAAAATCATCAACCCTAAAAAGAATTCCTTCGCATCGTAAGCATCCTTATTGGCATCCAGCATCCCTAGCCCTAACCCCCTTCTCCCACATCACCGACCTGAATCCGAGGACTCGTGGATCACGTGGGAGGACTTACAGCGCATCGACCCCAACATCCTGGAGAGGTATCAAAGCCAAGCTAACCCCTACTCGATAGGGTCGAGTTCCTCCCACCCCGGGAGAACTGGTGTGGGCACCAGGATCCGACAGAGGCTCCTCAACCCTCTGTGGATCTCAGATTAGGGTTGCACTTCTGAGAGTCCTGTATTAAGGCTATGAGCCAAGGTAATTTTAAAATTTTAGTCATGTACCTAGTCCAAGTTTGTCTAGTCTTGTACCTTGACCAATTTGGGTCAAGTTTAGGTCTTGAGTCCTGTATTTATTTTTGGTTCGAGTCTGAGTTTGGATTGGGCCCAATCCCAATTGAAGTCAACCTGGCTCTCATGACCCAGTCAAGTCCTTGTGGGCCAACCCACCTCTTGCACTTGGAAAGATGCCAACACAGGTGCCACCTCAGCCACCTACGTGGTGCCACATCAGTTGCCACTTGGGCATCCAAGGAGGGAAACAAGGTGGCGCCCTCATGCTTTCCACACGCCATCCCCTTGCCTTTTTCTCTTGGGCAACATTGGAAGGAGGAGACACCATCCCCCTCTTCCCTCCCCCACATCATGCCATGGTCCATCAAATGTGGGGCCTTAAAGATCCTTGAAGAGACCAAGCCACAAAGCAAGCCCCCTTCCAAGCCTTCTTCCCAAAGTGTTCATGCAAGGATGGAAGGTCAAAGGACACACTCCCCTCTCCCAGCCCTCAACCATGCAATGCCCAAAGCTCTCTCCACTTGGTCGGTCTTGAATCACTCCAAAGAAGGGCGTTGAAGAATCCAAGGGAACACATCCCTTCAAGCAAGCCATGTCCCACGTTTTCTTCCCAAATTGAACATGCTAATGAAGGTAGTCAAGAGGCCAATCCCCCTCTCCAAGCCCTTCCACATGCCACGCCCAATCCAAGTCCTTTTGGTCGTCCAAAGAGAGGAGAAGGTCAAAGGTTTTTGGCACCCCAAGAAAGCCTGTAATTTGGTTTCATTTGAAATTCAAATTGGCCTTGGGTGCCTATTTAAAGGACCCAATCCCTCCCTTGTAAAACAATTGAATGATTGAATGGTTAATGGAAAAAAGAGTTTGAGTCTTCTATCTTCCAACCCTTGTCTCTTAGACTAGGTTGAGTGAAGTTGCCTTCGTGATGCAGAACGGAAGCTCTGATACCAAAAATGATGCAGAACAAAGAACAAGAAGCGTATGCGGAAGTAAAATTAAGATTAATTCTTTTTTTCTTTTTTTTTTATTTCAGAAATTGGCTTTGACTCAAAGTAAAGTTAAACTAAGTTGAAGGAAACTAGGTAAGGATTGAAAGCACAATTTAGAAGAAGTTAAGTTATCAAAGTAGTTCAGAAGTAACGGATCGCTGGGGGTTGAGAACGAAAGCTCTGATACCAAAAATGATGCAGAACAAAGAACAAGAAGTGTATGCGGAAGTAAAATTAAGATTAACTTTTTTTGTTTTTTTTTTAATTTCAGAAATTGGCTTTGACTCAAAGTAAAGTTAAACTAAGTTGAAGGAAACTAGGTAAGGATTGAAAGCACAATTTAGAAGAAGCTAAGTTATCAGAGTAGTTCAGAAGTAACGGATCGCTGGGGGTTGAGAACGGAAGCTCTGATACCAAAAATGATGCAGAACAAAGAACAAGAAGCGTATGCGGAAGTAAAATTAAGATTATTATTATTATTATTATTATTATTTTTAATTTCAGAAATTGGCTTTGACTCAAAGTAAAGTTAAACTAAGTTGAAGGAAACTAGGTAAGGATTGAAAGCACGATTTAGAATAAGCTAAGTTATCAGAGTAGTTCAGAAGTAACGGATCGCTGGGGGTTGAGAAACTCCCAGACCTAGGGTTTCGCTCTGAACTTTCAACAGGACAGAAATAAAGAGGAGAGATGGTTTACCAACCAGACAGTGATCTTCACAGAATTTGGTTGGAAGAACTCTCTCGGGCAGATTGTTGGATCCTCGGATTCGGCTATCTTCGCAATGGATCCTCTAATACTGGTCTCGTGGCTGGGTCGGCTTCTCCTGGACTCAAGATCTAGGAAGAAGAAAAATAAGTGATGGATTCAGAGACTCGGGGAAGGATTTACCAGTTCGAAGAACTCGAAGGCTGATGTCGCTGAGATCCGGATTCTCTTGAAGGCTGATTCGACTCCCTCTGGAAAGAGCATTGGATCTGAAGTATCCGGACTGTAGCTGGATGCTGGTGGTCGGCCTGGACTTGGAGAGAGAGGCCGTGAGAAGTGGGATAGGTTAGGGATTGGTGGAAAGAAAAGAATGATGGGCGGCTAGGGTTTGGGAGTGGAGTGGCTAACCTAGGGTTTGGGCTTTGGAGATCTCACACCTCCTCAAGGTTCCTGGGGAACCTGGATTTACTCCCTTACGGAGCTCAACACCTGGTTGCAAGTGTGGTGCGGGCACCAGACTCAGAAGAAGACTTCAGAGCTCCATCTAGATCTCTGATTAACCTTGCCCGAAGAATTAGGGTTTTTGGTTTGTAATAAGAGTTGACTAGATCAACTTAATTTAGCTTGAGTCTACATTACCTGCATTTTATTTTGTTGAGTCATGTTGACTCAGTAGTGGACTAGGGTTTCAACCTGGGATGTTACATTTTCTCCCAAGACCAAGCAAGTGGACACCACACTCCCAGCCACACTCCCAGTCCAGGGGGCGCCATATCTACATCCAGCAGCCTTTGGTCCCCACTCCACAGATAGCAACTCCCTTCTCTCATGCGCCAGATGAGGAGAAGTCCACCAAGAGTCCACAAATCAAGGGGGCGGCCAAGACTTTCCCAAGAACTCCAAAGCAAAGATGGGAAGAAATTCTCTTGGAAGAGAACTTCAAGGGGGCGCCCACTACCTGCCAAAAACATCCAAAACAAAGATGGGAAGGACCTTGACTTAGGGAGGAAGAAAAGGAGGAGTCCAAAAGAGTTGATCCAGGGAAGGAAAAAATTTTTCTTGAAGATCCAAGCAAGGAGGCGCCATCTACCTGCCTTTTATAACCCAAATCCAATTTTTTTGGTACCTTGGCTGACCATATGTGAATGATTTGCCCTAATTTGTAGATCCCCTCCTTTAGTCCCACATGGGAAGATGTGAAACCCTCCTCCCTTATAAATCCTTATAAATTAAACCCCTCTTGTAAGTTTAAATCAATCAGATGAATGAAAGAAATTTTTATGAGCAAACTCGTGTTTTCTCTTTTCCGCACTTGCTTCCAGGTGTTGAGCTCCGTGAGGGAGTAAATCCGGGTTCCCCTGGAACCTTGAGGAGGTGAGAGATCTCCAAAACCCCAAACCCTAGGTTAGCCACTCCACTCCCAAACCCTAGCCGCCATCACCCTTCTCTTTCCACCAAGTCCTAGTCTATTCCCCTTCTCACGGCCACCCTCTCCAAGTCCAGGCCGGCCACCAGCATCCAGCTCCAGTCCAGATACTTCGGATCTACAGCAATTCTAAGAGGAAGTCAGATCGACCTCCAGGAGAATCCTGATTTCAGCAACTTCGGCTTTCAAGTTCTTCAACCTGGTAAAATCTTTTCTTGAGTTTCTGAATTCCATCATTTGTTCCTCTTCTTTCCCAGATCTTGAGTCCAGAAGAAGCCGACCAAACCACAAGACCAGTATTAGAGGATCCATTGCGAAGATAGCCGACTCCGAGGATCCCACAATCTACTCGAGAGAGTTCTTCCACCAAAATCCTGAGAAGATCACTGTCTGGTTAGTAAACCATCTCTCCTCTCTATTTCTGTTCTGTTGAAAGTTCAGAGTGAAACCCTAGGTCTGGGAGTTTCTCACCCCCCAGCGATCCGTTACTTCTGAACTACTCTGATAATTTGGTTCCTTCTAAACTGTACTTTCAATCTTTACTTAGTTTCCTTCAACTTAGTTTAGCTTTACTTTGAGTCAAAGCCAATTTCTGAAATATATAAAAAAAAAAAAAGAAGAAAAAAAAAATAGTCTTAATTTCCTTCCGCATCGCATCGTCTCTTTTTTTGTTCTGCATCAAAGTGTGGAAGAGAGAAAACACAAAGTTTGCTCACAAAAAAATTTGGTTTCATTCATCTGATCCTTTTCAAACTTACATGGGGGTTTAATTTATAGGCCATTACAAGATAGTAGGGTTTTACATCTTCCCATGTGGGACTAAAGGAGGGGATCTTCAAATTAGGATATCAATCCCTACTCATATGGCCGGCCAATTAATTCCAAAGTTGATTGAATCTTCAAAAAGGAAAGTGGGTGGGGCCTCCTTGTCTTGACTTCCAAGAAAATATTTTTTTCCTTCTATGCTTGGCCTTATCTGGAAGTGTTTGGGCGCCTCTTAACCTTGCCCTCTAAGAGAAAATTTGTTGCCTTTTATATCTGGCTTTAGTTGGAATGATTAGGGCACCTCCTAACCTTGCTTTTCAAGAGAAATCTCCTTCCTTCCATGGCTCAACCCTTTTTGGATACCTCCTTTTCTTTCTCCCCAAGTTATGGCTCCTTCTAACTTTGTTTTGAGTATTTCTGGCAGGTAATGGAAGCCTCCTTGAATTTCTCTCCAAGAGAATTTCTTCCCTTTCATAGTTTGGTTCTTTTGGGAAGTCTTGGGCCGCCCCCTTGATTTTGTGGACCCCTGGTGGATTTCTCCTCAATTGGCGCATGAAAGAGGGGAGCTGCTATCTGTGGTGTGGGGACCAAAGCCTGCTGGATGGAGATGTGGCACCCCCTGGACTTAGGCGTGTGGCTGGTAGTGTGGCGCCCACTTGCTTGACCTTGGGAGAAAATGTAACACCCCAGGTTGAAGCCCTAGTCCACTATTGAGTCAACATGACTCAACAAAATAAAAAATGCAGGTAATACAGACTCAAACTAAAATTGAGTTGATCAAGTCAACCCTTATTACAAGCCAAAAACCCTAATTCTTCGGGCAAGGTTAATCAGAGATCCAGATGGAGCTCTGAAGTCTTCTTCTGAGTCTGGTGCCCGCACCAATTCTCCCAGGGTGGGAGGAACTCGACCCTGTCGAGTATGGATCAAGTTGGCTCTGGTATATCTCCAAGAGGTCTGGGTCCAGTTCTTATAATTCTTCTCAGGAGATCCAAGAGTCATCAGAATCTGGCCTTCCTTGCCAGCGGACCAGGTATCTTTGGTATCCTCGATTACGAGTAGAGATAACCTGATCATCCAGGATCTTTTCAATCTGCTCTTTCCTCACAGGCCAGTTTGTTGGTGGACACACAGGGTTGGGTTCACTCTCAAGAGCAGGATTAGGTTCAAAGCCTCACTGGGAATCACAGCTGGCTCTCTATACTCTACTAGGTCTGTAATGTTGAAAGTGGAGCTAATGCCTAGTTCTGGAGGCAACTTGAGCACATAGGCATTGGATCCTACTCTCTTCACTACTCTAAATGGTCCAGCTCCTTTAGCATGTAACTTTCTAACGGTTCCAGGAAAAAACCGCTCAGGCCTTAACCTAATCATTACATAGTCTCTCTCAACAAAAGTTTTGACTCGTCTTTGAGAATCAGCCAACTTCTTATAAGTTTCATTACTTAAAGTTATTTTGGCATGAATTTCTTTATGCAAGTCCTTTACATGCTATGCAAGTGCATCAAGAGACTTGTGTGTGTGGGCTAATAGTGAAATCAGATCAGGTGGTGTGTGAGGCTTGTATCCATGCACAATTTCGAATGGACTCTTACCTGTAGACCTATTGACCGAGTCATTGTATGCAATTTCAGCCCTGGACAAAATACAATCCCAATTCCTGGTGCTCTCAATCAAACCAAAATCTGAGCCAAAGCCTAGTAAAGGGTCAAGAAAAACTAAACTAGAATGATGACGCATTCCTAAAGAATGGACTTTATTCCAAAGGAACCCTAGGTCTAAACCTAACAAACTACGTCTCTCTAGGTTTGACCTTGGGTCGGAGGATGGCATGCAGAGCATGAAAACTTATCATGGGTGCCTAGTAGGTGCCATAAGGTCTTCCAGAAGTAGGTGGCAAACCTAATAGATTCTGACACGCGATTCACTCTAAAGACTTTGACAAAGTATACTTGGATGGTGTAAGAAGCATTGGAAGTCCTAGAGAAAGGGAGGAAATATGAGGTGGAGTCTCGAATTACCTGCTGGCTAAAGGTGGTGACCTGAAGGTTTGAATGGTGATCTATGAATGTCAACTGGTCATCCTTATGAAAGGAAAAGTTTGCTACTCCCAGGAATGGATCAAGAGATGGTTCGGGAAGTAGCCTAGGACATGTGATTGCAATAGTTAAGGTTTGTTCTCTAAGCAAATAATGATCCACTTTCTCAAGAACTGGATTAGAGAATGATTCATGGAAGGGCCTATGGATGATGACCTCAAGACTTGAAATTTGACCTATGGGTGCGGAAAGGTATACTCTATAGAAGGGTAGGTCAATCATGCGAAGGAAGGGGTCTGGGGCCATAAGGAGGACTTCTACAGGACTGGGTGAATCAATCCGCTCAAGAAAAGGATGTCCAACTGAGATTACGGGAGAGACCTTAGTGGCTGAGCATGGGACAAGGTCCAATTGTAAGAGGCTTGATTCAGTCATCCTAAGGAGAGGATCTACCATAGGGTGGGCAAACTTAAACAGTTCAGTGCAAGGATCTTTAATTGGTGCTTGGGGAATGACTGTCATTAGAGGGTACGAACTGATAGCTCGGGCTAACACTATGAGTTCTTCCTGGGGGTATTTGACTAAAGGAACCTGGTTCTCACAAATCTCTTGAATTTCTGAACTAGGTCCTACCACTTGGTTGCTCTCCAAGGTCTCCTCAAGTAAGGAACCAATAGTATCGATGTCACATTCTTTAAGTACTTCCCCCTCATATTCATCAACTAGACTCAAGCCAGCATCATATACTTCCTCGATGCCATCTTTAATGGATTTCGGGTCAGTGGTAATCGGGTCAACTGATTCTGGGCTTGTCATACCTAACCTTTCTTCCTCATTGGTAGGCTTGGGTTCTCCCTCATTAATGTCATCCTTAGGATTCTTACCACTTAGCTGTGCACAAGCCAGTCCTATGCATGGGCACTGACTAGATTTATGGCCTCTTTCTCTACAAAACAAACATTCTTGAGATATAGGAACCTGGGTCACACTGGGTTTCAAGCTAGTAGAGACCTTACTTGGGCATGGGTGTGGATCTAAATGGTTTGATCTAGAAGACTGGGGTTGTTGAGTGACTAGTCTAGAATATTGTAAAGACCTCTCATAGACACGATCCACACTATAGATATCATGGTTAGGCTTCCTAAGGTTATGCTCGGGATCACGGTATAAGGTCCTCCTAGGCTCCTGGCATGGATGAGGTTGGGGCCTATTAAATTTTGGATCAGGGGTCCAATTTTGACGTCTACGTTTCTCAAGTACTTGGACTCGATCCCTAAGCTGGGTAAAATTCTCATGGACTTGTTCTTTACACTGGGTAACAGTAGCAGTCACATCCTGACTCAATTTGTTCATATTCGCAGTAAGAGCTTTAACCATGGCCTCTAAATCAGGTTGGGTTTGACCAGGTTGGTAGGGCACTCCATTCTGGGTAGACATGATGCAAGCAAACACACAAAATGAGACTCAACTGAATGACTACGGGCTAACTAGACCTAGAGCCCAAACTAGATGCCCAATCAGAGTGGCAAGCTAGCCTGTAGTAACTCAGGACTTAGCCAGGCAGGTGTAAGGGGAGTGTTAGGTCCCTGAATGCCAATCCTAGACACCAATCAGAGATTGGCCAGGTAGGCGGACCAGCACACAAGCCCTTCGGGATGGAATCCCTGAACCACCGTTCTAGACACTGAGTACAAAGCACACACAGAGTAACCAGACAAACTGACTCAACACTAGCCTTGACCCGACTTGTTGACGTCCCTAGCCCATTAGGGCAAATTAGGTCTAATCAATTTTTAGATTAAAGGCTTAGGTTCGAATGAGTGGGTGGTGGTTTTGGGCTAAGGAGAGGTTATCAACTCCTCCCCTTATCTTAGATGCTAAAATGCCCTTAAGATGAATTAAGAGATGAACACTCAAAAATAATTGGATTGCAGAACACAAAAACATAGTTGCAGTAATTTAATTCTCAGAAATCCCACGGAAACCAATAAATCACAGGAAAATTATGCAAAATAGTTTCAATTATACTGGTTTCAGAAAAATAAAAATCACCGAATCTGGAGTTACCTGCAGTGAGAAATAATTCCTGCAACAGGGCAATTACGGGCTGAAAATAGAGCACTTCCCCGTTTACAATTCCTGCTATGAAGTTATAACCCAACAGATCCCCTACACGCCCTAGGAACACCCCGTGGAATGGAAAGAGGAGGTTTGCACCTCGCTTCGTTCCTAGGACTGGACGTCCTGGGGAGTCTACTTCGAGCAGACAAAGTAAAAAGAGAGATACTCAAACAAGCAATCAAAACAGAAACCCTAGACAGGGCTCTGATACAAAATTGATGCAGGAACGGAAGCTCTGATACCAAAAATGATGCATAACAAAGAACAAGAAGCGTATGCGGAAGTAAAATTAAGATTAATTCTTTTTTTTTTTTCTTTTTATTTCAGAAATTGGCTTTGACTCAAAGTAAAGTTAAACTAAGCTGAAGGAAACTAGGTAAGGATTGAAAGCACAATTTAGAAGAAGCTAAGTTATCAGAGTAGTTTAGAAGTAACGGATCGCTGGGGGTTGAGAAACTCCCAGACCTAGGGTTTCGCTCTGAACTTTCAACAGGACAGAAATAAAGAGGAGAGATGGTTTACCAACCAGACAGTGATCTTCACAGAATTTGGGTGGAAGAACTCTCTCGGGCAGATTGTTGGATCCTCGGATTCGGCTATCTTCGCAATGGATCCTCCAATACTGGTCTCATGGCTGGGTCGGCTTCTCCTGGACTCAAGATCTGGGAAGAAGAAAAACAAGTGATGGATTCAGAGACTCGGGGAAGGATTTACCAGTTCGAAGAACTCGAAGGCTGATGTCGCTGAGATCCGGATTCTCTTGAAGGCTGATTCGACTCCCTCTGGAAAGAGCTTTGGATCTGAAGTATCCGGACTGTAGCTGGATGCTGGTGGTCGGCCTGGACTTGGAGAGAGAGGCCGTGAGAAGTGGGATAGGCTAGGGATTGGTGGAAAGAAAAGAATGATGGGTGGCTAGGGTTTGGGAGTGGAGTGGCTAACCTAGGGTTTGGGTTTTGGAGATCTCACACCTCCTCAAGGTTCCTGGGGAACCCGGATTTACTCCCTCACGGAGCTCAACACCTGGTTGCAAGTGCGGAAGAGGGAAAACACAAAGTTTGCTCACAAAAAAATTTGGTTTCATTCATCTGATCCTTTTCAAACTTACATGGGGGTTTAATTTATAGGCCATTACAAGATAGTAGGGTTTTACATCTTCCCATGTGGGACTAAAGGAGGGGATCTTCAAATTAGGATATCAATCCCTACTCATATGGCCGGCCAATTAATTCCAAAGTTGATTGAAGCTTCAAAAAGGAAAGTGGGTGGCGCCTCCTTGTCTTGACCTCCAAGAAAATATTTTTTTTCTTCTATGCTTGGCCTTATCTGGAAGTGTTTGGGCGCCTCTTAACCTTGCCCTCTAAGAGAAAATTTGTTGCCTTTTATATCTGACTTTAGTTGGAATGATTAGGGCGCCTCCTAACCTTGCTTTTCAAGAGAAATCTCCTTCCTTCCATGGCTCAACCCTTTTTGGATACCTCCTTTTCTTTCTCCCCAAGTTATGTCTCTTTCTAACTTTGTTTTGAGTATTTCTGGCAGGTAATGGGCGCCTCCTTGAATTTCTCTCCAAGAGAATTTCTTCCCTTTCATAGTTTGGTTCTTTTGGGAAGTCTTAGGCCGCCCCCTTGATTTTGTGGACCCCTGGTGGATTTCTCCTTAATTGGCGCATGAAAGAGGGGAGCTGCTATCTGTGGTGTGGGGACCAAAGCCTGCTGGATGGAGATGTGGCGTCCCGTGGACTCAAGCGTGTGGCTGGGAGTGTGGCGCCCACTTGCTTGGCCTTGGGAGAAAATGTAACACCCCAGGTTGAAGCCCTAGTCCACTACTGAGTCAACATGACTCAACAAAATAAAAAATGCAGGTAATACAGACTCAAACTAAAATTGAGTTAATCAAGTCAACCCTTATTACAAGCCAAAAACCCTAATTCTTCGGGCAAGGTTAATCAGAGATCCAGATGGAGCTCTGAAGTCTTCTTCTGAGTCTGGTGCCCGCACCACTTCATCCCCAGGGATGCCGAGTGGTGTGAGGCCACCTATCCGTCACCCCAGGGCATCGCGAATCCTTCGTCCTCCGGGATGTCGCGTGGTGCGAGGCCCCAAGTTATCTCCAACTTCGACTTCGGAATCCAGCCGGACACCGGGCTCGAAGCCCCTTCTCAACTCCATCTCAGTTCCTTTCCGTGCATCTCCACATCTCGCTGATCCTTCTTTTGTTTGCCTACAGGTCCTCCCTGGCATCTCGGGCATCGGAGACAGTCAGCTTTGCCATCGCGACCTCCCGACCCAAAGCCAGTGCTTCCATGGGTTCGACTACTCGGGGATCCAGGCCGCATCCGCCGAGTTGAGCGATCTCTGCATCGGGCGCTTCAGACATGTGATGTTTGCTCTCTCTATCTCCTAAGTAGGTATTGTATTTCGAGCTAGTCCTACCGAGATTTCTTAATCCCGGGATCCTATTCTCGTTCTCACTGTTTAGGGCTTTGAACTGCTAGTGTAAGCTTTCGTTACTCATCTTTCTTATTTCTTGCCTTTGCTTGTGATCGGGAATCAAAACCCTAAAAAAAAAAAACATCTAAAACTCACCCACATTAAAACAAAAAAAAAAATTACAACAAGAAACATAAAAAAACTCATCAACCCTAAAAAGAATTCCTTTGCATCGTAAGCATCCACACTTGCCTCCCTAGCTACCCTCTATTTCCGCATCATCTACCCATGCCTAGTCGCCCTTGGCAGGACCTTAGCATAGACTTTGTGATAGGATTGCCTAAGACCGCGAGGAAACATGACTCAGTCTGCATAGTTCCCAGACCCTAGATGCCTCCAAAGTGGCCCACTTCATACCCTGTTCCCAGACCCTAGATGCCTCCAAAGTGGCCAAACTCTTTCTTAAGCATGTGGTTAAGTTACATGGCCTTCCCAAAACCATAGTGTCCGATAGGGATGTCCGCTTCACTAGTTAATTTTGGAAGACCCTTTGGCACTTACTAGGAACCAAGCTCAAGTTTTCTACAGCCTACCACCCGTAGACCGATGGCCAAATTGAGGTAGTCAACTGTAGCCTAGGGAACTTATTAAGATGTTTGATAGGTTAACATACTGGAAATTGGGATCTTCCCTTATCTCGAGCTGAGTTTGCCTACAACAGTTCAGTGAATAGGACCACAGGGAAAAGTCCTTTCGAGGTTGTCAGTGGGTACAAACCTAATCGACCTCTTGATCTGATTTCCCTACCCATCCATGCACATTTCTTAGAGTCTGTCGAATCATTTGCACAGCATATTAGGGACATGCATAAAGAAATTAGCCAAAAAATTAATCTAAGTAATAATGCATACAAAAGATTGGCTGATTCCTGGAAATGAGCCAAAAAGTTTGAAATTGGAGATTTTGTAATGATTAGGCTTAGGTCTGAATGATTTCCACCAAGAACCATTAAGAAACTTCATGCTCATGGAGTTGGCCCCTTTAGAGTGATAAGGAGAGTTGGCCATAATGCCTACATACTTGAGCTACCCCCATGATGTGACAGGATCATCGACGTGGAACAGCTGTCAGACACCACGTCAGTGAAGACTGCCACATTAGGTTCTCTAGCCTGACTCCTTGGCCGGGTCGGGCTCCCTTAGAACAACGAGGCTGACCGCTAAATCGAGACCTGTCCTCCACCAGATCGAGCCCCTCGAGATCGAGCCCTGTGGTCGTAATCGAGCTCAGCCCTCACCCGCCACGTGGAGTCTCTCTCTGAGGTCGAGCCCTCTTGGCCAGAGCGGCCACCTGTCCTCCATCAGATCGAGCCCCTCGAGATCGAGCCCTGTGGTCGGAGTCAAGCTCAGCCCTCACCCGCCACGTGGAGTCTCTCTTCGAGGTTGAGCCCTCTAGGCCGGAGCCGCCACCTGTCCTCCACCAGATCTAGGCCCTCGAGATCGAGCCCTGTGGTCGGAGTCGAGCTCAGCCCTCACTCGCCACGTGGAGTCCCTCTTCGAGGTTGAGCCCTCTGGGCCGGAGTCGCCACCTATCCTCCACCAGATCGAGGCCCTCGAGATCGAGCACTGTGGTCGAAGTCGAGCTCAGCCCTCACCCGCCACGTGGAGTCTCTCTCCGAGGTCGAGCCCTCAGGGTCGGAGCCACCACCTGTCTTCCACCAGATTGAGCCCTGCCTCCCCTGCTCGGCCTGTAGCTTGGGCAAAGGCGACTGCATGCGGGAGGACAGTACCATCACCCCAGGATGCCGGTAAGCCACCCAAGGACCGTGGAGCAGTGCCCCCCATACCGCAATAATTGCCTGCCGCCACTAACACCAGAAAGGAAGGAAACACCCTGATTAAGGTGCCACGCACTCCACCAACCACCTGTACAACAAGAAGGATAGGTCAGCTGAGGGCATGAATCCCGGGCATGGTAGCCCTCGGATCGAGGCTCTGCCAAACTTCCTGGAATGGGGCGACAGAAGAGAATGTCAGAGCGAATGGAAGTTTTCCCTACCGCATGTCAGGAAAGACGTCCCGTCTATGGCACGGTACCTCGTCGCACGCACCTACTAGCCCAATGACGATCCCAAGGCAAGCGCCCAACGGTCACCTTGACTACAAAGAATGATCGATACCCCCGGAAGGGGGAGGTAACATGAAAAATAATGCAGTATCAGTGCAAGCTCAACCATAAGGATGATGCACCACCACCACTCTAAGAAAACAAAGGAGGAGCAGTTATGCAGAGAATCCCTCTAGCTCTGCCGTCATCCTCCTACACACTTTCATCTTATTCTTATACCATTAAATCCTCCTAGCATGGAGTCCATCAAGAGGGGCTCGACCAAAAGGACATGTTCCCCTAGATCATCACTGACTTGACCGTCAGAGTGCCACTACCGGAATTCCCTGCCTGGGTCACTAACCCAGTTTTTGCAGGTCTAGCAGGACGGGACCACCCAGGAGCATCAAGTCACGCACTCCGACGCTGATAGCAGCTATAGGCTATGACGATCTTGATGGCAACAGATTGGCACACCAGGTAGGGGGGCTATTGATCCAGTCTAAGCCAGCCCCCATTCTCTCTACAAGCAGTTCTATGGAAGGATGGTGATGACACGAGCAAGAGAGGCTTCCACCAGCCATGCGAGGGACTCCCCATCCCGGGGGAACCCGCACCACCAGGAGGTGGAGCCACCCTTTCTAGTCCAACCACCTCCATCGGAATCCCATCTGGCCACACTTGCCCAGCATATGCAAATCTTTGCCACGGCGGTGCGCCAGCTCCAGCACCAGTCCTTGGCTACCCACCAGCAGCCAGGGACCCCCGTGGCCCATGCTCCTGCTTCCCGTGATAGCCTGCATTCCTTCAAAAGAAGGCCTTTGTAGTCGCGGGCCACTACTAACAACTGGGGTAGCTATCAAACTCCGATAAAAAGATAACTAGCTACCTCTGCCGACGGGGAGAGCCGCTCACCAAACCTCGAGCAGGTGATATCCAAGCCCTGTCGAGGTAGAAAAGGCAAGACCCCCCACCATGGGTGCCATTCACCCATGTCATCTCCATCTCCTTCGATAGAGGGATCTACTAATGAAGCCGTCAAGCGCATGGCAGAAAAGTGCTTGGAGGAACATGAGAGCAAGTTGCAGAGTTCTCCCATCGATTTGCCAACATGCAGGGCTCCGCTATTGAGCCAGCAGGCTATGATGCCCGTCCCCCATTCTTCCAAGATATCAAAATGGAGCCGATCCCACATCAATTCCGGATGTCACACGTGGATCCTTACGATGGGACCACCGACACCCTAGACCACCTGAAAAGTTACAAAGCCCTTATGAGGGACCAGGGGGCGACCGATGCCCTCTTCTGTGTCACCTTCCTTGCTACCCTCCGAAAGGTGGCTCGGGTGTGGTTCTCCCATCTTGAATCAGAGAGAATTGGATCTTTTGCTCAGCTGGAGCAAAAGTTTGTGGCCCACTTTGATGCCTGTCGGAAGGTACCACAAGAGGCAAACAGCCTCTTCTCCAACAGGTAGCAGGATCGCGAGCCCCTACGGGACTACGTGGACCGTTTCAAGGCTACCGCGCTAGAGATCTACATCCTTGATGAGCTTGTTGCTATGCTGGCACTGAAGCGAGGGCTCAGGACCTCCCGCCTAACCTACTCGCTCGACAAGAAGCCTCCTAAGACTTATGCTGAACTCCTTCTTCGAGCTTAGAAGTACATCCATGTCGAGGAGGTGGATCATACAAGACGGGTGCTCGACGGTAAGCCACTGAAGAAGCCGACCCCTGTCGAAGCATCCGGGATGCGGAAGTCGATACCGCCAGCTCCGAGCCCCCGCCAAGGACCAAAGTCGAGGGGCCCTCCCATTCTTGAAGGGAGTTACAACCCCCTGCTCGCCCCAAGGACGAAGATTCTCATGGAGATCGAGGGTGAGAGCTATTTGAGGCACCCGCCCTTGTTGAAACCATCAATTACCCATGACAAATCGAAGTACTGTCGCTTTGACCGCAACCATGGCCACGACACTGAGGAATGCCGCAACCTCAAGTGGGAGATTGAAGAACTCAACAAGAGGGGCTACCTCAGGAGGTTTTTGGGGAGCAGACCTCAAGCAGAACCTCAGGCGCTCATTGCTCTCCCTCCAGTTCCAGCAGTCGACAACCGCCCTACCGAAAAGTCGGTAGGGATGATAAGTTGGGGAGCCGGGCATGCACCCAAGAAGGCCCGGGGGGTAGGGTGTTCTGAAAATGCACTCCCCTTTATGAGGGAAGGAAAAGATGGGGGGGAAAATGTAAATAATGATGCCATGGTCGTTGAGATGACGATCGTGAAGCATCTTGTAAAATGCATCATGGTTGATAGTGAAATTTCCATCGATGTACTTATTTATGATGCTTTCTCCAGGATGAATCTCTCCCATGCTCAACTCAAGCTTGTGCACACCCCCCTTGTTGGTTTCACAGGTGATTCTATAAGGATAGAGGGAGAAATAACTCTCCTAGTCACTAGCGGGACCCCACCTCGGTTGAGTACAGTCATGATGACTTTTATGGTTGTCAGGCTTCCTTCAGCCTACAACGTGATTCTGGGCCGACCCGGACTCAACTTACTTGATGCTGTCGTCTCCACCAAAAGGTTGCTCGTGCAATTCCCAACTCCCTATGGTGTTGGGGAGATTAGGGGAGCATCGCAGCCGGTGTAGCACTACTTTCAAACCCTCCTTGGGGCCAAAACCCCCGAGGCCGGCCCCAGAGCGGACGACCTCGACCAGAGGGTCCAAGACCCTAGAGGAGGCCCAGCCGAGCACCTGCTCTCTTTCCCGCTTGGAGTTGACCAAGCGAGGATGGTGTAGATTGGAGCTCAGCTACCTGAGGAGGATAGGGCTCGACTGTTGGAATTCCTGCATGCCAACACGGATGTTTTGGCCTGGACAGAGGAGGACATGCCAGGTATTCCTCCTGACATCATCATCCATAAGTTAAGCATTGACCGAAAGTACAGGCCAGTCCGATAAAAGAAGAGAAGCTTCACCCTAGAGAGAAGGTAGCCATCAATAAGGAGGTAGGACAGCTCCTCACTACCGGTTTCGTTCGAGAGGTCTGATATCCAAGCTAGCTGGCGAATGTGGTGATGGTGAAGAAAAGCAATGGCAAGTGGAGGATTTGTGTGGACTACACCGACCTCAACAAGGCATGCCCGAACGATAGCTTTCTGCTGCCAAAGATTGACTAGTTGGTGGACACCGCCTCTAGCCACAGGCTGCTTTCCTTCATGGCTGCATTCTCTAGATACAACCAGATCCGTATGCACCTGGAGGAGGAGCACACCACCTTCATCACCGACCAAGGGATGTACTACTACATGATGATGCCCTTCGGTCTGAAGAATGCTGGGGCCAAATACCAGCATCCGGTCAACAAGGTCTTTAAAGACCAGATTGTCTGGAACATGCAGGTATTCATGGATGACATGTTGGTCATGAGCAAAATGAGCTCGGATCATGTTACCGATCTCGTCGAAACCTTCCACAACCTCTAGAAACACCAGATTAAGCTCAACCTAGCAAAGTGTACCTTCGGGGTGGCAGTCAGGAAGTTCCTCGGCTTCATGGTCACCCAGAGGGGCATTGAGGCAAACCCGAAGAAGGTCCAGGCGATCGTCGACATGGAGCATCCCACAACCAAGAAGCAGGTCCAGTGCCTGATGGGGCGCGTCGCTGCTCTGAGCTAGTTCATCTCGAGGTCGGCCGATCGTTGCCTTCCCTTCTTCAAGGCATTGCGCAAGATTCACGACTTCACCTAGACGGAGGAGTGCATGATAGCCTTTAAGGAGCTAAAGAAATTTCTAGCTTTTCCCCCTCTGCTCTCCCGATCGGAGGAAGGGGAGGAGCTCCTACTCTACTTGGTAGTCATGCCCAGAGTCGTCAGCTCGGTCCTCGTCTGCGTAGACGAGAACAAGTCCTAGAAGCTGGTGTACTACACAAGCAAAATCCTTCATGACATAGAGATCAGGTATACCCGCTCTGAAAAACTCATTTTTGCACTAATAATATCTGCTAAGCACCTCAGGCCCTACTTCCAAGCACACCCTATTATGGTCATGACGGACCAGCCACTGAGGACCATACTCAGCCACCCCAAAACCTATGGGAGATTGCCAAATGGTCCCTGCTGCTCAGCGAGTTCAACATAGTGTATCGGCCAAGGCCTTCACAAAAGGCTCAAGTCTTGGCTGACTTCGTGGTTAAATGCACCGAACTCACCGAGGAGGCGGAGCAGACAACAAAGGAGCATCGGACGGATCCTGCACTAGTGGAGGAGCTCTGGATCCTCCACATGGATGGCACGTCCAACTCCAACAGGAGCGGGGTAGGCCTCATCCTCGTCAATAGCGATGGGGTGGTGGCAGAGTGTGCCCTCCACTTTAAGTTCACCGCAACAAACAACCAGGCAGAATACGAGGTGCTCCATGCGGGAATGAAGGTTTCCCCCGAGCTGGGCACGCAAACCTTGCAAGTCTTCACCGACTCCCAACTGGTAGCCGGACAAGTTTTCGGGGAATACGAGGCCAGAGATCCCCAGATGGTGATGTACCTAGATCGGGTCCGCTCCAACATGGCAGGCTTCCGGTGCTTCAGCATCTTCCACATCCCCCGGGGTGAGAATGCATGCACGGATGCACTGTTGAGGCTCGCGACCCTGCCAGACTCATCACTGGGATGAGCCTACATCAAGTACCTCGATAATCTAAGCTACAAGAGCCCAGAGGAGGTGCATCAAGTCACCCTCGAGCCGAGCTGAATGGACAGGTATGTCAAGTGCATTACTGGTGGCACCTTGCCAGAGGACCACATGGAAGCCAGCCTCACTAAGAAGAAGGCCTCCCGGTTCATCTTGATGGAAGGCTAGCTCTACCATCGATCTCACTCCTGCCCCCTCCTGAAGTGCCTCAGGCCTGTAGAGGCGACCCTCATCCTCCAGGAGATATACAAAGGCCTCCGTGGAAATCATGTAGGAGGGAGAACATTGGCTTACAAAGCCCTTCGCCAAGAATACCTTCGGAAACCATGAGGGAGGATGCCGCCAACTTTGTCAGAAGGTGCAACAAGTGCCGGCACCACGCTCATATACAGTGCCAGCCAATGGCATCGATCTCTCAACTCTCATCCCCTTGGCACTTTGCTTAGTGGGGAATGGACATCTTAGGGCCGTTCCCCCCTGCACCTGGACAGTGGAGATTCCTGCTGGTAGCGATCGACTACTTCACCAAGGGGTTGAAGCAAAACCACTAGCCCGAATCATCGAAGCCAATGTCCACCAATTCTTTTGGAAGGTAATCATCTGCCACTTCGGGCTCCCTCATTGCATCATCTCCAACAACGGGAAACAATTTGACAATCGAGAATTCGAAGGGTTCTATGCTGAGCACAGCATCCAACATCGCTTCACCTCGGTAGCTCATCCCCAAACAAACGGAGAATCTGAGGTAACTAATCAGACAATCCTCCAAGGGCTCAGAACCCGGCTGGACTGAGCCAAGGGTAGATGGGCGAAAGAGCTTCCAAGCATCTTGTGGGCCTACCACATAACGCCCAGAATGATAATTGGCGAGAGCCCTTCAACCTCATCTTTGGTACAGAAGTAGTCATCCCTGTCAAGCTCGGCATGCCCATAATACGAGTACAGCGGTACGACGAAGCGCAGAACTCGACACACCTCCTGCTCAACTTGGACCTCCTCGAGGAAACAAGAGATAAAGCCCAACTTCGGATGGCGGCATACCGGCAACAAGTTGCCCGATACTACAATGCATGGTGAAGCCAAAGGTCTTCAGACCCGGGGACTTGGTGCTGCACCGAGCGGAAGCATCCCAACCTCGAGAGTGCGGTAATCTCTCACCAAACTGGGAAGGACCTTACAAAGTAGCTGATATCCTTTCCCAAGGGGCCTATTACCTCGAGGACCTGGATGACGCCACGTTCCCCAGAACATGGATTGCCTGCAATTTAAGGAGATATTACCAATGATGTAAGGCTTCCTTCCAATGATAATAATAGAGGTTTTCTTTTGCACACGTCG
The DNA here is from genome assembly GCA_021397845.1 of Areca catechu. NCBI lineage: Eukaryota > Viridiplantae > Streptophyta > Magnoliopsida > Arecales > Arecaceae > Areca > Areca catechu. The sequence goes on along the minus strand of CM038044.1, from coordinate 81,010,917 downwards.
CTATCTGTCTTGCAGGATAGTCTCCAATCCCGGAGTCCAGCTCTCTGGCAAGAAGTCTTCGAGCCCAGCTCCAAGACCCAAACAATCCCGAAGCTAGCTCTCCGGCAAGAAGTCTTCAAGCCCAGCTCCAAGATCCCAACAATCCCGGAGCCAGCACTCTGACAAGAAGTCTTCGAGCCCAGCTCTAAGACCCCAAACAACCCCGGAGCCTAGCTCTCCAGCAAGTAGGTCTTTGAGCCCAGCTCCGAGACACCAACCATCCAGGAGCCCAGCACTCCAGCAAGAAGTCTTCGAGCCCAGCTCCAATACCCTAACAATCTCGGAGCCAGCTCTCCAGTAAGATGTCTTCGAGCCCAGGTCCAAGACCCCAAACAACCCCAGAGCCCAACTCTTCGGCAAGCAGGTCTTCGAGCCCAGCTCCAAGACCCCAATAATCCCGGAGCCAGCTCTTCGGCAAGAAGTCTTTGAGTCCAGCTCCAAGACCCCAAACAACCTCGGAGCCCAGCTCTCCGGCCAAGCAGGTCTTCAAGCCCAGCTCCGAGACATCAACAATCCCAGAGCCAGCTCTCCGGCCAAACAAGTCTTCGAGCCCAACTTCGAGACATCAACAACCCCAGAGCCCAGCTCTCCAACAGGCAAGCCTCGAGCCTAGCTCCAAGGAATCCAAGACCTGAGAAGACCTCAGGCATCCAAGACCAGAGAAAAGTCCTTCGGCACCAAGACCTGAGAAGCCCTCAGGCACCCAAGCCCAAAGAAAAGTCCTCCGGCACCAAGACCTAAGAAACCCTCAAGCACCCAAGCATGGAGAAAAGTCCTCCAGCACCAAAGCCTCGAGCCTAGCTCCAAGGCATCCAAGACCTGAGCCAGCCCTCAGGCACCTTGGACTGGGGCCAGCTCTCCAGCCAAGGGATCTTTGAGCCCAGCTGCTCCTAACTACCCAAGTCCCGAGCCCAACTAGCCAACATTGAAGCCTCATCACCAGATGGAACCCTTCTATCTGATCTCACTACATACTTTCAAAAAAAAAAGAAATAAAAAAGAATGAAAAGAAGAGAAAAGAGGGAGGAGCAGAAAAGCAATGAAGACACAGGACGAGGTAGTTCAAAAATTTACTTTCATTAAACAAGATGTCTTTACAGAGCACCCTTGGGCCCTCGACATGCCAGGCGACCCAATTCAAGTACAAAAGAAAAGGAGAAGAACTACTCTCCGGCTGGCCCCCCAGCTGGGCCACAAGGTTGAGAGGTCCCATCCACGGGGACCTCTAGCTGAGCGGCTCTGGTCTCGGGTGGTGCAGCTCCATCCTCGGCTGGCGTAGAAGGCTCTAGAGCTATGGCTTCCTAGGCACCCGTCTCCTGGTCCGAAGCTCCGGGGTAATTGAGATAGCTGCGGCCCTCATCAGGGATGAAACCCTCAACTCGATGGCACAGGTACATGAAGCCCTTATAGAAGGAGTCCGATGCCGTTTGGTGGATCTCGGTGAGCAACTCCTCTGAGGCCTTGTACCTTACGACTGCCTCCTCAGCCTCCTTCTTTGCCTTGGTGGCCTTACATCTACCGGCCTCCGTCGACTTGGTCACCTCGTTCACTTCCTTCAGAGCCACGGCTGATTTCTCTTTCTCCGTCGCCAGCCTGGTATGGTGGGATCGAGCGATCCCCTGCTACCAGGAGGCCTCGACGTTGAACACACCCAGCCTTTTCTCTGCATCGGCGAGCTCCTCTGCCTTCTTCTTTGAATGCGCCAGCTCCCGGTCGAGGCCCTCCTGGAGCTCCTTCGCTAGCCCCTCAAAATTGGTGAGCTATTTCTCGAGATCCTTGACCTGCTGATGAAGCACCCCGTCGGCATCTGTCCTTCTCTTCAGGTCGGCCTTCAGTGACTCAACCTTTGCTGTTCGTTGCTGGTGATTCTTTTGCCAGTTCTGACAGTAGTCCCAGATGAAGAGGACCTCGGCATCAATTTTCACCATGCAAAAGGTCAAAAAAAAATGGGGAGAGAAGAAAAGAAAAAGAAGAGAAGTGGAGACACTCACCGAATAAAGCTGGGGAAAGATGCTACCGATCACATCTCCCAACCGTAGCTCGGCCATATCTTGCCGATCGCATTGCTGGATGTAGAAGTCCATCATGCACTTGGCCAAGGTGAGGTTGCCAAGCAAGGAGCTCTCTGGCCCCAGCTTGAATGGAAGTCGACGCCTCGCCTCATCCCTCCTCTCTCTCGAAGAGTGGGTGTGCCCATCCCACTTGCAGTGGGACCCCTAGGGGCCGGTCGAGGATCCGACACCTTCGCAGGCAGAGCCCACATTACAGGTGGGCCCTCGTCATGGGTGGAGTTCTAGCACGAACCTCCCCCTCGACCTCAATCACCGCCGGGCTCGGTTTGCGGGTAGACGAAGTAGCAGCAGAAGCCCTAGCCCGGACGACCACCTCGGGCTCTGGGGCAGGGACCTCGGCCTATTGCCTCGGCTGCTCTTCGACCTTTCGAATCGCCCGCTGACTCGGCCCTGGTGTTGCGGACAGTGCAAGAGCATCCTCAGCATTCCTCCCACTCGAGGCAGCTAGTGCAGCGGGACCGGCCGCCGATGCGCTCTCAACCCGAGCCCGCCTCGGAGGAGGCTCATTGGCCATCCCGGTGGGTGGCCTCTTCCTGGTGATCGACAATAAGTCGCTCTTCAAGAAGATCATCCCTGCACACGGATCAACCATGGGTTAGAAGCTAGAAAAGTCAGTCCAAAAAAGAAAAAAAAAGGAAAAATAAAAAAGAATATATATGAAAGAAAGACCTAAGCTAGACTCGTCCGACCCTCTCGTCGGGTCGACCCTGGCATCAAAGGGGTTCTGCTTCGATAGCAAAACCTTAAGAGAAGGGATCTGGGCGGTGCGAAGTTGCTCGTAGTCATCTCGGTCAACCGCATAGATTCGGTTGGGGGCTGGTTTGGATCACTCCAGACCCAGTCAACCCCCTCGACGGTGGCGAAGAAGAACTTACTCTTCCATCCCTTGATGGAAGAGGGGAGTTCAAACTTGATGCCCTTCAGGCAGGAAGACAAGGACCATCACCCATTCTCGGTGGGGTGGCACTTCAGGGCAATGAATGCCCTGAACAAAGAGAATCGGGCGACAAACCCGTGGACATGACAGAGGACGATGAAGGAGAAGATAGTCTTAATGGCATTCGAGAATAGTTATGCAGGGACCAGGCGGTAGTTGCTCAGCACAGACATGAAGGGGTGGAAAGGAAAATGAAGCCCTCCCGAGAAGGTCTCTTCGTAGAAGGCTATCCAGCCCGGGCCGCTCGAAACGACGCTATCCCCAGGTCGGGGAACCAGAAGCTGGACGGAGTGTGGGATGTCATAGACATCTTGAATGGTCCCCAGCTCCATAGCAGAGATCGTCGAAGTGATCCCACTGGGACCTGTTGACCAGACAGACTCGGAAATAGGTTCGGGTGGGGGAGGAGGATGAGAAGGATGAGAGGAAGTGGCCCCCAGTTCCCTAATGGATATGGGGCGAAGTGGAAGGGCTGGCCTCCTACTGAACTCAAATCATGCCCTCTCCGACTCCTCATCGGAGGAGGAAGAATCTGGTCCCTGCACAGAAGGACCTGCTTCACCCTGATTGGAAGGACGGAAATCAGGACCGGAACGAGACATCCTATGAGAAGGAAGGAAGAAGGAAGACCCAGGAAGAAGAAGGACTGGACTCGATTTGCAGAAGGCCCTAAACTCAGAAGAGGAACCCTACCACAAAGGAGAAGAAGGAAGAGGGGAGACCAACCTGGTTCCTTAAGGGGATGAAGGCCAGAAGCAAATCGTGAAGAGGAAAAAGTACAAGCACTGCAGTAGGCACGAAGGATTTGAAAGAATAGAAGTCTTGGATAAAAAATTTCTTTTCACTTCGAAAAGACCTGTCAAACCCGTACTATTACAACCTCTCTACCAACGGATCCCCGACATGTGTCGGGCATCGATAAGAAAGGCACCCCGGTTGCTCTGAATTCCATGCTAGCATTAACTACTCCTCGAACATGGCCACGTGGTGCCTCTGTAATGGCCTGGGGGACTATTTCGCAAAGCATCAGTAGTGCATTTGCTCCCTTCGACTCGAGCGCCATGCACTAACGAGCTTCGAGAGTGGGGGGCAAATGATATGGCAGGATCGCTGATGTGGAACAGCTATCAGATGCCATGTCAGGGAAGACCGCCACGTCAGGTTCTTTAGCTTGACTCCTTGGCTGGGTCGGGCTCCCTCAAAACAATGGGGCCGACCGTCGAGCTGAGACCTGTCCTCCACCAGATCGAGTCCCTCGATATCGAGCCCTATGGTCAGAGTCGACTCAGCCCTCACCCACCACGTGGAGTCTTTCTCCGAGGTCGAGCCCTCTAGGCCGGAGCCGCCACCTGTCCTCCACCAGATCGAGCTGGAGAGAATGTCAGAGTGAATGAAAGTTTTTCCTACCGCATGTCAGGAAAGACATCCTATCTATGGCACGGTACCCCACCGCATGCGCCTGCTAGCCCAACGAGGATCCCAAGGCAAGCGCCCAACGGTCACCTTGACTACAAAGAATGATCGACATCCCCGGAAGGAAGAGGTAACATGAAAAATAATGCAGTATCAGTGCAAGCTCAACCACAAGGGTGACGCACCACCACCACTCTAAGAAAGCAAAGGATGAGCAGTTATGCAAAGAATCCCTCTAGCTCCATCATCATCCTCCTACACACTTTCATCTTATTCTCATACTGTTAACTCCTCCTAGCATGGAGTCCATCAAGAGGGGCTCGTCCAGGATGACCTGTTCCCCTGGATCATCACTGACTTGACCGTTGGAGTGCCCCCGTCGGAATTCCTGGCCCGGGTCACTAACCCAGTTTTTGTAGGTCTTGCAGGACAGGACCTCCCAAGAGCATCAAGTCATTCACTCCGGCACCGACAGCAGCTATAGGCCACGGTGATCTTGGCGGAAACAGATTGGCATGACAGGAAGGGGGGTGATTGATCCAGTCTAAGCCACCCCCCAATCTCTCTACAAGCAGTTCTACGGAAGGATGGTGATGACACGAGCGAGAGAGGCTTCCACCAGCCATGCGGGGGACTCCCCATCCCAGGGGAACCCGCACCACCAGGAGGTGGAGCCACCCATTCCAGTCCAACCACCTCCGCCAGAATCCTAGCTGGCCGCATTTGCCCAGCAGATAAAAATCCTTGCCACAACGGTGTGCCAGCTCCAGCACTGGTCCTTGGCTACCCACCAGCAGCCAGGAACCCCTGCGGCCCAAGCCGCAGCCCCCCGCGATAGCCTGCGTTCCTTCCAAGGAAGGCCTTCACAGTTGCGGGCCACTACTGACAACCGGGGTAGCCATCAAACTCCGACAAAAAGATAATGAGCTGGCTCTGCCGATGGGGAGAGCAGCTCACCAAACATCGAGCGGGTGGTATCCAAGCCCCGTCGAGGTAGAAAAGGCAAGACCCCCCACCACGGGTGCCATTCACTCATGTCATCTTCGTGTCCAACAGCGGAGGGATCTATTGATGAAGCCATCAAGCGCATGATGGAAAAGCACCTGAAGGAACATGAGTGCAAGCTGGTGGAGTTCTCTCGCCGGTTTGCCAACATGCAGGGCTCTGCTAGTGAGCCAGCGGGCTATGACGCCCGTCTTCCATTCTTCCAAGAAATCCAAATGGAGTAGATCCCGCATCGATTTCAGATGCTATGGGTGGATCCTTACGACAGGACTACCGACCCCCTGGACCACCTGAAAAGTTACAAAGCCCTTATGGGGGTCCAGGGGGCGACCGACGCCTGCTTTTGTGTCACCTTCCCTGCTACCCTCCGGAAGGAGACCCGGGTGTGGTTCTCCCGTTTCAAACCGGAGAGCATTAGATCTTTTGCTCAACTAGAGCAAAAGTTCGTGGCCCACTTCGATACCTGCCAGAAGGTGGCACGAGAGGCAGACAGCCTCTTCTCCATCAGGCAGCAGGACCACGAGCCCCTACGGGACTATGTAGTTCGTTTCAAGGCTGTCGCGTTGGAGATCTACAACCTTGATGAGCCAGTTGCTATGCTGGAACTGAAGCGAGGGCTCTGGATCTCGTGCTTGACCTACTCACTCAACAAGAAGCCCCCCAAGACTTATGCTGAACTCATTCATCGAGCTCAGAAGTACATCCGTGTTGAGGAGGCGGATCATACAATATGGGAGCTCGATGGCAAGCTACTGAAGAAGTTGGCCCCTACCGAAGCATCCGGGATGCGGAAGTTGGGACCACCAGCTCCGGGCCCCCGCCAAGGACCAAAGCCGAGGGGCCCTCCCATTCCTGAAGGGAGTTACACCCCCCTGCTCACCCCAAGGATGAAGATTCTCATGGAGATCGAGGGCGAGAGCTATCTGAGGTGCCCGCACCCATTGAAACCATCCACTAGCCATGATAAATGGAAGTACTGTCGCTTCCACCGTGACCACAGCCACGACACTGAGGAATGCCACAACCTCAAGTGGGAGATTGAAGAACTCATCAAGAGGGGCTACCTCGGGAGGTTTGTAGGGGGCAGACCTCAAGCAGAACCTTAGGCGCTCGTTGCTCTCCCTCCAGTTCTAGCAGTCGACAACCACCCTATCGAGAAGCCGGTAGGGATGATAAGTTGGGGAGCCGGGCATGCACCCAAGAAGGCCCGGGGGGCAGGGTGTTCTGAAAATGCACTCCCCTTTATGAGGAAAGGGGAAGATGGGAAAAAATTATAAATAATGTTGCTGTGGTCATCGAGATGACAATCGCGAAGCATCCTGTAAAATGCATCATGGTTGATAGTGGAAGCTCCACCGATGTGCTTTATTATGATGCTTTCTCCAGGATGAATCTCTCCCATGCTCAACTCAAGCCTGTGCACACCCCCCTTGTTGGTTTCATAGGTGATTTTGTAAGGAAAGAGGGAGAAATAACTCTCCCAGTCACTATCGGGACCTCACCTCGATAGAGTACAGTCATGATGACTTTCATGGTTGTCAGGCTTCCTTCAGCCTATAACGTGATATCGGGCCGACCCGGACTCAACCTACTTGACGCTGTCATCTCCACCAAAAGGGAGCCATTTGGGTATAGGGAACGAACAAACATACCCAGGGAGCCATTTGGGCCTGACCTTTTTTTTGAGAGCGAACCCGACCCAGAGTGTCCACCTCCAATTTTACTTGAGAGAGGAGAGCAAATCAAGCATGTCTTGGATGATTAAGCTATCACCACCTGGGGCAAAGGCTATCAGCATTACTTGGTTCGATGGCAAGGCCGACCAAAGTTTGATGATTCATGGATTATCCGGGAGGACTTGCAGTGCCTCGACCCTGACCTTCTGGAGAAGTATCAAAGCCAAATCAACCCTTACTTAATAGGATCGAGTTCCTCCCACCCCAGGAGAACTGGTGTGGGCACCAAGATCATACAGAGGCTCCTCAACCCTCTATGGATATCTGATTAAGGTTTCATCTTTTCGGTCATGTAATAAGGCTTCAAGCCTAAGCATTTTACTTTTGAATCATGTATTTAGTTTCAATTTTTATTTTAGTCATGTACCTTGACCAATTTAGTCAAGTTGGATTAATGGGTCCTGTATTTAGCTAAATTGATTCTAGCCCAAGTATGCTTGAAGATTGGGCCCAAGTTTAGAGTGGTCATTTAAGTCAAGTCCACTTATTAATGGGCCAAGCCATCTCCCATGCCTTGAAGGATGCTACTTCAGCCCTTGAGCGCCACCTCATCTATCCCATGTGGCACCACATCACCATGACAAGTGGGCGGCCAAAGCAAGAAGGAAAATGAAGATTTTTGGATGTCATCAAGCCATGTGGACACCATCTCTTGATCCAAGCCAACCTTCCCTCCCCCTATCAGGCCCCTTTCCAAATGAACCTTGGGCGGCCTAGGAAGAAAATTCAAAAGGGAGACAACATTCCTCCCTTCCCTCCCCCTATCAAGTTTCTCTCCAAAGATGGGTGGGTGGCCAAGGAAGGTCAATGGGAAATGAAGATTTGTGAAGACATGTTCCTTGCTTCAAGCCCCCATATCCTGCCTTCTTCCCAAAGTGTCTTGATCAGCCATGGAAGAAATTCAATGACCAAAGTGTGCCAACTTAACTCTTGAAGACAACATCCACCTTTCAAGCCCCAAATCAAGCCACGCCACCAAGCACAAGAAAGACCATGGTCGGCCAAGGGAGAAAAAATTCAAAATTTGGGTGCCCTCTTCATGAAGACTTGTAAATTTTTCATTTAAATTTGAATGGGTCTTAAGGTGCCTATATAAAGGGCCTTACCCCTCCCTTCTATGAGTTAATGTTGATGAAATGAAAAAAAGGTTTGAGAAGTATTCTTCTAGCCCTTGTCTTCTAGACTAGGAACTCCGAGAGGGAGTGCCTTTATCCTTCGGGACATCAAGGGGTCAGAGGCCCTGAGTTACTATTCTTCTGCACAAGCAACCTTTCCACCTTCAAGTTTGGATGCCATCTGGACGATCCACCGGGGTGCCTAGCAAGAAGAACCTCCTCCACCACCATTCTCAACTTTGTTCTCTCATTTTTTACTTGCTTCTTGATGATTTTTAACCCTTCACTTGGGTGCTCGTAGGTCCTCCAGGTGCCATGGACAACAGAGTCTATCTCCCTTGCCTTCACTACCATCGGATGGAAAGCCGGTGAATCCGCAGGGTTGAGGGCTTGATCCTCTAGGCTGCATCCGTGAGAGTGAGTGAACTCGACATCGGGCACATCAGAGTTTTTTAAGGTTTGCATCCCTAAAACTCCTAAGTAGATATTGATCTAAAAGCTAAGTCCTATGGGATTTCTCAATCTCGAGATCCTCTCCTTATCTTTGTTTAGGGGCTATCTTGCATGCTAGAAAGTTCTTATTGTTTTAGAATCTCTAGATCTGCTCTTTGCTTGTTTTCGGGAATCCTTAAATCCACCACAACTTTAAAAAAAAATTAACAAGAGAAATCATTTGCATCAGCATGCATCTTAGCATCTCTTAGTCCCATATCACATAACCATCCTTTCTCTTTCTTCTGATGTCTTAGAAGACATTTTCTTGGAGAGATGTAGCCTTGATTCATAGGTAAGTAACCCCTCTTACTACCATCCATGTTGAATCTCTTCAACACTAAGTCAATGCACCTAGATTGGGATAAGCCTAGCATCCTCTTAGATCTATCTCTATAGATCTTAATTCCTAATATATAGGATGCCTCTCCCAGATCCTTCTTGGAAAACTTTGATGATAGCCAAGTTTTGATTGATTGTAACATTGGGATATCATTCCCAATGATAAGTATTTCATTGACATACAGAACCAAAAAGATAATTGCATACCCATTTATCTTTTTATACATACAAGGCTCATCCACATTTTTAATGAAACCAAATTCTTTGATTACTTCATCAAAATGGATGTTCCAACTCCTCGATGCTTGCTTTAATCCATATATGGATTTTTTAAGTTTGCATACTTGATTTGGTCTCCCACTTGAGATAAACCCTTCTGGTTGTAACATATAGACTTCTACCTCAAGATATCCATTAAGGAAAGTAGTCTTTACATCCATCTGCTAGATTTCATAATCATAGTATGCTGCTATTGCAAGCAAAATCTTGATGTACTTGAGCATTGTTAATGGTGAAAAGGTTTCATCATAGTCAATACCATGCTTTTATTTGAAACCTTTTGCCACTAGCTTGGCCTTGTAGGTATCTACTTGGCCATCTGCTCCAATCTTCTTCTTGAAGACCTATTTATATCCTATTGGGTTAATTCTTTTAGGTGGTTCTACCAAGGTCCAAACCTGACTGGAATACATGGAGTCCATTTTAGATTTTATAACATTTAGCCATTTATCAGAGTCTTTGCTTTTGATAGCTTCCGTATAGGTCATAGGATCATCATCCTGAATGATACTAGCCTCATTGTCATTTCCAATGAAAAAGCCATATCTGAGAGGTGCACCTCGCACCCTTTCTGACCTTTGGAGAGGAGGTGTGTGTTGTGGCTGTTCCTGATCAACAAGAACATTTGGTTGAGGAATTTTATTTGAAGACTCTTCGGTACTGGTTGTTGGTTTTGAACTTTACTAAGTTCAAGTATTGTTCCGCTACTTCCTTCTTGGATAAATTCTTTCTCCAAGAATGTAGCATGTCTACTAACAAATACCTTTTGTTCAGTAGTATGATAAAAGAGGTATCCAATACCCTCTTTAGGATAACCAACGAACCTATATTTGTCAGCCCTAGAACTTATGTTCAAAATTATTTTTGACATAAGCATAGCATCCCTAAATCTTCAAGTATTTAAGATTTGGTCTTTTGCCATTCCATACCTCATATGGAGTGCTAGTCACTGACTTTGATGGTACACTGTTTAAGATATAAGCAGTAGTTTCTAGGGCATATCCCTTAAAGGAAATGGAAAGATCTGTGAAGCTCATCAGGGACCTCACCATGCTAACAAGGTACGATTTCTCCTTTCTGCCACACCATTTAATTGGGATGTATAAGGAGGAGTCCATTCAGAGATTATGCCTTTGTCTTTAAGATGGTTCAGAAACTTACTAGACAAGTATTCTCCTCCTCGATCAAAATGAAGAGTTTTAATATTATGTCTAGTTTATTTTTCAACCTTACATTGATACTCTTTAAACTTATCAAAAGCTTCGAACTTGTGTTTCATAAGATGCACATGTCCAAACCTAGATAAGTCATCAATAAATGTGATGAAATAAGAGTATACACCTATGGCCTGAGTTGTCATAGGTCCATACACATCAGTATGTACAAGACCTAATAATTCAGTTGCCCTATCTCCATGTCCAGTGAATGGAGACTTGGTCGTTTTACCTATGAGGCAAGATTCACAAGTTCCTAATGATTGAAAATCATAAGGGTCAAAGTAATTATCTTTGACTAACTTGTTTATCCTTGACACACTTATATGACCTAATCGGCAATGCCAGAGAAATGTGACATTGACATTATCTCTTTTTCTTTTCTTGTTAACAAATAATATTGTATCATTGAGTTCCAAAGTTGAAAGACCATTGATAAAATAACCATGTCCAAATATTTTATTAGAATAAAGAATAGAGCAGCCACTACTCTTTACACTTCTTTTATATCCTTATCGTAATAACAAGGATACAGAAATAATGTTTCTTACAATATTTGAGACATAGTAACAATCTTCTAACTTTAGTACATTACCCAAAGGTAATAATAGAAGTTAGGTGCCCATAGCTTCAGCATTCATGGCTTCACCACTTGTGCCATATAGCTTGAAGTCACCTTTCTTCAAGCTTCTAATTCTGTGGAGTCCCTGCAATGACTTGCAGATATAAGACCCACATGCGGTATCCAATATCCATGAATTAGAAATAGAAGCACTCAATGATAAATTTGTTTATATCATGTACAAACCTTTAAATGCTCCTCCGCCATCTTGCTTCACACTTGCAACATATATCTTGCAATTTTTCTTCCAATGCCCCTGCTTGTCACAGTGGAAACAGGCTCCATCATTAACAGCCTTCTTTGCTTTCTTCTTCTTCTAAATGCTCATTTTAGGATTGAATTTCCTCTTTAAACCCTTCTTCATTGCCTTCTTCTTTCCATCAACAAGAAGAAGATGAGCCTTCTTGTCTCCCTTAGAATGGCTCTCTGCTGTCTTAAACATGTAAAGCAGCTCAGACAAAGAAATACTTAGTTTGTTCATATGATAATTTAGAACAAACTGAGAGAAGGAATCTAGGAGTGACTGCAGGATCAAGTCCTGGTTGAGTTCACCATCCATTACAAAACCTAATTGACCTAATCAGGTGATTAAGTCAATCATTTTCAAAATATGGGTTTGCACTGATGAACCCTCACTCTTGCATGCACGAAACAACTGCTTCGATATCTCATACCGAGCAGCCCTACTTTGCTCTCCATAAAGCTCCTTTAGATTAAGTAATATGGACTGAGGTTCCATCTCTTCATGTTGCCTCTGAAGCTCATTGCTCATTGCGGCCAACATGATGCACTTAAAAGTCATGCTATCATTTAGCCACATTTTATGTATGGCCCTTTCCTCCTCAGAAGCATCCTCTCAGATCGGCTCTGGATCTAGAAAATTAAGAATATAAGAAAGCTTCTCTTGAGTTTGTATATCCTCAGGTTCCTTAACCAGTCCACATAATTGGGACTGATCAACTTATTGGCATCTAAGATGCCCTGTAGTGATAAACTTGAAGCCATAATAAAACCTATATTTAATAAAAAACAGTATAAGCTGACCACTCAAGATGACATTCATAACTAGATAAGGACTTTATATCTAATTATGTTTCCCACTATTTTATTCGAATACCATAACCCTCACCTATGGTAAGCAAGAAAACTTACCAGGTTTCTTAAGTGGGGTTGAGATCCTAATTCCTTATAAGTGTCTTTGTTACACAACAAACACTCATGAGTTAAAAGGTAGGAATTCCTTTCCAATTGCAACCCATGCAACTCTCAACACATGAACTGCCACTAAGACACTTATAATCTTGTGTTATACAATAAACTATAATGTCTTAGTTTAGTCAGACCCTTCATTTTCATATAGATATGTTCGAATAATATTGCCCTTGTGTTATACAACAAATCAATACTACCAAACATACTATAAAGCATAAACTGCACTAAGATAATTCATATTTAACACTAGGGTAGGCCTTGTGTTACATAACAAACCTACTATAGTTGTTTATATGAACTATACCTAGCATGAAGGAAGGCAAACTATAGTGTGTTAAGTCAATTGGCATATTCAATTTTAGGTGCAGATATAGCCAAATTGGCCAGGTAAGTGGAAGAGATGAGGGGGTCCCCCATTGCTTTCCTTAGACACTAAATTAATTGGCCAGGTCAGACAATGAAACTAATTAAAAAACTTCATTCCCTTTACCTTCCTAAAACCACTTGCCTAGATACCAATTGGTTAATCATATAACCCTAAATGAATTTTGCCTCTTGACTAACTTACACTATGACTAAATATTTTAATTATGAGGGCTTTTAGTGGTCTCAAAATACATCCTAGTATAGATTTAATCATGTCAACCTAACATTCATGACATCATAAAACCTAACATTCATGACATCATAATATATTCATGACCATATACATATGACATGATATTCAATCCATCATTCGAGCATATTAATTCTAATATGCATACCATAAGCATGATTGTAATATCAATCCATTCACCTCACTTGTTCATGGGATATGGCCACAGCGGCACCCCTACAAGCCATATGAGACCCCATTGAATGGGAAGAGAGGGTCATGAAATCCTAAGTAACTCCTATGACCAGATGGCCATGGTGACTAACCTAATCCGAAGCAGTTACTAGGATTTATCATATTGGAAATATGTATTTGACCTAATCATGCATAGAATCATATAATCAGTCAATAGCATGCACCACATGATAATATGCACTATCATATAATCTTTCAATAGTATGCGTCATACTACGATTAATATATATGATCATATTATCATTCAATATATAATTGAACTCTAATTTGTGGCATGCATCATAGATGATCGTATTAACTATATGCATATACAATTGTCCATTACTTGAATGAAATAAGGTGGCTCTAATACCATTGTTGGGTTTTGGTGATGCAGTGGAAAGATGGATTTCAAAATTTTTTATTTTGAAACTCCAAAGCAACTTGAAACCCTAAATCCAAGATCTCTTATTCATTACAATTAACAAGTCATTCAATTAGGATTTAGAAAAATACCTGGAATGCTAATTCCTTCTTCTTTCCACTAGGCACATAAGTGCATGCCCTCCAGAGATGATCCACATAGAAATTTATCCTAGGAAGAACTCCTTAGTAGGTTGCTTAAACCATTGGGACTCTTCAGTTTGGCCTTTCTTCCTTTGGCAGCCTCTCCTTCCTTGGTCTGACCCTTGCCCTCCAGTAGAGCACTCTTAGCCCTCTCCAAAACCTCGCTTCACTCTCTTTTTCACTTTCTTATTCACTTCCTAAACCCTTGCCTTAAAATAGTGAACTTGTCTTAAGACAAGACCTAAGTTATAATAAGGGAAGGAAGAGACAAGGAGAGTGTGGCAGAGTGTGAGTGTAAGAATGCAGGAAAGAAAGGATGAAATCAGATACCCATCAGCCTAAACATTGATGGCTATTTATTTATAAGAGATGGAGAGGCACCAGATAAGCCTTATCATCAGCCTTTGATCTGTCCAAACACAAATCATATAAGACCCTTTACTAAGAAGGAGTCTTATCTTGAAGCACCATGTCCCTTCTTGTGCCAAGAGACAAGACTTTTTGTCTCTTCTGTTCCTAGCTGAATTCTCTGCATGCCACATGTTATTTTCTAGTTACAAAGAAGCCAAAAGACATGGCTTTTTAATTAGAAGCATCATGTTTCAAAATGGCTTAAAGCAAAAGGACTCTGCTTACTAGGATTAGTGCCAAAAATGACGAGATGCTTCTCTTCATCTGCACCAACTCCCTTCCACCAAATTTTCTCTTTTGTTGACCTGCCAAAGTCCACATGAGAGGGCATGGAGATGAGGAGGAACCTTTTTTTAGGCTTATCTAAAAACTAAGTTCCATAAACAGAAGGACTCTAAGTCCATCTATACCCCATTTATTCCTTGCACACAAAAGAAGTTGGCGCCAAGAGTCCCCTCCACATAGGACTCTCCAAATAAATATGATTAAAGGCTTATTAAATCTAGATAAAAGTAGATAAATACTGCCCCACCTTGGACTCAACCCAATCTAGGATTTTCTCAAATTGGCTAGCCCATTAAGCAACCTTTAGACCCAATTCAATTGGGCTAGGAGTTAAGTTAGCCTATACATGCTAGTGTGCAATTTAGCTAACCAATTAGGATCCCATGACCCTAATAAAATGCCAATTGACTTCCTAGGCCAATTCTCTAATGTGTGTGATCCTTTAGGTTCCATATCTAGCCAGCAGTAGGTCTAGGTCCAAGCTAATTAGATCCAATCTAATCAGTTTGACCTAATTAGGTCAAATTAGGCTGACCTAAGTTGCCAATTCGAAATAGCTTTTGAATTGACTCTTGAATATAATCGAATTGATTCATGAAAACCTATAAGACATAATTGATGTATAGCAACATGTCATCCCTACCCAGAAGATGAAAAATTTGGTAGAAAGTACCAAAATACCCTTCAATGAAAAGTTACCATGAAATTTAATCTTTTGATCTTCCTTTATCCCGAATAAGTGAAGGGTATGGATTAATGTCAAACCCTAGCACTTTGTCATTTTGAATCTTAATTTGATAATAAAGATTCTGCTGATGACTGATTAGAAACTACTTCTAATCTCATCCTGCTTTGATCAAAGACTCCTTGAGTCATCAATGAAGAGATTGCATGGGATAACATTTCCTCTTACTATAAATGATTGACTCCTTGTTGGTCCACTCACATCCTTCATATACCTTCCACCATATCCAAGAATATTCCGTACATGACTCAATGTCATGAATGAATATGAACCAAAACATGGCTTAGTGTGCATAAGGAACCATGGTGATCTCAGGTTCGAAGATCACTTGCACAACTCCTACTATGAGAACTATCTCTTGACAAGTAGTAAGACTTTCATAAGATAGTCTCAGTGCAGATTAGTTTAGTGAATTCATAACCTATTGAGCACCTTTATCCTTATATTAGTGTCTCTACATAAGTGGCTGTGAGACCAACCACCCTCTCCATCGAGTATACATAGGATAAGCTAGTCTTTCTAGAAGCATCGATCCCCGAATTGATGATCCAATGACTAGGAATATTTTAGATTAGGGTTTATAGGAACTTAGATCTCACCGTTATGATCTTCATCATAATCCTAATTTCTTTGCCCTAATCTATGGGGTTCATTATAATCTTTAAATAAGATACAACAGTATGATGAAACAAATACCTTTTATTAATATATTAATGTCATACAAGAGTTGGAAGATTACAAAAATGCCCCTATAAAGATTGGCTTTTAGGGCACTTTTCTTTCATGGAAAGCCCCTCTGGAGAAGACACCGCAAGAGGTGTTGCCTAGTAAGCAACCTAAGAGAGGGGGTGAATTGGGTTTCAAAAAAAATGCATGTACCAATTCAAAACAAATTCAACTACCAGTGTAGTGCAAGTACTTGTGAGTTACTTAAGTATATGTAGTGGAATTTAAGAGACAAATGCAAAGTGAATAAAGGTAAAGTAGAGAGAAAACAACATAAATACATAAAGTTTTATAGTGATTCGGTGCACACCAAAGTACCTACATCCACTCCCCAAGGTCCACTTGTGATTTCTATTATAATCTTTCTTGATTATAGTCGATTAGTTTTCTGGGCTGACTAATCAAAATCCAACTTTTTTTCATCAGGAATACAAGTCAAAACCCCTTTGGTTTGGCGGGCTAACCAAAAATCTTGTTGGTTTTATAACTTAGGCTTACCAACAACCTCCTTGGTTTTGCAAGATAGGCTAACCAAAAATCTTTGTTAGTTTTAACATAAAGGCTTGCCAACAAACCTTCACTTCTAGTTCCAAATCCCTTGAAACTAGAGACACTAGAAGGAATTCAAGAATATAGTGAATAATACAAAAATCTTTCAATATAAAGCAAGTATCTCTTTGAAGCTCTTGAAAACTTATTGTGGATGCTTGTCCTTAAGTTGTTGAAGCCTTAAATATAGCTTGAATGATTAAACTTGAATGCACTTGAATGCTTTGAAAGCTTGAAGGCTTTTCTTCACTTGAAAGTAGTTGAAGACTTGAAGAATATTCAATGTCAAACTTGTTCCCCTTTTTTCTTCATTTAAAACTCCTTTAAATACCTCTTAGAACCTGAAATGGCTGAATGTGACTGTTGGAGGACTGAAACTGGTTGTTGGAGGGCGAAAGGGTCAATTATGCACTTCAGAAAACTAGCCATTACTGTGCAGTCTGAACTTCAAGGTCGATACTTTGAGTTATGAGTCAACACCTAAGTCGATGCTTATCTGATGGGGACACCAAAAGGCACCAGAATAAGATAGAGGCTTTTCAACCCTCTATGAATTGATCAATAATTTATGAGTCCATCTGTAATAAGGGCTTAGCCTATCTGACTCCATTTTAGTTGTTATTTGAGTATTTTGAGTTTCAGTTCTGTACTAGTCAGCTCATGTTGAGCTAGTTCAGTCCAGTGTTAGTCAGCTCATGTCGAGCTAATTTTATTTTTTTGAGTCCTATTCAACTATATTGAAGACTCAAGACAACATCATACAAGTGAAGACCAAGTCCAACCAGATTGAAGACATGGAAGTATAGCCCAAGTCCAACCCAGCTTGAAGATTTGAAGACCCCAGGAGGAAAATTTAGAAAACCCTAATTCCTTGCAGATGCCCTCCAAATGCCCAGATTCCCTTCCAGATGCCAAAATATATTCATATACCAAGGCATCCATGATTTTAGAGGTCCATCTGCATCCTAGCCCAAATAAATCAAGCCCAGGCGCCAAGCCCAAGCCCC
The DNA here is from genome assembly GCA_021397845.1 of Areca catechu. NCBI lineage: Eukaryota > Viridiplantae > Streptophyta > Magnoliopsida > Arecales > Arecaceae > Areca > Areca catechu. The sequence goes on along the minus strand of CM038044.1, from coordinate 80,993,320 downwards.
TAAGAAGCAAGATACCAGGGAATATTCCTGCTACCTGGCTACCAGGCCATCCCAGCTTCCAGAGGTCCAAACCCATGCGCCCGAGCCCCTTTGGGCCGGCCTCTTGCTACTTCTAGAAGCCTAACACGCCCCCCTAGGCATCCTTGGAGTGTTGGCCAAGTCAAGAGAATATTTAGGGATTTTTCTACCTAATGTTTCCTTATTTTCTAGCTAGGGTTTGAGAGGGAAAAGGATTCTTATGTAAAGACTTATGTGCCCTTACTTGGAGCCCAAGGTTAAGGGTCTATTTAAAGGACCCTAGCCTCTTGTATGAAGGGAGATTTTGATATATGAAATAAACCTTGAGTTCTTATATTGTTTTATGTGATTACCCTGCTGTGTGCATAAAGGGGTTTGAAAGTTCTTCTTCCCGGTGTTTGCAACCATCTTCCTGCCGCCAACCATCCTTCTAGCCCCCTCCAAAACTTTCTTAACTTTGCTATTTTCCTTTGTTTTCTTGATTTTCTCTAAGTTTTCTAACCCCTGATAGGTTGTTTGCAGGTCCCCGAGTTTCTACGAATCCAACGACTCCAGCCACGCCTCAATCGGACCACCGAGCAGAAAGCCGGGTATCTGCTGGTCTTTGGCTCGGTTTTCCACGCCGCATCAGTCAAGGAACGAGAGATCCCTTCACTGCAATCTTCACCGGGCACTTCAGATGTTGTCAAGTACACCCCCTCTACCTCTAGTCTTATTATTGTAGGAGAACTTGCCCTAACCGAGGCTTCTCAGCCCCGGCGATCCTTCTTTAGAACTTTTCTAGGTTCTAATATGCATGCTTGGCTTCAAAAATTCATACAAAATTCCCTACAACTAATTTTGATCTAAAATTCAGGAAATATATAACTAACCCCACATATAAAACATACAAAAAGAATTGCATGCATATTAGTCCCGCATCATTTGGTATCAGAGCTTAGATTAGGGCTTGTTTTCTGCAATTTTTCAGTCCGTATATATTCTATTTTTTAAATTATTTCTCCCTGATAAAAACTCCAAAAATTCTAAAATTTATTTTTCTGGATTAGACATAATTCACAGTAATTTATAGAGTTTTTTCAGATTTTATTATGGCCTGTGAATTTTCTTCAAGCCGAAATACAGCCTACAAATTCTTGGCTCTATTTTTTTCAGCAAGACAAGTTTGGAAGTTTTAGGGTTTTGTTTAGTATATTTTGCATATCTTTTAATTTTAGTATATTTCCTGCATATTAGGCCATAATTTGCAAGTTTTCTTCTATTTAAGAAAATACAAAAAAAAAAAATTACATATTCTCCAAAATACCAAAAACATCTAAACCCTAATTTGCATCCTCATCTGCCTGCCATCATTGCATAATTTACTTTTAAGGGCACTCTTGCTATATCAGATAAGGGGAGGAGTTGATAACCTCTCCTTAGCCCAAAACAATATCCCTTGTATTCGGTCCCAAGCCTTAACCTAAAAATTAACTAGACTTGATTTGCCCTAGTGGGCTAGGGACACCAACTGGTCGGGTTCGGGCTAGTGTTAGATCACTATGTCAAGTTAACCTGTGTGTGCCTTGTGCTTATTGTCTAGAACGGTGGTTTAGGGATTCAATCCCGAAGGGCTTGTGTGCTGGTCCGCCTACCTGGCCAATCTCTGATTGGTGTCTAGGATTGGCAATCAGGGACCTAACTGGTGCGGGCACCAGAATCAGAAAGAGACTCCAACCAATTCAAGCCCATTCCGAATCTTTATGGTTGGACTAGAGAGTTCGGTAACCTTTTTTTATTTTTAGTCCAAAAGAATAATGTAAGTCGAGTCCATGTTGGGTCCTGTAATCTTTCTTTTGAGTCCAAAATAATCATGTAAGTCGAGTCCATGTCGGGTCTAGTCTTAGTCCAATCCAAATGGGTCAACTAGCATCAAGCCTAAAGAAGACTCACAATGTATACCCCAAATCAAGACCAAAGCCAACTCAATTGGGGACCACATGCCACATCACTTGCGCCACCTCAACTTGGGACCACATGCCACGTCAAGAGGGGACCACATGCCACCTCACACGCCACCTCACCACAAGAGGGTGCCATCCCAAGTTCAAATTCAAGGAAGTTGGCCAAGGAGGATTTCAAGCAAGAAAATCAGCCCTCTCCCCTTATATTACTCCACTTGTTTAGGGATTTGAAATTTCAAAATTTGTAAGGCTTTATTTAAAGCCTTGGATGCCCCTTGTAAAGGATGGATGAGTGAATACAAATTTCCAGCACTTTTCTATGTGTTTCTATGTGCCTATGTGGATCTTTGTGCCTAAGTGAACCTCTTCCTCTCCTCCACCATTTCTTCTCCCTAATCCTTCTCTTTACTCTTCATCTTCTAAGCAATCCTCTTCCTTCAAAGCGAATTAAGGACATCCTCTCAGAAAGAAGATCAACACCAACACAAGCTTCCACCATGGCGCCAAGGATCATTTCCAACAAACTCTCCTTTTGAGTTCCATCAATCTTCTCACTTTTAATTAAGTTTCTAATCATCTTGGTTTCTTTGTTGCAGGGTTCTCTAGGCTCCAGATCCAAGAGGAAGGATTACTTGCTACAAACCAGAAAGTTAGAAGGCCCATCTTATGTGGTATGATCTTTCATTTGAGAACCTTAAGAGTGAATCCCTTGTGCTTGAGATTTCAATGCTTGAACTCCTAGTATTTTAAGATCGGGATCATTAAATAGGGCTAGCTTGACTTGTGTGCGAATTCTAATCTTGTCCTATTTCTTTAAGATTTTGATAGTCCTCCTAGCTAGGTTTAAGTATGAGCATTTAGGGTTTCTTATTTAGATCTCCTTGATCTTATATGTTGAATCACTCATATGCAAGTAGGAATTGCTAGTTAAATTTTGGTTAATCTCCTTTAGAGTTACATGTTTGCATCCTCATCATGCATATCACACCAATCTTGGTATCAGAGCATGGTAGAATAAGTTCCTGATTGCATAGCATTAAGTCCTTGAAGTACTTGGATCGGGGGCGTTACTAGGCCGTCCGGTCTTAGGAGAAAGTAGGGTTTAAACACCCTCTCTTCCCATTCCACGGGGATCTCCTAAGGCGTGTCGGGGTGCCATTGTGATTGACCCGTGAAAAAGAAAGCCAAAGGACCTTTTAGATTTCATTTGTGAATTTTGTATTGGTCACGTTCTGTTTTTCTGCTTGCTGTATTTTCTGTAGGCTGACTGTAATCCGCCTGCAACTCCAAAGGCAAGTATCACATTCCTCATTGGAATATTTTTTTTCCTATTCCATTTTAAGTTGTTTATCACCGTTTTAAATTTCAATCTGAGAAAAAAATTACAAAAAAATGAAAAGTCCTGCAGTCCATCAGTGTTATTAAGGTTTCTGTTCTGTTCTGTTCCTTTTCATTATCTTCGTTTCAGAATCTGCCTAGAATAGTACAGATTTTATTTTGAAATTTTGTTTCATCTGGTATGTCATCTATAAGTTAGGAGTTTTCTGTGATTTTTTTAGATTTTTTTGATATTTTTTTCTGCACTTATCAACACCACATTTAAACAGCAACACACTACTTCTGCACCTGAAATTTGAAATTTGTATGCATCTCATGGCAAATCAAATTAAGGGCATGAAATTGACATAGGATCAGGATTTCATCACCTGTCCCTAGCCCAAAAATCACCAAATTGCATATCGACCCAATCCCTAACTAAAATTGATTAGACATTAATTGCCCTAGTGGGTTAGGAACATCAATTTGGTCGAGTCCGGGTTATTGTCAGCTCATTGTGTCAACTAGTCTTGTGTGTGCCCTATTACTTGGTGTCTAGAATTGGGACTAAGGGCTTGGGTGCTGATCCGTCTATCGGGCCAATTCCACCGGGCCTAGGTAGGCCAGAGACAGGATCTCACACTCCCCTTGTTCTAAAACCTGGCCAAGTATAGAGTTACTACAATCTAGCTTGCCACCTTGATTAGGCAACTAGCTTGGAACTCTAGGTCCAGTTCAATTCAATTGGGAAAGCTTGTGCAACCCATTTCTTCATCTATTATTGGAAGCTGGTGTCAAGGATAGAGGTTAAGTGGCTCAAGCCTAAGCGGTTCTTGTGGTTTTTAATTAGGACCCAGTGAAAGCTGGGGGAACCTCCCACAGACCCACCTCCTGACTGGCCAGTGGAAGAGAGTAGCTGTTGATTTGATTGTATCTAGTCAACTCAGTTTATTTGGACTAACCGGTTTAGAAAACTCATAGTTCGGGTCTGAGTCTAATTATTTGCATGACAACTAGGTCAGGCACACCTTACCACCCTTCACAAGCCCAACCTAGTTCATCCATGGATACTAGTATGGAAAGCCTTATGAGATCTATGATCGAGAAGATGGACCATTTGGATGCTAAATTTGGTCAGTTCGAGGAAAGAGTAGGAGCCCTAGAAGAAGCTAGGTTGACCCCAACTGAACCACCTTCACCCAGATTACCTTCAGTTCATCCTAGAGCCCAACGACAGGAACACACACCTGACCCAATTCAAAGAAGACCGCATCAGGATTATGTTGATCATACTCCAGAGCCACCTCCTAGAAGACCTCACTATGATACTTTTGATCAGGATGATCGGGCCCTAAGGAACATCCGTCTAGATGCACCAACCTTTGAGGGAAGCCTAGATCCTAAGGTGTACATAGACTGGGAGGCTGACATGGACCAGTATTTTGACTGGTATGATATGTCTGAAGAGAGAAGATTTAAGTTTGCCAGAATCAGACTAGTTCGTCAGGCTCGATTATATTGGGAAAACGTGGAACGCATATCAAGGCAAAGGGGAGATTTACCTATAGCAACATGGAGAGATATGAAGAGGAAACTTAGAGAGAAATATCTGCCTATGTCTTATCAGCAAAGGTTATTAGATCAGTGGCAACGATTGACACAGGGTAACAAGACCGTTTCTGAATATGTTGCTAAGTTTGATGAGTTTGTGATGCGATGCAACGTAGTCGAGTCTGAAGCAGCCACTTTATCAAGGTTTAGATCAGGGTTGAATGATGATATAAAAGGGGAACTGTTTTTAAGGGAAGTCCATGATTTAGATCAGGCATACCAAGTTGCCACGGACTATGAGAGGTTTCAAAGGAGAGCTACATTTAGACATCCTGAATCTAGTAGGTTTAACCCTCCTATCAGCAGGCCTAGCTCAGTCCCTAGTCCCACCAATAGAACAAGGTCCAGCCCGAATCCAACCCTTGGACCCAATCCGACCACCCCCTTAATTCCTAGAGAAGACAAAGGAAAGAGCCCTGAAGTTCGAGGTGAGAGGGAGCGAGTCTGCTATAAGTGTCGTAAACCAGGTCATTTCATGAGCCAATGTCCCTCTAGAGCTTTACATATAGGGGAGGCAGAAGAAGGTGAATCAGAACCCTTGGAGAATGATGAAGAGGAGGTTTATGAAGCAGGGGATTGTTTGGCTGATGAATATGAAGGAGATGAAGAGAACATAGACTCATCAGATTTTCTAGGAGTTGTGAGACGTATCATGACACAGACCAAGGAGCAAGAAGACTGGCGTAGAACTAGCATCCTACACATATTTGTTAGGATAGGAGAAAAGGTCTGTAAAATCGTCATCGATAGTGGAAGCTGTGTCAACGCCATTTCCACTAACGCAGCCAAAAGTCTAGGATTACCCATTGTACCACATCCCAATCCATATAAGGTGTCCTGGATCGATTCCACTTCTATACCAATCAAGTCAAGATGTCAGGTTCAAGTCCAGCTTCAATCCTATCAGGGAAAGATCTGGTGTGATGTGCTTCCTATGGGGGTAAGTAGCATCATCTTAGGCAGGCCATGGCTGTTTGATCATGATGTGACCATCTTTGGTCGATCAAACTCCTGTGCTTTCAATTTCAATGGCAAGAAAATTGTCATTCATCCAACCCAGCCTAAGGATAATGTCAAGAGAGGAGCTAGCAGCTTGAAAGATAAGAAGACTGGATTAAATTTAATAGGTGCAAAAGAATTAGAGCAAGATATCATGGAGGGAGCACCTATTTGGGTAGTAGCTGCTAAGGAAATTAAGGACCACAGCCCTGTAGAACACCCTCAAGAGGTGGTCCAATTATTGAAAGAATTTGAGGATGTGTTTCCAGAAGATCTCCCCGATAACCTTCCACCTTTAAGAGACATACAACACGCAATAGATTTAGTCCCTGGAGCGACTTTACCTAATTTGCCTCACTATAGGATGAACCCAATTGAACACCAGGAATTGCAAAGGCAAGTGGGTGAACTTCTTAGGAAGGGGTTTATTAAGGAAAGCTTAAGTCCATGTGCAGTCCCTGCTCTGCTGACCCCTAAGAAAGATGGCACCTGGAGGATGTGTATAGATAGCCGTGCCATTAATAAGATCACTGTAAAGTATAGATTCCCAATCCCAAGACTAGACGACATGTTAGATATGATAGCCGGATCGATAATTTTTTCCAAGATAGACCTAAAGAGTGGCTATCACCAGGTTAGGGTTAGGCCTGGAGACGAATGGAAGACCGCTTTTAAGACTAAAGATGGATTATATGAGTGGTTAGTCATGCCGTTCGGTCTGTCCAATGCACCCAGCACTTTTATGAGAATAATGAATCAGGTGTTAAAGGTTTTTATCGGAAGATTTGTAGTGGTCTATTTTGATGATATACTTATATATAGCAAAACAAAGGCAGACCACTTAACCCACCTGAAACAAGTTTGTCAAGTCCTGAGAAAAGATAGTCTCTATGCCAATATCAAGAAGTGTGATTTCCTGACAAATAGAGTTATCATTCTAGGATTCGTAGTCACATCTGAAGGGGTGTCCGCTGATCCTGAGAAAATTAAATCCATAGTAGAGTGGCCTACGCCTATGACTATCCACGACGTCCGTAGTTTCCATGGGTTATCCACCTTCTATAGAAGGTTTATCAAAGGATTCAGTACGATAGTGGCACCAATCACTGATTGTATTAGGAAGGGAAATTTCGAGTGGACTAAAGCAGCAGGTAAGGCCTTCCTAACAATTAAGGAGAAAATGACACAAGCACCTGTCTTAAGGTTACCCGATTTTACCAAGGTGTTTGAGGTTGCTTGTGATGCTTCTGGGGTCGGAATTGGAGGTGTCTTGAGTCAAGAGAATCACCCAGTAGCATACTTCAGTGAAAAGTTAAATGAGGCGAGACTAAGGTATTCCACGTATGATAAGGAACTGTATGCTGTAGTTCAAGCTCTACGATATTGGAGGCATTATCTTCTACCCCACGAGTTTGTCCTGTTCTCTGATCATGAAGCTCTTAGGTTCCTTAGTTCTCAAAAGAAATTAAACCCTAGGCACGGGAAATGGGTAGAATTCATACAAGCTTACACGTTCGTTTTAAAACATCGTGCCGGTACTGAAAATAGGGTTGCTGATGCGTTGAGCCGCTGTTCTATGTTGTTAACCTCTGTGAGCACTGAAGTAGTAGGGTTCGATAGATTGAAAGATGAATATCCCACATGTCCTGATTTTGGTCACATCTATCAATCCCTGCAACAAAGATCATCTAGTGAACCTAGTGATTATACACTGTTAGATGGATACCTTTTCAAAGGAAATTAGTTGTGTATTCCCAAGACCTCTGTTAGGGAATTTCTGATCTGGGAAGTCCATGCTGGAGGTTTAGCAGGACATTTTGGCAGGAACAAAACCATCCTAGCAATGGAAGAACAATTTTTTTGGCCTGGTCTTAAAAAGAGCGTTGCCCAGATCGTAGCTCAGTGTCGGACCAGTGCTGTTGCAAAACAGCAAAGACAGAACACCGGTCTATACACGCCCTTACCTGTCCCTGATGGTCCATGGCAAGATATTAGTATGGATTTTGTGGTAGGTCTACCTAAAACTTCTAGGAAACATGACTCTGTTTTCGTGGTTGTCGATCGTTTCTCCAAAATGGCGCACTTCATCCCGTGTTCTCAAACTTTAGATGCTTCGAAAGTGGCCAAGCTTTTCTTAGATCAGGTGGTTAAGCTTCATGGTTTACCCAAGACCATTGTGTCTGATAGAGATGTCAAGTTCACTAGCTACTTCTGGAAAACCCTCTGGCACATGTTAGGTACTAAGCTGAAATTCTCTACGGCCTATCATCCTCAAACTGATGGCCAAACTGAAGTAGTAAACCGAAGCTTAGGAAATCTCTTAAGATGTTTAGTCGGCGACAACCTAGGAAACTGGGACTTACTACTTCCTCGTGCTGAATTTGCCTACAATAGTTCGATCAATAGGTCTATTGGGAAAAGTCCATTCGAAGTGGTCCATGGATACAAACCTAGGAAACCTTTAAACCTAATTCCATTACCAGTACATACACGAATATCTGAGTCTGCTGAGTCATATGCACAGCATGTTAAGGATTTGCACAAGGAGATTAATCAGAAGATTCAAACAAGCAATGAACTCTATAGGCATATGGCTAACTCACATAAACGGTTAAAGGAATTTAATGAAGGAGACTCTGTAATGATTAGGCTTAAACCAGAAAGGTTTCCTCTGGGAACTATGAAGAAACTCCATGCCCGGGGAGCCGGACCCTTCAAAATAATAAAGAAAATTGGACCTAATGCTTATGTAGTAGACTTACCACCTAGTTATGGCATTAGTTCTACATTTAATGTTTCCGATCTGAAAGAATACAAGGAACCTGCAATAATACCTGATGAACCTTTTGGTCCTAACACTTCTCTTGAGAGTGAAATGCCAATTGAGTGTCCACCATCAAATATTCCTGAGCGAAAGGAAAGAATTGAAAGGATCTTGGATGACCAGATCATCACTACTAGAAATAAGGGCTACCAACGCTATCTGGTTCGATGGCAAGGACGTCCTGAATCTGAAGATTCCTGGATCACCAAAGAGGACCTACAACAAATCGACCCGGATATATTAGAAACTTATCACTCGACAGGGTCGAGTTCCTCCCACCAGGGGAGAATTGGTGCGGGCACCAGAATCAGAAAGAGACTCCAACCAATTCAAGCCCATTCCGAATCTTTATGGTTGGACTAGAGAGTCTGGTAACCTTTCTTTATTTTTAGTCCAAAAGAACCATGTAAGTCGAGTCCATGTTGGGTCCTGTAATCTTTCTTTTGAGTCCAAAATAATCGTGTAAGTCGAGTCCATGTCGGGTCTAGTCTTAGTCCAATCCAAATGGGTCAACTAGCATCAAGCCTAAAGAAGACTCACAATGTATACCCCAAATCAAGACCAAAGCCAACTCAATTGGGGACCACATGCCACATCACTTGCGCCACCTCAACTTGGGACCACATGCCATGTCAAGAGGGGACCACATGCCACCTCACACGCCACCTCACCACAAGAGGGTGCCATCCCAAGTTCAAATTCAAGGAAGTTGGCCAAGGAGGATTTCAAGCAAAAAAATCAGCCCTCTCCCCTTATATTACTCCACTTGTTTAGGGATTTGAAATTTCAAAATTTGTAAGGCTTTATTTAAAGCCTTGGATGCCCCTTGTAAAGGATGGATGAGTGAATACAAATTTCCAGCACTTTTCTATGTGTTTCTATGTGCCTATGTGGATCTTTGTGCCTAAGTGAACCTCTTCCTCTCCTCCACCATTTCTTCTCCCTAATCCTTCTCTTTACTCTTCATCTTCTAAGCAATCCTCTTCCTTCAAAGCGAATTAAGGACATCCTCTCAAGAAGAAGATCAACACCAACACAAGCTTCCACCATGGCGCCAAGGATCATTTCCAACAAACTCTCCTTTTGAGTTCCATCAATCTTTTCACTTTTAATTAAGTTTCTAATCATCTTGGTTTCTTTGTTGCAGGGTTCTCTAGGCTCCAGATCCAAGAGGAAGGATTACTTGCTACAAACCAGAAAGTTAGAAGGCCCATCTTATGTGGTATGATCTTTCATTTGAGAACCTTAAGAGTGAATCCCTTGTGCTTGAGATTTCAATGCTTGAACTCCTAGTATTTTAAGATCGGGATCATTAAATAGGGCTAGCTTGACTTGTGTGCGAATTCTAATCTTGTCCTATTTCTTTAAGATTTTGATAGTCCTCCTAGCTGGGTTTAAGTATAAGCATTTAGGGTTTCTTATTTAGATCTCCTTGATCTTATATGTTGAATCACTCATATGCAAGTAGGAATTGCTAGTTAAATTTTGGTTAATCTCCTTTAGAGTTACATGTTTGCATCCTCATCATGCATATCACACCACTAACACTCCCCTTACACCTGCCTGGCTGAGTACAGGGTTACTATAGGCTAGTTTGCCACCCTGATTGAGCATCTAGTTTGGACTCAAGGTCTAGTCAGCTATAGTCGGTCTGATCGAGTCTTGCATGAGCACTAGATCAGGGGTTTCGTATCACCCACCTCCTTCATAAATGTTTGAACCCATGAAAAATTTGCAAGCCCAAATAAAGCACTCACTGAGCAACTAACCCAATCCATGGCCCAGTTGACTACCCAGTTAACTCAGTCTGGTACCCAAACCAATAATAGAATTGACCATCTTGCCAATAGGTTTGACCAGTTAGGAGGCCGTGTAGGGACCATAGCAAGAACCCATGGGTCACAATCCGAGCCAGATCATGAGTCCCCTCAACCTAGGAGAACCCCAAATCCTGATCTATACCATGAGGTCGAACCTAGGAGAGCCCCTCATCCTGACCCATACTACAATCCTCAACCTAGGAGGACCCCAAACCCTGATCCATACCTTGAGGCTGAACCTAGGAGAGGCCATCATCCTGACCCAATCTTTAAGGTTAGTCCTAGAAGACCCAATCAGGATTTTGTAGACCAGGAAGATAGATCCTATTTACCCACATCCTCTAAGCCTAGTATACCCACAACCTATAGATCTTATGACTCCAAATCCTATGAACCTATATCCTATGAATCCAGAACCTGTGAACCTAGATCCTATGACTCTAGATCCCATGATCATAAATCCTATGCACCCACACCCTATAAGCCTAGTAGACCCAACACCCAATATTCTGACCCATATAGGGAGTCCAACCCTAGGAGAACCCAATATTCTGACCCATATAGGGAATCCAACCCTAGGAGAACCCAATATTTTGACCCATATAGGGAGTCCAACCCTAGGAGAATCCAATATCTTGACCCATATAGGGAGCCCAACCTTAGGAGGACTCCATACCATGACCCCAGATCCTATAATCCCCTGACCCATAGATCTGCACCCTTGTCCTATGAGCCTAGGGAGCCCATAACCCCTAGGTATCAATCTAGTACTAGTCATGCTTCCCCTAGTCATCTTGAACCCCATAGGATTAGTACCCCTAAATATGAGCTCAGTAGTGAGCCACTACCCCTTAGGCAACCTGAACCTACTAGAATTAGTGTCCATAATCAGAAACCATGACCTAGCCAATTTTCCCCTAGTCGACCTTCTCCAACCATTCCTGAGATTGACAAGGCTTACATTAACACGGAAGTGTATGAAGCTGATGCGAGCCTAGTGGATGAGTATGAAGGAGAAGTGGAGACACCTTTAGTAGACCTAGAATTAGCTGACCCAATAGATACCCAGGTAGAAACCAACCCAGAGCTAGTTGACCTTGACCACATCCAACATAAAGCTATAATGGAAGAACAAATAAAGGAAGAGAACCTAGGTACTGCTGCTAGAGCCTTACCTGAGGAAACCATAGAGGAGAGCCAAATTATAGAGTCTAGTCCAAAAATAAAAGAACCAAAAGAATTTATTAAGGACCTGATCTCTTTGAATAAATACCTTCAAGATGAGTCCCCTCCTATATGATGCGGGACTAATATGCATGCCATTTTTTTTTGTATGTTTTACATGTTGAGTTAAGTGATTAATTTCCAAATTTCAGATCAAAATTATTTGTAGAGAATTTTGTATGAATTTTTGAAGATCAGCATGCAGATTAGGACCTAGAAAAGTAGCAAAGAAGGACCGCCGGGGCTGAGAAGCCTCAATTAGGGCAAGTTCTCCTACAATAAAACTACTGGAGGTAGAGGGGTGTACCTGACAACGTCTGTGAAGATCGCAGCGAAGGGGTCTCTCGTTCCTCGATGGATGCGGCCTGGAAAATCGAGCCAAAGACCCGTGGATACCCGGCTTTCTGCTCGGTGATCCGATTGAGGCTTGACTGGAGTCGTTGGATTCGTAGAAACTCGGGGACCTGCAAACGACCTGTCAGGGGTTAGAAAACTCACAAAGGAACAAGAAAACATAGGGAAAATAGCAAGGGAAGGCTTCTTTTGGAGTGGGCATCCAGGGATCTGAGAGGCTTGTTGGCAGTAGGAAGATGATTACAGCACTGGGAAGAAAAACTCTCACAAACCCCTTTATGCACACAGCAGGATATCACACAACTCAATAGAAGAACTCAAGATTTTTATTCATCAAAAATTCTCCCTTCATACAAGAGGCTAGGGTCCCTTAAATAGACCCTTAACCTTGGGATCCAAGTAAGGGCACATTAGTCTTTACATGAGAATCTTTTTCCCTCTCAAACCCTAGCTAGAAAATAAGGAAATATTAGGTAGAAAAATCCCTAAAAATTCTCTTGACTTGGTCAACACTCTAAGGATGCCTAGGGGGGCGTGTTGGGCTTCTAGGAGCAGCAAGGGGCCGGCCCAAAGGGGCCCGGGTGCATGGGTTTGGGCCTCTGGAAGCTGGGGTGGCCTGGTAGCCAGGTAGCATGAATATTCCCTAGTATCTTGCTTCTTAGGGGCTTGGGCTTGGCACCTGGGCTTGATTTCTTTGGGCTAGGATGCAGATGGACTTCTAAAATCATGGATGCCTTGGTATATGAATATATTTTGGCATCTGGAAGGGAATCTGGGCATCTGGAGGGCATCTGCAAGAAATCAGGATTTTCTGAATTTTCCTCCTGGGGTCTTCAAATCTTCAAGCTGGGTTGGACTTGGGCTATACTTCCATGTCTTCAATATAGTTGGACTTGGTCTTCACTTGTATGATATAGTCTTGAGTCTTCAGTATGCTTGGACAGGACTCAAAAAAATAAAATTAGCTCAACATGAGCTGACTAGCATTGGACTGAACTAGCTCAACATGAGCTGACTAGTACAGAACTCAAATAACAATAAAAAATACTCAAATAACAACTAAAATGGTCTTGGATGAGCTAAGCCCTTATTACAGATGGACTCATAAATTATTGATCAATTTATAGAGGGTTGAAAAAGCCTCTGTCTTATTCTGGTGCCTTAGGTGTCCCCACCAATTCTCTCGGGGTGGGAGGAACTCGACCCTGTCGAGTGAAGGTCAGACTGGCTCACATATCTCTCAAGAAGGTCTGGGTTGAGGCATAGCAAGTCCTCTCGAGAAATCCATGAATCGTCTGACTCTGGCCGGCCTTGCCATCGGACCAGGAAGCATTGATAGTCATGGCCCTGGGTCGTGATGGCTTGATCGTCCAGGATACGCTCGATCCGTTCTCCTCTCTCAGACCAAATTTGTTTGTGGACACTCTAGGTTAGGGTCACTCACAATGAAAAGGAATAGGTCCAAAGGCCTCACTAGGTAGCGCTGCCGGTTCCCTATACTCAACCAGGTCTGTAATATTGAAGGTAGAACTAATGCCCAAATCCGAAGGCAAGTCTAACACCTAGGCATTTGATCCAACCTTCTCTATCACTTTAAAAGGTCTGGCTCTGCGAGCATGAAGCTTCTTTTAGGCCTAAGCCTAACCAAGATAGAATCCACTACATCAAATTCTTTGATCCATCTTTGGGAATTAGCCAGTTTGTTTAACATTAGTGCGGGTGGTGAACATGTTAGGCACATGCAGACTCCTAACAAGATGATGCAAAGGACTCAAACTAACACCTAATACACTCGACTTTGCATTCCTATCAAAGAAAATTTATTAGACTTTTATGGGCATAAACCTAAGAGACTATAGACTCTCTAGGTCTGACCCTAGTGTGGTGTGCACAAGAGTATTTACAATGGACTCCAAGCAAATGCCAGAGGGTATGCCAGAAGTATAATGCAAACCTAACATGCGTAATGAATGCATGCAGTACGCTAATCTCTGATAAATGCAATCTAATAATCCTAGAAATGTGGAGGTGTCAGGAAAGGGCAGAAAATAGGAAGTGGGTTCAGAATTAGTTTGGTAGGGTAGGAAAAAAGGTTCAAGGTTAGTTGGATAAAGTTCGATATACGAAGGCATGTCAGGGACTAATCCTAGACTAATGAGGCTAACCTTACGAGGTTGCGGTATATCTATGGGGTTTGCATAATGGAATGATGGGTTACTAATCTCAAGGAAGAGGTCCCTAATGGGAACTATAGGAGGATGCTCATCCTGAGGGTACTGATTCAAAGAGATCAGGTCCTTAATAAATTCTTCTGGTTCTTTTATTTTAGGACTAGACTCTATAATTTGGCTCTCCTCTTCGGTTTCCTTAGGTAAGGCTCTAGTAGCAGTATCTAGGTTCTCTTCCTCTATTTGTTCTTCCACTATAGCTTTAGGTTGGATGTGGTCAAGGTCAACTATCTCTAGGTTGGCTTCTACCTGGGTATCTATTGGGTCAACTAATTCTAGGTCATCTAAAGGTGTCTCCTCTTCTCCCTCATACTCATCCACTAAGTTTGCATCAGCTTCATACACTTCTGCATTAATGTAAGCCTTGTCAATCTCAGGAATGGTTGGAGAAGGTCGGCTAGGGGAAAATTAGCTAGGTCCTGGTTTCTGATTATGGACACTAATCCTAGTAGGTTCAAGTTGTCTAAGGGGTAGTGTCTCACTACTGGGCTCATATTTAGGGGTGCTAATCCTATGGGGTTCAAGTTGACTAAGGGAAACCTAACTAGTACTAGATTGATACTAGGGATTATGGGCTCCCTAGACTCATAGGATAAGGGTGCAGATCCATGGGTCACGGGATTATAAGATCTGGGGTCATAGGATTTGGGTTCAGCTCTATGGGTTTTGGGTCTACTGGACTCATGGGATATGGGTTCGTAGATTCTAGAGTCAGAGGATTTGAAGTCATAAGATCTATAGGTTATGGGTATACTAGGCTTATAGGATGTGGGTAAATTGGATCTAGAGTCATAGGATCTAGGTTCAATATCATAGTATGGGTCAGGCTGAGTGGCTCTCCTAGGTTCAACCTCACGATATGGTTCAGGGTTTGGGGTCCTCCTAGGTTCAGGATTATAGTATGGGTCAGGCTGAGGGGCTCTCCTAGGTTCAACCTCTCGGTATGGATCAGGGTTTGGGGTCCTCCTAGGTTGAGGATTGTAGTACGGGTCAGGATAAGGGGCTCTCCTAGGTTCGACCTCATGGTATAGATCAGGGTTTGGGGTTCTCCTAGGTTGAGGGGACTCAGGATCTGGCTCAGATCGGACACATGGGTTCTTGCTATGGTCCCTACACGGCCTCCTAACTGGTCAAGCCTATTGGCAAGATGGTCAATTCTATTGTTGGTTTGGGTACCAGACTGAGTTAACTGGGTAGTCATCTGGGCCATTTGATCAGCTAGGGCTTTTATTTGGGCTTTTAAATTTTCCATGGGTTCAGACATTTGTGAAGGAGGTGGGTGATATGAAACTCCTGATCTAGTGCTCATGCAAGACTCGATCAGACCGACTATAGCTGACTAGACCTAGAGTCCAAACTAGATGCTCAATCAGGGTGGCAAACTAGCCTATAGTAACCCTGTACTCAGCCAGGCACGTGTAAGGGGAGTGTTAGGTCCCTGATTACCAATCCTAGGCACCAATTAGAGATTGGCCAGGAAGGCGGACCAGCACACAAGCCCTTCGGGATTGAATCCCTGAACCACTATTCTAGACACTGAGCACAAGGCACACATAGGTTAACTTGACATGGTGATCTAACACTAGCCCGGACCCGACCAGTTGGTGTCCCTAGCCCACTAGGGCAAATTAAGTCTAGTTAATTTTTAGGTTAAGGCTTGGGACCGAATGCAAGGGATGTGGTTTTGGGTTAAGGAGAGGTTATCAACTCCTCCCCTTATCTGATATAGCAAGAGTGCCCTTAAAAGTAAATTATGCAATGATGGCAGGCAGATGAGGATGCAAATTAGGGTTTAGATGTTTTTGATATTTTTGGAGAATATGTAATTTTTTTTTTTGGTATTTTCTTAAATAGAAGAAAACTTCCAAATCATGGCCTAATATGCTGGAAATATACTAAAATTAAAAGATATGCAAAAGATGCTAAACAAAACCCTAGAACTTCCAAACTTGTCTTGCTGAAAAAATAGAGCCAAAAATTTGCAGGCTGTATTTCGGCTTGCAGAAAATTCACAGTCCATAATAAAATTTTAAAAAATTCTTAAAATTACTGTGAATTATGATGAATCTAGAAATATGAATTTTAGAATTTTTTGAGTTTTTATCAAGGAGAAATAATTTAAATAACAGAGTATATACGGATTAAAAAATTGTAGAAAATAAGCCCTAGTCTAAGCTCTGATACCAAATGATGGAGGACTAATATGCATTCCATTTTTTTATGTATGTTTTACATGTTGAGTTAAGTGATTAATTTCTAAACTTTAGATCAAAATTATTTGTAGGGAATTTTGTATGAATTTTTGAAGATCAGCATGCAGATTAGGACCTAGAAAAGTAGCAAAGAAGGACCGCCAGGGCTGAGAAGCCTCAGTTAGGGTAAGTTCTCCTACAATAAAACTATTGGAGGTAGAGGGGTATACCTGACAACATCTGTGAAGATCGCAGTGAAGGGGTCTCTCGTTCCTCGATGGATGCGGCCTGGAAAACCGAGCCAAAGACCCGCGGATACCCGGCTTTCTGCTCGGTGAACCGATTGAGGCTTGGCTGGAGTCGTTGGATTCGTAGGAACTCGGGGACCTGCAAACGACCTGTCAGGGGTTTGAAAACTCACAAAGGAACAAGAAAACAAAGGGAAAATAGCAAGGGAAGGCTTCTTTTGGAGTGGGCATCCAGGGATCTGAGAGGCTTGTTGGCAGCAGGAAGATGATTGCAGCATTGGGAAGAAAAACTCTCACAAACCCCATTATGCACACAGCAGGGTATCACACAATTCAATAGAAGAACTCAAGGTTTTTATTCATCAAAAATTCTCCCTTCATACAAGAGGCTAGGGTCCCTTAAATAGACCCTTAACCTTGGGCTCCAAGTAAGGGCACATTAGTCTTTACATGAGAATCCTTTTCCCTCTCAAACCCTAGCTAGAAATAAGAAAATATTAGGTAAAAAAATCCCTAAAAATTCTGTTGACTTGGTCAACACTCCAAGGATGCCTAGGGGGGCGTGTTGGGCTTCTAGGAGCAGCAAGGGGCTGGCCCAAAGGGGCTCGGGTGCATGGGTTTGGGCCTCTGGAAGCTGGGATGGCCTGGTAGCCAGGTAGCAGGAATATTCCCTACTATCTTGCTTCTTAGGGGCTTGGGCTTGGTGCCTGGGCTTGATTTCTTTGGGCTAGGATGCAGATGGACTTTTGAAATCATGGATGCCTTGGTATATGAATATATTTTGGCATCTGGAAGGGAATCTGGGCATTTGGAGGGCATCTGCAAGAAATCAGGGTTTTCTGAATTTTCCTCCTGGGGTCTTCAAATCTTCAAGCTGGGTTGGACTTGGGCTATACTTCGATGTCTTCAATCTAGTTGGACTTGGTCTTCACTTGTATGATATAGTCTTGAGTCTTCAGTATGCTTGGACAGGACTCAAAAAAATTAAATTAGCTCAACATGAGCTGACTAGCATTGGACTGAACTAGCTCAACATGATCTGACTAGTACAGAACTGAAATAACAACTAAAAATACTCAAATAATAACTAAAATGGACTCAGATGAGCTAAGCCCTTATTACAGATGGACTCATAAATTATTGATCAATTTACAGAGGGTTGAAAAAGCCTTTGTCTTATTCTGGTGCCTCAGGTGTCCCCACCACTATAGTTCCCATTAAGGACCTCTTCCCCGAAATTGGTGACCCATCCTTCCATTATGCAAACCCTGTAGATATAGGTCAACCTCATAAGGTTAACCTCATTAGTATAGGATTAGTTCCTGACACCCCGTCTTTTATCCTACTTTATCCAACTAACCATGAACCTTTTTCTCTACCTTACCAAACTAATTCTCAACCCACTTCCTATTTTCTGCCCTTTTCTGACACCTCCAGCATTTCTAGGATTATTAAATTATATTTAACTGAGATTAGCATACTGCATGCATTCATCACGCATGTTAGATTTGCATCTTACTTCTGGCACACTCTTTGGAATTTGCTAGGAGTTCACTGTAAATTTTCATGTGCATGTCAAGCTAGGATCAAACCTAGGGAACCTATAATCTCTTAGGTTTAGATCCAAAGAGTTCAATAAAATTTCCTTCTATAGGAATGCATAGTCAAGTCTGTTAGGTGTTAGTATGAGTCCTTTGAATCATTTGTTAGGAGTCTGCATGTGCCCAGGATGTTCACCACCTACACTAATTTTAAACAAACTGGCTAATTCCCGAAGATGGATCAAAGAATTTGATGTAGTGGATTCTATTTCGGTTAGGCTTAGGCCTAAAAGAAGCTTCATGCTCGTAGAGCCGGACCTTTTAAAGTGATAGAGAAGGTTGGATCAAATGCCTAGGTGTTAGACTTGCCTTCGGATTTGGGCATTAGTTCTACCTTCAATATTACAGACCTGGTTAAGTATAGGGAACCAGCAGCGATACCAAGTGAGGCCTTTGGACCTATTCCTTTTCATTGTGAGTGACCCTAACCCAGAGTGTCCACTAACAAATTGGCTTGAGAGAGGAGAACGGATCGAATGTATCCTGGACGATCAAGCCATCATGACCCGGGGCCGTGACTATCAATGCTTCCTGGTTCGATGGCAAGGCCAGCAATAGTCGGACGGTTCGTGGATTTCTCGAGAGGACTTGCAACGCCTCAACCCAGACCTTCTCGAGAGATATATGAGCCAATATGATCTTCACTCGATAGGGTCGAGTTCCTCCCACTGCGGGAGAATTGGTGGGGACACCAAAAGGCACCATAATAAGATAGAGGCTTTTCAACCCTCTATGAATTGATCAATAATTTATGAGTCCATCTGTAATAAGGGCTTAGCCTATTTGAGTCCATTTTAGTTGTTATTTGAGTATTTTGAGTTTCAGTTCTGTACTAGTTAGCTCATGTTGAGCTAGTTCAGTCCAGTGTTAGTCAGCTCATGTCGAGCTAATTTTATTTTTTTGAGTCCTATTCAACCATATTGAAGACTCAAGACCATATCATACAAGTGAAGACCAAGTCCAACCAGATTGAAGACATGGAAGTATAGCCCAAGTCCAACCCAGCTTGAAGATTTGAAGACCCCAGGAGGAAAATTCAGAAAACCCTGATTCCTTGCAGATGCCCTCCAAATGCCCAGATTCCCTTCCAGATGCCAAAATATATTCATATACCAAGGAATCCATAATTTTAGAGGTCCATCTGCATCCTAGCCCAAAGAAATCAAGCCCAGGCGCCAAGCCCAAGCCCCTAAGAAGCAAGATACCAGGGAATATTCCTGCTACCTAGCTACCAGGCCATCCCAGCTTCCAGAGGTCCAAACCCATGCGCCCGAGCCCCTTTGGGCCGGCCTCTTGCTGCTCCTAGAAGCCCAACACGCCCCCTAGGCATCCTTGGAGTGTTGGCCAAGTCAAGAGAATTTTTAGGGATTTTTCTACCTAATGTTTCCTTATTTTCTAGCTAGGGTTTGAGAGGGAAAAGGATTCTTATGTAAAGACTTATGTGCCCTTGCTTGGAGCCCAAAGTTAAGGGTTTATTTAAAGGACCCTAGCCTCTTGTATGAAGGGAGATTTTGATATATGAAATAAACCTTGAGTTCTTATATTGTTTTGTGTGATTACCCTGCTGTGTGCATAAAGGGGTTTGAGAGTTCTTCTTCCCGGTGTTTGCAACCATCTTCCTGCCGCCAACCATCCTTCCAGCCCCCTCCAAAATATTCTTTCCTTTGCTATTTTCCTTTGTTTTCTTGATTTTCTCTAAGTTTTCTAACCCCTGATAGGTCGTTTGCTGGTCCCCGAGTTTCTACGAATCCAACGACTCCAGCCACGCCTCAATCGGACCACCGAGCAGAAAGCCGGGTATCCGCGGGTCTTTGGCTCGGTTTTCCAGGCCGCATCAGTCAAGGAACGAGAGATCCCTTCACTGCAATCTTCACCGGGCACTTCAGACATTGTCAGGTACACCCCCTCTACCTCCAGTCTTATTATTGTAGGATAACTTGCCCTAACCGAGGCTTCTCAGCCCCGGCGATCCTTCTTTAGTACTTTTCTAGGTTCTAATCTGCATGCTTGGCTTCAAAAATTCATACAAAATTTCCTACAACTAATTTTGATCTAAAATTCGGGAACTAAACAACTAACCCCACATATAAAACATACAAAAAGAATTGCATGCATATTAGTCCCGCATCATTGTCTTCTGTGAGTCGGCACTTAGTTCAAAAATTATTCCTTGAAGCTTTTTGGAAATCTCAGGTGAGTTGATACTTCTTTTGGTGAGTCGACACATGAGTCAACACTTGATCTTCTTGTGTCAACACTTAAGAGAATTTTTAAGACTTGACATGCTCTGTAAACTTTATGTCTCAGGCATTGAGTTGATAAATGAGTCGACACCTAGTCTTCATGAGTCGACACTTGAAACATGCCATTGAAACTCTTTTTGTGTATCAGATCTGGCTTCTATGAGTCGACACTTCATTTTCATGAGTCGACACTTCATTGAAACCTTTTTGAAGTAATGCTGAATCTTCTTCAAACTTATCATTTGATCCATTTCAAGTTATTCTTATATTCTTAAGTCCATTCAAACTTGAGATTTTCATTTGGGAAGAGAACTTCTTCAACTATATGATAAGCAAACCTTCAACAGAATTAATGAGTACCTTTTTCTGATAAAACACACTTAAACAAATAATTAATACTGAATATACTTAATTATTTTGTTAATCATCAAAATAAATATAGGAGTCAACAATCTCTCCCTTTTTGATGATGACAAAGCCTTTAATTATATGCATGTGAAAGCTCAAAAGATTTTTAATAGGTATAGATCTTTAGGTAATAAATATCAGAGCTAATGATGATACATATCAAAGTCTAAAAAAATGTGCTAAATGTTAAGGAATGAGACTTATTGATACTGTATTGGAGCTATATATGAATGTATGAAGAAATGCGATGTTATACATAAAAATAATTATCAAAAAATAGTGATTTTAATGTATCAGAGCTGTAGATCCTAATGTATCAAAGTTATGATAAAAAAATTTCAGAGCAAAGATGTACATATATATATATATATGAATGTTGCTAAAAAAAGGTATTAGAATATTTCCAAAAGATAGACATTCAAACATTAAGAGAATCATAGAAATAATGATAATAAGAAAAGACTTTTAAGAGTAACAAATCATTAAGCATGTATCAAGTCATAAAGAGTATTAAGATATATAAAATCAAAAAATATCAGAACATAGTGATAAACATGTCAAAGTATAAAAATGAAGTTATCAGAACATAAAACTGAAGGGTTATGAAAGAAAAAATTCAAAAAAAAACTCCCCCTCAATATATGATCCGAAAAGAAAACTGATTTTCAAAAGAATTTTGCATATTTAATTAATCTCCAAATATTCTCCCCCTTTTTGTCATCATTAAAAAGTAGTAAGAATATTGATACAACAAGTATGTAGAAAAAAAGATACATTACAAAGGAAATGATACAACACAAAAGAAAAGTTAATATATATTGATATTCAAAAAATTTGATACAAGATATATAAGATGTATGATACAAGATACATAAGACTAGTATAGATAAAGAAATATAGTACATAAAACACTATAGATACTGAGATACAAACAGGCTAACATATAAACCAAGCCTAAGGAGTAGTCTCCTCATCAAAGGAAGATGGAATGTCTAATACAATAGGCCTTGTATCTCTAGAAGGTCGAGGTCACGGTCATATCTACCGGAGATCAGAAAGTCTGGTCCGTGAAGGTCTAGGTGTCTTGCCACATGCTCTGCCTCTACCTTTGCCACGTCTGGTATATATCCTTTCTCTTGCTTGTGCTAAGGAGGAAGAAGGAATATCACATGTAGGAGCATAATGAGTGGTGGGAGCAGTAACTGTATCAAAAATGGGGGGTGTGTCATCAAATGATGGTCCTGGTGAAAGAATATGGAAACCAGGTGTATAGAAACCTAGTTCCCGAATCAAAGATGATGTGTGAAGAGTAGGTGAATGACTCACATGTGCATCAGAAGAATGAACAATAGGAGTGGGAGCAGGAAAGGAAGTAACAAATGGATTAGGAAAAGTGGATGAGCTAGGTAAGATAGGAGTTTGGAATGATGATTGGGAAGGATCAGGAATGAGGGTCTTAGACTCTTCAACAGCTACATCCGGCTCTGGCTCCATCATAAAATCTCTGACATCAAACTTTATGGAGGAGTCAACCTAAACATCTGCAGTATCTGGTGCTAGGGGTGCTGCTGGTGCTGGAGGTGAATCTGAGTGAGTAGAGGGAGGTGGTCTTCTCGATGAAGGTCTCTCCAATATAGCTAAAATAGCATATATACCATCTCTCAAGCCCTGGTAGCTCTCTCTCATCTCTAGATGTATCTGATCAACTCGCTGTCTGATGATCATGGTATCTAACCCCAAACAGGCAATCTTGTCCTCTATAGAATCTCCAGTGGCTGGCATCTTTGAGTGTGGTGGAGCAGCTGGCTCAGGCTGAGCTGCGGGCTCAGGTTATGTAGAAGGCTCGGGTTGTGCTTCCAGAATCACTCTATGTACCTCATAAGGCCATGCCTCATGTCTAAAAATGCGCTTCTCCACTATAGCCTCATCATCTACATCGGTGATCTGACTTGATATGCATCATCTCCATTGATCTCTGACCAATTAATAGCCCATCCTATGGAAAGACCTCATGTTGTAGATGTCTGTGTGCAACAACTGTCTATAATCCTCTCCGTTTACAGTCACTTCATATGCCCTGAACAATAATGTCAATCCCATACCATAGGATAGGTAAAGCCTCCGACTGGTCATTGCCTCCATCATCCGATGAACCATGAGTGCCGGAAGACAGACTAGAAAATGCTGTATCAAAAGAACCATGACCAGTAACTCTCGCTCAGTAATAAAATTGAATCGTCCGATCTTTGGCAGAAGGATCCGGGTGATGATATGATGTAGTAGCCTCATCTCTGGAAAAGTTTGGAAGCGACAACTGATGCTCCCTCTAAGATATCATTAGTCTCAAATATGCATCTGTCCTCTGGATCTGTCCGATAATGCATCTGCTACTAACCCAACCAAAGGAATCTGCCAGTGTCTACTCTGGATCTTAGCAGTCAAAGGGATCTCTCTCCGCGGACCTCAGCTACCCATCCATCAGCACCTCTGGCAATGATCCATAAAACTCTCTGACTAAGCTAGGGTACAACCTCTCAAAAAAAGTGTAGAACTCATCTAGGCCAGCATTTCTTAACCACTGACCAATCCAAAAGTGGTGCTAGTCTTAGAAATCAAAGTCAACTCGCCTCCCACCAACAACAGCCTTGAAACTCATCCTATTCGTTGCTGATGGTCTGATAGGGACATCTGGTTGAACCTGGGGCTCTACTAGTTCTGAATCCTCATGTCTAGATTTTGTTTGATCCTCTATTCTAGCTCAGATGTTCGAGGTCTCTGGACAACTTGTTTTCTAGGCCCCATTCCTAAGGAAACAAAACAAAGGGCAAATATGGGAGGAGATCAAGGGTTTTCATGATGGTAAAACTATGAGAATCAGAGGATGAATAATGAAATCGAGGGAAAAATGTCTTTAAACTAGAAATTAAGGCAATGGAATAGGGTTTGGAGGGAAATTGATAGTGAGGAATACCTTAGGGATGAGTCGACTGATGAAATTTTGAAGAAAGTGGCAAGAAATCGCTCAGAATGCCCTATTTCTTCTCGAATCCCATCAGTCAAGTGTCGGCTCATGACCTTAGATCAAGTGTCGACAGTTCGACAAAAGTCCGACAAAAAATATAGAGAAAAAATGCAGAAAATCATGGTAAAACAATTCAAGGAATTATAAATAATTTGATATTATTTAGAAGAGTATTTGCTTAGAAAAACTTAAAAGGAGATCAAAGTTCAGTTAAAAGGATGATGACTCCTAATTCCCTTCTAATCATACAGAACCTATCTTCTTGAAGTGGTTTGGTCAACATATTGGCCAATTGCATCTCAGTACTTACAAACTCAAGTATAATTCATTATTTTCAACATGATCTTTAATAAAATGGTGCCTAATTTCAATGATTTACAACTAGAGTGTTGAACAGGATTTTTAGTTAAATTTATTGCACTTATATTATCACATTTTATGGGTGTCTTAATTAATTTGATTCCAAAATCTTCAAGTTATTGCTTAATCCATAAGATTTGAGCACAACAACTTCCAATTGTAATATATTCAGCCTCAGCTATAGATAGTGCAACCGAAGTTTGTTTCTTGCTAAACCATGAGATTAAGTTAATTCTAAGAAATTGGCGAGTTCCATTAGTACTTTTTCTATCTAATTTGTATTTACCAAAGTCAGCATCAGAATATCCAATTAATTCAATTGAAGAATCTCTAGAATATCACAAACCAATATAAATAGAACCAGATAGATATCTAAGAATGCACTTAACATCTAATAAATGAGATTCTTTAGGATCAGACTGATGTCTAGCACACAGGCATACACTAAACATAATATCTGGTCTACTTGCAGTCAAATATAGTAAAGAACCAATGATACTCCTATATAATTTTTTATCAATACTTTTTCCACATTCATCTTTATCAAGTTTACAAGAAGAGCTCATAGGTGTACCTATTTGCTTGGTTGTCTCCATCCCAAACTTCTTTAAGATTTTTCTTGTATACTTAGCTTGCTTGATGAAGATCCCCTCTTTAGTTTGCTTAATTTAAAGTTCGAGGAAAAAGTTGAGTTGACCCATCATACTCATCTCAAACTCTCCCTGCATAAGCTTAGCAAACTCTTGACAAAGAGTTTCATTAGTAGCACCAAAAATGATATCATCCACATAAATTTATACTACTAAAAGATCATTATTTCCCCTTTTTAAAAATAATGTAGTATCAACATGGCCTCTAGAAAAATCATTTTCAATTAAAAATTTACTGAGTCTTTCATATCATGCACGGGGTGCTTGTTTTAAACCATAAAGTGCTTTGTAGAGTTTGAAAACATGATCAGGACGTGCATAATTTTCAAATCCAGGTGGTTGTTCTACAAAAATTTCTTCAGCAATATAACCATTTAAAAATATACTTTTAACATCCATTTGAAAGAGCTTGAAATTCATAAAATATGCAAAAGCAAGTAATAATCTTATTGCTTCTAATCTCGTAGCTAGTATAAAAGTTTCATCAAAATCAATATCTTCTTTTTAATTATATTCTTTTTCTACCAACCTAGCTTTATTTCTAGTAACTATACCATTTTAATCTAGTTTATTCCTAAACACCCATTTTGTACCAATTATTGAAATATTAGATAGTCTTTCTATTAGTGTCCAAATATTATTTCTTTCAAATTGATTTAGTTCTTCTTGCATAGCAATTATTTAATTATGATCTTTTTCAGCTTCTTCAATACATTTTGGTTCAATTTGAAAAACAAAAGCTATATAATCATATTCATTTCTAATTGAAGCTTTAGTTCTTATCCCTCTTGATGGATCACCTAAGATCAATTTCTTAGGATGTCCATGAGCATAGCTCCATTCTTTTGGTAGATCTTTATGAGTAAGAGTAGATTTTGAAGCTTCTTCTGCATCCTTCTTGCTTTAATCTTCTTCATCTTCTTTGGAAGGTGGATCATTTAATATCAGCTTCTTTAATCCTTCAGCATCTGCACACTCATTAGAAATATTCTCTTTTCTCGAAGATTTGTTAGTAGATTCTTCAAATACAACATGTATTGATTCTTCTACAATTAAAATTCTTTTATTAAATACTCTATATGCCTTACTAGATGTAAAGTATCCTAAGAAGATACCTTCATTAGACTTGGCATCAAATTTACCTAAATTATCTTTGCCATTATTTAGGATAAAACAATGACAACAAAAAACATAAAATACTTCAAAGTGGGTTTTCTTTCTTTCCAAAGTTCGTAAGATTTTTTCTTTAAAATAGGTCAAATTAAAATATGGTTTAAAATGTAACAAGCAATATTAACTACTTCAATCCAAAAACATCTTAGTAAATCATTTTTAGAATGTATTGTACGTGCCATTTCTTTTAAAGTTTTATTCTTTTTTTCTACCATCCCATTTTGTTGAGGTGTCCTAGGTACAGAAAAATTGTGATCAATTCCTTTTTCATTACAAAAGTTTTCAAAATCTTGGTTTTCAAATTCTATGCCATGATCACTTCGAATAGAAATTACCGAAGTACCTTTTTTAATTGAGACTTTTCAATAAAATTTCATACAAGCTGAAAATGATTTATCTTTATGAGATAAAAATAAAATCTATGTAAATCTAGAAAAATAATCTACTATAACTAATCTATATCTCTTGCCTCCTAGGCTAGTTGTCCTAGTTAGTCCAAAGAGATCTATATGAACTAGTTCTAATGGCCTAGAAATTGAAACATAGCCTTTTGGTTTGAAAGATGTTTTATATTGTTTTCCAAATTGACATGCTCCACATATTTTATCTTTTTCAAAATTGATTTTTGGTAAATCTCTTACTAAATCTTTTTTGTATAATTTTGAAAGAAGATGCCTAGTTGCATGACCTAATCTATGATGTCAAAGCCAGCTAGTTTTATTTGATGTGGAATTCATTGCAACTAGGCATTCACCATCATGTAGAAATAAATTATCAAGATCGACAAGATAGATGTTTCCATGCCTATTTTCAATAAATTTCACTCCATTATCAATAGGACTAGCTACCATGCAAAGAGATGATTCGAAAACAACTTAAAAACCTTTATCGTAAAACTAACTAATGCTAAGTAAATTATATTTCAAACCTTCAACTAATAAAACATTATCTATACAAGTAGAGGTAGAGATGTAAACTTTACCATTACCAATTATTTTTTCTTTGCTATTATCTTCGAAAGTTACACTCCCTCCATTAAGTGCCTCAAAAGAGGTTAATTGCTTCAAATCTCCTGTCATGTGTCTTGGGAAACCACCATCGAGATACCATAATTTTTTCTTTTCTTTGATTGCAAGACACACCTACAAAACAAATTAAGTTTTGATTTTAGCTACTCAAGTCATTTGGGGTCCTTTAGGGTTAGTAGCATGAGTGGTTCCTTTTGGAACCCAAACCTTCTTTGAACTATTTATTTTCTTATGATTACATTGGTATGCTTTATGACCAAATTTTTTACATGAAAAGCATGTGATGCTTGATGATGCAGGTACAAAAAAGTTTTTAAAATATTTTTGCTATTTTTGAGGTCTATAACCTAAGCCAGCCTTGTTGAAAATAGCTCTTTGATTGTTTAACAAAAGATTCAATTTTTTAGAACTACAAGTAAACTTTTCTACAAAGGTTTTACCTTGTCAAGATCATCTTTATATTTCTTATTCTCCACTTAAGATCCTTATTTTTGTTTAAAAGCTCATTATTTGAAATAGTACCCTTGGGTCTTTTCAAAACATCATTTTTCCTAGATAAAGCGTTTCTTTGTTTTCTAGAATATCAATCTTGTTCTTTAAAACACTAACTTCATTCATAAGATTATTGTTTTCATGAGAGAAAGAGTTTGCATACTTTTTTAATTTTTTATTTTCAATCATAATTAATTTGTAATCATGCATGAGCTCATCAAAAATATTTTTAAGTTCATCAAAAGTATAATCACTTCAAATTTAGAACGTACCTCTTCTTCTTGTTGTGTCATGAGGCAAAGATTGGTGACTTCAGTTTGTTCGTCATCTGAACTGGAGTCCTCACTATCACTCTAAGTTGCCATCATTGCTTTCTTTCTAAATTTCCTCTTGGATTGCTTTAGGAGAGGGTAGTCATACTTGTAATGTCCCGGCTTCTTGCACTCGAAGCATATTGGTAGTTCCTTCTTCTTCTTCTTCTCCTTTTTTTTTTCCTTTTCTTTTCCCTTTTCCTTGCTTGGTTGTGCCTTCTTTCTATAGGGAAATTTCTTTTTCTTCATGAATCTTCTAAACTTTCTTGCCATGAGTGCTTCTTCATCCTCATTCTCTTCTTCTTCCGATTCCTCATTTGAAGATTCTTCTTGTGTTATGGACTTAAAGGCTATAGTCTTCTTTTTCTTGTTCATATCCATTGCTTTTTGCTTCAAGTTCAACTAATAAGTCATGAGTGAACCTACCAGTTGCTTCATTGAAAGTTTCTCAACATCTTCAGCTTCTTGAATGGTGGTTGCTTTAGGATCTCAAGATGTTGGTAGAAATCTGAGAATTTTATTCACAAGATCAGCATTAGATATAGTTTACCAAGGCTTCTCATGCCATTGACAATATTTGTGAATCTAGTGTACATCTCAGTTATGGATTCATTTGATTCCATTCAAATTATTTCATAAGTATGTACAAGCATATTGATCTTTATATTTTTTACTTGATCGGTACCCTCATGAGTAACCTCAAGTGTGTCCCATATTTCTTTGGCTGAGGTGCATGTGGAAATCCTGTTGAATTCACTAGGATCTAATGCATAGTAGAGGAGATGAAGGAAAACCAGTGCATCGGATGCCTACACTAGGCATGTTACACTAGAGAGTAGGTATTGCAAAATTAAAATTTTTAAGCATGCATACGGAAAAACCTACTCATGCACATGATCTAACATAAACATGATGCATGTAATTAATACACAGGCATGTATAGGCAAATGCAATAATTATAAACAACATGATAAAATCTAGATCTAAACATGCATGATAACAAAAAGTAAATAATATACCTTATAGAGCTTCCTTTAACAGCAAATCAAATCTGGAAATAGCAAGAAGAAGAGAAGATCGGTCCAATCTCTCAAGGTGTCAAAATGTCCACCCTCTAGAGTATCCACGCATGGGCTCTCGCTGATCCAACTCCCAAAAGGATGCTAGTCCTCTAGGAATCAATGAACAGGTCACGAAAATATGGACCAGGGAATATCAAATGGATCTTCACGCACGGTCTTCTCTAAGACCGCACAAACTCCACCAAAAGCACACACAAAAGAAAAACTCTCACAGATCGCTAATAATGCTCTCTGCTCCTCTCTCTATCTCATCCCCTATTCCATCTCATCCCCTATTTTATCTCATCCCCACCAAACACATGGCCTTCAATCAAGAAAAACAAGGAGGCTGAGAAAACTAGTGAAGGCATGGACCGTGAGAAAACGAAGACGTGTGGGGAAGAAGACTGTGAAAATAGGGACCGAGATAAAAACCACCATGAAAATAGGGAAATCAACGTGAGAGGTGTTAGATAAAATCCAAACTCTTTTGAATAGGCTTTTGATCGGATTAAAACAACTGGGAACCGCTGCTGGAAGAGAACAAAAGAGGCTAAATCACCGTGAAACCCATTTAAATGGTAAAACAGTGAGCAGGGGAAGCCATCAAGTCTTCAAATCAGTGTTTTATTTTCTTTGAAATGCTGGGAGAAAAATTGTGTAAATAAACCACATAATAAAATCGGTTCAACAAAGCCAAAAAAATGGTTCAATAAAAATCCCGGTCCGACCAAACCCGATAAGTAAGAAAACTGGGTCCAGTCCTGGCTACCAGGAATAGTTCCTGTTGACCCAAACCAATCATGGTCGAACCAAATTAGACCAGCTGGACCAGAAAAAAACCCAATGTGTGCTCAATTAGACTGTTTGTCCTTAATACCGAAATAATTTCCAATCGTTGATCGGCTCCCGAATCTGGAAGAAATCCTCTATGGTATGTGACCTCATAAGTTTGAACCTAAACGGTAGCACTAGAACACTTCCAGTACCAGCACAAGATACCATCTAGCAATGGGTCCCGGCATCCGGATAGGCTGAAGATGCGAGAGCAATCTATCAAACCTCTAGCATATAGTTATCGTATAATTCATTCCTTTAACCTCCAATGCTCAAGATGACCTAGGGTTAGACTGCCAACCCTAACTGAGTCAATCCATAACATGTCTCAACCTTGCAAGTCCAGTGACTCCTCACTAGGACTACCCCGGCTGAGGATTTGCTAAATTGAGACACTACAAGACATTAAATCCAAACAATTTGGATAGGTCAATTCCATTTTGGTCCACCACTGCTCTACAAGTACTTGCGTGTACCCAGAAACCTTCCATCACCGGATTAGAAATCCGGGTAGTCTGGCACCAAAGCACAGAGAGTTGCTTGCAAGCTACCATGGTGACCCCAGGTCAGAGGGACACATATACCCATATCCAATCGCGAGCAATCATTTGGCAGAAAGGAGCTCCATGGAGTCACGTTCAATAAGATGTCACACATCCCACTTGCAGATCACATCAGTGTCACCACACTGCTTTGGTCAAGAGGACAACCAAACGATATAAACCACAACAACCTACACTTGATACATTACCATCCTGTACAATGTATCCTTTGGTTGTGAACCTTTTAAAAGGACCACTCGATATATCCTCTCTATATCGAAGTCAGTGCAGTCCTAAGGACTTCATCACATAAATAGAGTTTATTACAGGGAAATGAATAATATGATGAGCAGTCAAAATAAAGTTTTATTAATTCATATATAAATTAGAATACTGAGCACAATTGCCTACAGCCTAGGCGATTAGCTTTGGGACACAATTCCCAACAACTCCCACTTATACTAAAGCCAATCAGAACTGTATCTAATACCCATTTTTCTTTTACAATAGTCGAACTCTTTGATTCCGAGGGCTTTAGTGAAGGGGTCGGCCAGATTCTCCTTTCCATTGATCTTCATAAGATTGATGTCGCCTCATTCCACGATCTCTCGCACGAGGTGATAGCACCGCAGAATGTGCTTGGTGCAGTGATGAGACTTTGGCTCCTTAGCTTGAGCAATGACTTCTATGATGTCACAATATAGTAGAACTAGACCATCTAAGGAAGGTGCCACCCCTAGCTCTCCAAGGACTTCCACAACCACACCTCTTCCTTTGCTGCATCTGATGCTACAATGTACTTTGCTTCGCATACCGAGTTTGCAACTGCTACCTGCTTGGAACTCTTCCAGCATATCACTCCTCCATTTAGGGTAAACACAAACCCTGACACACTCTTGCTATCATCTCTGTCTGACTGGAAACTAAAGTTAGAATACCCCACAAGTTTCAAGTTAGGTTCTCTATAAATCAGCCATTGGTCCTTAGTATTTCTTAAATACTTCAGGATGTTCTTAACCACTTTCTAATGCACCTCACCTGGGTCAGACTGGTATCTGCTCACCACTCGTAGTGAGTATGCCACTCTGGTCTAGTACATGTCATAGCATACATGATAGAGCCCATTATAGAAGCATAAGTAACTCTACTCATGCGCTCTCTTTCCTCAGGAGTTATCGCACAATCCTTCTTGGAAAGAGTAATTCCAGAACCTATCGGGAGATAGCCTTTCTTGGAATTCTCCATGCTGAACCGTTTCAGCACGGTATCAATGTACGTAGACTGGGACAATCCCAGAAGCCTCTTAGATCTATCTCTATAGATCTTCATACCTAGTATGTAAGAAGCTTCACCCAAGTCTTTCATGGAGAACTGAGATGACAACCATACCTTTATTCCTTGCAATGATGCGATGTCATTTCCGATTAATAGAATGTCATCAACATACAGTACCAGTAATACAATCAAAGAACCATTAACCCACTTATAGATGCAGGGTTCCTCTCCATTCCTAATGAAGCCATATGATTTGATACACCTATCAAATCGCATGTTCAAACTTCGAGATGCTTGCTTGAGTCCATAAATGGACCTTTGCAATTTGCACACTTTTAACTCGTCAGTGGTTGTGAACCCTTTAGGCTGTATCATATACTCCTCCTCATCCAGCTCCCCATTCAGGAAATCGATTCGGACATCCATCTGCCAGATCTCATAGTCAAAATGTGCTGCCAAAGCAAGCATGATTTGAATGGACATGAGCATTGCCACAGGAGAGAATGTCTTGTCATAATCGATACCATATCACTGACGATACCCCTTGGCAACTAAATGGACTTTATAGATTTCCACCTTCCCATCTGCGCCCCTTTTTCTTTTAAAAATCCACTTGCACCCGATGGATTTTATCCCTTCAGGTGGATCAACCAATGTCCATACATTATTAATCTCCATGGACTCCATCTCGGATCGCATGGCTCCAAGCCATGCCTCAGAGTCAGATCTCTGCAGTGCATCCATATAGGTGATCGTATCCTCATCGTTCTCATCGAGCTCAATGGGATCACCATCCCTGACCAAGAAATCATTGTATCTATTTGGTTGATGAGGTACGCTACTAGATGTCCTAGTCATGGGTTCCAGGTATGATCCAATCACAATCGGTTCTATGATATCCTTAGAGTGTGCAGATTCTTCCACTGGTTGAACTTCTCCAAGTTCAATCTTAGAGACTACATCTCCTTCTCCAAGGAACTCCTTTTCCAAAAAAATAGCCCTAAGAGCAACGAACACTTTCTGTTGATCCTCCAAGTAGAAGAAATACCCTTTTGTTTCCTTAGGGTACCCAATAAACAGGCACCGATCAGACCTAGGATCAAGTTTATCTGAGTCTAAACACTTTACATAAGCCAGACAACCCCAGACCTAAAGATGTGAAATTGAGGGCTTATGTCCAGTCCATAACTCATATGGAGTGGAGACAACAGACTTACTCAGAACATCATTCAGCAAGTAACAAGCTGTCTCAAGTACATATCCCCAGAAGGACAATGATAGAGTTGCAAAGCCCATCATGGATTGAACCATGTCCAACAGGGTTCGATTCCTCCTTTTGGAGACACCATTCAACTAGGGTGTTCCTAGAGGAGTCCACTGAGAGAGAATTCCATTCTTTTTAAGATATGTCATGAACTCACCGGATAGGTATTCACCACCTTGATTAGATCGAAGTGTTTTAATACTCCTTCCAGTTTGTTTCTCTACTTCATTACGATATCGTTTGAACATTTCAAACGACTCAGATTTATGTCTCATAAAGAAGACATAACCATACCTGGAAAGGTCATCTGTAAATGTAATGAAATATCTGTATCCACCTTTGTTACTAACTGTCATGGGTCCGCATACGTTAGTATGTATGAGACTAAAAAATTCTGTAGCTCATTCACCTTTTCCAGTAAAAGGTGACTTGGTCATTTTACCAGGTAAACAGGATTCACAAGTGGGCAGTGAGTCAGAATCACTGACCTCGAGGAGGCCTTCTCCTCACAACTTGTTTATCCTATTCTGGTTAACAAGACCTAGCCTACAGTGCCATAGATACAAGTCACTGATATTTTCCATCATTGGGCATTTGCTAGACGTGTACATTACATTAAAAGGCCGTGATAAAACATAAATGCTATTATTTAACTTAGCTTTCATTATCATAGAGTTATTCATAATAACTTGGCAAAAATCTCCTTTTATTGAAAGTTCATAACCATAATTGGCCAATTGGCCTACAGAGATAATGCTCATAATAAAACTAGGACAATAATGGCAGTTGACTAATTCGACAGTACTAGACTCATAAACAAGACTCAAAACTCCGACCGCCAGCATTGGAACATGATTTCCATTTCTGATGCTCAGGAACTTCTCCCCATCCTCGAATCTCTTGCTAACCTATAGTCCTTGCAATGAATTGCAAACATGAATAAGACTATCAGTATCCAATACCCAGTTAGCAGTGTCATAAATAAAGAAATTACAAGATTTTATCATATAAATACCTTGTCCAGCACCCTGCTGCTTCCCTTCCTTGGCCTATTCGAGTCTAAGGATGCCTTATAAAAAGGACAGTTCCTCTTCCAGTATCCCTGCTTCTTACAATAGAAGCACTCTACACCAGCTTGATCAGCTTTCACTTTCTTGGCCTGACTTGGGCCAGGAGGACTCTGCACCTTCTTTCCCTTACCTTTCTTCTTCCCTTTCTTAAAGGGATGACGACCTCTAAAACCTCCCACAAAATTCACCACCCCTCCTTATTCAATTGGTGGTCTTTCTTGTAAGTTTGCAGCAACCCCTCAAACCATGGTAATTGACTGCAAGCTTATTCATTCTATAATGATCGAGAAAGTCAAGATAGGAGGAGGGTAGAGAATTCAGGATCGCATCCTTATCGAGTTGCTCGTGCAAGGGACATCCGAGCTTGCCCAATCGTTCGATCATCTCAATCATTTACAATACATGATCAGTGATTGAATCGCCATTCCATATTTTGGCATCGTAGATGGCACAAGATACTTTGTACGGCTCCATATCGTCTGGCGTGCCGAAAGATTCCTTCAACTTTTGAAGGATCCGGTCTGGCTGGGCCTCCTCGAATTTGCATCTGAACTCGTCGTTCATCATCGCCAACATTATACTTCAGATAGTAGTCCAATCAGAAACCCACATCAAATAAGTTTCCCTGACCGAACTCCGAGTATTGGCAGGAGGGATTTTGGGTGCTGGATCCGTTATCACATAAAGGATCCGCTTGTGCTCTAGGACTATCATCAATTTTTGATACCAGCTATCGAAATTAGGACCCTTTAACTTCTCGCTATCAAGAAGTGATCGGAGCGAAAGGTTTGAAGACATTTGAAGGAAAATTAAACCAAAAGACTTGGAATTTAGTCTAAAGGTCCCTCCCACTAAATTTTTCAGATTCGGAGCCTCTAACTCTAATCTGTGAAATCATCATTTCATAGTGGGTACTAAAATCCAATAGACCATGTATGAGCCCTACTTTAGCTAGCTTACCCATACATACCTAAAGGTAGGTTCTCTAACCAATTACTTCCCTAAGCAACTTTCAGTAATAAATTTGGCCCCACAGAACCCCCAATCGGCCTTGGGGCCTCCTATTGCAGATCTTTGGTTAGGTACAACCATCAGTATGACAAATTTGATGCTTCCAACTAACGAATGACCAAAGCCTGACTTTGGCCGGCCCACCTGATCACCTTTAAGAAGGTTGCACTAAACCATCATCTATGGGAGAGTAATCCCAGTAACCGGATGTACACCCGTTCTTTGGAACTGTCGATGTACACCAAGCTAAAGGACTCTGATGGGGCACGGGATAGGGATAGGATCGTCGGCGAGCTAAGAAGTCACCGAAGATTAGGGTATCCTATTTTTTTTTTTTTTATTTTCTGATTTCTTTATGGTGGTGACGAAGGAAAAATAGGGATGGAGGATAACGAGGATGGACTACCACGAACCCTGAAACCCACTCTCACAGAGAGACTTCACACCTCTAGGGCATTATACCTGCCACCCACCTCACTACATGCAGTCTAGGGTATCTCACCTACCACCCATCTCACTACACGCGGAGCCTAGGGTATTTCACCTGCCACCCAGGTCACTCCTGGAGCCATGAGGGGGATTTCAAAGAACGTGGAGGAAAACGAAGATGGGGGGATAACTAGGGCATCACGCCCCTACGATGTCCCGAAGGACAAAGACAACATCAACACCCGCAGGTGAAGAC
Organism: Areca catechu; assembly: GCA_021397845.1. Taxonomy (NCBI): domain Eukaryota; kingdom Viridiplantae; phylum Streptophyta; class Magnoliopsida; order Arecales; family Arecaceae; genus Areca; species Areca catechu. The sequence goes on along the minus strand of CM038044.1, from coordinate 80,957,509 downwards.
ATAATGGGCCATAGCCCTGAACAACAATAGCCAAACCAACTGACAAACCAAATCCCAAAAATTCAATTTCTTCTCCCCTTTTTACAATAGGAATGAGGGGTTATTTATAAGCTCCATAACCCTCATTTGAATTTGAATACAAGATAGGGATAACTCAAATTTAAATACAAGATAGGATAAGATAAGCCTATCCATATCTCAATCATAACCAACAAAATCCTAATTTAAATTTCAAATAAAAGATAGGATAAGATAAGCCTATCCATATCTCAATCATAACCAACAAAATCCTAATTTAAATTTCAAATAAAAGATAAATCCTAAATTTATTTTTCAAATTTATTTGCTGCTCCGAAATTTGTGCTGCTCCGAGATTCGTGCAGGATGATGTCCCCATCATTCTCCTGAGGTGGGGAGAACTCGACTCCGTCGAGTCAAGCTCAGCGGGGTTTGCGCTCTGCTGGGTTGTATGTGAACTCGGAGGTATCAAGACCATACTTTTCCCTCATCCTCTGGCTCCACGCATCATTCCTGCTCTGATACCAAGTTGATGGGGCACGGGATAGGGATAGGATCGTCGGCGAGCTAAGAAGTCGCCGAAGATTAGGGTATCCTATTTTTTTTTCTATTTTCTGATTTCTTTATGGTGGTGACGAAGGAAAAAAATAGGGATGGAGGATAACGAGGATGGACTACCACGAACCCTGAAACCCACTCTCACAGAGAGACTTCACACCTCTAGGGCATTATACCTACCACCCACCTCACTACATGCAGTCTAGGGTATCTCACCTACCACCCATCTCACTACACGCGGAGCCCAGGGTATTTCACCTGCCACCCAGGTCACTCCTGGAGCCATGAGGGGGATTTCAAAGAATGTGGAGGAAAACGAAGATGGGGGGATAACTAGGGCATCACGCCCCTACGATGTCCCGAAGGACAAAGACAACATCAACACCCGCAGGTGAAGACATAATGGGCCATAGCCCTGAACAACAACAGCCAAACCAACTGACAAACCAAATCCCAAAAATTCAATTTCTTCTCCCCTTTTTACAATAGGAATGAGGGGTTATTTATAAGCTCCATAACCCTCATTTGAATTTGAATACAGGATAGGGATAACTCAAATTTAAATACAAGATAGGATAAGATAAGCCTATCCATATCTCAATCATAACCAACAAAATCCTAATTTAAAATTCAAATAAAAGATAGGATAAGATAAGCCTATCCATATCTCAATCATAACCAACAAAATCCTAATTTAAATTTCAAATAAAAGATAAATCCTAAATTTATTTTTCAAATTTATTTGCTGCTCCGAAATTTGTGCTGCTCCGAGATTCGTGCAGGATGATGTCCCCATCATTCTCCTGAGGTGGGGAAAGCAGGGGGTGTCGACACAGAAAAGAGTTGGGAAGAAGAAACGTACCCTAATCCGTCTAGGCTCTGATACCAAGTTGATGGGGCACGGGATAGGGATAGGATCGTCGGCGAGCTAAGAAGTCGCCGAAGATTAGGGTATCCTATTTTTTTTTCTATTTTCTGATTTCTTAATGGTGGTGACGAAGGAAAAAAATAGGGATGGAGGATAACGAGGATGGACTACCACGAACCCTAAAACCCACTCTCACAGAGAGACTTCACACCTCTAGGGCATTATACCTGCCACCCACCTCACTACATGCAGTCTAGGGTATCTCACCTACCACCCATCTCACTACACGCGGAGCCCAGGGTATTTCACCTGCCACCCAGGTCACTCCTGGAGCCATGAGGGGGATTTCAAAGAACGTGGAGGAAAACGAAATGGGGGGATAACTAGGGCATCACGCCCCTACGATGTCCTGAAGGACAAAGACAACATCAACACCCGCAGGTGAAGACATAATGGGCCATAGCCCTGAACAACAACTGCCAAACAAACTGACAAACCAAATCCCAAAAAATTCAATTTCTTCTCCCTTCTTACAATAGGAATGAGGGGTTATTTATAAGCTCCATAACCCTCATTTGAATTTGAATACAGGATAGGGATAACTCAAATTTAAATACAAGATAGGATAAGATAAGCCTATCCATATCTCAATCATAACCAACAAAATCCTAATTTAAATTTCAAATAAAAGATAGGATAAGATAAGCCTATCCATATCTCAATCATAACCAACAAAATCCTAATTTAAATTTCAAATAAAAGATAAATCCTAAATTTATTTTTCAAATTTATTTGCTGCTCCGAAATTTGTGCTGCTCCGAGATTCGTGCAGGATGATGTCCCCATCATTCTCCTGAGGTGGGGAGAACTCGACTCCGTCGGCGACAACTTCTGGATCGGCTGCAGGCGACGGAGACGGTCTTCACGAGCGATGGTAGCAGGGGGTGTCAACATAGAAAAGAGTAGGGAAGAAGAAACGTACCCTAATCCGTCTAGGCTCTGATACCAAGTTGATGGGGCACGGGATAGGGATAGGATCATCGGCGAGCTAAGAAGTCACCGAAGATTAGGGTATCCTATTTTTTTTTTCTATTTTCTGATTTCTTTATGGTGGTGACGAAGGAAAAAAAAATAGGGATGGAGGATAACGAGGATGGACTACCACGAACCCTGAAACCCACTCTCACAGAGAGACTTCACACCTCTAGGGCATTATACCTGCCACCCACCTCACTACATGCAGTCTAGGGTATCTCACCTACCACCCATCTCACTACACGCGGAGCCCAGGGTATTTCACCTGCCACCCAGGTCACTCCTGGAGCCATGAGGGGGATTTCAAAGAACGTGGAGGAAAACGAAATGGGGGGATAACTAGGGCATCACGCCCCTACGATGTCCCGAAGGACAAAGACAACATCAACACCCGCAGGTGAAGACATAATGGGCCATAGCCCTGAACAACAACTGCCAAACAAACTGACAAACCAAATCCCAAAAATTCAAACATAATGAGCCCCTGGCCGGACGTGAGTTTTTTAGATTGAAGTTTGGATAAGCCATTGCACTTGTTTGATTAGGTTCTGTTTTCTGAAAATTTATATCTGTTTACTGTAATCCGTCTGCAGCTCCAAATAAAAGTCACCAATTTTTTATTAAAATATTTTTTTTCTTATTCCTTTTTAAGTCTGTTATCATCATATTAAATTTCATCATCAGAAAAAAATTATAAAAAAAATAAAAATTTCTGCAGTTCGACACTGTCATTAGGGTTATGTTCTGTCCTTTTTATTTATCTTCATTTGTAGGATCTGCTTAGATTAGTATAGATTTTAGTTTTAAAATTCCTTTCATCTACATTGAAACATGTAAGTTAGGAATCCTTTGTGAATTTTTCAGAATTTTTGGACATTTTTTTCATCACGTTTTCCACACCACTTTCAAATTGCAACACACTTCTGCAGCACCTTTGCATTTCATTCATCTCATGAGAAATCAAATTAAGGGCATCAATTTGACATAGGGTCAGGGTTTCATCACCTGTCCCTAGCCCAAAAATCACCAACCAGCATATCGATCCCAGCCCGTTAATTAAAATTGAGTAGAACGTTAATTGCCCTAGTGGGTTAGGGACACCAACAAGTTGGGTTCAGGTTAGGGTCAAGTTAACTGTGTCAGCTAATTGGTGTGTGCTTACTGGCTTGGTGTCTAGGATTGGTGCATCAGGGCTTGTGATTTGGTCCGCCTACCTGGCCAATCTCAGATTGGTGTCTAAGGTTGGCAATCAGGGACCTACACTCCCCTCCACCTACCTGGCTAAGTCCCATAAGTACTACTAGCTAGTTGGTTCACTTAATTAGACTTCTAATTTGTGCTCTAGGTCTAGGAAACCTTAGCTCGAGCTTGAGTCTACTTGCATGCATGAAAACTAGATCAGGAGCCTCATATTCACCAGTCTAGACCCAGTCCAGTGTAGCCATGGACCCGAATCTTGAAACCACGTTAAGAGGCCTAAATGATCTAATGGCCCAATTGAACCAAATGCTGGCTAAACAATTTTCCTTAGACCAACCAACTCCTACTATCCCATTAGCTCATATGAATGATAGGAGTAAGAACCCTGAAGTACAAGTTGAGTTCATGAATACTCAAGACTTAGGGTATCCTCAAACTGAAGGGCTAGGGAAGGAAGAAGGCAAATTTGAACCTAGTAAATATATGTATGAGACCGACATAAGTTTAATAGATGAAAATGAAGGGGAAGACTGTGAAGAGAACAACTTTAGTACCTTACCTGAAAACCTTTAGAAAGGATTATTGAGCCTAGAAAACATTTTAGTGATGACTTGGTTCCCGTAAGACAATGCCCTCAGGAAGAACCCAATACTTTAGCTTCGACACAAGAACTCCTTCAGGTACCTGAGAAGAACCCAATCATTATTCTAGAAGACTTTCCTGATGACCTTCAACTACCTAGAAGCATGCTGCCTATAGATCAAAATTCTAATCTTAAGGTCATCATGAGTAGCCAAGGTCTGTTTCAAGATTCCCCTAAATTATCCCAAGTCTCGGATTCCTATTTCCTGCCTTTCCCTGAGTCTTATCATAATTTTAGAGCCATTAAGTTTCATTTTGATGAGATTACTAGGATGCATGAGCTTTTAAAGCCTATTCCTTTTGCTACCTACTTTTGGAAAACCTTATGGCATTTACTAGGAACCCATGGTAAATTCTCATGTGCATACCAGACCAGGGTCAAACCTAGAGAGTCAATAATCTATTAGGTTTAGGTCCTAGAAAGTCCAATAAAATTCCTCTCAATAAGGATGCCTAGTTCAGTCTGCATTTTGTAAGTGCTTGTGTAAATTTCTAAGTTTGCTGAATCTTTCGCACAGCATGTCACAAATTTGCATAAAGAAATTGAACATATTTCCGAGTGTCCACCACCAACCCTACTTGAGCGGAGAGAGAGAATTGAGAGAATCCTATGAACTTATTTCCAAGTGTCCACCACCAACCCTACCTGAGTGGAGAGAGAGGATTGAGAAGAAATTGAATTTTTGGGATTTGGTTTGTCAGTTTGTTTGGCAGTTGTTGTTCAGGGCTATGGCCCATTATGTCTTCACCTGCGGGTGTTGATGTTGTCTTTGTCCTTCGGGACATCGTAGGGGCCAAGATGATGCGGCAATGCATATGATTAGTGATTTGATTCGTGTTTGTAGAGCAATGAAACCTAATTAGACTAGCATTGTACTCATCATAATAAGTCTTAAGGATTACATGAAAAGGGACTATTACATGATTAGACACAATCCTAAAAATAAGAAGGAAGAAGATCTAGACAATAGGGGCTAATGATTGAGGACTTGCCTTGTTGAGCTTTCCAACCTTCTAATGATTTCAAACCTTGAAACTACCGATGCTCTGGACTGGAGAACTCGGATAACAGAGATCAGAACGCTGGGCTTGGGCTTCAGCTTGTTGGTTCATTGTCAAGGGGAACCTTGTTCACAACTCAAAGACTTCGAAGGACCCTGCAATGAAGATCAAAAGTTAAGGAAGAAGAAAGCAGGCATATGGAAGGGATGGAATAATTTATGAGCAAGGAAGGAAGTCTGAGATGGTTTGGCCGACTCCAATGTATCCTTCTTGAACTTGGCGTTGGATGGCTTGGAGAAGAAAGTAGATTCGAGTGGGGGAAAGGGGGCTTAGGAACAATCACTCAAAGAAATAATATAAGACTACAACTTCAACTTCAACTTCATTTTTTCATTCATCTCATCAAAAATCAATCACAATGGCACCCCGACACGCCTTAGGAGATCCCCGTGGAATGGGAGGAGAGGGTGTTTAAACCCTACTTTCTCCTAAGACCGGACGGCCTGGTAACGCCCCCGATCCAAGTACTTCAAGGACTTAATGCTATGCAATCAGGAACTTATTCTACCATGCTCTGATACCAAGAAAAAAAATATTTCAATAAAAAATTAGTGACTTGCCTTTGAAGTTGCAGGCGGATTACAGTCAGCCTACAGAAAATACAGCAAGCAGAAAAACAGAACGTGACCAATGCAAAATTCACAAATGAAATCTAAAAAGTCCTTTGGCTTTCCAAGATCAGTTTTATGATCCAATTCCTAGAGGACCCCACCCTAGTCAAACCATCGAGCCCAACCCAAGGAGATTCCATCATGAGCCTAACTATGAACCCAATGTCAGGAGACCCACCCCAATTCACTTTGATCAAGATGACCGAACCATGAAGAACATTAGGCTAGAAGCTCCCACCTTTGATGGAATTTTAGATCCAAAGATCTACATTGATTGGGAAGGTGAGATGGACCAGTATTTTGACTGGTTTGAGATGAGTGAAGAGCGCAAGTGTAAGTTTGCAAAGCTTAAACTTGTGCGCCAAGCTAGGTTATATTGGGGAAACATTGAGAGACTCACTAGATAGAGAGGTGATGTGCCCATAGTGACCTGGCGAGCTATGAAACTTAGGCTTAGGGAGAAATACCTTCCTATGTCCTACCACCAAAGACTCCTAGATCAATGGCAAAGACTTACTCAAGGAAATAGGAGTGTCGCAGAGTACATAGCGAAGTTTGACGAATTCGTTATGAGGTGCAATGTTGATGAATCTGAGTCGGTGACCTTGTCTAGATTTAGAGCCGGATTGAGGGAAGAAATTCAAAGAGAATTGTTCATGCGAGAGGTACATGACCTAGAATTTGCCTATCAAATAGCTAGGGATGCTGAGAGATTCCATAGAGGTCCAGTCTATCGTAGGCCCGAAGCCCCTAGGACTAGTGCACCTTATCAGCAGTCAGGATCCAATCAGCCTAGATTCAACCGACCCAATCCTAATGTGCCTGTGACCCGTAGAGATGACAAGGGAAAAACACCTGAGACCCAAAGAACTCCAAACGCATGTTTCAAGTGTAACAAAGTGGGTCACTATTCTAGCAACTGTCCTAATAGAGCCCTACACATAGGCGAAGTAGAAGAGGAAGCCGTAGAATCCCAAGGTGAATTTGAGGAGGAAGTATACCAGGCAGATGAGAACTTGGCTGAAGAGTATGAGGATGAGGAAGTCCTGGTAGATCAAGATCTGTTAGGAGTGGTTAGGTGTATTCTTACCCAAGCTAAAACCCAAGAAGATTGGCGTAGGACTAGCATCCTACAGACATTCATTAAGATAGGTGAGAAAGTATGCAAAGTCATTTTAGATAGCGGTAGCTGTGTCAATGCCATATCCACCAACACAGTTAAAAACCTAGGATTGCCCACCGTACCCCATCCTAATCCCTATAAGGTATCCTGGATAGACTCAACCACGATTTCCATTAAGTCTAGGTGCCTAGTAACCATTCAGTTCCAATCTTACCTGGAGAAAGTATGGTGTGATGTACTTCCAATGGGAGTAAGTAGCATAATTTTAGGCCGACCATGGTTGTACGATCTTGACGTAACACTCTATGGTCGTTCTAATTCATGCTCGTTTACTCATAATGGAAAGAAGATTGTAATCCATTCTTCTCCACCTAAGAACCCCATTAAGAGAGGATCAAGCCAATTGAGTGATAAGAAAAAGGGGATAAATGTGATCACTGCTAGAGAAATGGAGAAAGAAATTAGCAATGGGTCACCTGTTTGGATTTTAACCATTAAGGATCATCAAGAACCTCTTTCAAAAGAACAACCTCAAGAAGTCAGTCAAGTGCTAGGGGCGTTTGATAACCCAAAAGGCATGACTACCCATTCAAATAACCCGTCCTTAGTTCCCCACCTCAGGAGAATGATGGGGACATCATCCTGCACGAATCTCGGAGCAGCACAAATTTCGGAGCAGCAAATAAATTTGAAAAATAAATTTAGGATTTATCTTTTATTTGAAATTTAAATTAGGATTTTGTTGGTTATGATTGAGATATGGATAGGCTTATCTTATCCAATCTTTTATTTGAAATTTAAATTAGGATTTTGTTGGTTATGATTGAGATATGGATAGGCTTATCTTATCCTATCTTGTATTTAAATTTGAGTTATCCCTATCCTGTATTCAAATTCAAATGAGGGTTATGGAGCTTATAAATAACCCCTCATTCCTATTGTAAAAAGGGGAGAAGAAATTGAATTTTTGGGATTTGGTTTGTCAGTTGGTTTGGCTGTTGTTGTTCAGGGCTATGGCCCATTATGTCTTCACCTGCGGGTGTTGATGTTGTCTTTGTCCTTCGGGACATCGTTTGGGCGTGATGCCCTAGTTATCCCCCCATCTTCGTTTTCCTCCACATTCTTTGAAATCCCCCTCATGGCTCCAGGAGTGACCTGGGTGGCAGGTGAAATACCCTGGGCTCCGCGTGTAGTGAGATGGGTGGTAGGTGAGATACCCTAGACTGCATGTAGTGAGGTGGGTGGTAGGTATAATGCCCTAGAGGTGTGAAGTCTCTCTGTGAGAGTGGGTTTCAGGGTTCGTGGTAGTCCATCCTCGTTATCCTCCATCCCTATTTTTTTCCTTCATCACCACCATAAAGAAATCAGAAAATAGAAAAAAAAATAGGATACCCTAATCTTCGGCGACTTCTTAGCTCGCCGACGATCCTATCCCTATCCCATGCCCCATCAACTTGGTATCAGAGCCTAGACGGATTAGGGTACGTTTCTTCTTCCCAACTCTTTTCTGTGTCGACACCCCCTGCTTTCCCCACCTCAGGAGAATGATGGGGACATCATCCTGCACGAATCTCGGAGCAGCATAAATTTCGGAGCAGCAAATAAATTTGAAAAATAAATTTAGGATTTATCTTTTATTTGAAATTTAAATTAGGATTTTGTTGGTTATGATTGAGATATGGATAGGCTTATCTTATCCTATCTTTTATTTGAATTTTAAATTAGGATTTTGTTGGTTATGATTGAGATATGGATAGGCTTATCTTATCCTATCTTGTATTTAAATTTGAGTTATCCCTATCCTGTATTCAAATTCAAATGAGGGTTATGGAGCTTATAAATAACCCCTCATTCCTATTGTAAAAAGGGGAGAAGAAATTGAATTTTTGGGATTTGGTTTGTCAGTTGGTTTGGCTGTTGTTGTTCAGGGCTATGGCCCATTATGTCTTCACCTGCGGGTGTTGATGTTGTCTTTGTCCTTCGGGACATCGTAGGGGCGTGATGCCCTAGTTATCCCCCCATCTTCGTTTTCCTCCACATTCTTTGAAATCCCCCTCATGGCTCCAGGAGTGACCTGGGTGGCAGGTGAAATACCCTGGGCTCCGCGTGTAGTGAGATGGGTGGTAGGTGAGATACCCTAGACTGCATGTAGTGAGGTGGGTGGTAGGTATAATGCCCTAGATGTGTGAAGTCTCTCTGTGAGAGTGGGTTTCAGGGTTCGTGGTAGTCCATCCTCGTTATCCTCCATCCCTATTTTTTTCCTTCGTCACCATCATAAAGAAATCAGAAAATAGAAAAAAAAATAGGATACCCTAATCTTCGGCGACTTCTTAGCTCGCCGACGATCCTATCCCTATCCCGTGCCCCATCAGACTCATTACTAACCTACTTAATGGGAGGCTAAGATACCATCAACTCATTGACGTAGTCTTTTTTAGGACCTAATAATTTTAGAGGATTTTAATTAAATTATGACAGAAGAATAGAGAGAAGAACATGGATCAACCTCCCACTGATCAAATCAATTCTCAGGAGGGTTGAATTAAATTCAACAAGTTGGTCCATGGGCACCTAAAGATCAGATAGGCTGATCAACTTGGATGACATGGGTTAACTCGAATTAATAAGCTCTTCTAATCCATTCTGGTTGATCGGATTAGCCAGGTAGGTGAGATCATGGGTGAGTATCCACCATTAACCATCTTTCCTAGATACCAACCAAGTTGGCCAGGAAGGAGGTAGCCTCATATAGCCATGATCAAAAATGCCAAACCTGCCTAGACACCAATTAATTTACCAGACTCGATTAGACCAGCCTAAGAACTCGAGCTTACCACAGAGCCACTAATTATATCCATTTTAGAAGAATGGACTAATCCATCTAACTATTAGATAGATACTAAAGAGAAGGTCCTTAATCAACATTTGATTAGTTCTCTTAAGTCCAATTCAATTACCTTTGGTCTAACCCAATAAACGGACTCAATCTGACATCTAACCCAATTAACCCGGATGGCTTATTCAAATGACATTAGATTTCATAAACCCTAATTTGGCTTGTCATTTAATTAATCTTTCAATTCATAATTGTTAGATTAAAAGCCAACTTTTAATTAAAACATTTTTAATTGAATTCATGTAAAACCCTTTACATCTTTTATGCATCATATCTAGTCCTATCATATCATTTATAATATTGCAAGCCTTAACAATTTTAGACATGCCAATGTAAAATCATGTATTAGGATTAAAACATTTTTAATACCATAGGTTTCCTTTAAGGATCCTTCTGAAAAGGCCAACATAGATGAACTGCCTCGTGCCACAGAAACTTAGGGGTTTTAAACCCTGATTAATTTCTATGGACACACGGCCATGGTGAAGGTCTCAACTAGGTTCCTAAAAGTAATTTCTAATCTAGATACATATCCAAAACAACAATACATGCATTCATGATATGCTACACAGGAAACCTGTGGCTCTGATACCACTGAAGGAAAACCAGTACATCGGATGCCTACTCTAGGCACGTTATACTAGAGAGTAGGTATTGCATAATTAAAATTTTTAAGCATGCATACAGAAAAACCTACTCATGCACAGGATCTAACATAAACATGATGCATGTAATTAATACACAAGCATGTATAGGCAAATGCAATAATTATAAACAACATGATAAAATCCAGATCTAAATATGCATGATAACAAAAAGTAAATAACATACCTTATAGAGCTTCTTTTAACAGCAAATCAAATCTGGAAATAGCAAGAAGAAGAGAAGATTAGTCCAATCTCTCAAGGTGTCCAAATGTCCACCCTCTAGAATATCCACACGTGGGCTCTCGCTGATCCAACTCCCAGAAGGATGCTAGTCCTCCGGGAATCAATGAACAAGTCACAAAAATATGGAGTAGGGAATATTAAACGGATCTTCATGCACGGTCTTCTCCAAGACTGCACAAACTCCACCAAAAGCACACACAAAAGAAAAACTCTCTCACATATTGCTAATAATGCTCTCTGCTCCTCTCTCTATCTAATCCCCTGTTTCATCTCATCCCCACCAAACGGACAACCTTCAATCAAGAAAAACAAAAGGCTGAGAAAACCTGTGAAGGCATGGACTGAGAGAAAACGAAGATGTGCAGGGAAGAAGACCGTGAAAACAGGGATTGAGATAAAAACCACCATGAAAATAGGGAAATCAATGTGAGAGGTGTTAGATAAAATCCAAACTCTTTTGAATAGGCTTTTGATCGGATTAAAACAACTGGGAACCACTACTGGAAGAGAACAAAAGAGGCTAATGTTGGGTTCGGTGACCAGTGCGGAAGTGTGGATTTCAAAAACTTTATGAAATCAGGTCCGAACCCTAATCCCAAAATCTCCTTATTAGCAATTAAAACTTATGACTACATGCATGTCCAAATTTAAACACAGTTTAGATACTAACCTCAGATCGCTATATCCAATCTGATGTAGAAATAAACTCCAAATGGAGTAACCTTTTGAACACACCAGGCGTCCACTTGTCCGCCCTCCGATGGTGATCCACACGGGCAGATGATCAAGACAGTGACTCCTCAATTTGGGTTCCTTCCAATCAAGTTCTACCCCAAGAACTTGATATATGGGCTATTGGCTAGGACACCTTTAGCCAAACAGGGACTAAAACTTTCTCTCTTACCCTTCTCCCAGTTTTTGGCAGTTCTGGCCTCTTAAGACACTCTTGTCTTAAGAATAAGCCCTTGTCCTAAAATGAGACAAGGCTTGTCTTGGAGGGAGAAGAAGATTAAGACAAAGTTGTCTTAATGTAAGAAAGAAGAAAAGAGGCGCCTTCTTCCTTTACCGTCGGAGAGTTTCTCTCTCTGACTCTCCTTCTGTTCTGAGATTCGACAGAGCCTGGGCTCTGTAAAGGAATCAAAGAAGAAAGAGAGGAGGGGGAAACAGTCTTCTAGAGAGGGAGAAGGAAAGAGAAGCAAGGCTTCGCCGTAGAAAATCTGGAATGGATTTTTACGGTGAAGCCTTCTTCTTAAATAGGCGACAGAGAGGCGCCTTCTCCTTCTGAAAAATCCTCTCACGCCCCTCTCTCCCTTCTCACGTCTTCTCTCTTTGACTCACGGCCCTTGGGATTAATCTCACGGCCTTTGGGATTAATCTCACGGCCTTTGGGATGGACAGACGCGAAGAGGGATCGAGAAAAACTCAGAAGGGCGCGCGCAGAGAAAAGAGTCGCGCCCCTTCGGAGTTTTTTTTTTTTTTTTTTTCTTTTCACCATAATTCCCATTTTGAAGAGTCCACGCCTAGGTGGACTCTGATCCACGCCTCATCAGCCAAAAGACGCTGTTCCCTTCTTTCTTTTCACGCAAAAACGCGATTTGGAGAGAGTCCACGCGCGTGTGGACTCTTCTCCTTGCGCGCGCGCGTGGGAAGAGAGGGGGAGGGGTTTTAGGCGATGTGGGAAAGGGGTTTAGCCTCTTAGGTTAGCCCAATTGCTAGCCTATTGTTAGCCCAACGTTTTAAATCTTCAATTAGATTCAAACTGGAATGAATTTGGATCTAAAAAAGACCAAATCGGAACCCTAACTCGAATCCGATTCAAGTAGAAGTCATGGTTTGCAACACATGCTAGTGTGTTCATCTGCAAATGAGATTTAATTCCAAATTAAATCCTTGATTATCTGTCCTAAGTGTGTGACCCATTGGGTTCCATACTTAGCCAGCAGTGGGTCCGAGTGCAAGTTGACCTAATCTGATCAGAACTCATTCTAATCGATTTAGGTCAAATCGAGCTAACTCGAGTCAGTCAATTAGGACTCCTCCTAATTAGTGATCCAATTAAACCATTTAATTTGATCAACCCACAAGACAAGATTGACGTCTAGCAACGTGTCATGTCTACCCGGAAGATATGGAAATTCTGGTGTAATTCCAAAACTACCCTTCAGTGGAAAGTTCCCGTACAATTCGATCCTTCAATCATCTTGCATCCCGAATATAACTATGGATATGGAATCATGTCAAATCCAGTTTATACTCATTCCCAGCTCAGTCATACACTAATGATTCAATTAATTCGATATTAGAAATCATTTCTAATATCTGTACTTTGATCAAAGATTTCCTGAATCATCATCTGACCTAATTTGGCTGGATGCAATCTCCTCCTACTAGGAGTGATCAATTCCTTGTTGACCTACTCATTACCTTCATATACAATTCACCATACCCAGCATCAACCTCGTGCATGACCCAGTGTCATGATTGAGATTGAACCAAAGCATGGGTTCATGTACATAAGGTATTATGGCAGTCTCAGGTCATAGGACTACTTGTACAACTCCCACTATGTGAAACATCTATTGACATGCAGCTAAGGCTCCATTAGATGTTCTCAAACTGGATCTATTCAGTGGACTCATTCACTAATGAGCACCCACATCCTTGTATTAGTGTCCTACACAAATGACTGTGAGAGCAGTCACCCTTTTCAGCATACATAGGATGTGCCAGTCTTACCGGAAACCCTGATCCCCAACTCAGGGTTCCTATGACTAGGAATATTCTAGATTAGGGTTTTAAGGCCTTAGATCTCACTGGTATGATCTCATCATAGCCCTACAACCATAGCCCTAATCTATGGGGTTCATCATATAATGACACAGCGAATGATAAAAAATTATTGCCTTTATTAATTTGTCAATTTACAATGGTCTGGGAGATGCAGACATTGGCTTATAGGGCATAATCCTTTCAATCTCCCACTTGCACTAAAGCCAATCGCTCTTATTCTTTAACCCCATACAATCGAGGTGGCGATCAAACTCCTGCTGTGGTAGAGCCTTAGTGAACGGGTCTGCTATGTTGTTCTTTGTATCTACTCTATTGATGCAGACTTCTTGTCTTTCGATTATCTCTCGGACAAGATGGAAGCGTCTCAGAATGTGCTTGGACTTGTGATGGGCTCTCGGTTCCTTAGCTTGAGCAACTGCTCCAGTGTTATCACAATAGAGTGGCACCGGGTTCTCAATCTCAGGAACTACTCCCAACTCTGTGATGAATTTCTTCATCCAGACAGCTTCCTTGGCGGCTTCACTGACAGCTATGTACTCTGCCTCGGTAGTTGAGTCAGCTACAGTCTGCTGTTTAGTGCTCTTCCAACTTACTGCTCCACCATTCAAGGTAAAGACATACCCTGAAATGGATTTACTATCATCTGGGTCTGATTGAAAACTAGAGTCTGAATAGGCTTCTAGTTTAAGATCAGATCCTCCGTATATAAGAAAAATATCCTTAGTCCTTCTCAGGTACTTAAGAATATTTTTCACAGCCTTCCAGTGATCCTCTCCTGGATTAGCCTGAAATCTACTGGCTACACCCAAGGCATATGCCACATCAGGCCTAGTACATAACATAGCATACATAATCGACCCTATAGCCGAAGCATAAGGTATAGAACTCATTCTATTTCTTTCTTCAGGTGTCTTAGGAGACATCCTCTTAGAAAGACGTATGCCATGACCAATAGGTAAGTAACCTCTTTTACTTTCCTCCATGCTAAATCTCTTTAGCACCTGGTTAATGTACCTAGACTGGGACAAGCCAAGCATCCTTCTTGATCTATCTCTATAGATCTTTATACCCAGTATATAGGATGCTTCTCCCAAGTCTTTCATGGAAAACTGTTTCGATAACCACACTTTGACTGATTGTAACATTGGGATATCATTCCCAATAATAAGTATATCATCAACATATAGAACTAAGAAAACTATGGCACTCCCACTAGTCTTCTTGTACACACAAGGTTCATCCTCATTTTTGAAAAACTCAAATTCTTTGACTGTTTTATCAAATCGGATGTTCCAACTCCTGGATGCTTGCTTTAATCCATAAATGGATTTCTTTAGCCTACATACCTGATTAGGTTTAGTTTCCAAGACAAAACCTTCTGGTTGTGACATATAAACCTCTTCCTCAAGGAAACCATTGAGGAATGCAGTTTTTACATCCATTTGCCAGATCTCATAATCATGATATGCTGCTATAGCAAGCATAATCCGAATGGATTTGAGCATGGCAACAGGGGAAAATGTTTCATCATAATCTATTCCCTGTTTTTGTCTGAAACCCTTAGCCACCAATCTGGCTTTATAAGTTTCAACTTGGCCATCTGCCCCAATCTTCCTTTTATAGACCCATTTACACCCAATAGGGTTAATACCCTCTGGTGCATCAACCAAAGACCATACTTGGTTGACATACATGGAGTCCATCTCGGATCTCATGGCTTCCAGCCATTTGTCTGAGTCTCTACTCATGACTGCTTCCGTATAGGTTAGAGGCTCATCATTTTGAATGATTTGGGCTTCATTATTTTCAATTATGAACCCATACCTCTCAGGTGCCTGTCGCACCCTATCAGACCTACGGATAGGAGTGTGTTCAGGTTCTATATTAACTATGTTGTTACTTGACTGAGAAGTGTCTATTTGTTGAATCTCATTAAGTTCGATATTTCTACCAGTGCCCTTTTGTAGGATAAATTCCTTTTCCATAAAAGTGGCATGCCTACTGACCAAAACTTTTTGTTCAGTAGGGTGGTAGAACACATATCCTATACTATCTCTAGGATATCCGAGAAATAGACATTTGTCTGCTCTAGCATCTAGTTTATGTCCAAAATTCCTTTTTACATAGGCTGGACATCCCCATATCTTAATATACTTAAGATTGGGCTTCTTACTTCTCCATAATTCATATGGAGTGCTAGAGACAGTTTTAGATGGTACTCTATTCAAGATATGTGTTGCTGTTTCCAAAGCATATCCCCAGAAAGAAAAAGGTAACTCCGTGAAGCACATCATGGACCGTACCATATCCAATAAAGTACGATTCCTCCTTTCAGCAACACCATTTAATTGTGGTGTGTAAGGAGGAGTCCATTCAGAGATGATCCCCTTATCTTTAAGGTGATCAAGAAACTCAGTGGATAAATATTCACCTCCTCTATCTGATCGGAGGATCTTTATACTTTTTCCTGTCTGTTTCTCTACTATACTTTGATACTCTAAGAATTTTTCAAAAGCATCGGACTTATGTTTCATTAGATACACAAATCCATACCTTGAAAAATCATCAGTAAATGTGATGAAGTATGAGTATCCACCATAGGCTTGAGTTGTCATAGGCCCACATACATCTGTGTGTATGAGTCCTAATAACTCTTTTGTCCTTTCTCCATGTCCACTAAATGGAGTCTTGGTCATCTTACCCATGAGACATGATTCACAAGTTCCTAATGACTCATAGTCATAAGGATCAAAGAAATTTTCTTTGTACAACTTGTTAATCTTAGTCTCACTAATATGTCCAAGTCGACAATGCCAAAGTAAGGTATTGTTAACATCATCTCTTTTCCGTTTGTTAGAAACATGAAAAACATTGTCATTAGTGGAAAGAGTTAAGAGACCATTGCAGAATATGCCATAACATATAATTTCATTAGATAAAGAAATTGAGCAGCCACTGCTCATTACATTCATAGTATATCCTTGTTTAAGTAACAAGGGTACAGATATGATATTTCTAATGATTTTTGGCATATAGTAACAATTCCTTAGCTCCAAGATCCTCCCTGAAGGTAACTTCAAAACATAAGTCCCTACAGCTTCTGCTTGGATGGGGTCCCCTCCAGCACCGTAGAGCTCAAAGTTACCTTCCTTCAATACTTTAAGCCCCTGAAGTCCCTGCAATGATTTGCAGATGTTATGACCACAGGCGGTATCCAACACCCAAGTATTTGAAATGGAAGAATCCAATGACAAAATAGTATGAACTTCTTTCATACCTTTTGGTGCCTCTGATGCACCAGGCTTCAAACTTGCAAGGTAAACCTTGCAGTTTCTTTTCCAATGACCCGGCTTGCCACAATGAAAGCAGGTCATCTGTCCGGAGGCCTTCTTTCCTTTCTTCTTCTTAATGCCCCTTTTGGGATTCATCCTCTTATTGGAACCCCTTTTGCCTGTCTTCTTCTTATCCACAAGAAGAACTGGAGCCTTATTTTTCTTTACATGGCTCTCTGCTGTTTTCAACATATTCAACAGCTCAGGCAAGGAAGAATTAAGTTTGTTCATATGGTAATTAAGAACAAACTGTGAAAATGACTCTGGGAGTGATTGCAAGATCAAGTCTTGATTCAACTCCCCATCCATTACAAAACCTAATTGACCTAATCGAGTGATTAGATCAATTATCTTTAATACATGGTCTTGTACTGATGTACCTTCTGTCATCCTTGCACGGAACAACTGCTTAGATATTTCATATCTAGCAGTTCTACTGTGTTCTCCATAAAGCTCTTTTAAATTTAGCAGTATGGAGTTAGTATCCATGCTATCATGCTGCCTCTGTAACTCGTTAGTCATAGAGGCAAGCATAACACATTTGACAGTAAGTGAGTCATTTTGCCACATATTATATGTGGTCTTCTCCTCTTGCGAGGCATCTTCCCTTGGTGGTTCCAAAATCGGGGTATCAAGAATATAGGAAATTCTTTCTTGACTGAGTACTATTTTCAAATTTCTCAGCCAATCAACATAATTCGGCCCAGTCAATTTGTTGGCATCTAAAATACTACGGAGTGAGAGTGAAGAGGCCATTTATCTACATTTAAACAAAGAACGAAAACATAAGCAAACAACCATGAAATGACAACACATAATTAAATTAGGACTTTAATTTAATTATGTCTCCCACTATTTTATCGAGCATCATAACCCTCCATACGATGATCGAGAAAACCTTAATTGATCTTTCTTAGTGGGGTTGAGATCCCAATCCCTCATAAAAGACCTTGTGTGTACACAACAAATCTTATATAAGTTCATAGGTAGGAAAACTCTTTCCAATTGTAAACTGTACAATTCTCAACTTATCTCGGCCTCTAAAATATTAATAGCCTTGTGTATACACAACAAACTATAATATTTTAGTTAAGTAAGACCCTTCATAGCCATGACTTTAATAGTAATACCCTTGTGTGTACACAACAAAATATTACTTTAAATCATGCCATAAACAAATAATTGTATTAGGCCAAAAATTGTGTTAGTCACCATATTAGGTCTTGTGTGTACACAACAAACCTAGTATAGATCGTAACACAATGATGACCTATCATGAAGGAAGGCCAATAATAGTATTTTAACACTAAGCATGTTAGTCAAGAATTAAATCAATCAGATCGGCCAGGCTAGTGGTAGAGATGTGGGGGTCCCCCCGTTGCTTTCCTAGACACCAATTTAAAATTGGCCAGGTCAGTCAACGGAACCAATTAAAAACCACGATTCCCTTTACCTTCCCAGAACCACCTTTCTAGACACCGAAATGACTAATTATCCATCATGACTAATAATGCTTATCGGTTAACTATACTACCACTTAATATAATTTTAAGAGGGGTTCATGCAATGCCAGCACATTCAATTTAAAAGCTATCACATATATTAATACATGCTTTAAACTAAGCAAATATGTGAAATGTGTGCCATCATACTAGGACAACCATTTACCACATAATGGATACACCATTATGCCAGGGCAACCTTATTTCAGTATGATGGCTCCAGGGCTAATCATATCTCTAAGACAATTAGGGTTTCAGTGGAAAACCCTAACTGGTGGCAATCATCAAACTCATGTTCAATCAAAGACATGCACTGTGCATCAATATAAAAACTTTAACATGATACTACATCATGAATTGAACTTCATAAGTATTAATCCTAATAAGGATGCTCTGATACCACTGTTGGGTTCGGTGACCAGTGCGGAAGTGTGGATTTCAAAAACTTTATGAAATCAGGTCCGAACCCTAATCCCAAAATCTCCTTATTAGCAATTAAAACTTATGACTACATGCATGTCCAAATTTAAACACAGTTTAGATACTAACCTCAGATCGCTATATCCAATCTGATGTAGAAATAAACTCCAAATGGAGTAACCTTTTGAACACACCAGGCGTCCACTTGTCCGCCCTCCGATGGTGATCCACACGGGCAGATGATCAAGACAGTGACTCCTCAATTTGGGTTCCTTCCAATCAAGTTCTACCCCAAGAACTTGATATATGGGCTATTGGCTAGGACACCTTTAGCCAAACAGGGACTAAAACTTTCTCTCTTACCCTTCTCCCAGTTTTTGGCAGTTCTGGCCTCTTAAGACACTCTTGTCTTAAGAATAAGCCCTTGTCCTAAAATGAGACAAGGCTTGTCTTGGAGGGAGAAGAAGATTAAGACAAAGTTGTCTTAATGTAAGAAAGAAGAAAAGAGGCGCCTTCTTCCTTTACCGTCGGAGAGTTTCTCTCTCTGACTCTCCTTCTGTTCTGAGATTCGACAGAGCCTGGGCTCTGTAAAGGAATCAAAGAAGAAAGAGAGGAGGGGGAAACAGTCTTCTGGAGAGGGAGAAGGAAAGAGAAGCAAGGCTTCGCCGTAGAAAATCTGGAATGGATTTTTACGGTGAAGCCTTCTTCTTAAATAGGCGACAGAGAGGCGCCTTCTCCTTCTGAAAAATCCTCTCACGCCCCTCTCTCCCTTCTCACGTCTTCTCTCTTTGACTCACGGCCCTTGGGATTAATCTCACGGCCTTTGGGATTAATCTCACGGCCTTTGGGATGGACAGACGCGAAGAGGGATCGAGAAAAACTCAGAAGGGCGCGCGCAGAGAAAAGAGTCGCGCCCCTTCGGAGTTTTTTTTTTTTTTTCTTTCTTTTCACCGTAATTCCCATTTTGAAGAGTCCACGCCTAGGTGGACTCTGATCCACGCCTCATCAGCCAAAAGACGCCGTTCCCTTCTTTCTTTTCACGCAAAAACGCGATTTGGAGAGAGTCCACGCGCGTGTGGACTCTTCTCCTTGCGCGCGCGCGTGGGAAGAGAGGGGGAGGGGTTTTAGGCGATGTGGGAAAGGGGTTTAGCCTCTTAGGTTAGCCCAATTGCTAGCCTATTGTTAGCCCAACGTTTTAAATCTTCAATTAGATTCAAACCGGAATGAATTTGGATCTAAAAAAGACCAAATCGGAACCCTAACTCGAATCCGATTCAAGTAGAAGTCATGGTTTGCAACACATGCTAGTGTGTTCATCTGCAAACGAGATTTAATTCCAAATTAAATCCTTGATTATCTGTCCTAAGTGTGTGACCCATTGGGTTCCATACTTAGCCAGCAGTGGGTCCGAGTGCAAGTTGACCTAATCTGATCAGAACTCATTCTAATCGATTTAGGTCAAATCGAGCTAACTCGAGTCAGTCAATTAGGACTCCTCCTAATTAGTGATCCAATTAAACCATTTAATTTGATCAACCCACAAGACAAGATTGACGTCTAGCAACGTGTCATGTCTACCCGGAAGATATGGAAATTCTGGTGTAATTCCAAAACTACCCTTCAGTGGAAAGTTCCCGTACAATTCGATCCTTCAATCATCTTGCATCCCGAATATAACTATGGATATGGAATCATGTCAAATCCAGTTTATACTCATTCCCAGCTCAGTCATACACTAATGATTCAATTAATTCGATATTAGAAATCATTTCTAATATCTGTACTTTGATCAAAGATTTCCTGAATCATCATCTGACCTAATTTGGCTGGATGCAATCTCCTCCTACTAGGAGTGATCAATTCCTTGTTGACCTACTCATTACCTTCATATACAATTCACCATACCCAGCATCAACCTCGTGCATGACCCAGTGTCATGATTGAGATTGAACCAAAGCATGGGTTCATGTACATAAGGTATTATGGCAGTCTCAGGTCATAGGACTACTTGTACAACTCCCACTATGTGAAACATCTATTGACATGCAGCTAAGGCTCCATTAGATGTTCTCAAACTGGATCTATTCAGTGGACTCATTCACTAATGAGCACCCACATCCTTGTATTAGTGTCCTACACAAATGACTGTGAGAGCAGTCACCCTTTTCAGCATACATAGGATGTGCCAGTCTTACCGGAAACCCTGATCCCCAACTCAGGGTTCCTATGACTAGGAATATTCTAGATTAGGGTTTTAAGGCCTTAGATCTCACTAGTATGATCTCATCATAGCCCTACAACCATAGCCCTAATCTATGGGGTTCATCATATAATGACACAGCGAATGATAAAAAATTATTGCCTTTATTAATTTGTCAATTTACAATGGTCTGGGAGATGCAGACATTGGCTTATAGGGCATAATCCTTTCAGCTAAATCACCATAAAACCCATTTAAATGGTAAAATAGTGAGCAAGGGAAGCCATCAAGTCTTCAAATCAGTGTTTTATTTTCTATGAAATGCTAGGAAAAAAATAGTGTAAATAAACCATGTAATAAAATTGGTTCAACAAAGCCAAAAACATGGTTCAATAAAAGCCCCGGTCCGACCAAACCCAATTAGTAAGAAAATCGGGTCCAGTCCTGGTCTACCAGGAACTGTTCCTGGTTGACCCAAACAAATCATAGTCAAACCAAATTAGACCAGGATGACCAGAAAAAAATCAATGTACGCTCAATTAGATTGTTTGACCTTAATACCGAAATGATTCCCAATCGTTGATCGGCTCTGGGATCATGAAGAAATCATTTATGGCGTGTGACCTCATAGGTTCGAACCTAAATGGTAGCACTAGAACACTTCCAATACCAGCACAAGATACCATCTAGCAATGGGTCCCGGCATCCGGATAGGCCGAAAATGTGAGAGCAATCTATCTAACCTCTGGTATATGGTTACCGTATAATTCATCCCTTTGACCTCCAATGCTCAAGATAACCTAGGGTTACACTGCCAACCCTAACTGAGTCAATCCACAACATGTCTCAACCTCGCAAGTCCAGTGACTCCTCACTAGGACTACCCCGGTCGAGGATTTGATAAATTGAGACACTGCGAGACATTCAATCTAAATAATTTGGACAGGTCAATTCCATCTTGGTCCACCACTGCTCCATAAGTACTTGCCTGTACCCAGAAACCTTCCATCATCGAATTAGAAATCCGGGTAGTCTAGCACCAAAGCACAGGGAGTTGCATGCAAGTTACCATGGTGACCTCAGGTCAGAGGGACACATATACCCATATCCAATCGCGAGCAATCCTTTGGTAGAAAGGAGCTCCACGGAGTCACATTCAATAAGATGTCACACATCCCACTTGCATATCATATCAGTGTCACCACACTCTTTTGGTCGAGAGGACAACCAAATGATGTGAACTACAACAACCTACACTTGATACATTGTCGTCCTGTATAATGTATCCTTTGGTTGTGAACCTTTTAAAAGGACCACTCGATATATCCTCTCTATATCGTAGTCAGTGCAGTCCTAAGGACTTCATCATATAAATAAAGTTCATTATAGGGAAATGAATAATGTGATGAGCTACCAAAATAAAGTTTTATTAATTCATATACAAATTACAATACTGAGCACAACCACCTACAGCCTAGGCGATTGGTTTTGGGACACAATTCCCAACTGGAGATTCATTGCCTTAGCATTGATCTTAGATTGTTTAATATCATTTTTATTCCAATCCTCTTCAAGTTTTGGGATAGAAACATCATTAACAACAATCGAAGGAATATGAGGACCTTTATCCATAACTTTTCATAAATTATAATCAATAGAATGCAAATATATTCTCATTAGTGTTTTCTAATAAGTATAATTTATGCCATTAAAGTAAGGAGGTCTATTTAAGGCTTGTCCCTCAACTACACTAGTACCAAGTGGGGCTGCTATAGATATTTACTCAAGGTGGTTAGACCTATATACTGAGAATGTGGCTCGGATACCACTTGTTGCCCAGTAAGCAACCCAAGAGGGGGGGTGAATTGGATTTCAAAAAAAATGCAAGTGCCAATTCAAAACAAACTCAACTACTAGTGTCGTGCAAGTGCTTGTGAGTTACTTAAGTATAAGTAGCAAAATTTATGATACAAATACAAAGTGAATAAAGGTAAAGTATAGAGCAAACAACACAAACACACAAGTTTTATAGTGGTTCGGTGCATACCAAAGCACCTAGATCTACTTCCCAAGGTCCACTTAGGATTTCTACTATAATCTTTCTTGATTATAGCTGATTAGTTTTTTGGGCTCACTAATCAAAACCTAACTTATTTTCATCAGGAATACAAGTCAAAACCCCTTTGGTTTTGTGAGCTAACCAAAAATCTTGTTGGTTTTATAACCTAGGCTCACCAATAACCTCCTTGGTTTTGCAAGATAGGCTAACCAAAAATCTTCGTTGGTTTTAACACAAAGGCTTACCAACAAACCTCCACTTCTAGTTCCAAATTCCTTGAAACTAGAGACACTAGAAGGAATTCAAAAATATAGTAAAGAATATAAAAAGCTTTCAATATAAAGCAAGTATCTCTTTGAAGCTCTTGAAACTTATTGTGGATGCCTGTCCTTAAGTTGTTGAAGCTTTAAATGTAGCTTAAATGATTGAAATTGAATGTACTTGAATGCTTTGAAAGCTTGAAGGTTTTTCTTCACTTGAAAGTAGTTGAAGACTTGAAGAATATTCAATGTCAAACTTGTTCCCCTTTTTTTTTCATTTAAAACCCCTTTAAATACCTCTTAGAATCTCAAATGGCTTAATATAACCATTGGAGGACTGAAACTAGCCATTGGAGGGCAAAAGGATCAATTCTATGCTTAAAAAAACTAGCCATTACTATTCAATCTGAACTTCAAGTGTCGACACTTCGAGTTATGAGTCGACATCTAAGTCGACACTTATTTTATGTGAGTCGGCACTTAGTTCAAAAATTGTTCCTTGAAGCTTTCTAGAAATAATGTGTCGACACTTCTTCTAGTGAGTCGACACATGAGTCGATTATTGATCTTCTTGTGTCGGCACTTAAAAGAATTCTTGAGACTCAGCATGTTCTGTAAACTTTATATCTTAGGCATTGAGCCGACATGTGAGTCGACACCTAGTTTTCATGAGTCGACACTTGAAGCGTACCACTAAAACTCTTTTTCTGCATATCAGATCTGGCTTCCGTGGTCGACACTTCATTTTCATGAGTCGACAATTCACTGAAAACTTTTTGAAGTAATGCTGAATCTTCTTCAAACTTATCATTTGATCCATTTCAGGTTATTCTTTTATTCTTAAGTCCATTCAAACTTGAGATTTTCATTTGGAAAGAGAACTTCTTTAACTATATGACAAGCAAACCTTCAATAGAATTAATGAGTATCTTTTTTTGATAAAACATACTTAAACAAATAATTAGTACTCAAATATACTTAAATATTTTATTAATCATCAAAATCAATACAGGAGTCAACAAGAGGGCACCTCAAGGACACCGGGACTAAGCCCCTGATTTAGGTGGGGCCATCGTCCAAGGCATGATGTAAGAAAGGTAAGAGGTAGATACAGGAGAAGCGGGGAGAGGTAAGCAAGCGAGTTCCTCGAGAGCTCGGTGACCAAGAAACTGGCTAGAAAACCTCCCCGCTCCCCGCTCTACATTCTTTTCTTCATGTTGGGCTGCAAGACTGATGTGGCATGAAAATGCTTTCTATTGAGGATGAGTTAAAAGTTGAGCAATGAAAACCTAAACACATGAACTAGCTTTCAATCTAAGAGACTCAAGCAAGACCTAGAGAAAGATTTGGTAATTCTTAAACATATGCCACAATAATAACCAGATTGTCCTAAAAGAAGATTAAATCTAAGGCTAAAGGATTAAGAACCTAGAGGTTTGAAAGGATTATGCCCTATAAGCCAATGTCTGCATCTCCCAGACCATTGTAAATTGACAAATTAATAAAGGCAATAATTTTTTATCATTCGCTGTGTCATTATATGATGAACCCCATAGATTAGGGCTATGGTTGTAGGGCTATGATGAGATCATACCAGTGAGATCTAAGGCCTTAAAACCCTAATCTAGAATATTCCTAGTCATAGGAACCCTGAGTTGGGGATCAGGGTTTCCGGTAAGACTGGCACATCCTATGTATGCTGAAAAGGGTGACTGCTCTCATAGTCATTTGTGTAGGACACTAATACAAGGATGTGGGTGCTCATTAGTGAATGAGTCCACTGAATAGATCCAGTTTGAGAACATCTAATGGAGCCTTAGCTGCATGTCAATAGATGTTTCACATAGTGGGAGTTGTACAAGTAGTCCTATGACCTGAGACTGCCATAATACCTTATGTACATGAACCCATGCTTTGGTTCAATCTCAATCATGACACTGGGTCATGCACGAGGTTGATGCTGGGTATGGTGAATTGTATATGAAGGTAATGAGTAGGTCAACAAGGAATTGATCACTCCTAGTAGGAGGAGATTGCATCCAGCCAAATTAGGTCAGATGATGATTCAGGAAATCTTTGATCAAAGTACAGATATTAGAAATGATTTCTAATATCGAATTAATTGAATCATTAGTGTATGACTGAGCTGGGAATGAGTATAAACTGGATTTGACATGATTCCATATCCATAGTTATATTCGGGATGCAAGATGATTGAAGGATCGAATTGTACGGGAACTTTCCACTGAAGGGTAGTTTTGGAATTACACCAGAATTTCCATATCTTCCGGGTAGACATGACACGTTGCTAGACGTCAATCTTGTCTTGTGGGTTGATCAAATTAAATGGTTTAATTGGATCACTAATTAGGAGGAGTCCTAATTGACTGACTCGAGTTAGCTCGATTTGATCTAAATCGATTAGAATGAGTTCTGATCAGATTAGGTCAACTTGCACTCGGACCCACTGCTGGCTAAGTATGGAACCCAATGGGTCATACACTTAGGACAGATAATCAAGGATTTAATTTGGAATTAAATCTCGTTTGCAGATGAACACACTAGCATGTGTTGCAAACCATGACTTCTACTTGAATCGGATTCGAGTTAGGGTTCCGATTTGGTCTTTTTTAGATCCAAATTCATTCCGGTTTGAATCTAATTGAAGATTTAAAACGTTGGGCTAACAATAGGCTAGCAATTGGGCTAACCTAAGAGGCTAAACCCCTTTCCCACATCGCCTAAAACCCCTCCCCCTCTCTTCCCACGCGCGCGCGCAAGGAGAAGAGTCCACACGCGCGTGGACTCTCTCCAAATCGCGTTTTTGCGTGAAAAGAAAGAAGGGAACAGCGTCTTTTGGCTGATGAGGCGTGGATCAGAGTCCACCTAGGCGTGGACTCTTCAAAATGGGAATTACGGTGAAAAGAAAGAAAAAAAAAAAAAAAACTCCGAAGGGGCGCGACTCTTTTCTCTGCGCGCGCCCTTCTGAGTTTTTCTCGATCCCTCTTCGCGTCTGTCCATCCCAAAGGCCGTGAGATTAATCCCAAAGGCCATGAGATTAATCCCAAGGGCCGTGAGATTAAGAGAGAAGACGTGAGAAGGGAGAGAGGGGCGTGAGAGGATTTTTCAGAAGGAGAAGGCGCCTCTCTGTCGCCTATTTAAGAAGAAGGCTTCACCGTAAAAATCCATTCCAGATTTTCTACGACGAAGCCTTGCTTCTCTTTCCTTCTCCCTCTCCAGAAGACTGTTTCCCCCTCCTCTCTTTCTTCTTTGATTCCTTTACAGAGCCCAGGCTCTGTCGAATCTCAGAACAGAAGGAGAGTCAGAGAGAGAAACTCTCCGACGGTAAAGGAAGAAGGCGCCTCTTTTCTTCTTTCTTACATTAAGACAACTTTGTCTTAATCTTCTTCTCCCTCCAAGACAAGCCTTGTCTCATTTTAGGACAAGGGCTTATTCTTAAGACAAGAGTGTCTTAAGAGGCCAGAACTGCCAAAAACTGGGAGAAGGGTAAGAGAGAAAGTTTTAGTCCCTGTTTGGCTAAAGGTGTCCTAGCCAATAGCCCATATATCAAGTTCTTGGGGTAGAACTTGATTGGAAGGAACCCAAATAGAGGAGTCACTGTCTTGATCATCTGCCCGTGTGGATCACCGTCGGAGGGCGGACAAGTGGACGCCT
This sequence comes from Areca catechu, assembly GCA_021397845.1. Taxonomy (NCBI): domain Eukaryota; kingdom Viridiplantae; phylum Streptophyta; class Magnoliopsida; order Arecales; family Arecaceae; genus Areca; species Areca catechu. Next base: position 80,930,368 of record CM038044.1, on the reverse strand, counting down.
GGTGTGTTCAAAAGGTTACTCCATTTGGAGTTTATTTCTACATCAGATTGGATATAGCGATCTGAGGTTAGTATCTAAACTGTGTTTAAATTTGGACATGCATGTAGTCATAAGTTTTAATTGCTAATAAGGAGATTTTGGGATTAGGGTTCGGACCTGATTTCATAAAGTTTTTGAAATCCACACTTCCGCACTGGTCACCGAACCCAACAAGGTTAACCTTCAATAGATCAGAAATGAAGAGATGAGGAAGATTTGTTACCAATAATGAGCTCTCTTTTTGAAGTGATAGACTCGTAGTAATATTCGAATAAACCAATCCTGGATGAGAAGATGATCGTTCCGAGGAATTACGCCCCATCCATTCGTGCTCCTTTGGCAAGACGAAGAGATCTTGAACTCCGGATTAAAGAGAACCCTGCAAGGAAAGGATTAGAAATGGAATATTTGAAAAGATCAAAATACGAAGGAAAAGAGGATATCATAAGAATTGTTCTTCTTATGGAGGCTCGAGAAACTCTTGTTGGGGAAGATGGGATCCATGGAAGGATGTCTCCTTGATGTCTTCTTCTTGGAAATGGAATTGACCCTTGAAACTAGATGGAAGTTGTACGCCAAAAGAAGAAATGCTTCTCAAACTTCAAACTAGAACTTTATCTAAAAGCTATAAGAGAACATCACAAACACTCAAATAATGGCAAGACAAAGACCTTCTTCTTCATTTCATTTTATCCCAAAAAATATCAACTAATTACAATGGGGCGTTGGATCTCCTTTTATAAGCTACCAAGCCCTTTGTTTAAAATTTAAAAGAGAGGCGAGATACATGGGATGGTTGAGAGATACATGGGATAGTTGAGAGATACATGGGATGGTTGGAGAGATATGGGGGGAAGTGGTTACATGAGGTGGAGGTTTAGTTTGGCCGCCCAAATTTGAATTTGACTCCTCCTTGGTCGCCCACTTCAATGGGTGAGGTGGCACATGTGGTGGCAATCCCATTAGGTGGTGTTGCTTGATGATGTGGATGATGATATGGCACCCTCTAAGCTTGCTGAAGTGGCATAATAATGTAGTAATCCCAAGAGAAGTTGAGAGGTAGTTGCTTGGTAGTCTTTTGATGGTAGTTGATTGTTAGTTGCTCTGGTAGTTGACTGGTAGTTGTCCTGGTAGTTGTCTTGCTTGTATTATTCTAACAAGATAAAATTGTTCTGCAAGTCGGGGCAGGATGTGCTGCATCAGGAGTCGATCCATAATGAATGAAGATCGTTGTCGGTGTCCGCACCAAACTCACGGGGTGACAAGAATTCGACCCCGTCGAATATGGTCCAATCTGGCTTTGATATTGTTCAAATAAATCTGGGTCCATTTGTTGCAGGTCCTCTCCAATGATCCAAGAGTTGTCAGATTCAAGTCGCCCTTGCCAACGGACCAAATAATGATAGTAGTCCTTGTTCCTGGTGGTGACAATCTTATCATCCAGAATATGTTCAATTTTCTCTCATTTCTTTGGAAAGGTGGTTTGTGGACACTCTGGGACAAGTTTGCTCTCAAAAATAGGGTCAGGCCCAAAAGGCTTACTAGGTATCATCATTGGTTCCTTATACTCTATTAAGTCTGAAACATTGAAGGTTGGATTGATACCTAGGTCAGAAGGTAAATCCAGTACATAAGCATTAGAGCTAATCTTCTTTATGACATTGAATGGACCTGCGCCACGGGCATGTAATTTCTTAAAAGTCCCTGATGGGAATCTTTCAGGTTTGAGTTTAATCATTACATGATCCCCCTCATAGAATTTCTTGACTTTCTTTCGTGAATTAGCCTTATGTTTATAGGATTCATTGCTCAAGTGAATTTTCTTGTTTATTTCATGATGTAAATCCTTAATATGCTGTGCATAGGATTCAGCAGACTCAGAAACTCGAGCATTTGTGGGTAGTGGGATAAGATCTAAAGGCTTCCTAGGTTTGTAACCATGGACTATTTCAAATGGACTTTTGCCCGTAGATCGACTGACCGAACTGTTATAAGTGAACTCAGCACGAGGTAATAACAAATCCCAATTTCCTAGACTATCTCCCACTAGACATCTCAACAAATTCCCTAGACTTCTATTGACAACTTTGGTATGTCCATCAGTCTGGGGGTGGTAGGCAGTTGAAAATTTCAGTCTGGTTCCTAATAGGTGCCAAAAGGTTTTCTAGAAGTAACTTGTAAAATGGACATCCCTATCAGAAACAATGGTTTTTGGTAGCCCATGTAGCTTGACTACTTGATCAAGAAAGAGCTTGGCTACCCTAGAGACATCAGAAGTTTAGGTGTAGGGTAGGAAATGGTCCATCTTCGAAAATCGATCGACCACTACAAAGATTGAATCATGTTTTCTAATGGTCTTGGGTAACCCTAGAACAAAGTCCATGCTAAGATCCTGCCATGGACACTCAGGTACAGGTAAAGGAGTGTATAAACCGGTATTCTGTTTTTGCTGTTTTGCAATAGCACATGTCCTACATCGGGCTACAAGGTTTGGTACCTATCTCTTAAGGCCTGGCCAGTATAATTGTTCCTCAACAGCTAAGATAGTCTTGTTTCGTCCAAAATGGCCAGCCAAACCTCCAGCATGTGTCTCCCAAACTAGAAAATCCCTTAAAGAGGTTCTTGGAACACAGAGCCTGTTTGCTTTAAAAAGATAACCATCTAGAAGGGTATAGTCACTATGATTTCTAGATGGTCCTAGATGTAAAGCCTGATAGATCTCTCCAAAATCCAGACAGGTTTCGTATTCCTCCTTAAGTCTCTCAAAACCTATGACTTTGGTGCTGACTGAATTTAAGAGCAACGCTCTACGACTTAAGGCATCAGCAACCCTATTCTCAGTTTCCGCACGGTGCTTTAGGATGAAGATATAGGCTAGGATGAAGATATAGGCTTGGATGAACTCTACCCACATGGCATGCTTACGGTTCAACTTTTTCTGGGAGCTAAGAAACCTAAGGGCTTCATGATCCAAGAATAAGACAAACTCTTGCGGTAGCAGATAGTGTCTCCAGTACCTCAAAGCCTGAACTACTGCATATAACTCCTTGTCATAGGTTGAGTATTTCATCCTAGCCTCATTCAGCTTTTCACTAAAAAATGCCACTGGATGACTTTCTTGACTTAAGACTCCTCCAATTCCTACTCCAGAGGCATCACAAGCTACCTCAAAAATCTTAAAAAAATCAGGTAATCTTAAGATCGGTGCTTGTGTCATCCTGTCCTTAATATTTAGGAAGGCCTTATCAGCAGCTTTTGTCCATTCAAAATTGCCTTACCTAATGCAATCCGTAATAGGAGCAACTATGGTGCTAAACCCTCTAATAAATCTTCTGTAAAATGTAGCGAGGCCATGAAAACTTCTTACTTCATGAATATTATTGGGTGTTGGCTAGTCTACAATTGCTCTAATCTTCTCAGGGTCAGCAGATACTCCTTCAGGGGTTACGACAAATCCTAGAAAGATAACTCTAGTAGTCACAAAATCACATTTCTTCAAATTGGCATAGAGATTATCCTTCCTAAGTGCCAAACATACTTGCTTCAGATGGTTCAAATGATCATCTCTAGTCCTACTATAGATAAGGATGTCGTCAAAATACACGACAAACTTTTCGATAAAGGATCGTAGGACTTGGTTCATGATTCTCATAAAGGTGCTAGGGGCGTTTGATAGTCCAAAAGGCATGACTACCCATTCAAATAACTCATCCTTAGTCTTAAAGGTAGTCTTCCATTCATCCCCTGGTCTGATCCTAACTTGGTGATAGCCGCTCTTCAGGTCAATCTTATAAAATATCATCGCACCGGCCATCATATCTAGCATGTCATCCAATCTGGGGATGGGAAACCTATATTTCATTGTGATCTTATTTATGGCATGACTATCGACACACATCCTCCACGTGCCATCTTTCTTAGGGGTGAGTAAGGCTGGGACTGCGCATGGGCTTAAACTCTCCCTAATGAATCCTTTCCTAAGAAGTTCTCCTACTTATCGTTGCAATTCTTGATGTTCGGTAGGGTTCATTCTATAATGGGGAAGGTTCGGTAAGGTCGCTCCAGGGACTAAGTCTATTGCATGTTGGATGTCCCTAAGGGGTGGGAGTTGGTCAGGTAACTCATCGGGGAAAACATCCTTATACTCATCTAGCACTTCAACGACTTCCTGAGGTTGTTCTTTTGGGGAGGGCTCTTGATGTTCCTTAGTTGTCAAAACCCAAACAGGTGAACCATTGCTAATCTCTTGCTCCAATTCTTTAGAAATGATTACGTTTATCCCTTGTGTCTTATTTCTCAATTGGCTAGATCCTCTTTTAATTGGGTCCTTAGGTGGAGAAGAATGGATTACAATCTTCTTCCCATTATGAGTAAACGAGCATGAATTAGAGCGACCATAGAGTATAACGTCATATTCGTATAACCATGGTCGTCCTAAAATGATACTACTAACTCCCATTGGAAGAACATCGCACCAAACTTTCTCTTGGTAAGACTGGAACTGGATGGTAACTATGCACCTAGACTTGATGGGAATAGAGGTCGAGTCTATCCAGGATACCTTATATGGATTAGGATGGGGTACAGTGGACAATTATAGGTTTTTGACTATGTTGGTGGATATGGCATTGACATAGCTACCACTATATAAGATGACCTTGCACACTTTTTCGCCTATCTTGATGAAAGTCTGTAGGATACTAGTCCTACGCCAGTCTTCTTGGTCTTTGGTTTGGGTGAGGATACACCTAACCACTCCTAAAAGATCATGATCTACCAGGGCTTCATCACCTTCATATTCTTCAGCCAAATTCTCATCTGCCTGGTATATTTCCTCTTCACACTCATCTTGGGGTTCTATGGCTTCCTCTTCTACTTCTCCTATGTGTAAGGATCGATTTGGACAGTGTCTAGCATTGTGACCTACCTTCTGACATTTGAAACATGCATTCGAATTTCATTGGACTTCAGGTGATTTCCCTTTATCATCTCTTCGGGTCACTGGTGCATTAGGATTGGGTCGGTTGAATCTAGACTGACTGGGTCCTATCTGCTGATTAGGTACACTAATCCTAGGGGTGTCGGGTCTACGATAAAATGGACTCCTGTGAAATCTCTCAGCATCTCTAGCTATCTGATAGGCCAGTTCTAGATCATGGACTTCCCTCATGAATAATTCCTTCTGGATTTCTTCTCTCAGTCGGGCTCTAAATCTAGACAGGGTTATCGACTCAGATTCATCAACATTGCACCTCATTATAAACTCATCAAATTTGGCAATGTACTCTGCGACACTCCTATTTCCTTGAGTAAGTCCTTGCCATTGATCTAGGAGTCTTTGGTGGTAGGACATAGGAAGGTATTTTTCCCTAAGCCTAAGTTTCATCGCTCTCCAGGTTACTATACGCACATCACCTCTTTGCCTAGCTAATCGCTCAACATTTCCCCAATAGAGCCTAGCTTGTCTTACCAACTTTAGTTTCGCAAACTTACATTTTCATTCCTCAGTCATGTCATACCAGTCAAAGTACTGGTCCATCTCTCCTTTCCAATCGATGTAAATTTTGGGATCTAAGATTCCATCAAATGTGGGTGCTTCCAACCTAACATTTTTTATGGCTCGATCATCTTGGTCTAACTGAATTGGAGTGGGTCTCCTGACATTTGGTTCATAAGTGGGCTCAAGATAGAGTCTCCTTGGATTGGGTTCATGGGCTTGCTCATGATTGGGCCCCCTAGGATTTGGTTCACAGAAATGGTCTTGCTGAGGTCTCCTAGTGTTGGGCTCATGGAAATGGTTTTGGCGTGGGACCCTTCTAGGGTTGACTAGTGTTTCAAACTCAGGTTCAAGATCAGGTTCGGTGTTGGCTCCTTAGTTTTGATGATTAACAAAAGGTTGAGTATATGTTTGGACTAATGTTTCATTTCAAGATAAAGTTTCAGGCCTTAGGTTATTCAAAAAGAGTATCAAGAGTACAATGATGAAACCAAGCTTGCTTGATTTGGGAAAGAGCTCTTCTACCTTAAACAAGATCAAATTTCTCATATTGGACCTTCATATTAAGAAGTAATTGACAAAAGAAATAAAGGCCTAGAGAAACTCAAGCATGGCACGCACCTCTCCAGAGTTTTAGAAAATTTCAGACCAGAGGTCGACCTCCAGAGGTCGACACCTTGCCAAAGGTCGACCACTAGAGGTCGACTCATGAAGAAAAGAAAAGTTCAGCAAGGCCGGCATGGCAAAATTTCAATGGCACGCTTCAAAGGTCACCACCTGAGGTCAACACCTGTCCAGAGGTCGACTCATCGCCTGAGAATTCAAACTGGGCAGAACTATGGTTTTCTGGATTTTTACCTAAGATAAACTGGAGGTCGACTCATGAGATCGACACTTGACCCAGAGGTCGACTCATGGCATAACGTCTAGTTTTTCTGAACTTTTGATTTGATTTCTAATGGCCATAAATGGCCATATTTTTCATTCTAACTGTCTTGTGGAGTTGTTTCAGCTTGAATGAAGTATTTAACCTCCACCTAACTTCAAAAAAGTGAAGGAGACAAAGTGAAAAAGAAGAGAGTAAAAGTACAAAGCTTTCAATCAATCCTAAGCCAAAAAGAGAGAAAATCCAAGAGATTTCTTAGCCAAAAGCTTTCCATTTTTGAGGAATCCAGCTTTCATGTCTTTGGCATTTAGTGAAGTCCAAGATTCCAAGAGGAAGCTTGAAGAGTCTCCAACAAGAGCTACATCGAATTGTTTTTTGCTCAAAAAGGAGTTTGTCTTGTTTTTATTCATTGTATTCATACTCTGTTTATGCTAGCCTAGTTTCAAGAGAGTTTGAAACTAGTGTGAGGTTTGTTGGTGAGCCAATTGATAAAACCAACTAGGGTTGCTTGTATGCCCGAAGCCAAAACAAGTGTGTAAGGTTTGTTGGTGAGCCTAGGTAACAAAACCAACTTAGGTTTTGACTTCTGAGCCTTGTAAAACAAGTTGGCTGTAATCTAGACAAGATTATAGTAGAAATTCCTAAGTGGATCTTGGGGAGTGGATGTAGGTGCTAGGTGCACCGAACCACTATACGTTTTGTGTGTTTGCATTGCTTTACTCTCTATTGCTCTTTAATTGTTGTTATCTTTCATTGCTTTCGTTGCACAATTACTTGAGCACTATCACTCTTCATATTTGAAATTGATAGCACATATATTACTTTATTTATTTATTTTTTTTTAAAAAAAGGACCCAATTCACCCCCCCTCTTGAGCACCATATCTGGGCAACAAGTGGTATCAGAGCACCGGTACTCTCTTGTAGGTCCAACGATCTTGAGTGAAAGATCATGGCCGCCCCAATTGGAATGGGTGTAGTTGAAGGTCAAGCATCAAATCGCCCTCCTTTCTTTAATGGCACAAACTACACATACTGGAAAACTCGTATGCGCATTTATTTACAAGCTATAGATTATAATATATGGAGAGTAATTACTAAAGGGCCTCATCAGCCCACTTACTTGGTTAATGGCATTATCACCCCAAAATCTGAAGAAGAATGGGATGACAATGACATCAAACAAGCTGAGTTAAATGCAAAGGCGATGAATTTGCTATTCTGTGCACTTGACCCAAGTGAATTTAACAGAATATCAAATTATATTTCCACCAAAGAAATTTGGGATACACTTGAGGTTACCCATGAGGGTACACACCAAGTGAAGACCACAAAGGTGAACTTGCTCATTCATACGTATGAGATGTTCAGGATGGAACCAACTGAAAGTATTAGTAAGATGTATACTAGATTTACCAATATAGTAAATGGTATGAGGAGTTTGGGAAAGATTATATGTAATGGTGAACTTGTTAACAAACTTCTCAGGTCTCTTCCGGCTTCATGGGATGCGAAAGTAACGGCCATAGAATAAGCCAAGGATGTCAATACTCTACCTCTTGAGCAGCTTCTTAGATCACTGATGACTTATGAGCTTTCACTAAAACAGAAGACAGTGGACAATGACAAGAAAAAGAAAACCATAGCCTTCAAGTCCACTACAAAGGAAGAGTCAAGTGATGAATCAGAAGAAGAAGCTGATGATGATGAGATAGCCCTCATTACAAGAAAATTCAGAAGATTCATGAGAAAGAAGAAGGGCTTCTACAAGAAAAGGCCATAAAAAGGTGATTACAATAAAGATAAAGAGAAAGAAAAAGAAAGGGATCCACCCATCTACTTCGAGTGCAAGAAGCCTGGACATTATAAAATGGATTGCCCTTTGCTTAAAAAGAGTCGAAGGATGTTGAGAAAGAAAGCCATGATGGCTACCTGGAGTGAGAGTGAGGACTCCAGCAGTGATGAAGAGCAGCAGGAAGTCGCTAACCTGTGTTTCATGGCCAATGAAGATAATGAGGTAAATTCTGAACCTGAAAATGAGTTTACTTTTAATGAACTACATGATGCTTTTGATGATCTAGTTATGGAATATGAAAAACTAAAATTGAAAAATAAGAAATTAAGAAAGCTAAATCAAGAGCTTACCAAAAATTCAGACAAGTTTTCAACTGAAATTGAAGATTTAATTCAAGAAAACAAGAAATTAACTGAACATGTAAAGACCTTGAAAATTGATAAGGACAATCTTATAAAAGAAAAGGATTCTTTGAAAAATAATAGAAGTTTTGAAACTAATGAGAAAATTGAAAAACAAAACAAAGAACTATTATTTCAAAACAAGAATTACAAAGAAGAGTTAAAAAAAGTGAAACCTTTTGTAGAAAAGTTTACTTATAGTTCAGAAAAATTAAGTATGCTTTTAAACAGTCAACATGCAGTTTTTAACAAAGCTGGACTTGGATTTAAGTCACAGAATCAGCAAAAACTTTTCAAAAACTTTTTCATACCTGTATCTTCTAATATTACCTGCTATGCATGTGGTAAGTTAGGACATAAATCATATATTTGTAATAGAAGAAAATCAAGTACCTTTGGAAAGATTTGGGTTCCAAAAGGAACCAATTTGTCTAACCCTAAAGCACCTAAGATGACTTGGGTACCTAAAGTTTCAACTTGATCAATTTCTGCAGGTGTGTCTTGCAACCAAAAATAAAAGTAGAATATGGTATTTGGACAGTGGTTGCTCAAGGCACATGACTGGGGATGTGAAGCAATTCTCATCACTAGTAGCTATAAATAGTGGAAACGTTACTTTTGGTGATAATGGAAAAGGTGAAATCGTCAGAATTGGTAAAATCCATATCACCCCTAATGCTTATGTAGATAATGTATTATTTGTTGATGGCTTGAAGCATAATCTTTTCAACATTAGTCAGTTTTGTGATAAGGGTTTTAAAGTAATTTTTGAATCATCTTTGTGCATGGTGTCTAGTCTAGATGTCGATGGCATCAAGTTTACTAGTCATAGGCATGGAAACATTTACATGGTTGATCTTGATGATCTAGCCATGGAAAGTGGTCAATGCCTAGTGGCTAGGGAAGCCAAGGCAAGTGAAACTAGTTGGCTTTGGCATCGCAGGCTAGGGCATGCTAGTATGCATTTGATTTCAAAATTAAGCAAAAAGAATCTTGTAAAAGAATTGCCAAAACTCACATTTGAAAAAGATAAGATTCGTGCTGCATGTCAATTTGGAAAATAAACTAAATCTACTTTCAAACCTAAAGGAGTAGTATCTACTACTAGACCCCTTGAATTATTGCATATGGACCTCTTTAGACCAACCAGAAAAACTAGTTTGGGAGGTAAGAAATATGAGCTAGTAATTGTAGATGATTACTCACGATTTACTTGGGTAATGTTTTTAGCTCATAAAGATGAAACGTTTTCAGCTTTTGTTAAATTTCATAAAAGGGTTTCAAACGAAAAAGATCTCACTATTGTTTCTTTGCATAGTGATCATGGAACTGAATTTGACAATCATGATTTTGAAGTTTTTTGTAATGATAATGGTATTAGTCATAATTTTTCTGCACCTAGGACACCTCAACAAAATGGGGTGGTAGAAAGAAAAAATAGGACTCTTGAAGAAATGGCATGCACAATGCTTTGCAAAAATGATTTACCTAGATATTTTTGGGGAGAAGCCATTAATACTTCCTGTTACATTTTAAATCGTGTTTTAATTCGACCTATTTTGAAGAAAACACCATATGAGCTTTGGAAAAATCAAAAACCTAATCTTAAATATTTTCGTGTATTTGGTTGCCGCTGTTTCATATTAAACAATGGCAAAGACAATATCAGTAAATTTGATGCCAAGTCAGATGTGGGTATCTTCTTAGGATACTCTACTTCTAGCAAGGCATACAGGGTCTTCAACAGAAGAACTCTTCTAGTTGAAGAATCAATTCATGTAGTGTTTGATGAAACTAACGAAAAATCTTCCAGAAAAGAAGATTCTATTGATGATGAAACAGGTACAAAAAAGCTTGAACAATTGACAATCAATGAAGATATTCACAAAGGAGATGATGATCAAGAAAATGAAGATCAAATTCAAGAGATCAATGCAACTTCACCAAAACCTTTACCTAAAGAGTGAAGGTATGCACACGGACACCCCAAAGAGCTAATTATTGGTGATCCGTCAAGGGGAGTAAGTACACGCTCTTCTATCAGAAATGTTTGTAATTATTTTGCTTTTGTTTCTCAAATAGAGCCTAAGTCAATTGAAGAAGCTGAAAAAGATTGTAACTGGATTAATGCCATGCAAGATGAACTAAATCAATTTAAAAGAAATAACGTTTGGACTTTAACTGAAAGACCCCCTAATGTTTTTGTAATTGGCACAAAATGGGTTTTTAGAAATAAACTTGATGAACATGGTATTGTAACTAGAAACAATGCTAGACTTGTTGCTAAAGACTACAACCAGGAAGAAGGGATTGACTTTGATGAAACTTTTGCTCCTGTTGCTAGGCTGGAAGCAATTAGACTTTTACTTGCTTTTGCTTGTTTTATGGATTTCAAGTTATTTCAAATGGATGTTAAAAGTGCCTTTTTAAATGGATTTATTGAAGAGGAAGTTTATGTTGAACAACCTCCTGGTTTTGAAAATTATGAATTTCCTAACCATGTTTTTAAATTGCATAAAGCATTGTATGGTTTAAAGAAAGCTCCTAGAGCTTGGTATGATAGATTAAGTTCATTTTTGATGAAGAATGATTTTTCTAGAGGTAATGTAGATAATATATTATTTTTGAAAAAGAAAAATGATGATCTCTTAGTAGTACAAATCTATGTAGATGATATTATTTTTGGTGCTACTAACGAATGTCTTTGTCAAGAGTTTGCAAAGTTAATGCAGAGTGAGTTCGAGATGAGCATGATGGGAGAACTCAACTTCTTCCTCGGACACCAAATTAAGCAAACCAAAGAGGGGATCTTCATCAACCAAGCCAAGTATACAAGGAAAATATTGAAAAAGTTTGGGATGGAGAATACCAAACCAATAGGTACCCCTATGAGCTCTTCATGTAAATTAGACAAAGATGAATGTGGTAAATCAGTTGACCAAAAATTATATAGAGGCATGATTGGTTCATTGCTATATCTAACTGCCGGTAGACCAGATATAATGTTTAGTGTTTGTATGTGTGCACGTTTTCAGTCTGCTCCTAAAGAATCACATCTCTTAGCTGTAAAACGTATATTTAGATACTTATCTGGGTCAATTGAAATTGGTCTTTGGTACTCTAGAGAGTCATCATATGAATTGATTGCTTATTCTGATGCTGATTTTGCTGGGTGTAAACTTGATCGTAAAAGTACTAGTGGAACTTGTCAATTCCTAGGAGTTAATTTGATTTCATGGAGCAGCAAGAAACAGAATTCGATTGCTCTATCTACGGCGGAAGCCGAATATATAGTAGCCGGAAGCTGTTGTGCTCAGATTCTATGGATCAAACAACTACTCGAGGACTTTGGCATCAAACTAACTAAGACACCCATAAGTTGTGATAATACTAGTGCAATCAATTTAACGAAAAATCCTGTTCAACATTCAAGAAGCAAACATATTGAAATAAGACATCACTTCATAAGAGATCACGTTCAAAACTCTAATGTGTTGTTAGAATTTATTTGTACTGGTTATCAATTGGCTGATATATTCACAAAACCATTGAATGAAGATAGATTTTGCATGATCAGAAGAGAATTGGGAGTCATTGACCCTTTTGCTTGAAACTCTACAATTTCCTTCAAAATTCCTCAAAAATTATTTATAAATTCTCAAATATATTTAAAGCTTCTCTAAGAATTCATTCTAAATTTTATCATTTTTTTTTAATTTTACCAAATTTTATTTTGACTAGTTTAATTTCAGAGGTCGACACTTAAAATTTTGGAGGTCGACACTTGGGGTCGACCCCTGAAATTTTAGAGAGGTCGACACTTGGTCAGAAAACCTGCTTTTAAAACCCGTCTGCGAGCCCTATTTCCTCCATTTCTTTTCTTTTTCTCCTTCGTGTGGTCCCCCTCCAACGTTCCTAAGCTCTGAATAGTGGATTTCCAACCCTCTCCCTCCTCTTTTTGGATAATCTTCTCCTCCCCTCACGGTTTCTCTTGGACCGAACCGGTTTTTACCGTGTTCCTCGTTTTTGGGCAACCGTAGGTTTTTGCCTCTATTTACCCTCAATTATCCGTTGATATTCGATTGAAAACACTCATTTCTTCCCTCCATTTCGTGCATTTCCTCTATTTGCTCTTTTTTTTTTTCAATTTCACAAACCCTCACTTACCTTTTCACGGTTCCTTCATTTGCTCAAGCGTGAATTCCTTTTCTCCTCTCCAAATTCTTGGTTCTTCTTTTTCTTAGCACTGCATTATCCTACTTCTCCCTAAATTACCCTCTTCCATCCATATGGGTCCAAGGAAGCAGTTGGCTGCAAGGAAAAGGAAAATGGAACAAGGCCAAGGTAGTACTGAGCGACAAAGAAAGGCTAGACATGAGCGTGAGCCGTCCCCATAGGTACCTGCACCAGTGCCAGCCAGCTTAGTATGGAAGAGCATTGCGAGCAGGAGACATGTGGATATACCCTTCTGGGATCAGTATCACTTTTTTATAGGAGATGTACTGAGAGATATAGGTCTGGTTCACTTCTGCACGATGACTGAGAGATTCTACCCAGACCTCATCAGGGAGTTCTATGCATCCATGGCCATTGATGGCATTGGATGGTCTGCTACTATTCGTGGGATCGAGATTCCAGTGACACCGGAGGTCATCAGTTATGTTTGGAGGATTCCACTTCATGGCACAGCCGCCACTACTATCAGCGACCAAGAGTGCACCTTCAGATGTATCTTAGAGCGCGAGGATGTTAGCGGCATTTCCACAGTAACCGCTAACTAGCTATCATTGGAGATGAGAGTGCTGCATCATATCATCGCCCGCATTTTGATTCCAAAGAGCGGGAGGTTCGACTTTATTACTGAGCTTGAGCTAGTGTTGATGGTGTCCCTGAGACAGCGGACTCCCATCAACCTTCCCTGGATCATGCTTCAGCAGATGGGAGAGGCAGCATCTCATAGGAGACTAGTTCAGCCATATGGCATGGGGCTGACACAGTTATTCAGGGAGTATGGAGTATCATTTGATGGTATACCCTTCAGTCAGCTGCAGCATACTGACACATACGGAGAGAAATCCTTGCATAGGATGGGATTTCGACTGATTGGTGATCGTTGGGTGCGACGAGAGTCTGGCCAGGAGCCAGATGAGGAGGAGGAGATTCGAGCAGCTGAGGTAGGGCCTTCAGAGCCTACTAGTCATGGTACACCTCCTCATCCAGCACCAGAGTCAGAGACTGCGGAGCCTGAGCCATTCACGCCACCACCCTCATCAGCTCCAGCACCTTCTGCTACTGCTACACCATAGAGGACTACAGCAAGCACATCAGACTTTGAGCAGAGAGTGACTGATCACATTTCAGAGGTTCGGACAGAGATTGCTGGTGTACGATAGGAGCTACATGGTCTGCGGATCCACACAGACATGCGCATTGGAGCTCTCTCAGCTACTGTCGATGTAGGATTCTGACAGATCCTCAGTTTACTGAGATTGGCATTGCCACCAGGGACTATAGATCTGATAGTGCCTCCTCCACATTCTGATGATGATGATGACTCCAGTGGCAACAATGACAGTGATGGAGATCAGCCTGGAGCAGGTAGCTTTGATGTTCCACCTGCTGATCCGATTCCAGAGATTCCCCCTTCTGCTGATCCTCCTTCTACTGATCTTCCTAGTACTGATCCTCCAGCTACAGATGTGCCAGTAGATACTGAGATTACTGAGTCACTCTTTGAGTCTATTACAGGCATTCCAGATGATAGAGATAAGCATACAGAGACTGATATTGATGATCCCACTGCTTATGAGCTTGTCAGCAGGCACACTCCAGCTCAGTCTACTCAGCATACTGATCCACCTACTCCTACTGCTACTACTTCTGTTAGGACACCTTCGGAGTCTTTTCCACGGACCTATAGATCTCGTAGGACTACCCCTAGGTCTGGTCCCTCTCTGCGGACTCGGAGTCTCACTCATAGGACTCCAAAATCCTCATCTAGGATCTCGGCTCCTATCTCTTTTGATGTACCTTCTGATGAGGAGTAGCCTCATAGATTTGCTTGATATATGATGTTTACTGAGGTACTAGTTTGCTTTGTATGTTCTGATGTATCAGTGTTTTGTGCTTACTATGTAAGCAATTTTGTAACTGAATACATTCATTTATATATTTATCTACATTGTGGTATTTTACTGTCTGATGCCAGCTCTTAGCATTTATCTTTTTAAACCCTCAAGTTATAATGTCTTTGCTATATCGAATGCACAAATTGAGGGGGAGCATGTATTTTATGCAACTAAGTACTTCATTGCAATGGAACATAATTTTCTTTAGTATATCTTTTACTACAAAGAATGCACTTTTTGATTCTTGACAAAAAGGGGGAGTATAGTAAAGTATATATGGTTCTTATGACTCTTTCATAGAGTAGAGTAAAGCTTGTATGGTTCTTAACTTTTTGACTCATGAGAATGTTTTCACAAAAAAGGGAGAGTAGATGAAAAGTAAATTTTTATGATATACTCATATATGTGAGGTTTCTTTGAAAATCTTTTAATGCTATATTTTGCTTTTGGACTTAATTGCATATATACTCAAGGTTTTGTCATCATCAAAAAGGGGGAGATTGTTGGCTTTGGCTCCTTAGTTTTGATGATTAACAAAAGGTTGAGTATATGTTTGGACTAATGTTTCATTTCAAGATAAAGTTTCAGGCCTTAGGTTATTCAAAAAGAGTATCAAGAGTACAATGATGAAACCAAGCTTACTTGATTTAGGAAAGAGCTCTTCTACCTTAAACAAGATCAAATTTCTCATATTGGACCTTCAGATTAAGAAGTAATTGACAAAAGAAACAAAGGCCTGGAGAAACTCAAGCATGGCACGCACCTCTCCAGAGTTTTAGAAAATTTCAGACCAGAGGTCGACCTCCAGAGGTCGACACCTTGCCAAAGGTCGACCACCAGAGGTCGACTTAAGAAGAAAAGAAAAGTTCAGCAAGGCCGGCACGGAAAAATTTTAGTGGCATGCTTCAAAGGTCACCACCTGAGGTCGACACCTGTCCAGAGATCAACACCAGAGGTTGACTCATCGCCTAAGAATTCAAACTGGACAGAACTATGGTTTTCTGGATTTTTGCCTAAGATAAACTGGAGGTCGACTCATGAGGTCGACACTTGACCCAGAGGTCAACTCATGGCATGACGGCTAGTTTTTCTGAACTTTTGATTTGATTTCTAACGGCCATAAACGACCATATTTTTTATTCTAACAGTCTTGTGGAGTTGTTTCAGCTTGAATGAAGTATTTAACCTCCACCTAACTTCAAAAAAGTGAAGGAGACAAAGTGAAAAAGAAGAGAGTAAAAGTACAAAGCTTTCAATCAATTCTAAGCCAAAAATAGAGAAAATCCAAGAGATTCCTTAGCCAAAAGCTTTCCATTTTTGAGGAATCCAGCTTTCAAGTCTTTGGCATTTAGTGAAGTCCAAGATTCCAAGAGAAAGACTTGAAGAGTCTCCAATAAGAGCTACATCGAATTGTTTTCTGCTCAAAAAGGAGTTTATCTTGTTTTTATTCATTGTATTCATACTCTATTTGTGCTAGCCTAGTTTCAAGGGAGTTTGAAACTAGTGTGAGGTTTGTTGGTGAGCCAATTGATAAAACCAACTAGGGTTGCTTGTAAGCCCGAAGCCAAAACAAGTGTGTAAGGTTTGTTGGTGAGCCTAGGTAACAAAACCAACTTATGTTTTGACTTGTGAGCCTTGTAAAACAAGTCGGCTGCAATCTAGACAAGATTATAGTGGAAATTCCCAAGTGGAGCTTGGGGAGTGGATGTAGGTGCTAAGTGCACCGAACCACTATACGTTTTGTGTGTTTGCATTGCTTTACTCTCTATTGCTCTTTAATTGTTGTTATCTTTTATTGCTTCCGTTGCACAATTACTTGAGCACTATCACTCTTCACATTTGAAATTGATAGCACATATATTGCTTTATTTTATTTTTTTTTTTAAAAAAAGGACACAATTCACCCCCCCTGATGCGGGTAAAAGAAAAGGGATAAAGGATAAGGTGATGAATATGATGATGCTAGCACGGATGATGCAAAGGTGGTTATATCTTATTTTCTTTTTAGGGTTTTATCTTTGGTTCCCGATTGCAAGCAAAGAGAACCTAGGAAAATTGAAAGAAAAGAGGTCTACGCTAGCAGATCGATCCCTAAGAAATGATAGACCAGGACCCCGAGATTAAGGAACCCCGGGTTTAGGACTAGCTCGATACACCCAATACCTACCTAGGAGATGGGGATGCAAACTTTTCAAATTCTGAAGCACCTGGTGCAGAGATCGCTCCACTCGACGGAAGCAGCCAGGATGTCCGAGCAATCGCGCCCGTGGATGCGCCGGTTCCCGATCATGTGGCCGTGATGGCAAGACGACCGATCTCCGATGTCCGTAGGACCATGTAAGACCTGTAGGCAGCAAGAGAAAGAACGATTAGCGAAGAGATGAGAAGTGTTGAAGTTGAAATAGGGTTAGGGTAGAGAAACAGGGCTTTGAGCACGGTATTCGACTGGAGTCCGAAATCAAAGTTGATAACTTGGGGCCTCGCACCCCGCGACGTCCCGGAGGACGAAGGAATGTGGCCTCTCACCACGCGACGCCCTCAGGCGAAGGAATGTGGCCTCTCACCACGCGACGCCCTCAGGCGAAGGAATGTGGCCTCTCACCACGCAACATCCCGGAGGACGAAGGAAGCTCTCACTTAACCTAGCCTAAGAGACAAGGATTGAAGAAGAGGATGGAACACACAAGCTTTCTTTCATTAATCATCAATTATCCTTTACAAGAGGGGTTTGGGTCCTTTAAATAGGCACCCAAGAGCACTTTGAAATTTAAACTACCCCATTACACTTGGCGCCCAGAATTTGGAGGAGAACTTCTTTCTTTGCTTGCTTGGTTTTGGTAGAAAACATGAAGTAAGGCTAGCTTGGAGGGATTTGTCCCACTTTGACTTTTCTTGGCTTGATTCAAGGCCGACCAAATGGGAATAATCCTAGGCGTGGCATGATTGGAGGCTTGGAGAGGGGGATTGGTCTTTGACCTTCCATCCTTGCATGGCTTATTTTGGTAGAAGGCTTGGATTGAGGCTTGATGTCTTCACCATGCCTTTCTTGCTTAACTTCTTTATGGAAGAAGGCTTGAGTGGAGGCATGCATCAAGGGATTTGAAACTTCTTTCCACTTGGAGAATGGAGGATGCCTTTCTTGCTTGACTTCTTTATGGAAGGAGTCTTGAGTGGAGGCATGCATCAAGGGATTTGAAACTTCTTTCCATGACCGCCCATCCTAGATTGGAAGAGAGCTTGAAGAGGGGAGGAGAAGGGGGCATGGATCATGTGAGTGGTCCCCTTTCTTGGGTGCCCAAAACAAACCACATGTCATCACCTCAGTGCGCCACATAAACAGATAAGGTGGGCCCTGAGCTGACATGTCTCCTTGCCTTTGTTAGACTTAAAAGAGACTTAACTTTTGAACCACTAAAGACTTCATGGGCTTAGACTCGGCCCGACTTATTACAAGACTCAGCTCGACCCGATGGGTCGAGGTACAGACTCCATTTAAGCAAATAAACTAGAGGCTGACAGCCTTATTACAGGACTCGATAAACACAGAACCCTAATCAGAGATCCCTCGAAGTTTGAAGGGCTCAAGTCAAACCCTGATGCTCACATCACCCCCTCTTGGGCACCATATCTGGGCAACATTCGGGTTCATTCTGGACTTCATGGTTTCCTCCAGGAGTTCTACATTCTAATTGATCTAACCTAGTCGTGATGTGGGCTAACTGATCATTCATGCTCTGGTTGGTCTGGGCCACGTTCTGGTTAGTTTGGGCCAATTGCTCAGTCAAATTTTTATTTAGTTGGGCCACTTGATCATTCAAGGCTTTAATAAGATTTCCAAGATTTTGGTCCATGGCTACACTTGACTGGGCTTGGGCTGGTGAATATGATGTCCCTGCTCTGGTTGTCATGCATGCAAGTGGACTCAAACTCGGGCTAAGGTTTTCTAGACATGTTAGCTCAAATAAACTGAGTTGGATAGGTACAATCAAACCAACAACTAGTCTTTTCCACTGGCCAGTCAGGAGGTGGGTCTGTGGGAGGTTTCCCCAGCTCTCGCTGGGACCTAATTAAAAACCACAAGAACCGCTTAGGCTTAACCACTTAACCTCGATCCTTGACACCAGCTTCAAATAACAGGTGAAGAATTGGTTGCAGAAGCTTGTCCTAATTGACTTGAACTAGACCTAGAGTCCCAAACTAGTCGCCTAATCAAGGTGGCAAACTAGATTGTAGTAACTCTACACTTGGCCTGGTGTCAGAACAAGGGGAGTATGAGATCCCTTCTTTGGCCTACCTAGTCCCGGTGGAATTGGCTCGGTAGACGGATAGCACCCAAGCCCTTAGTTCCAATCCTAGTCACCAAGTAATAGGGCACACACAAGACTAGTTGACACAATGACTTGACACTAACCAGGACTCGACCAATTGATGTCCCTAACCCATTAGGGCAAATAAGGTTCTACTCAATTTTAATTAGGGGATTAGGTTCGATGCACAATGAGGGTCGTTGTTCTTGGGCTAAGGACAGGTGATCAATCCTGCCCCCATGTCATATTGGTGCCCTTAATTGAGTTAAGATGAATGCACACAACTATGCCGAAAATTAACTCTACTGGAATTTTAGATAGAACAACTAAATCACAGCTCGAAAATTCTACAGTTAACTAAAAATTCCAGAAAAAGTATGTAAACTTCTATCAATTATAACGGATCTAACAAAATAAGAATTACTAAATTCTAAATTCTATGCTGAGAAAAAAAATTCCTTTATCAGACTATATACGCACAGATTCAGAAAATTCCAGCAAGTAAGACAATTGAGAAATTAATCATGCTAACAATGGTAATGACCAAGATAGGACAACCTTATACTATAAGGATTCCCCCTTATAGCAGGACAACCTGATTTCACCTTGGTATTTAACATGCAATTATGCAAACACTTAACAGGCTATGCAAGATATTAAAACTCTATGTGCAGAATTCCAGCAAACAATGAATTTCAGCATCTATGCAAATCCTACCCTAATCTAACCATGCTCTGATACCAAAATGATGCGGCATGAAAATGCTTTCTATTGAGGATGAGTTAAAAGTTGAGCAATGAAAACCTAAACACATGAACTAGCTTTCAATCTAAGAGACTCAAGCAAGACCTAGAGAAAGATTTGGTAATTCTTAAATATATGCCACAATAATAACCAGATTGTCCTAAAAGAAGATTAAATCTAAGACTAAAGGATTAAGAACCTAGAGGTTAACCTTCAATAGATCAGAAATGAAGAGATGAGGAAGATTTGTTACCAATGATGAGCTCTCTTTTTGAAGTGATAGACCCGTAGTAACATTCGAATAAACCAATCCTGGATGAGAAGATGATCATTCCGAGGAATTACGCCCCATCCATTCGTGCTCCTTTGGCAAGACGACGAGCTCTTGAACTCCGGATTAAAGAGAACCCTGCAAGGAAAGGATTAGAAATGGAATATTTAAAAAGATCAAAACATAAAGGAAAAGAGGAGATCATAAGAATTGTTCTTCTTATGGAGGCTCGAGAAACTCTTGTTGGGGAAGATGGGATCCATGGAAGGATGTCTCCTTGATGTCTTCTTCTTGAAAATGGAATTGACCCTTGAAACTAGATGGAAGTTGTATGCCCAAAGAGGAAATGCTTCTCAAACTTCAAACTAGAACTTTATCTAAAAGCTATAAGAAAACATCACAAACACTCAAATAATGGCAAGACAAAGACCTTCTTCTTCATTTCATTTTATCCCAAAAAAAATCAACTACTTACAATGGGACGTTGGATCTCCTTTTATAAGCTACCAAGCCCTTTGTTTAAAATTTAAAAGAGAGGAGAGATACATGGGATGGTTGATATATACATGGGATGGTTGAGATATACATGGGATAGTTGAGAGATACATGGGATGGTTGGAGAGATATGGGGGGAAGTGGTTACATGAGGTGGAGGTTTAGTTTGGCCACCCAAATTTGAATTTGACTCCTTCTTGGTCACCCACTTCAATGGGTGAGGTGGCACATGTGGTGGCAATCCCATTAGGTGGTGTTGCTTGATGATGTGGATGATGATGTGGCACCCTATAAGCTTGGTGAAGTGGCATGATGATGTAGTAATCCCAAGAGAAGTTGAGAGGTAGTTGCTTGGTAGTCTTTTGATGGTAGTTGATTGTTAGTTGCTCTGGTAGTTGATTGGTAGTTGTCCTGGTAGTTGTCTTGCTTGTATTACTCTTACAAGATAAAATTGTTCTGCAAGTCGGGGTTGGATGTGCTGCATCATGGTGCGGGCACCAGACTCAGAAGAAGACTTCAGAGCTCCATCTGGATCTCTGATTAACCTTGCCCGAAGAATTAAGATTTTTGGCTTGTAATAAGGGTTGACTTGATCAACTCAATTTTAGCTTGAGTCTATATTACCTGCATTTTTATTTTGTTGAGTCATGTTGACTCAGTAGTGGTCTTGGGCTTCAACCTGGGGTGTTACATTTTCTCCCAAGGCCAAGCAAGTGGGCGCCACACTCCCAGCCATATGCCTGAGTCCAGGGGGTGCCACATCTCCATCCAGTAGGCTTTGGTCCCCACACCACAGGATAGCAGGTCCCTTCTCTCATGGGCCATTTAAGTAGAGAGCAATCAGGGATCCACAATTCAAGGGGGCGACCCACAATTTTCCATAAGAACCAAGCTATGAAAAGAAACAAATTCTTCTTGGAGAGTACTTCAAGGGGGCACCCATCCCATGCCAAAAATGCCCAAAGCAAAGTTGGGAAGAGCCATAACTTGGGGAGAAAGAAAAGGAGGTGTCCAAAAAAAGTTGAGCCATGGAAGGAAGGAGATTTCTCTTGAAGAGCAAGGTTAGGAGGCGCCCTAGTAATTCCAAATAAAGCCAGATATAAAAGGAAAGAAATTTCTCTTGAAGAGCAAGGTTAAGAGGTGCCCAAACACTTCCAGATAAGGCCAAGCATAGAAGGAAAAAATAATTTTCTTGGAGGTCAAGGCTAGAAGGCGCCACCCACTTTCCTTTTTTTGAAGCCATCAATCAATTTTATGGAATTATTTGGCCAGCCATATGTGTAAGGATTGATCCTACAATCCTAATTTGCAGATCCCCTCCTTTAGTCCCACATGGGAAGATGTAAAACCCTACTCTCTTGTAAAGTCCTATAAATTAAAACCCTTTTGTAAGTTCTAATCAATCTGATGAATGAAACCAACTTTTTTTTGTGAGCAAACTCTATGTTCTCTCTCTTCCGCACTTTCATCCAGGTGTTGAGCTCCGTGAGGGAGTAAATCCAGGTTCCCCAGGAACCTTGAGGAGGTGTGAGATCTCCAAACCCCAAACCCTAGGTTAGCCACTTCTACTCCCAAACCCTAGCCGCCCATCATCCACTTCAATCCACCAAACCCTAGCCTATCCCACCTCCCATGGCCTCGCTCTCCAAGTCCAGGCCGACCACCAGCATCCAGCTCCAGTCCGGATACTTTAGATCCATATCTCTTTCCAGAGGGAATCGAATCAGCCTTCAAGAGAATCCGGATCTCAGCGACATCAGCCTTCAAGTTCTTCGAACTGGTAAATCCTTCCCTGAGTCTCTGAATCCATCACTTGTTTTTCTTCTTCCCAGATCTTGAGTTCAGGAGAAGCCGACCCAGCCACAAGACCAGTATTGGAGGATCCATTGCGAAGATAGCTGAATCCGAGGATCCAACAATCTGCTCGAGAGAGTTCTTCCACCCAAATTCTGTGAAGATCACTGTCTGGTTGGTAAACCATCTCTTCTCTTTATTTCTGTCCTGTTGAAAGTTCAGAGCGAAATCCTAGGTCTAGGAGTTTCTCAACCCCCAGCGATCCGTTACTTCTGAACTACTCTAATAACTTAGCTTCTTCTAAATTATGCTTTCAATCCTTACCTAGTTTCCATCAACTTAGTTTAACTTCACTTTGAGCCAAAGCCAATTTCTGAAATATAAAAAAAAAAAAGAATTAATCTTAATTTTAATTCTGCATACGCTTCTTTGTTCTTTGTTCTGCATCATTTTTGGTATCAGAGCTTTCGTTCTGCATCATTTTGGTATCAGAGCTTTCGTTCTGCATCACATCAGGAGTCGATCCATAGTGAGTGAAGACCGTTGTCGGTGTCCGCACCAAATCTCCCGGGGTGACGAGAATTTGACCCCGTCGAATATGGTCCAATCTAGCTTTGATATTGTTCAAATAAATCTGGGTCCATTTGTTGCAGGTCCTCTCAAGTGATCCAAGAGTTGTCAGATTCAGGTCGCCCTTGCCAACGGACCAAATAACGATAGTAGTCCTTGTTCCTGGTGGTGACAATCTTATCATCCATAATCTGTTCAATTTTCTCTCGTTTCTTTGGAAAGGTGGTTTGTGGACACTCTGGGACAAGTTCGCTCTCAAAAATAGGGTCAGGCCCAAAAGGCTCACTAGGTATCATCATTGGTTCCTTATACTCTATTAAGTCTAAAACATTGAAGGTTGGACTAATACCTAGGTCAGAAGGTAAATCCAGTACATAAGCATTAGAGCTAATCTTCTTTATGACCTTGAATGGACCTGCGCCACGGGCATGTAATTTCTTAAAAGTCCCTGATGGGAATCTTTCAGGATTGAGTTTAATCATTACATGATCCCCCTCATAGAATTCCTTGACTCTCTTTCATGAATTAGCCTTATGTTTATAGGATTCATTGCTCAAGTGAATTTTCTTGTTTATTTCATGATGTAAATCCTTAATATGCTGTGCATAGATTCAGCAGACTCAGAAACTCATGCATTTGTGGGTAGTGGGATCAGATCTAAAGGCTTCCTATGTTTGTAACCATGGAGTATTTCAAATGGACTTTTGCCCGTAGATCGACTGATCGAACTATTATAAGCGAACTCAGCACGAGGCAATAACAAATCCTAGTTTCCTAGACTATCTCCCACAAGACATCTCAACAAATTCCCTAGACTTCTATTCACAACTTCGGTCTGTCCATCAGTCTGGGGGTGGTAGGCAGTTGAAAATTTCAGTCTAGTTCCTAATAGGTGCCAAAGGATTTTCCAGAAGTAACTTGTAAAACGGACATCCCTATTAGAAACAATGGTTTTTGATAGCCCGTGTAGCCTGACTACTTGATCAAGAAAGAGCATGGCTACCCTAGAGGCATCAGAAGTTTGGGAGCAGGGTAGGAAATGGGCCATCTTCGAAAATCGGCCGACCACTACAAATATTGAATCATGTTTTCTAATGGTCTTGGGTAACCCTAGAATAAAGTCCATGCTAAGATCCTGCCATGGACACTCAGGTACAGGTAAAGGAGTGTATAACCTGGTATTCTGTTTCTGCTGTTTTGCAACAGCAAATGTCCTACATCAGGCTGCAAGGTTTGCTACCTATCTCTTAAGGCCTAGCCAGTAGAATTGTTCCTCAACAGCTAAGATAATCTTGTTTCGCCTAAAATGGCCAGCCAAACCTCCAGCATGTGTCTCCCAAACTAGAAAATCCCTTGAGGAGGTTCTTGGAACACAGAGCCTGTTTTCTTTAAAAAGAAAACCATCTAGAAGGGTATAGTCACTATGATTGCTAAATGGTCCTAGATGTAAAGCCTGATAGATCTCTCCAAAATCCGGACATGTTTCGTATTCCTCCTTAAGTCTCTCAAAACCTATGACTTCGGTGCTGACTGAATTTAAGAGCAACGCTCTATGACTTAAGGCATCAGCAACCCTATTCTCAGTTCCCACACGGTGCTTTAGGACGAAGATATAGGCTTGGATGAACTCTACCCACTTTGCATGCCTAGGGTTCAACTTTTTCTGGGAGCTGAGAAACCTAAGGGCTTCATGATCCGAGAATAAGACAAACTCTTGTGGTAGCAGATAGTGTCTCCAGTACCTCAAAGCCTGAACTACCGCATATAACTCCTTGTCATAGGTTGAGTATTTCATCCTAGCCTCATTCAGCTTTTCACTAAAAAATGCCACTGGATGACTTTCTTGACTTAATACTCCTCCAATTCCTAATCTAGAGGCATCACAAGCTACCTCAAAAATCTTAGAAAAATTGGGTAATCTTAAGATCGGTGCTTGTGTCATCCTATCCTTAATGTTTAGGAAGGCCTTATCAGTAGCTTTTGTCCATTCAAAATTTTCTTTCCTAAAGCAATCCGTAATAGGAGCAACTATGGTGCTAAACCCTCTAAGCTAAGAGTGTAGATGAGTACATCGTGAAATTTGATGAGTATTCCATGCGATGTGACTTAGATGAGGCTGAGGATGTTGACTTGTCTAGGTTTAGGGCTGGCCTTAGAGATGATATTAAGAGGGAGCTCTACATGAGAGAGGTTAGTGACCTAGACCATGCCTACCAGATTGCTAGGGATTATGAGCATTTTCAGAGAGGGCCTATCTACCATAGACCCGAGCCTACTAGGTACCCTAGCCATAACCAGTAGCTAGCCAGTCCCACTAGAGCCGACCCAATCTTAGCTGACTTAGCCCATGTCGACCCACTCCGAGCCACCCTAACCTGAGTCGATCCCAGCCTAGTACTCCTTTGACCCATAGAGATGATAAAGGTAAATCTGTAAAGGTCCATAAGAGTCCCAATCCCCAAAAGACCAGTTTTAAATGTCAAAAACCATGCCACTTTGCTAGCCAGTGCCTAGTTAGTGCCCTACACTTAGGTGAGCTAGAGGAAGAATAGCCTGAACCCATAACTGAACCTGGGGAAGAAATCTATGAGGCCGATGACTAGTTGTTGGATGAGTATGAAGGAGAGGAAGAGGAACCTGAGTCTGAAAACCTATTAGGAGTGGTTAGGTGCATCTTGACCCAAACCCAGGTTAAGGAAGATTGGCATAGGACTAGCATCCTACAAACCTTTGTTAAGGTAGGGGGTAAGGTGCTCAAGATCATCATAGATAGTGGGAGTTGTGTCAATGCCATCTCTACTAGTACAGTCAAATCTTTAGGGTTGACCACAGTTCCCCATCCTAGCCCTTACAAGGTTTCTTAGGTAGATTCCACCTCCATCCAGATCAAGTCTAGGTGCCAAATCTTATTTAAACTGCAAACCTATGAGGAAAAGATTTGGTGTGATGTCATTCCTATTGAAGTAAGTAGTATCATTTTAGGTCGACCTTAGCTTTTTGATCATGATGCAACCCTATTTGGTCAAACCAATGTCTGTGCTTTTAGCCACCAGGGGAATAAGTTTGTTATCCACTCAACTCCCCCTAGAGACCCAATCAAGAGAGGTTCTAGTAGCCTTAAGGACAAGAAACTAGGAGTTAATCTGATTAAGGCTAAGGAGTTAGAGAGAGAGATTGCTGAGGTTAACCCTATTTAGATCTTGACCACCAAAGAAATCCATGAGCCGACCCAAAAGGAACACCCTCTAGAAATTGTTGAGGCTCTTAAAAAATTTGAGGATGTCTTTCCTGATGATTTACCAGATCAATTACTATCCCTTAGAGACATCCAACATGCCATAGATCTAGTCCTAGGAGCCACTTTGCCAAACCTTCCTCACTATAGAATGAACCCCAGAGAGCATCAAGAACTACAAAAACAAGGGGAGAGTTGCTTAGGAAGGGTTTCATTAGGGAGAGCTTGAGTCCATGTGCTGTCCCTGCTCTACTGACTTCTAAGAAAGATGGTACCTGGTGGATGTGTGTAGACAGTAGAGCCATCAGCAAAATAACTATGAAGTAGAGGTTTCTCATCCCTCGATTGGATGCCATGCTAGATATGATGGCCGGTGCTAAAGTTTTCTCAAAGATAGACCTTAAGAGAAGCTATATCAGGTTAGGATTAGACTTGGGGATGAGTGGAAGACTGCTTTCAAAACTAAGGATGGCCTGTTTGAGTGGGTTGTGTGCCTTTCGGCCTTTCAAATGCACTAAGTACATTTATGAGGATTATGACCCAAGTCTTAAGAGAATATACTGGAAAATTTGTTATGGTCTATTTGGATGACATCTTGATTTATAGCAGGACTAAAAAGGACCACCTTAGTCACCTTAGGTTTGTATGCTAGACCCTTAGGGAGGATAGCCTCTATGCCAACTTTAAGAAATGTGAGTTCATGACACATAGGGTTAATTCCTAGGTTTTGTTATAACCCTTGAGAGAGTTTCTGCAGATCCTGAAAAGGTTAGAGCAATTGTTGAGTGGCCTGTACCTACTAGTGTCCACGATGTGCATAGTTTCCATGGCCTAGCATCCTTTTATAAGAGATTTATTAGGGTTTTTAATACTGTTGTCGCACCTATAACTGATTGCATTAGGAAGGATACATTTGAGTGGACCAAAGCAACTGATAAGGCCTTCCTAGAACTTAAGGATAAGATGACCCATGCACCCATCCTTAGATTACCTGACTTGTCTAAGGTGTTTGAGGTCGCTTGCGATGCCTCGGGAGTAGGAATAGGTGGGGTACTAAGTCAGGAAAATCATCCTGTATCCTTCTTTAGTGAGAAGCTGAATGAGGCTAAACTTAAGTACTCTACCTATGACAAGGAGTTTTATACGGTAGTCCAGGAGCTTAGATATCAGAGACATTACCTACTACCACAGGAGTTTGTCTTATTTTCTGACCATAAGGCACTTCAGTTCCTGAACTCCAAAAAGAAACTTAACCCATGGCACGGTAAATGGATGAGTACATTCAGGTATACACCTTTATCTTGAAACACTGTGCCAGAATAGAC
Organism: Areca catechu; assembly: GCA_021397845.1. Lineage (NCBI taxonomy): Eukaryota > Viridiplantae > Streptophyta > Magnoliopsida > Arecales > Arecaceae > Areca > Areca catechu. Next base: position 80,902,882 of record CM038044.1, on the reverse strand, counting down.
AATACGGTAGCAGACGCCCTTAGTCGTAGGTCTTTGCTTTTAGGCTCAGTCAGCACCCAAGTCATAGGGTTTGATAGGTTAAAGGATGAGTATGAAACCTGCCAAGACTTTGGACATTTACCAGACCCTTAGGCTAGGACCATTCAGTATCCATGGTGAGTATATGACAAGGGACAAAAGGGGGGCCTAGGAGGATCGTTGGAGAGTTGAGAAGTCTCCTATGATTAGGGTCAAAAAGGAGGAACAAAAAGGCAGAAAAAAAGATGTGGGGGCAAGAAAGATGGGTACTCTATGGACTTGAAACTCACCTTCACAGAGAGACGTTGCACCTCTAAGGCATCTCACCCACCCCACTACATGTAGTATAGGGCATCCCACCCATCTCACTATATGCGGAGCCTAGGGCGTCCCACCCAAATGGTTACCTGGGGTCGTGAAGGAGAAGCTCCAAGATCATAGAGGGAACTCAGCTAGGGAGAGATAACTGGGGCCTCACACCCCTCGACACCTGCAGGTGAAGGAAAGACGGGCCTCAGCCCACTCCTAATGGAGGCAGAACCAAGAAAACTCTTTTCAAAAATTTATATTCATCATCATATTTTATTCAAGAGAGAATGTACCTTTATATAGGCTTACAAAACTTGGGGCCCAAGAAATAAATACAATGCATGCATCCCAAAAAAGGTGATATCCCAAACCTACTCTGTTTGTAGCCTGAAAACATGGTAAAAACTAAACACAATCCTTTCTATATGGTAGAAAAATCAAACTAATCCTAATCTAAAACTAATTTAAAAAAAACTTCCCAACTAGTTCATATATCCAGATTTAAAATAAATAAATTAGGCATAATCTGGATTCACCAAAATTAGTGTCTGCTCTGAAATCTGTATGACTTGATAACTGTGCAAAAAATTTTTGCTCTAAGAAACGTGCTACTTTGAGATCCGTGCAAAGCTATTTTATGTTGCTTTGAGATTTGTGAAGAAAACAGATCCTCTCTGTGACCGTGGAAAAGAGCGGCGACGTGCAGAGAAGAAGGGCTTGCAGGAGACTTTGCTGGCGCCAGTGACTGGGGGAAGGCAGCGGCATGGCCGAGTCGGCGGCAGGGAGGGAGGCGGCCATGGGAGGAGCCGCAGGGGTGCATGGTCCTTGGGCATGGCTGTGGGTCTTAGAATCAACGGGCACGGATGGGCTAGAGCTGGTGAACGGTGGCTCGGGCAGTGGCGGATGGTGGCTCGGGCAGCGGCGAATGGCAGCGCGAGGGAGAGGGGCGCGTGGGCGAAGCCGCAAGGGTGGATGACCATGGGTGAAGCCGCATGGAGGGAACGGCCATGGGCAGTTCGTGGGATTCGCCGGCATTCCCACGAGAAGATCGATGCCGGGGGAAGGTGGACGATCATCGAGGGTGGCGCCGGAGGTTGGGCATGGTGGATCCAGGACAAACGGGAAGAAAAAAAAAAGAAAAAAATGGAGGGTCTGTGAATTTCTAGGAGGAAGAAGATGATTGGAATAGTAGAGGGATAAAATAGGGATAAGTCTGGAATAAAGCTAGAATAATAGGAATAGATGGAATAGCTAAATAAGAAAATATGAAATAAAAATATAAAAATCTAGAAAAGAAAAAAGAAAACCCGGATGGGTTTTGATGTTCCCATCATTCCCCTGGGATGGAGAAAACCCAACTCCGTCGAGTTAGGCTCACTGTAATTTTTTTTTCTTCTTTTTTTTCTCTCTTTTTTACTCTCTTTTTTTTTTACCCTAATATTTTCCTACTCTAATACCAAAATTGATGAGGGACAAAAAGAGGGGGCTAGGAGGATCGTTGGTAAGCTGAGAAGTCTCCTGTGATTAGGGTCAAAAAGGTAGGAAAAAAAGATGTGGGAGCAAGAAAGATGGGTACTCTATTGACTTGAAACTCACCTTCATGGAGAGACGTCGTACTTCTAGGACATCTCACCCACCCCACTACATGTAGTTTAGGGTGTCCCACCTATCTCACTACATACGGAGCCTATGGCATCCCACCTAAATCACTACCTAGGGCCATGAAGGAGAAGCTCCGAGATCATAAAGAAAACTCAATTAGGGAGAAGATAACTGGGGCCTCACACCCCTCGACACCAGCAGGAGAATGAAAGACGGGCCTCATGTCCACTCCTAATGGAGGCAGAATCAAGAACATTTTTTTCAAAAATTCATATTCATCATCATATTTTATTCAAGAGAAGAGGTGCCTTTATATAGGCTTACAAAACTTGGGGCCCAAGAAATAAATACAAGGCATGCAGCCCAAAAAAGGTGATATCCCAATCCTACTCTGTTTGTAGCTTGAAAACATGATAAAAACTAAACACAATCCTTCCTATATGGTGGAAAAATCAAACTAATCCTAATCTAAAACTAATTTTAAAAAAACTTCCCAACTGGTTCATACATCCATTTTTAAAATAAATAAATTAGGCATAATTTGGATTCACCAAAATCGGTGCCTGCTCTAAAATCTGTGTGACTTGATAATTGTGCAAAAAAATTTTGCTCTGAGAAACATGCTACTTTGAGATCCATGCAAAGCCATTTTCTGCTACTCTAAGATTCATGTAGAAAATAAATTTTCTTTATGACCGTGGAACAGAGCGGCGACGTGTGGAGAAGAAGGGCTTGTGGGAGACTTCATCGGCGCCGGCGACCGGGGGAAGGCGGCGGCATGATGGAGGCACAGCTGAGATGGTTGCAGGAAGGGAGGCGACCATGGGAGTAGCCGCAGGGGCGCATGGTCCTTGGGCTTGGCCATGGGTCTTAGAATTGATAGGCACGGACGGGCTGGAGCCGACGGATGGTGGCTCGGGCAGTGGCGGATGGCAGCTCGAGCAGTGGCAGATGGTGGCACGGGGGAGAGCGGTGCATGGGCAGAGCCGTGGGGTGGACGGCCATGGGTGGAGCCACATGGAGGGAATGGCCATGGACAGTTCGTGGGATTCACCGTCATTCCCACGAGGAGATCGATGCTGGGGAAAGGTGGACGGCCATCGAGGGTGGCACCGGAGGTTAGGCGTGGCGGATCCAGGACAAACAGGAAAAAAAAAAAAGAAATAATGAAGGTTCTGTGAATTTCTGGAAGGAAGAAGATGATTGGAATAGCATAGGGATAAAATTGAGATAAGTTTGGAATAAAGATAGAATAACAGGAATAGATGGAATAGCTAGAATAAGAAAATATGAAATAAAAATATAAAAATCTAGAAAAGAAAAAAGAAAACCCGAATGGGTTTTGATGTCCCCATCAGTATACCATTCAGGATTGCTACCTTTTCCAAAATAATAGACTCTATATACCTAGAACTTTTCTTAGAGAATTCTTGATTTGGGAGACCCATGCTGGAGGTTTAGCTGGTCACTTTGGTAGGAATATGACCATCTTAGAAATAGAAGACCAATTTTATTGGCCAGGTTTGAAAAGGCATGTTGCTCAGATTGTAGCCAGGTGTAGAACTTGTGCTGTTGCAAAATAGCAGAAGCAAAACACTGGTCTCTACACACCATTACCAGTGCTTGATCGCCCTTGGCAGGACCTCAGTATGGACTTCATGTTAGGATTACCCGAGACCCAGAAGAGACATGATTCTATCTTTGTAGTGGTCGATAGGTTCTCTAAGATGGCTCACTTCATCCCATGTTCCTAGACCTTTGATGTGTCTAGAGTAGCCAAGCTTTTTATAGACAATGTGGTTAGACTCCATGGCCTACCCAAGAGCATCATATCAAATAAGGATGTTAGGTTCACTAGTTATTTTTGGAAAATCCTCTGGCACCTGTTATGGACCAAGCATAAGTTTTCTATGGCCTACCACCCCCAAACAGATGGCCAAATTGAAGTGGTGAACCGTAGCCTAGGAAACCTCCTTAGATGCCTGGTAGGTGAACACATTGAAAATTGCGATCTATTGTTGCCAAGAGCAGAGTGCGCCTACAATAGCTCAGTGAATATGACAACGGGCAAGATTCCTTTTTAGATAGTCCATGGGTATAAGCCTAATCGCCCCATTGGTCTGATTCCTTTACCTGTTCATGCACGAGTCTCAGAGTCGTAGAGTTATTCGCATAGCATATTAGAGACTTGCACAAGGACTTTAGCCAAAAGATTAACCTAAGTATTGAAACATATAAGAAACTGGCTAATTCTCGAAGAAGGGTCAAGGAATTTGATATAAGGGATTCTGTCATGATTAGGTTTAGGCCTGAGCAGTTCTCACCCGGGATTGTTAAGAATCTTCATGCTTGCAGAGCCGGACCTTTTAAAGTAATAAAGAGGGTTGGACCAAATGCCTATGTATTTGATTTGCCTATAAATTTGGGCATTGGTTCTACCTTCAATATCCCCGACCTAGTTGAATATAGGGAACCAGCAGCGATACTAAGTGAGGCCTTTGGACTTACTCCTTTCATTGTGAGTAACCCTAGCCTAGAGTGTTCACCAATAAATTGGCCTGAGAGAGGAGAATGGATTGAGTGTATCCTAGACGATCATGGTGCGGGCACTAGGCTCAGGAAGAGACTTCAACCAGTACAGATAAAGCTAGACTCCTTCTGGATGGAAGATTGAGAGTCTGAATCCTGTAATAAATTTAATTGAGTCCTGTATTTATTTCATTTGGTTAACTGAGTCCTATATTTACTTCAATTAGGTTCTTTATTGCAATTGAGTCAAGAGTAGTTCAGTCTGAGTCCAATCTGGTTTCAACACAACAAGTCCAATCTGGTTTCAAGCACATCAAGTCCAAATAAAGAAAGTGGGTGCATGGACCATGGGATCACCAACTTGGAAGCCACTTCATCATTCCACTTTTCCACATCACCTGGACACCTCACCTTTGATTGTCGCCCAAGAGAAGAAAGATTTCAAATTCGAATGAAGCCTCATTCTCCTCCACATTCAGCGTCCGTCATCAAGAACCAAGAGAAAAAAGATTTCAAATTCGAATGAAGCCTCATTCTCCTCCACATTCAACACCCCTCATCAAGAAATTGCCCATCATTCTCTCCTTCATTTAGGTGTAATTCAAATTTTGAATTTCAGAAGGCTTGGAAGTCTATAAAATAAAGGCTCAAAACCTTTTTGTAAAACAATGTTGAAATTTAAATGAATGAGATGAAAGTTTTCTTGAAAGAAAATTCCCTTACATGAATGCTTGGTCCCTTGTGAGAAGGTGGGCGTGAGGCCTAGAGTGCTCTTCCTCTTTCCATCTTCCCTCTTCAAACCTAACTCCCTCTCTTCCCTCTTAGTCAATTCGGCCAACACAAGGAGCTTTCAAGAGTACACATCTCTTCCACCTCTTTGATGAGATCAATCATCCAAGGAGTTCTCCCAAGTTCCTACTGAGAGTCGTCATCCAAATGAAGCCAAAGAAGATCTTCAACAAGACTACTCGGAGCTTCCTTTTACTTTTCCCCTCACTTCCCATCTCAACCTTTCCCTCTAACCTTCTCCTACATCTTTTTTTCTTGTTACATGATCTCCAAATTCCCAGACTCCTAAGAAGAAGGTCTCCCATGCCAAGGAACCGGATACAAGAAGCCTTGCAACCTAGGGAATCTCCTTGTCATCTCGAATGTTCTTCTTTGAGTGTTCCCAGTGCTAAAGTCATAACTATTAATTGCCGGATAACCCTCTTTAGATATTTTTTCAGATCTGTAATTATTAGAATACTAAACCCTAATCTGAGTGGTTTTTTAACCACGAAGGTCCTCCTCTTAATTTCTTTGATAGATTTCGTTTCTAGTTAAGTTTAATATTTAGATTCCTATCTTTAAATTCTTATTTCATTACTTGAATTGCTGCATTTTTTTACTTCATCTTTCATTTGATTATTACTAATTTCATATGAATTGCATCATCTCCTAATTGTCCCTCATCATCTTGGTATCAGAGCTTGGTAGGTTAGGGTTTTGCATTCTCTTCAGTACCTGAATTTGGTGCTTCACCAGGCCGTCCATCTTAGGAGAAAAGTGGGGTTTCAAGACCCTCTCCTCCCATTCCATGGGAATCTCTTAAGGCGTGTAGGGGTGCCATTGTGATTGACCTTTGAAGGGGAACACAAGACTTGCATTTTATTTTCAGCATTTTTAATTTTTGCTATTCTATTTTTTTTGCACTATCTATCTTCCAGGAATTGTCTAGAAAAACTCAGATTTTATTTTTTTATTTCCTTTCATTTGGTATATCCTCTACAAGTTAGGAGTGTTTTATGATTTTTTTAGAATTTTTTGAGATTAATTCATATCACTTTTCTGCCCTACTTCAAACTGCAACACAAAAAAAAATTCTACACCTAAACTTAGGGTTCATTTGCATGCTTGCATTCATCTCATGATAAATCATCTTAAGGGCATCAATTTGACATAGGGTCAGGATTTCATTACCTGTCCCTAGCCCAAAAATCACCAACCTGCATAACGAGCCCAACTACTAATTAAAACAGAGTAGATATTTAACTTGCTCTAGTAAGCTAGGGACACCCACGAAGTTGGGTCGAACCAAGTGTCAAGCCAATTTTGGTAACTTGTTTGTGTGTTCTTGTGTATTTGGTATCTAGGCAAGTGGTTCAGGGACAAGAGCCCGAAGGAAGGTGGGTTGGTTCACTTACCTGGCCAATTTCATATTGGTGTCTAAGGCAAGTAAAGAGGAACCTCCATCAACATTACACTTACTTGGCCAGGTGCTAAGTTACTACAACCAATGTTGTCATCTTGACCTGATATTTGATTTGGTTCTAGGTCTAGTAAACTCCTAGCTCGAATTCAAGTTTGTGTGTGCATGGCAACTAGATCAGGAGCACCTTACCAGCAAAACCAAGCTCAAACAAGTACAACCATGGACCAAATCTTTGAGACCTTTATGAAAACTTTGAATGATCAAATGGCCCAACTGAACCAAAACCTGACTAACTAATTGGCCCAAACCAACCAAAGCATGATTGATAAGATGGCCCAAGCAGAGGCACGGGCAGAAGCCCACAAGGCCCATGCTAAACTCAACTCCTCAGATATTTCATTCCACTTAAAATAATCATCCATATCTTCCTCCTAAGCAATGTAAACCCGAGGATCATGACCGCCTCAAAATGAGGGAGCTTCTGTCCTAATGTTCCTATTAGGTCTTTCCTCTGATTTAACCAAGTATGGGTATGGGCTCCTAGGGCTAGACTCAGGGTCAAGATCATGATCATAGGCTCTTGGATCAAGGGAATTGGGCCTAGAGGAGTTCAAAATGAAATAGAGCATGAACCAGAGATTGGCACACCCATCAACCATAGAAGGGCCCCGCACCAAGACCTTTTTCCTGAACCAAACCCTAGGATGCCTCATCAAGACCCTTTCCTTGAGCCAAATCCTAGAAGACCCAACCCTGAGCGAGTCCATGACCCGAACCCTAGGAGAGCACTCCGTGACCCAGATTATGAGCCAAATCCTAGGAGACCCAATCAGGATCAAATGGACCGAGAAGATCGAACCCTTAGGAACATCAGTTTGGAAGCTCCCACTTTTGATGGACAACTAGATCCTAAGGTTTATATCAATTGGGAAGGAAAGATGGACTAGTATTTTGACTGGTTTGAGATGACTGAGGAAAGGAAGTGCAAGTTTGCAAAGCTTAGGTTAGTCCGTCAGGCCAGGCTGTACTGGGAAATTGTTGAGAGACTCATTAGACAGAGAGGCAATATTCCCATAGCAACCTGGAGGGTAATGAAGCTTAGGCTTAGAGAGAAGTACCTTCCCATGTCCTATCATAAAAGACTTTAGACCAGTGGCAGAGGTTGACCCAGGGAATCAAGAGTGTAGTTGAGTACATTGCAAAATTTGATGAATTTGTAATGAGATGCAATGTCGATGAGTCTGAATCAGTTACCTTGTATAGGTTTAGAGCTAGATTAAGAGAGGAAATCCAGAAAGAATTGTTCTTAAGAGAAGTCCATGATTTAGAGCTAGCTTACCAGGTAGCACGTGATGCTGAGAGATTCCATAGGGGACCAGTTTATCATAGACTAGAACCCACTAGAACTAGTGCACCTAATCAGCAATCAGGACCAAGTCAGATGCGACCTCATCGACCCAACCCTAATACACCTTTGACTCGTAGAGATGATAGGGGTAAAACACTAGAAGTTTAGAGAAACCCAAACCCTAGTGCTTGCTTCCGATATCATAAGGTAGGCCATTATGCTAGCAATTGCCCAACAAGAGCCTTGCACTTAGGAGAATTAGTGGAGAATGAGTCTGAACCGGTAGAGCCCCTGAATGATTGTGTTGAAGAGGTATATCAGGCTGATGAAAATTTGGCTGAGGAGTATGAAGGTGATGAAGATTGTATAGAGCCTGACCTTTTGGGAGTGGTTAGATGCATCCTTACCCAGACTAAGACCCAAGAAGATTGGCGTAGGACTAACATCCTACAAACTTTTATCAAGTTAGGGGATAAGGTATGTAAAATAATCATCGATAGTGGGAGTTCTGTAAATGCCATATCCACTAGTGCAGTCAAGACCTTAGGCTTAGCCATAGTTTCCCACCCAAATCCCTATAAGGTTTCTTGGATAGACTCCACCTCATTTCCTATTAAGTCTAGGTGTCTAGTCCAAATCCAATTGTAGTCCTATCAGAAGAAAGTGTGGTGTGATGTTCTACCTATGAGAGTGAGCAGTATAATCTTAGGTCGACCCAGGTTATTTGACCAACACGCAACCCTATATGGCCAATCTAATTCTTGTTCATTCATTCACTCTGGAAAGAAATTTGTGATAAACCCTAAACCACCTAAGGACCCTACCAAGAGAGGGTCGAGTCACCTGAAAGAAAAGGAGCCTGGAGTAAATTTGATAACTACAAAAGAAATTGAGAAAGAGCTCACCGAGGGTACACCTGTTTGGGTTTTAACCATTAAGGAAATTCAAGAGCCTCCCCAGAAAGAACAACCTCAAGAAGTGGTTGAAGTATTAGAAGACTTTAAGGATGTATTTCCTGATGACCTTCCTGATCACATTCCACCACTTCGGGACATCCAACATGCTATTGATTTAGTCCCAGGAGCAACCTTACCCAACCTTCCATACTATAGGATGAACCCTACCGAACACCTAGAATTACAAAGACAAGTAGGGGATCTCCTCAGGAAAGGGTTTATTAAGGAGAGTTTGAGTCCTTGTACAGTCCCTGCCTTGTTAACACCTAAGAAAGATGGCACTTGGAGGATGTGTGTTGATAGTCGTGCCATCAACAAAATCATAGTGAAGTATAGATTTCCTATTCCCCAATTAGATGACATGTTGGATATGATGGCTGGAGCTACTATTTTTTATAAGATCGATCTTAAGAGTGGCCATCATCAAGTGAGAATTAGACCCGGGCATGAATGGAAGACTGCTTTTAAGACTAAGGATGGTTTATTTGAATGGTTAGTGATGCCGTTTGGATTATCCAATGCTCCTAGTACATTTGTGAGGATCTTGACCCAAGTCCTATGAGCTTTCATAGGAAAATTTGTTGTGGTATACTTTGATGATATTTTGATTTACAGTAGCACTAAAGAAAACCACTTAGACCACCTTAGAAAAGTGTGTGCAACCCTTAGGAGAGAGAACCTCTATGCTAATTTGAAGAAGTGTGAGTTCATGAGCCATAGAGTCACTTTCCTAGGTTTCATTATTACCTCGGATGGAGTTTCAGCAGATCCAGAAAAGATCAAATCCATAGTTGAGTGGCCTGTTCCCAAAACTGTTCATGATGTTCGTAGTTTTCATGGCTTAGCCACCTTCTATAGGAGATTCATTCGAGGCTTTAGCTCCATTGTCGCCCCAATAACTGATTGTATTAGGAAGGGTAGTTTTGATTTGATCAAAGCAGCCAATAGAGCCTTCCTAGAAATAAAAGATAAGATGACATAAGCACCGATTTTGAGGTTGCCTGACTTTTTTGAAGTTTTTGAGGTCGCTTGTGATGCATCCGGAGTTGGTATATGCAGAGTTTTAAGCCAGGAGAACCATCCCATAGCTTTCCTTAGTGAAAAATTAAATGAAGTTAAGCTTAAATATTCCACCTATGATAAAGAGCTCTATGCGGTAGAGCAAGCTTTAAGGTATTGGAGGCACTATCTTCTACCACATGAATTTATCCTATTTTCTGATCATGAGGCCCTTAGATTTCTTAGTTCCTAGAAAAAGCTGAACTCTATGCATGCCAAATGGGTTGAATTCATCCAAGCCTATACTTTTGTTCTGAAACATTGTGCCAGAAATGAGAATAAGGTAGCCGATGCTTTGAGCTTTAGAGCCTTGCTTCTGAATTCAGTTAGCACTGAAGTCGTCGGATTTGAAAGACTTAAGGATGAGTACGATACCTGTCCAGACTTTAGTGAAGTTTACCAGGCTTTAAAACAAGGACCATATAGTGACCACAATGAGTATACCCTGCTAGATGGCTATCTGTTTAAGGAGAACAAGCTCTGTATTCCCAGAATGTCTTTGAGCATTTTCTAGTTTGGAAGACCCATGCTGAAGGTTTAGCTGGTCATTTTGGTAGGAACAAGACTATTTCAGGTGTTGAAGACCGGTTTTATTAGCCGGGGCTTAAGAGACAAGTTGCCCAGATAGTGGCCAGGTGTCGAACTTGTGCTGTTGGCAAACAGCAAAAGGAAAACACAGGACTCTACACACCCTTACCTGTACCCGATTGTCCCTGGTAGGATCTTAGCATGGATTTTGTATTAGGCTTACCCAAAACCCTGAGAAAACATGATTCGATATTTGTGGTAGTCAATACATTCTTAAAGATGGCCCATTTCATTCCTTGCTCCCAAACCTTTGATGCCTCTAAAGTAGCCAAAATTTTTCTAGATACATTCTTAAAGATGGCCCATTTCATTCCTTGCTCCCAAACCTTTGATGCCTCTAAAGTAGCCAAAATTTTTCTAGATGGAGTGGTTAGAATTCATGGCCTTCCTAAAACCATAGTGTCCGATAAGGATGTCCGATTTACCAGTTACTTTTGAAAAACCCTATGGCATTTGTTAGGAATCAAACTAAAATTTTCCATTGCCTACCACCCTCAGACTGATGGTCAAACCGAAGTTGTAAATAGAAGTCTAGGGATTTTATTGTGGTGTCTTGTAGGAGAAAATCTGGGAAACTGGAATTTGTTATTACCTCGTGCTGAATTTGCTTACAACAGTTCTGTCAATAGGTCTACTAGTAAAAGTTCCTTTGAAATTGTCCATGGTTATAAACCTAGGAAACCTATCAACCTCATCCCTTTACCCTCACATGCATGAGTATCTGAGTCCGCATAGTCATATGCATAGCATATCCATGAATTGCATAAAAAAATTAGTAAAAAGATTCAAATGAGCAATGAAGTCTATAAGCATATGGCTAATTCACGTAGACGAATGAAAGAATTTAATGAAGGAGACTCTGTAATGATTAAACTTAGATCTGAAAGGTTTCCGCCGGGAACTATTAAAAAACTGCATGCCCAGGGAGCTGGTACTTTCAAAGTAACTAAGAGAATTGGACCTAAAGCATATGTATTAGAGTTACCTTCGGATTATGGCATTAGTTCTACTTTTAATATTGCTGATCTGATAGAATATAAAGAGCCAGCATTAATTCCTAGAGAGCCTTTTAGGCCTTATCCCATCTTTGAGAGCGAAACCATACCCGAGTGCCCAACAACAATTCCACCAGATCGGAGAGATAAAGTTGAATGTATCTTGGATGACCAGGTGATTACCACTAGAAATAAGGGTTATCAAAGATATCTGGTTCATTGGCAAGGCCGACCAGATTTCGAGGACTCTTGGATTACCCGAGAGGATCTGCAGTGGTGCGGGCACCAGACTCAGAAGAAGACTTCAGAGCTCCATCTGGATCTCTGATTAACCTTGCCCGAAGAATTAGGGTTTTTTTTGGCTTGTAATAAGGGTTGACTTGATCAACTCAATTTTAGCTTGAGTCTATATTACCTGCATTTTTATTTTGTTGAGTCATGTTGACTCAGTAGTGGACTAGGGCTTCAACTTGGGGTGTTACATTTTCTCCCAAGGCCAAGCAAGTGGGCGCCACACTCCCAGCCTCACTCCCAGCCATACGCCTGAGTCCAGGGGGTGCCACATCTCCATCCAGCAGGCTTTGGTCCCCACACCACAGATAGCAGCTCCCCTCTTTCATGCGCCAATTGAGGAGAAATCCACCAGGGGTCCACAAAATCAAGGGGGCGGTCCAAGACTTCCTAAAAGAACCAAACTATGAAAGGGAAGAAATTCTCTTGGGGAGAGATTCAAGGAGGCGCCCATTACCTGCCAGAAATACTCAAACAAAGTTAGAAGGAGCCATAACTTGGGGAGAAAGAAAAGGAGGTATCCAAAAAGGGTTGAGCCATGGAAGGAAGGAGATTTCTCTTGAAAAGTAAGATTAGGAGGCACCCTAATCATTCCAACTAAAGCCAGATATAAAAGTCAACAAATTTTCTCTTGGAGGGCAAGGTTAAGAGGCACCCAAACACTTCCAGATAAGGCCAAGCATAGAAGGAAAAAAATATTTTCTTGGAGGTCAAGACAAGGAGGCGCCACCCAATTTCCTTTTTGAAGCTTCAATCAACTTTGGAATTAATTGTCCGGCCATATGAGTAGGGATTGATATCCTAATTTGAAGATCCCCTCCTTTAGTCCCACATGGGAAGATGTAAAACCCTACTCTCTTGTAATGGCCTATAAATTAAACCCCATGTAGTTTGAAAAAAATCAGATGAATGAAATCAATTTCTGTGTGAGCAACTTTGTGTTTCTCTCTTCCACACTTGTATTCAGGTGTTGAGCTCCGTGAGGGAGTATATCCGGGTTCCCTAGGAACCTTGAGGAGGTGTGAGATCTCCAACCCCAAAATCCTACCAAAACCCTAGGTTAGCCACTTCAATTCCAAACCCTAGCCGCCCATCATCTCTTCATTCCACCAATCATCCAAACCCTAATCTACCTCATCATCTCACGGCCTCTCTCTTCCAAGTAGAGGCAGACCACCAGCATTCAGGTCCAGATCAACTACTTCGAATATAGAGCAAATCCCAGAGGAAGTCAGATCAGCATCCTGGAGAATCAGGATTTCAGCAACATCAATTTTCAAGTTCTTCTTATCTGGTAAATCCTTTCTTTGAGTATCTGGTTCCTTAACTAGTTCTTCTTCTTTCCTAGATCCTGAGTTCAGGAGAAGCCAACTCTGCCAAAGGACCAGTATTGGAGGATCCATTACGAAGATATCCGAATCTGAGGATCCAACAATCTGCTCGAGAGAGTCCTTCCACCAAACTCTGTGAAGATCACTGCCTGGTACATAACCCTTCCCTTCTCTTTAGTTATGTCCTGTTGAAAGTTCAGAGCGAAACCCTAGGTCTGGGAGTTTCTCAACCCCCAGCGATCCTTTACTTCTGAACTACTCTGATAATCTAGTTTCTTTTAATTGTGCTTTCTGTCATTTCTTAGTTTCTTTCAACATTAGTTTATCTTTCCTTTGAGTCAAAGCCGACTTCTAAAAATATATATAAAAAAAAAATATTAATTTTAATTTGCTTCCGCATCGCATCATCTCTTTTGCTCTGCATCATTTTTGGTATCAGAGCTTTCGTTCTGCATCATTTTGGTATCAGAGCATTTATTCTGCATCATTTTTGGTATCAGAGCTTCTGTTCTACATCATTTTTGGTATCAGAGCTTCCATCCTGCATCAATTTTTGGTATCAGAGCTTCTGTCCTGCATCATTTTTGGTATCAGAGCCCTGTCTAGGGTTTCTGTTTTGATTGCTTGTTTGAGTCTCTCTCTTTTTACTTTGTCTGCTCGAAGTAGACTCCCCAGGATGTCCGGTCCTAGGAACGAAGCGAGGTGCAAACCTCCTCTTCCCATTCCACAGGGTGTTCCTAGGGCGTGTAGGGGATCCGTTGGGTTATAACTTCGTAGCAGGAATTGTAAACGGGGAAGTGCTCTGTTTTCAGCCCATAATTGCCCTGTTGAAGGAATTATTTCTCACTGCAGGTAACTCCAAATTTGGTGATTTTTATTTTTATGAAACCAGTATAATTGAAAATATTTTGCATAATTGTCCTGTAATTTATTGGTTTCCGTGGGATTTCTGAGAATTAAATTACTGCAACTCTGTTTTTGTGTTCTGCAATCCAATTATTTTAGAATGTTCATCTCTTAATTCATCTTAAGGGCATTTGAGCATCTAAGATAAGGGGAGGAGTTGATAACCTCTCCTTAGCCCAAAACCACCACCCACTCATTCGAACCTAAGCCTTTAATCTAAAAATTGATTAGACCTAATTTGCCCTAGTGGGCTAGGGACATCAACAAGTCGGGTCAAGGCTAGTGTTGAGTCAGTTTGTCTGGTTACTCTGTGTGTGCTTTGTACTCAGTGTCTAGAACGGTGGTTCAGGGATTCCATCCCGAAGGGCTTGTGTGCTGGTCTGCCTACCTGGCCAATCTCTGATTGGTGTCTAGGATTGGCATTCAGGGACCTAACACTCCCCTTACACCTGCCTGGCTGAGTCCTGAGTTACTACAGGCTAGCTTGCCACTCTGATTGGGCATCTAGTTTGGGCTCTAGATCTAGTTAGCCCATAGTCGTTCAGTTGAGTCTCATTTTGTATGTTTGCTTGCATCATGTCTACCCGGAATGGAGTACCCTACCAACCTGGTCAAACCCAACCTGATTTAGAGACCATGGTTAGAGCTCTTACTGAGAGTATGAACAAATTGAGTCAGGATGTGACTGCTAATGTTGCCCAGTGTAAAGAACAAGTCCATGAGAATTTTACCCAGCTTAGGTATCGAGTCCAAGTACTTGAGAAACGTAGACATCAAAATTGGACCCCTGACCCAAAATTTAATAGGCCCCAACCTCACCCATGCCAGGAACCTAGGAGGACCTTATACCGTGATCCCGAGCATAACCTTAGGAAGCCTAACCATGATATCTATAGTGTGGATCGTGTCTATGAGAGGTCCTTACAATATTCTAGACCAGTCACTCAACAACCCAAGTCTTCTAGATCAAACCGTTTAGATCCACACCCATGCCCAAGTAAGGTCTCTACTAGCTTGAAACCCAGTGTGACCCAGGTTCCTATATCTCAAGAATGTTTGTTTTATGGAGAAAGAGGCCATAAATCTAGTCAGTGCCCATGCATAGGATTGGCTTGTGCACAGCTAAGTGGTAAGAATCCTAAGGATGACATTAATGAGGGAGAACCCAAGCCTACCAATGAGGAAGAACGGTTAGGTATGACAAGCCTAGAATCAGTTGACCCGATTACCACTGACCCGAAACCCATTGAAGATGGCATCGAGGAAGTATATGATGCTGGCTTGAGTCTAGTTGATGAATATGAGGGGGAATAACTTGAAGAATGTGACATTGATACTATTGGTTCCTTACCTGAGGAGACCTTGGAAAGCAACCAACTGGTAGGACCTAGTTCAGAAATTCAAGAGATTTGTGAGAACCAGGTTCCTTTAGTCAAATACCCCCAGGAAGAACTCATAGTGTTAGCCCGAGCTATTAGTTCATACCCTCTAATGACAGTCATTCCCCAAGTACCAATTGAAGATCTTTGCACTGAACTGTTTAAGTTTGCCCACCCTATGGTAGATTCTCTCCTTAGGATGACTGAATCAAGCCTCTTACAATTGGACCTTGTCCCATGCCCAGCCACTAAGGTCTCTCCCGTAATCTCAGTTGAACATCCTTGTCTTGAGCGGATTGATTCACCCAGTCCTATAGAAGTCCTCCTTGTGGCCCCAGACCCCTTCCTTTGCATGACTGACCTACCATTCTATAGAGTATACCTTTCCACACCCATAGGTCAAATTTCAAGTCTTGAGGTCATCATCCATAGGCCCTTCCATGAATCATTCTCTAATCCAGTTCTTAAGAAAGTGGATCATTATTTGCTTAGAGAACAAACCTTAACTATTACAATCACATGTCCTAGGCTACTTCCCGAACCATCTCTTGATCCATTCCTGGGAGTAGAAAATTTTTACTTTCATAAGGATGACCAGTTGACACTCATAGATCACCATTCAAACCTTCAGGTCACCAACTTTAGTCAACAGGTAATTCGAGACCCCACCTCATATCTCCTCCCTTTCTCTAGGACTTCCAATGCTTCTTACACCATCCAAGTATACTTTGTCGAAGTCTTTAGAGTAAACCACGTGTCAGAACCTATTAGGTTTGCTAAATACTTCTGGAAGACCTTATGGCACCTACTAGGCACCCATGATAAGTTTTCATGCTCTGCATGCCATCCTCCGACCCAAGGTCAAACCTAGAGAGCCATAGTTTGTTAGGTTTAGACCTAGGGTTCCTTTGAATAAAGTCCATTCTTTAGGAATGCATCGTCAGTCGAGTTTAGGACATTGACTCAGATTTTGGTTTGATTGAGAGCACCAGGAATTGGGATTTGTATTTTGTTCAGGGTTGAAATTGCATTCAATGTTTCGATCAATAGGTCTATAGGCTAGAGTCCCTTTGAAATTGTTCATGGATACAAGCCTCACACACCACTTGATCTGATTTCACTATTAGCCCACACACACAATTCTCTTGATTCACTTGCATAGCATGTAAAGGACTTGCATAAAGAAATTCATGCCAAAATAATTTTAAGTAATGAAACTTATAAGAAGTTGGCTGATTCTCAAAGGCGAGTCAAAACTTTTGACGAAGGAGACTATGTAATGATTAGGTTAAGGCCTGAACGGTTTCCTCCCAGGACCGTTAGAAAGTTACATGCTAGAGGAGCTGGACCATTTAGAGTGGTGAAGAGAGTAGGATTCAATGCCTATGTGCTCGAGTTACCTCCAGAACTAGGCATTAGCTCCACTTTCAACATTACAGACCTAGTAGAGTATAGAGAGCCAGCTGTGATTCCCAGCGAGGCTTTTGAACCTAATCCTGCACTTGAGAGTGAACCTGACCCTGTGTGTCCACCAACAAACTGGCCTGTGAGGAAAGAGCAGATTGAAAAGATCCTGGATGATCAGGTTATCTCTACTCGTAATCAAGGATACCAAAGATATCTGGTCCGCTGGCAAGGAAGGCCAGATTCTGATAACTCTTGGATCTCCCGAGAAGAATTACAAGAATTGGACCCAGACCTCTTGGAGAGATACCAGAGCCAACTTGATCCATACTCGACAGGGTCGAGTTCCTCCCACCCTGGGAGAATTGGTGCGGGCACCAGACTCAGAAGAAGACTTCAGAGCTCTATCTGGATCTCTGATTAACCTTGCCCGAAGAATTAGGGTTTTTTTTGGCTTGTAATATGGGTTGACTTGATCAACTCAATTTTAGCTTGAGTCTACAATACCTGCATTTTTATTTTGTTGAGTCATGTTGACTCAGTAGTGGACTAGGGCTTCAACCTGGGGTGTTACATTTTCTCCCAAGGCCAAGCAAGTGGGCGCCACACTCCCAGCCACACTCCCAGCCATACGCCTGAGTCCAGGGGGTGCCACATCTCCATCCAGCAGGCTTTGGTCCCCACACCACAGATAGCAGCTCCCCTCTTTCATGCGCCAATTGAGGAGAAATCCACCAGGGGTCCACAAAATCAAGGGGGCGGTCCAAGACTTCCCAAAAGAACCAAACTATGAAAGGGAAGAAATTCTCTTGGGGAGAGATTCAAGGAGGTGCCCATTACCTGCCAGAAATACTCAAACAAAGTTAGAAGGAGCCATAACATGGGGAGAAAGAAAAGGAGGTATCCAAAAAGGGTTGAGCCATGGAAGGAAGGAGATTTCTCTTGAAAAGCAAGGTTAGGAGGCGCCCTAATCATTCCAACTAAAGCCAGATATAAAAGGCAACAAATTTTCTCTTGGAGGGCAAGGTTAAGAGGCACCCAAAAAATTCCAGATAAGGCCAAGCATAGAAGGAAAAAAATATTTTCTTGGACGTCAAGACAAGGAGGCGCCACCCACTTTCCTTTTTGAAGCTTCAATCAACTTTGGAATTAATTGGCCGGCCATATGAGTAGGGATTGATATCCTAATTTGAAGATCCCCTCCTTTAGTCCCACATGGGAAGATGTAAAACCCTACTCTCTTGTAATGGCCTATAAATTAAACCCCATATAGTTTGAAAAAAATCAGATGAATGAAATCAATTTCTGTGTGAGCAACTTTGTGTTTCTCTCTTCCGCACTTGTATTCAGGTGTTGAGCTCCGTGAGGGAGTATATCCGGGTTCCCTAGGAACCTTGAGGAGGTGTGAGATCTCCAACCCCAAAACCCTACCAAAACCCTAGGTTAGCCACTTCAATTCCAAACCCTAGCCGCCCATCATCTCTTCATTCCACCAATCATCCAAACCCTAATCTACCTCATCATCTCACGGCCCCTCTCTTCCAAGTAGAGGCCGACCACCAGCATTCAGGTCCAGATCAGCTACTTCGAATACAGAGCAAATCCCAGAGGAAGTCAGATCAGCATCCTGGAGAATTAGGATTTCAGCAACATCAATTTTCAAGTTCTTCTTATCTGGTAAATCCTTTCTTTGAGTATCTGGTTCCTTAACTAGTTCTTCTTCTTTCCCAGATCCTGAGTTCAGGAGAAGCCAACTCTGCCAAAGGACCAGTATTGGAGGATCCATTGTGAAGATATCCGAATCCGAGGATACAACAATCTGCTCGAGAGAGTCCTTCCACCAAACTCTGTGAAGATCGCTGCCTGCTACATAACCCTTCCCTTCTCTTTAGTTCTGTCCTGTTGAAAGTTCAGAGCGAAACCCTAGGTCTGGGAGTTTCTCAACCCCCAGCGATCCTTTACTTCTGAACTACTCTGATAATCTAGTTTCTTTTAATTGTGCTTTCTGTCATTTCTTAGTTTCTTTCAACATTAGTTTATCTTTCCTTTGAGTCAAAGCCGACTTCTGAAAATATATAAAAAAAAAAGAATATTAATTTTAATTTGCTTCCACATCGCATCATCTCTTTTGCTCTGCATCATTTTTGGTATCAGAGCTTTCGTTCTGCATCATTTTGGTATCAGAGCATTTGTTCTGCATCATGCAACAAATTGACCCAAACCTTCTAAAAGAACATCATAATCAGGCCAATCCATACTCGACAGGGTCGAGTTTCTCCCACACGGGGAGAATTGGTGTGGGCACCAGGCTCAAGAAGAGACTTCAACCAGTACAGATAAAGCTAGACTCCTTATGGATGGAAGATTGAGAGTTTGAATCCTACAATAAGTTTAATTGAGTCCTGTATTTATTTCATTTGGTTAACTGAGTCCTGTATTTACTTCAATTAGGTTCTTTATTGCAATTGAGTCAAGAGTAGTTCAGTTCGAGTCTAATCTGGTTTCAGCATAACAAGTCCAACCTGGTTTCAAGCACATCAAGTCTAAATAAGAAAAGTGGGCACATGGACCATGGGATCACCAACCTCGAAGCCACTTCATCACTCCACTTTGCCACATCACCTAGACACCTCACCTTTGATTGTCGCCCAAGAGAGGAAAGATTTCAAATTCGAATGAAGCCTCATTCTCCTCCACATCAGCGCCCCTCATCAAGAAATCACCCATCATTCTCTCCTTCATTGAGGTGTAATTCAAATTTTCAGTTTAAAAAGGCTTGGAAGTCTATAAAATAAAGGCTCCAAACCTTCTTGTAAAACAATGCTAAAATTTAAATGAATGAGATGAAAGTTTTCTTGAAAGAAAATTCCCTTGCTTGAATGCTTGGTCCCTTATGAGAAGGTGGGCATGAGGCCTAGAGTGCTCTTCCTCTTTCCAGCTTCCCTCTTCAAACCTAACTCCCTCTCTTCCCTCTTTGTCCATTTGGCCAACACAAGGAGCTTTCAAGAGTCCACATCTCTTCCACCACTTTGATGAGATCAATCATCCAAGGAGTTCTCCCAAGTTCCTGCTGAGAGTCATCATCAAAATGAAGCCAAAGAAGATCTTCAACAAGACTACTCCGAGCTTCCTTTCACTTTTCCCCTCACTTCTCCATCTCAACCTTTCCCTCTAACCTTCCCCTACATCTTTTTTTTTTTGTTGCAGGATCCTCGGATTTCCAGACTCCTAAGAAGAAGGTCTCCCGTGCCAAGAAATAGGATACAAGAAGCATTGTATTGGGATATCCTAGTTCAGCTACGGACCAGGCTCCGGTTCGAGTTATCGAAGCCCCGGTTCTCTGGGCTATGGGCTTCGGTCTAAGTGAAGGCTAACTGTAAGCAACTCAAGGCTTCACACCGAACTACAACATCCGAAGGCCAGCCCTTCGGATAGCACCTTCGGCCCCGGCCGAAGTCTGAACTACTCACCAACTTTTGAAGACACAAATTTCGGTCCCTGCCATAGACATGATCTCCGGCCTTGGGGAATATCAAGCCTTCGGCCCATGCAAGGGGAAACCCGAAGCTTGAACTACAATCTATTTCAAAAATGAAACTGTAACCAACATTTATAGTCGACACTCATCAAGCCATGATCATGGCGCGCAATTCCTGTAGCCACGCCTCCGATCTGGCCGGAACCGCTCATTGACAACCCACGATAGACTATCATGGGAGTGAATGGCTCCTCATGATCTCTGAAAAAAGAGCGGGCCACAGACCGGTGGCCATCTTTTAAATATGGGTAAGGAGGATGGCTCGAGAGGTATGCATAAATAATCTTGCACGTACACATTTCCAATCTCCAAGAGCTCTTTTTCTCTTCCACTCTCGACATCTTCCCTATTCTATGGCTGGAATCTGCCACTAACTTAGGCATCGGAGTGTCCTCCGCCGGAACAACTCCGGCAAGGGACCTGTTTTGCAGGTGAACCAGGAAGCGGTCCTGCAATGCAGCAGCTCTGACGGGCCGATCCATGGACTCCATGCCAATAGATTGGCACGCCAGGTAGGGGGCAGTTTTACTAACATTTGTTATGCTCCCTCTCAGACAAGGTGAAGAAACAAAGAATTCTTTGATGGCAAGAGGAAAAGCCCAAAATGCTTCTACAAGCCGGAGTCGTGCTCCATCTCAGAGGGTGCACCCCCGAAGGTGAACGATGTTCCACCTCCTATGGTTACTGTGGGAGCACAGCAGTTTGAAGCTCTTTTGAACCAGGTCGCCAACCTGACGGTCATGGCTCAAGAGTTTCAAGATAGAGCCTTCCCGGTGGCAAACCCACCGGATATTTTTAGACATAGCTCTCGATCTCGAAGAAGGAGAGCACCACGGGACGATTCGGCACATCCCTCCCCCCATTCTCGGCCCTCTCCTGAAGGCCGAGCTTTGAGATTGCCTAGGTCCACCGATTCCCCACAAAAAGGGAAAAGGCCTAGGCAAACTTCCTCCTCCTCCTCCAAAGACTCCACTCAGGTGGAGAGAGCATCCAAGCAGACTCCTGATTATGATGGGAGGTTCAGAGCCATCGAATCATGGATGGCAAGGGCACGAGAGTAGAGAATGAGGGATCAGAGGGATCCCGAGGACATGATTGTGGGTGATCTACGCCCACCCTACACCGACCGCATTATGGCAGAGGACATTCCTCAGCACTTCAAGGTTCCCCAGATGGAACCCTACGATGGCACCACCGACCCCTTCGACCATTTGGATAGCTTCAAAGCCCATATGATGATTCAAGGAGCTTCGGACGCGACGTACTGTTTGGCATTCCCAGCTACCTTGATTACTTCCGCTCGGATGTGGTACTCGAGCCTGCACCCAGGTACCATCGATTCCTTTTCTGAGTTAGAAAAATTGTTTGTCTTGCATTTCAGGACCTGTCGCAAGACTCCTTGGAATACGGACACACTCTTCCTCCTTCACCAGAATGAAGGAGAGAGCCTGAGAGATTACATCTCCAGGTTCAACACGGCCACACTTGAGATCCCCGATCTCTACAAGCACGTGGCCATGTCAGCTCTGAAGAAGGGGTTTCGAACCTCCAGGCTTGCCTTTTCCCTGGATAAGAGGTTTCCCAAAAGCTATGCTGAGCTCCTATCAAGGGCTCAGAAATATGCTGATGCTGAAGAGCAGGTGGCGAATCGACGTGTGATTGAAGGGAAAATCACTTCAAAGATAAAGAATAACAGGGAACAAGGCCCCCAAACTTTCAATAACAATGGTGGCAAATATGCTGACCGCCGGAGAAGCCCTCCCAAGCTCAGAGTATTGGGAGGACGATTTGACTCATACACCCCCCTCAACCTCCCTCAAGAAAAGATCCTCATGGAGATAGAAAAAGAAAACTATCTCCAACGGCCCCGTCCCATGAAGGTCTCCTCTTCCGCAAGGAACAGGAACAAATTCTGCTGATTCCACCGGGACCACGGCTACAACACAAAAGAATGCATCCAGTTGAGTGATGCAATAGAGGATCTCATCAAGAGGGGGTACCTGGGGTGGTACATTGGTTGCCAGGGGCCCTGGTCGGAAGCAACTGTTCCCCAGCCACCTCCCAAAGAGGCCGAATTGCCAAACCAAAGGCCCACCAACGGAGGTGTATGGATGATACACCGGCCCACCAACTTGAGAAGGGATGAAGATGAAGCTTCAAAGCGACTGAAGGATAACAACTCCATCCTCTTCTCCGACGATGACATTGCGGGAGTCTGACTCCCTAATGACGACCCTTTTGTAATTTCGGCCGTAGTGGCCAATTATGATATACAGAGAGTTCTTATTGATAATGGAAGTTCGACTGATGTCTTGATGTATGATGCATTCTCCAAAATGTGTTTGCCTAGACATCAACTACAGAGATCCCCCATACCACTCTCCGGTTTCTTGGGTAACCAAGTTTATGCCGAAGGGGAGATAGTGTTTCCTATAACCCTCGGCTCCGAGCATAGACAAAAGACATTGCCGATCAACTTCACGGTGGTCCAAATCCCCTCTGCATACAATATTATTCTGGGGAGGCCCGCCTTGAATAGGTTCCGGACCGTGATCTCCTCTCACTACCTCTTAGTACGCTTCCCCACCAAGAATGGTGTTGGAGAAGTTAGAGGGAACCAGAGGACGGCATGACAATGTCTAATGATTGAAGACAGGCACTTCAAAGATTCGACTACCCCGGATCAGCTGGATCCAAGGGATTCAACCACAAACCTTGGTGAACCCATGGAGAGGACCAACTCGATACCTTTGAAAGAGGAAGATCCCTCTAGAGTTGTGCAAATCGAGAGCACCCTTGACGAGGAAACCAGAACGAAGCTGATCCATTTCCTCAGGGACAATGCCGATGTCTTTGCCTGGTCGGCTTTGGATATGCCTGGGATTCCTGCCGAGGTGATTACTCATCGGCTGGAAGTAACCCCTGGGAACAAGCCGGTGCGGCAGAATAAGAGGAGCTTCGCCCCTGAAGGACAGCAAGCTGTTGATGAAGAGGTTAGCAAGCTCCTCAAAGCAAGGTTCATCAGAGAGGCCCACTACCCCGAGTAGCTGGCCAATGTGGTAACGGTGAAGAAAGCTAGCAGTAAGTGGAGGATCTGCATCGACTATATAGACCTCAACAAGGCTTGCCCAAAAGATAGCTTCCATCTCCCAAAGATTGATCAACTGGTCGACACTACCGCCGGCCACCAGTTGCTGAGTTTTATGGATGCCTTCTCTGGCTACAACCAGATCAGAATGGATCTGCAAGATGAGGAGAAGATGGCATTCATCATTGACAAAGGTCACTACTGCTACATGATGATGCTGTTCGGCCTCAAGAACACCGGAGCAACATTTCAAAGACTCATCAATAAGGTGTTTGAAAAGCAACTGGGAAGGAATATGGAGGCTTATGTTGATGACATGATCGTCAAGAGTCTCCACCAGAGAGACCACATCCGTGACTTGGAGGAGTCATTCAGTGCTCTCCAGTGCTATAGTATGAAGTTAAACCCGGTGAAGTGCACCTTCGGGGTCATGTCGGGTAAATTCCTGGGCTTCCTTGTCACCAAACGAGGGATTGAGGCCAACCCCAAGAAGATCCAGGCCTTGAAGGGTATGCGACATCCCTCCTGTAAAAAGGAAGTCCAACAGTTGACAGGGAGGATTGCCTCCCTAAGCAGATTTATCTCTCGGTCCGCCGAGAAATGTCTTCCATTCTTCAAGGTACTCCGACAATCAAAGGGCTTCGAATGGTCCGAAGACTGTCGCGCTGCCTTTGAGGAATTAAAGAAGTATTTGGAGACCCCGCCATTGCTCTCCAAGCCAAAAGAAGGTGAGGTCCTCTACCTGTACCTCTTTGCTTCAGACGAAGCAGTGAGCTCGATTCTTGTCCGGAAGGAGGAAGACGGGTCCCATTAGCCGATCTACTACATCAGCAAGATCTTGCATGACACAGAAATGCGATATGCAAGGATGCAGAAGCTGATTTATTCTTTAGTGATTGCGACAAAGCAGCTACGGCCTTATTTCTAGGCCCACGCTATCATGGTGCTGACTGATCAACCTCTCAAGGCCGTTCTCCGATATCCGGACACTTCCGGAAGGATAGCCAAGTGGGCTGTGAAGCTAAGCGATTTTGACATTAGCTTCCAGCCTCGAGCGGCTATGGAGGCCCAGGTGCTCTCCGATTTTTTGGCCGAGTGCACCTGGAAGTCTGAAGATGAAGCCTCTTCGGATGAAAAAGAAGCCTCGAAGGAGATGAAGTCCGTCTGGGAGCTTCATGTGGATGGAGCTTCCAATGCTACCGGGTGCGGAGCTGGACTCATGTTGGTCGAACCTGATGGCCAGATTATAGAGTATGCACTCCATTTCTCCTTCCACGCCTCCAATAATCAGGCCAAATATGAGGCCCTACTCACCGGACTTCGGATCGCCAAAGATCTGGGAGTCCGGTAACTCCGAGCCTTCTCCGACTCTCAACTGGTTGTGAATCAAGTTAATGGAAAGTACGCAGCCAAAGATTCAACCATGGTGCACTACCTGGAGAAGGTTCAGGCTTTATCCTCTCAACTGGAACATTTTGAAATTATTCATGTTCCTCGATCAGAGAACTCCCGGGCAGATGCACTGTCTCGACTAGCGACTATAGCACCGGAGTCTCTCGGGCGCACCTTTGTTGAACATCTTGAAACTCCAAGCATTGCCAAAGAGGCTGCAGAGGTGCGCCAGATTGATGCTGAGCCATGCTAGATGGATCCCATCATCAGATTCTTGAATAAAGGAGAACTACCTGAAGACAAGGCAGAGGCAAAGAAGATCCGCTGGATGGCATCTCAGTATGTCATCCTAGATGGAACCCTCTACAAGAGATCGTTCTCCCAACCACTACTGAAATGCCTTGGACCCACCGATGCGATTATGCATTGAGAGAGGTCCATGAGGGCATATACGGGGATCACTTGGGAGGTAGATCTCTTGCATACAAGATCATTTGACAAGGTTATTACTGGCCCTCCATCCAGAAGGACTCAGCTGATTTCGTGCGGAAGTGCGACCAATGCCAGAGGTATGCCAATATGCAGAGACAACCTGTAAGTCACCTGACTCAGTTGGCAGCCCCATGGCCCTTTGCCCAGTGGGGGTGGACATTCTTGGCCCGTTCATACCAGCATCAGGGAAAAGGAAGCTTCTCCTAGTGGCCATCGACTATTTCACAAAGTGGGTGGAAGCCGAACTATTGGCCCAAATCACAAAGGTCAAGGTGGAGAGTTTTTGTGAAAAACTCCATCATCTTCAGGTTCGGCATCCCACATGTCATCATCACGGACAACGGGAGACAATTTGACAATCCGAAGTTCAAGGACTTCTGTGCTCGGTACCATATCCAGCATCGGCTGACATCCATTGCACATCCACAGTCCAACGGAGAAGCCGAAGTCACCAACCGGACCATCCTCCATGGTCTGAAGACAAGGTTGAATACTGCCAAAGGGCTTTGGACTGAAGAACTGACATATGTTCTTTGGGCATACCGAACTATCCCAAGAACTCCACCGGCGAATCTCCATTCAACCTAGCCTACGGTACCGAAGCCGTGCTACCTATCGAATTCTCCCTACAGTCCCTAAGAATTGATAACTATGAAGAGCCTGAGAATTTCGATCGCAGAAGGATCAATCTGGATCTGCTATCAAGCACCAGGCTATAGGCTCAGATAAAAATGGCAGCATACTAGCAAAAGGTCGCCAAGTACTACAATGCAAGGGTAAAGGAGTAAACTTTCGCACGGGGGACATGGTATTGCGAAGAGCAGAAGTATCCAGGCCAATGGAATAGGATAAACTCTTCCCTAACTGGGAAGGCCCATATCAAGTCAAAGAAGTCATTCGACCAGGGACATATCGACTCAAGACCCTGGAGGGGAAGACCCTATCTCGGCCATGGAATGTACAAAACCTTTGCAAATACTATCAATGAAAAAGTTTCAAAAAACTCCTGTGCAAAGTTCCTCAACCCTACTCAACTCAAAATGGCTAGTTGCATCGACTGAATGACAACAGCCCAAATGACCCGATCTAAAAAATTGGTCAACTACATAAAAGAGAGCCTGATCCACTCACCTTATCGGTATGCTCAACGAGCACAATGGATGGCCTAACCAGGCCACCAAAAAGATCAAAGGCACAGGGATGGTTTTCGTAACCTACCCTATGGTGAATTCAAACACGCGCCGAGGCGGGCCTGAACAGCCCACCTTAATCATGACAGAAAGTGCACAGGGATCGTTTTCGTAACCTACCCTACGGTAAATCCAAACACGTGCCTAACAGGACCATTGTCATCCTCTCTGTCAACAACAAACACTCTCAGAATGGTCCAACGGACCCTACTTCTTCCCTACAAACCGCAAGTGGTTTATGAAGTCTACATTATGGACAAATCGTGATGCAACACATTGCAGAAAATACTTGGAAAGAGGTAACACAAAAGGTCTTTCATTTCTTTCAATTTTTATTACATAAGAAAAAAGAAAAGAAAGAAAAAAGATTGAAAAAAGAAAGAAACTCTCCTATAAAGAGAGTAAGAAAAGAGAAAAAATCTCTAAAAGAGATATATAAATATAAAAAAAAAGCAGTAGCAGCAACAGTAGGTTGGAAAATTTACATTAACTCCCCGATGGATTTTTCCCGTACCATCGGGGAGAGACCAGATGGGATGATGAAGGGCTTCCGGGGCTCCTATCCGAACTCGAGTCTAACCCCTCGTCAGAGTTAGAATCAAATTCGTGGCTGGGGAAGGGAATGGAGGGTTTGATATTATCCAAGCCCTTCAGGTCATAAAACCTGGAGGCTTTCCTCCCACACTCCCGAAACCCCTGGTGGAAGGAGTCCAGGGCCACCCCGACGACCTCATCCTTGAATGAGGCAGAAGTTCTGAAGCTTGCAACGGCCTCCGCCACCTTCTTCTTCGCCTCCTCCACCGTCATGGTCGTCGCCATGATTTGGACCCGGGCCTCCCTCAACTGAGCCTCCAGAAGGTGGACCTTCTTCTTGAGACGGTCAACCAGAGGCTCCTCCTCTTCGCCAACGAGCCCAGGTGGCCCCAGACTTCGCCTCCTCTAGGGGTCAATAGCCCTCCTCTTCGTGGCACGATGAAGTTCAGAAGTGCTGAACCTCATGGCTGATAGAAGGAAGACACCAACAGAAATGATGGCCTTCGACAGCAGGGGGCAGGGTCCTATTTTTAGAAGCCCTGCACCCACAATCGACTGTGGGGAGGCGCGTCCCACATCCTTCCCGACCAACTGAGAAGGTGCCACGTGTCTGGGTGATGCTTCGAGAACCAGAACATCTCTCGTAAGCCATCACCAGGACCGCAACCACCATCGCTTCGAATCTGGAGAAATCCGTGTTATGCGACGGCATCATTAATGGTCTCTTTTTGGGAAAAAGAGGCCCGACAGCTCATAAGGTGCAAGAGATCGTGACTGTACAAATTTCAACGTGCCACATGGACAACGATGATCCTAATCAAATCCCCCTAATTATTGATTGGTGGGGAGATGACTCCTGTCCTCCCCAATGGACAAGCTAATCGTCTGAAGGAAGGCAATGCAATGGAGTTCTGGTCCGTTCGAGGGTTCGTCCTTATCGACTGAATGGCCTTCGGCCATGACTATTCGACTAAGTGGAAAAGAGATCGGTAAAACTGGCTCCTATCAACTGAATAGCCTTCGAAGGCTATCGTTCGACTAGGCCAAAGGAGAAGCGGTAGAACTGTTTTAGACTACACATGAACACATGAGGCACAATAATGCACATGCAAAGGAAGGAGAATTCATTCGAAAATCTTGTAAAATTGCAATACAAAGTTCATTAGCAATACAAGTAAAAAAAAAAAAATACATTCGGAGTGATCCAAGTCACTCAACATCAACAGGACTGGAGCAACCTATCTACTTAATCGAAGAAGGTCTCATCAATCTAGGCCAGGACGGGAGAACCTTCAGCCTGGACTCCTCTAGCCTGAGTCGCCTCCTGGGCTGAGATCACAGCCGGGATCACCTCCGGGTTTTTGACTGAGGTAGCAGCCTCCTCCGCCGGACATGGTGGATCCTCGACCTCTCCTACGGCTTCGGCCTCCTCCGCTTCTTCCACTTCCTCTCCAATTATGTTGAAGGAAGGGATCTCTGAAAGGTCGAGGTGAGAGAAGGTCTCTTTCACCTTCGAAAGCCCATCATTGAAGCCATGCTGATATGCATACAATGATGCTTCATCAATCTCTGTCTGAAATTGTGAAGACATCTTGAAGTTAGCCACGGCATTGTCCATCTGCTTCCTCAAAGCTTCGGACTCCCTCTTGGTGGCTTCGGCCTCCCTCTTGGTAGTTTCGAATTCTAGGGTCGCCCCTACGGCCCTCCTAAAAGCCTCCTCCACCCCCTTGGACAGGCTCTCCATCCTCTCCTAGCTCTCCCTGGCAGTCTGCTCCAGGGATTCAACTTGCCTCCTGCTCCTGTTCCACCCTGACTCTTATCTCGCTATCCTTGAGTAGGTGCTTTTCAGTTTGCCCTTCAGGTCGCGAACATCATCGGTCACCCAGATAAGACGGTCCTCCATGGATTGCTTTAGCTCCTTGGCTACTTCCCTGGCAGCTCTAGCAGCCTGAAGCTCCTCCTTGAGGTCATAGATGAGGCTGTCCACATTCCCCAAGCCTTCCTCCATGAAGGTGAAGACATAGATCAACTACATCAAAAAAGAAGAATCGAGGGTCAAATAACTCTCAAGGCAAGGGAGGCTGTGATAATCATACCTGTTGTAGGGCGGCAAAGTCGAAATTGAACACTTTGTGAAAGCTTCGATTCTGGAGAATTGCCAGGTTGCGGGGCTGAATCGTGCCCTTCAACGCCTGTCTGGCCTCCTCCGGGACTAGCAGTTCTCCCATAGGCGAGAGCTCTGAAGGGTTCGTCGGGCATTCTTTGGCTGAAGAAGCTCTGCATACGGACTCTCCTTCGACTTGCCATGCCTTGCCCCTATCAGCGGCGATGTGCAAACCGGCGGCACTTCCACTCCTTGAGGCGGGCCCCCCGTCGTGTCAACTGGGGAGGCAACCGCCACTGGAATCTCGACTAGGTAGGGCCTCGCTGGAACCTCTTCCACGGCCGCTGCATTTTCCCCCGAGATGCCTCGGGAGGATGGAGCGCTTTGGTCCCCTTCGAGAGCATCTCTCCGAGCTCTCTTTTGAGCTGCAGACCTGGTGGAAGGGGCTTGTGCCACCCTCCTCTCCGAAGTCGGGCGAAGCCAGCTCAGATTGCACTTCATCCCGCCACCTGCAGGCAAAGAGGATCACCTCAATTAAATGAGCTACAATGGAACCTAAAGAAGAAGAGTAGAAATTTTCACTGCTATACCTAGTGAGGGGAATTTACTGATTCCCGCTCGATGGAGGTTCCTCTCCTCCAACAACTCCTAGATAGGAGCAACTTTCGAGTTGTTCAGAAGATCATAATCCGACTGATCGGCCGCCAAGACTTTTTTTCCATCATTGGCGGTCAGGCGAGGCTTCTTCCACTCAGTGTCGAAGCCCCATGGGTTGAAGGACAACACAAACACAAAAACGGGTTTCCACCCGTGGATGGCGCTGGGCATATCCTTAATCATCCAGTGGCCCGATCTAGGACCGATCACCCACCATCCATTGCTATGGAAGTCCCTCTTTGGTGCGGGCACCAGAATCAGAAGAAGACTTCAGGGTTCCATCTGGATCTCTGATTGACCTTGCCCGAGAAAATTAGGGTTTGTAATAAGGATTGACCTGATCAACCCAAATTTGAGTATGTAATTTTGTCATTTCAATTTTTGTTGAGTCATGTTGACTCAGTCCAAGTCAAGGTCCAGGTTGGCGCCATTCCCTTTGCCATAGGGTGCCACATTTTTTCTTCCATGATCCAGCTACAAGTGGGTGCCACACTCCCTGCCACATCTCCATCCAGTGTCTTTGGTTCCCACACCATAAGAAGTATGTTCCCCTTTTTCTTGCACCACTTGGGGGAGAAATCCATCAAGATACCTTAATCCAAGGAGGAGCCAACTTCTTTCCAGATAAACCCAAGTCAGGATGGCTAGAATTTTTCTTGAAGAGAGGATCAAGGAGGTGCCCCACAATGTTCCATAAAAATCCAAGTTATAAAAGGGAAGAGAGCATGTCTTGGGGAGAAAATCAAGGAGGCACCCAAAAGATTCCTAAAGTGCCAAAGCCATGAAAAGAAGAAGCCTAAACTTGTGGAGCAAGACTAGGAGGTGTCCAAAAGAGCCAAACCATGAAGGAAAAATCCTTGATTCATGGAGAGATACTAGGAGATACCCCCATAACCTGCCATTTGGAGCTAATTTTCAAGTTTTCTTGGAGTTTTTGGGCCGCTCACTCATGGAAGGAGTCTTGGTTGGCCAAGGTAAGAGAATTTGATGCCTAAAGTTTAGATTAGTCCTATTAGTCCTACATGGGAACTTGTATGGTTTTGATTTTTTTTATAGGTCTATATATTAGACCCCTTTTGTAACTTGAACTTATCTTATGAAATCTTATGAATGAAATCCCTTGTTTTGAGCAAAGTCTTGTTCTTCCGCACTTTTTATGAGTGTTGAGCTCCGTGAGGGTGTAAATCCGGGTTCCCTAGGAACCTTGAGGAGGTGTGAGATCTCCAACCCCAAAACCCTAGCTTAGTCCACCCATCTTTACTCCACCACCACCAAACCCTAGCCTCTACACCATCTCCAAGGTTGATGCAGAACAAAGAACAAGGAAGCGTATGCGGAAGTAAATTTAAGATTAATTCTTTTTTTTTTTTTTATATATATTTCAGAAATTGGCTTTGACTCAAAGTAAAGCTAAACTAAGTTGAAGGAAACTAGGTAAGGATTGAAAGCACAATTTAGATGAAACTAAATTATCAGAGTAGTTCAGAAGTAATGGATCGCTGGGGGTTAAGAAACTCCCAGACCTAGGGTTTCGCTCTGAACTTTCAACAGAACAGAAATAGAGAGGAGAGATGGTTTACTAACCAGACAGTGATCTTCTCAGGATTTTGGTGGAAGAACTCTCTCGAGCAGATTGTTGGATCCTCAGATTCAGCTATCTTCGCAATGGATCCTCCAATACTGGTCCGTGGTTTGGTCGGCTTCTCCTGGACTCAAGATCTGGGAAGAAGAGGAACAAATGATGGAATTCAGATACTCAAGAAAAGATTTACCAGGTTGAAGAATTTGAAAGCTGAAGTTGCTGAAATCAGGATTCTCCTGGAGGCTGATCTGACTTCCTCTTAGAATTGCTGTAGACCTGAAGTATCTGGACTGGAGCTGGATGCTGGTGGTCGGCCTGGACTTGGAGAGGGTGGCTGTGAGAAGTGGGATAGGCTAGGGCTTGGTGGAAAGAGAAGGGTGATGGCGGCTAGGGTTTGGGAGTGGAGTGGCTAACCTAGGGTTTGGGTTTTGGAGATCTCACACCTCCTCAAGGTTCCTGGGGAACCCGGATTTACTCCCTCACGGAGCTCAACACCTGAATGCAAGTGCGGAAGAGAGAAAACACTGAGTTTGCTCACTAAAAAAATTGGTTTCATTCATCTGATTCCTTAGAACTTACAAAGGGGTTTTAATTTATAGGACATTACAAGAGAGTAGGGTTTTACATCTTCCCATGTGGGACTAAAGGAGGGGATCTTCAAATTAGGATTGTAGGATCAATCCCTACTCATATGGCCGGCCAAATAATTCCAAAGATGATTGAGGCTTCAAAAAAAAGGAAAGTGGGTGGCGCCTCCTTGTCTTGACCTCCAAGAAATTATTTTTTTCCTTCTATGCTTGGCCTTATCTGGAAGTGTTTGGGCGCCTCTTAACCTTGCCCTCCAAGAGAAAATTTGTTTCCTTTTATATCTGTCTTTAGTTGGAATGACTAGGGCGCCTCCTAACCTTGCTCTTCAAGAGAAATCTCCTTCCTTCCATGGCTCAACCCTTTTTGGATACCTCATTTTCTTTCTCCCCAAGTTATGGCTCTTTCTAACTTTGTTTTGAGTATTTTTGGCAGGTAATGGGCGCCTCCTTGAAGTTCTCTCCAAGAGAATTTCTTCCCTTTCATAGTTTGGTTCTTTTGGGAATGTCTTGGGCCGCACCCTTGATTTGTGGACCCCTGGTGGATTTCTCCTCAATTGGCGCATGAGAGAAGGGAGCTGCTATCTGTGGTGTGGGGACCAAAGCCTGCTGGATGGAGATGTGGCGCCCCCTGGACTCAGGCGTATGGCTGGGAGTGTGGCTGGGAGTGTGGCGCCCACTTGCCTGGCCTTGGGAGAAAATGTAACACCCCAGGTTGAAGCCCTAGTCCACTATTGAGTCAACATGACTCAACAAAATAAAAATGCAGGTAATATAGACTCAGGCTAAAATTGAGTTGATTAAGTCAACCCTTATTACAAGCCAAAATACCCTAATTCTTCGGACAAGGTTAATCAGAGATCTAGATGGAGCTCTGAAGTCTTCTTCTGAGTCTGGTGGCCGCACCAAAGGTTATTCTTCCAAAGGGTGGCTGACCACCAGGACCCCAGTCCAGCCATCTTCAAGTCAGCTACCACTGCTTCAGAGTCCATCCAGCAGATCCAGGAGAAGAAGTCCCAAATCCACAGCCTAGGAGTTCTAGATCAGCTGAAAACCTTCAGATCCCATCCTTTCTTCTACTCGGGTAACTCTCTTCCCTGAGCCTCTTGTTCCTAACCTTGTTCTTCTTCTCTCCAGGATCCAGGGTTCAAGAAGAGGCCAACTTTGCCAAGGACCATTATCAGAGGATCCATTGCAAAGATACCTTGACTCCCGGGATCCAATAATCTGCTCGAGAGAGTCTTTTTCCACCAAATGGAAAGATATCACTGCTAGGTAACAAGAACCTTCCCTTCTCACTTTGTCTGTTTTGTTGAAACTTAGAGCAAACCCTAGATATGGTGGTTTCTCAATCTCAGCGATCCTACTTCTGAGTTACTCTGATAATCCACTCCTTTTAATTGTGCTTTCTGTCATTTCTTAGTTTCTTTCAACATTAGTTTATCTTTCCTTTAAGTCAAAGCTGACTTCTGAAGATATATATATAAAAAAAATATATTAATTTTAATTTGCTTCCGCATTCCACATATCTGTTTTGCATCATTTTTGGTATCAGAGCTTTCGTTCTGCATCATTTTTGGTATCAGAGCTTTCGTTCTGCATCATTTTGGTATCAGAGCTTTAGTTCCGCATCATTTTGGTATCAGAGCCCTGTCTAAGGTTCTTGCTTGTTTGATTATTTTTTTGTTCCTTTTTACTTTTGCTGCCTGGAGTAGACTCCCCTGGCCATCCAGTCCTATGAACAAGCGAGACGCAAGCCTCCTCTTCCCATTCCATGGGGGTTCCTAGGGCATGTAGGGGTGCCGCTAGGTTATAACTTCTAGGCAGGGATTGTAAACGGGACACACGTTCTGTTTTCTGTCAGTAACTATCATGTTATTCGAATTGTTTCTCCCTGCAAAAAATTTCAAATTAAGTAATTCTTGTTTTTCTGGAACCAGTATAATTGAAAGTAATTTACATAAAATTTTCATGATTTATTAGTTTCTGTAGATTTTCTGAGATCAATTTTTACTGCTATTCTGCTTTTTATTTTCTACAAGCTGTGTTTTATTTGAGTGTGCATAAATTGAATCTATCTTAAGGGCACCAAAGTTGCGACATAAGTGGAGGATTGAGACCCTCTCCTTAGCCCAAAACCACCTCCTGTGCATTCGAACCTAAGCCTTTAATCTTAAACTTAATTAGACCTAATTTGCCCTAGTGGGCTAGGGACACCAACTGGTCGGGTCTAGGCCAGTGTTGAGTCAGTTTGTCTAGTTACTCTATGTGTGCTTTGTACTCAGTGTCTAGAATGTTGGTTCAGGGATTCTATCCCGAAGGGCTTGTGTGCTGGTCCGCCTACCTGGCCAATCACTGATTGGTGTCTAGGATTGGCAATTAGGGACCTAACACTCCCCTTACACCTGCCTGGCTAAGTCCCGAGTTACTACAGGCTAGCTTGCCACTCTGATTGGGCATCTAGTTTGGGCTCTAGGTCTAGTTAGCCCGTAGTCATTTCAGTCGAGTCTCATTTGGTGTGCTTGCTTGCATCATTATGTCCACCCGGAATGGAGTACCCTACCTACCTGGTCAAATCCAACCTGATTTAGAGGCCATGATTAGAACTCTTATCAAAAGTATGACCAAATTGAGTCAGGATATGACTGCTACTGTTACCCAACTTAGGGATCGAGTCCAAGTACTTGAGGAACCTAGACATCATAATTGGACTCCTGACTCAGATTTTAATGTGCCTCAACCTCACCAACACCAGGAGCCTAGAAGACCTTTATACAGAGATCCTGAACCTAATCATAGGAGGCCTGACCCAGAGCCTAAAGATAGAGATGATAGGTTCATCCGAAACATCAAATTAGATGCACCCACTTTTGATGGAAGACAAGAGACATATATTAAGTGGGAAGAACAAATGGATTGATATTTTGAGTGCACTAACATATCGGAATTAGGACAAGTTAGGTTGGCCAAAACCAAGTTCACCAAACATGCTAGGTCGCATTGGTATGCTATTGAGCATGAGTGTTATCAAAGAAAAGAGGAAATATATACTTGGAGAGATATGAGAAGTAAGTTGAGAGATAGGTACCTAGGTAGATCCTATGAGAAAAGACATTTAGACCAATGGTACCAATTGCGACAAGGTAATAGGCCTGTGTCTAAATATATCGAGGACTTCCAGTGGTATGACATGAAATGCAATACCATTGAGACCGAAGCTCAGATCACATCGAGGTTTAGGGTTGGGTTACACCCAGACATTTATAGGAAGCTATGCCTTGAAAAGACCAATAAGTTAGACCGAGCCTACCAAGAAGCCCAAGACTATGAGTGGTCTTTAAGATATAACCAATCAAGTATATTGGACTTAAAGCCAACCTCTACCAACTTGAGTCAAGTTCCGATTGATCCGACACCCGTAGTGAACCAGACTTTTGTTTATCAATTCCTACTTGTGTCACCTCTTGACCAGAAAGATAACACTGAGAAGGAGTTAGGCATGGCCATCCCAAAATTAGTTGACCTGACCAGAGCCGTACTTAAAGAGGAATCAAAGGAGAATAGATTAGAACCTTTCTGTGAGATTGAGGAAGAAAAATATGAGCCTAACATAAGTTTGATAGATGAATATGAAGAAGAAGAATTTGAGGATATCTCTCCCGATAATTCAATTAACCAACTCCTACCTGATGGGGTTATTGAGGGGACCCCTGCCTCTCAAGGAATTCAGGAGCTAACCCTAAGAGAAGAACCTTTTGAGGAAGTTCAGGAAGAGGAAATTGCATCCAATGAGAGTTTAAGTGAGAATACCCTTGAACTCATTGAGGAATCCAAAGAAGACAGCCCTGAGTCAAATCTGGTAGAGAAGTGTGAAGAAGGAAGGGATTCACAAGAATTGCTCTTTGAGAAGGTCCAAGAACAAGAAAAAGACAGTAGCTTAGAAGACTTTCTAGATAAACATTCCAAAGACCTTCCTAATAACCTTCCACCTTCTAGGAGCACCCAGCCTACCCTAGAACTTGTACTTGTAGACCCTCCTAGAGCAAATCATGAGGTTTGGATGAGTGCACCTATAGAACAATGTCCTCATTTTAAGGTCATCCTGAATAACCAAGGTATGTTTCTTGTTTCCTATAAGCCACCTCAAAACTCTGATTCTTATTTCCTACCCTTCCCTGAATCGTCTAATATTTCTAGAGCTATAGGATTACACTTTACTGAGATTTCTAGGTCGCAAGACTCCTTAGAACCTATTAGGTTTGCCACCTACTTCTGGAAGACCTTATGGCACCTACTAGGCACCCATGATAAGTTTTCATGCTCTGCATGCCATCCTCCGACCCAAGGTCAAACCTAGAGAGCCTTAGTTTGTTAGGTTTAGATCTAGGGTTCCTTTGAATAAAGTCCATTCTTTAGGATGCATCGTCAATCGAGTTTAGGACATTGACTCAGATTTTGGTTGAGTGAGAATACCAGGAATTGGGATTTGTATTTACCCAGGGCTGAATTTGCATATAATGACTCGGTCAATAGGTCTATAGGTAAAAGCCCTTTTGAGATTGTTCATGGGTACAAGCCTCACACACCACCTGACCTAGTTCCTTTGCCAGTCCACACACGAGTCTCCTAGTCCACTGAAGACTTTGCATAGCATGTAAAGAACTTGCATAAAGAAATTCATGCCAAAATAACTTTAAGTAATGAAACTTATAAGAAGTTGGCTGATTCTCAAAGGCAAGTCAAAACTTTTATTGAGGGAGACTATGTAATGATTAGGTTAAGGCCTGAGCGGTTTCCTCCTGGAACCATTAGAAAGCTACATGCTAGAGGAGCTGGACCATTTAGAGTGATGAAGAGAGTGGGACCCAATGCCTATGTTGCCTCCAGAGCTAGGCATTAGCTCCACTTTCAACATTACAGACCTAGTAGAGTACAGGGAGCTAGCTATGATTCCCAGTGAGCCTTTTGAACCTAATCCTGTTATTGAGAGTGATCCCGACCCTGTGTGTCCACCAACAAACTGGCCTATGAGGAAAGAGCAGATTGAAAAGATCCTGGATGATCAGGTTATCTCTACTCGTAATCGAGGATACCAAAGATACCTGGTTTGCTGGTAAGGAAGGCCAGATTCTGATGACTCTTCTATCTCCCGAGAAGAATTACAAGAATTGGACCCAGACCTCTTTGAGAGATCCCAGAGCCAGCTTGATCCATACTCGACAGGGTCGAGTTCCTCCCACCCCGGGAGAATTCGTGCGGGCACCAGAATCAGAAGAAGACTTCAGGGTTCCATCTGGATCTCTGATTGACCTTGCCCGAGAAAATTAGGGTTTGTAATAAGGATTGACCTGATCAACCCAATTTTGAGTCTGTAATTTTGTCATTTCAATTTTTGTTGAGTCATGTTGACTCAGTCCAAGTCCAGGTCCAGGTTGGCGCCATTCCCTCTGCCATAGGGTGCCACATTTTTTCTTCCATGATCCAGCTACAAGTGGGTGCCACACTCCCTGCCACATCTCCATCCAGTGTCTTTGGTCCCCACACCATAAGAAGTATGTTCCCCTTTTTCTTGCACCACTTGGGGGAGAAATCCATCAAGATACCTCAATCCAAGAAGGAGCCAACTTCTTTCCAGATAAACCCAAGCCAGGATGGCAAGAATTTTTCTTGAAGAGAGGATCAAGGAGGTGCCCCACAATGTTCCATAAAAATCCAAGTTATAAAAGGGAAGAGAGCATGTCTTGGAGAGAAAATCATGGAGGCACCCAAAAGATTCCTAAAGTGCCAAAGCCATGAAAAGAAGAAGCCTAAACTTGTGGAGCAAGACTAGGAGGTGTCCAAAAGAGCCAAACCATGAAGGGAAAA
Organism: Areca catechu; assembly: GCA_021397845.1. NCBI lineage: Eukaryota > Viridiplantae > Streptophyta > Magnoliopsida > Arecales > Arecaceae > Areca > Areca catechu. The sequence continues at coordinate 80,864,947 of CM038044.1, read as the reverse complement.
TCCTTGATTCATGGAGAGATACTAGGAGACACCCACATAACCTGCCATTTGGAGCTGATTTTCAAGTTTTCTTGGAGTTTTTGGGCCGCTCACTCATGGAAGGAGTCTTGGTTGGCTAAGGGAAGAGAATTTGATGCCTAAAGTGTAGATTAGTCCTATTAGTCCCACATGGGAACTTGTATGGTTTTGATTTTTCTTATAGGTCTATATATTAGACACATTTTGTAACTTGAACTTATCTTATGAAATCTTATGAATGAAATTTCTTGTTTTGAGCAAAGTCTTGTTCTTCCGCATTATTCTGAGTGTTGAGCTTCGTGAGGGAGTAAATCCGGGTTCCCTAGGAACCTTGAGGAGGTGTGAGATCTCCAACCCCAAAACCCTAGCTTAGTCCAACCATCTCTACTCCACCACCACCAAACCCTAGCCTCTACACCATCTCCAAGGTTCTTCTTCCAAAGGGTGGCTGACCACCAGGACCCCAGTCCAGCCATCTTCAAGTCAGCTACCACTGCTTCAGAGTCCATCCAGCAGATCAAGGAGAAGAAGTCCCAAATCCCTAGGAGTTCCAAATCAGCTGAAGTCCTTCAGATCCCATCCTTTCTTCTACTCGGGTAACTCTCTTCCCTGAGTCTCTTTTTCCTAACCTTGTTCTTCTTCTCTCCAGGATCTAGGGTTCAAGAAGAGGCCAACTTTGCCAAGGACCATTATCAGAGGATCCATTGGGAAGATACCTTGACTCCCGGGATCCAATAATCTGCTCGAGAGAGTCTTTTTCCACCAAATGGAGAGATATCACTGCTAGGTAACAAGAACCTTCCCTTCTAACTTTGACTGTTTTGTTGAAACTCAGAGCAAACACTAGATCTGGGGGTTTCTCAATCTCCAGCGATCCTACTTCTGAGTTACTCTGATAATCCACTCCTTTTAATTGTACTTTCTGTCATTTCTTAGTTTTTTTCAACATTAGTTTATCTTTCTTTTAAGTCAAAGCATACTTTTGAAAATATATATATAAAAAAATACATTAATTTTAATTTGCTTCCGCATTCCACATATCTGTTCTGCATCATTTTGGTATTAGCGCTTTCATTCTGCATCATTTTTGGTATCAGAGCTTTCGTTCTGCATCATTTTGGTATCAGAGCTTTAGTTCTGCATCACTCTTGAGGACAAAAAGAGCCAAGAACAAGTTGGTCCTAGGCTCTACATTGGCGATGTTGCACATGACCAGGAACCCATAGATGTTCCTGATACTGTTTGGGGTTAACTGCGCTGGCACCACTTGGTACCAGCGATAAATCTTAACAAAGAAGGGGTGCAGGGGAAACCGAAGACCAGCCTTCAGGTGATCTTCGTATACAGCTAGGCACCCAGGGGGAGCTTTGTTCGCCCGCTCCTCTGGCACGGGGAGGACGAAGAGAAATTCCTCAGGCATGCGGTAGCGTTCCCAAAGAAGGGTTGCCTTGCTCTGAGAAACCGAACTAGGGACCGACTCCAGACCTACTATATCTCCAGCCCTCGAGGGCCCAACCTGCTTCCCCTGACTCTCTACGGTCTCCTCCATGACAAAGGAAAGAAGCAAAGGGGTGGAATGAGGATTCTACCTGAAGAGTAGACTGGTACTCCATAACGGCCTGGGTGGAGAATGAGACAAGGTTGAAGAAGCTTCCTTGCCCAGACCTTCACTCTTCATAGAGGGTTAATTTGACTCAAGGTTACCCTAGGGGGTAATCCACTTTTGACTGACCGCTAGGATAAGATCTATCCTTCATCCAACGAGCGAAGAACAGCCACCACAACTATCCAAATCCCAACTAAAAGATATCCTCAACCACTGTGCAACGGGACGAGGAGAAATAGCCTCAGGGCTACCTACTCTTCCCCAATCAGGGAATGGCACCTGTCCACCATCTGATTCTCAGATCATGATGGGCAGCTCAATAGAGGTCCCATAATCATTTACTGCACCGTCTCTCAGGAAGAAAGCGACAAGGCAATAATACTCTCACTTCTCGAGGCAGATCTTCGCTTCGATAACTGAGAGTAGGGGGATAACTGTTGGGATATCCTGGTTCAGCTACGGACCAGGCTTCGGTTCGACTTATCGAAGCCCTGGTTCTCCGGGCTACGGGCTTCGGTCTAAGAGAAGGCTAACTGTAAGTAACTCAAGGCTTCGCACCGAATTACAACATCCGAAGGCCAGCCCTTCGGATAGCACGTTCAGCCCCGGCCGAAGTCTGAACTACTCACCGACTTCCAAAGACACAAACTTCGGTTCCCGCCGTAGACATGATCTCCGGCCTTCGGGAATATCAAGCCTTCGGCCCACACAAGGGAAAACCCAAAGCTTGAACTACAATCTTGACGCGGCACGATGATGAGAATGCAATCTAAATGATGGATTGAGAAATGAGAGCAATGAAGCCTATTAACAGGTACTAAACTTCAGATCAAAAGTACTAAGGTAAAGCTATGGAAGGAGCACTGAAATTTGGAACTTACGCCATGATGTAGTTATTTAAATCCTAGAGAAGATTAGGGCTAATGAATATTGAAGTTAAACCTTAGCAACGATCTTCAATAACTCAGACTTAATAAATTAGGAGGTGTTATTTACCCAAGATGATCACTCCCTGGTAGATCCATTGAAGCTCTTAGACGAACTAGCCCTGAAGTGGAAGATTGGCATTCCAAAGAAACTAGTTTCATTCAACATTGATCTTTAGCAAGAGAACCCTTTCTTGAACTCCGAATCGTAGAAGGATCCTACACAATGAACGGGTTAGACTGGGACCAATTTGAAAGATATCAAAACAAAGAAACCAAACAGGCAAGGGAACTTCGATGGAGGCATGGATCCCTAGAGGTGGATGTTGGCGTTGGACACTTGAAAGCTTGAGAAGAGAAAATCAAACACACCCAAAGAAAATAAGTGGATACTACCAAAAAAACACCTTCTTCAACTACTACTTCACTTAAATTTCATTTCATCCAAAAAGCTTCCTTTCTACCATGGGGGTACAAGAGGCTTTTAATGGCCTTTCAATCAATTTGAAATTCTCCATATCATGGAGAAATATTAGGGGGGGTTACATGAAATGTGGAGGATTTGGTGGAGGATTTGGTGGAGGGTTACATGGAATGTGGAGGATTTGGTGGAGCTGGTTGCATGATTTGTTGATGGAGTTGGCCGACCTCCTTTGAATTTGAAAGCACTCCTTGGTCGACCACTTGTAGCTTTCATGTAATTTAAAATTTGAATGATGCCACGTGGTAGGTGAGGTGGCAATGATGTGGTGTGGCAAGGTGGCATGGTGACATGGCGCATCCTTCTCCATGGCACCCCTTGGAGATGACATGGCAAAGGTGATGTGACGTCCTCTGGTGATGAGTTGGCACCGGTGGTCCATGATGATGTGGCATTCCAAGTAAAGCTGGTCTGGCCTAATTTCGAGTAGCTCTTAAACTTGACTCAGTACAAAGCCTAATTGACTCTAATTGAACTTTAAAACCCCAAAAGAAAATAAAACAGGACTCAATAAACATACAAGACTCATACGAGACTTGAGTTCCTAGTCTCAATCCATAAAGAACTTGGTATTAGTTGAAGCTTCTTCTTTCTGAGCCTGGTGCCCCCACCAATTCTTCCCGGGTGGGAGGAACTCGACCCTGTCGAGTATGGTTCAGCCTGGCTTTGATATTGTTCAAATAAGTCCGGGTCCAGTCATTGTAGGTCCTCTCTAGCAATTCAGGAGTCATCAGATTTTGGTCTCCCTTGCCAACGAACCAAATATCGATAGTAATCCTTGTTTCTGGTAGTGACAATCTTATTATCCAAGATTTGTTTAGTTTTCTCTCATTTTTGAGGAATGGTTGTTTGTGGATACTCGGGTAATGGTTCACTCTCAAAAATATGGTCAGGCCCAAAAGGCTCACTCGGTTTCATCATGGGTTCCTTATATTCTATCAAGTCTGAGACATTGAAGGTCGGGTTGATACCTAGGTCTGAAGGTAATTCCAATATGTAAACATTAGATCTAATCTTCTTTAGGACTTTAAAGGGGCCTACACCACACGTATGTAGTTTCTTGAAAGTCCCGGATGGGAACATGATCTCTCTCATAGAATTTCTTGACTTTCTTTCTTGAATTAGTCCTATGTTTATAGGATTCATTGCTCAAATTTATTTCATGATGCAAATCCTCAACATGCTATGCATAGGACTCAGCAGACTCGGAAACTTACACAAGCACTTACGAAATGCAGACTGAACTAGGCATCCTTATTGAGGGAAATTTTATTGGACTCTCTAGGACCTAAACCTAACAGATTAATGACTCTCTAGGTTTGACCCTGGTCTGGTATGCACATGAGAATTTACCATGGGTTCCTAGCAAATGCCATAAGGTTTTCCAAAAGTAGGTAGCAAAAGGAATAGGCTTTAAAGGCTCATGCAACCTAGTAATCTTATCAAAATGAAACTTAATGGCTCTAAAATTAGGATAAGACTTAAGGAAAGGCAGGAAATAGGAATCCGAGTCTTGGGGTAATTTAGGGGAATCTTGAAACAGACCTTGGTTACTCATGATGACCTTAAGATTTGAATATTGATCTACGGACGGGATGCTTCTATGTAGTTGAAGGTCATCGGCAAAGTCTTCTAAAATAATGATTGGGTTCTTCTCAAGTAACTGAAGGAGTTCTTGTGTCGAAGCTAAAGTATTGGGTTCTTCCTGAGGGCATTGTCTTACGGGAACCAAGTCCTCACTAAATTTTGGTTGTTCTGATGTTTCAGGACTAGGCTCAATAATCTTTTCTTTACCAAAGGTTTTCTTAGGTAAGGTACTAAAGTTGTTCTCTTCACAGTCTTCCCCTTCATATTCATCTATTAAACTTATGTCAGTCTCATACACATATTTACTAGGTTCAGACTTGCCTTCTTCCTTCCCTAGCCCTTCAGTTTGAGGATATCCTAAGTCTTGAGTATTTATTTGATCGGTCCTCCTCTTAATTTCTTTGATCGGTTTCGTTTCTAGTTAAGTTTAATATTTTAGATTCCTATCTTTAAATTCCTATTTCATTACTTGAATTGCTGCATTTATTTACTTCATCTTTCATTTGATTATTATTGATTTCATATGAATTGTATCATCTCCTAATTGTCCCTCATCTGATCAAGCCATCAAGACCCGGGGCCGTGGCTATCAATGCTACCTAGTCCGATGGCAAGGCTGGCCAGAGTCAGACGATTTATGAATTTCTTGAGAGGACTTGTAGTGCCTTGACCCAGACATTCTCGAGAGATATGTGATCCAGTGTAATCCTTACTCGATAAGGTCGAGTTCCTCCCATCCCGGGAGAATTGGTGCGCACACCAGAGGCACCAGAATAAGATAGAGGCTTCTCAACCTCAGTGGATTACTTAGTAGTGTTTGAGTCCATTTATAATAAGGGCTTAGCCTATTTGAGTTATTTTTTTATTATTTGAGTCATGTACCAGTCAGCTCATGTTGAGCTAGTCTTCTTTCGGAGTTCAGTAAATGCTAGTCCAAGTCTAGTGAAGACTCATACAAGTGAAGACCCAGCCAAGTACAAGTAAAGACCAACCCAACTGAAATCTATGAAGATCATGGAAGGCCCAGCAAAAGAAGTTCAAAGTCCTGGAACGCTAAGGAGCGGCTTCAAGCCCTGGATCGCAGCCGGAAGCAATTTGGGCCAGCCCAGGCCCATGAGAGGAACCAAGGTGTGCCATGCCTTATGCTCACCACCCCTTGGTCGGCCACTAGAGTCCCCACCTTTGGCCGACCAAGGCATGAGAGAGAGGAGAGATTTGAGGGAAATCAAATCCTAAGACCTACCATGTATTCTAGCTAGGGTTTGGGTGGGATTCAAATTCTTAGGTAATGACTATTATAACCTTACTTGGGGGCTAAGTTTAAGAGTCTATTTAAGAGACTCTATTCTTTTGTATGAAGAGACTTTTTTGAATGAATACAACTGAGTTTTCTCATTGCTATGTGCTATCTACTGTGTGCTAAGGTGATTCTGTGTGAACCCCTCTTCTTCTTCTTTATGTTCTGCACCCAGTCTCCAGCCTCTATCTACCTATCCAAGCCTTAGCTGCCCACATCAAACCCCTTCTTTCCTTTGCTATTTTTCAATTAATCCTCCATCCTTGCTTTGTTTTCTAACCCTTGAAAGGCTATTTGCAGGTCCCTCGACTTCTACGAATCCAACGACTCCAACCGGGCAGCGATCAGATCATCGGGTTGAAAGCCGAGATCCACGGGTCTCCGGCTTGATCTTCCAAGCCGCATCCAGGAGCGAGAGCGACCCCTTCATCATTGATCTTCATTGGGCACTTCAACCATTATTAGGTTTCCCCCTCTGCCTGATAGTAGCCTTATTGGAGGTGAACTAGCCCAACCGAGATTTCTCAGCCTTGATGATCCTCCTTTTCTATTGCTTTTAGGTCTTATTTTGCATGCTTTAGGTTCTTGTTTTGCATAGACTTCTCTACTTAAGTTCTTGGTCTATTCTTCAGGATTTAGATTCACAATTTAACCTAAAAAAACACAAAAATATATTTGCATGCATTTTAGTTTCGCATGATAAAAAAGTGCCCTAAGAGCCAATCTTTATGAGGGCCTTTTTGTAAACTTCTAGCTCATGTATGACATATTTTTCATATTAATAAAGGTATTTCATTCATCATATACTATTGTGTCATGTTTTTATTGATTATGATGAACCCCATAGAGTAGGGTAATGGAATTAGCGTTATGATAAAATAACAGTGAGACCTAATTCCTATAAGCCCTAATCTAGAATGTTCCTAGTTATTGGACCATCGATTCGGGGATCGATGAATCCGGAAAGACTAGCTTATCCTATGTATGCTCAGTTGATGAGGGTGGTTGATCTCACAACCACTTGTGTAGAGACACTAATACAAGGATAAGGGTGCTCATCAGGGAATGAGTATACTGTACTGATCTACACTGGGACTATCTTATGGAAGTCTTACTACTTGTCAAAAGATAGGTCCCAGAGTAGAAGTTGTGCATGTGATCTTTAGACCCGAGGTCACCATGGTTCCTTGTGCACACTAAGCCATACTTTGGTTCATACTCATTCATGCCATTGCGACATGTACGGGGTGTTCTAGGTATGGTGGAAGGTGTACGAAGGATGTGAGTGGACCAACAAGGAATCGATCTTTCCTAGTAAGAGAAGTTGTTATCCTATGCAAACTCTTCGATGAGTGACTCAAAAAGCCTTTGATCAAAGCAAGATGAGATTATAATTGGTTTCAATTAGTTATCAGCTAAGTCCTCATGATCGAGATGAGATTCGATATGATTAAGTGTTAGGGTTTGACATATATCCATACCTATCACTTAATCGGGATAAGGGGAGATCGAAATATTGAATTACACGATAACTTACTACTGAAGGGTACTTTGATAATTTCCATCAAATTCATCTTTTGGGTAGGCATGACACGTTGCTAGATGTCAATCTTGTCATGTAGGTTTTCATGAATCAATTCATTTGGTTTCATGAGTCAATTCGATGTGTGATTCGAATTAGACAATTAGGTGAGCAAATTTGACCTAATTAGGTCAATCGGGTTCGATCGGATTGAATCGGCTCGAACCTAAATCTATTGCTAGCTAGATGTGGAACCCAAAGGATCACACATATTAGGGATTCAACCTAGGAACTCAATTAAAATTTAATTACGGTCAAGGGATCCTAATTGGTTAGCTAGATTGCATACTAGCATATGTAGGCTGACCTTATCTCCTAACCCAATTTAATTAGGTCTGAAAGGTTGTTGAATGGACTAACCAATTTATGGGAGACCTAGATTAGGTTGATTCCTAAGTGGGATGAATTTATTAGATTTTATCTGATATTTTTTGGACATTTTATGCGCCATATATGAAGAGTCCAAAAGGCATGGGACTCTTGGCGCCTATGTGACACCTCTGCATTCAAAAGGGTGCACAAGGACCAATTCACCTCCAATCTGAAAACAAATTTTATGATTGAAAAGGAGATTTAGTGTCCTTTCATTTGACACCAATATTGTATATACTTTGACTAGGTCAAAGGTGTCATATGGCATGGAGATGTTGGCACAAAGTGAAGAGTCGCATCTCTTCATTTTGGCGCTAATTCAAGTAAGCAGAGTCCTTGTGTTTTAAGTCCTTTTGAATCACCAATGCTTCTCATTTATAAGTCAAATCCCTTGGCTTCATTTTAACCAGAAATTCCAAATGGCAAAGGGAGAAGTCGGATAAAATGTTGAAGGGACTTGAATTAGGCGGTTGGCGCATAAAGGGTCATGGTGTTTCAAGATAAGAGTCCTTCTTAGTGAAGGGTCTTATTTGATCTGTGTTTGGACAGATCAAAGGCTGATGAGAAGGCTTATCTGGCACCTCACCCTCTCCTATAAATAGCCATCGGTATTTGTTCCGATGGTATCATATTTTGGTTTATTTCTTACACTCTTACATCTATCCACCTTTTCTCTTCCTTCTCTTGTTAGGACATAGGTCTTCCTTTAAGACAAGTCTGCCATTTTAAGACAAGGGTTTAGGAAGAGAATTAGGAAGTGTTAGAAAGAGAGAAGAGAGATCTTAGAGAGGGCTTAGAGTGCTCTACTAGAGGGCGAAGGTCTAAGCAAGGAAGGAGAGGCTGCCGAAGGAAGAAAGTCCATCGGAAGAGTCCCAATTGATCAAGCAACCTACAAGGGAGAGGTTCCTAGGTTTGATTTCCTATGTGGATCACCGTTGGAGGGCTTGCACTTGTGAGCCTCGTGGAAAGGATTAGATTTCAGCGATCCAGGTATGTCTTTCAGACTCCATTTATGTTTCATTAAAAGGTATTGCGTAGGTGGTGCGGACACCAGACTCAGAAGAAGACTTCAGAGCTCCATCTGGATCTCTGATTGACCTTGCCCGAAGAATTAGGGTTTTCTAGCTTGTAATAAGGGTTGACTTGATCAACTCAATTTTAGCTTAAGTCTGTACTCCCTGCAATTTATTTTTGTTGAGTCATGTTGACTCAGTAGTGGTCTAGGACTTCAACCTGGGGTGTCACATTTTCTCCCAAGGCCAAGCAAGTGGGCGCCACACTCCCAGCCACACTCCCAGCCACACGCCTGAGTCCAGGGGGCGCCACATCTCCATCCAGTATACTCTAGTCCCCACACCACAGATAGCAGCTCCCTTCTCTCATGCTTCATTTGAGGAGAAAGCAACCAGGGATCCACAAATCAAGGGGGCGGCCCAAGACCTTCCATAAGAGCAAAGCTATGAAAGGGAAGAAATTCTTCTTGGAGAGAACTTCAAGGAGGCGCCCATTCCCTGCCAAAAATACCCAAAACAAAGATGGGAAGGACCATGACTTAGGGAGAAAGAAAAGGAGGAGTCCAAAAGAGTTGAGCCATGGAAGGAAAGAAATCCTCTCTTGAAGAACAAAGCTTGGAGGCGCCATCTACCTTCCTTTTAAAACCCAAATCAAATTTTTTTGGAACCTTTGGCCGGCCATATGTGTAGGGATTGATCCTACAATCCTAATTTGAAGATCCCCTCCTTTAGTCCCACATGGGAAGATGTAAAACCCTACTCTCTTGTAAAGTCCTATAAATTAAACCCTTCTTATAAATTTGAAAGTAATATAATGAATGAATTCAAGATTTTCTGTGAGCAAACTCTGTGTTTTCTCTCTTCCGCACTTGCATCCAGGTGTTGAGCTCCGTGAGGGAGTAAATCCGGGTTCCCCAGGAACCTTGAGGAGGTGTGAGATCTCCAAACCCCAAATCCTAGGTTAGCCACTTCACTCCCAAACCCTAGCCGCCCATCATCCTTCTCTTTCCACCAAGCCCTAGCATATCCCACCTCTCATGGACATCCTCTTCAAGTCAAGGCCGACCCCAGCATCCGGGTCTAGTCCGGATACTTCATATCCAGAGCAATTCCCAGAGGAAGTCAGATCAACCTCCAGGAGAATCCGGATTTCAGCACATCAACTTTCAAGTTCTTCAATCTGGTAAATTCTTCCTTGAGTATCTGATTCCATCACTTGTTCTTCTTCTTTCCCAGATCTTGAGTCCAGGAGAAGCCGACTCAGCCACAGGACCAGTATTGGAGGATCAATTGCGAAGATATCCGAATCCGAGGATCCAACAATCTGCTCGAGAGAGTTCTTCCACCAAACTCTGTGAAGATCACTGTCTGGTCAGTAACCCATCTCTTCTCTTTATTTCTGTCTTGTTGAAAGTTCAGAGCGAAATCCTAGGTCTGGGAGTTTCTCAACCCCCAGCGATCCGTTACTTCTGAACTACTCTGATAACCCAATTTTATTTAAATTGTGCTTTCAATTATTACCTAGTTTCTTTCAATTTAGTTTAACTTTCCTTTGAGTCAAAGGCGACTTCTGAAAATATTAAAAAAAAAAAAAAAAACTATAAAAAAAGAATTAGTCATAGTTTACTTCCGCATCGCATCATCTTCTCTTTTGTTCTGCATCAGTAAGGGGTTCCTGGGAATTAGGGTTTTCTAGCCATATTAGGGTTTCATGCTTAGAATTTTGTTTTGAAATTCACTTCCGCATGTTGCATGATTCCCAGCACCCTGGGAGAATTCCCATCAGTGTTATTAGAGCCATCCTTTGGCATACCTGTTATGAACCATTTTTGGAGTTTTATGAAATTTCACTATTCGAGCCTACCCGAATCCTATTCGAGTCGACCCGACAGGAGACCGAGCCGACCCGAACCCTATCGAGTCGACCCGACCAAATTCATATGCATAATTTCTAGTTTCTTTATGAAATGACATGATATTGCAATTGTATGAAATTTTTCATATTAGCATAATATGTTTAATTTCAATTTTTTATGAAATGCATGATATTATGTCAAGTATGAAATTGTGCATGTTGATTGTACCTAGTAACTACTTTGGATTGGGTTAGTCACCATGGCTGTCCGGTCATAGGAGCCACGTAGGGTTTAAAGGCCCTCTCCTCTCATTCAATGGGTTTCCTATGGTGTGTAGGGGTGTTGCTGTGGCCATATCCCATGAAAAAGTGAGGTGAAAGATATTTTATGTATCTATCTTGCCTTGATTTGCATATTAGCTATAATATGCTTGTTTAACATAACATGTTATGTTATGATGTTATGTTATGATGATATGTTACATGTTTATATATGTTATAAGCATAGTAATCATGATAATTTAGAATGTGTTTTGAGACCATCAAAAGCCCTCATCAAAATTATATTTAGTCATAGCAAAAAAACTTAGTCATGATGCAAAACCAATTGATGTCTAGGCAAGTTGTTCTGGGAAGGTAAAGGGAATGAGGTTTTTAATTGGTTCCGTTGTCTGACTTGGCCAATCTAATTTGTGTCTAAGGAAAGCAACGGGGGTCCCCCTTACCCCTCCCACTCACCTAGCCAATTTGGTCATATCTAAACCCTATTTTGGTAATGTTGATTGGTTAAGTAAGCTATAATATGTCCTCCTTCATGCTAAGACAGATTCATGTCAAGAATATAGTAGGTTTGTTGTGTGATACAAGGCCTACTATAGGGTTCAATATGAAATTTGTCTTGGTGCACCTAATGCTTTATGGCATGATTGGAGTTGTTGCTTTGTTTTGTGACACAAGGGCAACAATGTTCAATCATGGCTGCATAGAAATGAAGGGTTTTACTAAACTGAGACATTATATTTTGTTGTGTGACACAAGGTTATAAGTGTCTTAGAGGCAAAGATAATTATTGAGAATTGCATGGGTTGCAATTGGAAAGGTTGTCCTACCTTTGAACTCATTAGTGTTTGTTGTGTAACACAAGGCACTAATAAGGGATCAGGATCTTAACCCCACTAAGGAAACCTGGAAGGTTTCTCGCTTACCATAGTTGAGGGTTATGGTATTTGAATAAAATAATGGGAGACATAATAAGATATAAAGTCCTTATCTAGTTATGAATGTCATCATTGAGTGGTCTGCTAATATTGTTCTTTAATTAAATCTAGGACATTTATCTTAATAGCTTTAACTTATCACTAAGGGGCATCTTGGATGCCAACAAGTTAACCGGTCCAAATTATGTGGATTGGCTAAAGAACTTGAGGATTGTTTTGACTTAGGAGAAGCTTTCATATATACTTGATTCTCTGGATCCAGTGGTAATTGGAGAGGATGCATCAGAGGAGGAAATTGCCACACACATAATGTGGCAAAATGATAGTACAACTGTCAGGTGCATCATGTTGGCCTCGATGAGCAACGAGCTCCAAAGGCAACATGAAGGTATGGAACCTCAGTCCATATTGCTCATTCTAAAGGAGCTTTATGGAGAGCAAAGTAGGGCTACCCGATATGAAATATCGAAGTAGTTGTTCCAAGCACGGATGAGTGAGGTTTCACCTGTGCAAACCCATGTGCTGAAAATGATTGACTTGATCACTCAATTGGGTTAATTAGGGTTTCTCATGGACGGTGAACTCAATCAGGACTTGATCCTGCAGTCACTTCCATATTCTTTCTCTCAGTTTGTTCTAAATTACCATATGAACAAATTGAATACTTATTGCCAAAGCTGCTTAACATCCTTAAGATAGCTGAGATCCACTCTAAAGGAGATAAGGCTCAAGTGCTTCTTGTTGATAGAAAGAAGCAAGCAATGAAGAAGGGTATGAAGAGAAAACTCAACCCTAAGAAGAGCATCCAGAAGAAGAACAAGAAAGTTAAGGAGGCTGATGGAGCCTGTTTCTATTGCGGCAAGAATGGGCATTGGAAGAAGAACTGCAAGGTTTACCTTGCAAATGTGAAGCAAGATGCAAGTGGTGCATCTAAAGGTTTGTACATGATACAAAGATAATGACAATGTCACATATCTCTTGCACTGCTAATTGGGTCATATCAGTGAGTCAAGGATAAACAAGTTAGTCAAAGATTATTACTTTGACTTTGATGATTTTCAATCATTAAGAACTTATGAATCTTATCTCAAAGGAAAAATGACCAAGTCTCCATTCACTGGACATGGAGAATGGGCAACTGAATTGTTAGGTCTAATACATACTGATGTATGTGGACCTATGTCAACTCAGGCTAGAGAGGATATTCTTATTTCATCACTTTTATTGATGATTTATCAAGGTTCGGTCATGTGTATCTTTTAAAATACAAGTTTGAAGCCTTTGATAAGTTTAAAGAATATCAGAGTATGGTTGAAAAAATAAACTGGATTTAGTATTAAAGCTCTTCGGTCTGATCGAGGAGGTGAATACCTATCTGGTGAGTTTCTGAACTATCTCAAGGACAAAGAAATTATATCTAAATGGATCCCTCCTTATACACCTCAGTTAAATGGAGTGGTAGAAAGGAGAAATCGCACCTTGTTAGACATGGTGAGGTCGATGATGAGCTTCATAGGTCTTCCTACTTCCTTCTGGGGACATGCCCTAGATACTGCTGCATACATATTTAACAGGGTTCCATCTAAATCAGTGAATAGCACTCCATATGAATTATGGAATGGCAAAAGACCAAATCTTAAGTATTTGAAGATTTGGGGTTGCCATGCTTATGTCAAGAATACCTTTGGACATAAGCTAAGTGCAAGAGTTGATAAATGCAGGTTTGTTGGTTATTCAAAAGAGGGTGTTGGATGCCTCTTTTATAATGCTGCTGAGCAAAAGATAATTGTCAGTAGGCATGCTACATTCTTGGAACAAGAGTTTATCCAAGAAGGATGTAGTGATTCTTCACTTGAGTTATGTGAAGAACAGAACCAACAAACCAGTGAGCCTTCAAGTGAAGTTCCTCAACCAGAGGTTCTTGTAGATCAAGAACAACCATAATACACACTTCCTTTTTGAAGGTCAAAAAGGGTGTGGGGAGCACCTATTAGATATTGTTTTGTCATTGGGGATGACAATGAAGCCAATATCATACAGGATGATGATCCTATGACCTATTCGAAAGCTGTTAGGAGTGGCACCATGAAATCTGAAATGGACTCTATGTATTCCAATCAGGTTTAGACTTTGGTAGATCCACCTAAAGGAATAACCCAATAAGGTGTAAATGGGTCTTCAAGAAGAAGATTGGAGCAGATGGTCAAGTTGAGACCTACAAGGCTAGACTGGTAGCAAAAGGTTTTAGACAAAAACATGGTGTAGACTATGATGAAACTTTTTTTCCAATAGCCATGCTCAAGTCCATTCGGATACTGCTTGCCATAGCAGCATACCATGACTATGAGATCTGGCAGATGGATGTAAAGATAGCTTTCCTCAATGGAAACCTTGAGAAAAAAGTTTATATGTCACAGCCAGAGGATTTTGTCTCAAGTGGGAGACCAAATCAAGTATGCAAATTAAAGAAGTCCATTTTTGGACTTAAGCAAGCATCGAGGAGTTGGAACATCCATTTTGATGAAATAATCAAAGGATTTGGTTTTGTCAAAAATGTGGATGAACCAAGTGTGTACAAGAAGATAGTGGGAGAGTGCACTTGTTTTCTTGGTTTTGTATGTGGACAATATACTGATCATTGGGAATGATATCCCAATGTTGCAATTAGTTAAAATTTGGCTATCATCAAAGTTTTCCATGAAAGATTTGGGAGAAGCATCCTATATAATAGGTATAAGGATCTATAGAGATAGATCTAAAAGGATGCTAGGCTTATCCCAGTCTAGGTACATTGACTTAGTGTTGAAGAGATTCAACATAGATGGAAGTAAAAAATGTTACTTGCCTCTAAGTCAAGGCATACATCTCTCTAAGAAAATGCTGCCTAAGACATTAGAAGAAAGAGAGAGGATGGCTATGATTCCTTATGCTTCGGCTACAGGATCGATAATGTATGCCATGTTATGTACCAGGCCTGATATCGCTTATGCCTTAGGCATAGTGAGTAGGTTTCAGGCTAATCCAGGAGAGGATCATTGGAGATCTGTGAAAAATATTCTCAAGTACCTAAGAAGGACTAAAGATATTTTTCTAGTATATGGAGGATCTGAGTTAAAACTAGAAGGTTATATAGATTCTAGTTTTCAATCAGATCCAGATGATAGCAAATCCACATCAGGGTACATCTTCACCCTGAATGGTGGTGCAGTGAGATGGAAAAGTACAAAGCAGCCAATAGTAGCTAACTCAGTCACCGAGGTAGAGTACATAGCTACTAGTGAAGCCACAAAGGAGGCTGTCTGGATGAAAAAATTCATCATGGAATTTGGCATAGTTTTTGATGTACAACTGCCAATGCCATTATACTGTGATAACACTGGGGCTGTTGCACAAGCTAAGGAACCAAGGTCTCATCACAAGTCCAAGCACATTCTAAGACAATTCCACTGGTGGGGACACCAAAGGCACCAGAATAAGATAGAGGCTTTTCAACCCTCTATGAATTGATCATTAATTTATGAGTCCATCTATAATAAGGGCTTAGCCTATCTAAGTCCATTTTAGTTGTTATTTGAGTATTTTGAGTTTCAGTTCTGTACTAGTTAGCTCATGTTGAGCTAGTTCAGTCTAGTGTTAGTCAGCTCATGTCGAGCTAATTTTATTTTTTTGAGTCCTATTCAACCATATTGAAGACTCAAGACCACATCATACAAGTGAAGACCAAGTCCAACCAGATTGAAGACATAGAAGTATAGCCCAAGTCCAACCCAGCTTGAAGATTTGAAGACCCCAGGAGGAAAATTCAGAAAATCCTGATTTCTTGCAGATGCCCTCAAGATGCCCAGATTCCCTTCTAGATGCCAAAATATATTCATATACCAAGGCATCCATGATTTTAGAGGTCCATCTGCATCCTAGCCCATTGAAATCAAGCCCAGGCACCAAGCCCAAGCCCCTAAGAAGCAAGATACCAGGGAATATTCCTGCTACCTGGCTACCAGGCCACCCCAGCTTCCAGAGGCCCAAACCCATGCACCCGAGCCCCTTTGGGATGGCCTCTTTCTACTCCTAGAAGTCCAACACACCCCCCTAGGCGTCCTTGTAGTGTTGGCCAAGTCAAGAGAATTTTTAGGGATTTTTCTACCTAATGTTTCCTTATTTTCTAGCTAGGGTTTGAGAGGGAAAATGATTCTTATGTAAAGACTTATGTGCCCTTACTTGGAGCCCAAGGTTAAGGGTCTATTTAAAGGACCCTAGCCTCTTGTATGAAGGGAGATTTTTGATATATGAAATAAACCTTGAGTTCTTTAATTTCTTTGTGTGATTACCCTGCTATGTGCATAAACGGGTTTGAGAGTTCTTCTTCCCGGTGTTTGCAACCATCTTCCTGCCGCCAACCATCCTTCCATCCCCCTCCAAAACTTTCTTCCATTTACTATTTTCCTTTGTTTTTTTGATTTCCTCTAAGTTTTCTAACTCCTGACAGGTCATTTGCAGGTCCTCGAGTTCCTACGAATCCAACGACTCTAGCCAAGCCTCAATCAGACCATCGAGCAGAAAGCCAGGTATCCGTGGGTCTTTAGCTCAGTTTTCCAGGCTGCATCCATCGAGGAACGAGAGATCCCTTCACTGCGATCTTCACCGGGCACTTCAGATGTTGTCAGGTACACCCCCTCTACCTCCAGTCTTTATATTGTAGGAGAACTTGCCCTAACCAAGGCTTCTCAGTCCCGGCGATCCTTCTTTAGTACTTTTCTAGGTTCTAATCTGCATGCTTGGTTTCAAAAATTCATACAAAATTCCCTACAACTAATTTTGATCTAAAATTTGAGAATTAATCATATAACCCCACATATAAAATATACAAAAAGAATTGCATGCATATTAGTCCCGCATCATTTGGTATCAGAGCTTAGATTAGGGCTTATTTTCTGTAATTTTTTAGTCCATATATGCTTTGTTATTTAAATTATTTCTCTATGATAAAAACTCTAAAAACTCTAAAATTTGTTTTGTTGGATTCAGCATAATTCACAGAAATCTCAAGGATTTTTGTAGATTTTATTATGTCCTGTGAATTTTCTGCAAGCCGAAATACAGCCTGCAAATTTTCAGCTCTGTTTTTTTTTCAGCAAGACAAGTTTGGAAGTTTTAGGGTTTTGTTTAGCATTTTTTGCATATCTTTTAATTTTAGTATATTTCCTGCATATTAGGCCATAATTTGCAAGTTTTATTCTATTTAAGAAAATACCAAAAAAAAAAATTATTACATATTCTCCAAAAATACCAAAAACATCTAAACCCTAATTTGCATCCTCATCTGCCTGCCATCATTGCATAATTTACTTTTAAGGGCACTCTTGCTATATCAGATAAGGGGAGGAGTTGATAACCTCTCCTTAGCCCAAAACCACATCCCTTGCATTCGGTCCCAAGCCTTAACCTAAAATTAACTAGACTTAATTTGCCCTAGTGGGCTAGGGACACCAACTGGTTGGGTCCGGGCTAGTGTTAGATCACTGTGTTAAGTTAACCTGTGTGTGCCTTGTGCTCAGTGTCTAGAACGGTGGTTTAGGGATTCAATCCCAAAGGGTTTGTGTGCTGGTCTGCCTACCTAGCCAATCTCTGATTGGTGTCTAGGATTGGCAATCAGGGACCTAACACTCCCCTTACACCTGCCTAGCTGAGTACAGGGTTACTATAGGCTAGTTTGCCACCCTGATTGAGCATCTAGTTTAGTCTCTAGGTCTAGTCAGCTGTAGTCGGTCTGATCAAGTCTTGCATGAGCACTAGATCAGGGGTTTCATATCACCCACCTCCTTCACAAATGTCTGAACCCATGAAAAATTTGCAAGCCCAAATAAAAGCACTCACTGAGCAACTAACCCAATCCATGGCCCAATTAACTCAGTCTAGACCCAAACCAACAATAGAATTGACCATCTTGCCAATAGGTTTGACCAGTTAGAAGGCCGTGTAGGGACCATACAAAGAACCCATGGGTCACAGTCTGAGCCAGATCTTGAGTCCCCTCAACCTAGGAGGACCCCAAACCTATGAGAGCCCCTTATCTTGACCCGTACTACAATCCTCAACCTAGGAGGACCCCAAACCCTGATCCATACCGAGAGGTTGAACCTAGGAGAGCCCCTTAGCCTGACCCATACTATAATACTGAACCTAGAAGAACCCCTTACCATGACCCTTATTATGATACTGAACCTAGAAGAACCTCTTACCATGACCCTTATTATGATACTGAACCCAGGAGAACCCAATACTCTGACCCATATAGGGAGTCTAATCCTAGGAGAACCCAATACTCTGACCCATATAAGGAGTCCAATCCTAAGAGAACCCAATACTCTGACCAATATAGGGAGCCCAACCCTAGGAGAACCCAATATTCTGATCCATATAGGGAGTCCAACCCTAGGAGAACCCAATATCCTGACCCATATAGGGAGCCCAACCTTAGGAGGACCCCATACCATGATCCATCCTTAGAACCTGACCATAGAGCTGACCCAAAATCCTATGACCCCAGATCCTATAATCCCATGACCCATAGATCTGCATCCTTGTCCTATGAGCCCAGAGAACCCATAACCCCAAAGTATCAATCTAGTACTAGTCTGGTTTTCCTTAGTCAACTTGAACCCCATAGGATTAGCACCCCTAAATATGAGCCCAGTAGTGAGCCACTACCCCTTAGGCAACCTGAACCTACTAGGATTAGTGTCCATAATCAGAAACCAGGACCTAGCCAATTTTTCCCTAGCCGACCTTCTCCAACCATTCCTGAGATTGACAAGGCTTACATTAATGCGGAAGTGTATAAAGCTGATGCAAACTTAGTGGATGAGTATGAGGGAGAAGAGGAGACACCTTTAGATGACCTAGAATTAGCTGACCCAGTAGATACCTAGGTAGAAACCAACCCAGAGCTAATTGACCTTGACCACATCCAACCTAAAGCGATAGTGGAAGAACAAATAGAGGAAGAGAACCTAGGTACTGCTGCTAGAGCCTTACCTGAGGGAACCATAAAGGAGAGCCAAATTATAGAGTCTAGTCCTAAAATACAAGAACCTGAAGAGTTTATTAAGGACCTGATCTCTTTGAATCAGTACCCTCAGGATGAGCCTCCTCCTATAGTTCCTATTAAGGACCTCTTCCCTGAGATTAGTAACCAATCCTTCCATTATGCAATCCCCATAGATATACCGCAACCTCATAAGGTTAGCCTCATTAGTCTAGGATTAGTCCCTAACATGCCTTCTTATATCGAACTTTACCCAACTAACCTTGAACCTTTTTCCTTACCATACCAAACTAATTCTGAATCCACTTCTCTATTTTCTGCCCTTTCCTGACACCTCCAGCATTTCTATGATTATTAGATTGCATTTAGCTGAGATTAGCATACTGCATGCATTCATCACACATGTTAGGTTTGCATCTTACTTCTGGCATACTCTTTGGAATTTGCTAGGAGTTCACTGTAAATTTTCATGTGCATGTCAAGCTAGGATCAAACCTGGGAACCTATAATCTGTTAGGTTTAGATCCAAAGAGTTCAATAAAATTTCCTTCTATAGGAATGCATAGTCAAGTCTGTTAGGTGTTAGTATGAGTCCTTTGAATCATTTTTTAGGAGTCTGCATGTGCCCATCATGTTCACCACCTACACTAATTTTTAACAAACTGGCTAATTCTCGAAGATGGACCAAAGAATTTGATGTAGTGGATTCTATCTTGGTTAGGCTTAGGCCTAAAAGAAGCTTCATGCTCGTAGAGCCGGACCTTTTAAAGTGATAGAGAAGGTTGGATCAAATGCCTAGGTGTTAGACTTGCCTTCGGATTTGGGCATTAGTTCTACCTTCAATATTACAGACCTGGTTGAGTATAGGGAACCGGCAGTGATACCTAGTGAGGCCTTTGGACCTGTTCCTTTTCATTGTGAGTGATCCTAACCCAGAGTGTCCACTAACAAATTGGCCTGAGAGAGGAGAACGGATCGAGCATATCCTGGACGATCAAGCCATCACGACCCGGGGCCGTAACTATCAATGCTTCCTGGTCTGATGGCAAGGCCGGCCAGAGTCGGACGATTCATGGATTTCTCGAGAGGACTTGCAGCACCTCAACCCAGACCTCCTCGAGAGATATGTGAACCAGCTTGATCTTCACTCGATAGGGTCGAGTTCCTCCCACTCCGGGAGAATTGGTGGGGACACCAAAGGCACCAGAATAAGATAGAGGCTTTTCAACCCTCTATGAATTGATCAATAATTTATGAGTCCATCTGTAATAAGGTCTTAGCCTATCTAAGTTCATTTTAGTTGTTATTTGAGTATTTTGAGTTTCAGTTATGTACTAGTCAGCTCATGTTGAGCTAGTTCAGTCTAGTGTTAGTCAGCTCATGTCGAGCTAATTTTATTTTTTTGAGTCCTATTCAACCATATTGAACACTCAAGACCACATCATACAAGTGAAGACCAAGTCCAACCAGATTGAAAACATGGAAATATAGCCCAAGTCCAACCCAGCTTGAAGATTTGAAGACCCCAGGAGGAAAATTCAGAAAACCCTGATTCCTTGCAAATGCCCTCCAGATGCCCAGATTCCCTTCCAGATACCAAAATATATTCATATACCAAGGCATCCAAGATTTTAGAGGTCCATCTGCATCCTAGCCCAAATAAATCAAGCCCAAGCACCAAGCCCAAGCCCCTAAGAAGCAAGATACCAGGGAATATTCCTGCTACCTGGCTATCAGGCCACCCCAGCTTCCAGAGGCCCAAACCCATGCGTTCGAGCCCCTTTGGGCCGGCCTCTTGCTGCTCCTAGATGCCCAACATGCCCCCCTAGGCATCCTTGGAGTGTTGGCCAAGTCAAGAGAATTTTTAGGGATTTTTCTACCTAATGTTTCCTTATTTTCTAGCTAGGGTTTGATAGGGAAAAGGATTCTTATGTAAAGACTTATGTGCCCTTACTTGGAGCCCAAGGTTAAGGGTCTATTTAAAGGACCCTAGCCTCTTGTATGAAGGGAGATTTTTGATATATGAAATAAACCTTGATTTCTTCAATTGCTTTGTGTGATTACCCTGCTGTGTGCATAAAGGGGTTTGAGAGTTCTTCCCGGTGTTCGCAACCATCTTCCTGCCGCCAACCATCCTTTCAGCCCCCTCCAAAACTTTCTTCCCTTTGTTGTTTTCCTTTATTTTCTTGATTTCCTCTGAGTTTTCTAACCCCTGACAGGTCGTTTGCAGGTCCCCGAGTTTCTACAAATCCAACGACTCCAGCAATGCCTCAATCGAACCACCGAGCAGAAAGCCGGGTATCCGTGGGTCTTTGGCTCAGTTTTCCAGGCCGCATCCATCGAGGAATGAGAGATCCCTTCGCTGCAATCTTGACTAGGCACTTCAGACATTGTTAGGTACACCCCCTCTACCTTCAGTCTTTATATTGTAGGAGAACTTGCCCTAACCGAGGCTTCTCAGCCCCGGCGATCCTTCTTTAGTACTTTTCTAGGTTCTAATTTGCATGCTTGGCTTCAAAAACTCATACAAAATTCCCTACAACTAATTTTGATCTGAAATTCGGGAATTAATCACCTAACCCCACATATAAAATATACAAAAAGAATTGCATGAATATTAGTCCCGCATCATCCACCACAATCGAGAGATCATTGAAAGACAAGATGTTACCATTGAACATGTAGAAACAAAGAACAATATAGAGAGCCATTCACTAAAGCATTAGCCAAGCAGTAGTTAGATCATCATTTAAATTATATGGGCATAAAATACAAGGATGATTGGCTTTAGTACAAGTGGGAGTTTGATAGAAAAGTGCCCTAAGAGCCAATCTTTATGAGGGCCTTTTTGTAAACTTCCAACTTATTTATGACATATTTTTCATATTAATAAAGGCATTTGATTCATTGTATACTGTTGTGTCATGTTTTTATTGATTATGATGAACCCCATAGAGTAGGGCAATGGAATTAGGGTTATGATAAAATAACAGTGAGACCTAATTCCTATAAACCCTAATCTAGAATGTTCCTAGTCATTGGACCATCAATTCGGGGATCAATGAATCTGGAAAGACTAGCTTATCCTATGTATGCTCAGTTGATGAGTGTGGTTGATCTCACAATCACTTATATAGAGACACTAATACAAGGATAAGGGTGCTCATCAGGGAATGAGTATACTGGACTAATCCACACCGGGACTATCTTATGGAAGTCTTACTGCTTGTTAAAAGATAGGTCCTAGAGTAGAAGTTGTGCATGTGATCTTTAGGCCTAAGGTGATGTGGAACAAGGGGGCTAAGGCTAGGGATGCTGGATGCTAATAAGGATGCTTACAATGCAAAGAAATTCTTTTTAGGGTTGATGATTTTTTTTTTATGTTTCTTGTTGTTCTTCTTCGTTGTTTTAGGGTTTTGATTCCCGATCACAAGCAAAGATAAGAAATATGAAGAGCAGTAATGGAAGCTTACGCTAGCAGTTCAAAGCCCTAAAAGTAAGAACGAGAACAGGACCCCGGGATTAAGAAACCCTGGTAGGACTAGCTCGACCTACAATATCTACTTAGGAGATAAAGAGAAGGCAAACCTCAAACTTCTGAAGCGCCCGGTGCAGAGATCGCTCATCTCGGTGGATGCGGCATGGATGCCCGAGCTGTCAAACCCGTGGGAGCTCTAGCTTTGGGTCCGGAGGTTGCGATGGCATAGCTGACTGTCTCCAATGCTCGAGATGCCAAGGAGGACCTGTAGGATAACAAAAGAAAGGTCAGTGAAATATGGAGATGTACGGAAAGGAATTGAACTAGAGTTGGGAAGGGGCTTCGAGCCCGATGTCCGACTGGATCCCGAAGTCGAAGTTGGAGATAACTTGGGGCCTCATACCCCGCGACATCCCGGAGGACGAAGGAATGTGGCCTCACACCATGCGACATCCTGGAGGATGAAGGATTCGCGACGCAATAGGGTGACGAACAGGTGGCCTAACACCACTCGACGTCCATGGGAACGAAGGCAATTCTACTCAAACCTAGCCTAAGAGACAATGGTTGGAGGATGGAAGAAACTCAAACTTTCATGAATCACTCAATCAATCAATCAATCAATCATTCATTCATTAGTACTACAAGGAAGGGATTGGGTCCTTTAAATAGGCACCCAAGGCCCTTTTGAAATTAAAATTACAAGACTCATGGTGGCGCCCAAAATTTTTCCACATCCCATCTCTTTGGCCGACCAAATATTTGGAGTTGGGCATGGCATGAGCAAAAGCTTGGAGAGGGGGATTAGTCCCTTGACTTCCTTCCCTAGAATGCTTATTTTGGGAAGAAGGAGTGGGGCATGGCTTGCTTGGAGGGATGTGTTCCCTTGGATTCTTCAACGCCATCTTCTTGGATTGATTCAAGGCTGACCAAGGGAGAGCTCCATGGGTGTTGCATGGTTGAGGGCTTGAAGGGGGGGGAGTGTGTCCTTTGGCCTTCCTTCCTTGTAAGAACATTTTTGGAAGAAAGCTTCGAAGGGGGCTTGCTTTGAGGATTGGATTCTTCAAGGATCTCCAACACCCTCTTTTGATGGAACAAGGTATGTTGTGGGGGAGGGAAGAGGGGGATGGTGTCTCTTCCTTCCAATGTTGCCCAAGGCGTGTGGAAAGCATGAGGATGCCACTTTGTTTCCCTTCTTGGATGCCCAAGTGGCAGTTGATGTGGCACCATGAGGTAGCTGAGGTGGCACCTGAGTTGGCATTATCCCAAGTGGAAGGGGTGGGTTGGCCCACCAGAACTTGATTTGGTGAAGAAAACCAGAGTGACTTCAATTGGGCTTGGGCCCAAAATCAACCAAATACCGGACTCATGACCTAACTTGACCCAAATTGGTCAAGGTACAGGACTAAACAAATTTGACAATAAATTATGACAAAGCTTTGGGCTCAAGGCCTTATTACAGGACTCATAGAAGGGGAACCCTAATCTGAGATCCACAGAGGGTTGAGGAGCCTTTGTCGGATCCTGGTGCCCACACCAATTCTCCCGGGGTGGGAGAAACTCGACCCTGTCGAGTAAGGGTTAGCTTGGCTTTGATACCTTTCCAGGATGTCGGGGTCGATGCGCTGTAAGTCCTCCCGTGTGATCCATGAGTCATCGGATTCGGGTCGGCCTTGCCTTCGGACCAGGTAACGCTGGTAGCCTTTGCCCCTGGTAGTGATGGCTTGGTCATCTAGGACACGCTCGATCCGCTTTCCTCGCTCAGGTATATTTGTAGGTGGAAACTCAAGTTCAGGTTCACTCTCAAAAGTGAGGTCAGGCTCAAACGGCTCACTGGGTATGTTTGCGGGTTTTCTATACTCGACTAAGTCAGAGATATTGAATGTCAAGCTAATTCCATAATCCGGATGTAATTCTGGCACATAGGCATTATGGCCCATTCTCCTAATCACTTTAAAGGGACCCGCCCCACGAGCATGAAGCTTCTTAACGGTTCCCGGTGGAAACCATTTAGGTCGAAGCCTAATCATTACAAAATCCCTTATTTCAAACTCTTTGGCTTGCTTTCGAGAATCAGCCAAATTATTTAAAAATTGTATTTAATTCATAATCCTAACATGATGCAAAATGCAGACTCAACTATGCAATCTTATTGAGAAAAAAAATTTTATTGGACTCCTAGGGTCTGAACCTAACAGTCTTTTGACTCTCTTGGTTTGACCCTAGTATGGTATGCACAAGAAAATTTATTAAGGATCCCTAGCAAATGCCATAAAGTATACCAGAAGTAGAGGGCAAAAGGGATGGGCTCTAAGGAGTCACGCATTCTGGTAATCTCAATAAAAAGTAACCCCATGGCTCTAGAAATGTGAAAGGGTTCAGGGAAGGGTAGGAAATAGGAATCAGAGTCTTGGGGTGGCTTATGGAAAACATAAAACAGACCTGGGTTATTCAGGATGACCTTAAAATTTGGGCATCGTTCTATAGGTGTCATATGGTCCACTTGTTCCGATAGATCTTGGGGCTCGCTAGGGTCAATCCCATAGTGAGGAAGGTCTGTTAAAGAGGATCCTGGGACCAAGTCTATAGTATGATGGATGTTTCTCAGGGGTGGAAGTTGATTAGGTAACTCATCGGGAACTTCATCCTCAATTTCTTTCCGAGCTTCAACCATCTCTTGAGGATGTTCTCTTTGGATCGGTTCATTAAGGGTTGGTTCCTAAGCTCCTGTGGAAAAGACTAGTGAATCATCATGTTCATTTACTAGATGTGATCCTGGCTCAGTCATTTCCTCTTCAAATTTTGTAGTGGGTTCAGGATCATTTTCCTTGGATTCCTCAATGATTTCACCCTCAGGCCCATCTTCTACTAAACTTGACTCACAGATGTCTTCTTTCAATTCTTTAATGGGATCAGGAGTTTCTTTCCCTAGATTTTCAATGGGTTCAACCTTCAAGTCTTTAATGGGCTTAGGGGTTTTTGTATTCAAATTCTTAGAATGTTCATCCTTCTCTCCATGAAACTCTTTAAAGGGTCCTTTCCCAGTAATCTCTTCTTCTAACCCATTGTCCTTGATTGGGTTAACTTCAGGCATCTTCTCTTTAAGGCTACTTGATCCTTTCTTGATTAGGTCTTTTGGCTGGATTGGGTTGATTGTAATCTTTTTTCCTTGGTGGAGAAAGACGCAGGTATTGGATCGACCATAGAGGGTGGCATCATGGTCAAAAAGCCAGGGTCGTCCTAGAATGATACTACCCACACCCATGGGTATGACGTCACACCAAATCGATTCTTCATAGGAACTCATTTTTATCTTGATTTGGCACCTAGATTTTATTGGGATTGAAGTTGAATCTATCCTGTAGACTTTGTAAGGGTTGGGGTGGGGAACTGTGGCTAGTCCTAAAGATTTGACTATACTCTAGGAAAGGGCATTAACACAGCTTCCACTATCAATGATGACCTTACAAACCTTATCTCCTAGCTTGATCAGGGTCTGTAAGATGTTGGTCCTACGCCAGTCTTCCTGTACTATGTTTTGGGCTATGATGCATCTGACTACTCCTAGAAGGTCTTCAGATTCATTTAGCTCTTCCTCTAGGGGTCTTAGTCTGGCCTCTATTTGATCCAATCTATTGTTCAACTGGTTGCCTAACTGGGTCATGGATTGAGTCATGGATTGAGTTAGGGCTCTGATGTTAGCTCGTAGTTGGTCCATGGTGTCAATAGAGGGTGGAGAAGGTGGGTGAATAGAGGTTCCTGATCTAGTGCACATGTAACAAAACGATGCTACGGTTTGCTAGACCTAGGAGATCTCTCCAAATGTAAAGTCAAGAAGATGAACCTGGAAGTAGTAACTTGGCACCTGGCCAGGTAAGTGTAAGGTGAGTGGAGGTTCCTCTTTGCTTGCCTAGACACCAATTTGAAATTGGCCAGGTAAGCAAACCAACCCACTACCCTTCGAGCTCTTGTCCCTGAACACTTGCCTAGACACCAGCTACACAAGCACAGACCAACAAGCAATCTAGCTTGGCTCGGCACTTGGGTTGACCCGACTTCGTGGGTGTCCCTAGCTCACTAGAGCAGATTAAATGTCTAATTGATTTTAGTTAATGGCTAGGGTTCGATATGCCGGGTGGTGGTTTTTGGGCTAGGGACAGGTAATGAAATCCTGACCCTATGTTAAATTGACGCCCTTAAGATATGTTATGTAAAATGAAGTACAATAATGACTAATGAAATGACTTAAATTTTTTTTTTGTTCTTTTGTGTCTTTTAGATGGGTGAATGCTAAACAAAATGCAGGAATTAAAACATGCAAGAAACTACCTAGATGGAGGAATGAATCAAAATGAGATGCTTGTTGAACTTTCAGACCTGAGATTTTTTCAGGCTGTATTTCGGCTTGTAGAAACTTTACAAACTGAAATATAATCTAAAAAAATAGAGAAAAATACTGTGAAATGAATGAAATCTAAAAAAATAGAAATCACAAAATTTGGATGTCTCTACAGGGAGAAACAATCCAATGATCAGACCATATATGGACTAACAAGAATGTAGAAAATGAAACTAATGCACTAGTCCTAGCCTTGCTCTGATACCAGAAATGAAGTGGAACAAGTGGGTTAGGGATAGGGATGCTGGATGCTAACAAGGATTCTTACGATGCAAAGGAATTCTTTTTAGGGTTGATGATTTTTTTTTTTTTATGTTTCTTGTTGTTCTTCTTCATTGTTTTAGGGTTTCGATTCCCGATCACAAGCAAAGATAAGAAATATGAAGAGCAGTAATGGAAGCTTATGCTAGCAGTTCAAAGCCCTAAAAGTAAGAACGAGAATAGGACCCCGGGATTAAGAAACCCCGGTAGGACTAGCTCGACGTACAATATCTTCTTAGGAGATAAAGAGAAGGCAAACCTCAAATTCTAAAGCGCCTGGTGTAGAGATCGCTCAACTCGACGGATGCGGCCTGGATGCCCAAGCAATCGAACCCGTGGGAGCTCTGGCTTTGGGTCCGGAGGTCGCGATGGCAAAGCTAACTATCTCCAATGCTCGAGATGCCAGGGAGGACCTGTTGGCAAACAAAAGAAAGGTCAGTGGAATGTGGAGATGTACGGAAAGGAATTGAACTAGAGTTGGGAAGGGGCTTCGACCCGGTGTCCGATTGGATTCTGAAGTTGAAGTTAGAGACAACTTGGGGCCTCGCACCCCACGATTTCCCAGAGGACGAAGGAATGTGGCCTCACAACTTGCGATGTCCTGGAGGACGAAGGATTCGTGACGCCCTGGGGTGACGGACAGGTGGCCTCACACCACTCAACGTCCCTGGGGACGAAGGCAATTCAACTCGAACCTAGCCTAAGAGACAATGGTTGGAGGGTGGAAGAAACTCAAACTTTCATGAATCACTCAATCAATCAATCAATCATTCATTCATTCATTAGTTTTACAAGGGAGGGATTGGGTCCTTTAAATAGGCACCCAAGGTCCTTTTGAAATTAAAATTACAAGACTCATGGTGGCGCCCAAAATTTTTCAACATCCCATCTCTTTGGCTGACCAAATATTTGGAGTTGGGCATGGCATGAGCAAAGGCTTGGAGAGGGGGATTAGTCCCTTGACTTCCTTCCTTAGAATGCTTATTTTGGGAAGAAGGAGTGGGGCATGGCTTGCTTGGAGGGATGAGTTCCCTTGGATTCTTCAACGCCATCTTCTTGGATTGATTCAAGGCCGACCAAGGGAGAGCTCCATGGGCGTTGCATGGTTGAGGGCTTGAAGGGGGGGGAGTGTGTCCTTTGACCTTCCTTCCTTGTAAGAACATTTTGGGAAGAAAGCTTGGAAGGGGGCTTACTTTGAGGCTTGGATTCTTCAAGGATCTCCAACGCCCTCTTTTGATGGAACAAGGTGTGATGTGGGGGAGGGAAGAGTGGGATGGTGTCTCTTCCTTCCAATGTTGCCCAAGGTGTGTGGAAAGCACGAGGATGCCACTTTGTTTCCCTTCTTGGATGCCCAAGTGGCAGCTGATGTGGCACCACGTAGGTAGCTGAGGTGGCACCTGAGTTGGCATTATCCCAAGTGGAAGGGGTGGGTTGGCCCACCATAACTTGATTTGGTGAAGATAACTAGAGTGACTTTAATTGGGCTTGGGCCCAGACTCGACCAAATACAGGACTCATGACCTAACTTGACCTAAATTGGTCAAGGTACAGGACTAAACAAATTTGACAAGAAATTATGACAAAGCTTTGGGCTCAAGGCCTTATTACAGGACTCATAGAAGGGGAACCCTAATCTGAGATCCACAGAGGGTTGAGGAGGCTTTGTCAGATCCTGGTGCCCACACTAAGCCATACTTTGGTTCATACTCATTCATGCCATTGAGACATGTACGGGGTGTTCTGGGTATGGTGAAAGGTGTACGAATGATGTGAGTGGACCAACAAGGAATCGATCTTTCCTAGTAAGAGGAATTGTTATCCTATGCAGTAGCTTCGATGAGTGACTCAAGAAGCCTTTGTCAAAGTAGGATGAGATTAGAATTGATTTCTAATCAGTCATCAACTGAGTCCTCATGATCGAGATGAGACTCGATATGATTAAGTGTTCGGATTTGACATATATCCATACCTATCACTTAATCGGGATAATGGAAGATCGAAAGATTGAATTGCATGGTAGCTTACTACTGAATGGTACTTTGGTAATTCCATCAAATTCCTCATCTTCCGGGTAGGCATGACACATTGCTAGATATCAATCTTGTCTTGTAGATTTTCATGAACCAATTGATTTGGTTTCATGAGTCAATTCGATGTGTGATTCAAATTAGATAATTAGGTGAGCCAAATTGACCTAATTAGGTTAATCGGGTTTGATCGGATCGAATTGGCTCAAAACTAAACCTATTGCTGGTTAGATATGGAACCCAAAAGGTCACATACATTATGGAGTCAGCCTAAAAACTCAATTGACATTTAATTAGGGTCAAGGGATCCTAATTGGTTAGCTAGATTGCACACTAGCATGTGTAGGCTGACCTAATCTCCTAACCCAATTGAATTGGGTATGAAAGTTTACTGAATGGACTAACCAATTTATGGGAGACCTAGACTGGGTTGAGTCCTAAGTGGGATGAATTTATCAGATTTTATCTAAAACTTTTTGGACATTTTATGTGCCATATATGAAGAGTCCAAAGGCATGGGACTCTTGGTGTCTATGTGACACCTCTCCATTCAAAAGGGCGTACAAGGACCAATTGACCTCCAATTTGAAAACAAATTATATGGTTGGAAAGTAGACTTAATGCCCTTTCATTTTGCACCCATATTGCATATACTTTGACTAGGTCAAAGTTATCATATGGCATGGAGAAGTTGGTGTAAGGTGAAGAGTCGTGTCTCTTCATTTTGGCTCTAATTCAAGTAAGTAGAGTCCTTCTATTTTAAGTCCTTTTGAATCATTGATGCTTCTCATTCATAAGTCACATCCCTTGGATTCATTTTAACCAGAAATGCCAAGTGGCAAAGGGAGAAGTCGGATAAAAAGTTGAAGGGACATGAATTAGGCGGTTGGCGCATAAAGGGACATGGTGTTTCAAGATATGACTCCTTCTTAGTGAAGGGTCTTATTTGATCTGTGTTTGGACAGATCGAAGGCTGATGAGAAGGCTTATCTGGCACCTCCCCCACTCCTATAAATATCTATCAGTATTTTTTTCGATGGTATCATATTTTGGTTGCTTTCTTACACTCCTACATCTATCCACCTTGTCTCTTCCTTCCCTTGATAGGACATAGGTCTTCCTTTAAGACAAGTCTACCATTTTAAGATAAGGGTTTAGGAAAGTAATTAGGAAGTGATAGAAAGAGATAAGATAGATTTTACAGAGGGCTTAAAGTGCTCTACTAGAGGGCGAAGGTCTAAGCAACGAAGGAGAGGCTGCCGAAGGAAGAAAGTCCATCAGAAGAGTCCCAATTGATTAGGCAACCCACAAGGGAGAGGTTCCTAGGTTTGATTCTTGTGTGGATCACCGTTGGAGGGCTTGCACTTGTGAGCCTCGTGGAAAGGATTCGATATCAGCAATCTAGGTTTATTTTTCTGACTCCATTTATGTTTCATTAATTGGTATTGCATAAGGGGTTCCTAGGAATTAGGATTTTCTAGCCATATTAGGGTTTCATGCTTAGAATTTTGTTTTGAAATTCACTTCCACATGTTGCATGATTCCCGGTACCCTGGGAGAATTCCCTTCACCGCATTACATGAGCTCGACCATGGCCAAGAGCTGACCTCAGTCAGAGGGCTCGCCTTATGAGCATGACCCCGACTGGGAGCTGACCTCGGTAGGAGGGCTCACCTTGGGAGAGCATAGGCTCAACCCTGGTTGGATGCTGATGTCAGTCGGAGGGCTCGCCCTATGAGCATGACCCTAGTTGGGAGCTAACCTTGGCAGGAGGGTTCTTCTTGGGAGAGCATGGGCTCGACCTTGACCGGGAGCTGACCTTAGTCGGCGGGTTCGCCCTATGAGCACGACCCTGACTGGGAGCTGACCTCGGCAGGAGGGCCTGTTGACGAAGCATGAGCTTGACTCTAGCCTGGAGCTAACCTTGATAGGAGGGTTCACATTGGGAGAGCATGGGCTCGACCCTAGTCGAGAGTTGACCTCGACAGGAGGGTTCACTTTGGGAGAGCATGGGTTCAACTAAGGGCTCGCCCTATCAGCACGACCCTGGCTGGGAGCTGACCTCGGCAGGAGGGCCTATCGTGGAAGCATGACCTCGACCCTGGCCAGGAGCTGACCTCAGTTAGAGGGCTCACTTTGGCTCTTTACCTAGCCATCATGCCTAGGTAGCGGGTCTCCCAACAGCATGTCCGCCTGTATACTCCATGTTAGCAGATGTACCACATCAGATGCCCCCTAGTCCTGAGCCTGAAGAATGAGGCAGCGCTTAGGGCGAGGGGAGTAATTGTTATGCAACATGGAGGGGTGGTGCATATTCAACCATTAATGCCTCACGCACCATCGCATCGAGGATTGGGCCATCGTGCTAATGGGGTGATGCCATGCCACCCCTCTTTAGGAGTGGGCATAATTGCCACACCAGTTCGAGGAGGTCACCCCTGATTTGGAGTGTCGCTTTTAACACATGGCATGCTCCAACTGGTTTGGGGTGAGATTTGGCACACATCTTCGATAAGAATGAGGCGACAGGGCTTTGGGCCATTTAAAAAAGACATGTCCTTCTATTTCTCGAGGGTTCTCCAGGAGGCAAAAGGTAGGGCTCCTTCTTCAGAGCAACCCTCCCACCTTTTCTTGGGCGAGGTTACAAAGTTCCTGCAAGTTAGGCTTCATCTTTTCCTCCTTTCATTCCTTTGCTCCCCTCCTTTGACCTACACTGGAGGAGCACCCTCGCTAGGGCTTCCAGGTACCTTCCTTCCTTCACTCTTCTATTGCTTCTGATGAGTCCTTCTAGAGAGGGGCACCATCACCAGGGTTTCTCTAATGGCACAGGGCCCCCCCAGCCAGGGCCTCCTCCTTTAGATAGTGAGGAGGAGGAAGTCCTGGCTATGTTTCAAAGGGGTCCCCATCGGATGGGAATCATGATTGGACCTCCTGCGGCTTCCTCTCAGCATGCCCCTCCTATTAGGGAGTCCGGTGGTCCTGCCAGCATTGCTTCAGTGATGACCAACGAGGACCTCGTCCATGTCCGGAGGTCGTGTAGGGTTCCTGACTCCATCCGACTCTCTATCCCTAGACCGGGGGATCGGGTCACCTCCAATAGCCCAAGCTAGATAGCCTTGTATGAAGACTTCTTCTCTGCGATTCTTTGTCTTCCCTTCCATATATTTTTCTTTGCCTTCCTCAGCAACTACCATCTGGTGCTGGCTCAACTTACTCCCAATGCTGTCTGGATCATTTTCTACTTTATTATCCTCTGCAGTCATAATGGGATCATCGCCTATTTCTCCCTCTTCAGGGCCTTGTTCACCTTGAAGTGCCACCCCTTCGACGATGGGTGGTGGTTCGTGTGCCCCTACAAGGGGTGCTTCAAACTCGATCTGCCCACCTCCATCAATGGGTGAAAGCATAGGTTCTTTTTTACCTCGGTCGAGGGAGTGGACTGGGTCAGGAGTGACCCGAACACTTCCCACAATCGATAATCTACAGTCGAGCTGATCGATAGGGAACTATTTGATAGGATCATCTCTATCCAGGTCCTGTCTCCTTAGGATTTGCTGTACGGGTAGAATCTCGCCGAAGCTGGGGTCACCCAAGCTCAGTCCCAGGGTAAACTCATCGTTGGGCCTCTTTTTCTCTTAACTACGGGCCTGGTCTAGGAATAGGGTTAACCAGTCTGCTTCATGTTGAAGGGATGAGATTCAACTTCGAGGAACTCAACAGGATGTCTCGAAAGAGGGCTACTACTGAGGAGCCCAAAGGGGAGTCCGGGAAGAAGGCCTGGGAGGAATTGAGATGGGGGCCTTAACACGAGGGGGCCAGCCACCTCTTGTGCACAGTCTCAACCAAGGGTCCAAACCCCTTCCAGGTAGTCCAGGAGTGAAACTATGCCTGTGGAGGTGGCTCCGCCTCTGTCTCTAGTGGCCCCTCCACGCATCAACAATCTACCACAACCGGAAGCGGCGAGGGAGGCAGGACCCATTGCAATCGAGGTACCGCCTCCGTGACCTGGGGCTAGAGCCGCCTGCGACAGTCCTGTAAATGCTACGATTTCACCTGAGGGTATGCTGGACCGAACAAGTCCATTTGAGGCACCGAGCCAGGAAGCCAAGACATTCACCATCATCCTTCCCGTGGGTTCTATGATATCCCAGGATGGGACGGTGGTGGAAGATGTCCTTAACACCCTGATCTAGCTGTTGGATTGCCAGAATCGGGTAAGGAAGCCAGTGGTGGAGCTCTCCATCAAGGCCTTTGGCCGATTGTTGTTAGTAAGCCATTTCTGAATCTGTACTTCCTTTTTCACCCTCTTCACAAGGGGCATCAATCGTTGTTCTTGGTGTAGGTGGCGGTCGACATGCAGCTCTTGTAGGATGCCTGCCAGCAATGGAAAAGCTTAGGGCCCACCTCCACCAGGAGAGGGATGAGGCCCACGGCCTGTCTGGCTAGGCCCGAAGGCTGGAGGCTCAACTAAACAGTTCTCAGGCCAAAGTAGCTGAGCTTGAGAAAAAGGTGGCCAAGCTCGAGGCTGCCTTGGCTGAGGAGAGGGGTGTCGGCTCCCACCAAGCTAAAAAGGTGGCCGCTTCTGCGATGGAGGTTGCTCGCCTGGAGAGGAGAGCACTGACCCTCTAGACTTAGCTAGAGGAGCAGGTGGCCAGGGCCACGGTGGTGGAATAAAAAGCTAAGCGGCCATCGCACTGATGGAGGTGGCCAAGAAAGAGGCTGCCGAGGCCGTCCCTAAGTTCATGGCATCCCAAGCCTTTAAGGATGAGGTCGTCGAAGCCACTCTGGACTCCTTCCACCAGGGGTTCAGAGACTTCAAGAACATGGCCTTTTGCTTCTTCGGGTTGAAGGGGCTGGACAACATCCAGCTTTGTCTCCCACTCCATAGGTAGCAGGGCGAGCCTGCCATCGAGGTGGGGTCGGAGCCGAAGGAGGCTGAAGTCGAGGCAGAACCCGAAGCCTCTCAGGATGCCCCACAAGTGGCTGAGGTCACTCACCAGCCCGGGGAGGAGCCGACGACCGACACATAGACTTTTCTCCTTTCTTTTTGTAAATGGAATCTTGAGAGGACCCCCGGTTTGTCAGGGGCACTGCCCAGGAAATGTAAAAACACCTTTGTTAATGAAAACATTTTCTTTTTCTTCAGCTACTGTTCCTCACTTAGCCCTTCTCCTTCTTTTCTTTCTTCTTTCTTCTCTCTCTTTTTTTTTGTAGTACTTTCAAGGAATTCCTGGGAGTGTACAGGGGGCTCATCTTGATAGCGAGAAAGTAGTTTAGTTCATCACATTAGCTTGGTGTAGTTCCATACCACCTTTCCTTCAATTATGGTGCTGGTGCCTTCTTTAGGTCTTGACTGCTCCAAGCCTACTTTAGGGCTTTATGATGGGCATGGAGGTCCTTGGAAGCACCTCGCCCTCTTTCCCTTGATCCTTGTGGCCATTTGAACTAGAATGCAAGATAGTGAGGACACCAGGGCACGAAAATATCGACAGGTTGAACCCACATCCATGTGGATCACCTGTGAATGAAACCATGGACCCAACACTTTTATCCATGTAAATAATTTATTTTAATTTTTGTTATTTTGGATTAGTTAGGGTTAGTCCCTTTTACCAACTGGAATTAGAATTTTATTTATTTAGCCTTTTAGGCTAAACCCCTTTTACCAAGTTGAACTACGTATTTACATGTCTTACCCTTTTGATCAAATTGGGTTCCAATTGATCAAATAGGACTTTAGTTATTTATTGAGTCCTGTAAAAATTAGTTGTTGAGTCTTGTATTACAGGGAAAATCAATTATAATATCCATGTAACTCAAATCAAGACCCATGTGTTAGTTCAAGACAAGCCAATGTGACTCATGTGCTAGCACAAGCTCTTGTCATATGCTAGCCTATTTAGCATATCAACTTTGTATGATTTCAGGACTACTATTGTCACGTCACTAGGGGGACAGTGACACATGGCCTACAACTTAAATTTGGACAAGCTACACTCATGAAGATAATTTTTTTTGGTCAGCCCATGAAGAAAGGCATACAAAATTTTTAAGAGGACTAATTGTGAAGGACTTCTTCTAGATGGCGCCCTTCTACTCATAATATTTCACGTCAAAGTGAGAAGTCGGCCAAGCATTCAAAGGAGTTTAGAAATTTTTTCTCACCTAGTGTTGGAGGTCCAAGGGTTCCTAGCATTCCATTCAAATAAGCTGCTAACTGTTCAAGCTTCAAGGATTCTAGAATTTCAGCAGGACTCTAGAGTCACTCCAATCTAGACTGAAGAGTCCAGGCAGCTCTAGAAGAATACATTATCAAGACACTAGAGTCGAATCATCATGACCAACCTAGAAGTGATCTTGATCCACCATCAATGTCTCAACTTGGTGCCAACTATGGACAGGAGTCCATTTTTTTTTCATCCAGCAGGAGTCCAGGCAATGTAAACTTGAAGTCCAGAGTTGTAATGAAACTCTTGTATTTGAGTCCCTCACTTCTCTGGTTAGGGTTCTATAAATACCCCTACACCTCCCCCCTTGTAATTAATGAATATTTGATGAAATGAAATGAAACTCTACCGAGTTCTACTTCCAATTCCTTTCTAGCTGTGATGGCTGATAGGTGCTAGGTGTGACACCTAGAACACTTGGGTGCGACGTCCAAGTTCTACCGGGGTGCGACACCCTATTTACCCATCCAATCCCTCCATCAGATCTGATCCCTAAGTCTCATCAAGGCCTTCATCCAAGCTTTGAAGAGATCCTAGAAGCCAACCAATGAAGAAGATCCCCGGGAGAACCAACACCCTGGTGCCAGCCTTCCTTCTAGCTTTTGATTTCCAATGTTTAATTACTATTTTTAGTATTTTTTGGCAGATTCTCTTGAGATCTGACTCTGAAGATCGGCGTCCATGCTTTGGAATCAGTTCGATCAGAATCCGGATGCTAGGAGCGATCAGTTTGGAGTCCGATTCTTCAACCCTAGAGTGTAGTGATCCAGATCTTTATCAAAGGAGATTTCTAAGCATATCGGTAACTCAAAATCCCTTTTCCTTCCTCTAGATCTGATGTTAGAAAGTAGGAACATAATCTAGGGTAGTTTCTCAATCACCGTGATCCATCTAATTAATTATTTTGTTAGTTATGCATGCAGGTGATGTAATCCAGTATTTAGTTGCTTGCTATAGATTCTTTTAAAGTATTGTTTAATAGACTGTTAGGTTAATGAACATTTTCTCTCGATTAACATAAAATTTAAATCAACCTTTAGTACTGCATCGCATCCGTGTCCTGCATCAAATTTGGTATCAAAGCACGGTTTAGATTAGGTTAATCTTGCATTTAGTTAAATTCTGCATCTCGGCCTTCCAGTATATGCTCTATTGTTTTAATTGTTTCTACCCGTATAAAAATCAAGAAAATATGAAATTTATTTTGTTAGCTTCCTTGAAATTCAAAGTATTTTTAGTAAGTTTTTTATAATTTATGGTTTTCTATGAAAATTGCAGTTCTTTGTTTTTGGCCTAAGAATAGGTTCTGCCCCAAAAAAAAATCATTAGGGTTTAGTTTTATTAGTTGCTTGTTGCATTCATTTTCTAATTGATTTTTAAGGGCATACAATATAACATAGGGGGAGGAGTTCATAACCTTTCTCTAGCCCAAAACCACCCACTTTGCATTCGAGCCCAAGCCCTAATTAAAGTTGATTAGAACCTAATTGCTCTAGTGAGCTTAGGGATACCAATTGGTCGCGTCCGAGTTAGTGTCAATTCAATCATCTCAACTAAACTGTGTGTGCCCATTTCTTGGTATCTTGAATGGTGGTTCAGGGATTACATCCTGAAGGGCAAGTGAGCTAGTCAGCCTACCTGGCCAATCTCTGATTGGTGTCTAGGATTGGCAATCAGGGACCTACACTCCCCTTACACCTGCCTAGCCAAGTCTTGAGTTACTACAGACTAGCTTGCAACCTTGATTAGGCATCTAGTTTGGACTCTAGGTCTAGCTATCCATAGTCGATTAGGTTTGTTTGAGTGCATTGTGTCCTTGCATGACTACTAGGTCAGGAACCCCATACCTGATCCCCCAGGACCAACCTAGTACATCCATGGACCCCATGATGGAAACTTTCATTTGATCTTTGACTAAGCAAATGAGGCAGCTTAGAGCTTAACAGAGGTAGTTTAGTGCTAGAGTCAACCAGAGGTTTGATCAAATGATTGAAAGAATAGGATCATTAGAAGGATCCCATGTGTCTCAACCTGACCCTACACCACTAGAATTTACCCCACAGTATGGTCCAGGACCCCAGCTTCCAGAGCTTACACATGATCCAATCTCTAGACATCAAGCCCAACGTAGAGAGGCCATACCTGATCCAATTCCAAGGCATCGAGCCAAAAGTAGAGAGGTTACACCTAATCCTATTCCTAGGAGGTAGCAGTATGACATAGATGATCAGGAAGCACGAGCCCTTAGGAGTATCAGACTAGAAGCCCCAATATTTGATGGTACTTTAGACCCCAAGATTTACTATGATTGGGAAAGTAATATGGATTAGTACTTCAAATGATACACCATGTTGGAAGAGCGTAAGGTCAAATTCGCTAAGTTTAGGTTGATCCGACAAGCACGATTGTATTGGGGTAATATGGAAAGGTTAAGCCGACGAAGAAGAGACCCACATATAGCTACATAAGAGGACATGAAACTCAAATTAAGGGCCAAATACCTACCATTCTCCTATGAACAAAGGCTTTTAGATCAGTGGCAGAAGATGACCCAAGGAAATCATACTGTGTCCAAATACATAGCCATTTTTTATGAGTATGTTATGCGGTGTGGTGTGTCCGAGTCTGAGTCAGTTACTTTGTCTAGATTTAGAGCAGGCCTGAATGAGGATATTAAGAGGGAACTGATTCTAAGAGAAGTGAATGATTTAGAACATGCCTATCAGGTTGCTAGGGATGCTGAGAGATTTCCAAGGAAACCAACCTATCAATCTGATTCATCTAGATTTAATGCCCCTAGAAATAGGCCAAACCAAAACTGATTCCCTGCAAATCGACCAAGACCCAATCCCCAGCCCATTCGTAGAAATGACAAGGGTAAGACACCTATGGTTCAGAAGGATCGAAACCAAACCCCAGTATGCTTTAACTGTAATCAGACTGGTCATTATGCTGCCCAATGTCCATCGCGAGCCTTACATATAGGGGAACCTAAAGTAGAGGACCCTGAGATTAGTGATCCTTGTGAGGAAGAGGTTTATGAGGCTGAAGCTGAGTTAGTGGAGGAACATGAGGAGGAGAAAAAGATCTTAGACTCAGATCGATTAGGAGTGGTCAGATGCATCCTGACTCAAACTAAGAGGAATGAGGATTAGCGTAGGACTAACATCCTGCAGACCTTTATTAAAATAGGGGATGAGCTATGTAAGGTCATAATTGATAGTGGGAGTTGTATCAATGCAATTTCTACTAATGCAGTTAAGAGCCTAGACTTACCAACTGTTCCACACCCGACCCCTATAAGGTA
The DNA here is from genome assembly GCA_021397845.1 of Areca catechu. Classification (NCBI taxonomy): domain Eukaryota; kingdom Viridiplantae; phylum Streptophyta; class Magnoliopsida; order Arecales; family Arecaceae; genus Areca; species Areca catechu. The sequence goes on along the minus strand of CM038044.1, from coordinate 80,826,249 downwards.
TCCTGGATTGATGCAACCAAAATTTCCATCCGGTTGCGATGCCAGGTTACAATTCAGGTACAATCCTACCAAGAAAGAGTCTGGTTCGATATTCTTCCGATGGGGGTTAGCAGCATCATTTTAAGAAGACCTTGGTTGTATGATCACGATGCCACCATGTTTGGATGATCGAACTTGTGTGCATTTCACCATATAGGAAAGAGGATAGTGATTAATGCGACCCCACCAAAGGACAACGTTAAGAGAGGGTCAAGTCACTTAAAGGAAAAAGAGTCTAATCTGAATTTGATCTCTGCAAAGGAGTTAAAACGAGAAATCGATAAAGGGTCACTAGTTTTGATTTTAGTTACCAAGGAAGCTCAAGATCAACCAAAACTAGAATACCCTAAGGAGATCCTAGATTTATTAGAGGAATTCAAAGATGTCTACCCTGAAGATTTACCGGATCAATTGCCACCATTAAGAGATATTCAACATGCAATTGATTTAGTACTAGGAGCCACATTGCCAAACCTCCCACACTATAGGATGAACCCTACGGAACATCAGGAGCAACAACGACAAGTAAGGGATCTTATGAAAAAGGGATTTATTAGGGAGTGTTTGAGTCATTGTGCTATCCCAGCACTTTTGACTCCTAAAAAGGATGGCAGTTGGAGGATGTGCATAGATAGCCGGGCTATTAACAAGATTATGATAAAGTATCAGTTTTCCATACCCCGACTCGATGACATGCTAGACATGATGGCCGGATCGACCATCTTTTCAAAAATTGATTTAAAAAGTGGCTACCATCAGGTGAGAGTTAGAATCGGGGATGAGTGGAAAATAGCTTTCAAGACCAAAGATGGCCTATATGAGTAGTTGGTGATGCCCTTTGGATTATCAAATGCCCTAAGTACGTTTATGAGGGTTATGACTCAGGTGTTAACGATCACTTATTGGAAAATTCATGGTCGTATATTTTGATGATATCCTCGTATACAGTAAGACTAGGGAAGATCACTTAGACCACCTCCATCAGATTTGCCAGGTCCTTAGGAAGGAAGCTTTGTTTGCAAACCTTAAGAAATGTAGCTTCATGTCAACCAGAATCATCTTCTTAGGTTTTGCAGTAACACACAGAAGGAGTAACCGCCGACCCTGAGAAAGTGAAATCTATAGTTGAGTGGCCTATACCTAGGAATGTTCATGACGTTCGAAGTTTCCATGGGTTAGCTACCTTCTATTGGAGATTTATCAGAGGGTTTAGCACGATTGTTGCTCTGATCACCGACTGCATTAGGAAGGGTGAATTCGACTGGACTAGAACTGCCCATAAAGTCTTCCTAGAGATCAAAGATAGAATGACTAAGGCACCATTTCTAAGGTTACCCGACTTCACCAAAGTCTTTGAGGTCACCTGTGATGCATCAGACATAGGAATAGGAGGGGTATTAAGTCAGGAATCAGTGTCCATGCTTTGGAATCAGTTCGTTCGGAATCCGGATGCTAGGAGCGATCAGTTTGGAGTCCGATTCTTCAACCCTAGAGTGCAGTGATCCAGATCTTCATCAGAGGAGGTTTCTAAGCATATCAGTAACTCAAAATCCCTTTTCCTTCCTCTAGATCAGATGTTAGAAAGTAGGAACCTAATCTAGGGTAGTTTCTCAATCACCGTGATCCATCTAATTAATTATTTTGTTAGGTTTGCATGCGGGTGATGTAATCCAGTTTTTAGTTGCTTGCTATAGATTCTTTTAATGTACTATTTAATAGGCTGTTAGGTTAACGAACATTTGCTCTCGATTAACATAAAATTTAAATCAACCTTTAGTACTGCATTGCATCCATGTCCTGCATCAAATTTGGTATCAGAGCACGGTTTAGATTAGGTTAATCTTGCATTTAGATAAATTCTGCATCTCGGCCTTCCAGTATATGCTCTATTGTTTTAATTGTTTCTGCCTGTATGAAAATCAAAAAATATGAAATTTATTTTGTTAGCTTCCTTGAAATTCAAAGTATTTTTATTAAGTTTTTTACAATTTATGGTTTTCTATGAAAATTGCAGTTCTTTGTTTTCAGCCTAAGAATAGGTTCTGCCATAAAAAAAAATCATTATGGTTTAGTTTTATTAGTTGCTTGTTGCATTCATTTTCTAATTGATTTTTAAGGGCATACAATATAACATAGGGGGAGGAGTTCATAACCTTTCTCTAGCCCAAAACCACCCAATTTGCATTCGAGCTCAAGCCCTAATTAAAATTGATTAGAACGTAATTGCTCTAGTGAGCTTAGGGATACCAATTGGTCACGTCCGAGTTAGTGTCAATTCAATCGTTTCAACTAAACTGTGTGTGCCCATTTCTTGGTGTCTAGAACGGTGGTTCAGGGATTACATCCTGAAGGGCAAGTGAGCTGGTCAGCCTACCTGGCCAATCTCTGATTGGTGTCTAGGATTGGCAATCAGGGACCTACACTCCCCTTACACCTACCTGGCCAAGTCTTGAGTTACTACAGACTAGCTTGCAACCTTGATTAGGCATCTAGTTTGGACTCTAGGTCTAGCTATCCATAGTCGATTAGGTTTGTTTGAGTGCATTGTGTCCTTGCATGACTAGTAGGTCAGGAACCCCATACCTGATCCCCCATGACCAACCTAGTACATCCATGGACCCCATGATGGAAACTTTCATTTGATCTTTGACTGAGCAAATGAGGCAGCTTAGTGCTTAACAGAGGTAGTTTAGTGCTAGAGTCAACCAGAGGTTTGATCAAATGAATGAAAGAATAGGTTCATTAGAAGGATCCCATGTGTCTCAACCTGACCCTACACCATTGGAATTTACCCCACAGTATGGTCCAGGACACCAGCTTCTAGAGCTTACACATGATCCAATCTCCAGACATCAAGCCCAATGTAGATAGGCCATACCTGATCCAATTCCAAGAAATCGAGCCCAACGTAGTGAGGTTACACCTGATCCTATTCCTAGGAGGTAGCAGTATGACATAGATGATCAGGAAGCACGAGCCCTTAGGAGTATCAGACTAGAAGCCCCCACATTCGATGGTACTTTAGACCCCAAGATTTACTTTAATTGGGAAAGTGATATGGATTAATACTTCCAATGGTACACCATGTCGGAAGAGCATAAGGTCAAATTCGCTAAGTTTAGGTTGATCCGACAAGCACGATTGTATTGGGGTATGAAAGGGATATGCCCTACAAGCCAATCTATGTTGTATCTCCCAAACCATTGTAATTGACAATATTCTAAATAAAGGAATTATTTTTTTTTTATTATACGCTGTGTTTTATATGATGAACCCCATAGATTAGGGCTATGATTTTAGGGTTATGATGAGATCATACCAGTGAGACCTAAAATCTTAAAACCTTAATCTAAAGTATTCCTAGTCAAAGGAACCCTAAGTAGGGGATCAGGGTTTTCCGGTAAGACTAGCACATCCCATGTATACTGGAAAGGGTGACTGCTCTCACAGTCAGTTGTGTATGACACTAATACTGGGATGTGGGTGCTCATTGGAGAATGAGTTCACTGATATGATCCAACTTGAGAACATCTAATGGAGTCTTAGCTACATGTCAATAGAAGGTTCTCATAGTGGGAGTGGTACAAGTAATCTTTTGACCTGAGACTGCCATAAGTACCTTATGTACATGAACCCATGCTTTGGTTCAATCCTAATCATGACACTAAGACATTCACAGGATTGATACTGGGAATGGTGAATTGGATATGAAGGTAATGAGTAGGTCAACAAGGAATCGATCACTCTTGGTAAGAGGAGATTGCATCCAGCTAGTTAACAATCGGATGATGATTCAGGAAATCTTTGATCAAAGTAAAGATATTAGAGATGGTTTCTAATATCAAGATAATTGAATCATCAATATAAGATTGAGCTAGAAATAAATATAATATTGGATTTGACATATATACATATCCATAGTTATATTTTGGGTGCAGGCTGATCGAAAGATGTAATTGTACGGTAACTCTCTATTGAAGGGTAATTTTGGTATTTCACCAGAATTTTCATATCTTCCGGGTAGACATGACACGTTGCTAGATGTCAATCTTGTCTTGTGGGTTGATCAAATTCAAAGATCACTTATTAGGAAGAGTACAAATTGATCAAATCGGGTAAGCCCGGTTTGACTTAAATCGATTAGAAAGAGTTCTAATCAAATTAGGTCAACTTGTATTCGAACCCACTGCTGGCTAGATGTGGAACCCAATGGGTCACACACTTAAGAGGATTGATCAAGAGATTAATTTGTGATTAAATCATCTTTGCAGGATAACACTCTAGCAGGTGTTGCAAACCCTAGCTTCTATTCGAATCGGATTCGAATTAGGGTTCCGGATTGGATCAGTTTGGGTTCTAATTGGAGCTAATTAGACCCTAATTATGAAAATAGGGATTATGGCTAACCTTATTGGCTAGCCATGTAACTAGGCTTGTCTCCCTACCCGCCCCCTTGCATTTTCATGCCAAATGCCAAGAGTCCATGCGCTTATGGACTCTTGGCTTGCCATTTGGAAGAGTCTATGGCGCATGGACTCTTGGCGCGCCCTGCTTAATTCTCCGATGAATTAAGATGGGGCGGCCTCCTTTCTTAAGAAATAGCGCACCACTTGTCCCCCCTTGGATGGGAATCCAACGGCTGATGGGATTTTAAGAAAGAAGGAAGGCGCTGACTCTTCCCGGTTGCGCGAAACAACGTCTCTTCGGAGACCGAAACATCGCGATTCCTTTGTTCTTGAATTTCATGACTTTTCTTTTAGGAAAAGCCATGAATTTTAATCTGGAAGGGCGTGAGAAGGAGGGAAGGGGGTGTGAGAAATAAGGAAGGGGCGTGAGACAAAATGGAATGGTGTTTACGGAGAGTTGTGAAGACATGTCTTTGTAATCTAAAGTATTCCTAGTCAAAGGAACCCTGAGTAGGGGATCAGGATTTTCCGGTAAGACTAGCACATCCCATGTATATTGGAAAGGGTGACTGCTCTCACAGTCAGTTGTGTATGACACTAATACTGGGATGTGGGTGCTCATTGGAGAATGAGTTCACTAATATGATCCAACTTGAGAACATCTAATGGAGTCTTAGCTACATGTCAATAGAAGGTTCTCATAGTGGGAGTGGTACAAGTAATCTTTTGACCTGAGACTGCCATAAGTACCTTATGTACATGAACCCATGCTTTGGTTCAATCCTAATCATGGCACTGAGTCATGCACAGGATTGATACTGGTAATGGTGAATTGGATATGAAGGTAATGAGTAGGTCAACAAGGAATCGATCACTCTTGGTAAAAGGAGATTGCATCCAGCTAGTTAACAATCGGATGATGATTCAGGAAATCTTTGATCAAAGTAAAGATATTAGAGATGGTTTCTAATATCAAGATAATTGAATCATCAATATAAGATTGAGCTAGAAATAAATATAATATTGGATTTGACATATATACATATCCATAGTTATATTTTGGGTGCAGGCTGATCGAAAGATTTAATTATACAGTAACTCTCTATTGAAGGATAATTTTGGTATTTCACCAGAATTTCCATATCTTCCGGGTAGACATGACACGTTGCTAGATGTTAATCTTGTCTTGTGGGTTGATCAAATTCAAAGATCACTTAATAAGAAGAGTCCTAATTGATCAAATCGGGTAAGCCCGGTTTCACCTAAATCGATTAGAAAGAGTTCTAATCAAATTAGGTCAACTTGTATTAAAACCCACTGCTGGCTAGATGTGGAACCCAATGGGTCACACACTTAAGAGGATTGATCAAGAGATTAATTTGTGATTAAATCATCTTTGCAGGATAACACTCTAGCAGGTGTTGCAAACCCTAGCTTCTATTCGAATCGGATTCGAATTAGGGTTCCGGATTGGATCAGTTTGGGTTCTAATTGGAGCTAATTAGACCCTAATTATGAAAATAGGGATTATGGCTAACCCTATTGGCTAGCCATGTAACTAGGCTTGTCTCCCCACCCGGCCCCTTGCATTTTCATGCCAAATTCCAAGAGTCCATGCGCTTATGGACTCTTGGCGCGCCATTTGGAAGAGTCCATGGCGCATGGACTCTTGGCGCGCCCCGCTTAATTCTCCGATGAATTAAGATGGGGCGGCCTCCTTTCTTAAGAAATAGCGCACCACTTGTCCCCCCTTGGATGGGAATCCAACGGCTGATGGGATTTTAAGAAAGAAGGAAGGCGCTGACTCTTCCCGGTTGCACGAAACAACATCTCTTCGGAGACCGAAACATCGCGATTCCTTTCTTCTGGAATTTCATGACTTTTCTTTTAGGAAAAGCCATGAGTTTTAATCTGGAAGGGCATGAGAAGGAGGGAAGGGGGTGTGAGAAATAGGGAAGGGGCATGAGACAAAATGGAATGGTGTTTACGGAGAGTTGTGAAGACATGTCTTTGTAATCTATTTAAGGAACAGAGGTCTCGGGTGTTGGACTAATGTACGACAGAGGTTTTATTTTTCTTTTCTTTCCAGGAGACTGATTCCTCCTTAGCTTGTTTTGGACACAGAGAGTTTTTCTTTTACAGAGTTCTCTTCTCTGTTGAAACTCAAGTCCAAAACAAGAGATAGGAAGAATCTCTCGATCGGTAAAAGAAAAGAATTACTTTGTTTCTATTTCCTTTACATTAAGACATTAGTGTCTTAAATCCTTCTCCACCTTCAAGACAAGAGTTTCATTCTTAGGACAAGGTCTTAAGAAAGGGAGAGGAAGAAGAAAGAAAGGAAGTAAGGAGTCCCTACCGTGGAGTTTTAAAGCCATAGTCCTCTTGAGTTCTAGGATAAGAATTCAAGTGAAGGAATTTTGAAGAAGCTAGCATCTTGATCAATCTTCTTATGGATCACCATTGGAGGGTGGACATTTGGACGCCTGGTGAAATCAAAAGGGGCATTCAACACCAAGTTTTGATTCTACATCAAAATTGGATTTAGCGTTAACAGGTTGGTGCCCTAATTCTAACAATGTGAGTTTGTATGTTTATTATATGTTTTAATCCTGATTAAGGAGATCTTGGCTAAGGGGTTATGGTGCAAATTTCATCATTTTGAAATTACACTTCTGCTGCTGTGCACCGGATTCCCAACAGTGGTATTAGAGCCACCCTTATTACAGTTAAAACATATGAAAATTATTTATATGTGTTTTTGTTGTAGTGTCGCATGTTAGGGTTTTAAACCATTGAATGCTGATACACTTAGCATATTTATGGGATGCATATATGATAATTTTTGTTTTGATGTATGCCACTAGTTAGGGTTTTTCACTCAAATCCTAATTATTATAGAGATATAATTAGTTTTGAAGTCATCATACTAAAATAAGGTTGCCCTGGCATAATGGTGGATCCATTATGTGGTAAATGGTTGTCCTAGTATGATGACACACTAAGCACATATTTGTTTATCAGAGTGATATGATTGTGATATATTCTATAAGAATGTGCTGGCAATTTTATAAAGCCCTCCTCTTAAAAATTATATTAAGTCATAGTATATTTAACTAATAAGCATCACTAGTCATGATGAACAATTGATCATTCGGTGTCTAGAAAGGTGGTTCTGGGAAGGTAAAGAGAATTGTGGTTTTTAATTGGTTCCGTTGACTGACCTGGCCAATTTTTATTGGTGTCTAGGAAAGCAACGGGGGGACTCCCACATCTCTTCCACTTGCCTGGCCGATTTGATTATATTTAAATCTTGACTAAAATGCTTAGTGTTAAAAATACTATATATTGGCCTTCCTTCATGCTGGATCATTATTGTGTTATGAACCACATTAGGTTTTTTGTGTTATCTGCAATACCTAATATGGTGATTGACATAGTACTAGTCTAGTGCACAGATATGCTTACAGTATATTCAGTATAATGCTTTGTTGTGTTATCTGCAAGGGCATTATATTTGAGTATTGACTGTATAGAAATGAAAGGGTCTTGACTTAACTAGAACATTATGGTTTGTTATGTTTTCTGCAAGACTAATAATGTTCTAGAGGCCAAGTTACTTCTTGAGAATTATATGAGATATAATTGGAAGAGTTTCCTACCTTTGAGCTTATAAAAGATAAAAGATTTGTTGTGTTATCTGCAAGATTTTTTATAAGTTATTAGGATCTCAATCTCACTAAGAAAAACCGATCAAGGTTCTTCTCGATTATCATAGTGAGGGCTATGATTTTTGATAAAATAGTGGGAGACATAATTAAATTGAAGACCTAATTTAATTATGTAAGTCATTTCATAGTTGTTTGCTTATATATTGTTCTTTATTAAATGTAGATAAATGGCATCTTCATTATCACTGCGAAGTATCTTAGATACCAACAAACTGACTGGTCCAAACTATGTGGACTGGTTGAGAAATTTAAAGATTGTACTGAGTTCAGAAAAACTTTCTTATATTCTTGATACCCCTAGTCTTAATCCACTAGGGATGATGCCACACAGGAAGATATGGCCATATACAAAATGTGGCAGAATGACTCCCTCACTGTCAAGTGTATCATACTGGCCTCTATGACCAATGAGTTACAGAGACAGCATGAAAGCATGGATACTCAATCCATAATGCTCAATTTAAAAGAGCTTTATGGAGAACAAAGCAGAACTGCTAGATACGAGATATCTAAGCAGTTATTCCATGCTAGGATGACAGAGGGAACATCCATTTAGGATCATGTTCTGAAGGTAATTGACTTAATCACCAGATTGGGTCAATTAGGGTTTATTATGGATGGGGAGTTGAATCAAGATTTAATCCTGCAATCACTCCCGGAGTCATTTTCTCTGTTTGTCTTGAATTATCACATGAACAAACTGAACACTTCCTTGCCTGAGCTGTTAAATATGTTAAAAATAGCAGAGAGCCATGTTAAGAAAGAAAAGGCTCCACTTCTTCTTGTTGATAAGACCAATAAGAAGAAATCAGGCAAAAAGGGTTTTAATAGGTGGTTAAACCCTAAGGGTGGCATCAATAAGAATAAGAAAGGAAAGAAGGCCTCAAAACAGTCAACCTGTTTCTTTTGTGGCAAAGCGGGACATTGGAAAAGGAATTGCAAGGCTTACCTTGCAACTGTGAAGCCTGGTGCGGTAGATGCACCAAAAGGTATGTATGAGATACATGCTATATTGACATTAAATTCGTCTATATCAAATACTTGGGTATTGGATACCACTTGTGGTTACCATATATGCAAATCTTTGCAGGACCTCCACAAGCTTAAAGTATTGAAGGAAGGTGACTTCAATCTCTATGGTGCTAGTGGTGATATCATCCAAGCAGAAGCTGTAGGGACCTATATTTTGAAGTTGCCTTTAGGGAAGATCTTGGAGTTAGAAAATTGTTACTATATGCCTAAAATTATTAGGAATATTATATCTATTCCTTTGTTATTAAAACAAGGATATGTAATGGATGTAACGAGCACTGGTTGCTCGATAATGTTATCTAATAAAATTATTTGTTCTGGCATATTTAGCAATGGGCTCTTAACTCTTTCTTCCAATGATAGTGTTTTTCATGTCAAAAATAAAAGAAAAAGAAAAGACTTTAATGATACTTTACTTTGGCATCATCGACTTGGTCATGTTAATGAGTCTAGGATAAGCAAGTTATACAAGGAAAAATTTCTTGATCCTTATGAGTATGAATCATTAGGAACTTGCGAATCATGTCTCGTGGGTAAGATGACCAAGACTCCATTTACTGGACATGGAGAAAGGTCAACTGAGTTATTAGGACTTATACATACTGATGTATGTGGTCCAATGACAACTCAGGCCATAGGTGGATACTCATATTTTATCACTTTTATAGATGATTTATCTAGGTTCGGATATGTATTTCTTATAAAACATAAATCTGAAGCCTTTGATAAATTTAAGGAGTATCAAAGTATGGTCGAAAAACAAACCGGGAAAAGTATTAAAGTTCTTCGTTCTGATCGAGGAGGAGAATACTTATCCATGGAGTTTTAGACTATCTTAAAGTTAATGGAATTCTTTCTGAATGGACCCCTCCTTATACACCACAGCTAAATGGTATAGCTGAAAGGAGGAATCGTACCTTATTAGATATGGTACGATCCATGATGTGCTTCACAAATTTATCCATTTCCTTCTGGGGTCATGCCCTAGAAACTGCTATTTACATTCTGAACAAGGTACCTTCTAAATCCGTTGTTAGTACTCCATATAAAATTTGGAGTGGAAAGAAACCGTATCTTAAATATTTTAAGGTATGGGGATGTCCAGCATTTGTTAAAAGAAATTTTGGACATAAGTTGGAACCTAGAGCGGATAAATGTCTATTTGTAGGATATCCTAGAGAGGGTAGAGGATATATGTTCTACCACCCTATTGAACAAAAGATTTTTGTCAGCAGGCATGCCACATTTGTAGAAAAGGAGTTCATTTTAGAAAAGGGCAATGGTAGAACTGTTGAACTTGGAGAAGTACAAGAAATACAGATAGACAATTCTCAACCATTAGAACATATAGTTAGGACAGAACCAGAACACAAAACTCCTCCCCGTAGGTCTGATAGAGTGCCACGGGCACCTGAGAGGTATGGGTTTATTATTGAAAATAATGAAGCCCAAGTCATTCAAAATGATGATCCTCTGACCTATACGGAAGCTATCTTGTGCACTGATTCAGATAGATGGCAAGAAGCCATGGAATCCGAAATAGACTCTATGTATGTAAACCAAGTATGGTCTTTGGTCAATGCACCAAAGGGTGTTAATCCTATTGGGTGCAAATGGGTCTATAAGAAAAAGATTGGGGCTGATGGCCAAGTTGAAACCTATAAATCCAGATTAGTGGCAAAAGGTTTTAGACAAAAACAGAGAATTGATTATGATGAAACATTCTCACCTGTTGCCATGCTCAAATCAATTCGGATTTTACTTGCTATAGCAGCGTACCACGATTATGAGATCTGGCAGATGGATGTGAAGACTGCATTCCTCAATGGTTTCCTTGAGGAAGAAGTCTACATGTCACAGCCAGAAGGTTTTATTTCAAAGAATAAACCTAATCAAGTATGCAAGCTAAAGAAATCCATTTATGGATTAAAGCAAGCTTCCAGGAGTTGGAACATCCGCTTTGATGAAACTATTAAAAGGTTTGGTTTTTTCAAAAATGTGGATGAACCCTGTGTTTATAAGAAGTCTAGTGGGAGTGCCATAGTCTTCTTGGTTCTGTATGTAGATGACATACTCCTCATTGGGAATGATATCCCAATGTTGCAATCAGTCAAGGTTTGGCTATCAAACCAGTTTTCCATGAAAGAATTGGGAGAAGCATCCTATATACTAGGTATTAAGATCTATAAAGATAGATCTAAGAGGATGCTAGGTTTATCCCAATCTAGGTACATTGACTTAGTGCTGAAAAGATTCAGCATGGATGGAAGTAAAAGAGGTTATCTTCCTATGAGTCAAGGCATACATCTTTCTAAAAGGATGTCTCCTAAGATACCTGAAGAAAGAAATAGAATGAATTCTATACCTTATGCTTCGGCAATAGGATCCATAATGTATGCCATGTTATGTACCAGGCCTGATGTGGCATATGCTTTAGGCATTGTCAGTAGGTTTCAGGCTGATCCAGGAGAGGATCATTGGAAAGCAGTTAAAAATATTCTTAAGTACCTAAGAAGGACTAAGGATATTTTTCTGGTTTATGGTGGTTCTGATCTTAAACTAGAAGCTTATTCTGATTCTAGTTTTCAATCAGACCCTGATAGCAAATCCATTTCGGGATATGTTTTTACCCTAAATGGTGGAACAGTAAGTTGGAAGAGTACCAAGCAGCAGACTGTAGCTGACTCAACCACAGAGGCAGAATACATAGCTGTTAGTGAAGCCGCCAAGGAAGCAGTCTGGATGAAGAAGTTCATCATAGAGTTGGGTGTTGTTCCTGAAATTGAAAACCTAGTGCCACTTTACTATGACAACACTGGGGTTGTTGCTCAAGCTAAGGAACTAAGAGCTCATCATAAGTCAAAGCACATTCTGAGACGCTTCCATCTCGTCCGAGAAATAGTAGAAAGACAAGATGTCTACATAAATAGAGTTGATACAAAAAATAATGTAGCAGACCCGTTCACTAAGGCTCTACCACAGCGAGAGTTTGATCGCCATCTCGAGTGTATGGGATTAAGATTTAAAGGTGATTGGCTTTAGTGCAAGTGGGAGATTGAAAGGGATATGCCCTACAAGCCAATCTATGTTGTATCTCCCAAACCATTGTAATTGACAATATTCTAAATAAAGGAATTATTTTTTTTTTATTATACGCTGTGTTTTATATGATGAACCACATAGATTAGGGCTATGATTTTAGGATTATGATGAGATCATACCAGTGAGACCTAAAATCTTAAAATCTTAATCTAAAGTATTCCTAGTCAAAGGAACCCTGAGTAGGGGATCAGGGTTTTCCGGTAAGACTAGCACATCCCATGTATACTGGAAAGGATGATTGCTCTCATAGTCACTTGTGTATGACACTAATACTGGGATGTGGGTGCTCATTGGAGAATGAGTTCACTGATATGATCCAACTTGAGAACATCTAATGGAGTCTTAGCTACATGTCAATAGAAGGTTCTCATAGTGGGAGTGATACAAGTAATCTTTTGACCTAAGACTGCCATAAGTACCTTATGTACATGAACCCATGCTTTGGTTCAATCCTAATCATGACACTGAGTCATGCACATGATTGATACTCGGAATGGTGAATTGGATATGAAGGTAATGAGTAGGTCAACAAGGAATCGATCACTCTTGGTAAGAGGAGATTGCATCCAGCTAGTTAACAATCAGATGATGATTCAGGGAATCTTTGATCAAAGTAAAGATATTAGAGATGGTTTCTAATATCAAGATAATTGAATCATCAATATAAGATTGAGCTAGAAATAAATATAATATTGGATTTGACATATATCCATATCCATAGTTATATTTTTGATGCAGGCTGATCGAAAGATTTAATTGTATGGTAACTCTCTACTGAAGGGTAATTTTGGTATTTCACCAGAATTTCCATATCTTCCGGGTAGACATGACACGTTGCTAGACGTCAATCTTGTCTTGTGGGCTGATCAAATTCAAAGATCACTTATTAGGAAGAGTCTTAATTGATCAAATCGGGTAAACCCGGTTTGACCTAAATCGATTAGAAAGAGTTCTAATCGATTTAGGTCAACTTGTATTCGAACCCACTGCTGGCTAGATGTGGAACCCAATGGGTCACACACTTAAGAGGATTGATCAAGAGATTAATTTGTGATTAAATCATCTTTGCAGGATAACACTCTAGCAGGTGTTGCAAACCCTAGCTTCTATTTGAATCGGATTCGAATTAGGGTTCCGGATTGGTTCAATTTGGGTTCTAATTGGAGCTAATTTGACCCTAATTATGAAAATAGGGATTATGGCTAACCCTATTGGCTAGACATGTAACTAGGCTAGTCTCCCCACCTGTCCCCTTGCATTTTCATGCCAAATGCCAAGAGTCCATGCGCTTATGGACTCTTGGTGCGCCATTTGGAAGAGTCCATGGCGCATGGACTCTTGGTGCGCCTCGCTTAATTCTCTGATGAATTAAGATGGGGCGGCCTCCTTTCTTAAGAAATAGCGCACCACTTGTCCCCCCTTGGATGGGAATCCAACGGCTGATTGGATTTTAAGAAAGAAGGAAGGTGCTGACTCTTCCCGGTTGCGCGAAACAACATCTTTTCGGAGACCGAAACATCACGATTCCTTTCTTCTGGAATTTCATGACTTTTCTTTTAGGAAAAGCCAAGAGTTTTAATCTGGAAGGGCGTGAGAAGGAGGGAAGGGGGTGTGAGAAATAAGGAAGGGGCGTGAGACAAAATGGAATGGTGTTTACGGAGAGTTGTGAATACATCTCTTTGTAATCTATTTAAGGAACAGAGGTCTCGGGTGTTGGACTAATGTACGACAAAGGTTTTATTTTTCTTTTCTTTCCAGGAGACTGATTCCTCCTTAGCTTGTTCAGGACACAGAGAGTTTCCCTTTTACAGAGTTCTCTTCTCTGTTGAAACTCAAGTCCAAAACAAGAGATAGGAAGAATCTCTCGATCGGTAAAAGAAAAGAATTACTCTGTTTCTATTTCCTTTACATTAAGACATTAGTGTCTTAAATCCATCTCCTCCAAGACAAGAGTTTCATTCTTAGGACAAGGTCTTAAGAAAGGGAGAGGAAGAAGAAAGAAAGGAAGTAAGGAGTCCCTACCGTGGAGTTTTAAAGCCATAGTCCTCTTGAGTTCTAGGATAAGAATTCAAGTGAAGGAATTTTGAAGAAGCTAGCATCTTGATCAATCTTCTTGTGGATCACCATTGGAGGGTGGACATTTGGACGCTTGGTGAAATCAAAAGGGGCATTCAATACCAAGTTTTGATTCTACATCAAAATTGGATTTAGCGTTAACAGGTTGGTGCCCTAATTCTAATAATGTGAGTTTGTATGTTTATTATATGTTTTAATCCTGAATAAAGAGATCTTGGCTAAGGGATTATGGTGCAAATTTCATCATTTTGAAATTACACTTCCGCTGCGGTGCACCGGATTCCCAACAGGGTAATGTGGAAAGGTTAAGCCGACAGAGAAGAGACCCACATATAGCTACAAAGGAGGACATGAAACTCAAATTAAGGGCCAAATACCTTCCATTCTCCTATGAACAAAGGCTTTTAGATCAGTGGCAGAAGATGACCCAAGGAAATCATACTGTGTCCAAATACATAGCCATTTTCGATGAGTATGTTATGCGGTGTGGTGTGTCCGAGTCTGAGTCGGTTACTTTGTCTAGATTTAGAGCAGGCCTGAATGAGGATATTAAGAGGGAATTGATTCTAAGAGAAGTGAATGATTTAGAACATGCCTATCAGGTTGCTAGGGATGCTGAGAGATTTCCAAGGAAACCTACCTATCAATCTGATTCATCTAGATTTAATGCCCCTAGAAATAGGCCAAACCAAAACTGATTCCCTGCAAATCGACCTAGACCCAATCCCCAGCCCATTCGTAGAAATGACAAGGGTAAGGCACCTATGGTTCAGAAGGATCGAAACCAAACCCCAGTATGCTTTAACTGTAATCAGACTGGTCATTATGCTGTCCAATGTCCATCGCGAGCCTTACATATAGGGGAACCTGAAGTAGAGGACCCTGAGATTAGTGATCCTTGAGAGGAAGAGGTTTATGAGGCTGAAGCTGAGTTAGTGGAGGAATATGAGTAGGAGAAAGAGATCTTAGACTCAGACCGATTAGGAGTGGTCAGATGCATCCTGACTCAAACTAAGAGGAATGAGGATTAGCGTAGGACTAACATCCTGCAGACCTTTATTAAAATAGGGGATGAGCTATGTAAGGTCATAATTGATAGTGGGAGTTGTATCAATGCAATTTCTACTAATGCAGTTAAGAGCCTAGACTTACCAACTGTTCCACACCCGACCCCCTATAAGGTATCCTGGATCGATGCAACCAGAATTTCCATCCGGTTGCGATGCCAGGTTACAATTCAGGTACAATCCTACCAAGAAAGAGTCTGGTTCGATATTCTTCTGATGGGGGTTAGCAGCATCATTTTAAGAAGACCTTGGTTGTATGATCACGATGCCACCCTGTTTGGATGATCGAACTCGTGTGCATTTTACCATATAGGAAAGAGGATAGTGATTAATGCGACCCCACCAAAGGACAACGTTAAGAGAGGGTCAAGTCACTTAAAGGAAAAAGAGTCTAATCAGAATTTGATCTCTGCAAAGGAGTTAAAATGAGAAATCGATAAAGGGTCACCAGTTTGGATTTTAGTTACCAAGGAAGCTCAAGATCAACCAAAACTAGAATACCCTAAGGAGATCCTAGATTTATTAGAGGAATTCAAAGATGTCTACCCTGAAGATTTACCGGATCAATTGCCACCATTAAGAGATATTCAACATGCAATTGATTTAGTACTAGGAGCCACATTGCTAAACCTCCCACACTATAGGTTGAACCCTACGGAACATCAGGAGCAACAACGACAAGTAGGGGATCTTATGAAAAAGGGATTTATTAGGGAGAGTTTGAGTCATTGTGCTATCCTAGCACTTTTGACTCCTAAAAAGGATGGCAGTTGGAGGATGTGTATAGATAGCTGGGCTATTAACAAGATTATGATAAAGTATTAGTTTCCCATACCCCGACTCGATGACATGCTAGACATGATGGCTGGATCGACCATCTTTTCAAAAATTGATTTAAAAAGTGGCTACCATCAGGTGAGAGTTAGAATCAGGGATGAGTGGAAAACAGCTTTCAAGACCAAAGATGGCCTATATGAGTGGTTGGTGATGCCCTTTGGATTATCAAACGCCCTAAGTACATTTATGAGGGTTATGACTTAGGTGTTACGATCATTTATTGGAAAATTCATGGTCGTATATTTTGATGATATCCTCGTATACAGTAAGACTAGGGAAGATCACTTAGACCACCTCCATCAGATTTGCCAGGTCCTTAGGAAGGAAGCTTTGTTTGCAAACCTTAAGAAATGTAGCTTCATGTCAACCAGAATCATCTTCTTAGGTTTTGTAGTAACACACAGAAGGAGTAACCGCCGACCCTGAGAAAGTGAAATCTATAGTTGAGTGGCCTATACCTAGGAATGTTCATGACGTTCGAAGTTTCCATGGGTTAGCTACCTTCTATAGGAGATTTATCAGAGGGTTTAGCACGATTGTTGCTCTGATCACCGACTGCATTAGGAAGGGCGAATTCGACTAGACTAGAGCTGCCCATAAAGCCTTCCTAGAGATCAAAGATAGAATGACTAAGGCACCAGTTCTAAGGTTACCCGACTTCACCAAAGTCTTTGAGGTCACCTGTGATGCATCAGACGTAGGAATAGGAGGGGTATTAAGTCAGGAAAATCATCATATTGCCTATTTTAGTGAGAAACTGAGTGATGCCAAGTTGAAATATTCCACATATGATAAAGAGTTGTATGCGGTAGTACAAGCTCTTAGGTATTGGAGGCATTACTTGCTACCGCAAGAATTCGTTCTCTACTCTGATCACGAAGCACTTCGCTTCCTAAATTCTCAAAAAAAGTTAAACCCTAGACATGGCAAGTGGGTTGAATTTATATAAGCCTATACTTTTGTCCTAAAGCACCATGCTGGAAGTGAGAATAAGGTAGCTGATGCACTTAGTAGGAGAACAATGTTACTGAATTGTGTGAGTACCAAAGTAGTCGGATTTGAACGATTAAAGGAAGGATATGAATTTTGTCTGGATTTTGGGAAGATTTATAAATCAGTGAAGCTAGGTTCATCCACTGAATTTAGTGAGTATGTCTTAAAGGATGGTTATTTGTTCAAGGGAAATAGATTGTGTGTTCCCAAGACATCACTTAGAGACTTTCTTATTTGGGAGATACACTCAGGAGGTTTAGCAGGACACTTTGGGCGTAATAAAATTATTTTGGCTGTAGAGGATCAATTTTATTGACCAAATCTAAAGAAAAATGTTGCCCAAGTGGTAGCCCAGTGTAGGACTTGTGCTATAGCTAAGCAACCTAGATAGAACACTGGACTATATACCCCACTCCCCATCCCAGATTGCCCATGGCAAAACTTGAGAATGGACTTTGTCTTAGGATTACCTAAAACTGCTAGGAAACATGATTCTATCTTCGTGGTAGTAGATAGGTTTTTTAAGATGGCCCATTTCATCCCATGTTCCCAAACTTATGATGCATCTAGAGTGGCCAAATTATTCTTGAACAAAGTGGTTAGGTTACATGGATTGCCTAAGACCATTGTGTCAGACCGAGACGTTAGGTTTACTAGCTACTTTTGGAAAACCTTATGGCTTATGCTAGGAACCAAATTAAAGTATTCTACTACCTACCACCCCTAAACAAATGGTCAAACTGAGGTAGTAAATCAGAGTTTAGGGGACTTGTTGAGGAGTCAAGTGGGAGAAAATACTGCTAATTGGGATCTATTGTTATCGAGAGTGGAGTTTACTTATAATAACTCAGTCAACAGATCTACAGGGAAGAGTCCATTTGAAATCGTTCATGGATACAAGCCTAGGAAGCCATTAGATCTGATTCTCTTACCTATTTATGCATGTATATATGAGTCAGCTAAGTCTTTTGCACAGTATATAAAGAACTTGCATCAAGAAATAAATAAGAAAATTAAAGAGAGTAATGATTCATATGCACGAACGGCTAATTTAAGCAAAAGGTTCAAAGAGTTTAAAGTAGGGGACCACGTTATGATCAGGCTCAGGCCTGAACAATTTCCATCTGGAACAGTCAAAAAGTTACATGCCCGGAGTACGGGACCTTATAAAATAATTGATAAGTTTGGACCTAATGCCTATGAGATAGACTTACCTTTAGATTTAAGTATAAGTCCAACTTTCAACATATCAGATCTTGTAGAGTACAGGGAGCCGTTGTTGCTACCTAGTGAGCCTTTTGGGCCTGATCCTATTCTTGAGAGCGAACTAACCCATGAGTGTCCAATAGCCAAATCCACAAATCGGAGAGACAGGGTTGAACGTGTTCTGGATGACAAAATGACTGTTACCCAGAATAAGGACTATCAGCGATTCTTGGTTCGTTGGCAAGGACATCCCGAGTCTGATGACACTTGGATAACTCAGGAGGATCTACAGAAGATCGCCCCGGACTTGCTAGAGAAGTACTTGAGTCAGTCTAACCCTTACTCGATGGGGTCGAGTTCCTCCCACTTGGAGAGAATTGGTGAGGACACCAGGGCCCGAAAATATCGACAGGTTGAACCCACATCCTTGTGGATCACCTGTGAATGAAACCCTGGCCCCAACCCTCTTTTCTATGTAAATAATTTATTTTAATTTTTGTTATTTTGGATTAGTTAGGGTTAGCCCCTTTTACTAACTGGAATTAGGGTTTTATTTATTTAGCCTTTTAGGCTAAACCCCTTTTACCAAGTTGAACTACGTATGTACATGTCTTGCCCTTTTGATCAAATTGGGTTCCAATTGATCAAATAGGACTTTAGTTATTTTTTGACTCCTATAAAAATTAGTTGTTAAGTCTTGTATTACAGGAGAAACCAATTATAATACCCATGTGACTCAAATCAAGACCCATGTGCTAGTTCAAGACAAGCCCATGTGACTCAAATCAAGACCCATGTGCTAGTTCAAGACAAGCCCATGTGACCCATGTGCTAGCACAAGCTCTTGTCATATGCTAGCCTATTTTGCATATCAACTTTGCATGATTTCAGGACTACTATTGTCACGTCACCAGGGGGACAATGACATATGGCCTACCACTTAAATTTGGACAAGCTACACTCATCAAGATAATTTCTTTTGGTCGGCCCATGAACAAAGGCACACAAAATTTTTAAGAGGAGTAATCGTGAAGGACTTCTCCTAGATGGTGTCCTTCTACTCATAATATTTCATGTCAAAGTGAGAAGTCGGCCAAGCATTCAAAGGAGTTTGGAAATTTTTTCTCACCTAGTGTTGGAGGTCAAAGGGTTCGTAGCATTCCATTCAAATAAGCTGCTAACTGTTCAAGCTTCAAGGATTTTAGAATTTCAGCAGGACTCTAGAGTTCTCTCCAATCTAGACTGAAGAGTCCAGGCAACTCTAAAAGAATACATTATCAAGACACTGGTGTCCAATCATCATGACCAACCCAGAAGCGATCATGACCCTCCATCAAAGTCTCATCTTGGTGCCAACTATGGATAGGAGTCCATTTTTTTTCATCCAGCAGGAGTCCAAGCAATGTAAACTTGAAGTCTAGAGTTGTAATGAAACTCTTGTATTTGAGTCCCTCACTTCTCTGGTTAGGGTTCTATAAATACCCCTACACCTCCCCCCTTGTATTTAATGAATATTTGATGAAATGAAATGAAACTCTGTCGAGTTCTTCTTCCAATTCTTTTCTAGCTGCGATGGCTGATAGGTGCTAGGTGTGATGCCTAGAACACTTGGGTGCGACATCCAAGTTCTACTGGGGTGCGACACCCTATTTATCTATCCAATCCCTCCATCAGATCTGATCCCTAAGTCTCTTCAAGGCCTTCATCCAATGCTTTGAAGAGATCCTAAAAGCCAACCAAAGAAGAAGATCCTCGGGAGAACCAACAACCCTGGTGCCAGCCTTCCTTCTAGATTTTGATTTCCAACATTTTATTGCTATTTTTGGTGTTTTTTGGCAAATTCTCTTGAGATCCGACTCTGAAGATCAGCATCCATGCTTTGGAATCAGTTCGATCGGAATCCATATGCCAGGAGCGATCAGTTTGGAGTCTGATTCTTCAACCCTAGAGTGCAGTGATCCAGATCTTCATCAAAGGAGGTTTCTAAGCATATCGGTAACTCAAAATCCCTTTCCCTTCCTCTAGATCTGATGTTAAAAAGTAGGAACCTAATCTAGGATGGTTTCTCAATCATCAGGATCCATCTAATTAATTATTTTGTTAGGTATGCATGCGGGTGTTGTAATCCAGTATTTAGTTGCTTGCTATAGATTCTTTTAGCGTATTGTTTAATAGGCTATTAGGTTAATGAACATTTGCTCTCGATTAATATAATATTTAAATCAACCTTTAGTACTGCATCTCATCCATGTCCCGCATCACAAGTCCTCTGGATCTTCTTGCTTCATCGAGCTATGAGTCAGGCGGTATATGGAGGGATTACTTGGGGCTCCCACAACATCTTTGGACTGCGAACAAGGTAGTGGTGTATCTCTGGACCTCGAAGGTGGGACTGCTGGTGTCTCCTGACCTTGGAGGTGGGACTGTTTTCTTTGAGTGTCGAGCTTCATAAGTTTCTGGGCATTAAGTGCCGGGCTTAGTAAGTTTTCGAGTTTAGAGTTCCAGGCTTCATATGTTTCTAGACTTAGAGTGCCGGGCTTTGTAATTTTTCGGGCTTATTCTGTTGAACTTGGAGTTGGATGGATGAGTTCTTGCACAGGTGAAAAATAAGGTTACACCAAAAAAGAACTTTAATTTATTATGGAAGGGCCTTACATTATTGGTAGTATATTGTTAAGTTGCTTGCATTCCAGGTTCGCAAGAATTGGATGCCGTCGAGCCCAACGAGGTAGTAAGGCCCACCTGGTAAGGCCTCCATAACCTTGTATGGTCCTTCCCAATCAAGGAGAGTTTCCTGCATTCTCTTGGTTGGGATACCTCCACCCTCCTGAAGATGAGGTCGCCCGGATTTAACACTTTGGGCTGCACGTGAGAGTTGTAGTAGTGTGCGACTCGCTACCGATAGGCTACCATCTGAAGTCGGGCCTTGTCTCTTGTCTCATCCAACAAGTCCAGATTGAGGAGGAGATAAGCTAGATTTTCTGCTTCATCATATTGCTCCACCTGTAGTGTGGGTAGGTCAAGTTCTACTTGGATCATGGCTTTAGTGCCGAAGACAAGGTTGAAGGGCATCTCACCAATGGCTATATGGGGCATGGTATGGTAGGCCCATAGCACACTGGGTAGCTCCTCAGCCCATCGACCCTTGGCCTCATCCAGCCTAATATGGAGCCCTTGCAGGATGGTCTGGTTGGTCACCTCGGTGTCACCGTTAGTTTGAGGATGAGCCACTGAAGTGAAGTAATGGTGGATGCCGAGGTTAGTGCAAAATTCTTCGAAGGCCTGATTGTCGAATTGCCTCCCGTTGTCAATGATAATCGAGTGCCGGAGGCCAAACCAACAGATTATGGACTTCAAGAAGAATGACTAGACCTTCGTCTCCTTTATCCGGGCCAATGGCTCAGCCTTGACCCATTTGGTGAAGTAGTTGATGGCCATAATTAAGAATTTTTGTTGCCCAGATGCAGCAGGGAAGGGACCTAAGATATCCATCCCCTACTGGGCAAACGACCATGGAGTTGATAGTTGGGAAAGTGGGGATGCCGGTTGTTGCTGGATGTGGGCATGATGTTGGCACTGGTCACACATCTTAACGAAGTCGGCGGCATCTTCCCGCATCATTTCCCAAAAGTATCCCTACCGAATTGCTTTGTAGGCCAAAGTTCCGCCCCCCACATGATTGCCACAGATGCCCTCGTGTATTTCCTAGAGCATGTAAGCGGCCTCTGAGGGCTTCAGGCACTTTAGCAAGGGATAAGAGTAGGACCTTCGGTACAACTATCCATCCATCATAACATAATGCGCGGCCTTCTTCTTGAGCAAGCTGGCTTCCTTTCAATCATCTAGCAGAGCGCCAGTGGTGATATACTTAATGTAAGGGTCCATCCAGCTAGCTTCGGTGGTAACCTGTTGGACTTCGGTTATGAGCATGTAACTGGGGGTCTCGACATATTCGACAAAGGTACACCCCAGCGAGAACTCTAGCAAGGTGGCCAGTCTGGGGAGGATGTTGGCCCGGGCATTCTCTGCCCATGGGATATGGGAGATGCCGAAGTACTGGAGGATCGTCATGTACGAGCACACTCTATCTTGGTATTTTGCCATCATGGGATCCCGTGCTTCATACTCACCAGAGACTTGGCCCACTACCAGCTGAGAGTTAGAGAAGACTTTTAGCCTCTTGACACCCAGCTCGCGGGACACCTTTAGCCCCACAAGGAGTGTCTTATTCTTGGCCTAGTTGTTGGTTGCCTTGAAGAGGAAGTGCAGGGTGTACTCTGCAACGACCCCATCAAGATTGGCAAGGGTAAGGCTAACTCCTCTCCCTTTAGTGTTAGATGTGCCGTCAACATGAAGTATCCACATCACCTAGGCTAGGGTCAGTTTACTGATCCGCGTCCTCTGGGTCCTCCTTCGCCCAGGTACATTCCACTAAGAAATTTGCCAGGACCTAAGCCTTTTTCACCTACTGCGAGCGATAGGTAATGTCGAACTCGTTGAGTTTCAATGCCCACTTGGCCAGGCATCCCAAAGTATCAGGACAGCTAAAAAGGGTCCTCAAAGGCTGATCGGTGAGGATGGCAATGGGGTGCGCTTGGAAGTAGGGCCCAAGGTGCTGCGCAGACAATATTAGTGCAAAAATGATTTTTTCAGGTTGGGTGTACCTAGTTTCCTTGTCATGGAGTAGCTTGTTGATGTAGTAGACTGGTCGCTGGATGCCATGCTTATCGATGTAGACTAGTACCAAGCTGATCGCTTCAGGTGACACTGCTAGGTACAAGAGGAGCTCTTCTCCAGGCTCTAGTATGGACATTACTGACGGTGAGGTGAAGAGATTCTTTAGCCCCTCAAAGGCCTCCAGGCAATCTTCCATCAAGGTGAAGCTATTCATCTTCCGTAGCACCTTGAAGAACTGTTGACAGTGCACAGCGAAGCACAAAATGAAGTAGCTTAATGCCATGATGCACCCGGTCAAGTGCTGTACCTCCTTCTTGGAAGTGGGGTGCCTCATATCGGTGATCACCCAGATATTCTCTATATTGGCCTCTATTTTTATCTAGGTGACCATGAACCCCAGAAACTTTTCGGCCATGACCCCAAAAGCACACTTGGTGGGATTCGACTTCATCTGATGAGAGCAGAGATTATCGAAGGCTTCTGCTAGGTCAGTGACATGGTCCGACTCTGGGTCGCTCGTGATAAGCATGTCATCTATGTATTCCTGCATGTTGCGGCCGATCTAGTCCTTGAAGACCTTATTGACTAGATGCTAGTATAAGGCTTGATGGGGACATCAGAGGCCTTAGACTTTGGCAGAGGTATTTCAATTCTCTGTGGTTATCAAATTAGAGTTTAGGATGTGAGTCCAAGTTTTGTTCAACTCGTGATTACGGTTTAGTCAATTTCAGCGAGTTTATTTGAGTTTTGTGAGTAAGTCTATTGGAGTCCTATCCATATTTGAGTCCTATATTTAGAATGCCAAGTCATTTGAGTCAGGTTAAGTTTTGAGTCCTGTAAATTTTGAAGTTTATCAATCAAGTCAGCTCATGTTGAGCTAGTCATTTTCTAAGTCTTCTAAATTTTATAGTGAGTCCAGTCAAATTTTGCAAGTAGAAAATTCAAGATAATCGAAGATCCAGCCAGCTTAAAGTCATGGAGCCACTCTTAAAGACCATGGAAGCCCAGTAAGAGAATTTGAAGGCCTTGGAATCCTGGACCGCAGCCTGGATTATGCTTGGCCGCCCAAGGCCCATGAGGAGCATCAAGAGGGGTGACAACCCTTATGGTCAACCCCCTTGGTCGGCCTTCCTTAGAGTCACCCCTCTTTGGCCGACCAAGAGAAGGAGAGGAAGAGAGAGAGGCTCAGTCAAAAGTGGAGAGCCGTAGTCCATGTCTTTATATGGGTTTAGGACTAATGTAATTTCTCATGAATACCCTTACATGAGCCCCAAGTTTTTAAGCCTATTTAAAGGCCTCCCCTTCTCATGTAATTTCAAAATATTGATGAATTAAATTTGAGTTTATTCTCTTTGCTGTGTTCCCTTGCTGTGTGCATGTTATGTGTGAGTTGTATGCGAGTGCTTTTTGTTCTTGCACCCTGCCTCCATCTACAACATCAAAACCCTAGCCATCCCTTCCTTCCAACCCTTGGACGCCATCATCCAAGAGCCTTTCTTTCTCTTCTTTCAATTATTCAATCTTCACACTCTTAGTTTTCTAATCCTAGATTGTAATTTATAGGTCTATTAGTTCCCACGAGTCCGTGGATACCTTCTGATCAGCCGTCGGATCATCGAGCAGAAAGCCACGAATCCTCAAGGTTGGAGCTTGTTCTTCCATGCCGCATCCGGGAGCATGAGCTATCTCTTCATGGAACGATCTTTAGCAGGCACTTCTACCATTGCCAGGTACACCCCCTTATTCATCAGTAGTGGTATTGTAAGAAAGCTAGCCTGACCAGGGTTTCTCAACCTTGGCGATCTTTCTTATTTATTACTTTAGGGTTTATTTCTGCATACATGACTTCTAGAACTTCCATAGAATTATATACTTTGAATCTTGGCTTGAAATTTGGTATCTAAAACCTTAACTTCATGCTTAATTAAATAAAAATTCTTTTCATGCATATTTAATCCTGCATCATTTGGTATCAGAGCATAGTTTAAGGCTAGTTTCTGCATCCCGTCATCTCAGTATATGGTCGTTATTCTTATGATTTCTGAATGTAGAAAGAGCCAAAAATCATGATTTTTGTTTTTCTAGATTTCTTATAATTGAAAGTATTATTTGTATTCTTATCATGATTTAATTCTATATGTAAATTATTTGTACACCAGAATACTTCCTGAGAATAATTCTGCTCTATTTTTTAGCAAGACAAATTTTAGTATGTTTAGGGTTCTTCTTGCATAATCTTTCCATATTTTAGCTTTTCTGCATATTTCCTGCATATTAAGTACTTTTTTTCATATTTTATTTCCTGCCAAATATAAAGATAAAAAAATATTCAAAATCAGAAAATACCAAAACTACAAAATCTTAATTTGCATTTCATATGTGTGCCATCATCTACATAACTTACCTTAAGGGCACTTTTACTTTGTCAGATGGGGGGAGGATTTGATCACCTCTTCTTAGCCCAAAACTGTAATCCTTGCATCTGAACCCAACCCTAACTAAACTTGATTAGACCTAATTTGTTCTAGAGAGCTAGGGACATCAACAGGTCAGGTTCAACCATTGTGGGAAGACTAGTGCACCCAATTCATCTCCTATTACTGGAAGCTTGTGTCTAGGCTAGAGGTACAGTGTCAAACGATCTAAGCAGATTGGTGGTTCTTTAATTGGGTCCTGCGTTAAGCAGGGGTCTCCCACCATCCCACCTCTTACCTGGCCAGTGGAAGGATTAGGGGTTGAGTTGTGTGTAAGTTGAGTCGACCCATTTTGTTTGGGCTCTAGGTCTAGGTACCCATAATCAATTTATTTGAGTCTTGCATGTGCGCTGGATCAGGAGCTTCATATCATCCACCACCTCCACAACCGGCAAAACCTATGGAATCCCACCTTGATGCTGTCCTAAAGACCTTGAGTGTCCAGATGGCCCGATTGAACACCCGATTAGACCAAATGTATGACCAGATGATCCAATTGAATGCCCAATTGACTCATAGATTTGACCAAGTAGATGTTCGGCTAGGAACCCTAGACAAGATACATAGGTCCCATTCTGAAACAGATCTTGAGTCACCTCCCCATCCTAGGAGAACTCCATGCTGAGATCCTTATTATGAGGCTGACCCTAGGAGAAACCCAAACCCTTATCCATACTTTGAGGTTGAACCTAGGAGAGCCCATCATCATGACTCAATTTTAGAGGTTCACCTAAGGAGACCCAATCAAGATTTCATAGACCAGGAAGGCAGGGCCTATAGAAACATTAGACTTGATGCACCCACTTTTGATGGCTGTCTTGACCCAAAGGTTTATATAGATTGGGAGGGAGAAGTTGACTAGTATTTTTAGTGGTATGATATGTCTGAGGAACGTAAGTTTAGGTGTGCCAAGCTTAAGCTAGTCCGCCAGGCCAGGTTATATCGGGCTACTGTTGAAAGAACACTTAGTCTAGGAGGCCATGAACCCATAGTCACCTGAGGGCCATGAAGGCCAAGCTTAGAGGAAAATACATTCTAATCTCATATCGCCAGGGTTTGTTGGATCATTGGCAAAGATTGAGTCAAGGTAGCAAGAGTATAGATGAGTACATCGCAAAATTTGATGAGTATTCCATGCGATGTGACTTAGATGAAGATGAAGATGTTGTCCTGTCTAGGTTTAGGGTTGGCCTTAGGGATGACATCAAGAGGGAGCTTTACTTGAGAGAGGTCAGAGACATAGAGCAGGCCTACCAGATTGCTAGGAATGTTGAGCATTTCCAGAGAGGGCCCATCTTTCATAAACCTGAGCCCATTAGAAATCCTAGCCCATACTCAGGATCTAGTCAAGCCTATCCTAGTCGACCTGACCCAAATCGACCCAACCTGAGTCGACCTAGTCTAAGTCGCCCTGACCTGAGTCGACCTCAACCTAGTACCTCCACGACCCATAGAGAAGATAAAGGCAAAGCTGTAGAGGGTTAGAGGGAACTCATCTCCAAAAAGGTGTGCTACAGATGCTGTAAACCAGGTCACTTTGCTAGCTAGTATCCAGCCAATGCCCTACACATAGGTGAGCTAGGTGAGGATGAGCCTGAGTTCATAGTTGAGCTTGAGAGAGAAGTTTATGAAGCTGATGAACAATTGATAAATGAGTATGAGGGAGAAGAGGAAGTACCAGTGTCTGAAAACTTGTTAGGAGTGGTTAGGTGCATCTTGATCCAAACCCAATATCCTACAAACCTTTGTTAAGATAGGAGGTAAGGTGTTCAAGATCATAATAGATACTGGGAGTTGTGTCAATGCCATCTCTGTTAGTATAGTAAAATCTTTAGGATTGACCCCAGTTCCCCATCCTGGCCCGTAGAAGGTTTCTTGGATAGATTCCACCTCCATCACAATCAAATCTAGATGCCAAATCCTGATCAAATTGCAAACATATGAGAAGAAGATTTGGTGTGATGTCCTTACCATGAGAGTTAGTAGTATTATCCTAGGTCGACCATGGCTTTATGATCATGATGTAATCTTGTTTGGTCGAACCAATACCTGTACATTTAGTCACCATGGGAAGAAGTTTGTGATCCACCCAACTCAACCTAAAGTCTTATTTAGGGAAGCTTCTAGTAGCCTTAAGGAGAAGAAAACAGGAGTTAATTTAATTAAGGCTAAGAAATTAAAGAAAGAAACCCCTTAGCCCATTGATATTGAAGAGTTGAGTCCAGTAGAAGAGAAGCTAGAGAGTGAACCCCTTAAGGAATCAAAGAAAAGGATCCTGAACCCACTTCAAAATTTGAAGAAGAAGTGACTGATACAGGATCAAACATAATAGAGGGTTCAAGAGAGTTGTCCATAATGGAGGTCCAGGAACAAGTCCCTAAAAAACAACCCCAAGATGTAGACATTAGTTTAGGAGACTTTCTTCCCAAAGACCTTCTTGATGACCTTCCACCTGGTGCTGAGCCTGATAAGTCTATAAACCTAGTTCAACTATCCACACCTGCACTGAACACCGCATAGCATATGCATCAGGATATTAGCCATAGGAGTAATTTAAGTAATGAAACATCTAACAAATTGGCTAATTCCCGAATAAGAGCCAATGGATTAAATGTAGGGAATTCTATCTTGATTAGGCTTAGGCCTAAAAAGAAGTTTCATTCTTGCAGAGCTAGATCCTTAGAAGTGACAAAGAAGGTAGGACCCCATGTGCACAATTTGCCCTTGGAGTTTGGCTTTAGCTCTACCTTCAATACCACAGACTTGATTGAGTCTAGGGACCAGCATCAATTCCTAGTGAGGCCTTTGAACCTACCCCATTCATTGAGAGTGAGCCTGACCCTGAGTGTCCACCTATAATTTGGCCTAAGAGAGAAATACAGATCGAGCTTGTCCTAGATGATCGAGCTTCCATGACCCGTGATAGCGACTTTCAATGCCACCTGGTCCATTGGCAAGGTCTACCAGGACTCGATGCTTCGTGGGATACTTGAGAGGACTTGCTGCGCCTCCACTCAGACCTTCTTGAGAGGCACTAGGTTCGGTGTCTCTCTTACTTAACAGGGTCGAGTTCCTCCCACCCCAGGATAATTGATGGGAACATCAGAGGCCCCAGACATTGGTAGAGGCATTTCAACCCTCTATGTTATCAAGTTAGAGTTTAGGATGTGAGTCTAAGTTTTGTTCAATTTGTAATTAGGGTTTAGTCAATTTGAGTGAGTTCATTTGAGTTTTGTGAGTAAGTCCAATGGAGTCCTGTCCACACTTGAGTCCTGTATTTAGAATGCCAAGTCAGTTGAGTCAGGTCAAGTTTTGAGTTGATGCGAAACTAAAATGCATGCAAATATATTTTTGTAATTTTTAGGTTAAGTTGTGAATCTAAATTATTAAGAACAGACCAAGAACCTAAGTAGTGAAGTCTATGCAAAACAAAAAGCTAAAGCATGCAAAATAGGACCTAAAAGCAATAGAAAAGAAGGATCGCCGAGGCTGAGAAGTCTCGGTTGGACTAGTTCACCTCCAATAAGGCTACTGACAGGCAGAGAGGGTGTACCTATCAATGGTAGAAGTACCCGATGAAGATCGCAGATGAAGGGGTCGCTCTCTCTCTCGGATGTGGCCTGGATGATCAAGCCGGAGACTCGCAGATTCTCGACTTTCAACACAGTGATCCGATCGCTGCCCGGCTGGAGTCGTTGAAATCATAGAAGTTCGGGGACCTGCAAACAACCTTTCAAGGGTTAGAAAACAAAGCAAGGATGAAGGATTAATTGAAAAAAATAGTAAGGAGAAGAAGGGGTTTGATGAGGGCGACTAGGGCTTGGAGAGGTAGATGGAGGCTGGAGACTGAGCGCAGAACACAAGGAAGAAGAAGAGGGGTTCACACAGAATCCCCTTAGCACATAGTAGATAGTATACATGGTGTGGGCACCAGGATCCGACAGAGGCTCCTCAACCCTCTATGGATCTTAGATTAGGGTTCCCCTTTTATGAGTCCTGTAATAAGGCTTTAAGCCAAAGTAATTTCATAATTTCTTGTCAAAGTTTGTTTAGTTCTATACCTTGACCAATTTGGGTCAAGTTAGGTCATAAGTCCTGTATTTGTTCGAGTTTGAGTTTAATCTAGGACCAAGCCCAATTGAAGTCACCCAGCTTTCATGATCGAGTCAAGTCCTTGTGGGCCAACCCATCCCTTCCACTTGGAATAATGCCAACTCAGGTGCCACCTCAGCTACCTACATGGAGCCACATCAGTTGCCACTTGGGCATCCAAGGAGGGAAACAAGGTGGCGCCCTGATGCTTTCCACACGCCGTCCCCTTGCCTTTTTCTCTTGGGCGACATTGGAAGGAAGAAACACCATCCCCCTCTTCCCTCCCCCACATCATGCCATGATCTATCAAATGTGGGGCGTTGAAGATCCTTGAAGAGACCAAGCCACAAAGCAAGCCCCCTTCCAAGCCTTCTTCCCAAAGTGTTCATGCAAGGATGGAAGGTCAAAGGACACACTCCCCTCTCCAAGCCCTCAACTATGCAATGCCCAAAGAGCTCTCCACTTGGTCGGCCTTGAATCAATCCAAAGAATGGCGTTGAAGAATCCAAGGGAACATATCCCTTCAAGCAAGCCATGCCCCACACTTTCTTCCCAAAATGAGCATGCTAATGAAGGAAGTCAAGAGACCAATCCCCCTCTCCAAGCCCTCCCACATGCCATGCCCAATCCAAGTCTCTTTGGTCGGCCAAAGAGAGGAGAAGATGAAAATCTTGGGTGCCACCCAAGAGAGTTTGTAATTTGCTTTCTTTTGAAATTCAAATGGGCCTTGGGTGCCTATTTAAAGGACCCAATCCCTCCCTTGTAAGGCTAGTGAATGATTAATGAAAAAAGAGTTTGAGTATTCCATCTTCCAACCCTTGTCTCTTAGACTAGGTTGAGTGAAATTGCCTTCGTCCCCAGGGACGTCGAGTGGTCTGAGGCCACCTATCCGTCGCCCCAGGGCATCGCGAATCCTTCATCCTCCTGGACGTCGCGTGGTGTGAGGCCACAATCCTTTATCTTCCGGGACGTCGCGGGGTGCGAGGCCCCAAGTTATCTCCATCTTCGACTTCGGAATCCAACCAGACACTGGGCTCGAAGCCCCTTCTCAACCCCATCTCAGTTTCATTTTGTGCATCTCCCCATCTCGTTGATCCTTATTGTGTTTGCCTACAGGTCCTCCCTGGCATCTCGGGCACCGAAGATAGTCGGCTTTGCCATCGTGACCTTCCGACCGAAAGCCAGTGCTTCCACGGGTTCGACTGCTCAGGCATCTAGGCTGCATCCGCCTAGTTGAGCGATCTCTGCACCGGGCGCTTCAGACGTGTGAGGTTTGCTCTCTCTATCTCCTAAGTAGGTATTGTATTTTGAGCTAGTCCTACCGGGGTTTCTTAATCCCGGGGTCCTATTCTCGTTCTCACTTTTAGGGCTTTGAACTGCTAGTGTAAGCTTCCATTACTCTTCTTTCGTATTTCTTGCCTTTGCTTGTGATCCGGAATCAAAATCCTAAGAAAAAAAATATATCTAAAACTCATCAACCAAAAAAAAAAGATTCCTTGCATCAGTCCACACATGGGTCTCCGAGTCTGCCGAAGTTTTTGCACAGCATATAAAAGACTTGCATAAAGAAATTCAAGCCAAAATAAATTTAAGTAACGAAACTTATAAGAAATTGGCTGATTCTCAAAGGCGAGTCAAAACTTTTGACGAAGGAGACTATGTAATGATTAGGTTAAGGCCTGAACGGTTTCCTCCTGGAACCGTTAGAAAGTTACATGCTAGGGGAGCTGGACCATTTATAGTGGTAAAGAGAGTAGGATCCAATGCCTATGTGCTCGAGTTGCCTCCAGAACTAGGCATTAGCTCCACTTTCAACATTACAGACCTAGTAGAGTATAGGGAGCCAGCTGTGATTCCCAGTAAGGCTTTTGAACCTAATCCTGCTCTTGAGAGTGAACCTGACCCTGTGTGTCCACCAACAAATTGGCCTGTGAGGAAAGAGCAGATTGAAAAGATCCTGGATGATCAGGTTATCTCTACTCGTAATCGAGGATACCAAAGATACCTGGTCCGCTGGCTAGGAAGGCCAGATTCTGATGACTCTTGGATCTCCCGAGAAGAGTTACAAGAGCTGGACCCAGACCTCTTGGAGAGATACCAGAGCCAACTTGATCCATACTCGACAGGGTCGAGTTCCTCCCACCCTGGGAGAATTGGTGCGGGCACCAGACTCAGAAGAAGACTTCAGGGCTCCATCTGGATCTCTGATTAACCTTGCCCAAAAAATTAGGGTTTTTGGTTTGTAATAAGAGTTGACTAGATCAACTCAATTTAGCTTGAGTCTACATTACCTGCATTTTATTTTGTTGAGTCATGTTGACTCAGTAGTGGACTAGGGTTTCAAAATGGGATGTTACACTTTCTTCCAAGACCAGGCAAGTGGACACCACACTCCCAGCCACACTCTCAGTCCAGGGGGCGCCATATCCACATCCAGCAGCTTTTGGTCCCCACTCCATAGATGGCAACCTCCTTCTCTCATGCGCCAGATAAGGAGAAGTCCACCAAGAGACCACCAATCAAGGGGGCGGCCAAGACTTTCCCAAGAAAATCCAAGCAAAGGAGGGAAGAAATTTCTCTTGGAAACACATATCAAGGGGCGCCCATTACCTGCCAAAAACACCTAAAACAAAGATGGGAAGAGCCTTGACTTAGGGAGGAAGAAAAGGAGGAGTCCAAAAGAGTTGATCCAGGGAAGGAAGAAAATTTTTTCTTGAAGCTCCAAGCAAGGTGGCGCCATCTACCTGCCATTTATAACCCAAATCCTATTTTTTGGTATTTTGGCCGACCATATGTAAGGGATTTGCCCTAATTTGGAGATCCCCTCCTTTAGTCCCACATGGGAAGATGTGAAACCCTCCTCCCTTGTAATCCCTTATAAATTAAACCCCTCTTGTAAGTTTAAAAAATCAGATGAATGAAAGAAATTTTTTTATGAGCAAACTTGTGTTTTCTCTTTTCCGCACTTGCTTCCAGGTGTTGAGCTCCATGAGGGAGTAAATCCGGGTTCCCCTGGAACCTTGAGGAGTTGAGAGATCTCCAAAACCCCAAACCCTAGGTTAGCCACTCCACTCCCAAACCCTAGCCGCCATCACCCTTCTCTTTCCACCAAGCCCTAATCTATTCCACTTCTCACGGCCACCCTCTCCAAGTCCAGGCCGGCCACCAGCATCCAGCTCCAGTCCAGATACTTTAGATCTACAGCAATTCTAAGAGGAAGTCAGATCGGCCTCCAGGAGAATCCTGATTTCAGCAACTTCGGCTTTCAAGTTCTTCAACCTGGTAAAATCTTTTCTTGAGTTTCTGAATTCCATCATTTGTTCCTCTTCTTTCCTAGATCTTGAGTCCAGAAGAAGCAGACCAAACCACGAGACCAGTATTAGAGGATCCATTGCGAAGATAGCCGACTCCAAGGATCCCACAATCTGCTCGAGAGAGTTCTTCCACCAAAATCCTGAGAAGATCACTGTCTGGTTAGTAAACCATCTCTCCTCTCTATTTCTGTTATGTTGAAAGTTCAGAGCGAAACCCTAGGTCTGGGAGTTTCTCAACCCCCAGCGATCCGTTACTTCTGAACTACTCTGATAATTTGGTTCCTTCTAAACTGTGCTTTCAGTCTTTACTTAGTTTCCTTCAACGTAGTTTAGCTTTACTTTGAGTTGAAGCCAATTTCTGAAATATATATATAAAAAAAAAAAAAGAATTAATCTTAATTTTACTTCCGCATACGCTTCTTTGTTCTTTGTTCTGCATCATTTTTGGTATCAGAGCTTCCGTTCTGCATCAACCTAATCCCTCCCTTGTAAGGCTAGTGAATGATTAATGAAAAAAGAGTTTGTGTATTCCATCTTCCAACCCTTGTCTCTTAGACTTGGTTGAGTGAAATTGCCTTCGTCCCCAGGGACGTCGAGTGGTGTGAGGCCACCTGTCCGTTACCCGAGGGCATCGCGAATCCTTCGTCCTCCTGGACGTCGCGTGGTGTGAGGCTACATCCTTCATCCTCCGGGATGTCGCGGGGTTGGAGGCCCCAAGTTATCTCCATCTTCGACTTCGGAATCCAGCGGACACCGGGTTCGAAGCCCCTTCTCAACCCCATCTCAGTTTCTTTCTGTGCATCTCCCCATCTCGCTGATCCTTATTGTGTTTGCCACATGTCCTCCCTGGCATCTCTGGCACCGGAGATAGTCGGCTTTGCCATCGTGACCTTCCGACCGAAAGCCAGTGCTTCCACAGGTTTGACTGCTTGGGCATCCAGGCCTCATCCATCGAGTTAAGCGATCTCTTCACCGGGTGCTTCAGACGTGTGAGGTTTGCTCTCTTTATCTCCTAAGTAGGTATTGTATTTCGAGCTAGTCCTATCGGGGTTTCTTAATCCCGGGGTCCTGTTCTCGTTCTCACTTTTTAGGGCTTTGAACTTCTAGTGTAAGCTTCCATTACTCTTCTTTCGTATTTCTTGCCTTTTTTTGTGATCGAGAATCAAAACCCTAACAAAAAAAATATCTAAAACTCATCAACCAAAAAAAAAAGATTCCTTGCATCCATCATAAGCATCCATCCCAGCATCCCTAGCCCCCCCCCCCTTTGTTCCACATCAATATAGCAATGATAAAACTCAGTTGTATTCATTCAAAAATGTGTCTTCATACAAGAGAATAAAGTCTCTTAAATAGACTCTTAAATTTGGTCCCCAAGTAAGGATACAGTAGTCATTACCTAGGAATTTGAATCCCACCCAAACCCTAGCTAGAATACATGGTAGGTCTTAGGATTTGATTTCCCTCAAATCTCTCCTCTCTCTCTTGCCTTGGTCGGCCAAAGGTGGTGACTCTAGTGGCCGACCAAGGGGTGGTGAGCATAAGGCATGGAGCCCCTTGGTTCCTCTCATGGGCCTAGGCTGGCCCAAATTGCTTCCGGCTACGTTCCAAGGCTTCAAGCTGCTCCTCAGGGTTCCAGGACTTTGAGCCTTTTTTGCTAGGACTTCCATGGTCTTCATAGCTTCCAGTTGGGCTAGTCTTTACTTGTACTTGGCTAAGTCTTCACTTGTATGAGTCTTCACTGGACTTGGACTAGCATGTACTGAACTCTGAAAGAAGACTAGCTCAACATGAGCTGACTGGTATAGGACTCAAATAATAAAAGACAATTCAAATAAGCTAAGCCCTTATTACAAATGGACTCAGACACTATTAAGTAATCCACAGAGGGTGGAGAATCTTCTATCTTAATCTGGTACCTCTAGTGTCCCCACCAATTCTCCCGGGGTGGGAGGAACTCAACCTTGTCGTGTAAGGATCACACTGGCTCATATATCTCTCGAGAAGGTCTAGGTCGAGGTGCTATAAGTCCTCTCAAGAAATTCATGAATCGTTTGATTCTGGCTAGCCTTCCCATCATACCAGGTAGCGTTGATGGCCGCGACCCGAGGTCATGATGGCTTGATCATCTAGGATACGCTTGATCCATCTCCTCTCTCAGGCCCATTAATTGGTGGACACTCTGGGTTAGGATCACTCACAATGGAAGGAGTAGGTCCAAAGGCCTCACTGGCTATCACTGCCAGTTCCCTATACTCAACCAGGTTTGCGATATTGAAGGTAGAACTAATACCAAAATCCAAAGGAAAATCTAACACATAGGAATTTGGTCCAACCTTTCCTATCACTCTAGAAGGTCCGGCCCCATGAGCTTGAAGCATCTTTTTAGGCCTAAGCCTAACCAAGATAGAATTTCCTACATTGAATCCATTGGCCCTTATTCGGGAATTAGCCAGTTTGTTAAATGTTTCATTACTTAAATTACTCTTATGGCTAATATCCTAATGCATATGCTGTGTAGTGTTTAGTGCAGTTGTGGACATGCTAGGCACATGCAAACTCCTAACAGGTATACCAAAGGACTCATACTAACACCTAATAGACTCGACTCTGCATTCCTATCGAAAGAGGTTTATTAGGTCTTAACTACAACTTGGGTATGGGGCATGAATCGTGGTTGATGGATGACATGCAAAAAAAAATTTGCTAGAAAATCCTATTAGATGCCTTAGGGTCTTCCAAAAGTAGGTAGCAAATGGGATGGACTCTATGGATCTTGCAACCTGGTAACCTTAACAAAATGTGACCCAATGGTTCTAGAAATATGAGACGACTCTGGGAAGGGTAGGAAATAGGAAGGGGATTCAGGGACTGGTTCTGTGCTAAAGAGACTGACCTTAATGCATGAACATTGGGTTATGTCTCTAGGTAAGAAAAGGTCTGTGCTATGGAAGGATGGGTCAATGATTTCTAGGAAGAGGTCCTCAATGGAAACTATGGGAGGGGGCTTATCCTGGGGATACTAATTCAAAGAGATCAGGTCCTTAATAAATTCTTCTAGTTCTTGTATTTTAGGACTAGACTCTGTAATTTAGCTCTCCTCTATGGTTTTCTTAGGTAAGGTTCTTGCAGCAGTATCTAGGTTCTCTTCCTCTAATTGTTCTTCCACTATAGCTTTAGGCTGGGTATAGTCAGAGTCAACTAACTCTAGATTGGCTTCTACCTGGGTACCTACGGGGTCAACTAATTCTAGGTCTTCTAGAGGTGCCTCTTCTTCTCCCCCATACTCATCCACTAAGTTCACATCAGCTTCATGCATTTCTGCTTTAATGTAAGCCTTGTGAATCAAAGGGGTGGTAGGGGAAGGTCGGCTAAGAAAAAATTGGCTAGGTCCTGGTTTCTGATTATGGGTACTACTCCTAGTAGGTTCAGGTTGCCTAATGGGTAGTGGCTTACTATTGGGCTCATATCTAGGGGTACCAACCTTATGCGGTTCAGGTCGATGGCCTATGGGTTCAGATCTATAGGTCATGGGTCTACTGGGCTTATAGGGTATGGGTGCATAGGATATAGGGTCATAGGATCTAGGTTCATAGGTTTTGGGTACATAGGTTCTAGGTTCATATAATTTGGGTAGTGTGGGTAAAGGTGGCTCAGGTTTGGATCTAGTCCGTGTCCTACAGGTTTTCTCTAGGATTCCTATCCTATTCTCCATCTGGTCAAACTTATGGTTCATCTGGGCTAGTTGGTCTAGAAGGGCTTGAATCTGGGCTTCCAGCTTATCCATGGGTTTAGGGAGATGGTGGATGAAATGGGACTCCTGATCTAGTACACAAGCAAGACTCAACACTAACTTGACTACGGTTGCCTATACCTAGAGCCCAAACAGAATGGGTTGACTCAACTTACACACAACTCAACTCCTAGTCCTTCAACTGGCCAGGTAAGAGGTGGGATGGTGGGAGGCCCCCCTGCTCTCGCAGGGAACCAATTAAAGAACCACCGATCCACTTAGGTCATTTGACACTGTACCTCTAGCCTAGACACTTGCGTCCAGTAATAGGAGATGAATTGGGTGCACTAATCATCCCATAATGGTTGAACCCGAGTAGTTGGTGTCCCTAGCCCACTATGGCAAATTAAGTCTAGTTAATTTTAGATTAGGCTTGGGACCGAATGCAAGGGATGTGGTTTTTGGGCTAAGGAAAGGTAATGACCTCCTTCCCTTATCTTGGATATTGATGCCCTTAAGTTAATTATGCAATGATAGCAGGCAGATGAAAATGCAAATTAAGGTTTTAAATATTTTTGGTGTTTTTTGAATATTTATAATTTTTTTTTGTTTTGGTATTTTTTAAGCAGAAAGGTAATTTGCAGACAATTTTCTAAAATGCAAGAAACATGCCAAAAATTTTAGATATGCAAAAATTATACTAAAAGACCCTAAACTCTCTGAAATTAGCTTCGTCAAAATAGGATAGAACATCCTCAGGCAGTATTCCGGCAGGAAGAAAATCTACATATTTCAATAATTCTTAAGAAGATTCAAGAAACTAATATCAATTATGAAAAACTTAAAAAAACAAACTTCAGATTTTTTTGAGTTTTATACAGGTAGAAACAATTGAAAGAACAAATGATGTACTGAGAAGGCCGAGATGCAAAAAAACCCTAATGAACTCTTTGTGTTCTTCTTTAGGGGTCAATTCACAATGGCACCCCTACCGCCATAGGAGATCCTGTAGATTGGAAAGAGAGGGTCTTGTAGCCCTACTTGTCTATTATGACCGGACGGCCATGGTGAAGCACCCGATTCGAATATGCAAAGAGAACTGAGCCCAAATAGGCTCTGATACCAAATGATGCAGAACTAAAATACATGCAAATATATTTTTGTAGTTTTTTAGGTTAAGTTATGAATCTAAATTCTAAAGAATAGACCAAGAACCTAAGTAGGGAAGTCTATGCAAAACAAGAAGCTAAAGCATGCAAAATAGGACCTAAAAGTAATTTAAAGGAGGATCGCCGAGGCTGAGAAGTCTTGGTTGGGCTAGTTCACCTCCAATAAGGCTACTGGCAGGTAGAGGGGGTGTACCTGACAATGATTGAAGTGTCTGATGAAGATCACATATGAAAGGGGAGCTCTCGCTCCCGGATGTGGCCTAGATGATCAAGCTGGAGACCCGTGGTTCTTGGCTTTCAACATGGTGATCCGATCGCTGCTCAGCTGGAGTCATTGGATTCGTAGAAGTTGAGGGACCCACAAATAACCATTCAAGGGTTAGAAAACAAAGCAAGGATGGAGGATTAATTAAAGAAATAGCAAGGAAAAGAAGGGGTTTGATGTGGGCGGCTAGGGCTTGGAGAGGCAGATGGAGGCTGGAGACTGGGCACAGAACACAAGGAAGAAGAAGAGTGGTTCACAAAGAATCCCCTTAGCACAAAGCAGATAACACACATCAATGAAAAAGCTCAGTTGTATTCATTCAAAAAGTATCTTCATACAAGAGAATAGAGTCTCTTAAATAGACTCTTAAACTTGGCCCCCAAGTAAGGTTACAATAGTCAGTACCTAGGAATTTGAATCCCACCCAAACCTTAGCTAGAATACATGGCAGGTCTTAGGACTTGATTTCCCTCAAATCTCTTCCCTCTCTCTTGCCTTGGTCGGCCAAAGGTGGTGACTCTAGTGGCCGACCAAGGGGTGGTGAGCATAAGGCATGGCACCCCTTGGTTCTTCTCACGGGCCTGGGCTGTCCCAAATTGCTTCCGGCTGCGGTCCAGGGCTTCAAGCTGCTCTTTAGGGTTCCAGGACTTTGAGCTTCTTTAGCTGAGCCTTCCATGGTCTTCATAGCTTCTAGTTGGGTTGGTCTTTATTCGTACTTGGTTAGGTCTTCACTAGTATGAGTCTTCGCTGGACTTGGACTAGCATGTACTGAACTCTGATAGAAGACTAGCTCGACATGAGCTGATTGGTACATGACTCAAATAATATAAGACAACTCAAATAGGCTAAGCCCTTATTACAAATGGACTCAGACACTACTAAGAAATCCATAGAGGATTGAGAAGCCTCTGTCTTAATCCGGTACCTTTGGTGTCCCCACCATGAGTCCTGCAAGTTTTGATGTTTATCAATCAAGTCAGCTCATATTGAGCTAGTCATTTTCTGAGTCCTGTAAATTTTATAGTGAGTCCAGTCAAATCTTGGAAGTAGAAGACTCAAGATAATCGAAGATCCAGCTAGCTTAAAGTCATGGAGCCACACTTAAAGATAATGGAAGACCCAGTAAGAGAATTTGAAGGCCTTGAAATCCTAGACCACAGCATGGAGCATGCTGGGACGCCCAAGGCCCATGAAGAGTATCAAGAGGGGCGCCAACCCTTATGGTCACCCCCCTTGGTCGGCCTCCCTTAGAGTCACCCCTCTTTGGCTGACCAAGAGAAGGAGAGGGAGAGAGACAGGCTCAGTCAAAAGTGGAGAGCCCTAGTCTATATCTTTGTATAGGTTTAGGAATAATGTAATTTCTCATGAATACCATTACTTGAGCCCCAAGTTTGTAAGCCTATTTAAAGGCCTCCCCTCCTCATGTAATTTTAGAATATTGATGAATTAAATTTGAGTTTTCTCTTTTTACTGTGTGCCCTTGCTGTGTGTGAGCTGTGTGCGAGTTCTTCTTGTTCCTGCGCCCTGCCTCCATCTACAACATCAAAACCCTAGACGCCCCTTCCTTCCAACTAGAGTTGTTAATATGGGCAAGCCCGGCCCAGCCCATCCCTAACCCATATGGGCTTGCATTTTATGGATCGGGATGGGCTAGGCCCACTTGCACAAATGGGCCAAAAAAATCCAACCCGGCCCGGCCCTATAAGGGCCCTGGGCTAGGGCCGGGCCAGCCCCCTATATGGGCCAGGGCCATAGGCCATGGGCTAGGGCCGTGGGCCGTGGGCTAGGGCCGAGGGCTATGGCTATGGGCCAGGGCCATGGGCCATGGGCTAGGGCCGTGGGCTGTGGGCTAGGGCCGTGGGCCGTGGGCTAGGGCTGAGGGCTATGGCTATGGGCCAGGGCCATGGGCCATGGGCTAGGGCCGTGGGCTGTGGGCTAGGGCCGTGGGCCATGGGCTAGGGCCATGGGCCAGGGTCGGGATAGTAGTAAGTACAAAAACTTTTCTAACACCCAATTTAATTGTTTAACGGTCACTGATCCACTAGTCATAATTGATAGTTCAAGAAACTGAATAGTAGATATTTTTAAAATTGATAAAGATAAAGGTTCAAAATATTTCATATAAAATTTCATAATTTAGTTAGTGTATTGCTCAAAGAATTGAAGAATTATTTTTATCTCAAAACTATGATGAGGAGTATTATCCTTGTCCAAGTTGGCTTAATTATGGATTTATGATAAAATTCAGTGCACATGGAAGAGTTGGTGTGATTGCATCCGGGCGGTCGATCCGGTGTGGCAGTGCCGATGTCAACATCAAGGCCAGCTAACTTCAAGGCCAGCCAACTGGTTGAAGGGACAAATAGTAGAGGACAAAAAATTGAAATGCATGGAAGAAAAAAACTAGGCATGGTAAGAACTTGGACAAGAATCTTTAATAAGCAAGCATGCTGACAATCAAATGGAAAGCAGAATAAAGACCATATTAATTAAATGAAGTGATGATCAATAACCCTGATTTGGTCATCTGCAAACTTTTATATGCAAATACAAGAACTAAATTTGAGGTCTGAGTTATTAAAAATAATAATAATATATAATAAAGCATCCAATAACAAAGCCATCATACACAACTAGGAGAATAAACTCAGCATGGAACTTGATGCGAGCCTGCAAACTTAGGTAAGGGCCGAGTACAGAAAAGGCCTATTTTTTTGCTAGAAGTGTTTTGTTAATAACCATCGCAGGTTAGCAAGGAGAAGATAGAAGATTGCCTTGCGAGATCAGCAAAGCCAGCAGTCAATAATATTGAAGCCTCGGAGACCACATTGCAAGAATATCAAGAAGGCTCGGGAAAGTGCCATGCAGCCCATGCTTTCTTGGTTAGACTCCAAGCCAATTGCTGATGAGCTCGAAAAGCTTCAGTCGGTCATCTCAAGAACAAAAGACAGGCTCATCATGGCAATCACTTCTATTGCATCACTCAAATCCCAACTGGAGTCCACCAGCAAAACTGAGGATTCAACCCTACAAACAAATGCATGCAGGAACATCAAACAAATCTGGACCATCCATAGTACATTTGATGCATAGGAAGGAACAAGAGCTAGATAGGAAAACTCAAAATTAAACTAATCATGAGTGTATACTTTTTAAGATAGCTTCCCAGGAAATAACATGCATGGAGCTTTATTCTCAAAAAAAAAAATGTAGTTTTAAAATTTTGATCACCCTATCCAGATTTAATTAATGAAACTAAGTATCATACCTAGAATTTCATATAGAAAACATAACCATGCAACAATTATGGGGACACCACCATTGAAACCAACCTGCAAGAAGTTGGATTGTATGTTATAGTCTTACAGAATGGTAGTCCTCATCAACTTACCTAACTGAACAGAGCGAAAGCACATATATGGGTGCTAATCCCACATAAAAGTACCCATACCTTTAGCACCGTCTCACGGAATGCATGGTACTGAATTGGCAACAAAGTAAGATACTAATATAATAAAAAATTCAAAGTGGATATTCACTAGCAGCAAAATGAACCATTCAGACACTCACCAGATTGAAGAGGATGCATGTGGCTCTATAGGCAATACAGAATACAGATGGGGATGTGAATATTATTATATTAGCAATAAGGATTTTGATATAAAGGCAGAAGACACTCACCAGATTGAAGAGGAGCCATCCTAGCAACTCTGGTTCATGATTGTCACCATTAGCATCTTCAACCAACAAGAACAAGTCAAAGAGTTCAAAGTGTTCAAAGTATCATGAATATGATGATGATGAGGATTACCATGTGTTTCATATAAACCCTTTCCGTAATACTATAATGCAAGCATACATCAGAGTTAGATCAACATAAAGCAAATATATCATCCATAGACCATAGTATATCAAACTCAAAAACAACATCAAGTCAAACAAACTATTCTTCTACAAATTCATCTTCTTCAAACTCAAAAAATATCAAATTAAATAAATTATTCATCCACAAATTCATCTTCTTGGAGCATATTTGAATCCACTGTTGATGTCACGAGGCAAGCACCGTTATCATCTTCATCTAAAATTTATAATCAATTAAAAATTAATTAAATAATTAATTCTAAAAATAAATTAATGAACTAAAATTATAAAGTATATATAACAAATATAAAAGAAACATTACAATCAGGATTTGGAACAAAGCCATGCAACCAATTTTGAGTGCAAATTAGAATTTGGATATTTTGAGGAAGGGTAGAACTTCTATATTTAGTAAGAACATAATCACCAATACTAAAAGTAGATTCTGATGCCATTGTAGTAATTGGAATGCTCAATACATCATGTGCCATAACAAAGAGAGTAGGAAATCATTTTGCATTAGTCTTCCAATAATTGAGAATATCCAAATCATCATAGTGGTCATAATCAAGTTTTGTTTCATCCAAATAAATATCCAATTCACTCTTGCCAATATGAGTAACATTTTCATTTTGAAACATTTTAAACTCCTGCAATATTTTAAACAAATGGAGAAATTATAAGTGAAAGAAATAAGATATAATAATGAACATATAACTAAAAAAATTAAAAGGTCAAATTTTTAAAAAAATACAAAATTTACAATAAAGATTCTTGATCTCTTGTATTTACTTCCATTTCTACTTGGCTCATGCAACAAGATGGACTCGTTAGATGATGGAGAAGTACTTGGTACATTGAAGTTTCTTGCATATTCTTCAAAAAGCTTCTCTAATTTCTCCTTCACAATTTTTATCTTCTCTTGGAAAGTTGAAGGGTCAAGCTTTGTATAACAAAATTTTAAGAAATCAAGCTTCATTCGTGGGTCAAGAATAGCTCCAAAAGCAAGCACTATACTATAATCCTTTCAATATTTGTCAAACTTTTCTTTCATCCTAGTAGCCATATCCCTTATTATTTCATCATGATTCTACAAGTTTTCATTCAGAATACATTCAATTTCCCAAACTTGCATGAAATATAAGTTGGTGGTTGGGTAAGATGAACCTGAAATCATGTTTGTTGTCTCATAGAATGGTTCCAAGAATTCACATACATTGTCTCCTCTTCCCCACTCTTCATCTATTGGATAATATTTATAATTTCTATCAATTACCTGTAGAATATCAAAGGCTCTTTGATATTGGATTGCATTTTCAAGCATCAAATATATTGAATTCCATCTAGTTAACACATCCAACCTTAAACCAATCTTTGTATCAATGCTAGCTTGCTGAACACATTCTTGAAATTTAACCATCCTCCCATCTGATCCCCTTACATACTTAACACTTTCTCTGATTTTAACTAATACTTCATTGGCCACTTTTAAGCCCTCTTGAATAATCAGATTCAATATATGAGCAGAACACCGCACATGAAAAAACTCACCGTCACACAACAAACCATTTTGCAAACAGAGATGGTTTTTCAAAATATCTTGCATACTATCATTAGCAGAAGCATTATCCAAGGTAAGAGAAAAGACCTTTTTATCTATTCCCCATTGTTTCAAATAATCAAATATAGTTCCTTCCAATTCAGCTCCGGTGTGTGGAGGTTTCATACGACAAAAGTTGAGAATTTTACTACATAATTTCCAATTTTCA
Source organism: Areca catechu (assembly GCA_021397845.1). Taxonomy (NCBI): domain Eukaryota; kingdom Viridiplantae; phylum Streptophyta; class Magnoliopsida; order Arecales; family Arecaceae; genus Areca; species Areca catechu. The sequence continues at coordinate 80,782,406 of CM038044.1, read as the reverse complement.
TCAATAAAGTGGGTAGTTAAATAAATATAACCCTCTATAGTAGATGTTGTCCATACATCAAAAGTGAAACATATTCTATCAGGAATCTTGGCCATAACTTGTTTAAGTTTCTCCTTCTCTTTGATATAGACTTTTTTTATATCAGAAATAACAGTATTTCTAGAATGCATCGCTACATCTGAATTTAAGTAACTTGCCCAAGCTCTAATCTTCTCATATTTAACAAAAGGAAAAGGCAAATCATGTTGAATTATAGCTTATGCTAGCATTTGTCGATGAACCTTTTAATTTATCTTTCTTGACCCTATTTTTCCATCTTGATCAATGAGAATTTGACCCACATCTTGATATGTAATTTCATTATAGCTTGAAATGTGATGACTTAAATGTAAAGTCCCATAATTGATGCAAGTTTTTGGATTGGTACCAACTGCATATTCTTTTTTATAATGATTGCAAGCTGCCCTTTCAATCCCTTCCTTATCTTTACCAATTTTTGAGAAATTTTTCCAAACATTTGATGTTTCTCTTCTTGTTCTTTTAAAAGGAAGAGTCTTAGTAACTTCATCATCATCCAAATTATTAATAGTGGTATTCACTGACTCCATATTTTCCTATAATTCAATAAATTAAATAAATTAATATGATCAACACTTTACTCAAAATCTAATAAAATAAAAATATAATAAATTTTAAATAATTAAATCTAAAACTATAAAATTTACTAACAAAAATAATTAATCTTATGGAATCGTAGTTACTGTATATTAATATTTAATATATTACAACCATGAACAATGAATTTGTACTGTATACTCATGGATATGAGTATATTCAAAATCAAGCTTCATTTCTTCTTTTGTGCTCACCATCAACACACCACCTCTCTCATCCTCCATGATGAGGTATACTGAAATATTCAAATATATGATTTTTGGTTCCTCAATTCAACATTTCAACTCTTATTTTTGCAAACTGCAAACATTGGATATCTTTTACCCCATTGAAACATTTTCACGGAAACAAATAAACAATATCAATGGCTTTTCATCGTGCATTAGGGGAGGGTGGGAGAAGCTAGATGGAGGACTCGACCATCGTGATGGCAGTCATTGAAATTCGGGGTGCCGTTAGAAAATGCAAAACACCCCCTACCAGCTCTACTATCTCTCTATTGAGAGAAAAATCAAATAAAAAAGGATTGAGGGAGGAGGACTCACCGTCGATGTGTCCTGTGGGAAAAGGGAATGCCTGGCTTGCCTGCCGCGGAAGACGAAGCGGAGAACAGGATGGTCAGAGTCACCAGATGGTCAGAACTGGTGACTTGAACCACTTGGTGACGGACCTCAGGGCCCAACGAAGTGGCGATGAGAGTATGACTGTATGAGAGACCGGGTTGTCGAATAGTCACCACCGACGCCGATGTGGGAAGAGGGAATGCCTGGCTGCTGGCTTGCCTGCCATGGAAGAAGAAGCGGAGAATGGGAATGGATGGTCAGAGTTGCCAGATGGTCAGGACTGGTGACTCAAACCAGTCGATGACGGACCTCAGGGCTCGGCGAAGTGGCGATGAGAGTATGAGAGGCCAGATTGTCGAATACGGATGGACGGTCAGGATATTTAAGGCCAGGAATGTTCTTTCTTCTTTCTCGCCTCTCAGTCTCAGACTCGGTGATGGTGTCGGGCTCACGGGCTCGTTTCATTTTTTTAGTTTCAAAACTTCCTGGCCCACGGGTTGACCCGGCCCTAACCCATTTCAACCCATGGGCTATAAGGGCTGGGCCAAAAAGCCTGGTTATATAAATGGGTTATGTTTTTCCAGCCCGGCCCAGCCCATTTATAGGGCCAAATGGGCTGGCCCATAGGCTCTAGCCTATTTTGACAGGTCTACTTCCAACCCTTGATCTCCATCATCCAAGAGCCTTTCTTTCCCTTCTTTCAATAATTTAATCTTCATACTCTTAGTTTTCTAACCCCAGATGGTGATTTGTAGGCCCCTTAGTTCCCACAAGTCTGAGGATTCTGTTTGATCAACCATCAGAAGCTTGTTCTTCCAGGCCACATCCGGGAGCATGAGCGATTTTTTCATGGAACGATCTTCAGCAAGCGCTTCTATCGTTGCCAGGTACAACCCCTTGATTCATGAGTAGTAGTATTGATGGAAAGCTAGCATGACCAGGGTTTCTCAACCTTGGCGATCCTACTTATCTATTACTTTAGGATTTATTTTTGCATGCATGACTTCCAGAATTTTCGTAGAATTTTATACTTTGAATCTTGGCTTAAAATTTGGGATCTGAAACCTTAACTTCATGCTTAATCATGAAAAAATACTTTGCATGCATTAATAATCCTGCATCAAGGCTCCTGCATTCTTGAGGCCAAATGGCATCACCTTGTAGCAATACATACCTTTGTCGATCACAAACACCGTATGCTCTTCGTCTTTCGAATGCATTTGAATCTGATTGTATCCATAGAACGCATCCATGAAGCTTTGGTATTTGTGACTCGAGGTCATGTCCACCAACTAGTCAATCTTGGGGAGCGGGAAGCTATCCTTCGGGCATGCCCGGTTGAGGTCAGTGTAATCCACATAGATTGTCCACTTCCTAGATGCTTTCCTAATCATCACCATATTACGATGGGGACATCGCTAGCACGAATCTTGGAGCCATGTGAATCTTGGAGCATATCCAAAATAAATTTAGGATTTATTTTTTATTTGAAATTTGAATTAGGATTTTGTTGGTTAGGATTGAGATATGGATAAGCTTATCTAATCCTATCTTGTATTTGAATTTGAATCATCCCTATCTTTTTATCTTGTATTCATATTCAAATGAGGGTTGAAAAAGTTTATAAATACCACCCTCGGTCCTTTGTAAAAAAATAGTTTGGTCAATTAAAGATGAGTTTTTAGGAAAAAGAGTCACTCCGTGAGGTGAGGGTGTGAGGCCCAATCCCAGGACATGATGATAGATCATGCCTAGTTACCCCCTTCCTTAATTCCATCCTCTTTATCCCCTTATGTCCTTTGAGATTCATCCTAATGCCTCCAAGTATCGAGGTGGGTGGAATGCCCTAGAGGTGAGAGGTCTCTTCGTTAGGGTAAGTCCCAAAGTCCATGAGATTCAAATCCTTATCTTCCATCCCTACTATTCCTTCGCCACCCCTAAAAAAATTCAAAAAAAAAAATGGTACCTTAATTTGGGTTTCTTCTAGGCTCACCAATGATCCTACCAATCTATCCCCCATCACATTAGCGAGCCAATAAGGATAGCATACCTCATGGATGAAGCCCGCCGTGAGCATTTTCTCAACCTCTTCGTTGATAGCCTTCTATCACTACGGGGCAAAGCTCCTCTTCTTCTATTGGACCTAGCAATGATTAAGATAAACATTCAGCCTATGTGTAATCACCTTCGATGGGATGTCAGGCTTGTTAGCAGCAATCCAAGCAAAGACATCCATGTTGGCCCGTAGGAAGCCAAGCCGACGAGATCTTTTCTTCAAGCAACAGGGCACACCCACCTGCACCATTCTTGAGGGATCCTCCCCTAAGGGAAAAGATAGCAAGGGCTCACTTGGTTCGCCCTTCAACTCTGGGTCCACTGGATTCGGCTGGTCTTTCGACGGGCTCAGATCAGCACCTCGAGGTCCCACAATGACTTGCATGCAATGTAGAACCGACCAACATGACCCTCTCATCTCCCCAATCACCCACGGGATCGGGAATTGAATGAGGAGATGCTTTGTGGAGATGGTGGCAACGAGCAGTTTGAGTCCAAGATGCCCTAAGATGGCATTGTAAGGTGAGGGAAGCCTTACAATGGTGAAGGTCATCAGCACGGTACTCTACCGGGGTGGAGCTTCAGTAGTTATTGGGAGTGTAATCTCTCCCTTAACCCCAACTGAATCTCCGGTAAATGGATGTGAATACCGGCTTTATTAGGTTAGTAGACAAATTCATCCTTGCAAAAGTATCATAAAAAAAAGATATCTACTGAGCTTCCACTATCAACAATTATTCTCTTTATAGGATACTTTGCTATCATCATTTCAATGATGACAGCATCATTATGGGGGTTGTCTGCCCTAGCTGACCCCTTTCCCATGAAGGGGAGTACATCATCACTCTCCTATCTTCCCATAGCCCTCTTCGGGGTTTTCCATGGCCCCAAGATATCATCCCGATCAGCTTCTCGATGGGGCAATTATTGATGGTGAGAGGTCAGGGCTCCTCACTCCAGTCCACTTGGGGCACCCCTCCCTCTATGTACTTGCCGAGGTAGCCATGCTTGATCAACTCTTCTATCTCACTCTTCAGGTGGTGGCATTCCTTGGTGTCATGGCGTGGTCCTGGTGGAAGTGGCAGTAACGGGACCAATCACATCTAGTGGATAGCCTCAAGGGAGGAGGACGGTGCAAGACGTGTTCACCCTCGATCTCCATCAAGATTTTCATTTTGGGGGCAAGGAGAGGAGTGAGCTTTTCTTCTTTGGCAGGGTCAATCCTGGGTCTTGGCCTCGATCGCTGGACCATCACCGTCTTCTGAACTGGGGAAGCAGATGCTTCCCCGATGTCCTGCCTCTTCGGGGGCCTCCCGTCCAGCTCCCTCCTAGTACGGTTTGCCTCCTCGGCATGGATATATTTCTGCATACAGAAGAGGAGCTCTAAGTAGGTCTTTGGAGGCTTCTTGTCGAGGGAGTAGGTGAAGCAGGAGGTCCGTAACCCCCTCTTCAAGGCCAGCATTATAATTGACTCATCGAGGTTGTAGATCTTTAGGGTGATGGTCTTGAGCTGGGACACGTAGTCCCGGAGAAGCTCTCGATCATACTATCGGATCGAGAAGATGTTGTCAGCCTCATGTGGCACCTTCCTACAAGCATCGAAGTGCACCATGAACTTCTTCTCAAGTTGGGAGAAGGAGTCGATGCTCTTTGGCTCGAGTCTGGAGAACCAGACCCGAGCAGCCTTTCATAGGGTGGCCAGGAAGGCGATGCAGAGGAGAGCATCGGTAACCCCCTGGATCCTCATAAAGGTCTTGTAGCTTTCCATGTGCTCCAGGGAGTTGGTCATCCCATCGTAGGGGTCGACCTGTGACATGTAGAACTGGCTGGGGATCGATTCCTCTTGGATTCTCTGGGAGAAGGGAGGACGGGTGTCATAACTTATGGGCTCGCTATGGGAGCCCTGACATTTTGCAAACTGGTAGGCCAGATTTGCTAGTTTGCGCTCATTCTCTTCGAGGTGCTTCTCCACTCGATGGTGGATGGCCTTGTCTATCGTCCCCTTGATGGAAAATGTCATGGGTGAAGGAGGGTTGGAGTGGAGGAACTCTCACCTAAGTTCCTGGCCATGTCGATGCCATTGGTGCGAAGGCGTGCAGTGGTCCGAGATCGAGGATCGACTCTCCTGGCTGATCGGACCATGCTACAGCCAATTTTCATTTGCTCGGTGGGCCTCTTGAGGGTTGGTTACCGCATGCAATGGCCCCTCCTAAAAAGACTGTAGGGTAGAATGAGGATCGATAGCGTGGATCACCGGAGTCCCTGGTTACTGCTGAGTTTCCAAGGATCGGTGCTTCTAGTAGAGCTGATGCACCACCATAGCCAGGGCATGGACCTGCTAGGCCAGTGCAGCAATCTGGGGATCTGCCGGAGGAGGTAGTGGCAGAACAGGGAGCTTCTTCTCTGGGCATTGATCGTCACAGTGAGAGGGATCCCTCACCTGGCCGATAGAGACTTCATGTGCTCATGTGGTCACCATCGGGCCATGGATTTCCATGGACGCCCTTCTCACAACGGAGGGGGACCTGGTATTTAACCAATTAGTTCTCTCTACCTCTCCCCTTCCTGGCATGCCAATCTATTGCCGCCAAGATCATCTGGCCTGTAGCTCTGATGCATCGAGCTCCCTCTAGGTGCTTACTCCTTCTCTTCACGATCGGCTCCCTCGCCCGGAGGCCCTGCAAAATAGAGGAGGCCCATGCCGAGGATTCTGTTGGGGACACTTCGATGATCAAGTTAGTGGGATTATCGAGGAGAACATAACCTCTATGGTGGAGAGCTTGGGGGAATCTTTGCATCGAGAGGGTAAGGATGAGTAAGATGAATGAAAAAGGATAATGGAGGACTGAGCGTGTCTATCGCTTACCTTCTTACTTACCTCTCCCGTCGATCTTATATAGACGGGGCAGCTTGGACCAAGTCTGCGGCTTTCTGTTATTCACTGTCGCTTCCCTGTCGGGTCAGTCCTTTAAGGGAGAGCCTTCCACCCTAGGTGTTTCCATTTCAAGGGGGACTGTCAGAGTGTCACAGGGCTTGGAGCCTTAGTGGAATACCTTTCTTGGAAAGGTGGAGGCTCCCTGTCATAGAGGTTGTGGTCTTCTAGCTGTGCAGTCATCGAGTGGTGGCACGCTACAAGATTGTGGACTTGGTGGAGCTTGCATCATGCAGGTCATGCATGGGGTGTGTCGCAGGACCTGCATTTATGGTAGGGCATGCGCTACCCCTTAGGGGCTATGAATGATCAAGTTCTTCCCTGTCATGATTTTGAACTTCTGTTAGTCCTGATGGGTTTCTTAAGGGTCATCAGTGGTGTGGGCACCAGAATCAGACAGAGGCTCCTCAACCCTCTATGGATCTCTGACTAGGGTTTAGTCTGTTGGGTCCTATAATAAGGCTTCAAGCCTAAGCAATTTTTAATTTAAGTCATGTATTTTTGTTTTAGTCCTGTACCTTGACCAATTTGGTCAAGTTGGGTCAATAAGTCTTATATTTAGCTAAATTGTTTCTAGTCCAAGTCTACTTGAAGATTGGGTCCACGCCTATTTGAAGAAGAAGTGGTCATTATGTCTAGTCCAATTTTTAGTGGGCCAAGCCATCTTCGAAGACTTGAAAGATGCCACTTCAGCCCTTGAGCACCACCTTAGCCATCCCATGTGGCGCCACATCACCATGACAAGTGGGCAGCCAAGGTATGAAGGAAGTGTTGATTTTTGTGGACAACATCTCTTGATCCAAGCCTCCCTTCCCTCCCCTATCAAGACCCTTTCCATAGAAGCCATGGGTGGCCAAGGAAGGTCAATGGGAGTTGAAGATATGTGAAGACATGATCCTTGTTTCAAGCCCTCATATCAAGCCTTCTTCCCAAAGTGCTTGGTCGGCCATGGAAGAAAATTCATCGGCGCCAATTCAAATCAATGGGCAATAAAGTTATGTAAAGACATGATCCTTGCTACAAGCCCCATATCAAGCCTTCTTCACAAATTGTTTTGATCAGCCATGGAAGGAATTCAAAGACCAAATGGTGCCAACTTGATTCTTGTAGACAATATCCCCCTTGGAAACCTCAAATCAAGCCATGCCCAAGCACAAACAAGATCATGGTCGGCCAAAGGAGAGGAAAATTCAAAAATATGGCACAATCTTCATGAAGACTCATAATATTTTTTTTCATTCAAATTTTGAATGGGTCTTAAGGTGCCTATATAAAGGGCCTTACCCCTCCCTTGTATGGTTAATGCTTATAAAATGAAAAAGAAAAGAGTTTGAGTGCTATTCTAGCTTGTTGCCTTCATTTTTTTAGAACGTCGATCTCCGTGAGGGAGTGCCTTCACCTTTGGGCGCAAGAGATGTGAGGTTCCATGCAATCCATCTTCCATCTTCGAGTTTGGATGCCATCTATCTGGATGGTCCATTTTGGCGCCAAGCAAGAAGATCCCCCATAACCACCATTTTCAGCCTTTGTTCCCTCTTTTCTTCTTGCTTCTTGTTGACTCCTAACATTTCTCTTGGTTGCTCGCAGGTCCTCCAGGTGCCACAGACAACGGAGTTGGTCTCTCTTGCCTTCATGACTTTCGGACGGAAAGCTAGCGCATCTGCAGGGTTGGAGGCTTGATCCTCCAAGCCGCATCCGTGAGAGCGAGTGAACTCGGCATCAGGTGCATCAGAGTTTTACACGGTTTGCAACCCTAAACTCCTAAGTTGGTATTGATCCAAGAGCTAAGTCCTATGAGTTTTCTTAATCATAGGGCCCTCTCCTTATCCTTGTTTAGGGACTTAATTGCTTGCTTGAAGTTCTTATTATTATAGAAACCCTAGATTTGCTCTAGCTTTTATTCGGGAATCCTTAACTCCATTAAAAACCCTAAAAGTCATAAAAGAAAAATCACTTGCATGATTCATCTCATCCTAGCATAGTTAGTCCCACATCAATCAGGCATGTATGATGCATCGAATTTCAAAAATTTGCACAAAGAAAACCCTTATTAGCTAGAAACCCTAATCCCAAGATCCCCTCATTCATATACAACTAATATATCACTAATATGGTTCATGATAAATACCTGGAATGTTGTTTTCTAGTTCTTTCCATTAGGCTCACAAGTGCAAGCCCACCAACGGTGATCCATATAGGAATTGACCCAAGGAAGAACTCCTACTTCAGTTGCTTGCTTGACTAGGACTCCTCTTGATAGCCTTCTGGACTTTGACCTTTGTAGGACACCCTGCCCTCTTGTAGGGTACTCAAATCCTTTCCAAAACCACTCTTGGATTTGGGATTGCTCTCCTATATGACAGTCTAGGCTTATGTCTTAAATTCTAAGACTTGTCCTAATAAGAACAACCTTGTCTTAAAAAGACAATGTTTGTCTTAAGGAGGAGGAAGGAAAGGAAAAACTCTGAGGAAAAACCAATGGTGGAACTCTTTTGAAACCCATAACACCACCCCTATTTATAATGTTAAAAGGGGTGTGTGATATGTCCAGTCATCAACTTATCAGATATGATTTTTCAAGATCCAAGAGAAGTTATCTAGCTTGAAAAGTCATATCCTATAAGTTGATTCATGCTCCAAAACACATATCCGCATCCCTTCTCATTCCCGAATGATTTCTAACTTGCCACATGGCAAGTACCAGTCCCTGGGAAGCCAAGAGGAACCTCTTCAATCTCCAAGCATCGAAGAATTTGAAGAGTTCTGATAGCAGAAGGAAACTGTTTCAAATCGTGCACCAAATGAAGAGATGCATCCCTTCATGCGCGCGTTCTCTGGAAGATATGTTCAGTTTGTTCATGTGATAATTAAGAACAAACTAAGAGTAGGAATCTAGAAGTGATTGCAGGATTAAATCCTGATTGAGTTCACGATCCATCACAAACCCTAATTGACCTAATTGGGTGATTAAGTCAATCATTTTTAATACATGGGTTTGTACAGATGAACCCTCACTCATCCGTCCATGGAATAACTGCTTCGATATTTTGTATCGAGCAGCCCTACTTTGCTCTCCATATAGCTCTTTCAAGTTGAGCAATATGGACTGAGGTTCCATACCTTCATGTTACCTTTGGAGCTTGTTGCTCATCAAGGCTAACATGATGCACTTGATAGTTTGTTGCCCAGGTGGCTACCCAATAAATGGGTGAATTGGAAATTTAAAAAAATTAAGCAGAAAATTGCAATTAAAAATCCCTTTTAAAGTGTTGAGTGCAGTGACAAAGTAATTAATTGCAGAAGCTAAATAAGATCAGAAAATTATAACACAAACACACAAAATTATAGTTGTTCAGAGCAACCTAGCTCCTACGTCCATTACCCAAGATACCACTTGGGATTTCCACTATATTTACACCAGAATATAGTATGATTGTTTTACATGATCACAATCCAAACCTCTACACTTTGATTTTAACAGGATCACCAAAGAAAACCCAACACCCTTTGGTTTTAAACAGGATACCAAAGAAACCCAACTTGGTTTTCACAGGATCACTAAGAACCTAACTTGGTTTTACCAGGATCACCAAGAACCCAACACTTGGTTTTCATCAAAGGCTCACCAAGAACCTATTTGGTTTTTCAAACGGGCTCACTAATAACCCAAACAATTTAAGAATGAATTGAAATAAATGCAACAGTAATGACAAACTCTTGTTGTCGGATAGTTACTGGTGCAGCTTGAGAGAAGTCTACTTGAATGTGCTTCAAAGTGCTTTAATTTTTTCCGTGGCTTCTTTCCAAATTGCTTCAGCTTCAGATCAGAGTTGATGAAGACTTGAAGACTGACTTGAATGCTCTTTGTGCTATTTTGCTTGTTGGTATGTTGGATATTCAATAAACTCTTTTTTCTTTGAAAAACTTTTCTAACACTTGCCTTAAAGAAGTTCAAATCCCTCAAATATATGGTCTTCCATCACTCTTAAATAGTTTGAGATGTTGTAGACCATTGGGATGTGACATATGACCGTTGGAGTACTTTTTGGCATTCAAAAAGAAATTCTGGAACTAACCGTTATGTACCTAAAAATGATATTCGAGTTGGCTCGAATTCCTTCGAGTCGGCTCGGATCCTTCGAGTCGATAGGTCGGGTCACCATTTCTTTAGTGCAGTTAGCTCTTTGTTTCAGGGTGCAAAAACTTCACTCTAGATGAGTTGGCTCTTGATAGCTCGGGTCGGCTCGAACTTCTATCGTTGAACACATTGAACTTGAGGAGTCGGCTCGCTTAAACATGGGTCGACTCTTCTTCTCAGAATCGAAAATCTTTAGTCTAGAGGAGTCGGCTCATTGTAGATAGGGTCGGCTCACTTTCTTAGGTCTTCAAAATTTATTCTGGCAGAGTCGGCTCTTTCTGGTTGGGGTCGACTCGCCTGGCTATTCTCAGAAAATAATAGAAATGGACTCTAGATGAGTCGGCTTCGTTCTCCTTAAGTCAGCTTGGATTATTGCATGCCAGAATCCTTGATGCATGCCATGAGGTGGAGTCGGCTCTTCATCATGCTGGATCGGCTCGAGTAACTTCTTCAGGATTTTTATTATTAAACTTCAAGAGAACGCTCACCAACACTTTTAAACTTTTCATGTAAACCAACTCAAAATAAATTTAAGGCACAACACACATAGAAGTAACACTTTTACATAATTTTTCTTAACTTTTTCATTGAGTTCTTCTTTCCAAAATAAGATTACAACATAACTTAAAACAAGAAGTATAAATGTAGGAGTTGAAGTTTGAACAAATGAATCATCCTACAAAAATATGTAAACCACTTGAAGAGTTGTTAGTAAGATAAATGCATGCACCAATGTTGGGTTATCATCAAAATCACTTATGGGGTCAACAATCTTCCCCTTTTTGATGATGACAAAACACTGGGCATGAAAAATTCTTTACACTTACATGTATAAAAGTATTTGAAAGTAAATATTCACATGTATTAGAGCTAACTATATTTGTAAATAAGTATCAGAGCTTTAGTGATGAAATTGTATAGCATTGATGTTAGTGCTTTTGTGTATATCAAAGTATTAGACTTTGCATGCTTCATAAAATCAGAATTAGCACAAACATGGAGTATCAGAGTTTAAAAAAATTGACAAAATTAAGACTAATTTTTAGAGCAATCGGAGCAAGAGAAGGATTTAGAGATAAAGCCATTTATAAGAGAATCTCCCCTTTCTCTAGGTTTTAAAGTAGTGAAACAATTAGGTTCATTTGAAATAAAATCACTTTTGTGCTCCCCCTTTTTCATTCTTTTTATGCACTTTAAGAATAATTGGTAGGAAGCTTAGCATAGAATTTTCATGACAGCTCAATGATATTGATACCATTCTCCCCCTTTTTGTCAAACAATCAAAAAGGTATTTCAATAAAGCTCAGATTTTGAAATAGATTATGAAGTATTTAATATTTATTTGAGATAATTTTACTTTCTCAAATTCAATTAAAAATTCTAATTAAAAATTCATTAGAGTTGTATCAAAAACATTGTATGATTAGAAGAATAACTCATGACAACAATAGAAATTACTAAAAGAACTTTCATTTCATTAAAAAATTTGCCATACAAAGTACAAAGTATGAAAGAAAGTACATTTATTCACAAAGTTTCTAAAAAGATAAAAAGTAGAGCATTCATATTATAAAAAATGAGAAGTACGAAGATGTGATCAATACAACCAAAAGACTAGCTAATCAACCTATTCTTTTTCTTCACTAGAAGAAGAGGAGCCAACATCTATAACCTTATCAGAGGTTTTGGTTTTCAGGGGTTTAAACCTTAAATCCCTGAATCTAGTTCTAACTGGAGCTCTAAGTGTCTTAGTCTTCTTAGTCTTTGACTTCTTCTTGGTCACAACAGGTTTAGGTTTGATTGAAGGTGGATCAGATGAAGGAACAGGAGATGGATGAGCAGGAGTCTCAAGTGACTCTTTGTTGATCTGTACAGGAGTGTCCTCAGCGGTGAATATTTCCTTTGAAGATTATAGTAGGATACTTCTGATTTCTTCTTTAAAATTCTCCATTTCCTTTTCCATTTTTTCCTTGTGAAGCTATTGTTCTGATCTCATTTTCTATAGACTGATATTAATTAAATTTCTTAAATCATCAAGTGCATAATTTATGTGACCTATCATTGAATCAGAAATTATTTCCATCCTTTGAAATATTAACTCCTTCAGTTCAGATGAAGTTATCATTGCATCTTCATCCTTGTTTCCAAATTTATTAGCTTCAACAGCAATAGGTTCATTATCATCTAAGGACGTGCCAGCAATCGACCAGACATTTTCTTTATCCACACTCCTTCTTGCAGTTTGTATCCTATTCTTTTAAGTGAATTGAAGGAATAAGTGTCTGAATGATGTAGAGGCTTGCCTATCTCATTAGTTAGATCAATTCCAGCTTCTTCAAATAGTAAGGCGAAAACCATACTGTAGGGCTGGCATGCTTTAACTTTTCTAGATGCTTCTCTCATTTGAATCATCATGATGAAAGGAAGGTTAAGAGGTTCTTCTTCAATTAGATGTCCCATAAAAGTCAGGTCCTTTTCACTCACCCAGTCAAAGCGACCAGTTCTGGGAAAAAAAATTCTACTAACCATGTTGTGGAGAAGTCGCATTTCCTTTGATAGCAAGTTGGCTTGAACATGTTGGACGGAGCTTACATCTTCTTTTTCCAAAATGAGCTTCAGTGTGTGTTCTTTATCAGTTAGGGTAAGCTCGGTGGCACTGTCAGTTGGCATTTAAAGCAAGTTGCCCAACTTTTCTTCATCCACAATGACTTTAACTTCCTTAATAGTTGATTCCAAATGGTACTCTTCAAGAACTATGTTTTTATAGAAAGTTCATACCAGAGAAGGGTAGGTTAGAATATCCAGTAAGAAAAAATACTTCCAACCTTAGTTGTCTATCCAACTCCTTATTTTCATTTCTATTGCTTCTAGGAAGGAGAAATCGATCCTTCTGCCACAAGTAACAGGCCTATTGGCCATTGAAGTGGATTTACTGGTCGGAGATGATGTTTCTTCTTCTCATTATTCAGGAGTGGACCTCTTTCTCTTTTCTCCCTTTTTCTTCAGATCTTCAATGCATTTGCTTGATTCTGCTGCTTGAGGAATCTTTCGTGCAGATCTCCTTGGAGCCATTTCAACAAAATTTGTAGGATAAGGTTTCAGGGAATGGTTTTTGAGAGATTGGTAAAGGTTCTGAATGGAGTTAAGTGAGTTTGAAGTGAAATAGAAAGAGTGAAGTGCAAGATAAGATTACTCGGATATATTTAAACAGTGATTTCCCGACATTCGAGTCGGCTCGCTCAGCCTTAAAATCATTCGAGTCGGCTCGACCAGAGCGAACTCAGAAAAATTAGAACACCGAGTCAGCTAAGCAAAACTTCAGGTTGACCTAGTCGGCTCGACCAGAGAAAGAGTAGAGAACTCAGATATTCGAGCTGGCTCAACCAAAGCAAAATTGCTCGAGTCGACTCGAATAGAAACTTTCCACAGAAAATGAAATGATTCAGAAATTAATTTTGATTCAATGAAATTTCAAGAAAAGTTGTTAAAAAATCATGAATAGTTGCACGAGGTTTTCTAAATAGTTTTTCCTTAATTTTGAAGGAAATTAAGTTAAGGAAATCTAGAAAGGATCACAAAGCCCTAATTCTCCTCTATGCAATTCAAATATATCATGGTTCAGTGGCTTAGTAAAAATGTCAGCAAATTATTTTTCAGTTGGGATAAATTCTAATTCAATGTCACCATTCAAAACATGATCTCTAATAAAATGGTGTCTAATCTTTATATGCTTAGTCCTAGAATGCTGAATAGGATTTTTGGTCAAATTAATAGTACTTGTATTATCACATTTGATAGGAATTTTGTATTGTGTAACACCAAAGTCTTCTAGTTGTTATTTAATCCATAATCTTGTACACAACTCCCTGTAGCAACATTCTCAGCCTTAGCAGTAGAAAGTGCTACTGAGTTTTGTTTCTTATAGTGCCATGAGATTAAATTCAACCCTAAAAATTGACATGTGCTACTAGTGCTCTTTCTATCAATTCTACAACCAACATAATCAGCATCAGAGAATCCAATTAAATTTAAAGATGATTGTTTTGAAAACCAAAGACCTAGATTACTTATACCTTTCAAATATCTCAATATTCTTTTAACAGCAAGCATATGTGTTTCTTTGGGATTACATTGAAATCTATCATATACACATACACTATACAAGATATCCGGTCTACTTGAAGTTAAGTATAATAATGATCCGATCATACCTCTATAGAGCTTTTGGTCAACATTGGATCCATTTTCATCTTTGTCCAATCTGCAAGATGGGCTCATGTGTGTGCTCATTTGTTTGCTCGTCTCCATACCAAACTTCTTAATTATTTTCTTAGTGTATTTGGCTTGGTTGATGAAGATCCCTTCCTTTGTTTGCTTTACTTGAAGTCCAAGGAGGTAGTTAAGGTCACCCATTAGGATCATTTCAAATGCTCCCTGTATTAGCTTAGCAAATTCTTCACAAAAATTTTTGTTAGTTGCACCAAATATAATATCATAAACATAAATTTGTACAACTAATATATCATTATTTTTCTTTTTGATGAAAAGGGTTTTATCAATATTTCCTCTTGAAAAATCATTTTCAATCAAAAAGGTGCTAAGTCTATTACACCGGCTCTAGGTGCTTATTTCAAACCATATAAAGCTTTATTCAGTTTAAACACGTGGTTTGGAAAAACATGATCTTCAAAACCCGGTGGTTGTTCTACAAAAACTTGTTCGGAGATAAAACCATTAAAAAATGCTCTTTTTACATCCATTTGAAAAGTTTAAAATTCATGTAGAAAGCAAATGCAAGAAGTAATCTAATGGCTTCTAGTCTTACTATGGGTGCATATGTTTCATCAAAATCAATGCCTTCTTCTTGACTATATCCCTTAGCCACTAATCTAGCTTTATTTTTAATAACATTTCCTTGTTCATCTAATTTGTTCTTATAGACCCATTTGGTTTCTATTATTGGGTGGTCTTTAGGTCTATCAACTAATGTCCAACCTTATTTCTTTCAAACTGGTTCAATTCTTCATGCATAGCCATCATCCAGTTTGGGACACTTTCAGCTTCTTCTAAGGTGTGAGGCTCTATTTGTGATACAAAGGCTAGGTAGTCATGCGCAGTTCTATGTGATGACCTAGTCTTAATACTTTGAAAAGGATCACCAATAATTAATTCTTTAGGATGGGAAGTGATGCGGAACATTATGCATGCAATTATTTTTGTGTATTTTATATGTGAAATTAAGTGATTAAATCCTAAAAATTGGATGAAAATAAGTTGTAGGGAATTCTATATGAAATTTAGAAGCTAAGCATGCAGATTAGGACCTAAGAAAGTAATAAAGATGGATCGTCGGGGCTGAGAAGCCTCGGTAAGGGCAAGTTCTCCTACAATAAAATTACTGGTGGCATAGGGGATATTCCTGATAATGTTTGAAGTGCCCGATGAAGATCACAATGAAGGGATCTCTCATTCCTCGATGGATGCGGCCTGGAAAATCGAGCCAAGGACCCACGGATACCCGGCTTTCTTATCGGTGGTCCGATTGAGGCTTGGTTGGAGTTGTTGGATTCGTAGGAACTCGGAGACCTGCAAATGACCTGTCAGGGGTTAGAAAACTCATAAGGGAACAAGGAAACAAGAGAAAATAGTAAGGAGAAGAAAGTTTTGGAGGAGGGCGGCTAGGGTTCTGGGAGGCTAGCTGGCGGCAGGAAGATAGTAGCAACACCGGGAAGAAGAAACTCTCAAAAACCCCTTTATGCATACAGCAGGGTAACACACAGCAATTGAAGAGAACTCAAGTTTTAATTCATATATCAAAATCAATAATCAATCCCTCATACAAGAGACTAGGATCCTTTAAATAGACCCTTAGTCTTGGGCTCCAAGTAAGGGTACATTAGACATTACATAAGAATCCTTTTCCCTCTCAAACCCTAGCTAGGAAAGTAAGGGAACCTAGGTAGAAAAAATCCATAAAATTCTCTCCTTTTCTCTTGACTTGGTCAACACTCCAAGGATGCCTAGGGAGGCATGTTGGGCTTCTAGGAGTAGTAAGGGGCTAGCCCAAAGGGGCTCGGGCGCATGGGCTTGGGCTTATGGGCTTGGGCTTGGCGCCTGGGCTTGATTTCTTTGGGCTAGGATGTAGATGGACCTCTAGAATCATGGATGCCCTAGTCTATGAATATACTTTGGCATCTGGAAGGGAATCTTGGCATCTGGAGGGCATCTGCAAGGAATCAGGGTTTCTGATTTCTCCTCATGAGGTCTTCAAATCTTCAGGCTGGGTTGGACTTGGGCTTCACTTCCATATCTTCAAACTGGTTGGACTTGGTCTTTACTCGTATGATGTAGTCTTGAGTCTTCATTGTACTTGGACAGGACTCAAAAAAATAAAATTAGCTAAACATGAGCTGACTAGCACTGGACTGAACTAGCTCAACATTAGCTGACTAATACTGAACTGAAATAATAACTCAAAAGACTCAAATAATAACTAAAATAGACTCAGATGTGCTAAGTCCTTATTACAGATGGACTTATAAATTATTGATCAACCCATAGAGGATTGAAAAGCCTATGCCTTATTCTAGTGTCTCTGGTGTCCGCACCAATTCTCCCGGGGTGGGAAGAACTCGACCCTATCAAGTAAAGATCAAGCTGGCTTATATATCTCTCAAGGAGGTCTGGGTTGAGGCACTGCAAGACTCTGGCCGACCTTGCCATCGAACCAGGTAGCATTGATAGCCGCGGCCCTGGGTCGTTAAGGCTTGATCGTCTAGGATACGCTCGATCCGTTCTCTTCTCTCAAGCAAAATTTGTTAGTGGACACTCTGGATTAGGGTCACTCACAATCGAAGGGATAGGTCCAAAAGCCTCCCTGGGTATCATTGCCGGTTCCCTGTACTCAACCAGGTCTGTAATATTGAAGGTAGAACTAATGCCGAAATCCGAAGGCAAGTCTAACACCTAGGCATTTGATCCAACCTTCTCTATCAATTTAAAAAGTCCGGCTCTGCGAGCATGAAGCTTCTTTTAGGCTTAAGCCTAACCAAGATAGAATCTACTACATCAAATTATTTGGTCCATCTTCGGGAATTAGCCAGTTGTTTCAAAATTAGTGCAAGTGGTGAACATGCTGGGCATATGTAGACTCCTAACAAGTGATGCAAGGACTCAAACTAACACCTAATAGACTCGACTATACTTTCTTATAGTAGGAAAATTTATTGGACTTTTATGGATCTAAACCTAAGAGACTATAGACTCTCTAGGTCTGACCCTAGTGTGGTGTGCACAAGAGTATTTACAATGGACTCCAAGCAAATGCCATAAGGTCTTCCAAAAGTAGGTCGCAAACCAAACATACTCATAAAATTGGTGTAACTGAATGACCTCAATAAAGTGTAATTGGAAAGTTTGGGAAACATTGGAAGCCTTAGGATATGGCAAGAAATAAGAATCGGAGTCTTGGGACAATCCCTTGGAGGCATGCAATAGACCTTGGTTAATAGGGAGGACCTTAAGATTTGAACATTGATCTATGTGTGACATAAGGCCCACTTGAAGGAAGGAGAATTTAGTCATTGCAAGCGCAGGGTCTTTAAGAAAGGATGTTTTAATCATCTTAAGACAAAGGTTATCAGCTGGGGTTAAAAGAATGAAATACTGAATGAGGTCCTAGGCTAAAACTAATTCTAGAGTAGGATAAGGATCTGGTGGAAGGTCATCAGGAAAAAGTCTTTGGGAAGCTTATCTTGAAAGTCTTCTAAAATAATGTCTACTTCCTGGGATTGTTCCTTAGGGACTTCCTCTATGGACAACTCTAGTGGACCCTCACTTTCATCTACTATGTTTGATCCTGGCCCAGGCACTCCTTCAATTTCTATAGTGGGTTCAGGATCCTTTTCTAGTAGTTCCTCAGTGATTTCAACCTTGGGTCCATCTTCATCATAGTCCTCAAAATCCTCTCTTTTGTATTCATCTACTAAACTAGGATTAGCTTCATACACTTCTACCTCAGGCTCTTCAATGGGTTATGGGATTTCTTCCTTGAAAACTAATGGGACAGGAGTAGTAGGCTGATCTAAAGGAAGTCGGCTAGGTTTGGACTTAGGCTCAAGGGAATTATCCTTATTGGACTTAGATTGATTGATCCTGAATTCCCTCTGATATAACTCGAATTTCCTTGTTAGGTGATAGGCTTCCTTTAGGTCCTTAATTTGACAATGATACAGCTCCCACTAGATATCCCTATGTAGGCCATCCTGAAATCTAGCCATGATCTTAGACTTAGGTTCGACTGTGTTACATTTCCTACTAAACTCGTTAAATTGGTCAATGTACTCAGACACAGTCATGTTCCCTTTTTTCAATTTGTACCATTGGTTTAAAAGTTTGTATTCATAAGATTCACCTAGGTACTCTTCTCTTAATTTACTTCTCATGGCTTTCCAGGTATGTATTCCATTTCCCCATCGATAACATTCATCCTCAGTATATTTCCAATGTTGCTTGGCATATCTGATTAACCCATGTGCAGCCAAACTAATCTTATCTAACTCTGACATCCCAGTATACTCAAAGTGCCGATCCATCATATCCTCCCATTCAGTATACACCTTAGGATCTGGTCTTCCATCAAACAGGGGTACATAAGGTTGGGTGCTCCTAATGGGTTGTTCATCTTGGTTCAGGTAATCATAATTGGGTCTCCTATGGTTAGGTTCTAAGGATGGATCATGGTATGGGGTTCTCCTAGGGTTGGGCTCCCTATATGGGTCAGATTATTAGGTTCTCTTAGGATTGGACTCCCTATAGGGGTCAGAGTATTGGGTTCTCCTGGGTTCAGTATAATAATAAGGGTCATGGTAAGGGGTTCTTCTAGGTTCAGTATCATAATAAGGGTCATTGTAAGGGGTTCTTCTAGGTTCAGTATCATATAATTTTGCTAAAGGTGGCTCAGGTTTGGATATAGTCTAGGTCCTATATGTTTTCTCTAGGGTTCCTAGTCGAGCATCTAGTTGATCAAGTCTAAGATTGATGGATTGGACTAACCTCTCTCCAAGGGCATCAATTTTAGCATCAAGATGATCCATGGATTCAGCCATTTATGAAGGAGGTGTTTGATATGAAACCCCTGATCTAGTGCTCATGCAAGACTCAATCAAACCGACTATAGCTGACTAGACCTAGAGTCCAAACTAGATGCTCAATCAGGGTGGCAAACTAGCCTATAGTAACCCTGTACTCAACAAGGCAGGTGTAAGGGGAGTGTTAGGTCCCTGATTGCCAACCTAGACACCAATCAGAGATTGGCCAGATAGGCGGACCAGCACATAAGCCCTTCAGGATTGAATCCCTGAACCACCTTTGACACTAAGCACAAGGCGCACACAGGTTAACTCGACACAGTGATCTAACACTAGCCCGGACCCGACCAGTTGGTGTCCCTAGCCCACTAGGGCAAATTAAGTCTAGTTAATTTTAGGTTAAGGCTTGGGACCGAATGCAAGGGATGTGGTTTTGGGCTAAGGAGAGGTTATCAACTCCTCCCCTTATCTGATATAGCAAGAGTGCCCTTAAAGTTAGATTATGTAATGATGGCAGGCAGATAAGGATGCAAATTAGGGTTTAGATATTTTTTTGGTATTTTTGAAGAATATGTAATTTTTTTTTTATATTTTGATATTTTCTTAAATAGAAGAAAACTTGCAAATTATGGTCTAATATGCAGGAAACATACTAAAAATAAAACATATGCAAAGAGATGCTAAAGAAAATCCTAAAACTTCCAAACTTGTCTTGCTGAAAAAATAGAGCTAAAAATTTGTAGGCTGTATTTCGGATTGCAGAGACTACACAGACCGAAATAAAATCTGAAAAAATTTTGTAAGATACAATTAATTATGATGAATCTAGCAAAATAAATTTCAGAATTTTTGAAGTTCTGAGCAGGGAGAAATATATAAAAGAATAGAAAATATATGAACTGAAAAATGATGAAAACAAGCACTAATCTAAGCTCCAATACCAAATGATGCGAAACTAATATGCATGCAATTATTTTTGTGTGTTTTACATGTGGAGTTAAGTGATTAAATCCTGAAAGTTAGATCAAAATAAGTTGTAGGGAATTCTATATGAAATTTAGAAGCTAAGCATGCAGATTAGGACCTAAGAAAGCAATAAAGATGGATCACCGGTGCTGAGAAGCCTCGGTTAGGGCATGTTCTCCTACAATAAAATTAATGGTGGCAGAGGG
The DNA here is from genome assembly GCA_021397845.1 of Areca catechu. Lineage (NCBI taxonomy): Eukaryota > Viridiplantae > Streptophyta > Magnoliopsida > Arecales > Arecaceae > Areca > Areca catechu. Next base: position 80,761,782 of record CM038044.1, on the reverse strand, counting down.
GGTGTACCTGACAATTTTTGAAGCACTCGATGAAGATCGTAGTGAAGGGATCTCTCATTCCTCGATGGATGGGGCCTAGAAAATCGAGCCAAAGACCCACGGATACCCGGCTTTCTGCTCGGTGGTCTGATTGAGGCTTGGCTGGAGTTGTTGGATTCGTAGGAACTCGGGGACCTGCAAACGACCTGTCAGGGGTTAGAAAACTCACAAAGGAACAAGAAAACAAGATAAAATAGCAAGGGGAAGAAAGTTTTGGAGAAGGCCTCTAGGGTTCTGGGAGGCTGGCTGGCAACAGGAAGATAGTAGCAACACCGGGAAGAAGAAACTCTCAAAAACCCCTTTATGCACACAGCAAGGTAACACACAGCAATTGAAGAGAACTCAAGTTTTAATTCATATATCAGAATTAATAATCAATCCCTCAAACAAAAGACTAGGGTCCTTTAAATAGATCCTTAGTCTTGGGCTCCAAGTAAGGGTACATTAGACATTACATAAGAATCATTTTCCCTCTCAAACCCTAGCTAGGAAAGTATAAAAACCTAGGTAGAAAAAATCCCTAAAATTCTCTCCTCCTCTCTTGATATGGTCAACACTCCAAGGATGCCTAGGGGGGCATGTTGGGCTTCTAGGAACAGCAAGGGGCCGGCCCAAAGGGGCTCGGGTGCATGGGCTTGGGCCTCTAGAAGCTGGGGTGGCCTGGTAGCCAGGTAGCAAGAATATTCCCTAGTATCTTGCTTCTTAAGGGCTTGAGCTTGGTGCCTAGGCTTGATTTCTTTGGGCTAGGATGAAGATGGACCTCTGAAATCATGGATGCCCTATTCTATGAATATAATTTGGCATCTGGAAGGGAATCTGGGCATCTGGAGGGCATCTGCAAGGAAATAGGGTTTATGATTTCTCCTCATGAGGTCTTCAAATCTTCAAGCTGGGTTGGACTTGGGCTTCACTTCCACATCTTCAAACTGATTGGACTTGGTCTTCACTTGTATGATGTGGTCTTGAGTATTCAGTGTACTTGGACAGGAGTCAAAAAAATAAAATTAGCTCAACATGAGCTGACTAGCACTGGACTGAACTAGCTCAACATGAGCTGACTAATACTGAACTGAAATAATAACTCAAAAGACTCAAATAACAACTAAAATGGACTAAGATGGGCTAAGACTTTATTACAGATGGACTTATAAATTATTGATCAACCCATAGAGGGTTAAAAAGCCTCTGTCTTATTCTGGTGCCTCTGGTGTTCGCACCAGGAAGTTATATACCTCCATTCTCTTGGTAGATCTATATGATCCTTACTTACCATTTCTTCTCCTTCTTCAATTGGTCTTTCTTGTATGTTCATGTCTTCCATCTATTTTTGAATTGTACTTGCATCATTATCTATACACTCTTCTTTCTTAGAAGGTGAAGGTTTAGTTTCATCAAAAATAACATGCATTGACTTTTCAACAGTAAGAGTCCTCTTATTAAATACTCTGTATGCTTTTCTATCTAATGAAAAACAAAGGAAAATTACTTCATCCGATTTATCATCAAATTTTCCTAGATTATCTTTACCATTATTAAGCACAAAGCATTTACATCCAAACACATGAAAATAATTGATATTGGATTTCTTTTCATTCCCCAACTCATAGGGAATTTTTTTCAAAATAGGATGGATCAAATCGTGGTTTAAAATATAACAAGCAGTATTCACGGCTTCTGTCCAAAAGTACCTTGGAAGATTACCTTTATATAACATTGTTCAGGCCATTTCTTCCAAAGTCCTATTTTTTCTATCTATAACACCATTTTGTTGTGGTGTCCTAGGAGTGGAGAAGTTATGATCAATACCATTTTCAGTACAATAATCATCAAAAAATTGATTTTCAAATTCAGTGCCATGATCAATCCTAATTGAAATTATTGAAAGATTTTTCTAATTTGAAACTTTTTTGTAAAATTTTCTAAATACTTTGAAGGTTTCATCTTTGTGAGCAATAAACAAAATCCATGTAAATCTAGAAAAATCATCTACAATCACAAGGGCATATTTCATACCTCCTAAGCTTGTAGTCCTAGTTGGTCCAAATAAGTCCATGTGAAGTAATTCTAGAAGTCTAGTAGTTGAAATCATATTTTTGGATTTAAATCTCCCCTTAGTTTATTTACCCATTTGGCATGCATCACAAACATGATTAAAATCAACTTTAAACTTAGGCATGCCTCTCACTAAATTTTTGAAAATTAACTTGGCAATAGTATGCATGCTAGCTTGACCAATCGTTTATGCCATAATAAATAAGACTCCTTGGTCTTAGCATTCATTGTAACTAAACTGAAACTACTTGACATGGCAAGATCATTTAAATCTACTACATAAAAATTTCCAAGTCTATGTCCAATGAATTTATTGCTAAAATTATGAGAGTTTGTTACTATACACATAGATTATTCAAAGACAACCTTGAAGCCTTTATCACAAAGTTGACTAATACTCAATAAATTGTTCTTCAATTTATCTACTAGCAATACATTTTCAATAAAAGTACAGGAGGTTATTTTGATCTTACCAATTCCGATTATTCTCTCCTTGCCATTGTCTCCAAAAGTAACCATACCTCCTTCTTTCATTTCTAGGGTGATGAACTGATCCTTGTCACCCGTCATATGCCTTGAATAGCCACTATTAAGATACCATCTTTTCTTCAATTTTTGGGCTACAAGACATTCCTGCAAGACAATCAAGGAGTTCTTTTAGGTACCCAAGCTAACTTGGATCCTTGCAGGTTAGCTGAGGTTATTCCTTTGGGAACCCAAATCTTTCTTAATTTATTATGGACATTTCTAACAGTATTACATTTAAAAGCTTTATGTCCTAGCTCTTTGCAAGCAAAATAATTCTGAAATGATTTATGCTTTGAAATTCTAGATGCATGAGATGTAGAAATAGCAGATTTTGTATTTGGGTTTTTAGGAACATACAAGGTAGCTTTCGAAATGGAAGTAGAACCTTTTATCATAAAAGCCTTTTGAGATGTAAACTTTGGAACAAAATCTTTTTGTTTCACAAAAGTAGTTGCTGAAATATAATTTGAATTTAAAGAGTTAAAACCAATTCCAGCTTTGTTACCAGAAATTCTTTGTTCTTTAAGAATCAGCTCAAGCTTGTTAGAAGATAGAGTTAGTTTTTCAACAAGTGGCTTAAGTTTTTCAACCTCCTTTTTCAACTCAAGATTTTCATTCAATAAAACTTTGTTTTGTCATGATAATCATCATTTCCAGTTTTCAATACTTTACAGTTTTCAGAAAAGATATGAAGTTCTTTTTGCAACAAGATATTTTTTTTTGAAATCTCCTCTTTTTCTTTGAGTAAATAATCATTAATTTTATTTAGAGATCTAATCTTTACTCCAACATTCTTAAATTCAGATAAAAAATCATGGAATGCAGAATTTAACTCATCAAATATAAATTCAATTTGAGCATTGAGGGATGTTACCTCATCCTCGAGATCCATTAGACATAAGTTAGCTATTTTTGTGGTCTCTTCCTCTTCAGTTGAGGTGGATTCTTCACTATCGCTCCATGTGGCAACCATCCTTTCCTTTTCTTCTTTTTGAAAAATTTCTTTAACAGTGGACAATCTGGACGTATGTGCTTCGGTTTCTTACATTCATAGCAGGTGGGACTTATTCCTTTTCTTTATCTTTGTCCTTGTCCTTTTGTTTGGAATGTTCTTCTCATTTATGAAATTTTCTATTGAATCTTTCTTTCTTCTTTCTCATAAACTTTTTGAATCTCCTCATGACCATTACAATATCTTCATCTTCTAAATCATCATCGAAGGAGGTAGAGTCATCTTCCGTTTCTTCATCATTCTTTGATTCCAATACAGCCTTGAATGCAATAGTTTTCTTCTTCTTCTAATCATCATCAGTTTTATGCTGCATGGCTAATTCATGTGTGATGAGAGAACCCATTAATTCATCCATGGATAGAGTGTTTAGATCTTTAGCTTCCTAGATGGCAGTAACTTTAGGGTCCCAGTTATCCAGAAGTGATCTCAATATCTTCTATACCAAATCAGCATTTGAGTAAACCCTTCCAAGACTTTTCAAACCATTAATAATATATGTAAATCTAGTGTACATGGTAGAGATATTTTCATTAGGTTCCATTTTAAACAATTCATAATTATATACTAGAAGATTAATTTTTGAAGTCTTCACTTGGAAAGTTCCTTCATGAGTCACCTCAAGTTTATCCCAAATTTTCTTTGCTGAAGAGCAAGTGGAAACTCGATTAAACTCATTTGAATCCAAAGCACAGTATAGCAAGTTCATGGCTTTGGCATTTAATTCTTCTAATTTCATGTCATGTTCATCCCATTCCTCTTCAGGCTTAGGGACATCCATGCCACTAATTTTGATCATGGGAACATGTGGCCCTTTAAGAATGACCTTCCATAATTGAAAATTAACAGCTTGTATATAGATTTCATTCTAGCCTTTCAATAAGAATAATTTATGCCTGTGAAGAGTGGAGGTCTATTAGTTGACTGGCCTTCGACCAAGGACGTACTCATGGGATGAGCCATCAATCTTTACTCTAATGTAATCAGAGACACTACTCTGATACTAGTTGTTGCCCAGCTACCTAAGAGGGAGGTGAATTGAGAATCTAAAAAGTTTTAGCAAATAATGTGCAATTGAAAATCCCTTTTAGAGTGTTGAGTGCAGTGACAAAGTAATTAATTATAGAAGCTAAATAAGATCAGAGAATCATAACAAAACATACCAAATTATAGCTGTTTGGAGCAACCCAGCTCCTACGTCCACTATCCAAGATACTACTTGGGATTTTCACTATATTCACACCCGAATACAGTAGGATTGTTTTACAGGATCACAATCCAAAATCTCTACACTTTGGTTTTAACGGGATCATCAAAAAAAACCCAACACCCTTTGGTTTTAAACAGGATCACCAAAGAAACCCAACTTGGTTTTCACAGGATCACCAAGAACCTAACTTGGTTTTACTAGGATCACCAAGAACCCAACACTTGGTATTAATCAAAGGCTCACCAAGAACCTACTTGGTTTTTCAAATAGGCTCACCAATAACCCAAACAATTCAAGAATGAATTGAAATAAATGCAACAATAATGACAAACTCTTGTTGTCGGATAGTTACCAATGCAGCTTGAGAGAAGTCTACTTGAATGTGCTTGAAAGTGCTTTAATTGCTTCAGTGGCTTCTTTCCAAATTGCTTCAAGCTTCATATCAGAGTTGGTGAAGACTTGAAGACTGACTTGAATGCTCTTTGTGCTTTTTTACTTGTTAGTAGGTTGGATATTCAATAAACACTTTTTTCTTTGAAAATCTTTTCTAACTCTTGCCTCAAGGAAGTTCAAATCCCTCAAATATATGGTCTTCCATCACTCCAAGATAGTTTGTGATGCAGAACAAAGAACAAAGAAGTGTATGCGGAAGTAAATTTAGGATTAATTTCTTTTTTTTTTATTTTTATTTTTTTATTTTTATTTTTTTATTTATATTTTTTTTTATATTTCTAGAAATTGGCTTTGACTCAAAGTAGAAGTAACGGATCGCTAGGGGTTGAGAAATTCACAGACCTAGGGTTTTGCTCTGAACTTTCAACAGAACAGAAATAGAGAGGAGAGATGGTTTACTAACCAGACAGTGATCTTCTCAGGTTTTTGGTGGAAGAACTCTCTCGAGCAGATTGTGGGATCCTCGGAGTCGGCTATCTTCGTAATGGATCCTCCAATACTGGTCTTGTGGTTTGGTCGGCTTCTCCTGGACTCAAGATCTGGGAAAGAAGAGTAACAAGTGATGGATTTCAGATACTCAAGAAAAGATTTACCAGGTTGAAGAACTTGAAAGCTGAATTTGCTAAAATCAGGATTCTCCTGGAGGCCGATCTGACTTCCTCTTAGAATTGCTGTAGATATGAAGTATCTGGACTGGAGCTGGATGCTGGTGGCCAGCCTAGGGTTTGGGTTTTGGAGATCTCACACCTCCTCAAGGTTCCAGGGGAACCCGAATTTACTCCCTCACGGAGCTCAACAACTGGATGCAAGTGCGGAAGAGAGAAAACACAAAGTTTGCTCAAAAATAATTGGCTTCATTCATCTGATTGATTTAAACTTACAAGAGGGGTTTAATTTATAAGGCTTTACAAGGGAGTAGGGTTTTACATCTTCCCATGTGGGACTAAAGGAGGGGATCTACAAATCAGGATAAATCATACACATATGGTCGGCCAAGGTACCAAAAAAATTTGATTTGGGTTATAAAAGGCAAGTAGATGGCGCCTCCTTGTTTGGATCTTCAAGAGAATTTTTTTTCCTTCCATGGATCAACTCTTTTGGACTCCTCCTTTTCTTCCTCCCTAAGTTAAGGTCCTTCCCATCTTTGTTTTGGATTTTTTTGGCAGGTAGTGGGCGCCTCCTTGAAGTTCTCTCCAAGAGAATTTCTTCCCATCTTTACTTTGGTTCTCTTGGGAAAGTCTTGGCCGCCCCCTTGATTTGTGGACTCTTGGTGGATTTCTCCTCATCTGGCGCATGAGAGAAGGAAGCTGCTATCTGTGGAGTCGGGGCCAAAGGCTGCTGGATGTAGATATGGCACCCCCTGGACTCAGGCATATGGCTGGGAGTGTGGCTGGGAGTGTGGTGTCCACTTGCTTGGTCTTGGGAGAAAATGTAACACCCCAGGTTGAAATCCTAGTCCACTACTGAGTCAACATGACTCAACAAAATAAAATGCAGGTAATGTAGACTCAAGCTAAATTGAGTTGATCTAGTCAACTCTTATTACAAACCAAAAACCCTAAATTTTTCGGGCAAGGTTAATCAGAGATCCAGATGGAGCTCTGAAGTCTTCTTCTGAGTCTGGTGCCCGCACCAATTCTCCCAGGGTGGGAGGAACTCGACCCTGTCAAGTATGGATCAAGTTGGCTCTGGTATCTCTCCAAGAGGTCTGGGTCCAGCTCTTGTAACTCTTCTCGGGAGATCCAAGAGTCATCAGAATCTGGCCTTCCTAGCCAGCGGACCAGGTATCTTTGGTATCCTTGATTATGAGTAGAGATAACCTGATCATCCAGGATCTTTTCAATCTGCTCTTTCCTCACAGGCCAATTTGTTGGTGGACACACAGGGTCAGGTTCACTCTCAAGAGCAGGATTAGGTTCAAAAGCCTCATTGGGAATCACAGCTGGCTCCCTATACTCTACTAGGTCTGTAATGTTGAAAGTGGAGCTAATGCCTAGTTCTGGAGGCAACTCGAGCACATAGGCATTGGATCCTCCTCTCTTTACCACTCTAAATTGTCCAGCTCCCCTAGCATGTAACTTTCTAACGGTTCTAGGAGGAAACTGTTCAGGCCTTAACCTAATCATTTCATAGTCTCCTTCGTCAAAAGTTTTGACTCGCCTTTGAGAATCAGCCAATTTCTTATAAGTTTCATTACTTAAATTTATTTTGGCTTGAATTTCTTTATGCAAGTCTTTTATATGCTGTGCAAAAACTTCGGCAGACTCGGAGACCCATGTGTGGACTGGTAAAGGAGCTAGGTCAAGAGGTGTGTGGGGTTTGTAACCATGCACAATTTCAAATGGACTCTTATCCGTAGACCTATTGACCGAGTCATTATATGCAAATTCAGCTCTAGGTAAGTACAAATCCCAGTTCCTAATGTTTTCACCAACAAGACACCTTAGCAGATTGCCTAAACTACGGTTCACTACTTCGGTTTGGCCGTCAGTCTGGGGATGATAGGTAGTTGAAAACTTAAGTTTCATCCCTAACTTATGCCAAAGGGTTTTCCAGAAATAGCTGGTGAACCGAACATCCCTATCTGAAACAATGGTCTTGGGTAGGCCATGGAGTCGAACTATCTTATTAAAGAACATGGTGGCTACCTTAGACGCATCAAATGTTTGGGAACAAGGCAAGAAATGGGCTATCTTGGAAAATCGGTCTACTACAACACAGATAGAGTCATGCCTCCTCTGGGTCTTAGGCAAACCTAACACAAAGTCCATGCTCACATCTTGCCAAGGACGATCTGGGACAGGGAGTGGGGTATAAAGGCCGGTGTTCTGTTTTCGTTGTTTGGCAACAGCGCAGGTCCGACACCTAGCCACAATGTGTGCTACATCTCTTTTTAAGCTAGGCTAGAAAAAATGGTCTTCAATAGCCAGGGTGGTCTTATCTTTTCCGAAATGGCCAGCTAAACCTCCAACATGAGTTTTCTAAATCAAGAATTCCCTAAGAGAGGTTCCAGGGATGCAAAGCCTATTCTTAAAGAACAGAAAGCCATCTAAAAGGGAATAATCCTTATGTTCACTAGATGGTCCTTGAGTTAGATCCTGGTATACAGTCTTGAAATCCGGACACGACTCATATTCTTCTTTGATTTGCTCAAACCCTATGACTTCAGCCCTAACAGAATTCAACAACAAAGATCGACGACTAAGGGCATCAGCTACCTTATTTTCAGACCTAGCCTTATGCTTCAAAACAAAAGTATAGGACTGGATATACTCTACCCACTTAGCATGCCTAGGGTTAAGCTTCTTCTGAGAATTCAAGAATCTAAGAGCCTCATGGTCCGAAAACAGCATAAATTCTTGCGGTAGTAAATAATGTCTCCAGTAACGCAAAGCTTGCACTACCGCGTAAAATTCTTTATCATAGGTAGAATACCTAAGCTTAGCATCATTAAGTTTTTCACTAAAGAATGCTACAGGATGGTTCTCTTGGCTTAGGACTCCACCTATACCTACTCCTGAAGCATCACAGGCAACCTCAAATACCTTTGAAAAGTCCGGTAGTCTCAAAATGGGTGCCTGGGTCATCCTATCCTTAAGATCTAGGAAGGCTTTATGGGCAGCTTTGGTCCACTGAAATTCTCCCTTCCTGATGCAGTCTGTGATAGGAGAAACTACGGTACTAAACCCCTTGATGAATCGCCTATAGAAGGTAGCCAAGCCATGGAAACTTCTGACTTCATGCACACTGGTCGGCTCTGGCCATTCTACTATGGACCTAATCTTTTCAGGGTCGGCAGACACGCCGTCAGGGGTTACAACAAATCCAAGGAAGATAATTCTACTGGTCATAAATTCACACTTTTTGATATTACCGTAGAGACTATCACTCCTCAAAACTTGACAGACTTGTCTAAGGTGGCCTAGGTGATCTGCAGGGGTCTTACTATAGATCAGGATGTCATCAAAATAGACCACTACAAACTTCCCTATGAAAGCTCTAAGTACCTAGGTCATAATCCTCATGAAAGTACTAGGGGCATTGGACAACCCAAAAGGCATAATAACCCATTCATAGAGACCATCCTTAGTTTTGAAGGCTGTTTTCCACTCATCCCCTGGTCTAATCCTAACCTGATGATAGCCGCTCTTGAGATCAATTTTAGAAAAAACCATGGCACCGGCCATCGTATCAAGCATGTCATCTAGTCTAGGGATGGGGAACCTATACTTGATTGTGATTTTATTGATGGCACGACTGTCAACACACATCCTCCACGTGCCATCCTTCTTCGGGGTTAGAAGTGCAGGGACTGCACAAGGGCTAAGACTCTCTCTAATGAACCCCTTCCTCAACAATTCGCCAACCTGCTTTTGCAGTTCTTTATGCTCCGATGGATTCATCCTATAATGGGGCAAGTTGGGTAAAGTAGCTCCTGGGACTAAATCTATGGAATGCTGAATATCCCTAAGAGGTAGAAGGTGGTCTGGCAGATCCTCGGGAAAAACATCCTCAAATTCTTCTAATAAAGGCTTAACTTCCTGAGGAGGCTCTAAGGGTGTAGGAGTCCTAAGTTCCTTAGCAGTCAACATCCAAATGGGTGAACCACTATGAATCTCTTGTTCTAGATCCTTGGCACTAATTAGGTTCACTCCAGTCTTCATTTCTCTGACCTTACTAGTTCCTTTAGCTACCTTGTCCTTAGGAGGGACTGAATGGATTGTGATTTTCTTCCCATTGAAACTAAAGACACAGGTGTTGGATTTTCCTAAGAGGGTGGCATCATGATCATACAACCAAGGTCTTCCAAGAATTATACTGCTCACCCCCATGGGCAAGACATCACACCAAATCTTCTCTTGATAGGATTGCATTTGGATTTGGACCTGACATCTAGACTGGATGGGTATAGAGGTAGAGTCTACCCAAGAAACCTTATAGGGGTTGGGGTGGGGGACTGGGGTTAAGCCTAACATTTTGACAGTGCTAGTAGAAATGGCATTCACACAGCTCCCACTATCTATGATGATTTTACAAACCTTATCCCCTAGTTTAAGGAAAGTCTGTAGGATGTTAGTCCTACGCCAATCTTCCTGAACTTTAGTCTGGGACAGGATGCATCTCACAACCCCTAAGTGGTCAGATTCAGTGGATTCTTCCTCTCCTTCATACTCATCAACCAAATTCATTCCGGCCTTATAAACTTCTTCTTCAAACTCCTCATTAGGCTCGGAATTCTCTTCTCCTCCCTCTTCTATATATAGGGATCTACGAGGGCACTGGCTAGAAACATGACCTACCTTATGACACTTAAAACAAGCTATGGCTGTGCACTGAGTGGAGATATGACCGGGCTTCTGGCACTTAAAATAGACGATACTAGGGGTTCTCTGGGTGTCAGGTGCCTTACCTTTGTCCATGGGCCTAGGGGTGGGGATACCCTGATTAGGCTTGCTAGGGGTAGCCTGGCTAGGTCCATTTCTTGGGATTGGGGCACTAACCCTAGATGGCATGGGTCCTCTCTGAAACTTCTTAGTGTTCAGTGCAATCTGATAGGCTTGGTCTAGGTCAGTAACCTCTCTCAGAAACAACTCTCTCTTAATATCTTCCCTAAGTCCAGCCCTAAATCTGACAAAGTGACCTCATGGGCTTCACTCACATCACATCTCATCAGGTATTCATCAAAGGTGGTTATGTAGTCTGAAACAGATCGGTTCCCTTGTTTCAAAGTCTGCCATTAGTCTAACAGATTTTGCTGGTATGAAATGGGTAGGTACTTGTCTCTAAGTTTTTCTTTCATACCCTGCCAAGTGGTTATGGGCTCTACATTTCGTCTTCTAGTGGTCAGCTCAATGTTCCCCCAGTATAACCTAGCTTGACGTATTAATTTCATCTTGGCAAACTTGAATTTCCTCTCCTCAGACATGGCATACCACTCAAAGTACTGGTCCATCTTACCCTCCCAATCAGAATACACCTTAGGATTTAGGCTACCATCAAAAGTGGGTGCATCTAACTTGATGTTTCGAATGAACCTATCATCTCTATCCTCAGGTTCTGGGTCAGGCCTCCTATGATTAGGTTCAGGATCTCGGTATAAAGGTCTTCTAGGCTCTTGGTGTGGGTGAGGTTGAGGTACATTAAAATCTGGGTCAGGAGTCCAGTTCCGATGCCTAGGTTCCTCTAGCACTTGGACTCGATCCCTAAGCTGGGCAAAATCCTCATGGACTTGTTCTTTAAATTGGGCAACAGTGGTAGTCACATCCTGACTCAGTTTGTTCATACTCTCAGTAAGAGCTCTAACCATGGCTTCTAAATCAGGTTGGGTTTGACCAGGTTGGTAGGGCACTCCATTCCGGGTAGACATGATGCAAGCAAACACACAAAATGAGACTCAACTGAACGACTACGGGCTAACTAGACCTAGAGCCCAAACTAGATGCCCAATCAGAGTGGCAAGCTAGCCTGTAGTAACTCAGGACTCTGCCAGGCAGGTGTAAGGGGAGTGTTAGGTCCCTGAATGCCAATCCTAGACACCAATCAGAGATTGGCCAGGTAGGCGGACCAGCACACAAGCCCTTCGGGATGGAATCCCTGAACCACCGTTCTAGACACTGAGTACAAAGAACACACAGAGTAACCAGACAAACTGACTCAACACTAGCCTTGACCCGACTTGTTGATGTCCCTAGCCCACTAGGGCAAATTAGGTCTAATCAATTTTAGATTAAAGGCTTAGGTTCGAATGAAGGGGTGGTGGTTTTGGGCTAAGGAGAGGTTATCAACTCCTCCCCTTATCTTAGATGCTCAAATGCCCTTAAGGTGAATTAAGAGATGAACACTCAAAAATAATTGGAATGCAGAATACAAAAACAGAGTTGCAGTAATTTAATTATCAGAAATCGCACTGAAACCAATAAATCATGAGAAAATTATGCAAATTAGTTTCAATTATACTAGTTTCAGAAAAATAAAAATCACTGAATTTGGAGTTACCTGAAATAAGAAATAATTCCTGCAACAGGATAATTACGGGCTAAAAATAGAGCACTTCCCCGTTTACAATTTCTGCTACGAAGTTGTAACCCAACGGATCCCCTACACGCCCTAGGAACACCCCATGGAATGGGAAGAGGAGGTTTGCACCTCGCTTCATTCCTAGGACCGGACGTCCTGGGGAGTCTACTACGAGCAAACAAAGTAAAAAGAGAGGGACTCAAACAAGCAATCAAACAGAAACCCTAGACAGGGCTCTGATACCAAAAATGATGCAGAACAAAGAACAAAGAAGCGTATGCGGAAGTAAATTTAGGATTAATTTCTTTTTTTTTTTTATTTATATTTTTTTTATATTTCAGAAATTGGCTTTGACTCAAAGTAAAGCTAAACTAAGTTGAAGGAAACTAGGTAAGGATTGAAAGCACAGTTTAGAAGAAACTAAATTATCAGAGTAGTTCAGAAGTAACGGATCGCTGGGGGTTGAGAAACACCCAGACCTAGGGTTTCGCTCTGAACTTTCAACAGAACAGAAATAGAGAGGAGAGATGGTTTACTAACCAGACAGTGATCTTCTCAGGTTTTTGGTGGAAGAACTCTCTCGAGTAGATTATGGGATCCTCGGAGTCGGCTATCTTCGCAATGGATCCTCCAATACTGGTCTTGTGGTTTGGTCGGCTTCTCCTGGACTCAAGATTTGGGAAAGAAGAGGAACAAGTGATGAATTTCAGATATTCAAGAAAAGATTTACCAGGTTGAAGAACTTGAAAGCTGAATTTGCTGAAATCAGGATTCTCCTAGAGGCCGATCTGACTTCCTCTTAGAATTGCTGTAGATCTGAAGTATCTGGACTGGAGCTGGATGCTGGTGGCCGGCCTAGGGTTTGGGTTTTGGAGATCTCACACCTCCTCAAGGTTCCAGGGGAACCCGGATTTACTCCCTCATGGAGCTCAACACCTGGATGCAAGTGCAGAAGAGAGAAAACACAAAGTTTGCTAAAAAATAATTGGCTTCATTCATCTGATTGATTTAAACTTACAAGAGGGGTTTAATTTATAAGGCTTTACAAGGGAGTAGGGTTTTACATCTTTCCATGTAGGACTAAAGGAGGGGATCTACAAATCAGGATAAATCATACACATATGGTCGGCCAAGGTACCAAAAAAATTTGATTTGGGTTATAAAAGGCAGGTAGATGGCGCCTCCTTGTTTGGATCTTCAAGAGAATTTTTTTTCCTTCCATGGATCAACTCTTTTGGACTCCTCCTTTTCTTCCTCCCTAAGTTAAGGTCCTTCCCATCTTTGTTTTGGATTTTTTTGGCAGGTAGTGGGCGCCTCCTTGAAGTTCTCTCCAAGAGAATTTCTTCCCATCTTTACTTTGGTTCTCTTGGGAAAGTCTTGGCCGCCCCCTTGATTTGTGGACTCTTGGTGGATTTCTCCTCATCTGGCGCATGAGAGAAGGAAGCTGCTATCTGTGGAGTGGGGACCAAAGGCTGCTGGATGTAGATATGGCACCCCCTGGACTCAGGCGTATGGCTGGGAGTGTGGCTGGGAGTGTGGTGTCCACTTGCTTGGTCTTGGAAGAAAATGTAACACCCCAGGTTGAAACCCTAGTCCACAACTGAGTCAACATGACTCAACAAAATAAAATGCAGGTAATGTAGACTCAAGCTAAATTGAGTTGATCTAGTCAACTCTTATTACAAACCAAAAACCCTAAATTTTTCGGGCAAGGTTAATCAGAGATCCAGATGGAGCTCTGAAGTCTTCTTCTGAGTTTGGTGCCCACACCAGTTTGAGATGTTGTAGACCGTTGGGATGTGGCATATGACCGTTGGATCACTTTTTGGCATTCAAAAAGAAATTCTAGAACTAGCCATTATGTACCTAAAAATGATATTCGAGTTGGCTCGGATTCCTTCGAGTCGGCTCGGATCCATCGAGTCGATAAGTTGAGTCGCCATTTCTTCAGTGCAGTCAGCTCTTTATCTTAGGGTGTAAAAACTTCACTCTGGACGAGTCGCCTCTTGATAGCTCAGGTCGGCTCGAACTTCTGTCGTTGAACTCATTGAACTTGAGGGGTCAGGTCACTTGAAATTGGGTCGGCACTTCTTTTCAGAATCAAAAATCTTTACTCTGGAAGAGTCGGCTCGTTGCAGATTGGGTCGGCTCACTTTCTTAGGTCTTCAAAATTTATTCTGCTAGAGTTGGCTCTTTCTGGTTGGGGTCGACTCGCCTAGCTAATCTCAGAAAATAATAGAAATGGACCCTGGATGAGTCAGCTCGGTTCTCCTTGAGTCAGCTCGGATTGCTGCGTACCAGAATCCTTGATGCGTTCCATGAGGTGGAGTCGGCTCTTCATCATGCTGGGTCGGCTCGAGTGACTTCTTCAAGATTTTTACAATTAAACTTCAAGAGAACTCTCACCAACACTTTTAAACTTTTCATGCAAACCAACTCAAAATAAATTTAAGGCACAACACACATAGAAGTAACCATTTTACATAATTTTTCTTAACTTTTTCATTGGGTTCTTCTTTACAAAATAAGATTACAACACAACTCAAAACAAGAAGTACAAATGTAGGAGTTGAAGTTTGAACAAATAAATCGTCCTACAAAAACTTGTAAACCACTTGAAGAGTTGTTAGTAAGATAAATGTATGCACCAAATTTGGTTATCATCAAAATCACTTATGGGGTCAACACAGTTGTACTATCATTTTGCCACATTTTGTGTGTGGCAATTTCCTCCTCTGATGCATCTTCTCCGATCGGCTCAGGGTCCCGAGAATCCAGAATATAAGAAAGTTTTTCCTGAGTAAGAACTATTCTCAGGTTTTTCAACCAGTCCACATAATTCGGATTGGTTAACTTGTTGTCATCTAAAATGCCCTTAAGTGATAAATTTGAAGCCATTACAAAAATCCTTCATTTAATTAAGAACAATATCAGCAGACCACTCAAGATGACATTCATAACTAGATAAGGACTTTATATCTAATTATGTCTCCTACTATTTTATTCAAATACCATAACCCTCAATTTATGTTAAGCAAGAAACCTTACTGGTTTCTTTAGTGGGGCTGAGATCCCAATTTCTCATGAGTGCCTTGTGTTACACAACAAACACTCATGAGTTCAAAGGTAGGACTTCCTTTCCAGTTGTAACCCATGCAATTCTCAACAAATAAACTGCCTCTAAGACACTTATAGTTTTGTGTTATACAACAAACTATAATGTCTTAGTTTAGTCAGACCCTTCATTTCTATATAGCCATAATGAAATAATGTTACCCTTGTGTTACACAACAAAGCAACAATTTTCAACCATGCCATAAAGCACTAAGTGCACCAAGACAAATTTTATATCAAACCCTAGAGTAGGCCTTGTGTTACACAACAAACCTACTATAGTTTTGATATTAATTTCGCTTAGCATGAAGGAAGGCCAATTATAGTATACTCAATCAATTAGCATTCCTAAGTTAAGGTTTAGATATGACCATATTGGCCAGGTAAGTGGAAGGGGTGAGGGGGTCCCCTCGTTGCTTTCCTTAGACACCAATTGATTTGGCTAGGTCAGACAACGAAACCAATTAAAAATCTCATTCTCTTTACCTTCCTAGAACCACTTACCTAGACACAAACTGGCTGATCAAACCCTAATTAGTTTTGCATTATGATTGAGTTTATACTATGACTAAATATGTTTTTTATGAGGGATTTGATGGTTTTTATACACATCTTAAATAATCATGTTATTATTGTTCATAACAACAAGTATAAACACAAGCATATCAATCCAACATATGCAAAAATCCATTAAGCATATTTATCTTAATATGCAAATCATAGCATGATTTTACAATTCTCCATTCATCTCACTAATTCATGGGATATGGCCACAGCGGCACCGCTACTTGCCATAGGAGACCTCATTGAATGGGAAGAGAGGGCCTTTAAACCCTACTTAACCCCTAGGACCGGACGGCCATGGTGACTAACGCAATCCAAAGCAGTTACTAGGATAAGACATGTTATTAAGATGAACTTGATTAGCAATATGCATAATAACATATTGAAATTATAGCATGCTCTTTTCATGATAATATATACTATCATACATAGATTAGGGTTTAAAAATAATAGCCCCTAATCCAATGGCAAACATCATACTATGATTATTTTTCATAACCATACAGCATTCCATTGAACCCTAAGAAATGGCATGCATCAAAAACTATGATCAAACTAGCTATATAATAAGCATTTGATCATACAAATGATAATTAATTGAATGAACTAAGGGTGGCTCTGATACCACTGATGGGTTTCTTAAGGGTCATCAGGCATGTATGATGCATTGAATTTCAAAAAATTTTACAAAGAAAACCCTTATTGGCTAGAAAACCTAATCCCTGTTGGGTTTCTAAAAGAGCCTAGGTCATCATGCTACTTGCGGAAGTCAATTTTAAAACAAAAATTCAAGCATGAAAACCCTAACCGGCTAGAAGAAACCCTAACTCCTGGATCCCCTTAGACATTACCAACTAATGAATCATAAATAAAGTACAAGAAACATACCTAAAATGCTGTATACCAATTATTTCAACAAGGCTCATAAGTGCAAGCCCTGCAACGGTGATCCACACAAGAATTGAACCAAGGAATAATTCCTTCTTCAGTTGCTTACTTGACTAGGACTCTTCTTAACAGCCTTCTGGACTTTGACCTTTATAGGACACTCTATCCTCCTGTAGGGTACTCCGAATGCCTTCCAAAATCATTCTTGGATTTGGTATAGCCCTCCTCTAGAACACTCTAGGCTTATGTCTTAAATTCTAAGACTTGTCTTAGTAAGAACAACCTTGTCTTAAAGAGACAAGGTTTGTCTTAAAGGAGGGAGGAAGAATAAAACTCTCAGAATAACTTTATGGTGGAATGTATATCTGAAACTCATATCACAACCCGTATTTATAGTTTTAAGAGGGGCGTGTGATATGTCCCCCCATCATCTTATCTGTTGACTCTGGTCTTGATTTTGATGATTGATAAAATGTTTAAGTATATATGAGTACTAATTATGTTTTAAGTGTATTTCTCAGATCTTAGTACTCATCCATGTTGAATGAAGAAATGCTTGTATTTCAATTGTAAATGTCCTTAAATTAATGAAAAATCAAGTATATGGACTTTGGAATTAATATGGAAGAACTTGAAGAGGTTAAAGTTTCAATTTGAAGATGTTTCAGTAATGGAACAGGCAAGTGTCGACACCTGGAAATGAAGTGTCGACACCTGAGGATCAAGTGTTGACACTTGAAGAGTGAAGTGTCGACTCAAGGCCTGAGACAAATAGAAAACTTCAGAAAGCACTTTCAGTCAAGTGTCGACACCTGGAGCTGAAGTGTCGACACTTGGAAGTGAAGTGTCGATACCTGGAGAATGAAGTGTCGACACTTGAAACTGAAGTGTCGACACCTGAAGGTGAAGTGTCGACACTTGAACAATAATGGCTAGTTTTCTGGGCTACAGAACTTCTCCAACTTGCTTCCAAACGGTCATATTTTCCTCCTTAATGGCTATAAATGGTCATTTAAGTGTTGGGAGCCTATATAAACATCAAAAATCAATTGAAGAAGTAATCCTTTGGTGAATTTTTTTAATATTCTTCAAGGATTCAAGAGTTGAGTGATTCAAAGCCTTCAAGCTTCCAAGTTTCAAAGAGAGCATTCAAAGTCTACATCTACAAGTATCAATCAAAGGCTTCATCAACTTGAAGACAAGATCTTCATCAACAATCAAGGGCTTTAAAGAGATATTTGCTTTATTTTAGAAAGCTTTTATTGTATTCATTTATACTTGCTCTTACATTGTTTTACTTAAGGTTTTTGGTGAGCCTTGGAAAACCAAAGAGGTTTTTGGTAAGCCTTTGAAAACCAAAGTGGTTGTTGGTGAGCCTTGAAACCAACTAGGATTTTACTTGTGAGCTCGAAGCCAAAACAAGTTGTTTAGGTTTTTGGTTATCCCGTAAAATCAAGGGTGGTTGTTGGTGAGCCTTGAAACCAACTAGGGTTTGACTTGTGAGCCCGAAGACAAAACAAGTTGTAAAGGTTGTTGGTGAGCCTAAGTTATAAAACCAAACTTAGTGGAATTCTCAAGGAATTCTTGCGGAGTGGATGTAGGTGCTTGGTTGGCATCAAACCACTATAAATCTTTGTGTTTGTGTGATTGCTCTCTTCCTCTCTTGCTCTTTGATTATTGCTACTGTTTTAAATCTCTTGCATTGAATTTATCATTTTTTACTAGCACCACTAGTCCCTCTCATTATTGTTTTAAATTTTTTATAAAACCCAATTCACCCCCCCTCTTGGGTTGCCTACCTAAGCCTACAATTGGTATCAGAGCTCGGTGCTCTGATTGAAAATCTAACGATTTTGAGTTAAAGATTATGGCAACCCTTGCAGGTATTAGTGTTAGACCACCATTTTTCAATGGTATAAATTACACATTTTGGAAAACTCGAATGCACATCCATATTCAATCTAATAGTTATCATCTTTAGAAAATTATTGTTAGTGGTCCTCATATTCCTTCCATGTTGGTTAATGGCATTTCCATTCCAAAGCTCGAAGAGGATTGGAATGAATATGACATTAAACAAACTGAAATCAATGCTAAAGCAATGAACTTGCTTTATTGTGCATTGGACTTGAATGAATTTAATAGAATCTCTACATGCACATCGGCGAAGGAAATATGGGACACACTTGAAGTTACTCATGAGGGTACTCTTCAAGTGAAGAATACTAAAACTAATTTGCTTGTACATTCTTTTGAAATTTTTGAAATGATGCATTATGAATCTATTTCTGATATGTATACTAGATTTATGACTATTATTAATGAATTGAATAGTCTTGGCAAAATCTATACTAATGCTGATTTGGTAAACAAAAATCTTAGATCCTTGCCAAAATCATGGGATCCAAAGGCGACGGCGATCCAAGAAGCTAAAGATGTAGAAAAATTACCTTTGAAGGAGCTTATTGGTTCACTCATGACCTATGAGTTGAACATATGGCAAAGGATAGTGGAAGCTGATGTAAATAAGAAGATAATAGCCCTCAAGGCCAAAAAGAAATTCAAGGCAATGATGGCAACTTGGTGCGATAGCGAAGATTCAAGTACGGTTGATGAAGTTGCCCATCTTTGCTTCATGGAGAATAAGGAAAAGGTATGTGCTAAAAATAATTATGATTTTACCTTTAAAGAATCACATGATGCATCTAATGATCTTGTGCATGAATATAGATTGCTAAAAATTGAGCACAAGAAATTAAATAGGCATGTAGATTCATTTTCTCTTGACAACACCAATGTTGTGAATAAAAATGGTGATTTAAATTCCAAGATTGATATTTTGAAAAATTAAAAGAATAATTTTTCTAAAGAAAAAGAGTTTTTAGAAAAAGAAAATGTTATTTTGAACAATTTATGTGATAAAAATATTTTGGTTGAGAAAAAGAAGAAAAAACTTTTGAAAAATTTCTCTATTCATGCTTTTTTCAATTTATCTTCTAAATGTGTTTTTAATGCTTATCCTTCTAGATTAAGAAAAGTTTGGATCCCAAAAGGAACCATAATTACTAATCATAAAGGATCCAAGAAAGTTTGGGTACCAAAAATATCCACTTAATTTGTTTTGCAGGAATGTCTTGCAATCCAATATGAAGAAAGGAAGTTCTTGAAAAGTGGTTGTACAAGATAATTTAAAGAAGTGGACAAGCTACATTTTGAACTAAATGGTAAAAGGAAGGACTTTGTATATTGGTAAATTCTAAACATCTCCTTCCATAATTAAAAATGTAGATTAATTTTTATTGCATCAATTATTGTTGGCTCCACCCAGTGATTTTGATGAATAACAAAACATTGAGTGCATATTGTATTCTAACGATGATTTCAAGTTGTGAGTTTTCAGGAAGAAAGCACCTCAAAATTCCAAAAACTTATGGTGTATGGCACGCAATGGCACGGAGCAATTTTCACATATCTGGACATCCACTTCATTGAAACAGGGCTTATAATTGTTTAACTATTATGTGTTAATATATTCATGAATTTTATTTTTGTTTTCGAGGCATTTACACTTGAATCTAGATGTTTTCAGTCTCAAGTGTCGACACTTCAGCATTTGGCATGGACAAAAATCCTTGGCACACCAACTGTCGACACCTATATTCAAGTGTCGATACCAAATGTCGACACTTAGGTTCCAAGTGTCGACTCAAGGCCTGAGATTTTTGAAAATATAGAACTTTGTTGTTTCAAGGATTTTTGTGTCAAGTGTCGACACCTGTGCATCAAGTGTCGACTCCAAGAAATCAAGTGTCGACCCCTGACAGCCAAGTGTCGACACCTGACAGCCAAGTGTCGACACTTGCAGCCTGACAGCTCTAACAGATCTATTTTTCTGGCTTGCAGAAATTGGTTTTCAAGCTCCAAACGGCTATTTCCAATGCTTCAACGGTCACAAACTATTTTTAGAAGGTTTTTGGTGTATTTAATCTCCACCAACCTCATTTTAAAAGAAGAGAAGTGAAGAAAAAGAAGAGAAAGCAAGAGAGACATTCAAGAGCATTCAAGTCCACTCAAAAGCCAAAAAGCCAATATTCTCTCCAAACTTCAAATCAAAAGCCTCTTCTAGCTTGATTTCACTGAAAAGCCTACTAGCTCAACCTTCTACATTCCAAAAAGAGGCAACTTGAAGAAGAGTGAAGTCAAAGCATTCTTTTGGGCTTCAAAGATTCCAAAGATTCCAATCTACTCTTGAAGAGAGTTTGTTGTAGTTTTTAAATTTCATATATGTTTTAATTGTGCTTTGACCTTGCTTTCAAGGGTGTCTTGAAAGAAGGTTATTGTGGTTTGTTGGTGAGCCAATGTGTTAAAACCAACTAGGGTTAACTTGTGAGCCCGAAGACAAAACAAGTATTTAGGTTTGTTGGTGAACCTAGGTGACAAAACCAACTTAGGTTTTGACTTGTGAGCCTTATGAAAAACAAGTCAACTGTAATCTGGTGTGGATTATAGTGGAATTCCCAAGGATGGCTTGGGGAGTGGATGTAGATGCTATGTTTGCACCGAACCTCTATAAACTTTGTGTTTGTGTGTGATTGCTCTTTTCCTCTCGTATTCTTTAATTAATTGCTATCATCTTGCATCTAATTTATCATTGCTCACAAGCACCACTAGACCTTCATTTTATTGTGTTAAATTTTTAAAAGACCCAATTCGCCCCCTCTCTTGGGCTCCATTTCTGTGCAACAAGTGGTATCAGAGCACCGGTACTCTCTTGTAGGTCCAAGGATCTTGAGTAAAAGATCATGGCAGCCCCAATAGGCATGGGTATTGTTGAAGGTCAAGCTTCAAACCGACCCCCACTTTTTAATGGCACAAATTACACATACTGGAAGACACGCATGCGCATATTTATACAAGCTCTTGATTATAATTTGTGGAGAATAATAGTAAAAGATCCTCATCAGCCTACAATGATGATTAATGGCATTCTCACTCCAAAAATGGAAGATGATTGGGATGAGAATGACATTAAGCAAATTGAGCTCAATGCTAAGGCAATGAACCTTTTATTTTGCTCTCTTGATCCTAGTGAGTTCAATAGAATATCAAACTGTCTCTCCGCAAAGAAGATTTGGGATACACTTGAGGTCACCCATGAGGGTACACACCAAGTGAAGACCACCAAGGTTAACATGCTAATTCACACATATGAGATGTTTAAAATGGAACCTACTGAGTCTATCAGTGAGATGTATACTAGGTTCACAAACATTGTGAATGGCATGAGAAGTTTAGGAAAAATAATTTCTAACGGTGAACTTGTGAATAAACTTCTCAGGTCTCTACCAGCTTCATGGGATGCAAAGGTCATTGTAATTGAAGAAGCAAAAGATGTCAACACTCTCCCGCTGGAACAACTGTTGGGTTCCTTGATGACTTATGAACTATCCCTCAAACAGAAGAACAGAGAGGTGGATAAAAAGAAAAAGACAATCGCATTCAAATCTATTACCAGAGAAGACTCGAGCGAAGACTCTGAAGAGGATGACGAAGAAGATGAAACGGCTATGTTAGCAAGGAAATTCAGAAGGTTTATGAGGAAGAAGAAGTTCAATTACAAAAAGAAACCTCTGAAAGGTGAGCTGAGTAAAAAAAAGATAAGGAAAAGAAGGAGGAGCAGCCCACATGTTTTGAGTGTAAGAAGCCCGGGCATTTCAAGGTAGACTGCCCCTTGTTAAAGAAGAGCAGAAGAAAGCTAAGAAAGAAAGCCATGATGGCAACCTGGAGTGAAAGTGAAGACTCTAGCTCTGAGGAAGAACAACAGGAAGTAGCAAATTTCTGTCTGATGGCCGATCAAGAAGAGGTATGTTCTGAAACCGAAAATGAATTATCTTTTGATGAGCTTCATGAAATTTTTGATGAACTAGTCATAGAATTTCAAAAATTAAAGTCAAAACATAAAGACTTAAAGAAGCAAAATCTGGAACTAGCTAAAACAAACAACAACCTTACAAATGAAAATGAATACCTTCTAATACAAAATAAAATTTTAAATGATAAGATTATGGCTCTTGAAAAAGAAAAGGATATATTTGAAAAGAAAAGTAACTTATTTTCAAATGAAAAATTGTCAAGACAAAGCAAAGAAATTTTAATGGAAAACAAAAGATATAAAGAGAAAATCGATAAACTAAAGCCTTTTGTTGAAAAATTTACTTACAGTTCTGAAAAGTTAAATTTACTGTTAAATAACCAAAGAGCAGTATTTGACAAAGCTGGATTAGGATTCAGAACTCATAAGAAACAGAAACTCTTTAAAAATTTCTTTGTGCCTGCATCTTCATCAATTACATGATATACTTGTGGTGTTAAAGCACATAAATCTTATATTAGCAACAAAAGAAAATTAAAAAACACTAAGAAAATTTGGGTTCCAAAAGGAACCAATGCCACTAACCAAAAAGGATCCAAGATGGCTTGGGTACCTAAAGTCTCCACTTGATCTTTATTGCAGGTATGCCTTGCAACCAACAAGAAAAGAATGTGGTACCTTGATAGCGGTTGCTCAAGGCATATGACAGGAGATGTGGAGCAATTCTCATCACTCACATATCAAAATGGTGGCAATGTGACTTTTGGTGATAATGGAAAGGGCAAAATTATCGGTATTGGTAAAATCCATATCACCCTTACCTCTTATATTGATAATGTTTTATATGTTGATGGATTAAAACATAACTTGCTTAGCATTAGTCAATTCCGTGACAAAAATTTTAAAGTTGTTTTTGAATCTTCTTTGTACATTGTTTCTAGTCTAGATGACAATGGCATTAAGTTCATCGGTCATAGGCATGGCAATATTTATATGGTTGATCTTGATGATCTCCCTATTCAGAAAGGTCAGTGTCTAGTGGCAATGGAAGCCAAGATCGATGAAACTAATTGGCTTTGGCATCGTAGACTAGGACATGCAAGCATGCATTTAATTTCAAAACTTAGCAAAAAGAATTTAGTAAAAGATTTGCCTAAACTCAATTTTGAAAAAGATAAGATTTGCAGTGCATGTCAACTTAGAAAATAAACAAAATCTTCTTTCAAACCTAAAGGAGTAATCTCTACATCTAGACCTTTGGAATTGCTTCATATGGACCTCTTTGGGCCTACTAGAACATCTAGTTTGGGAGGTAAGAAGTATGGTCTAGTCATTGCAGATGATTTCTCACGTTTTACTTGGGTCATGTTTTTAGCACATAAAGATGAAACGTTTTCTGAATTTATCAAATTTCACAAAAGAGTCTTAAATGAAAAAGGTGTTTCAGTAATTTCTTTAAGAAGTGATCATGGAACTGAATTTGAAAATGCCGATTTTAATAAATTCTGTATTGAAAATGGAATTCATCACAATTTTTCTGCACCTAGGACACCTCAACAAAATGGGGTAGTAGAAAGAAAAAATAGAACTCTTGAAGAAATGGCATGCACCATGCTTTGTGAAAATGATTTACCTAGATACTTTTGGGCGGAAGCCATAAATACTGCATGCTATATTTTAAATCGAGTTTTAATTCGACCGATTTTAAAGAAAACCCCTTATGAGCTTTGGAAGGGTAGAAAACCTTCAATCCGTTATTTTCATATTTTTGGATGCCGTTGTTTCATCTTAAACAATGGTAAAGATAATCTAAGTAAATTTGATGCCAAATCAGATGAGGGAGTCTTTCTAGGCTACTCCACATCTAGTAAGGCATACAGGGTCTTCAACAGAAGGACACTTGTTGTTGAAGAATCCATTCATGTAGTATTTGATGAAACTAACCAAAAATCTTCAAGAGAAGAAGATGTACTTTTTGATGAATCAGGTAACAAGAAAACTGAAGAAATAAACAACAATGGAGGACTTACCAAGGAATAGAATGATGATCAAAACACTGACGGAGATCAAGCACAAGGTGACGAAAATACATCAACTGTTGATCCATTACCAAAAGAATGGAGGTATGCTCATGGATACCCAAAAGAACTAATTATAGGTGATCCATCTAAAGGTGTAAGTACTCGATCATCTCTTAGAAATATTTGTGATTACTTAGCTTTTGTGTCTCAAATTGTTCCTAAAACTATTGAGGAAGCTGAATGTGATAGTAATTGGATAAATGCAATGCAAGATGAACTTAATCAATTTAAAAGGAACAATGTTTGGACACTAATAGATAGGCCTTCAAACACAACAATTATTGGCACAAAATGGGTTTTTCGAAATAAACTTGATGAAAATGGAATAGTAATTAAAAATAAAGCTAGACTAGTTGCCAAAGGATACAATCAGGAGGAAGGGATAGATTTTGATGAAACCTTTGCTCCTGTGGCTAGACTTGAGGCAATTAGGCTATTGTTGGCTTTTTCTTGTTTCATGAATTTTAAACTATCAGAGGATGTTAAAAGTTTTTTTTTAAATGGATTAATCGAAGAAGAAGTTTATGTTGAACAACCCCCTGGTTTTGAAATTTCTGAATTTCCAAATCATGTTTATAAACTTCATAAAGCTTTATATGGATTAAAACAAGCTCCAAGAGCTTGGTATGATCGTTTAAGCTCTTTTTTGCTGAAAAATGATTTTACTAGAGGTAATGTAGATAAAACATTATTTTTAAAGAAAAAGAATGATGATCTCTTAGTAGTGCAAATCTATGTTAATGATATAATATTTGGTGCTACTAATGAATCTTTTTGTCAAGATTTTGTAAGTCTAATGCAGGGTGAGTTAGAGATGAGCATAATGGGAGAACTGAATTTCTTCCTCGGACTCCAGATAAGGCAAACCAAAGAGGGGATCTTCATCAACCAAACAAAATACACAAGAGAAATACTCAAGACATTTGGGATGGAGAACACTAAGCCATTAGGTACCCCTATGAGCTCTACATGTAGACTTGACAAGGACGAATCAGGTAAGTCAATAGACCAAAAATTATATCGTGGCTTGATTGGTTCATTGTTATATCTTACTGCCAGTAGGCCAGATATCATGTTTAGTGTCTGTATGTGTGCTAGATATCAGTCCAATCCTAAAGAGTCTCATCTTTTGGCTGTTAAACGCATACTTAGATATCTATCTGGCTCAATTGAAATTGGTTTATGGTACTCTAGAGATTCTTCATTTGATTTAATTACTTATTCTGATGCTGTTTTTTCTGGGTGTAAACTTGATCGTAAAA
Organism: Areca catechu; assembly: GCA_021397845.1. Taxonomy (NCBI): domain Eukaryota; kingdom Viridiplantae; phylum Streptophyta; class Magnoliopsida; order Arecales; family Arecaceae; genus Areca; species Areca catechu. The sequence goes on along the minus strand of CM038044.1, from coordinate 80,735,693 downwards.
GTACTAGTGGAACCAGTCAGTTTCTTGGAGTAAATTTGATCTCCTAGAGTAGCAAGAAACAGAACTCAGTTGCTCTATCTACGGCGAAAGCCGAATATATAGCAGCTGGAAGCTGTTGTGCTCAAATCCTCTGGATCTAACAACAACTCGAAGATTTTGGCAATAAACTAACTAAGACACCCATAAGAGGTGACAATACTAGTGCAATCAACCTATCTAAAAATCCTGTGCAACATTCAAGATGTAAACACATTGAAATAAGACATCATTTCATAAGAGATCATGTACAAAACTCTAATGTAATTCTTGATTTTGTTTGTTCTAATGATCAGTTAGCTGATGTGTTTACAAAGCCTTTGAGTGAGGATAGGTTCTGTCTGATTAGAAGAGAGTTAGGTGTCATTGATCCATTCTCCTAGAACTCTCTTAGTATCATCTTCACCTAAATCCTAAAGTTCAAAACCTATTGTTTAAAAACCCCAAAAATTTGTCAAAATTTTTCCTTTTTTTTTTTTTTTTCCAGATTTTCTCGAATTTTTGGCCAATTGTCGACACTTGGAAAGTGTCAAGTGTCGACACCTGACCAAGTGTCGACACTTGACAAATCCGAAGTGTCGACACTTGCAAATCTAAACTGTTTTTATTCGGACCGAACGGTGATTTTTTGAAAATTTCTTCCCTCCTGATTTCTTGGAACAGTGGTCCCCCCTATCCAAATCCATCCTTTCACCCCTCAATCCTTCACAAATCAGGTATTTCTCCCTTTTCTAATTTCGTTTTATTTTTCTATGTTTTTAATTTTGTTGTTTTCGAACCAAACGATCGTGTTTTAGGTTTTCCGAATATTTTTCTTGAATCTAACCGGATTTTTGCGTGTTTTAATGAATTTCTAAAACTCCATTTGAGGGAATCATGTTTTAGATTTGTTTTTCTCGGATTTCCCTCATCTTTTGGGCGTTTTTCAATCCTTTTTCACAAAAATCACTGTTTCATCAATTTTGGACAAAATAAATTGGGTTTTCATCTAATTTAAACGTACTAAATCCATTTATTGATGACTTAGAAAGGTTTTTCATGATACATTTGTAACATTTTTGCCTATTTGCTAAAACCCTAAGTGATTAAAATCCAAATCCCATGGTTTTTTGATTTTTAGACCTTACAAAAAATTATTTTTCCAAAGATTCAAATATGCTCTACCAAACAAAAATTTTTCCTTCAAATTTTGCTTAAAAAATTTGTCATTTGATCAAAATTTATTGATTCTGGTTTTCGAAACCTATCTGAACTCTAATCTCAACCTATGGCCAGTCCTTTGGTCTAAACCCTTCTTCATTCTTCCTGGTCAGTTGGCTGTAATGGGTACTAGGAAGAGGCTTGCAGTTAGGGCGAGGCCTAGTCAGGGTACTGAGAGGAGGTCGAAGGCCAAATTTGATCCTGCACAGTCGAGCAGTTCAGCCACTCCGAGCTCCCCCTGCAGAGAGGATGGCAGGGAAGTCTGTAGCTTCAGGGAGGAGAGTTGATCTACAGTGTTTCGACAGGCACCACTTTGGCATTAGGGAGATACTCACAGATGCAGGACTAGTACCCTTCTGTACCATGCAGGAGAGATACTATCCTCACCTAGTGAGGGAGTTCTACGGTGCACTGGACTGTCGACGACTTTTATGGACGACATCCGTCAGGGGTATACAGATTTCTTTGACTGATGAGCTGCTGAGCCGAGTATGGGAGATACCCCGGAGAGGAGTCTGTGCATTTTCTATTGATGATAGAGAGGCAGCTTTCAGATGCATCCTTAAGCGAGAGGATGTTCGTGGTATCTCAGTGGTTACCGCGAACCAGTTATCTTTAGTGATGCGACTGCTGCACCATATTACTGCACGGATCCTTCTACCGAAGACTGGCAGATTTGATTTCATCACCGAGAGAGAGCTGATGATGATGACCAGTTTGATCGAGAGGAGACAGATTGATATACCCACCTTGATGCTATCACAGATGCATGATGCTGCCACTCAGCGCCGACACTGTTTGCCATACGGCATGGCACTGACCCGTCTTTTCAGAGCTTGTGGAGTATCATTGGAGGGGGAGATCCCCAAGGAGATACTGCACACGGATGTATATGATGAGAGGTCACTGCACCGGATGGGATTCAGGATGGTTGCAGGTCGATGGGTTCGGAGAGAGTCTGGCCAGGAGCCAGATGAGGAGGATGAGATTCGAGAGGCAGAGGCTGGACCATCTAAGCCAGCAGTTCTTCGTCTAGTAGATGTACCATCGATACAGGCAGAGCACCTGTCTCCTGATGCTTCAGCTCCTCCACCACCATCTACCGGATTATCTTTTGAGGAGCATGCCAGAGCACAGTTCTCACAGATCAGAGGTGAGGTGACTCAGCTGCGTAGTAAGGTCGAGCTTCTACGAGCACAGACTTTGTCGGAGCATGCTGAGATTCGCAGATCCTTGGAGGAGGGATTTACCCACATTGAGAGTCTGCTCAGATCATATATACCTCCTGCAGCACCTGCACTTGCTCGATCTAACGATGACGATGATGATGATGATGATAGTGATGATCACCAGAGCGACCATGCTGATTTTGCTGACGGCGGTGATCAGGATGTTGACCAAGCCACAGAGGTAGTGGGCACTGACAGCGACAGTGTAGGCGGAGCCGATGCTTATGAGGTGGTTAGTCGAGATCCTCCTAATACACCTGCTCCTTCTATTGCACTGGTTGACTTCGCACCGGATCCTATTACGCCAGCTGATCATCTTTCACCTCCTTCTACTAGATCTTCTAGGGTTGTACCCGCATTTGATCCTGCTGGCCGTACGAAGAGTCTTAGAGCTTTAGCACCTCCTAGGGCATTAGCCACCAGATCTAGGATCAGTGCTCCTTTCTGTCTTGATGTTCCATCTGATGAGGATTAGCCTCACAGATGTCTGTTTCAGATCTTATTTTGTATGTTTGATACTTAATTGACTCTATTGTTATACGTATGTTTCAGCTCTTTTGTATTGAAAATTTATCTCATATATATATGTGTTTTTGTTCAGTACTCTGTTATCTTGAAAATTTTGTGCTTCAGTTTATTATTCTTTGGCTCTGATACTCTTTATAATTGTATATTTTAACTCTGATACTCTTTGATATTAGCATAATTTCAGCTCTGATATTTGTTTCTCTACTCACTTTTTGCATCCATGCTCATTGTGAGGGGGAGGTTATTCCCTTTTCTTATGATTGACAAAAAGGGGGAGAATAAGTAATGATTTTGATTTTATGGAGAACAAGTATTGATTTGTAGAACAAGTATTGATTTTGATTTTATTGAGAAAAAGGTGTATTATATTGATTATATTGATTTCACCTTGCAAGAATCTTTGAAGTTTACCTTAATAAGAAGTATCTAATTAAGGGGGAGATTGTTTCCTCCTATCTATAATGTTGTTGCCTCTATTGTGACTAAAATTCATATTTATAAATTAAATGGTTAAAGTTTGAACTATATTGTCTCTTTTTCTCAAGGTTTTGTCATCATCAAAAAGGGAGAGATTGTTGGCTCCACCCAGTGATTTTGATGAATAACAAAACATTGAGTGCATATTGTATTCTAACGTTGATTTCAAGTTATGAGTTTTTAGGAAGAAAGCACCTCAAAATTCCAAAAACTTATGGTGTATGGCACGCAATGGCACGGAGCAATTTTCACATATCCGGGCATCCACTTCATTGAAAAAGGGCTTATAATTGTTTAACTATTATGTTTTAATATATTCATGAATTTTATTTTTGTTTTCGAGGCATTTACACTTGAATCTGGATGTTTTCAGTCTCAAGTGTCGACACCTAGACAGTCAAGTGTCGATACTTCAGCATTTGGTACGGACAAAAATCCTTGGCATGCCAAGTGTCGACACCTATATTCAAGTGTCGACACCAAGTGTCGACACTTAGGTTCCAAGTGTCGACTCAAGGTCTGAGATTTTTGAAAATACAGAACTTTGTTGTTTCAAGGATTTTTGTGTCAAGTGTAGACACCTGTGCATCAAGTGTCGACACTTGAATGTTCAAGTGTCGACTCCCAGAAATCAAGTGTCGATACTTGACAGCCAAGTATCGACACCTGACAGCCAAGTGTCGACACTTGCAGCCGACAACTCTAACGGATCTATTTTTCTGGCTTGCAGAAATTGGTTTTCAAGCTCCAAACGGCTATTTCCAATGCTCCAACGGTCACAAACCATTTTTATAAAGTTTTTGGTGTATTTAATATCCACCAACCTCATTTTAAAAGAAGAGAAGTGAAGAAAAAGAAGAGAAAGCAAGAGAGAAGTCTATTCAAGAGCATTCAAGTCTACTCAAAAGCCAAAAAGCCAATATTCTCTCCAAACTTCAAATCAAAAGCCTCTTCTAGCTTGATTCCACTGAAAAGCCTACTAGCTCAACCTTCTACATTCAAAAAAGAGGCAACTTGAAGAAGAGTGAAGTCAAAGCATTCTTTTGGGCTTCAAAGATTCCAATCTACTCTTGAAGAGAGTTTGTTGTAGTTTTTAAATTTCATATCTGTTTTAATTGTGCTTTGACCTTGCTTTCAAGGGTGTCTTGAAAGAAGGTTATTGTGGTTTGTTGGTGAGCCAAAGTGTTAAAACCAACTAGGGTTAACTTGTGAGCCCGAAGATAAAACAAGAATTTTGGTTTGTTGTTGAGCCTAGGTGACAAAACCAACTTAGGTTTTGACTTGTGAGCCTTGTGAAAAACAAGCCAACTGTAATATGGTGTGGATTATAGTGGAATTCCCAAGGGTGGCTTGGGGAGTGGATGTAGGTGCTAGGTTTGCACCGAACCACTATAAACTTTGTGTTTGTGTGTGATTGCTCTTTTCCTCTCGTATTCTTTAATTAATTGCTATCATCTTGCATCTAATTTATCATTGCTCACAAGCGCCACTAGACCTTCATTTTATTGTGTTAAATTTTTAAAAGACCCAATTCACCCCCCCCCTCTTGGGCTCCATTTCTGGGCAACAATTACTTTGAAAATTTATTTTAAATAGTTAATTAGAATCAAGTTTGGACTTATCATCATTGGCTATGAACATGAACTTTATGGTGTTGATGAATTTCATGCTATCATGATTAAATTTATGAATGTAAGACCTTCACTTGATTTTGATTAATGTATTTCATGAACAATACTTTTAAAGATGCATATTGATTTGAAAAATATTTTAATTGATTGATTAGAATCAAGCTTAGACTAATAATCATTTGTTGTGATTATGACTATTTTGATGTTGATGGATTTCAAGCTCTCATGGTCAAACTTGTGATTATTAGATCTTAACTTGATTTTGATTAATATAGTTTCTGAATTATTTCAAGTGAAATGTTACGATTTATGTGCTTTCATTGTTGGCATCTATGCTTAAGTTAGAAATTGATTTGAATCAAGTATATAACTGGTAGTTAAGGGATACATTTAAGAAAAATGTATGCATATTAACAAACCCTTGCTCTAGTAGCTAGACTTGATATCATATTACTTCTAGCATTTGTATGGATATCAAATTATCTTAAAATGAATTTGAAATCATGCTAAAAGTTTTTAAGTGATATAAATACTTTGTATTTTGAAAATCATGAATATCTTGAAAAATTTCAAATCTTGATGCATAAGCTTTCATGTTTTATTCCTGAAATAAATGCATATTTTTAAAGGAGGAATAACATTCAGGGAGAGCATCCAAAGATTTGTTATCATATTTGATGCTTTGCATATCTTGTGGATATCATGCTTCGCTTATATTGATCTGATACTACTTCTTCTTGTTTTCAAATCTAATTCTTTGAGGGGAGGTACATTCAAATGGTATCATATTCTATTGGTAGCAAAATTATTTTTAAAAGAATTCCTAGTAACCGCTTCGGATTGTGTTAGTCACCATGGCCGTCCGGTCATAGTAGATAAGTAGGGCATAAAGACCCTCTTTTCCCATTCAATGGGCTCTCTTATGATGTGTAGGGGTGCCGCTGTGACCTTATCCCATGAACAAGTAAGGCGAATGGATAATATACATTAAATCATTTCTTCCATGTGCTTACATTCTGTGGTATCTTATTCAATTTGTATCATATTCAATTGATATCATAATAATTTGATTTAATGTATTGATTTTGATGACCTACTTGCTATTCTTTCTGACTTCATTCCCACTTTGTATTGCCTTTCACCCTTTTTCATGATGTCAAAAAGGGGGAGAAAATTGTTAAGTATGAAAAGGAGAAGATTGGACAAACATGAAAAATCATTTGAGAAATGAAAGAAAGTGCAAAAAGGGAAGAAGAATGCAAAATATTTTTATCTAAAGGGAAGAATTAGTAAGAAGAAATATTAAAAATTTGAAAATTTTTGCATATTTTGAAAAATATTTTTAAAGATTTTTTGGATCATATTTTGAGGGGGAGCTTGGTGCTTATTGTTTTAAGCTTACATGTTTATCTTATTATTAATCTTTTTAAGCTTACCCTATTCATATACTTAAAGGTTTTGTCATCATCAAAAAGGGGGAGATTGTTGACTCTGGTCTTGATTTTGATGATTGACAAAATGTTTAAGTATATATGAGTACTAATTATGTTTTAAGTGTATTTCTTAGATCTTATTACTCATCCATGTTGAATGAAGAAATGCTTATATTTCGATTGAAAAAGTCCTTAAATTAATGGAAAATCAAGTATATGGACTTTGGAATTAATATGGAAGAACTTGAAGAGGTTAAAGTTTCAATTTGAAGATGTTTCAGCAATGGCACAGGCAAGTGTCGACACCTGGAAATGAAGTGTCGACACCTGAGGATCAAGTGTCGACACTTGAAGAGTGAAGTGTCGACTCAAGGCCTGAGATAAACAGAAAACTTCAGAAAGCACTTACAGTCAAGTATCGACACCTGGAGCTGAAGTGTCGATAATTGGAAGTGAAGTGTCGACACCTGGAGAATGAAGTGTCGATACATGAAACTGAAGTGTCAACACCTGAAGGTGAAGTGTCGACACTTGAATAGTAACGGCTAGTTTTCTGGGTTGCAGAACTTCTCCAACTTGCTTCCAAACGGTCATATTTTCCTCCCTAACGGCTATAAATGGTCATTTAAGTGTTGCGAGGCTATATAAACATCAAAAATCAATTGGGAAAGTAATCCTTTTGTGAGTTTTTTGAATATTCTTCAAGGATTCAAGAGTTGAGTGATTCAAAGCCTTCAAGCTTCCAAGTTTCAAAGAGAGCATTCAAAGTCTACATCTACAAGTATCAATCAAAGGCTTCATCAACTTGAAGACAAGATCTTCATCAACAATCAAGGGCTTCAAAGAGATATTTGCTTTATTTTAGAAAGCTTTTATTGTATTCATTTATACTTGCTCTTACATTGTTTTACTTAAGGTTTTTGGTGAGCCTTGGAAAACCAAAGAGGTTTTTGGTAAGCCTTTGAAAACCAAAGTGGTTGTTGGTGAGCCTTGAAACCAACTAGGGTTTTACTTGTGAGCCCGAAGCCAAAACAAGTTGTTTAGGTTCTTGGTTATCCCGTAAAACCAAGGGTGGTTGTTGGTGAGCCATGAAACCAACTAGGGTTTGACTTGTGAGCCCGAAGACAAAACAAGTTGTAAAGGTTGTTGGTGAGCCTAAGTTATAAAACCAAACATAGTGAAATTTCCAAGAGATTCTTGGGGAGTGGATGTAGGTGCTTGGTTGGCACCGAACCACTATAAATCATTGTGTTTGTGTGATTGCTCTCTTCCTCTCTTGCTATTTGATTATTGCTACTGCTTTAAATCTCTTGCATTGAATTTATCATTTTTCACTAGCACCACTAGTCCCTCTCATTATTGTTTTAAGTTTTTTATAAAACCCAATTCACCCCCCCTCTTGGGTTTCCTACCTGAGCCTACATTATTAGATATGATTTTTCAAGACCGAAGAGAAGTTATCTGGCTTGAAAAATCATATCTAATATGTCTTATCATGCACCAAAGCCCATATCAGCATCCATTCCCATTCCTGGATGATTTCTCACTTTTCACATGTCAAGTACCGGTCTCTGGAAAGCCAAGGGACATCTCTTCACTCTCCAAGTATTAGAGAACTTGAAGAGTCTTGATAGCAGAAGGATACTGCTTCAGAACCGCATGCCACATGTAGAGTTGCGACTCTTCATGCACCCGCCCACCTTTCCCTACTTCCATGCCAATTTCAAATGTTTTGATCGGTCAATTAAATTAAAATAAGGCATGAAATGTTAGCCAAGAAAAGTCTAGATGAAATCAACAAAGGAATTTCATCTGTAGAAGGACTCTTTGTCCTTCTGCACCCTCTCTTCCTTGGCGCGTGCAATATTGCGCCCAAGAGTCCATGCCGACTTGGACTCTAGTCCAAGTGGCATTCCAAGTCCAAATAAATCAGGATAAAACCTGATAAATTCTGTCTTAATCAAGACATAACCCAATTTAAGTCTCACTTAAATTGGTTAATCAAATTTGTAAGCAATTGGACCCAAATCAACTTTGGTTAGGAATTAGGTTAGCCTACAGAGGCTAGTGTGCAATCTAGCTAACCAATTAGGATCCCATGACCTTTAAATTATGAATGACTTTCTTGATCAACTCCTTAATGTGTATGACCCTTTGGATTCCATATTTAGCCAGCAGTAGGTTTAGGTTTAAGCCCATTCGAACCAATCGAACCCGATTGACTTAATTAGGTCAAATTGGCTCACCTAATTGTCCAATTCGAATCATCCATCAAATTGACTCATGAAACCAATCCATTTGGTTTTTGAAAACCTACAAGACAAGATTGTCATCTAGCAACGTGTCATGCCTACCCAGAAAATGTTGAATTTGGTAGAAAGTACCAAAATACCCTTCAATAGAAAGTTACCATGTAATTCAATCTTTCGATCTCCCATTATCCCGATTAAGTGATTGGTATGGATATATGTCAAACCCTAATACTTAGTCATATCGAATCTTAGCTCGATCATGAGGACTCAGCTGATAACTGATTAAAAATCACTTTTAATCTCATCCTGTTTTGATCAAAGGCTCCTTGAGTCACTCATCGAAGAGATTACATGGGATAATAATTCCTCTTACCAAGAACGATCATTTCTTGTTGGTCCACTCATATCCTTTGCACACCTTTTACCATACCCAGAACACCCCGTACATCACTCAATGTCATGAATGAGTATGAACCAAAATATGGCTTAGGTGCACAAGGAACCATGGTGACCTCAGGTTTAAAGATCACATGCACGACTCCTACTTTGAGACCTATCTTTTGAAAAGCAGTAAAACTTTCATAAGATAGTCCCATTATGGATAAGTTCAGGGTACTCATACCCTGATGAGCACCCTTATCCTTGTATTAGAGTCTCTACATAAATGGTTGTGAGACCAACCATCCTCATTAACTGAGCATACATAGGATAAGCTAGTCTTACCAGATTCATCGACCCTCTGTGCATATTTGATTAGGGTTCTAATTTATATGTAATAAGGCTTCAAGCCTAAGCATTGTATTTTTTTAGTCATGAATTGCTTTTGTTTTAGTCTTGTACCTTGACCAATTTGGTCAAGTTGTGTCTATGGGTCCTGTATTGAGTCCAGTCTGAGTCTGTTTGAATTGTGGCCATAAGCCAGAGTGGTCATTGAGTCTAGTCCAATTTTAATGGGCCAAGCCATCTCCCAAGCCTTGAATGATGCCACTTCAACCCTTGGGTGCCACTTCATCCATCCCATGTGGTGCCATATCACCTTGACATGTGGGCGGCCAAGGCAAGGGGGAATGCTGATTTTTTATGGGTGCCATCCCTTGATCTTTTCCTCCCTTCCCTCCCCCTATCAAGCCTCTTGCTAAAGGAGTCATGGGCGGCCAATGGAAGGTCAATGGGAGTTGAAGATTGTGAAGACAAGTCCTTTGCTTCAAGCCCCCCATATTAAGCCATCTTCCCAAAATACTTGGTCGTCCATGGAAGGTCAAAAGGAGTTAAAGATATGAAGAGACAAGTCCATTGCTTCAAGCCCTCGTATCAAGCTTTCTTTCCAAAATATTTGACTAGCTATGGAAGGAAGATCAAGAGTCTAAGGGCACCAAGACAACCTCCATCTTCCAAGCCCAAAGTCAAGCCATGCCATCAAACACAATCAAGCCTTGGTCGGCCAAGGAGAAGGGATTTCAGACTTTTTTGGCACCTTATCAAGAGAAGACTTGTAATTTTCTTTTGAATTTGAGAAGGGTCCTAAGGTTCCTATATAAAGGACCTTACCCCTCCCTTGCAATGCTTATGAAATGAAAAAAAGAGTTTGAGTGCTATTCTTCTAGCTTGTTGCCTTCATTCTTTAAGAACGTCGATCTTCATGAGGGAGCGCCTTTACCTTTGGGTGTCGAGGGGTGTGAGGTCCTAAGTTACCATCTCTTCCGTGCAAGCCATCTTCCATCTTCAAGTTTGGATGCCATCTGGATGATCCATCTAGGCACCTAGCAAGAAGATCCCCCATCACCACCATTTTCAACCTTTGTTCCCTTATTTCTTCTTGCTTCTTGTTGACTCCTAACCTATCTCTTGATTGCTCGCAAGTCCTCCAGGTACCATGACCATGGAGTCAGTCTCCCTTGCCTTCATGACCTTTGGATAGAACGCTGATGCATCCACAGGATTGAAGGCTTGATACTCCAAGCCGCATCCACGAGAGCGAGTGAACTCAGCATCGGGCGCATTAGAGTTTTACAAGGTTTGCAACCCTAAACTCTTAAGTTGGTATTGATCCAAGAGCTAAGTCCTACGGGGTTTCTCAATCCTGGGGTCCTCTTCTTATCCTTGTTTAAGGACTTATTTGCTTGCTAAAAGTTCTTATTGTTATAGAAACCGTAGATCTGCTCTTGCTTGTCTTCGGGAATCCTTAACCCCATTAAAAAAATCTAAAAATCATAAAAGAAAAATCACTTGCATCATCCATCTCATCCTAGCATCTCTTAGTCTTGCATCACCTTCTTAGGTACTTAAAAATATTTTTCACAACTTTTCAATGATCCTCTCCTGGATCTGCCTGAAACCTGCTCACTATGCCCAAGGCATAAGTAACATCAAGTCTGGTACATAACATAGCATACATAATTGATCTTATAGTCGAAGCATAAGGAATCATAGCCATCCTCTCTCTTTCTTCAGATGTTTTAGGAGACATTTTCTTAGAGAGATGTATACCTTGACTTATAAGCAAGTAACCTTTCTTACTTCCATCCATGTTGAATCTCTTTAACACTAAGTCTATGTACCTAGATTGGGATAAGCAGTCTTGACATCCATCTGCCAAATTTCATAATCATGGTATGCTGCTATGGCAAGCAAAATTTGAATGAATTTGAGCATGGCTACTGGAGAAAAGGTTCATCATAGTCAATGTCATGTTTTTGTCTAAAACCTTTTGCTACCAGCCTGGCCTTATAGGTTTCTACTTGACCATCTGCTCTTATTTTCTTCTTGAAGACCCATTTACACCCTATTGGGTTAATTCCATCAGGTGGATCTACCAAGGTCCAAACTTGATTGGAATACATGAAATCCATTTTAGATTTCATGGCATATAGCTATTTGTCGGAGTCTTTTCTCTCGACAGCTTCCGAATAGGTCACAGTATCATCAACCTGAATGATACTGGCTTCATTATCATCCCCGATGACAAAGACATATCTTAGAGGTGCTCCCCGCACCCTGTCTGACCTTTGGAGAGGAGGTGTGTATAGTGGCTGTTCTTGATCTACAAGAACTTCTGGTTGAAGAATTTTATTTAAAGGCTCAATAGATTGTTGGTTATGTTCTTCACATAACTCAAGTGAAGAGTCACTACTTCTTTCATGGATAAATTCTTGCTCCAAGGATGTCGCATGCCTACTGACAAACATCTTTTGTTCAATAGCATTATAAAAGAGGTATCCAATACCTTCTTTAGGATAACCAACAAACCTACACTTATCAGCCCTGGCACTTAACTTATTTTCAAAGTTATTTTTGACATAAGCATAGCAACCCCAAATCTTTAAGTACTTAAGACTTGATCTTTTGCCATTCCATAACTCATATGGAGTGCTACTTACTGACTTAGATGGAACCTTGTTCAAAATATGTGTATAGTTTCCAGGGCATGTTCCTAGAAGGTAATGGAAAGATCTGTGAAGCTCATCATGGACCTCACCATATCTAACAAGGTACGATTTCTCCTTTCTGCCACACCATTTAACTGGGGTGTAAAGGAGGAGTCCATTCAAAGATTATGCCTTTATCTTTAAGATGGTTTAGAAACTCACTAGATAAGTATTCACCTCCTCGATCAGAACGAAGAGCTTAATACTATGTCCAGTTTATTTTTCAATCATACTATGATATTCTTTAAACTTATCAAAAGTTGAACTTGTGTTTCATAAGATACACATGACCAACCTTGATAAATCATCAACAAAAGTGATGAAGTAAGAATATCCTTTTCTGGCTTGAGTTGTCATAGGTCCACATAAATCAATATGCACAAGACCTAGTAACTCAGTTACCCTATCTCCATGTCCAATGAATGAAGACCTGGTCATTTTTTGGTGTGGGCACTAGGATCCGACAGAGGCTCCTCAACCCTCTATGGATCTTAGATTAGGGTTCCACTTCTTTGAGTCTTGTAATAAGGCTTCAAGCTTCAAATTTGTAATTATCTTTTGCTTTGAATTGAGTCTGTACTTTGACCAATCAGGTCAAATTGAGTCCTGTACTGAGTCGAGTCACAAATCGAGTCCAGTCTGAGTCTATTAGAAGTATGGGTACATTGCAAGAGTGGGTGTTAAAATTTAGTCTCCTTGGAATCAAGTCGGGAAGGAATCCAAGTCAACTCAGGGCCCACCTATGCATCCTACATGGTGCCATGACATCTTGCCATGTGGGCAGCATGCTTGGCATGCAAGGACGCCCAATGGGGAGGACCATTTCACTTGGTTCTAGCCTTTTTCCCCTCCCCCTATCAAGCTCATTGCCATGCAAGGGTGGTCGGCCAAGGTAGAAGTCAATGGATGTTGATGCAGGGAATTCAAATCCTTTGCTTCAAGCCCTCCAATCAAGCCTTCTTCTCAAATTGCTTCAACCTCTTTGGAAGGGAGAGACAAGAGCCTTGGGTGCCTCCACCTAACACTCCCCATGTCAAGCCTTATACCAAAGAAAGGATATGCAACAAAGGAAGAAGAACATAAGCCATGCTACAAGTCCCTCTTCATGTCTTTTTCCAAAATAATGAAGATTCTTTCCAACTTCAAGGTGCCATGATCCCTCCTCCTAGCCTTGCTTCGTGCCATGCCCATTCAAGGCTAGCACTTGGTCGGCCAAAGGGAGAAGAAGGTCAAGGTTTGGGCGCCCATTCAAGAAAAAAAGAAGAAGAAATTTTGTGTTCTTGCATTTGAATTTCAAAAAGGGTCCTAGGGTGCCTATTTAAAGGACCCAATCCCTCCATTGTAAAGATTATTGATGATTAAATGAGAAGAGCTTGAGTTTTGTTTCTCCTCCAACCATTGTCTCCTATATTAGGTTTGAGTGAAGTTTCATTCATCCCCATGGACGTCGAGTGGTGTGAGGCCACATTCCTTCATCCTCCAGGACGTCGCGGGATGCGAAGCCCCAAGTTATCCCCTTCTTCGACTATAGAATCTAGCCGGACACCGGGCTCAAAGCCCCTTCTCAACCCTCCCTTAGTTCCATTTCGATACTTTGCTCCATTTCACCAATCCCTCCTTTGCTTGGCTACAGGTCCCCCTTGGTATCACGGGCACCGAAGACGGTTTGCTTTGCCATCACGACCACCCAACCAAAAGCGGGTGCATCCAAAGGTTCGACTGCTCAGGCATCCAGGCCGCATCCACCGAGTCGAGCGATCTATGCATCGGGCGCTTCAGATGTGTGAGGTTTGTCCCTATCTCCTAAGTAGGTATTGCATATCGAGCTTAGTCCTACCGGGGTTTCTTAATCTTGGGATCCTGTTCTCTTTTTCACTATTTAGGGACTTGATTTGCTAGTGTAGGCTTCTATTATTCAATTTTTTCCTATTTCTAGCCTTTGTTTGTAATCGGGAATCAAAAACTTATAAAAACATTTAAAACTCATCAACTATAAAAACCCCTTTGCATCATAAGCATCCATACTAGCATCTCTAGCCCTACTCCCCTGCATCATTATTGGTATCAGAGCATAGTTAGGACTAGTGGAAAACAAGGAGTAATAGATTAGAAACCTTGCATCTTTTCCTTTCATTTTCTGCATTCTGTTAAGCTCGTATATGGTCTGAACATTAATTTTTTTCTCTCTGTAAGGACCTCTAAATTTCATGATTTCTATTTTGTTAGATCACAATTAATTCAAACTATTTTTGGTTATTTTTTTAGATTTTATTTTAGTTTGTAGAATTTCTACAAGCCGAAGTACTACCTGAGAAAATCTCAGGTTTGAAATTCCAGCAAGCATCTCTTTTGTTGCTTCATTCATCCATCTAGTCTATTTCTTGCATTTAGGGGCATATTTCAATTCCTGCATTTTGTTTAGCATTCACACATTTGAAAGACACAACAAAAAAAAAAACAAGAAAATTTTTAGTCTTTTCATTAGTCATTTGTGTGCATCATTTTGCATAACTCATCCTAAGGGCGTCAAATTAATATAGGGTCAGGATTTCATTACCTGTCCCTAGCCCAAAAACCACCACCCGACATGTCGGACCCTAGCCATTAGCTAAAATTGATTAGATGCTTAATTTTCTCTAGTGAGCTAGGGAAACCCACGAAGTCGGGTCGACCCAAGTGCCGAGCCATGATAGATCACTTGTTGGTGTGTGCTTGAGTAGCTGGTGTCTAGGAAAGTGGTTCAGGGACTAGATCCCGAAGGGAAGTGGGTTGGTTCGCTTACCTGGCCAATTTTATTGGTGTCTAAGGCAAGCAAAGAGGAACGTCCACTAACCTTACACTTACCTGGCTAGGTGCCAAGTTACTACTTCCAGGTTCATCTTCTTGACTTCACATTTGGTGAGATCTCCTAGGTCTAGCGAACTGTAGCACTATTCTGTGTGTATTACATGTGTACTAGATCAGGAACCTCTTTTCACCCACCTTCTCCACCCCCTACCGAAGCCATGGACCAACTTCGAGCTGACATTGGAGCCCTAACTCAATCCATGACTTAATTAAGCAACTAGTTGACTAATAGAGTTGATCAAATAGAGGCCAGACTAGGACCCACAGAAGAAGTTGCTAGGCTCCATGAGCGTTTCCAGAGAGCTCCCGCCTACAAAAAACCTGAGCCCTTTAGGAACCAGAGCCATATCCCCGGGTTAACCCAAGGTTATAGCCAGGCTTACCCAAGTCGACCAAGCCTGAACCGATCTGACCCCAGTCGATCAAGCCTAGCTCGACCCAGTCCTAGTCGTCCCAGTCTGAATCGACCCCAATATAGTAGAGAGGACAATGGTAAGGCTATTGAAGTCTAGAGGAGACCCGATCCTCAAGGTAATAGCTATAGGTGTCATAAACCTGAGCATTTTGCTAGTCAGTGCACCGCCCCTGCCCTACTTATAGATGAACCGACTGAAACTGTACCCGAACCGATTGTTGAACCTGTGGAGGAAGACTTTAAGGTTTAACCCATTAAAAATCTAGGGAAAAAAACTCCCGAGCCCATTAAAGAATTGAAAGAAGACATCTATGAATCAAGTTTAGTAGAGGAATATTGTGAAGATGGGCCCCAAGTAGAATTCATCGAGGAACCAAAAGAAAAAGATCCTGAACCCATTAGAGACTGTGTAGGAGTAATTGAGCCAGGATCGAACATTGTAAAGGATGGTGAGGGTTCACAAGTATTACCCTTAGAGGAGGTCCAGGAACAAGTCCCTATAGAACCACCCCAGGAGGTAGACATCCGTTTTGAGGACTTTCAAGATAACATTCACAAAGACCTTCCTAATGACCTTCTACCATCTAGGAACACCCATCTAGCCTTGGAACTTGCATCTGTAGAACAATGTCCAAATCTTAAGATTATCCTGAATAACCAAGGGATATTTCGTGACGTCCAGAGATTATCCCAAGACTCCGACTCCTATTTTCTCTCCTTCCTAGAGCCTTCTCACATTTTTAGAGCCATGGGGTTGCATTTTGTTGAAATTACCAGGCTACATGACTCCTTGGAACCCATCCCTTTTGCCATTTACTTTTGGTACACTTTATAGAATTTGTTAGGGATCCTTGATAATTTTTCTTGAACCTACCAGACTAGGGTCAAACCTAGAGAGTCCATAATCTGTTAGGTTTAGGCCCTAGAGCATCCAATAAAATTTTTTTCAGTAGGAATACATAGTTGAGTCTGCATTTTGCATCATGTTAGGATTATGCATTAAATAAATTTTTTTAAAAAAATAATTTGGTTGATTCCCGGAAACGAACCAAGAATTTGAAAGTAGGGATTCTATAATGGTTAGGCTCAGGCCTGAACGGTTTCCACCGGGAACCGTTAAGAAGCTTCATGCTCGAGGGGCTGGTCCCTTTAAAGTGATTAGGAGAATGGGCCATAATGCCTATTTGCTAGAATTACCTATGGATTATGGAATTAGCTCGACATTCAATATCTCTGACTTAGTCGAGTATAGGGAACCTGCAAACAAACCTAGTGAGCCATTTGGGCCTGATCTTTCTTTTGATAGTGAACCTGAACCTGAGTGTCCACCTCCAAATATACCTGAGCGAGGAGAGCGGATCGAGCATGTCCTGGATGACCAAGCTTTCACTACCCGGGGCAAAGGCTATCAACGTTACTTGGCCGAGGGCAAGGCTGACCCGAATCCGATGACTCGTGGATCACCCGGGAGGATTTACAGTGCATCGACCCCAACATCCTGGAGAGGTACCCAAGGCAGACTAACCCTTACTCAACAGGGTCGAGTTCCTCCCACCCCGGGAGAACTGGTGTAGGCACCAGGATCCGACAGAGGCTCCTCAACCCTCTGTGGATCTCAGATTAGGGTTCCACTTCTTTGAGTCTTGTAATAAGGCTTCAAGCCTCAAATTTGTAATTGTCTTTTGCTTTGAATTGAGTCTGTACTTTGACCAATCAGGTCAAATTGAGTCCTGTACTTAGTTGAGTCACAAATCAAGTCCAGTCTGATTCTATTAGAAGTATGGGTCCATTGCATGAGTGGGTCTTAAAATTTAGTCTCCTTGGAATCAAGTCGGGAAGGAATCCAAGTCAACTCAGGGCTCACCTATGCATCCTACATGGCGCCATGACATCTTGCCATGTGGGCAGCACGCTTGGCATGCAAGGATGCCCAATGGGGAGGACCATTTCACTTGGTTCTATCCTTTTTCCCCTCACCCTATCAAGCTCATTGCCATGCAAGGGTGGTCAGCCAAGGTAGAAGTCAATGGAAGTTGATGTAGGGAATTCAAATCCCTTGCTTCAAGCCCTCCAATCAAGCCTTCTTCCCAAATTGCTTCAACTTCTTTGGAAGGGAGAGTCAAGAGCCTTGGGCGCCTCCACCTAACACTCCCCTTGTCAAGCCTTATACCAAAGAAAGGATATGCAACAAAGGAAGGAAGAAGAACATAAGCCATGCTACAAGCCCCTCTTCATGTCTTTTTCCAAAATAATGAAGAATCTTTCCAACTTCAAGGCGCCATGATCCCTCTTCCTAGCCTTGCTTCATGCCACGCCCATTCAAGGCTAGCACTTGGTCGGCCAAAGGGAGAAGAAGGTCAAGATTTGGGCACCCATTCAAGAAAAAAAGAAGAAGAAATTTTGTATTCATGCATTTGAATTTCAAAAAGGGTCCTAAGGTGTCTATTTAAAGGACCCAATCCCTCCATTGTAAAGATTATTGATGATTAAATGAAAAGGGCTTGAGTTTTGTTTCTCCTCCAA
Source organism: Areca catechu (assembly GCA_021397845.1). Lineage (NCBI taxonomy): Eukaryota > Viridiplantae > Streptophyta > Magnoliopsida > Arecales > Arecaceae > Areca > Areca catechu. The sequence goes on along the minus strand of CM038044.1, from coordinate 80,717,697 downwards.
CCATTATCTCCTAGACTAGGTTTGAGTGAAGTTTCCTTCATCCCTAGGGACGTCGAGTGGTGTGAGGCCACCTTTCCGTCGCCCCAGGGCGTCGCAAGTCCTTCGTCCTCCGGGACGTTGAGTGGTGTGAGGCCACATTCGTTCGTCCTCCGGGATGTCACGGGGTGCGAGGCCCCATGTTATCCCCTTCTTCAACTTCGGAATCTAGCCGGACACCGAGCTCGAAGCCCCTTCTCAACCCTCCCTTAGTTCCATTTCTACACTTCGCTCCATTTCACTAATCCTTCCTTTGATTGCCTACAGGTCCCCCTTGGTATCACGGGCATCGGAGATGGTTTGCTTTGCCATCGCGACCACCCGACCGAAAGCCGGTGCATCCACAGGATCGACTGCTCGGGCATCCAGGCCGCATCCGTCGAGTCGAGCGATCTCTGCATCGGGCACTTTAGACGTGTGAGGTTTGTCCCTATCTTCTAAGTAGGTATTGCATATCGAGCTTAGTCATACCGGGGTTTCTTAATCCTGGGATCCTGTTCTCTTTTTCACTATTTAGGGACTTGATTTGCTAGTGTAGGCTTCTATTATTCAATTTTTTTCTATTTCTAGTCTTTGTTTGTAATCGGGAATCAAAAACTTATAAAAACATTTAAACCTCATCAACTATAAAAACCCCTTTGCATCATAAGCATCCATACTAGCATCTCTAGCCCTATTCCCCTGCATCATTTTTCCTTTGAGGCAAGACTCACAAGTTCCTAATGATTGGAAATCATAAGGATCAAACTAATTATCTTTGACTAACTTGTTTATCCTTGACTCACTGATATGACCTAACTAGCAATGCCAGAGATATGTGACATTGACATTATCTTTCTTTCTCTTGTTATCATTAATAAAAAGTATTTCATCATTGAGTTCCAAGGTTAAAAGACCATTAATAAAACAACCATGCCCAAATATTTTATTATTATAAAGAATAGAGCAGCCAATGCTTTTTACATTTATTTCATATCCTTGTTGTAATAACAAGGGTATAGAAATAATGTTTCTTACAATATTGGGTATGTAGTAATATTCTTCTAGCTTTAACATATTACCCAATGGTAATAATAAAATATAGGTGCCCACAACTTCAGCAAAAATGGCCTCACCACTTGCCCTATATAGCTTGAAGTCACCTTTCTTCAAATTCCTAATTTAATGGAATACCTACAAAGAATTGCAGATATGAGATCCACATGCGGTATCCAATAACCATGAATTAGGATTTGAAGTACTCAATGATAAATTTATTTGTATCATGTACAAACCTTTAGATGCTATACTTGCATCTTGCTTCACACTTACAAGATATATCTTGCAATTTTTCTTCCAGTGCCCTTGCTTGTCATAGTGGAAACAGGCTCCATCAGCCTTCTTAGCTTTTTGTTATTATTGATGCTCTTCTTAGGGTTGAACTTTCTTTTCAAGCCCTTCTTCCTTGCCTGTTTCTTTCTTCCATCAACTAGAAGAAGATGAGCCTTATCTCCTTTAGAATGGCTCTCTGTTGTCTTAAGCATATCAAGTAGCTCTGGCAATGAGTATTCAGTTTGATCATATGATAATTAGGAACAAACTGAGAGAAGAAATCTGGGAGTGATTGCAGGATCAAGTCCTGATTGAGTTCACCATCCATGACAAATCCTAATTGACTTAATCGGGTGATTAAGTCAATTATTTTCAATACGTAGGTTTGTACAAATGAACCCTCACTCATCCATGCATGGAACAACTACTTCGATATCTCGTATCGAGTAGCCTTACTTTGCTCTCCATATAGCTGGTGCGGGCACCAGACTCAGAAGATGACTTCAGGGTTCCATCTGGATCTCTGATTGACCTTGCCCGAAGAATTAGGACTTTCTGGTTTTGTAATAAGGGTTGACTTGGTCAACTCAATTTTAGTCTTGAGTCTGTATTTCCCTGCAATTTAAATTTTGTTAAGTCATGTTGACTCAGTACAAGTCCTAGTAGTGGTCTAGGTCTTCTCCAGGTTGGTGCCACTTTTTTTTTTTTTTTTTTTTTTTTTTCAGTCAAGTCAAGGTCCAGGGTGCCACATTTTTTCTTCCAGGCCCAAGCAAGTGGGCGCCACACTCCCAGCCACACGCCAGAGTCCAGGAGGCGCCACATCTCAATCCAGTGTCTTTGGTCCCTATACCACAAGAAGTAAGTTCCTTTTTTTTCTTGCACCACTTGGGAGAGAAATCCATTAAGATACCTTAATCCAAGGAGGAGCCAATTTCTTTCCAGATAAACCCAAGCCAGGATGGCAAGAATTTTTCTTGAAGAGAGGATCAAGGAGGTTCCCCATAATGTTCCATAAAAATTCAAGTTATAAAAGGGAAGAGAGCATGTCTTGGGGAGGAATTCAAGGAGGTTCCCAAAAGTTTCCAAAAGTGCCAAAGCCATGAAAGGAAGAAGCCTAAACTTGTGGAGCAAGACTAGGAGGTGTCCAAATGAGCCAAACCATGAAGGGAAAATCCTTGATTCATGGAGAGATATTAGGAGACACCCCCATAACCTGCCATTTGGAGCTGATTTTCAAGTTTTCATGGAGTTTTTGGGCTGCCCACTCATGGAAGGAGTCTTGGGAAGAGAATTTGATGCCTAAAGTGTGGGTTAGTCCTATTAGTCCCACATGGGAAATGTATAAAATTTTATTTCTTTGTTATGTCTATATATTCAACTCTATGTAACTCTTGAATTTAACTGATGAATGAATCCAATTTATGTGTGAGCAAACTTTGTGTTTCTCTCTTCCGCACTTGCATCCAGGTGTTGAGCTCCGTGAGGGAGTAAATCTGGGTTCCCCAGGAACCTTGAGGAGGTGTGAGATCTCCAACCCCAAAACCCTAGGTTAGCCACTTCACTTCCAAACCCTAGCCGCCCATCATCCTCTTCAATCCACCAAACCCTAGCCTACTCCATCTCTCAAGGCCCCTCTCTTCAAGTAGTGGCCGACCACCAGCATCCAGGTCCAGTTCAGCTACTTCGAATACGGAGCAAATCCCAGAGGAAGCCAGATCAGCATCCAGGAGAATCAGGACTTCAACAACATCAACTTTCAAGTTCTTCTATCTGGTAAATCCTTCCTTGAGTATCTGGTTCCATAAATTATTCTTCTTCTTTCCCAGATCTTGAGTTCAGGAGAAGCCAACTCTGCCAAAGGACCAGTATTAGAGGATCCATTGCGAAGATATCTGAATCCGGGGATCCAACAATCTGCTCAAGAGAGTCCTTCCACTAAACTCTGTGAAAATCACTGCCTGGTCTGTAACCCTTCTCTTCTCTTTACTTCTGTCCTGTTGAAAGTTCAGAGCGAAATCCTAGGTCTGGGAGTTTCTCAACCCCAAGCGATCCTTTACTTCTGAACTACTCTGATAATCTAGTTCCTTTAAATTGTGCTTTCAATTATTACATAGTTTCTTTCAATTTAGTTTAACTTTCCTTTGAGTCAAGCCGACTTCTGAAAAAAAAAAGAAAAAAAGAATTAGTCTTAATTTACTTCCGCATCGCATCATCTCTTCTTTTGTTCTGCATCATTTTTTGGTATCAGAGCTTTCGTTCTGCATCAATAGCTCTTTTAATTTGAGCAATATGGACTGAGGTTCCATACCTTCATGTTGCCTATAGAGCTCGTTACTCATTGAAGCCAACATGATGCACATGACAGTCATACTGTCATTTTGCCATATCTTATGTGTGGCACTTTCCTCCTCTGAAGCATCCTCTCTGATCATCTCAGGATCTGGAGAATCAAGAATATAGGAAAGCTTCTCCTGAGTCAGTATAATCCTCAGGTTCCTCAACCAGTCCATGTAATTGGGACCAGTTAACTTGTTAGCATCTAAAATATCCCGCAGTGATAAATTTAAAGCCATAATGTAAATATCCTACATTTAATCAAAGAACAATAACAACAGACCACCGAAGATGACATTCATAACTAGATAAGGACTTTTATATCTAATTATGTCTCCCACTATTTTCTTCGAATACCATAATCTTCAATCTATGGTAAGCAAGAAACCTTACTGGTTTCTTTAGTGATGTTGAGATCCTAATTCCTCATGAATGCCTTGTGTGTACACAACAAACCATAATGTCTTAGTTTAGTCAGACCCTTCATTTCTATATAGCCATGATTGAATAATGTTGCCCTTGTGTGTACACAATAAAGCAACAATTCCAATCATGCTATAAAGCATCTAGTGCACCAAGACAAATTTCATATCAAACCCTAAAGTAGGCCTTGTGTGTATGCAACAAACCTACTATAATGTTGACATAAATTTTGCTTAGCATGAAGGAAGGCAAATTATAGTATTCTTAATCAATTAGCATTCCCAAATTAAGATTTTAGATATGACCAAATTGGCTAGGTAAGTGGAAGGGGTGAGGGGGTCCCCCCATTGCTTTCCTTAGACACCAATTGAATTATCCAGGTTAGACAATGGAACCAATTAAAAACCTCAATCGCTTTACCTTCCCAGAACCACTTGCCTAGACACCAACTAGCTGATCAAACCCTAATTGGTTTTGCATCATGATTAAGTTTTTACTATGACTAAATATGATTTTTAATGAGGGCTTTGATGGTCTCAAACATATCCTAAATAATCATATCAACAATGTTCAAAATAACAAGTATAAATATAAAGAATATTAATCCAGCATATGCATAACATTGCATGATTACATAGCAACCATATCATAGCATGATATTTCAATACCCCGTTCACCTCACTTGTTCATAGGATATGGCCACAGCAGCACCCCTACACACCATAGGAGACCCATTGAATGGGAGGAGGGCCTTTAAACCCTACTTGTCTCCTATGACCGGACAGCCATGGTGACTAACCCAATCCAAAGCAGTTACTAAGATAAAACTTGTTATAACGATGCATTTAATCAACAATATGCATAATATCATATCATAACAATATCATGCTATTTTCATGATAAAATAGAAACCAAACATATTAATTCTAATATGCATATAATCACAATTCTGGAAGGGTCGACTCGATAGGGTTTGAATCGACTTAGTCTCTAGTTAGGTCGACTCAAATAGGCTCGGGTCGACTCTAATGTGGATGTTCATGAACTTCAAAATGACACATAATTGAATGAACTAAGGGTTGCTCTGATACCACTGTTGGGTTTCTAAAGGAGCCTAGGTCATCATGCTACTTGCGGAAGTGAATTTTAAAACAAAAATTCAAGCATGAAAACCCTAATCGGCTAGAAGAAACCCTAATTCCCAGATCCCCTTAGACATTACCAACTAATGAATCATTAATGAAGTACAAGAAGCATACCTGAAATGCTGTATACCAATTATTTTCGTAAGGCTCACAAGTGCAAGCCCTCCAATGATGATCCACATGAGAATTGAGCCAAGGAAGAATTCCTTCTTCAGTTGCTTGCTTGACTAGGACTCTTCTTGATAGCCTTCTGGACTTTGACCTTTGTAGGACACCCTATCCTCTTGTAGGGTACTCTGAATGCCTTCCAAAACCACTCTTGGATTTGGTATTGCACTCCTCTAGAACACTCTAGGCTTATGTCTTAAATTCTAAGACTTGTCCTAGTAAGAACAACCTTGTCTTAAAGAGACAAGGTTTATCTTAAAGGAGGAGGGAGGGAAACTAAAACTCTCAGAATAACTTTACGTGGAATGTATATCTGAAACTCATATCACCACCCCTATTTATAGTTTTAAGAGGGGCATGAGATATGTCCTCCCATCATCTTATCAGATAAGATTTTTCAAGACTGAAGAGAAGTTATCTAGCTTGAAAAATCATATCAAATATGTCTTATCATGCACCAAAGCCCATATCAGCATCCATTCCCATTCCTGGATGATTTCTCACTTACCACATGGCAAGTACCAGTCTCTGGGAAGCCAAGGGTTGTCTCTTCACTCTCCAAGAATCGAAGAACTTGAAGAGTCCATATAGCAGAATGATACTGCTTCAGAACAGTGCGCCACATGAAGAGTTGCGACTCTTCGTGCACCCGTGCACTTTTCCCAACTTCCACTCCAATTTCAAATGTTTTGACCAGTCAATTAAATTCAAATAAGGCATGGGATGTTAGCCAAGAGGAGCCCAGATGAAATCAACAAAGGAGTTTCATCTGTAGAAGGACTCTTGGTCCCTCTGCGCTCTCTCTTCCTTGGCACGCGCAATATTACGCCCAAGAGTCCATGCTGACTTGGACTTTAGTCCAAGTGGCATTCCAGGTCCAAATAAATTAGGATAAAACCTGATAAATGCTGTATTAATCAAGACATAACCCAATTTAAGTCTCTCTTAAATTGGTTAATCAAATTTGCAAGCAATTGGACCCAAATCAACTTGGGTTAGGAATTAGGTTAGCCTACACATGCTAGTGTGCAATCTAGCTAACCAATTAGGATCCCATGACCCTAATTAAATTATGAATGACTTCCTTGATCAACTCCCTAATATATGTGACCCTTTGGGTTCCATATTTAGCTAGCAGTATGTTTAGGTTTAAGCCAATTCGAATCAATTGAACTCGATTAACCTAATTAGGTCAAATTGGCTCACCTAATTGTCCAGTTCAAATCATCCATCGAATTGACTCATGAAACCAATCCAATTGGTTCATGAAAACCTACAAGATAAGATTGACATCTAGAAACGTGTCATGCCTACCCAAAAAATATGGAATTTGGTAGAAAGTACCAAAATACTCTTCAATAGAAAGTTACTATACAATTCAATCTTTCTATCTCCTATTATCCTGATTAAGTGATAGGTATGATATATGTCAAACCCTAACACTTAGTCATATCGAATCTTCGCTCGATCATGAGGACTCAGCTAATGACTGAATAGAAACCACTTCTAATCTCATCCTGCTTTGATCAAAGGCTCCTTGAGTTACTCATCGAAGAGATTACCTGGGATAATGATTCCTCTTACAAAGAACGATCGATTCCTTGTTGGTCCACTCACATCCTTCGTATAGCTTCTGCCATACCCACAACACCCCATACATGACTCAATGTCATGAATGAGTATGAATCAAAATATGGCTTAGTGTGCACAAGGAACCATGGTGACCACAGGTCTAAAGATCATATGCACAACTCCTACTCTGAGACCTATCTTTTGACAAGCAGTTTGACTTCCATAAGATAGTCCTGGTATGGATCAGCTCAGTGTACTCATACCCTGATGAGCACCCTTATCCTTATATTAGTGTCTCTACACAAATGGTTGTGAGACCAACCATCCACATTAACTGAGCATATATAGGATAAGCTAGTCTTACCGGATTCATTGATCCCCGAATCGATGGTCCATTGACTAGAAACATTTTGATTAGGATTTATAGGAACTTAGGTCTCACTATTATGATCTTTATCATAACCATAATTCTAATGCCCTAATCTATGGAGTTCATCATAATCCATAAATAAGATATAACAGTATATGATGAAAATAAATGCCTTTATTAATATAATATCATAGAAGAGTTGGAAGATTACAAAAATGCCCTTATAATGATTGGCTTTTAGGGTACTTTTCTTTCAATCCCAAGATCCCCTCATTCATATACAACTAATATATCACTAATATGGTTCATGATAAATACCTGGAATGCTGTTTTCTAGTTCTTTCCACTAGGCTCACAAGTGCAAGCCCTCCAATGGTGATCCACATAGGAATTGACCCTAGAAAGAACTCCTACTTCAGTTGCTTGCTTGACTAGGACTCCTCTTGACAGCCTTTTAGACTTTGACCTTTGTACGACACCCTGCCCTCTTGTAGGGTACTTTGAATCCTTTCCAAAACCACTCTTAGATTTGGGATTGCCCTCCTATAGGACACTCGGGGCTTATGTCTTAAATTCTAAGACTTGTCTTAGTAAGATCAACCTTGTCTTAAAGAGACAAGGTTTGTCTTAAGGAAGAGGGAGGAAAGGAAAAACTCTCAGGAAAAACCTATGGTGGAACTCTTCTGAAACCCATAACCCCACCCTTATTTATAATGTTAAGAGGGGCATGTGATATGTCCAGTCATCAACTTATCAGATATGATTTTTTAAGACCCAAGAGAAGTTATCTGGCTTGAAAAGTCATATCCTATAAGTTGATTCATGCTCTAAGAAACATATCAGCATCCCTTCTAATTCTTGGATGATTTCTAACTTTCCACATGGCAAGTATCAGTCCCTAGGAAGCCAAGAGGTGCCTCTTCAATCTTCAAGCATTGGAGAATTTGAAGAGTCCTGATAGCAGAAGAAAACTGCTTCAGACCATGTGCCAAATGAAGAGACGCATCCCTTCATGTACGCGTTCTCTTTCAAACCTTTTCACGCCAATTTAAAAGGTGTTGACCGGTCAAAAATTATCCTAAGAGGCATGGGGATATGTGCCATGAGAGTCCCAGACGAATCAACCAAAGTGATTCATCTGCAGAAGGACTCTTGTCCTTTCTGCGATCAATTCCTTGGCACGCGCACACATGCACCCAAAGAGTCCATGCCGACTTGGACTCTAGTCCAAGTGGCATTCCATGTCCAATTAAATCAGCATAAAAAATGATAAGTGTTGTCTTAATCTAGAGATAACCCAATTTAAGTCTCTCTTAAATTGGTTAAGCAAATTAGCAAGCAACTGGACCCAAATTGACTTGGGTTGGGAATTAGGTTAGCCTACACATGCTAGTGTGCAATCTAGCTAACCAATTAGGATCCCATGATCCTAATAAAATTATGAATGACTTCCTTGGTCAACTCCCTAATGTGTGTGACCCTTTGGATCCCATATCTAGCTAGCAGTAGGTTTAGGTTTAGCCGATTCGAACCAGTTGAACCCAATTGACCTAATTAGGTCAAATTAAGCTGACCTAAATTTCCAATTCGATCTGTCCATGAATTGACTCATGAAACCAATCCAATTGGTTCATGAATAACTACAAGTTATGATTGACGTCTAGCAATATGTCATGCCTACCCAGAAGATGAGGAATTCAGTGGAAAGTACCAAAATATCGTTCAATAGAAAGTTACCGTACAATTCAATCTTTCGATCTCTTATTATCCCAATTAAGTGATGGGTATGGATAAATGTCAAACCCTAGTACTTAGTCATTTTGAATCTCTATTTGATAATGAAGACTCAGCTGATGACTGATTAAAAACCACTTCTAATCTCATCCTGCTTTGATCAAAGACTCCTTGAGTCATCAACCGAAGAGATCACTTCGGATAATAATTCCTCTTACTAGGAATGATCGATTCCTTGTTGGTCCACTCATATCCTTCGTACACCTTCTACCATATCTGAGAACACCTCGTACATGACTTAATGTCATGAATGAGTATAAACCAAAACATGGATTAGTGTGCAAAGGAACCATGGTGACCTCAGGTCTAAAGATCACATGCACAACTCCTACTTTGAGATCTATCTTTTAACAATTTGTAAGACTTCCATAAGATAGTCCCGATGCGGATTAGTTCAGTGAACTCATACCCTAATGAGCACCCTTGTCCTTATATTAGTGTCTTATATAAGTGGCTATGAGACCAACCACCCTCTTATCAGAGCATACATAGGATAAGCTAGTATTTTTGGACATATCGTTCCCCGAACCGATGATCCATTAACTAGGAACAATTTAGGTTAGGATTTATAGGAGCTTAGGTCTCACCGTCATGATTTCCATCATAACCCTAATTCCATTTGACATAACCTATTAGGTTCACCATAATCTTTAAATAATACACAGCAATATGATGAAACAATATGCCTTTATTAATATATTAAATATCATACAGGAGTTGAAAGATTACAAAAATACCCTTATATAAGATTGGCTTTTAGGGCACATTCCTTTCAAGTCCCCCCTCCTTAGGCCACTGGCAAGAACCTTGACTCCCACTAGATGGGGGGTGAAGCCCTACTTCGGGGACCTGGCTCTTGGAAGCATGAGCGCGGCCCCTACTAGGAGCTGATCTCAGTCGGAGGGCTCGCCCTATGAGCATGATGCCAACTAGGAGCTAACCTCGGTAGGAGGGCTCGCTGTGGGAGCATTGGCCGGGAGCTGACCTCAGTCGGGGGCTCACCTTATGAGCACGACCCTGGCTGGGGGCTGACCTCGGTAAGAGGGCTCACGTTGGGAGAGAATGGGCTCGACCTTGGCCGGAAGCTAACCTTAGTCGGAGGGCTCCCCCTATGAGCATGATCCCAGCTGGGAGCTGATCTCTGTAGGAGGGTTCACCTTAGGAGAGCATGGGCTTGACCCCGGCCGGGAGTTGACCTCAATCAGAGGGCTAGTCCTCTGAGCATAACCCTGGCTGGGAGCTGACCTCGACAGGAGGGCCCATTATGGAAGCATAAGCTCGACCCCGGTCGGTTCCTAACCTTAGTCAAAGGGCTCACCTTATGACCATGATCCCGGCTGGGAGCTAACCTCAGCAAGAGAGCTCATCTTGTGAGAGCATGGGCTCGACCCTGGCTGGAAGTGATGTGGGACAGGTGGGGGTGTAGGATTGTTGGTGAACTGAGAAGTCACCGAGCATTAGGGTACCATAAAAAAAATTTATATTTTATTATTATTTCTTTTTATGGTGGTGGTGAAGGAAACAATAAGGATGGAAGGTTGGGTTTTGGACTGCCACGAACTTGGAAACTCACACTCATGGAGAGATCTCTCACCTCTAGGGCATCTCACCCACCTCACTAATGGAGTCATGAGGGTAACTTTTTATGGCCATGGAGGGATAAAGAAGATGGACACTCTACGGACTTGGAACTTACATTCATGGAGAGACCTCTCGCCTCTAGGGCATCTCACCCATCCCACTACATGTAGCCTAGGGCATCCCACCCATCTTACTACATGCGGAGCCTAAGGCATCCCACCCAAATCACTACCTGGGATCGTGAAGGAAAATATCTAAAACATAGAAAGGACTCAACGAGGAAAGGGATAACTAGGGCCTCACGCCCCTTGATGCTCGAAAGTGAAGTTATAGTCTCACACCTCTCAACGCCCAAAGGCGAAGGCAAGATGAGCCTCATGCCCACTCATTTACCGAGGCAGAATGCGATAGAAAAATGCCCTAAGAGCCAATCATTATTTGGGCCTTTTTTTGTAAACTTCCAACTCATGCATGACATCATTATTTATAATAAAGGCATTTGATTCATCATATACTGCTGTGTCATATTTCTGACTATGATGAACCCCATAGAGTAGGGCAATGGAATTAGGGTTATGATAAAATAACAGTGAGACATAATTCCTATAAACCCTAATCTAAAATGTTCCTAGTCATTGGACCTTCGATTAGGTGATCGATGAATCTAGTAAGACTAGCTTATCCTATGTATGCTCAGTTGATGAGGGTGGTTGGTCTCACAGCCACTTGTGTAGAGATACTAATACAAGGATAAGGGTGCTCATTAGGTTATGAGTACACTGAACTAATCTGCACCAGGAATATCTTATAGAAGTCTTACTTCTTGTCAAAAGATAGGTCCTAGAGTAGAAGTTGTGCATGTGATCTTCAGACCTGAGGTCACCACGGTTCCTTATGCACACTGAGCCATACTTTGGTTCATACTCATTCATGGCATTGTGACATGTACGAGGTGTTCTGGGTATGGTGGAAGGTGTACAAAGGATGCGAGTGGACCAACAATGAATTGATCAATCCTGGTAAGAGGTTATGTTATCCCATGTAATCTCTTCGATTAGTGACTCAAGGAATCTTTGCAAAGTGGGATGAGATTAGAAGTGGCTTCTAATCAGTCATCAGCTGAGTCCTCATGATCGAGCTGAGATTTGATATGATTAAGTGTTAGGGTTTAACATTTATCCATAACCATCACCTAATCGGGATAATGGGAGATCAAAAGATTGAATTGCATGGTAAATTACTACTGAAGGATATTTTGGTAATTTTCATCAAATTCCTCATCTTCCAGGTAGGCATGACATGTTGCTAGACATTGATCTTGTCTTATGGGTCTTCATGAACTAATTTGATTGGTTTCAAGAGTCAATTCGATGTGTGATTCGAATTGGACAGTTAGGTGAGCCGATTTGACCTAATTAGGTCAATCAGGTTTGATCGGATAGAATCGGCTCAAACCTAAACCTACTGTTGGCTAGATGTGGAATCCAATGGATCACACACAATAAAGAGTAGGCCATGGAAGTTACTCATGATTTAATTAGGGTCATGGGATCCTAATTAGTTAGCCAGATTGCATACTAGCATATGTAGGCTAACCCAATTCCTAACCCAATTGGATTGGGTCCGGTTGCTTGCTAATTAGGCTAACCTAATTAAGGAAAACCTAAATTAGGTTGAGTCCTAAGTGGGGATAGTCAAATCATAGCTTGATCTGATTTTATTTTGGACTTTTGGATGTTTTATTAAAGAGTTCATTTGAGTTGGGACTCTAGATGCCAAAATGACACCTTGGCATTTAAAAAGGCCTAGAGGAGTCTATAGTCCTCTGATCTGAAATATATTTATATGGATGGAAAGAAGAATTAATGCTCTTTCTTTTGACACCCATATTGAATATGCTTTGACTAGTCAAAGGTTGCATGGGGTGTAGATAAATTTGATCATAAAAGGACTCTTGGCTCCTCTTGAAGCGTGTGGGAAATGAAGGTGCGCACAGAAGGACAAAAGTCCTTCTGCAGATGAAACACTCCAGTGTTTCATCAAGGGGTGCCTTCTCATCTTATCCCCATGCCTTTTTGATTTAAATAACCGATCAAAGGGAATAAGAGGGCAGCATGAAATGAGAAAAAGAGTAGCGCGCGCAGACGAAGAGTCGCGTCTCTTCATCTGTGCACGGTTTTGAGGCAGAGTCCTTCTACTCTCAGGACTCTGCTCTTTCCATGGTTTTGAAATCTGAAATGACACCTCCTTCCCTTATTCTTAACCGGTAAATGCCACATGGCACATGGGGATTTAATCTAGAAAGGGAAAGAACAATGATAAGACTATTCAATCCTGAAGAGTATTATCAGATATGAAATAACATATTTGATAAGAGATGTCGGGACAGCTTTCACACCCCTTGAAATATTATATAAAGGGGGTACGGTGAAATGAGAGATATAGTTTTCGATCATCAGAAAATAGGAATCCCATTTTCCCAAGAGTCTGTCAATCTGAGTGTTTTTCAACTCCCTCATTCTTAATTTAGGACAAGACTTGTCTTGTTAAGACAAGGTCTTTTCTACTAGGACAAGGCTTAGTTTTAGGATATAAGCCTAAGGAGTCCTAGAGGAGGGTTGTCCTAAAATCAAGAGTGGTTTAGGACTGTGTCCAGAAAGCCCTATAGTAGGTTATGGTGTCCTACAGTGGTCAAAGGTCAAAAGGCTGATAAAAGAGTTCTGTTGAAGCAAGCAACCCCGGTAAGGATTCTTCCTTGATACCATTCTCATGTGGATCACCGTTGGAGGGATTGCACTTGTGAGCCTCGTGGAAAAGATTGGATTTCAGCGATCCAAGTATATATTCTGACTTTATTTATGTTTAGTTGATTGGTATTGCATAAGGGATTCCTGGGAATTAGGATTTCATGCTTAGAATTTTGTTTTGAAATTCACTTCCACATGCTGCATGATTCCCGGCACCCTGGGAGAATTTCCATCAGTGGTGTCAGAGCCCTCCCTATGGCATACCAATTTTGAATCATTTTGAAGTTCATGATTTCCACATATCGAGTCGACCCGACTTGTGATCGAGCAGACTCGAACCCTGTCATGTCGAGTCTACCAGAATCTTGTGATGAAAATGCATATTAAGGTTAATATGTCAAATTTCTGGTTTCTTCATGAAAAAGGCATGTTAATGCATTGATATGAAATTTTGCATATTAAGGTAGTATGTTTAATTTCTATTTTTCATGAAATGCATGTTATCATTTCAAGTATGAAATTATGCATGTTGATTGAACCAAGTAACTGCTCTGGATTGGGGTTGCCATAGTCGTCCGGTCATAGGAGTAAAGTAGGGTGTAAAAAGCCCACTCTGTCCATTCTATGGGTTTCCTATGGCATGTAGGGATGCAACATTGTGGTAATTTTTATAAATGAGTGAGGTGAACGGTATTTTACATTAATCATGTCATGTTTTGCATATTAGGGTAATATGCATGTTATCATGCTATGCATATTAGGGTAATATGCTTGTTGTCATGTAATGCTTTGCATATTAGGATAATATGCTTGATGACATGAAATGTTCTACATATGTTAGAGTTATATGCAATATGTTTATATTTGTTATAAACATAGTTATCATGTTTATGTTTATACTTGTAGTTATAAATGTAATTATCATGATAGTATTTAGAATGTGTTTTTGAGACTATCATAGCCCTCATAAAAATCATATTTAGTCATAGTAAAAAACTTAGTCATGATGCAAAACTAATTAGGGTTTGATCAGCCGATTGGTGTCTAGGCAAGTGGTTCTGGGAAGGTAAAGGGAATGAGATTTTTAATTGGTTCTATTGTCTAACCTCGCCAATTTAATTGGTGTCTAAGGAAAGCAACGGGGGACCCCCTCACCCCTTCCACTTACCTGGCCAATTTGGTCATATCTAAACCTTAACTTGAGAATGCTAATTGATTATGTATACTATAATTTGCCTTCCTTCATGCTAAACCAAATTAATATCAAAACTACAATAGGTTTGTTGTGTAACACAAGATCTACTCTAGGATTTGATATGAAATTTGTATTGGTGCACTTAGTGCTTTATGGCATGGTTGAAATTGTTGCTTTGTTGTGTAACACAAGAGCAACAATTTTTAATTATAGCTATATAGAAATGAAGGGTTTGACTAAACTAAGATATTATAGTTTGTTTTGTAACACAAGATTATAAGTATCTTAGAGGCAAAGATAATTGTTGAGAATTGCACGGGTTGCAATTGGAAAGTAAGTCCTACATTTGAACTTATTAGTGTTTGTTGTGTAACACAAGGTACTAATGAGAAATTAGGATCTCAACCCCACTAAGGAAATCGAAAAGGTTTCTCACTTTAATAGTTGAGGGTTATGGTATTTGAAAAAAATAGTGGGAGACATAATTAGATAGAAAGTCCTTATCCAGTTATGGATGTCATCTTGAGTGGTCTGCTGATATTGTTCTTTAATTAAATATAGGGCATTTATTTTTATGGCTTCAAATTTACCATTGCATGGCATCTTGGATGCTAATAAGTTAACCAATTCAAACTATGTGGACTGGTTGAGGAAGAAGGCTGATGGAGCCTATTCCC
Source organism: Areca catechu (assembly GCA_021397845.1). Classification (NCBI taxonomy): domain Eukaryota; kingdom Viridiplantae; phylum Streptophyta; class Magnoliopsida; order Arecales; family Arecaceae; genus Areca; species Areca catechu. Next base: position 80,702,344 of record CM038044.1, on the reverse strand, counting down.
ATTGTAGCATGTTTAGGCATTGGAAGAAGGATTGCAAGACTTGTCTTGTAAATGTGAAGCTAGATGCAAGTGGTGCATTTAGGGGTTTTGTACATGATACAAACCTATTTATCATTGAGTGAATCTATTTCTAATTCATGGATATTGGATTCCGCATGTGGGTCATATATTTGTAAATCTTTACAAGAACTCCACAGAATTAAAAATTTGAAGAAAGGTGACTTTAAATTATATGGAGCAAGTGGAGAACCCATATATGCTAAAGATGTGGGCACCCATCTTCTGTTATTACCTTTGGGTAATATCATAAGGTTGGAAGAATGCTACTATGTGCCAAATATTGTAAGAAACATTATTTCAATACCCTTGTTGTTACAACAAGGATATGAAATAAGTGTAAAGAGCAATGGCTGCTTTATTCTTCATAATAATACAATATTTGGACATGGTTTCTTCGTGAATGGTCTTCTAACTTTAGTACTCAATGATGAAATACTTCTTGTAGATGACAAGAAGAGAAAAAGAGATAATGTCAATGTCACATATCTCTGGCATTGCCGGTTAGGTCATATCAGTGAGTCAAGGATAAACAAGTTAGTCAAAAAGGATTACTTTGACCCTGATGATTTTCAATCATTAGGAACTTATGAGTCTTGCCTCAAAGGAAAAATGACCAAGTCTTCATTCACTGGATATGGAAAAAAGGCAACTGAATTGTTAGGTCTTGTACATACTGATGTGTGTGGACCTATGTCAACTCAGGCCAGAGAAGGATATTCTTATTTCATCACTTTTATTGATGATTTATCAAGGTTCGGTTATGTGTATCTTATGAAACACAAGTCCAAAGCCTTTGATAAGTTTAAAGAATATCAGAGTATGGTTGAAAGATAAATTGGACTTAGTATTAAAGCTCTTCGATCTGATCGAGAAGGGAAATACTTGTTTAGTGAGTTTTTGAACCATCTCAAGGACAAAGGCATTATTTCTGAATGGATCCCTCCTTATACATCACAGTTAAATGGAATGGTAGAAATGAGAAATCACACCTTGTTGGACATGGTGAGGAAATGAGAAATCACACCTTGTTGGACATGGTGAGGTCCATGATGAGCTTCACAGATCTTCCCATTTTCATCTAGGGACATAACTTGGAGACTGCTGCATATATATTAAATAGGGTTCCATCTAAGTCAGTAAGTAGCACTCCATATGAGTTATGAAATGGTAAAAGACCAAGTCTTAAGTACTTAAAGATTTGGGATTGCCATGCTTATGTCAAGAATAACTTTGGACATAAGTTAAGTGCTAGGGTTGACAAGTATAGGTTTGTTGGTTACCCAAAAGAAGGTAAGGGATACCTCTTTTATAATGCTACTAAGCAAAAGATAATTGTCAGTAGGCATGCTACATTCTTGGAATAAAAGTTTATCCAAGTAGGATGTAGTGATTCTTTACTTGAGTTGTGTGAAGAACAGAACCAACTAACCGATGAGCCTTCAAATGAAGTTCCTTAACCAGAGGTTCTTGTGGATCAAGAATAGCCACAATACACACCTCCTCTCCGAATGTAAGAGAGGGTGTGAGGAGCACCTCTCAGATATAGCTTTGTCATCGGTGATGACAATGAAGCCAGTATCATACAGGATGATGATCCTGTGACCTATTCAGAAGCTGTCGAGAGTAGGGACTTTGACAAGTGGATTGGTGCCATGAAATCTGAAATGGACTCCATGTATTTCAATCAGGTTTGGACCTTGGTAGATCCACCTGAAGGAATTAACCCGATAGGGTGTAAATGGATATTCAAGAAGAAGATTGGAGCAGATGGTCAAGTTGAGACCTATAAGGCTAGGCTAGTAGCAAAAGTTTTTAGATAAAAACATGGTGTAGACTATGATGAAACCTTTTCTCTAGTAGCCATGCTCAAGTCCATTCAGATACTGCTTGCCATAGCAGCATACCATGATTATAAGATCTGGCAAATGGACGTAAAGATTGCTTTCCTCAATGAAAACCTTGAGGAAGAAGTCTATATGTCATAGCTAGAGGGGTTTGCCTCAAGTGGGAGACCAAACCAGGTATGCAAGTTAAAGAAGTCCATTTATTTACTTAAGCAAGCATCAAGGAGTTGGAACATCCATTTTGATGAAACAATCAAAAGATTTGGTTTTATCAAAAATGTGGATGAACCATGTGTGTACAAGAAGACAAGTGGGAGTGCCATTATTTTCTTAGTTTTGTATGTGGATGACATACTGATCATTGGGAATGATATCCTAATGTTGCAATTGGTTAAAACTTGGCTATCATCAAAGTTTTCCATGAAGGATTTGGGAGAACCATCCTATATACCAGGTATAAGGATCTATAGAGATAGATCCAAGAGGATGCTGGGCTTATCCCAATCTAGGTACATTGACTTAGTATTGAAGAGATTCAACATGGATGGAAGTAAGAAAGGTTACTTGCCAATGAGTCAAGGTATACAACTTTCTAAGAAGATGTCTCCTAAGACATCAGAAGAAAGAGAGAGGATAACTATGATTCCTTATGCTTCAGCGGTAGGATCGATTATGTATGCCATGTTATGTACCAGGCCTGATGTTGCTTATGCCTTGGGCATAGTGAGCAGGTTTCAGGCAGATCTAGGAGAGGATCATTGGAAAGCTGTGAAAAATATTCTTAAGTACTTGAGAAGGACTAAAGATGTTTTTCTAGAATATCTAGGATCTGAGTTAAAACTAGAAGGTTATACAGATTCTAGTTTTCAATCATATCCAGATGATAGCAAATCCACATCGGGGTATGTCTTCACCCTAAATGGTGGTGCAGTGAGTTGGAAGAATACCAAGCAGTCTACAGTAGCTAACTCAGTCACTACGGAAGAGTACATAGCTGCTAGTGAAGTTGCAAATGAAGTTGTCTGGATGAAGAAATTCATCATGAAATTTGGTGTGGTTCCTAATGTACAATAGCTAGTGCCATTATACTATGATAACACTGGGGCTGTTGCACAAACTATGGAACCAAGGTCTCATCACAAGTCCAAGCACATTCTAAGACAGTTTCACCTTATTCAAGAGATTATAGTAAGACAAGACGTTGTCATCAAACAAGTTGAAACAAAGAACAATATAGCAGACCCATTCACTAAAGCATTAGCCAAGTAGTAGTTAGATCGCCACTTGGATTGTATGGGCATAAAGTATAAGGGCGATTGGCTTTAGTGCAAGTGGGAGTTTGATAGAAAAATGCCCTAAGAGCCAATCATTGTTTGGGCCTTTTCTTGTAAACTTCCAACTCATGCATGACATCATTATTTATAATAAAGGCATTTGATTCATCATATACTACTGTGTCATATTTTTGACTATGATGAATCCCACAGAGTAGGGCAATGGAATTAGGGTTATGATAAAATAACAGTGAGACTTATTTCCTATAAACCCTAATCTAGAATGTTCCTAGTCATTGGACCATCGATTTGAGGATCAATGAATCCAGTAAGACTAGCTTATCCTATGTATGCTCAGTTGATGAGGGTGGTTGGTCTCACAGCCACTTGCATAGAGACACTAATACAAGGATAAGGGTGCTCATTAGGTTATGAGTACACTGAACTGATCTGCACCAAGACTATCTTATGGAAGTCTTACCCTTGTCAAAAGATAGGTCCCAGAGTAGAAGTTGTGCATGTGATCTTTAGACCTGAGGTCACCATGGTTCCTTGTGCACACTAAGCCATACTTTGGTTCATACTCATTCATGGCATTGCGACATGTACGGGGTATTTTGGGTATGGTAGAAGGTGTACGAAGGATGTGAGTGGACCAACAAGGAATTGATCAATCCTGGTAAGTGGATATTTTATCCCATGTAATCTTTTCGATGAGTGACTCAAGGAATCTTTGCAAAGTGGGATAGATTAGAAGTGGCTTCTAATCAGTCATCAGCTGAGTCCTCATGATCGAGCTGAGATTCGATATGATTAAGTGTTAGGGTTTGACATTTATCCATACCCATCACTTAATCAGGATAATGGGAGACCAAAAGATTGAATTACACGATAACTTACTACTGAAGGGTATTTTGGTAATTTTTATCAAAATTCTCATCTTCCGGGTAGGCATGACACATTGCTAGACATCAATCTTGTCTTGTGGGTTTTCATGAACTAATTGGATTGGTTTCATGAGTCAATTCGATGTGTGATTCGAATTGGACAATTAGGTGAGCCTATTTGACCTAATTAGGTCAATTGGGTTCGATCGGATCGAATCGGCTCAAACCTAATCCTACTGTTGGCTAGATGTGGAACCCAATGGATCACACACAATAAAGAGTAGGCCAACGAAGTTACTCATGGTTTAATTAGGGCCATGGGATCCTAATTGGTTAGCCTGATTACATACTAGCATATTAGGCTAACCCAATTCCTAACCCAGTTGGATTGGGTCCGGTTGCTTGCTAATTGGGCTAACCTAATAAAGGGAAACCTAAATTAGGTTGAGTCCTAAGTGGGGATATCCAAATCAGAGCTTGATCTGATTTTATTTTGGACTTTTGGATGTTTTATTGAAGAGTTCATTTGAGTTGGGACTTTAGATGCCAAAATGACACCTTGGCATTCAAAAAGGCCTAGAAGAGTCTATATTCCTCTGATCTAAAATATATTTATATGGATGGAAAGATGACTTAATGCTCTTTCTTTTGACACCCATATTGCATATGCTTTTACTAGTCAAAGGTTACATGGGGTGTAGATAAATTTGACCATAAAATGACTCTTGGCGCCTCTTGGCGCGCACGAGAAATGAAGGTGCACACAGAAGGACAAAAGTCCTTCTACAGATGAAACACTCCAGTGTTTCATCAAAGGGCACCTTCTCATCTTATCCCCATGCCTTTTGGATTTAATTGACCGGTCAAAGGGAATAAGAGGGTGGCATGAAATGGAAAAAAGAGTAGCGCGTGCAGATGAAGAGTCGCGTCTCTTCATCTGCGCACGGTTTTGAGGTAGAGTTCTTTTGCTCTCAGGACTCTGCTCTTCCCATGGTTTTTAAATCTGAAATGATGCCTCCTTCCATTCTTCTTAACCGGTAAATGCCACATGGCACTTGGGGATTTAATCTGGAAATGGAAAGAACAATGATAAGACAATCTTGAAGAGTCTTATCAGATATGAAATAACATATCTGATAAGAGATGTCGGGATGGTTTTCACACCCCTTGAAATTTTATATAAAGGGGGTATGGTGAAATGAGAGATATAGTTTTCAGTCATCAGAAAATAGGAATCCCATTTTCCCGAGAGTCTGTCAGTCTGAGTGTTTTTCTACTCCCTCCTTCTTAATTTAGGACAAGACTTGTCTTGTTAAGACAAGAACTTTTCTACTAGGACAAGGCTTAGTTTTAGGATAAAGCCTAAGGGGTCCTAGAGAAGGGTTGTCCTAAAACCAAGAGTGGTTTAGGATTGTGTCCAGAAAGCCCTACAGTAGGTTAGGGTGTCCTACAGTGGTCAAAGTTCAAAAGGCTGACAAAAGAGTTCTGTTGAAGCAAGCAACCCCGGTAGGGATTCTTCCTTGGTACCATTCTTGTGTGGATCACCGTTTGAGGGCTTGCACTTGTGAAGCTCATAGAAAAGATTGGATTTCTACGATCTAGGTATGTATTCTGACTTCATTTATGTTTCGTTGATTGATATTGCATAAGGGGTTCCTGGGAATTAGGATTTCATGCTTAGAATTTTGTTTTGAAATTCACTTCCGCATGCTGCATGATTCCCGGCACCCTGGGAGAATTCCCATCAGAATGAAGAATCACTCTTCTCAAATCATCATCATTATTATTATTTCAATACAAGAGAGGGGTCCTTATATATGGAACCCTAGCCCTTGAAATACATGGAAAAATAAACATAAAAAGGGGGGCCAACAAGCTTCCTTGTTGGTGCCAACTACATGCCATAAGAGATGGGGCAAGAAGGGCAAGAGATTTCATGCTACAAGGATTGATGGAGGGTGCCACAAACATTCCATAAATGGGTGGTCAACAAAAGGAAATAAAATCTCATGAAAGAGGGAAGTTGAGTGGGTGCCCAAATGCTGCTTGATTTGCCTGATACTCCCTTCCATCATCTCCTAGGTGGTCCCTAATTTCCATACTAGATGTTGATCTACTGCCTTTTGTGCTTGAGTGGATATATGAGAATCTTGGGATGCCTAATAGGGTGGATGATTCCTATTGGAACTCCACGTGGTAACTGATAGCTCTCAGGTCTCCATCATTTCTCTGGAGTAGGGAGAACTCAACTTCTTCGAGTTTGGATCAGCGAGGATTTTGGAAGGAACTGAATCCAAACAAATCAAAGAGGCTCTGCTCTAAGATCTTGCAACTCTAAAATTCATGTAGCTCTGAAATTTGTGCAGCTTTGAAATCTCTATAGCTTTGAAATCTATGTAGCTTTGAAATTTATGGGCTTTGAGGAGCACGCAACTCTAAAATTGGCAAAGGGGATGACGTCCATGCTTTCATGTTCATGCAGTCCCCTTTCTTCTTCTTCATGGACCAAACATGGACAAGGGAGGTCACGGAGGGGCTCGTCGATGTCGGTGCTGGGTGGAGGATGATGGCGGCACAAGAAGAAGATGGCCAGATATATAGGTTTCCGGTGGCTGGCGGCGTCATGCGGATCTGCGGCATAGGGAGATCTTCATGGATGGTGGCTGAGCATAGCAGAGGAACTTTCAACGTGCTTCGCCAGTGGTGGTGGTCAAGCTAGAGTCGACGATGGCTAGCGATGGCAGCACGGGGATGGGGCGAGTCGTCTGGCATCTCGACAGCAAGGGTGATTGGGGATAGGGTCGGCTTGGCCATGGAAGGGGTTGAGGATGGACTTGGAGGGGTAGATGTAGTAGGTTCTTGCTAGTGTCCTCGGAGGAACCTTCGTCGGAGAAGGGATGACATAGTGGAAGAAGGGCGGCACGGACCTGCAACATGGGCAATGGCTGTCGGTGTGCAGTGGCCATGGGAGGTGATCCGATCGATGCTGTGAGGGAAGGCGAGGACAGAGGTGGAGGCCGGTGGCGATGGGAGTTCGGTGATGGAGATGGTGGCGGATGGATCAAGGAAGGAGATGATGAGAATAACTTAAGGATAAATCAGGGATAAGTAGAGAATAGCGAGAATAACAGGAATAAGATGGGACAAAAAGGAAATAATGGATACCTTAAACCTCTGGGCTCTGATTCCAAAAATGATGTGGGACAAGTGGGGGTTTGGATCGTTGGCCAACTGAGAAGTCGCCAGGGATTAGGGTACCACAAAAAAAATTTTATATATTTTTTTAATTATTTTTTTGATGGAGGTGGCGAAGGAAATAATGGGGATGGAGGTAGGGGTTTGGACTGCCACAGACTTGGAAACTCATACTCACGAAGAGACCTCTCACCTCTAGGGCATCTCACCCACCTCACTAATGGAGCCGTGAGGATAACTTTCTAAGGCCGTGGATGGATAAAAAAGATGGACACTCTACGGACTTGGGACTTACATTCACGGAAAGACCTCTCACCTCTAGGACATCTCACCCACCCCACACATGTAGCCTAGGGCATCCCACCCATCTCACTACATGCGGAGCCTAGGGCATCCCACCCAAATCGCTACCTAGCGTCGTGAAGGAAAATCTCTAAGACCATAGAGAGGACTCGATGGGGAATGGGATAACTAGGGCCTTATGCCCCTCGATGCTCGGAAGTGAAGGCATAGGGTCTCACACCCCTCGATGCTCGAAGGTGAAGGCAAGATGGGCCTTACGCCCACTCCTTTATGGAGGCAGAATGAAGAATCTCTCTTCTCAAATCATCATCATTATTATTCTTTCAATACAAGAGAGGGGTCCTTATATAAGGAACCCTAGCCCTTGGAATGCATGGAAAAATAAACATAAAAAAGGGGGCCAAAAAGCTTCCTTGTTGGTGCCAACTATATGCCATAAGAGATAAGCAAAATGCTTAAGTTTAAGTTGAGTACTAATAATTTCTTTGAAGTATATTTTTATAGAAAAAGGTGCTCATCAATTTGACAAATATTGTTTGAATGAAGAAGTCAAAGTTTAGATGAAAGATCTACTCAAAGAAGACTTGGACAGTTGAAGTTCGCTTGAATGGACACTTAATTTCAATATAGACTTGATTCAGCACAAGTTCAGCTATTTTTGTGAAGATCTCAGTGAAGTGTTGACTAAAAATATCGACACATGACACCAAGTTTCAATACATGATAGTGAGTGTCGACTCAAGTCGGTACGTGAAGAAAGTTTCAGATTGCACGGCTGAAGCATCAACACATGGACTTGAAGTGTCGACTCAAAGTGTCAACACATAGATCAGCTCATCACCTGAGATTTTTAAGTCACAGAACTTAGTGAAGATTGAGAAATGTTGAAGTGTCGACACATGGATGCCAAGTGTCGACTCAAATCATTGACTTACCTAAAGAAGTTTGACACATCTGAGATTTCCAGAATGCTACATTGAAGATATTTGAACTGGGTGTTGACCTGAAGTGTCAACTCACAGCCTGAAGTGTCGATATATGGAGTTCTGGAAACAGTAATGGCTAGTTTTTCAAACACAGAACTCGTCCCTTTTGGCCCTCAACGGCTAGATTTTCATGTTTAACGGCTAGAAATCGGATTTGAAATCTTGGAAAGGTATTTATATTGTTCAAATCAAATCAAAATACAAGAGATTGACTAAGAAAGAACAAAAGAGAAGAAAAGAGAGCATTCACTTTTATTCATTGAAGATCAACTATTCTCAAGCAAAAGCAAGCCTCCAAGCATTCGAGAGTCTTCAAGAGCATTAAAGATCAACCATTCTTGAGCAATCAAAGAGGCTACATTAAGTTGAAAGCATCATAATAACGAGCTTCAAAGAGATACTCGCTTTTTATTAGAAAGCTTTTATTATTTCTCTACTTCAAACTTTATTTGTTGTAAGTGTTCTTGGTTAGCCTATCATAAAACCAAGGGAGGTTATTGGTGGGGACACCAAAGGCACCAGAATAAGATAGAGGCTTTTCAACCCTCTATGAATTGATCAATAATTTATGAGTCCATCTGTAATAAGGGCTTAGCCTATCCGAGTCCATTTTAATTGATTTTGAGTTTCAGTTCTGTACTAGTCAGCTCATGTTGAGTTAGTTCAGTCCAGTGTTAGTCAGCTCATGTCGAGCTAAATTTATTTTTTTGAGTCCTATTCAACCATATTGAAGACTCAAGACCACATCATACAAGTAAAGACCAAGTCCAATCAGATTGAAGACATGGAAGTTTAGCCCAAGTCCAACCCAGCTTGAAGATTTGAAGACCCCAGGCGGAAAATCAAAAACCCTGATTCCTTGCAGATGCCCTCCAGATGCCCAGATTTCCTTCCAGATGCCAAAATATATTCATAGACCAAGGCATCCATGATTTTAGAGGTCCATCTGCATCCTATCCCAAAGAAATCAAGCCCAGGCTCCAAGCCCAAGCCCCTAAGAAGCAAGATACCAGGGAATATTCCTACTACCTGCCTACCAGGCCACCCCAGCTTCCAGAGGCCCAAACCCATGCACTCGGGCCCCTTTGGGCTGGCCCCTTGCTGCTCTTAGAAGCCCAACACGTCCCCCTAGGTGTCCTTGTAGTGTTGGCCAAGTAAAGAGAAATTTTAGGGATTTTTTCTACCTAATGTTTCCTTATTTTCTAGCTAGGGTTTGAGAGGGAAAAGGATTCTCATGTAAAGACTAATGTGCCCTTACTTGGAGCCCAAGGTTAAGGGTCTATTTAAGGGACCCTAGCCTCTTGTATGAAGGGAGAATTTTTGATGAATGAAAACCTTGAGTTCTTCTATTGAGTTGTGTGATACCCTGCTGTGTGCATAAAGGGGTTTGGGAGAGTTTTTCTTCCTAGTGCTGCAATCATCTTCTTGCTGCCAACAAGCATCTCAGATCCCTGGACGCCCACTTCAAAAGAATCCTTCCCTTGTTGTTTTTCCTTTGTTTTCTTGTTCCTTTGTGAGTTTTCTAACCCCTGACAGGTCATTTACAGGTCCCCGAGTTCCTACGAATCCAACGACTCCAGCCAAGCCTCAATCGGATCACCGAGCAGAAAGCCGGGTATCCGCGGGTCTTTGGCTCGGTTTTCCAGGCCGCATCCATCGAGGAACGAGAGACCCTTTTGCTGTGATCTTCACAGACATTGTCAGGTACACCCCCTCTACCTCCAGTAGTTTTATTGTAGGAGAACTTGCCCTAACCGAGGCTTCTCAGCCCCAGCGATCCTTCTTTTCTACTTTTCTAGGTCCTAATCTGCATGCTGATCTTCTAAAATTCTTCCCTACAACTTATTTTAATCTGAAATTTGGGAATTAATCACTCAACCCCACATATAGAACATAAAAAAAAAAATTGCATGCATATTAGTCCCCCATCATTTGGTATCAGAGCTTAGATTAGGGCTTGTTTTCTGCAATTTTTTTGTCCGTATATTAATTCCAATTCCAATTCTAAAATTTTCGTAGATTTTATTATATCCTGTGAATTTTTTGCAAGCCGAAATACAGACTGCAAATTTTTGACTCTGTTTTTTTTTCAGCAAGGCAAGTTTGGAAGTTTTAGGGTTTTGTTTAGCATCTTTTACATATCTTTTAATTTTAGTATATTTCCAGCATATTAGGCCATGATTTGCAAGTTTTATTCTATTTATGAAAATAACAAAAAAAAAATTACATATTCTCCAAAAATACCAAAAAAATATTTAAACCCTAATTTGCATCCTCATCTGCCTGCCATCATTGCATAATTTATATTTAAGGGCACTCTTGCTATGTCAGATGGGGGGAGGATTTGATCACCTCTCCTTAGCCCAAAACCACACCCCTTGCATTCGGTCCCAAGCCTTAACCTAAAATTTACTAGACTTAATTTGCCCTAGTGGGCTAGGGACACCAACTGGTCGGGTCCGGACTATGTGTCAGATCATTGTGTCAAGCTAACCCGTGTGTGCTTTGTGCTCAGTGTCAAGAACAGTGGTTTAGGGATTCAATCCCGAAGGGCTTGTGTGCTGGTCCGCCAACCTGGCCAATCTCTGATTGGTGTCTAGGATTGGCAATCAGGGACCAAACACTCCCCTTACACCTGCCTGGCTGAGTATAGGGTTACTATAGGCTAGTTTGCCACCCTGATTGAGCATCTAGTTTAGACTCTAGGTCTAGTCAGCTGTAGTCGGTTTAATCGAGTCTTGCATGAGTACTAGATCAGGGGTTTCATATCACCCACCTTCTTCACAAATGTCTGAACCCATGAAAAATTTGCAAGCCCAAATAAAAGCACTCACTAAGAAACTAACCCAATCCATGGCCCAGTTAACTCAGTCTAGTACCCAAACCAATAATAGAATTGACCATCTTGCCAATAGGTTTGACCAGTTAGAAGGCCATGTAGGGACCATACAAAGAACCCATGGGTCATAGTCTGAGCCAGATCCCGAGTCCCCTCAACCTAGGAGGACCCCCCTGATCTATACCATGAGGTCGAACCTAGGAGAGCCCCTTATCCTGACCCGTACTACAATTCTCAACCTAGGAGGACCCCAAACCCTGATCCATACCGAGAGGTTAAACCTAGGAGAGCCCCTCAGCCTGACCCATACTATAATACTGAACCTAGAAGAACCCCTTATCATGACCCTTATTATGATACTGAACCTAGAAGACCCAATCAGGATTTTGTAGACCAGGAAGATAGATCCTATTTACCCATATCCTATAAGCCTAGTATACCCACAACCTATAGATCTTATGACTCCAAATCCTATGAACTTAGAACCTATGAATCCAGAACCTATGAACCTAGATCCTATGACTCTAGATCCCATGATCATAGATCCTATGCACCCATATCCCATGAGCCTAGTATTCTGACCCATATAGGGAGTCCAACCCTAGGAGAACCCAATATCCTGACCCATATAGGGAGCCCAACCTTAGGAGGACCCCATACCATGATCCATCCTTAGAACCTGACCATAGAGCTGACCCAAAATCCTATGACCCCAGATCCTATAATCCCATGACCCATAGATCTGCACCCTTGTCCTATGAGCCCAGAGAACCCATAACCCCTAAGTATCAATCTAGTACTAGTCATGCTTCTCCTAGTCACTTGAACCCCATAGGATTAGTATCCCAAAATATGAACCCAGTAGTGAGCCACTACCCCTTATACAACCTGAACCTACTAGGAGTAGTACCCATAATCAGAGACCAGAACTTAACCAATTTCCTGCTAGCCGACCTTCTCCAACCATTCCTGAGATTCACAAGGCTTACATTAATGCGGAAGTGTATGAAGCTGATGTGAGCCTAGTGGATGAGTATGAGGGAGAAGAGGAGACACCTTTAGATGACCTAGAATTAGCTGACCCAGTAGATACCCAGGTAGAAACCAACCCAGAGGTAGTTGACCTTGACCACATCCAACCTAAAGCTATAATGGAAGAACAAATAGAGGAAGAGAACCTAGGTACTGCTGCTAGAGCCTTACTTGAGGAAACCATAGAGGAGAGCCAAGTTTTAGAGTCTAGTCTAAAAATACAAGAACCAGAAGAATTTATTAAGGACCTGAACTCATTGAATCAATACCCTTGGGATGAGCCCCCTCCTATAGTTCCCATTAAGGACCTCTTCCTCGAAATTGGCGACCCATCCTTCCATTATGTAAACCCTGTAGGTAAAGCTCAACCTCGTAAGGTTAACCTCATTAGTATAGGATTAGTTCCTGACACCCCGTCTTTTATCCTACTTTATCCAACTAACCATGAACCTTTTTCCCTACCCTACCAAACTAATTCTGAACCCACTTCCTATTTTCTGCCCTTTCCTAACACCTCCAGCATTTCTAGGATTATTAGATTGCATTTAACTAAGATTAGCATACTACATGCATTCATCACACATGTTAGGTTTGCATCTTACTTCTGGCATACTCTTTGGAATTTGCTAGGAGTTCACTGTAAATTTTCATGTGCATGTCAAGCTAGGATCAAACCTAGGGAACCTATAATCTGTTAGGTTTAGATCTAAAGAGTTCAATAAAATTTCCTTCTATAGGAATGCATAGTCAAGTCTGTTAGGTGTCAGTATGAGTCCTTTGCATCATTTGTTAGGAGTCAGTATGTGCCCAGCATGTTCACCACCTATACTAATTTTAAACTAACTGGCTAATTCCCGAAGATGGATAAAAGAATTTGATGTAGTGGATTCTATCTTGGTTAGTCTTAGCCCTAAAAGAAGCTTCATGCTCGCAGAGCCGGACCTTTGAAAGTGATAGAGAAGATTGGATCAAATGCCTAGGTGTTAGACTTGCCTTCGGATTTGGGCATTAGTTCTACCTTCAATAATACAGACCTGGTTGAGTATAGGGAACCGGCAACGATACCTAGTGAGGCCTTTGGACCTATTCCTTTTCATTGTGAGTGACCCTAACCTAGAGTGTCCACAAACAAATTTGGCCTGAGAGAGGAGAATGGATCGAGCGTATCCTGGATGATCAAGCCATCACGACCCAGGGCCATGACTATCAACGCTTCCTGGTCCGATGGCAAGGTCGGCCAGAGTCAAACGATTCATGGATTTTTCGAGAGGACTTGCAATGCCTCAACCCAGACCTTCTCGAGAGATATATGAGCCAGTCTGACCTTAACTCGACAGGGTCGAGTTCCTCCCACACCGGGAGAATTAGTGGGGACACCAAAGGCACCAGAATAAGATAGAGGCTTTTCAGCCCTCTATGAATTGATCTATGAATTGATCAATAATTTATGAGTCCATCTGTAATAAGGGCTTAGCCTATCTGAGTCCATTTTAATTGATTTTGAGTTTCAGTTCTGTACTAGTCAGCTCATGTTGAGCTAGTTCAGTCCAGTGTTAGTTAGCTCATGTCAAGCTAATTTTATTTTTTTGAGTCCTATTCAACCATATTGAAGACTCAAGACCACATCATACAAGTAAAGACCAAGTCCAATCAGATTGAATACATGAAAGTTTAGCCCAAGTCCAACCCAGCTTGAAGATTTGAAGACCCCAGGAGGAAAATCAGAAACCCTGATTCCTTGCAGATGCGCTCCAGATGCCCAGATTTCCTTCCAGATGCCAAAATATATTCATAGACCAAGGCATCCATGATTTTAGAGGTCCATCTGCATCTTATCCCAAATAAATCAAGCCCAGGTGCCAAGCCCAAGCCCCTAAGAAGCAAGATACCTGGGAATATTCCTGCTACCTGGCTACCAGGCCACCCCAGCTTCCGGAGGCCCAAACCCATGCACCCGGGCCCCTTTGGTCCAGCCCCTTGCTGCTCTTAGAAGCCCAACACGTCCCCCTAGGTGTCTTTGGAGTGTTGGCCAAGTCAAGAAAAATTTTAGGGATTTTTTCTACCTAATGTTACCTTATTTTCTAGCTAGGGTTTGAGAGGGAAAAGGATTCTCATGTAAAGACTAATGTGCCCTTACTTGGAGCCCAAGGTTAAGGGTCTATTTAAGGGACCCTATCCTCTTGTATAAAGGGAGAATTTTTGATGAATGAAAACCTTGAGTTCTTTTATTGAGTTGTGTGATACCCTACTGTGTGCATAAAGGGTTTGCGAGTGTTTTTCTTCCCAGTGCTGCAATCATCTTCCTCCTGCCAACAAGCATCTCAGATCCCTGGACACCCACTCCAAAAGAAGCCTTCCCTTGCTATTTTTCCTTTGTTTTCTTGTTCTTTTGTGAGTTTTCTAACCCCTGACAGGTCGTTTACACGTCCCCGAGTTCCTACGAATCCAACGACTCCAGCCAAGCCTCAATCGGATCACCGAGCAGAATGCCGGGTATCCACGGGTCTTTGGCTCGGTTTTTCAGGCCGCATCCATCGAGGAACGAGAGACCCTTTTGCTGCGATCTTCACAGATATTGTCGGGTACACCCCCTCTACCTCCAGTAGTTTTTTTGTAGGAGAACTTGCCCTAACCGATGCTTCTCAGCCCCGGCGATCCTTCTTTTCTACTTTTCTAGGTCCTAATCTGCATGCTGATCTTCTAAAATTCTTCCCTACAACTTATTTTAATCTGAAATTTGGGAATTAATCACTCAACCCCACATATAGAACATAAAAAAAAAAATTGCGTGCATATTAGTCCCCCATCATTTGGTATCAGAGCTTAGATTAGGGCTTGTTTTCTGCAATTTTTTGTTCGTATATGCTCTGTTAGTTTAATTATTTCTCCCTAATAAAAACTCCAAAAATTCTAAAATTTATTTTTCTGAATTCAACATAACTCATTGTAATTTTAAGAATTTTCGTAGGTTTTATTATGGCTTGTGAATTTTCTGCAAGCCGAAATACAGACTGCAAATTTTTGACTCTGTTTTTTTTTCAGCAAGGCAAGTTTGGAAGTTTTAGGGTTTTGTTTAGCATCTTTTACATATCTTTTAATTTTAGTATATTTCCAGCATATTAGGCCATGATTTGCAAGTTTTATTCTATTTATGAAAATACCAAAAAAAAAAATTACATATTCTCCAAAAATACCAAAAAAACATTTAAACCCTAATTTGCATCCTCATCTGCCTGCCATCATTGCATAATTTACATTTAAGGGCACTCTTGCTATGTCAGATGGGGGGAGGATTTGATCACCTCTCCTTAGCCCAAAACCACACCCCTTGCATTCGGTCCCAAGCCTTAACCTAAAATTAACTAGACTTAATTTGCCCTAGTGGGCTAGGGACACCAACTGGTCGGGTCCGGACTATGTGTCAGATCATTGTGTCAAGCTAACCCGTGTGTGCTTTGTGCTCAGTGTCTAGAACAGTGGTTTAGGGATTCAATCCCGAAGGGCTTGTGTGCTGGTCCGCCAACCTGGACAATCTTTGATTGGTGTCTAGGATTGGCAATCAGGGACCAAACACTCCCCTTACACCTGCCTGGCTGAGTACAAGGTTACTATAGGCTAGTTTGCCACCCTGATTGAGCATCTAGTTTGGACTCTAGGTCTAGTCAGCTGTAGTCGGTTTAATCGAGTCTTGCATGAGCACTAGATCAGGGGTTTCATATCACCCACCTTCTTCACAAATGTCTGAACCCATGAAAAATTTGCAAGCCCAAATAAAAGCACTCACTGAGAAACTAACCCAATCCATGGCCCAGTTAACTCAGTCTAGTACCCAAACCAATAATAGAATTGACCATCTTGCCAATAGGTTTGACTAGTTAGAAGGCCATGTAGGGACCATACAAAGAACCCATGGGTCACAGTCTGAGCCAGATCCCGAGTCCCCTCAACCTAGGAGGACCCCCCTGATCTATACCATGAGGTCGAACCTAGGATAGCCCCCTATCCTGCCCCGTACTACAATTCTCAACCTAGGAGGACCCCAAACCCTGATCCATACCGAGAGGTTAAACCTAGGAGAGCCCCTCAGCCTAACCCATACTATAATACTGAACCTAGAAGAACCCCTTATCATGACCCTTATTATGATACTGAACATAGAAGACCCAATCAGGATTTTGTAGACCAGGAAGATAGATCCTATTTACCCACATCCTATAAGCCTAGTATACCCACAACCTATAGATCTTATGACTCCAAATCCTATGAACCTAGAACCTATGAATCCAGAACCTATGAACCTAGATCCTATGACTCTAGATACCATGATCATAGATCCTATGCACCCATATCCCATGAGCCTAGTAGACCCAACACCCAATATTCTGACCCATATAGGGAGTCCAACCCTAGGAGAACCCAATATCCTGACCCATATAGGGAGCCCAACCTTAGGAGGACCCCATACCATGATCCATCCTTAGAACCTGACCATAGAGCTGACCCAAAATCCTATGACCCCAGATCCTATAATCCCATGACCCATAGATCTGCACCCTTGTCCTATGAGCCCAGAGAACCCATAACCCCTAAGTATCAATCTAGTACTAGTCATGCTTCTCCTAGTCACTTGAACCCCATAGGATTAGTATCCCAAAATATGAACCCAGTAGTGAGCCACTACCCCTTATACAACCTGAACCTACTAGGAGTAGTACCCATAATCAAAGACCAGAACCTAACCAATTTCCTGCTAGCCGACCTTCTCCAACCATTCCTGAGATTCACAAGGCTTACATTAATGCGGAAGTGTATGAAGCTGATGTGAGCCTAGTGGATGAGTATGAGGGAGAAGAGGAGACACCTTTAGATGACCTAGAATTAGCTGACCCAGTAGATACCCAGGTAGAAACCAACCCAGAGGTAGTTGACCTTGACCACATCCAACCTAAAGCTATAATGGAAGAACAAATAGAGGAAGAGAACCTAGGTACTGTTGCTAGAGCCTTACTTGAGGAAACCATAGAGGAGATCCAAGTTTTAGAGTCTAGTCTAAAAATACAAGAACCAGAAGAATTTATTAAGGACATGAACTCTTTGAATCAGTACCCTTGGGATGAGCCCCCTCCTATAGTTCCCATTAAGGACCTCTTCCTCAAAATTAGCGACCCATCCTTCCATTATGTAAAACCTGTAGATAAAGCTCAACCTCGTAAGGTTAACCTCATTAGTATAGGATTAGTTCCTGACACCCCATCTTTTATCCTACTTTATCCAACTAACCATGAACCTTTTTCCCTACCCTACCAAACTAATTCTGAACCCACTTCCTATTTTCTGCCCTTTCCTAACACCTCCAGCATTTCTAGGATTATTAGATTGCATTTAACTGAGATTAGCATACTGCATGCATTCATCACACATGTTAGGTTTGCATCTTACTTCTGGCATACTCTTTGGAATTTGCTAGGAGTTCACTGTAAATTTTCATGTGCATGTCAAGCTAGGATCAAACCTAGGGAACCTATAATCTGTTAGGTTTAGATCTAAAGAGTTCAATAAAATTTCCTTCTATAGGAATGCATAGTCAAGTCTGTTAGGTGTCAGTATGAGTCCTTTGCATCATTTGTTAGGAGTCAGTATGTGCCCAGCATGTTCACCACCTATACTAATTTTAAACAAACTAGCTAATTCCCGAAGATGGATAAAAGAATTTGATGTAGTGGATCTATCTTGGTTAGGCTTAGGCCTAAAAGAAGCTTCATGGTCGCAGAGCCGGACCTTTGAAAGTGATAGAGAAGATTGGATCAAATGCCTAGGTGTTAGACTTGCCTTCGGATTTGGGCATTAGTTCTACCTTCAATATTACAGACCTGGTTGAGTATAGGGAACCGGCAGCGATACCTAGTGAGGCCTTTGGACCTATTCCTTTTCATTGTGAGTGACCCTAACCGAGAGTGTCCACAAACAAATTTGGCCTGAGAGAGGAGAACGGATCGAGCGTATGTTGGATGATCAAGCCATCACGACCCAGGGCCATGACTATCAACGCTTCCTGGTCCGATGGCAAGGTCGGCCAGAGTCAGACGATTCGTGGACTTTTCGAGAGGACTTGCAACGCCTCAACCCAGACCTTCTCGAGAGATATATGAGCCAGTCTGACCTTAACTCGACAGGGTCGAGTTCCTCCCACACCGGGAGAATTAGTGGGGACACCAAAGGCACCAGAATAAGATAGATGCTTTTCAACCCTCTATGAATTGATCTATGAATTGATTAATAATTTATGAGTCCATCTGTAATAAGGTCTTAGCCTATCTGAGTCCATTTTAATTGATTTTGAGTTTCAGTTCTGCACTAGTCAGCTCATGTTGAGCTAGTTCAGTCCAGTGTTAGTCAGCTCATGTCAAGCTAATTTTATTTTTTGAGTCCTATTCAACCATATTGAAGACTCAAGACCACATCATACAAGTAAAGACCAAGTCCAATCAGATTGAAGACATGGAAGTTTAGCCCATGTCCAACCAAGCTTGAAGATTTGAAGACCCCAGGAGGAAAATCAGAAACCCTGATTCCTTGCAGATGCCCTCCAGATGCCCAGATTTCCTTCCAGATGCCAAAATATATTCATAGACCAAGGCATCCATGATTTTAGAGGTCTATCTACATCCTAGCCCAAAGAAATCAAGCCAAGGCGCCAAGCCCAAGCCCCTAAGAAGCAAGATACCAGGGAATATTCCTGCTACCTGGCTACCAGGCCACCCCAGCTTCCGGAGGCCCAAACCCATGCACCCGGGCCCCTTTGGGCCAGCCCCTTGCTGCTCTTAGAAGCCCAACACGTCCCCCTAGGTGTCCTTGGAGTGTTGGCCAAGTCAAGAAAAATTTTAGGGATTTTTTTTACCTAATGTTTCCTTATTTTCTAGCTAGGGTTTGAGACGGAAAAGGATTCTCATGTAAAGACTAATGTGCCCTTACTTGGAGCCCAAGGTTAAGGGTCTATTTAAGGGACCCTAGCCTCTTGTATAAAGGGAGAATTTTTGATGAATGAAAACCTTGAGTTATTCTATTGAGTTGTGTGATACCCTACTGTGTGCATAAAGGGGTTTGCGAGAGTTTTTCTTCCCAGTGCTGCAATCATCTTCCTGCTGCCAACAAGCATCTCAGATCCTTGGACACCCACTCCAAAAGAAGCCTTCCCTTGCTATTTTTCCTTTGTTTTCTTGTTCTTTTGTGAGTTTTCTAACCCCTGATAGGTCGTTTACACGTCCCCGAGTTCCTACGAATCCAAGGACTCCAGCCAAGCCTCAATCGGATCACCGAGCAGAATACCGGGTATCCGCGGGTCTTTGGCTCGATTTTCAAGGCCACATCCATCGAGGAACGAGAGACCCTTTTGCTGCGATCTTCACAGACATTGTCGGGTACACCCCCTCTACCTTCAGTAGTTTTATTGTAGGAGAACTTGCCCTAACCGAGGCTTCTCAGCCCCGGCGATCCTTCTTTTCTATTTTTCTAGGTCCTAATCTGCATGCTGATCTTCTAAAATTCATATAAAATTTCCTACAACTTATTTTAATCTGAAATTTGGAAATTAATCACTCAACCCTACATATAAAACATAAAAAAAAAATTGCATGCATATTAGTCCCCCATCAGTTATTGGTGAGCCTTCAAAAACCAATTAGGTTCTTGCTTAGCCGACAAAACAAAGGGAGGTTGGTGGTGAGCCTTAAAATCATTTAAGTTTTTGATTAGCCTGTAAATCCAAGTGAGGTTTTGACTTGTAAGCCTTGTGAAAATAAGTCAGGTTTTGATTAATGAGCCCAAAAAACTAATCGGCTGTAATCGATTGAGATTATGGTAAATTCCTAAGGGGATCTTGGGGAGTGGATGTAGGTGCATTGGATAGCACTGAACCACTATCCTTCTTTGTGTTTGTGGTTACTTGTCTCCTCTACTTGCTCTTACATTTATTGATTTATATTTTCACTGCACATTTATTTAAGAGCAATTCATTTACATTTATAATACTTGATTTAATTGTTGGATTGGATCACACACTATTGCATTGCATCAAATAATTTTTAGAGACCCAATTCATCCCCCCTCTTGGGTTGCTTACTGGGCAACAAGTGGTACTAGAGCTTTGTTCTCAGTTTGTGGGCTTTATCGCCTTGAATAAAGATCTATGGTAGACCCTATTGGTACTAGTATAGTTGAAGGACAAGCCTCAAATAGACCTCCATTTTTTAATGGATCAAATTATACTTATTGGAAAACTAGAATGAGAATATATATGCATTCAATTGATTATAACTTGTGAAAAGTAGTTGATAAAGGTCCACATATTCCTTCGGTTGTGGTTAATAGTGTTTCCATCCCAAAGCTTGAAGAGGATTGGGATGAAAATGATATTAAACAATTCGAGATCAATGCTAAGGTAATGAATCTCCTTTATTATGTATTAGATCCTAGTAAATTCAATAGGATATCTACTTGCACATCAGCCAAAGAAATATGGGACACACTTGAAGTTATCCATGAGGGTACCGATCAAGTGAAAAATATAAAAGTGAATATGTTAGTGCACACATATGAGATGTTCCGAATGGAACCTAATGAATCTATCCCTGATATGTACACTAAATTTATAAATATTGTATATGGAATGAGAAGTCAAGGAAAAGTAATGTCTAACGCTGATCTTGTCAACAAAATCATCAGGTCACTTCCAACATCGTGGGATCCGAAGGTGACCATCATCCAAGAAGCTAAAGACATTGACAAGCTACTATTGGAGCAGCATGTAGGATCGCTCATGATTTATGAGCTGAATTTGAAGCAAAAGTCAATGGACATGGATAAGAAGAAAAAGGGGATTGCATTCAAATCAACTATACAAGAAGAATCCTCAATTGATAAGTCCAAAGAAGAAGAAGAAGATGAAAGTGAAGAAGCACTCATTGCTAGAAAATTTATAAGATTAATGAAGAGAAGGAAGTTCCCTTACAAGAAGAAATTTCAATCAACCAAAGAGAAGGGAAAAGAAAAAGAAAAGAAAAAGGAGAAGGAGATACCTACATGCTTTGAGTGTAAGAAGCCAGGTCAGTACAAATTCGACTGCCCTCTCCTAAAGAAGTCAAGAAAGAAGCTAAGAAAGAAGGTAATGATGGCCACCTAGAGTGATAGTGAGGACTCCAATTCGTAATAAGAATATACTAAAATTGCAAATCTTTGTCTCATGGCACATCAAGAGAAAGAAAAGATAAATTCTGATACCGAAGTAGATTTTACTTTTGATGAGTTAAGAAATGCTTTTGATAAACTTATGCATGATTACAAATTGATTTTATTTAAAAATAAAAGATTGAAAAAGCATGCAAACAGTTTTTCCCGTGAAAATAATTCTTTATTAAATGATGTTAGTGATTTGAAAACTAAACTAGATGTTTTAGAAAAGAAAAATAATGCTTTAACAATGGAAAATGAAGTTTTAAAAAGATCCAAAACTGTCATTTCAAATGGTGATCTTTTAAAGAAAAATAAGGATTTAGAATTAGAAAATGAAAAGTACAAAAATGAGCTTGATAAAATGAAGCCTTTTGTTGAAAAATTTATCTATAGTTCAGAAAAACTAAACCTACTTTTAAATAGCCAAAGAGCCATTTTCAACAAAGTAGGATTAGGTTATAGATCTCAAGGACAACAAAAATATTTCAAAAACTTTTTTGTATATGCATCATCTAGCATAACATGTTTTTCATGTAAAAAATAAGGTCAAAAATCTTTTCAATGTAATATGAGAAAAATTTATTCTTTTGGAAAAGTTTGGGTTTCAAAATGAACCATTTTAAGTGCTAACCCTAAAAGACCCAAGTTGGCTTGGATATCTAAAAATAAAGCTTGATTTGTATTACAGGTGTGTCTTTCAACCAAGGAGAACAAAAGACTTTGGTATCCTGACAGTGGTTGCTCAAGGCACATGACGGGAGATGTGAAGCAATTCGCCACTTTTGAAGCAATGAATAGAGGGAGTGCGACCTTCGAGGATAATGGTAAAGGAAAAATCATTGGTATTGGTGAGGTTCACATTACTCCTAGTTGTATTAGCAATGTACTTTTAGTTGAAGGTTTTAAAGCATAGTCTTTTAAGTATAAGTCAATTTTGCAATAAAGGTTTTCTAGTTGTTTTTAAATCATCTTAATTCATGATTGCTAGTCCGGATAAAAATGGAGTACAATTCATTGGAAAAAGGCATGGTAATGCTTATTTGGTAGATTTAGATGATCTATCTGTGCCTAATGGAGAACGTCTTGTTGCAATAAATTCTACTAAAAATGAGACTAGTTGGCTTTGGCATAGAAGATTAGGTCATGCAAGTATGTATCTATTTTCAAAACTTTGCAAAAAGAATTTAGTTAGAGATCTGCCGGAACTTTGTTTCGAAAATGATAGATTTGCTAAGCATGTTAATTTGGAAAACAAGTTAAAACTTCTTTCAAGCCTAAAGGTTTTGTAACTACTAGTAGGCCATTAGAACTACTTCATATGGATCTCTTTAGACCAACTAGAATATCCAGTCTAGGAGGCAAGAGATATGGATTGGTTATAGTGGATGATTTTTTAAGATTTACTTGTTTTTCTTTCTAGCACATAAAGATGAATCATTTTCTACATTTATAAAGTTTTACTGAAAAGTATCAAATGAAAAAGATGTTTAGTTATTTGCATATGTAGTGATCATGGTTCTGAATTTGAAAATCAGGATTTTGAAAGCTTTTGTAATGAAAAGGGTATAGAACTTAATTTTTCTGCACCTAGGATACCTCAGTAGAATGGGATAGTAGAAAGAAAAAATCGTACTTTAGAAGAAATGGCATGCACTATGCTTTGTGAGAATGATTTACCAAGATATTTTTGAGCTGAAGCTATTAATACTGCATGTTATATTTTGAATCGAGTTTTAATCTGCCCTACTTTGAAGAAAACTCCTTATGAACTTTGGAAAAAAACCAACTTTAAAGTATTTTCGAGTTTTTGGTTGTCAATGTTTTATCTTAAATAATGGCAAAGACAATCTTGAAAAATTTGATGCTAAGTCTGATGAAGGTATCCTTTAGGATACTCTACATCAAGCAGGGCATATAGAGTTTTTAACAAAAGAACCTTAGTTGTAGAAGAGTATGTACATATTATTTTTGAAGAATCTACTAACAAATCCTCCAGAAAAGAGGATACTTCTGATGCATATGAAGGTGCTGATAAGCTTCAAAAGTTGACATTAAATGATCAACCCTCTCAGCCAAATGAAGAAGATCAAGACAAAAATGAAAAAGGTGAAGACACTCCAAAGCATCAAGATCTACCTAAGGAGTAGAGGTATGCTCATGGACATCCTAAGGAATTAATCTTAGGTGATCCATCTAAAGGGATAAGAACTCGTGCCTTAATTAGAAATGAATGTGATTATATAGTTTTTGTTTCTCAAGTAGAGCCTAAATATTTTGAAGATGCTGAAAAAGATCCTAATTGGATAAATGCTATGCAAGATGAATTAATTTAGTTTGATAGAAATAATGTTTGGACATTAATAAAAAGACCATTTAATGTTTCTATTATTAGTACAAAATGGGTATTTAGGAATAAGTTAGATGAAAATGGAATTATTGTTAGAAATAAAGCTAGGCTAGTTGCCAAAGGCTACAATTAGGAGGAAGGAATTGATTTTGATGAAACTTTTGCTCCTGTTGCTAGACTTGAAGCAATTAGACTACTTTAGCATTTGCTTATTTTATGAATTTCAAACTTTTTCAAATGGATGTTAAAGGTACCTTTCTAAATGGTTTTATAACAGAAAAAGTTTTTGTTGAACAACTACCTGGATTTGAAAATTATGCACATCCTGATCATATTTTTAAATTACACAAAGCACTTTATGGATTAAAGCAAGCACCTCGAGCCTGGTATGAAAGACTCAGCAAATTTTTAATTAAAAATGAATTTTCTAGAGGCCATGTTGATAAAACCTTGTTTCTAAAGAAGAAAAATAATGATTTATTAGTAGTGCAAATATATGTTGATGATATTATTTTTGGTGCGACTAATGAAATTCTTTGTCAAGAGTTTGCTAAGCTAATGCAGGTTGAGTTCGAGATGAGCATGATGGGAGAACTCAATTTCTTTCTCGGACTCCAAATCAAGTAAACTAAAGATGGAATCTTCATCAACCAAGCTAAGTATATAAGAGAAATTATAAAGAAGTTTGGGAAGGAGACTACTAAGTCAATAGGTATGCCTATGAGCCCATCTTGTAAACTTAATAAAGATGAGCATGGTAAATCTATAGATCAAAAATTATATAGATGTATGATTGGCTCTTTACTGTACTTAACTACTAGTAGACCAGATATAATGTTCAGTGCATGCATGTGTGCTAGATATCAGTCTGAACCTAAAGAATCATATTTATTGGCTGTAAAGCACATTATTTGATATCTATCTGGTACAATTGATATTGGCTTATGATATTCTAGAGATTCATCTGCTGAATTAATTGAATATTCTGATGCTGATTTTGCTGGTTGTAAATTAGATAGAAAAAGTACTAGTGGAACTTGCCAATTTCTTGGAGTTAACTTAATCTCCTGGTTTAGCAAGAAACAAACTTTAGTTCCACTATCCACAGCTGAAGCTGAGTGTATTGCAGCATGAAGTTGTTGTGCTCAAATCTTGTGGATTAAGCAACAACTTAAAGATTTTGGAATCAAGTCAACTAGTACACCTATAAAGTGTGATAATACCAATGCTATTTGCTTGACTAAAAATCCTGTTCAACATTCTAGAAGTAAACACATTGAAATTAAACATCATTTTATTAGAGATCATGTTGAAAATAATGATGTTGTGCTTGAATTTATTTGTACTGAATTACAATTAGCTGATATTTTGACTAAACTTCTCTTAGAAGATTGGTTCTGTATGATTAGAAGAGAACTCAGGATCATTAATTTTTTTGATTAAAATCTTCCAATCTTTGACTCAAAGTAATCAAATTTTACATCAATCATATTCAATTATTGTTAATTTCATTGAATTTCTAGTGATTTTGATATGCACTTCATTCTCCTAATTTTCGGTTTTAAGTCGATGTGTCAACACATGCATGAGTCGACACCTGAATGTGTTGACACATTCATGATCAACACATGAACTGCAGCAGACCGAGGTTAAGGGCATTCCGAAGTTTTTTTTTCTTCCATTTCTCCTTCCCACTCGAGCCGACACATACCCTAACTCTCTCCAAACTATTCCTTCCCTCCAATTTTAGCTCAAAACCCTTCGATTCTTCGTTTGGGACACTTTTTGGTCCATATTAAGTGGCATTTCCTCTCCCATTTTCACTTTGAACCCTAGAAACCCTAGGTTTTTCCTCCAATCTTGTTCAAACCTTTATTCTGTACAATGGGACCCCGAAAACAAGTAGTCCATCACCCTCGACCATCCAATTAGGAAGAAGAGCGAAGAGCCAAAGCCAGACATGAAGCTAGAGCTCTAGATCCACATGTATTCATAGCTTCTAGTCAGATGAGCTCGAAGACGGTTGTTAGAGGATGTCGCATGGACTTCGATTTTGTCGACCAGCAGCACTTTAGGATCGGTCAATGGATTAGCGATGTTGGTCTAAGGTCATTATGTTCTCTAAGCAAGTGATACTATCCAGGGCTCATTCGAGAGTTCCATGGATCATTAGCCCATGGGAGTGATGGTTGGCTAGCTCAGGTCAGAGGCAGGGATATCCTCGTGACTTCAAAGATATTTAGTAGAGTGCGGGATATTCCTATGACTGATTTGATTGTTGATAGTTTGATTGACAGAGTGAGTGGACTCCAGTGCATATTTGAGTCAGAAATTTTGCTTGACGGAGCCACTGTGCCTGCATCCCGTTTGTCTGCTGAGATGAGACTTCTGCACCACATTGTCGCCCGTATTCTTCTACCTAAGACTGGACATTTTGACTACATCATTGAGAGAGAGCTACTCGTGATGGTCTCATTGGTTCAGCACACACCCGTCTACCTTCCAGTGCTTATAGTACATCAGATGATGGAGGCTTCAATGAGCTAGAGACTATGCTTACCCTACGGGATGGGGTTGACACTGCTATTCAGGGAGTATGGAGTGACATTTGAGGATGAGCCCTTCTAGATGCTCCTATATACTAATGTCTATGACATCAGGTTATTACATCGGATGGGTTATCAGCTGTTCAAAGGCCAATGGAGATGTAGAGTATCTGGTCAGGCTGATGACAGAGATGATGATGATGCTACAGAGGAGCGTTTCTTTCCAACAAGGCAGGACCTACAGAGGCACCTCTTCCAGAGAGTAAGCCTGAGATAGCAGCACAGCCAGAGTCTGCTTCTCAGTCTAAGCCTACATCTTAGCCTCAGCCAGCTCAGACAGATGCTCCAGGATCTTCAAGGAGTTTGATGGATAGAGTCACCCATGTGGAGACAGAAGTTATGACTATTAGGCAGCGACTTGACAGTTTCATTGCTGAGACCAGAGAGAGCCATAGAGGATTGAGTGATGGCATCTCTGCTATCTTGACTGCACTGTCTAGACCTTCTAGAAGTGTTCCAGATTTTGCTCCAGTTCCACCTACCCCCGCACCAGTTTTTGATGATAGTGATGATGATGGTGATGATGAGGAGACTGACTATGATGGTTTCGACTTTCCATATTTGATTTCAGAGCCAATAGCAGAGGTGATAGTAGACTTGCCTAGGAGTCCCATTTGTGACCCTTCCAGTACACCCACTCAGACTCCTGTTCTATCTACTCCACCTTCTAGATCTGATGATCATGCTCCTATACCTATTCTTTCACTTGTTGTTGATTCACCTACTATTGATACCCCCATTATTGATGTTCCCATTGTTGACTCACCGATTACAGACACACCCATTGATTCTTCAGCTGATACGCCTAACGTTGAGATGCCTATCATTTCATCAACTGATACACCAACTTTTGACACACCCACTGTTGATACACCTACCCTTCATACATCCTCTCTTATCCAAGAGCCAGGTTTTTACATACATGGCTTCAATTATCTTAATTCTGGTCCATCATTTGATCATACACCACATCTGACAGTTATAGAAACTGTCACCCCGATTTACTCTGTTCCTGGTGATGGCATTGCCTCTACCTCTTCTGCTTAAGCTAAAGGTAGGACATATGCTTGATGTAGAGGACATGGTCGTCGTACTCCTCCATGACCGATTAGGATCCATCTTCGTGATCTCAGATCGATGTGGCCCCAAGCTCGCTCTTTCACTGATATCGGACCGATTGAGATCGGATCTTCCGATGATGAGGATAACGATTAGGATTGTTTTATGTTTAGATAGTTTACTTTTATGCACTCTTTTTGTATATTTTGTTGTTGTACAAATTCTGACATTATATGAAATCTTATGTTGTATTACATGTTATGATCTCAAATGAATGAAATGCTTTAACCTTCCTTTAGTACTTCATTATCTTTTGAATGGATGAATGAATTTTTATATTGTACTTCAATGTTGTATCTTTAATGACTTGCCTACTTTCTTCCTACCTTTTCATTGATAACAAAAAGGAGGAGTAATAAGACTAAAGTATAAATATGCGATTGAGTAATAAGAGTAATAGTATAAATATGCTTGAAAATCTGTCATGTTTGACAATTCCTTTGTATAAATTTGAAAATTCTTTTGAAAATTTGGTTGAACTTGAATTGAAAATTCTTTACAAATTCATTAACTAAGGGGGAGAAATGCCTCCTTTATATTGAAAATCTATTTTGAATTGAATTTCATGTTAAATCCTTTCTTTAGATGTTTAAAAAGATGTTTATAAATTCTTTTATGAATCATCTGTTCAGGGGGAGTCTAGTCTATTGCTGAATTTTTGTCTCTCCTAAGCATGTCTTCTTGTAGAGTATCATGGTACATGAGTTTATATCTTATATATCCCAAAGCTCTAATACTCTTAATCACTATAACACTCTTGCTCTGATACATCTCTTCAATATTGCAATTCCTTTGATACACCTATTGCATTTAGCTCTTTGCAACTTGAAAAATTCTTTTGAAAGTCCTTTTATGCAATTTATACTTAAAGGATATATCATCATCAAAAAGGGGAAGATTGTTGACTCCGTTATTGATTTTGATGATAAGCAAAATGCTTAAGTATAATTTAAGTACTAATGATTTCTTTGGAGTATGTTTTTATAGAAAAAGGTGCTCATCAATTTGACAAATATTGTTTGAATGAAGAAGTCAAAGTTTAGATGAAAGATCTACTCAAAGAAGACTTGGACAGTTGAAGTTTGCTTGAATGGATACTTAATTTCAATAGACTTGATTCAGCACAAGTTCAGCTATTTTTTGTGAAGATCTTGGTGAATTGTCGACTCAAAGTGTCGACACATGACACCAAGTGTCGACACATGACAGTGAAGTGTCGACTAAAGCCGGTATGCAAAGAAAGTTTCAGATAGTACGGATGAAGTGTCAACACATTGACTTGAACTATCGACACATGGATCAGCTCATCGCTTGATATTTTTAAGTCACAGAACTTAGTGAAGATGGAGAACTGCTGAAGTATCAGCAGATGGATGCCAAGTATCGACTCAAAGCATCGACTCACCTGAAGAAGTTCGACACATCTGAGATTTCCAGAATGCTACATTGAAGATATTTGAACTGGGTGTCGATTCAAGAATGATGCAGAACAAAGAACAAAGAAGCGTATGCGGAAATAAAATTAAGATTAATATTTTCTTTTGTTATTATTATTATTATTATTATTATTATTTTTTTTTTATATTTCAGAAATTGGCTTAACTCAAAGTGAAGCTAAACTAAGTTGAAGGAAACTAGGTAAAGATTGAAAGCACAGTTTAGAAGAAACTAAATTTATCAGAGTAGTTCAGAAGTAATGGATCGCTGGGGGTTGAGAAACTCCCAGACCTAGGGTTTCGCTCTGAACTTTCAACAGAACAGAAATAGAGAGAAGAGATGGTTTACTAACCAGACTTGTGATCTTCTCAGGTTTTGGTGGAAGAACTCTCTCGAGCAGATTGTGGGATCCTCGGAGTCGGCTATCTTCGCAATGGATCCTTTAATACTGGTTTCGTGGTTTGGTCGGCTTCTTCTGGACTCAGAATCTGGGAGAGAAGAGAAACAAAAGATGGAATTCAGAAACTCAAGAAGAGATCTTACCAGGCTGAAGAACTTGAAAGCCGAGGCTGCTGAGATCAGGATTCTCCTGGAGGCCGATCTGACTTCCTCTTAGAGTTGCTGCAGACCTGAAGTATCTGGACCGGAGTTGGATGCTGGTGGCCGGCCAGGGCTTGGAGATGGTGGCCGTGAGAAGGGGAAAAACCTAGGGCTTGGTGGAAAGAGAAAGGTGATGGCGGCTAGGGTTTGGGAATTGAGTGGCTAACCTAGGGTTTAGGGTTTTGGAGATCTCTCACCTCCTCAAGGTTCCAGGGGAACCCGGATTTACTCCCTCACGGAGCTCAACACTTAGAAGCAAGTGCGGAAAAGAGAAAACATAAGTTTGCTCATAAAAAAATTTCTTTCATTCATAGATTGTTTTCAACTTACAAGAGGGATGTAATTTATAATGCTTTACAAGGGAGAAGGGTTTCATATTTTCCCATGTGGGACTAAAGGAGGGGAACTACCAAATTAGGGCAAATCCCTTACATATGGTTTGCCAAAATACCAAAAATTAGGATTTGGGTTATAAATGGCAGGTAGATGGCGCCACCTTGCTTGGATTTTTTCAAGAAAAAATTTCTTCCTTTCCTGGATGAACTCTTTTGGACTCCTCCCTTTCTTCCTCCCTAAGTCAAGGCTCTTCCCATCTTTGTTTTAGGTGTTTTTGGCAGGTAATGGGTGCCCCTTGATATTCTCTTCCAAGAAAAACTTCTTCCCTTCTTTGCTTGGAATCACTTGGGAAAGTCTTGGCCGCCCCCTTGATTTGTGCTCTTCTCTTTATCTGGTGCATGAAAGAAGGAAGTTGCCATCTGTGGAGTGGGGACCAAAGGCTGCTGGATGTGGATATGGCGCCCCCTGGACTGGGAGTGTGGCTGGGAGTGTGGTGTCCACTTGCCTGGTCTTGGGAGAAAATGTAACATCCCCGGTTGAAACCCTAGTCCACTACTGAGTCAACATGACTCAACAAAATAAAATGCAGGTAATGTAGACTCAAGCTAAATTGAGTTGATCTAGTCAACTCTTATTACAAACCAAAAATCCTAATTCTTCGGGCAAGGTTAATCAGAGATCCAGATAGAGCTCTGAAGTCTTCTTCTGAGTCTGGTGCCCGCACCAAAGAAGTTCAAGTATTGACCTGAAGTGTCGACTCATAGCCTGAAGTGTCGACACATGGAGTTCTGGAAATAGTAACTGCTAGTTTTTCAAACACAAAACTCTTCCTTTTTAGCCCCCAACGGCTAGATTTTCGTGTCTAACAGCTAGAAACTGGATTTGAGGCCTTAGAAAGGTATTTATATGGTTCAAATCAAATCAAAATACAAGAGATTGACTAAGGAAGAATAAAAGAGAAGAAAAGAGAGCATTCACTCCTATTTATTGAAGTTCAACTACTCTCAAGTAAAAGCAAGCCTCCAAGAATTCAAGAGTCTTCAAGAGCATTAAAGATCAACCATTCTTAAGCAATCAAAAAGGCTTCATCAAGTTGAAAGCATCACAACAATGAACATCAAAGAGCTACCTGCTTTTTATTAGAAAGCTTTTATTGTTTCTCTACTCCAAACTTTATTTGTTGTAAGGGTTCTTGGTTAGCCTATTGCAAAACCAAGGAAGGTTATTTGTGAGCCTTTGAAAATCAATTAGGTTCTTGGGTAGCCTACAAAACCAAGGGAGGTTGGTGTGAGCCTTAAAACTATTTAGGTTCTTGGTTAGCCCGTAAAACCAAGTAAGGTTTTGACTTGTGAGCCTTGTGAAAACAATTCAGGTTTTGACTAGTGAGCCTGGAAAACTAATCGGCTATATCGGTTGAGATTATAGTGAATTCTCAAGGAGATCTTAGAAAGTGGATGTAGGTGCATTGGATAGCACTGAACTACTATACTTCTTTGTGTTTGTGATTGCTTGTCTCCTTTACTTTCTCTTACATTTATTAATTTATATTTCCGCTGCACATTTACTTAAGAGCAATTCATTTACATTCATAGTACTTGGTTTAATTGTTGTATTGGATCACACACTATTGCATTGCATCAAATAATTTTTAGAGACCCAATCCACCCCTCCTCTTGGATATCTTACTAGGCAACAGCTTGGCTTATCCCAATCTAGGTATATTGACTTAATATTGAAAATATTCAATATGGAGCAAAGTAAAGAGATTACTTGCCCATGAGTCAAGGCATATATCTTTTTAAAAAGATGTCTCCAAGATACCTGAAGAGAGACAAAGGATGAGTAAGATTTCTTATGCTTCAGCTATAGGATCAATCATGAATGCCATTTATGTACAGGCCTGATGTTGCATATGTCTTAGGCATAGCAAGCAGATTCTAGGTTGATCCAAGGGAGGATAATTAGAAAGCTATAAAAAATATTCTTAAGTATCTTAAAAGGACTAAAGATATTTTTTTAATATATAGAGGATCAAATTTAAAACTAGAAGGCTATACTGACTCTAGTTCTCAATCATATCCAGATGATATCCATATCATGGTATATCTTTACTCTATCTAGAGGTGAGTGAGTTTAAAAATAACCAAGTAGCAAACTACACTCAGTCAATAAGATAGAATACAAAGCTACTAATGAAGTCACTAAGGAAGCTATCTGGATGAAGAAATTCATCTTGGAGTTGGATATAGTTCCTGAGATACAACAATCGATGCCACTTTATTATGAGAATACTAGAGTTGTTGCACAAGCTAAGGAACCAAGGTCACATCAAAAGTCCAAGCACATCTTAAGGCACTTTTATCTCATTTATGAAATTATTAAAAGACAAGATATGACCATAGAATGAGTAGATACAAAGAACAATATAGCAAATCCATTCACTAAGGCCCTTCCTCAACAGTAATTTGATCGCCACTTAAATTGTATGGGAATTAAATACATGGGTGATTGGCTTTAGTGCAAGCGAGAGATTGAAAAAATAGTACCTTAAAAGCCAATCATATTTCTTATGTAATAGGGGCATTGCCATAAAAACTCTCCCAACTCATGTATGATATTAATAAAAGGTATTTTATTTCATCATATGCTGTATCTTATACTTTGTTGTTTTAAGATTATAATGAGTCTCATATATTAGGGTAATGGTTTTAGGATTATGATGGAGTTCATAATAGTGAGACCTAAGATCTTATAAACTCTAATCTAAAATATTTTCAATTATGGGATCATCGAGTTGGGGATCGATGTTTCTGAAGAGACTGGCATATCCTATATATACTCGATGGAGAAAGTGGTTAGTCTCATGACCACTTATGTAGGGACACTAATATAAGGATGTGGGTGCTCATCAAGGTATGAGTCTATTGAATTAATTTGGCATGAGAACATCTAATGGAAGTCCTACTTTTCAAAAGATGATTCTTTTAGTAGGAGTTGTGCAAGTGATCCTAAGACCTTAGATTACCATGGTATCTTATACACATGAATTGACATTTTGGTTTATATTCATTCATGACTTAGTCATATCTGGGATGTTCATGGATATGGTGAATTGTGTATGAAGGTGATGAGTTGGTTAACAAGGAATCATCACTCCTCGTAAGAGGAGTATTTATTCTATGTAATCTCATTAAAATATGGCTCAAGAAGTCTTTGATTAAAGCAGGATGAAATTAGAAAAAGTTTTCTAGTCTTTCATCGATCAAATCATCATTAGTGATTTGAGATTTGATTGAATAAAGTTTATAAGTGTTTGATAATTTTCCATACCTATCACTTATTAGGGACAAAGGAAGATCAAATGATTGAATTGCATAGTTACTTGCCACTGAAGGGTATTTTGATAATTTCTACTAAATTTTTCATCTTCTGGGTAGGCATGATATGTTACTAGACATCAATCATGTCTTGTAGGTTTTTATGAATTATATTGATTGAATTCATTAGTCAATTAGAAAGATGGTTCATATTGGCAACTAGGGTTAGCTTGAATTGGCCTAATTTGATTAGTTGATTTCTAATTGAACTAAATCAACATAAACCTGACCTACTGCTGGCTAGATGAGAAGCCTAAAAGGTCACACACATTAAGGAATTGATCAAAGAAGTCATTTATATTTTTATTAGGATCACAGGATCCTAATTGGCTAGCTAATTAACGTACTAGCATATGTTGGCAAACCTAATTCCTAACCAAGTTAGATTTAGTTTAATTCCTGTTATTTGGGCTAACTATTTATGTAGAACATAAATTGAGTTGAGCCTTAAGTGGGGTAGCCAAATTAGGATTTATCCTGATTTTATAGCCTTTATCCTTGTCTTAAACCAAGAGTCCCAAGGGAAAATGGAACTCTTGGTGCCATTATTAGCGTGCACACAAATTAAGGGGTGCAGAAAGATCAAGAGTCCTTCTACAAATAAATCACTTATTTGTTGATAAACCTTAGCCCCTTTTTTCTCTTATCAACACCCATTTAGACTAGATTTGACTGGTTTAACAAAGAAAATGTGGGCATGATTTCATATGGGCTCAAGAAGGGATGCGATACTTGGAATACATAGTGTATGGGATGGACTAGAGTCCTTTGGCTTATCAATCACCTTTTCTAGATAAGCCTCGTTATCTTATACACCTATTGGAGTATCAGACCAAGTCTTTAATTCTTAAATTAAAGGCTAATTATTAGATTTTTTTCATAGAGTTGCGATAAGCAACTCTTGGCATAAAATATTTGCGAAACACCAAAAGTTTACGGTTTCACATAGCAACTTTTTTCCTAAAGACTCCTTCTGCTTGAAGGGTCTTATCTGATAAGTTAAATACTAGATTAAGAGTTGATGAAAAGGTGCTTTAAGTCCCTTTTCTCTTCCTTTTTAAAGGCTTTGGTGATTGAAACGAAATCATCTGAAGTTTGTCTTGACAACTTTCTTCATTTCCTTGTTAGGACAAGTCTTTTATTTTATGACAAGTCTACCCTTTTAAGAAAAGATCTTAGGAGGATAATTAGAAAGGATAATAGGATAGTAAGATAGTTTTCACAGAGGTTTTGAAGTGCTCTTAGGAAGGGAAAAGGTCCTAGAAGAGAGAAAAGGCTAATGAATGAAGAAAGGCTATCGGGAAAAGTATCAAGCCAAGCAAGCAAAAAAGAGGAGTGCTTTTTTGATCCAGTTCTTATGTGGATCACCTCTGGAGGGCACACACTTATGTGCCTAGTGGAATAAAGGATATTTGTATTATAGGTATTCTTCTATATCCTAATATATTGCCTTATTAGTTGATAAATCAAGAGATACTTTGTCTTGGATTTCAGTAAACTAGGGTTTCAAGGATTAAAATTTTGAAATTCAGTCTTCTACTGCATAACTATAACCAAACAAAAATCAGGCCTGTAATCAAACCCCTCATTTTGTAAATGCCTTCGTAAAAGAGGGGTGAGAATTTTGTGGGCTAGGACAGAAATACTCAGGGAAGAGCTCTCGACTCCTACTATGTGCATCCTTATTTTTAATAAACAAATTACTCATGGAAGATCTCTCGACTCCTACTATGTGCATCCTTGTTTTTAGTAAAGAAATTATTTTGCTTCTCCTTCACTTTTGCTGCTCTACAATGCTCTATGTGTACTAGATGCATTATCAACAAAAAGAATGCCTTTGTGTGAATCTTGAGCTACCTCTAGTTTCTTGGCATCTGATCACCTTTTAGGGGGAAGTGAGTAGATTTAACTTGTCCTCCAATCATAGGGACATGGCACGATGCTCTACTTGATGTAGACCTGATCCCTAGAAGGAGACTCTAATTGAGCAAAGCTTTGAGAAATGGGCACATTTATGGCATTGCTTTAGTAGAGGCATTGGAGCATAACCGGGCTGTGCTTAAGTCGATGTTAATCCAGGAAGGACTGCCTAGGGCTTTATCTTTTGGTTCTAGGGAAGTGCAGACATCTAGCTGATGTGATGCAGATACTTGTAAAGAATCAATTGGCTGCTAGTATGGTGGCCTTTTCCTAAGCCCCTTTACAAATAAAGGGCCAACGAAGCAAACCTTCACTATGTCCTTCCAAAGTTTGAGTGTGCAAAAGGATGCTTCTATAGTGGCTAACTTCCTCTAATGCTATCTTTGTTGAGTCCCCTTTCTCGATGGAAGGGTACTCTCTTAGATAGGTGCTTCAGCTATATCAAAAGCACACTAATGGGCACTCTCCTTAGCATGGGAGGTATCAGGAATGTTGGCTCTCCATTTATTGGGCTGCGACTATCATCGACCAAGGATAGAGTTTGAGACCATCTACCTCATCTTCTAACACTTCCTTGATCGTGACCCATCTTCACATTCAATAATAGATAGGCCTGTGGTGGGCAAAACTCCTAGAACCTCACCTTGCTCGATGACCGGTGAGTCCATATCAGGATGTGGGTGGATGGCTCTTCAGCTCCCTCGATGCTACCCTGGGCCATCTCAAGCAAGACCTGGCACTCTATGGAGTGGCAAGTGGGTTAGGAATGGAAGTGGCCTTATGAACGTCACCTTGCTTGATGGTCGATGGGTCCATATCGAGCCATGGTAGGAGATAGTATTTTGTCATCGTTTGTAAGAGTTTTTTTCTAATTTGGGCTAACATTAATTGGTATTTATGTTTTATTAAAATCGGGTTGATTTTATGGTCCATGTTGATAGATGTATGTTGAGCCTAATGTTATGTGATCATTATTTTGGATAGGAGCACCTTGAAAGGAATATGCCCTATAAGCCTATCGAAATTGTATTCTAATAGGATATTCTTATATCTTCCAGACCAATGTATTGACAATTTTATCAATAAAGGCATTATTTTTATCATTCGCTATGTCTTAATTATAAATTAGGAAATGATAAACCCCATAGATTAAGGCTATGGTTTTAGGATTATGATGTAATCATACCAGTGAGACCTAAAATCTTGAAACCTTAATCTAAAATATTCCTGGTAGGTGGAATTTTGAGTAGGGGATCAATGTTTCTGGAAAGACCAGCACATTCTATGTATGTTTGGATGACTGATCTCACTGTCACAGGTGTAGGACACTAATACTAGAATGTGGGTGCTTATTAGGTAATAAGTTCACTGAATGGATCCAACCTGAGATTTTCTAATGGAGCCTTATCTGCTTGTCAATAGAATATTCTCATAGCAGAAAGTTATACATATAATCCTTTGACTTGAGATTACCATGGAACCTTGTATCCATGAAACCATGTTTTGGTTCATACTCATTCATGACTAAGTCATGTACAGGATGTTTTGGATATGGTCGATTGAATATGAAGGTTGTGAGTAGATCAATATGGAAACGATCACTCCTAGTAAGAGGATATTGCATCATACTTGTTTTTAATTACTTGATGATCCGGGAGTCTTTGATCAAAGCATAATGAATATTAGAAATGGTTTCTAATATTGCATTAAATTTGAATCATCATTATCAAATTGAAACAAATATGAATATGATATTGAATTTGACATAATTCCATATTCAGAGTCATATTCGGGATGTTTGGTGATCGCAGGATTGAATTGTATAGTAGCTTTCCACCGAAGGATATTTTTGGTATTTCCACCAAAAATTCCAGGTCTTCTGGGTAGTCATAAAATGCTGCTAGACATCAATCATGTCTTGTAGATTGATCAAATTAAATAGTTTTAATTATATCATGAATTAGAATGAGTTCTAATTTTCAATCGGGTTAGCTCGGTTTGACCTAAATCGGTTAGAAAGAGTTCTAATCAGGTTAGGTCAACTTGCACTCGAACCTACTACTGGCTAGATGTGAAACCCAATGGGTCACACAAGAAAAAGGATTGATCAAGGATTTAATTTGGATTAAATCATGTTTGCAGGACAAACACACTAGCATTTGCTGCAAACCCTAGCTCGAAATCAAATCGGATTTGTGTTTATGGTTCTGAATTGGCCTTAATTGGGTTCTAATTGATCCTAATAGAAGACTAATTAAGTAAATTGGGTTTTTGGGCTAATCCATGGCTAACCCAATTGGCTGAGCAAACACCCAAATCAGTCCCTCCACCCACCCATTTTATTTTGTGCGCCAAATGAGAAGATTCCATGCGCGCATGGACTCTTCACATCTTAGCGCATAAAATATTACGTGAAGAATTTTGGGGTGGCCTCCTTTCACAAATTAGTGCCCCTTTTGTTGATCATTAGATGGCCATCAAATGGTGGGAATTTAATCTGGATTTTAAGAAAGGAGTGGTTGCTTCCCAGTAGTGTGAATTCACATCTCTTCGGAGATTTAAGTTCACGACTTCATCGTTTTAAATTTAGCATGACTTTTCCTTTAAGAAAAGCCATGAGATTAAATCTGGAAGGCCATGAGAAATCAAGAAAGGCCGTGAGAAGAGTTTTGTAGAGGGATGTGATCTTTGGATTGATATCTATACGTAAACTATTTAAGGAGTGGAATTACGGGTGTTTTGTTTACTATTTTTTTTTTCCTCTCCTGAATACTATTTCCCTCTTTTCTTGTTTAAGAAGAGTTTCCTTTACAGAGTTAGAGCTATGTCGAAACTCTAATCTATAACAAGAGTAAGAGTGAAACTCTTGAAAGGCAAAGGAAAGAAATAGAAAATTTTTCCTTCTCTCTTGTAAAAGGACAATAGTTATTTTAGTAGTTTTCTTTAAGACACAATTTATTCATTTAGGACATTCTTCTTCCTTCAAGTAGGTAGTATTTTTTTGAATAAGTGTTTAAGGGTAAACAAGGACAAGGCTAGGAAGAAGGAAGTACAAAGGAAGAGGGACCATTTCCTAGAAGAGTTTGTGTCTTGATTGCTTCTCTTGTGGATCACCCCGTTGGAGGGTGGACGTTTGGACACCTGGTGGAGTGATCAAGTTTGCTTCAAGAAATCTATCACCATATTTGGATTTAGCGATCAAAGGTTGGTGCTTTAACTTAATGTGTTATTTAATTGCATGTTTGTATGATTTTGTCTATAATAAGGAGGTCTAGTTTTTAGGGTTCGGTAAGGATTTCATAATAATTTTGAAATCCATGCTTCCGCCCTTGTTACTGAATCCTTTCAGTTGTATCAGAGCCACCTTATTAGGGCTAAGTCATATGTTGTTTTATTTATAAATATGCAAATGATGTTTGGTATATTAGACACTGATTAGGGTTTTCACTTAACCTTAATCGACATAGAGATATGATAAGCTTTATAGTCATCATTCTGATATAAGGTTGCCCTGGAATAATGGTGGATCCATTATGTGGTAGATGGTTGTCCTAGAATGATGACACACTTAGCACATTTAATAATGATGCTTATGCATATATTTTTGTATAAATGCTATAGGTTAGGGTTTTCACTTAAACCTTAATCAACATAGAGATATGATAAGCTTTATAGTTATCATTCTGATATAAGGTTACCCTGGCATAATGGTGGATCCATTATGTGGTAGATGGTTATCCTAGAATGATGACACTCCTGGAACATATATGCTTAGACTGTAGATTGCTGTTTTTAGAATGTGCAAGATTTTTAAAGCCCTCTTAAAAAAAAAAAAAAACATATTATGTTGTAGTATGATTAACAAATAGCAATATTGGTCTGGATGTATAATAAATCAATTCGGTGTCTAGAAAGATGGTTCATGATCGGTAAAGAGATCGTGGTTTTTAATTGGTTCCATTGTCTGACCTGGCCAATTTTTATTAGTGTCTAGAAAAGCAATGGGGGGACTCCCACCTCTCTCCCACCTGCCTGGCCGAGTTGATTAATTATTATTTTGGACTAGCATGCTTAGTGTTAATCTACTACATTAGGGCCTTCGTTCATGCTAAAGTACTCTTATATTATAAACCATATTAGGTTTGTCGTGTTACTGCAAGACCTAATATAGTGAATGATGTAATGTTACTTTAGTGCATAGAGATGCTTACAGGATATTCAATATAATACTTTGTTGTGTTACTGCAAGGGTATTTATATTTGAATGTTGACTGTATTGAAATGAAGGGTCTTACTTAACTAAAATATTATGGTTTGTTGTGTTACTGCAAGGCCAATAATATTTTAGAGGCAAAGTTTTTATTGTTGAATTGTATTAGATATAATTGGAAAGAGTTTCCTACCTATGAACTTATAAAAGATTTGTTGTGTTACTGCAAGATCTTCTATAAGTAATTAGGATCTCAACACCACTAATTGTATGACATAATGAGAGCTATGACATTTAGTGGGAGACATAATTAAATTAAAGTCCAAATTTAATTATGATTGTCAATACATGGTTGTTTGCTTATGTAATGTTTTTATTAATGTAGATAAATGGCATCTTCGTTATCACTGCAAAGCATTTTAGATACCAACAAATTAACTGGTCCAAATTATGTGGACTGGCTGAGGAATCTAAAGATTGTACTCAGTTCAGAGAAGCTTGCTTATGTTCTTGATACCCCTAGTCTTACTCCACTTGGGGATGATGCTACAGAGGAAGATAGGGCCACATATAAGATGTGGTAGAATGATTCTCTTTCTGTTAAGTGTATCATACTTGTCTCCATAACTAATGAGTTACAGAGACAGTATAAAAGTATGGATACACATTCCATATTGCTCAATCTTATAGAGCTCTATGGGGAACATAGCCGGACTACTCGATATGAAATATCCAAACAATTGTTCGTGCTAGAATGACAGAGGGCTCATCTATACAAAACCATGTACTAATGGTTATTGACATGATCACTCGATTAGGTGAATTAGGTTTTGTTATGGATGGGGAGTTAAATCAGGATCTGATCCTTCAGTCACTCTTGGAATCATTCTCCCAGTTTGTTCTAAATTATCATATGAACAAACTAAATACTTCCTTGCCCGAGCTGTTAAACATGCTGAAAATAGCCAAGTGCCATATCAAGAAGGATAAGGCTCCACTTCTTCTTGTGAAAGGGAACAACAAGAAGGTAGGAAAAAAGGGTTTTAGTAAGAAGAAACTAAACCCTAAAGGTGGCATCAGCAATAAAAAGGGAAAGAAGGCCTCCAATAAGATGACCTGTTTCTTCTATGAAAAAGCGGGTCACTGGAAAAGGAAACTGCAAGGCTTACCTTGCAAGTTTGAAGCCCGATGCATCAGATGCGCCAAAAGGTATGTATGAGATACATAAAATATTGTCATTGAATTCTTCCATTTCAAATACTTGGGTATTAGATACCGCCTGTGGTTACCATATCTACAAATCATTGCAGGGACTGCAGAGGCTTAAAATATTAAAGGAAGGTGACTTCGAACTCTATGGTGCTGGAGGAGAAATCATCCAGGCTGAAGCTGTAGGGATCTATTACTTGAAGTTACCGTCTGGGATGATCTTAGAGCTAAAGAATTTTTATTATATGCCTAAGAACATTAGAAATATTATATTTGTACCCTTGTTGTTAGAACAAGGTTATGTAATAGATGTAAAGAGCAATGGTTGCTCTATTAAGTTTTCTAATGAAATTATTTGTTCTGGCATATTTTGCAATGGTATCTTGACTCTATCATTCAATGACAATGTGTTTCATATTAATGAACATAAATGAAAGAGAGAAAATCTGAATAATACATTACTTTGGCATTGTCGCCTTGGTCATATTAGTGAAAACAGGATTAGCAAGTTATACAAGGAGAAAATCCTTGATCCTTATGATTATGAATCATTTGGAACTTGCGAATCATGTCTCATGGGTAAGATGACCAAGACTCCATTTAGTGGACATGGAGAGAGGATAACTGAGTTATTAGGACTTGTACATACTGATGTATGTGGTCCAATGATATCTCATGCCAGAGGAGGATACTCTTCCTTCATCACATTTACTGATGATTTATCAAGGTTCGGATATATGTATCTTATGAAACACAAATCCGAAGCTTTTGATAAGTTCAAAGAGTATCAAAGTATGGTCAAAAAACAAACCGTGAAAAGTATAAAAGTTCATCGATCTGATCAAGGAGGAGAGTACTTATCCACGGAGTTCTTAGACCATCTTAAAGATAATGGAATTCTCTCGGAATGGACTCCTCCTTTTACACCGCAGTTTAATGGTGTAAGTGAAAGGAGGAATCGTACCCTATTAGATATGGTACGGTCCATGATGTGCTCACAGATATACCTATTTCCTTTTAGGGTCATGCCTTGGAAACTGCTGCATATATTCTGAATAGAGTACCTTCTAAATCTGTCTCTAGTACTCCATATGAAGTATGGAGTGGAAAGAAACCTTATCTTAAATATTTTAAGATATGGGGATGTCCGGCTTATGTTAAAAAAAATTTTGGACATAAGTTGGATACTAGAGCAGATAAATGTCTATTTGTATGATATCCTAAAGAAACTAGAGGATATCTATTCTTTAACCCTACCGAACAAAAGGTTTTTGTCAGTAGGCATGCCACTTTTCTGGGAAAGGAATTTATCCTACAAAAGAATAGTGGGAGAAGTATTGAACTTAATGAAGTTCAAGGAAAACAGATAGACAATTCTCAACCATAAGAACACATAATTAGGTTAGAACTAGAACACAGAACTCCACCCCATAGGTCTAATAGAGTGTGAAATGCACCTCAGAGGTATGGGTTTATTATTGAGAATAATGAAACCCAAATCATTGAAAATGATGAACCTCTGACCTATACAGAAGCTGTCATGAGTAGGGACTCAGACAGATGGCATCAGGCCATGGAATCTAAAATAGACTCGATGTATGTCAACCAAGTATGGACTTTGGTTGATCCCTCTAAGGGTGTAAACCCAATAGGGTGCAAATGGGTCTATAAGAAAAAGATTGGAGCTGATGGTCAAGTCAAAACTTATAAAGCCAGATTAGTGGCTAAGGGTTTTCGACAAAAACAGGGCATTGATTATGATGAAGCATTTTCATCTGTTGCCATGCTCAAATCCATTTGGATTTTACTTGCAATTGCTACATACCATGATTATGAAATCTGGTAAATGGATGTGAAGACTGCATTCCTTAATGGTTTCCTTGAGGAAGAAGTCTACATGTCACAGCTAGAGGGTTTTGTCTTAGAAGACAGGCCTAATCAGGTATGTAAGCTTAAGAAATCCATTTATGGATTGATGCAAGCTTCCAGGAGTTGGAACATTCGTTTTGATGTGACCATAAAAGAATTTGGTTTCATAAAAAATGTAGATGAACCATGTATGTATAAGAAGACTAGTGGGAGTGCCATAGTCTTATTGGTTCTATATGTAGATGACATACTCCTCATTGGGAATGACATCCTAATGTTACAATCAGTTAAAGTTTGGCAATCAAAACAGTTTTCAATGAAAGACTTGGGAGAAGCATCTTATATACTGGGTATAAAGATCTATAGAGATATATCTAAATGGATGCTAGGGTTATCCTAGTCAAGGTACATTGACTTAGTGCTGAAGAGATTTAGCATGGATTGGAGTAAGAGAGGTTATCTTCCCATGAGTCAAGGCATACACCTCTCCAAAAGTATGTCTCCAACGACTCCTGAAGAGAGAAATAAAATGAGTTCTATAACTTATGCTTCGGCAATAGGGTCTATAATGTATGCCATGTTATGTACCAGGCCTGATGTAGCATATGCCTTAGGCATAAGCTGTAGGTTTCAGGCTGATCCAGGAGAAGATCATTGGAAAGCTGTAAAAAATATTCTTAAGTACTTGAGAAGGACTAAGGATATTTTTCTAGTATATGGAGGTTCTGATCTTAAACTAGAAGCCTATTCAGATTCTAGTTTTCAATCAGACCTAGATGATAGCAAATCCATATCAGGGTATGTCTTTATCCTAAATGGTGGAGCAGTGAGTTGGAAGAGTACTAAGCAGCAGACTGTAGCTGACTTAACCACTAAGGCAGAATAAATAGCTGTTAGTGAAGCCGCCAAGGAAGCTGTCTGGATGAAGAAGTTCATCATAGAATTGGGCGTTGTTCTAGAGATTGAGAATACAGTTCCACTTTACTGTGACAACACTGGTGCTGTTGATCAAGCAAAGCAACCTAGAGCCCATCATTAGTCAAAGCACATTATGAGACTCTTCCATCTTGTTCGACAGATCGTGGAAAGACAAGAAGTCTGCATTAAAAGAATAGAAACAAAGAACAACATAGCAGACCCGTTCACTAAGGCTCTACCACAGCGGGAGTTTGATCGCCACCTTGACTGTATGGGGTTAAAATTTAAAGGCGATTGGCTTTAGTGCAAGTGGGATATTGAAAGGAATATGCCCTATAAGGCAACTGAAATTGTATTCTAATGGGATATTCTTATATCTTCCAGACCAATGTATTGACAATTTTATCAATAAAGGCATTATTTTTATCATTCACTGTGTCTTAATTATAAATTAGGAAATGATAA
The DNA here is from genome assembly GCA_021397845.1 of Areca catechu. Lineage (NCBI taxonomy): Eukaryota > Viridiplantae > Streptophyta > Magnoliopsida > Arecales > Arecaceae > Areca > Areca catechu. The sequence continues at coordinate 80,658,283 of CM038044.1, read as the reverse complement.
ACCCCATAGATTAAGGCTATGGTTTTAGGGTTATGATGTAATCATACTAGTGAGACCTAAAACCTTGAAACCTTAATCTAAAATATTCCTGGTCGGTGGAATTTTGAGTAGGGGATCAATGTTTCTGGAAAGACCAGCACATTCTATGTATGTTTGGGTGATTGATCTCACTGTCACAGGTGTAGGACACTAATACTAGAATGTGGGTGCTTATTAGGTAATAAGTTCACTGAATGGATTCAACCTGAGATTTTCTAATGGAGCCTTATCTGCTTGTCAATAGAATATTCTCATAGCAGAAAGTTATACATATAATCCTTTGACTTGAGATTACCATGGAACCTTGTATCCATGAAACCATGTTTTGGTTCATACTCATTCATGACTAAGTCATGTACAGGATGTTTTGGATATGGTCGATTGAATATGAAGGTTGTGAGTAGATCAATATGGAAACGATCACTCCTAGTAAGAGGATATTGCATCCTACTTGTTTTTAATTACTTGATGATCCGGGAGTCTTTGATCAAAGCATAATGAATATTAGAAATGGTTTCTAATATTGCATTAAATTTGAATCATCATTATCAAATTGAAACAAATATGAATATGATATTGAATTTGACATAATTCCATATTCAGAGTCATATTCGGGATGTTTGGTGATCGCAGGATTGAATTGTATAGCAGCTTTCCATTGAAGGGTATTTTTGGTATTTCCACCAAAAATTCCATGTCTTCCGAGTAGGCATGAAATATTGCTAGACATCAATCATGTATTGTAGGTTGATCAAATTAAATAGTTTTAATTAGATCATGAATTATAATGAGTTCTAATTTTTAAAAAAAATATCCTTTTTTGTTTTGTTCTGGATATTTATTTTTTTTATGAATTATTTATTGGTTGGCATAAATATTTATCATCAAAATGGTTTGTTTATGTTAGTCCATTGAATTTTTTCATCATGTGAAGGATATTTTCTGGTTATGACATTCAACCACCTGCCCAAAAGAGATTGTTGTGTATTTTAACTAAGAAATGGGTCATGAAGTATTGTGTTACTAAGGTACTTTTGCTTTCAGGAGTCTATCTATCCAAAGGGTAAGATTCACGAATGCTAGAATATTTTGATTAGCTTGTGGTTTCATGTAAAGAGCATTTATGCATATTGCATGTTCTGTCCAAAGAAAAATATGTGATTTTGCATTTGAGGTCTTGTTTATTATGTGATAAGATATTATTTTGTTATGTCGGATGATTAATATTTTGCATTCCTATTATTTTAATTGTTTAATTACTTTTGGTGTGAACACAATAATATTGTTGTTAAGTTGCTTACCGAGTCAAATTATAAGAAGTGGAGGCAAGACTTAGAGTTTACTCTTGGAATTATTGACATTGATCTTGCATTACGTGAGACTAGACCTGATGATTTGAATGATCAAAGCACTCTTGAATTGAAGGATCATTTTGCCAAATGGGATAAGTCAAATATATTGAGTCTGATAGCTATTAATAGATCAATTTTTGAGCATCTCCTGAGTGGTATACCTTTGTCTGATAATACAAAAGAGCTACTTGATGCTATTGAACAAAGGTATCTTGTATCCAAAATGCTGAGTCGGATCCTTGATGAAAGAATTGACAACGATGACATGCAATATTAGGGGTGTTAGAGAGTATATTTTGAAAATGGTTCATCTCCAATCCATGCTCAAGGGTCTGAAGATTGATCTATCGGATCTTTTTTTGGTGTCTAAAGCCTTGAATTCTTTACCTATAGAATTTTCTAGATCAAAACTACCTACAATACTTTAGATGAAATGTGGAGTGTTAATGATTTAATCATCAAGTGTGTTGCTAAAGAAGAAAAGGTAAAGAAACAAAAGAATGATAGTGACCTTCTTACTCTTCAATCTCAACCTCAATATGGCAAGCATTTTATAAATAAAAAAAGAAAAAGCCTACAGTCTCAGGATTCCAAGAGGCATTGAAGAAGCCATAATCAGAATCATTTTATAGGAGATCCCAAAGTTACCTTTAAGAAAAAAGTCAAGTGCTTCCATTGTTGGAAGAAAGGACATATAAGAAGTCAGTATTTTAAATTCAAGTCCTGGTTAGAAAAGAAAGAAAAATGGAAAGGTAAGCTCTGTTGATGTGGGACGGGATTAGGAGAGAATCGTCGACGAGCTGAGAAGTCATCGAAGATTATGGTATCCTATTTTTTTATTTTTATTTTTTTTCTATGGTGGTGGTGAAGGAAAAATGGAGATGGAGGGTAGGAAAATCTAGACTTTCATGGATTTTGAGACTCACACTAACGAAGCGACCTCTCACCTCGGGGCATTCCACCCACCTTGATACTTGGAGGCGTTAGGGTGAATCTCAAAAGACATGGGGGATAAAGAAGATGGAAACAAGGAAGAGGATAACTAGACATGACCTATCATCATGCCATGGAATTGGGCCTCACACCCTCTCCTTACAGAGTGAAAAAAAATAATCACTCTTTTCTAAAAAGAACTCATTTTTATTCACCCAAATTATTTGTTTACAAAGGACTGAGGGTGGTATTTATTGACCTTTCTAACCCTCATTTGAATTTGAATACAAGATAAAAAGATAAGGATGGTTCAAATTCAAATACAAGATAAGGCATATCCAAATCTCAATCCTAACCAACATAATCCTAAATCAAATATCGAATAACTAATCATAATCAACTAATTTTTTTGAATTTGAATTTATTAAAATCTATGCTGCATCAAGATTCATGCTGCATCAAAATTTATGTCACTTCAAGATCAGTGCTGCTCTAGGATCAGTGCTAGTGATGTCCCCATCATTCCCCTGAGGTGGGGAGAACTGGACTCTGTCGAGTTTGGATCAGTGGGGACCATGCTATGAGATATGTGCTTTAATTTTTTCCTACTCTGAAAACTATGTGGCTCTGAAATCTATGCAGCTTTGAACTCCGTGTGACTTTGAAACTCATGCAACTCTGGATCCATGTGGCTTTAGAACTCGTGTAGCTTTGAAATCAGCATAGTTCTGAAATATGTGTAGCTTTGAAATATGTGCAAGTCTGAAGTCGGTAATTGGATGGGAGCTTGCATTCACGTTTGTGCAGCTTTGAGCATCATGCAGTGGAATTCAAAGTCGGCAAAAGGGAGGGCCGACTTTTTTTCTTCGATCCTACTTGGGATGTCCTTCTCACAGGCGGCCATCCGGTGGGGATCAGGTGGAAACGGTGAGAATAATGTGGCGGCGAATAAAGGGGTGGTGATGGTGGAGATCTAGATGGGTGGAGACCAATCGATAGGGTGGCGACGAGGTGACATGGGCAGCACAGGCTCTGATCCGGCTATGTCAGCATCAAGGCAGCAGGGTGATGGGGCTTACCGTGATCTTGCATCAGAGAGGGGCGTCGGCATAGGTAACACGTGGTGGCACAGGTGGCGACAACATTTGGCGATGGAGGTAAGGCATTGGGCATTGCAGCAGTAGGGAATTGACAGGATTCGGTGGGATTTCTCGAGAGTTCTGAGCATCTGAGGCAGTATGGAGGCTTCTTCTTCCCCGGCCAGTGACTGGGATTGGGGTTAGGGTTGCAGTTGCAGTTAGGGCTGGGGAGGGGTATCTTGGAGCATGGTGGGATTTGGGGTAAGGGCAGGGTTCTTGGGTGACTTGGGTAGTTTAGGAAGATGATGGGAATAAGATTGGAATAGATGAGGAATATGGTCGGGATAGCGGGAATAATAAGAATAGTTAAAAAAGAGGGAAAGATATAGAATACCCTAATCCTCTGGCTTTGATACCAATTTGATGTGGGAGGGATCAGGAGAGGATTATCGGCGAGCTGAGAAGTCATCAAAGATTAGGGTATCCTATTTTTTTATTTTATTTTTTCTATAGTGGTGGCGAAGGAAAAATGAAGATGGAGGGTAAGAAAATCTGGACTTTCATATACTTTGAGACTCACACTAATGAAGAGACCTCTCACCTCTAGGGCATTCCACCCACCTTGATACTTGGAGGCATTAGGGTGAATCTCAAAGGACATGGGGGGTAAAGAAGATGAAATCAAGAAAGGGGATAATTAGACATGACCTATCATCATGTCCTAGTATTAGGCCTTACATCCTCTCCTTACGGAGCGAAAGAAAAGAATCACTCTTTTCTAAAAAAGACTTATTTTTATTCACCCAAACTATTTTTTTACAAAGGACTGAGGGTGGTATTTATAGACCTTTCCAACCCTCATTTGAATTTGAATATAAGATAAAAAGATAAGGACGATTCAAATTCAAATACAAGATAAGGTCTATCCAAATCTCAATCCTAACCAACCTAATCCTAAATCAAATTTCAAATAACTAATCCTAATCAACAATTTTTCTTGAATTTGAATTTATTGAAATTTGTGCTGCATCAAGATTCTTGCTGCATCAAAATTCATGCTACTTCAAGATCAGTGCTGCTCTAGGATCAGTGCTGGTGAAGTCCCCATCATCTATTGTGAGTCTAATATTGTCAATGTCCCTATTAATTCTTGGTGGATAGATAGTTGTGCTTCAACTCATGTTATCATTTCTTTACAAGGATAAACAAACAGAAGTCAATCTTGAATGAAAGCAAGTTGAATGTTAGAAATGATTTAGATGTTGAAGTAGAGTGTGTAGGAGTTGTCAACTTATCTTTAGAGTCTGGTTTTATGATTACTTTAGAAAATATATTTTATGTACCTTCTTTTAAAAAGAATTTGATCTCTATTTCATCTTTGGATAGGCTTGGTTTTGGCTTTATGTTTAGTAATAAAAGAGTTGATTTGATATTCAATTCAAAAATTATTATCTATGGTGTTTTGGTTGATGGTTTATGTATGTTATCTTTGGCCATTGGTAATTCTAATGCTTCTTTAAGTGTTAAAAGTGTTATTACCAAACATCCTTGGATTAATGATAAATCCTTTATGTTATGGCATAAACATCTAGGGTATATATCTAAAGAAAGAATAACTAGATTAATTAATGATGACATCCAACCTTCCTTGGATCTTGGGGACATGAAAACTTGCATTGACTGTATTAAAGAAAAATTGACCAAGACCAAAAGGAAAGGGGCAATCCAAAGTTAAACCTTTTGAAAATTAGTCACACCGACATTAGTGGACCTCATTGTTCTATAATTTATAGTAATAGATATTTTATTTAATTAAAAAAAATCTGATGCCCTTGAAAAATTTAAAATTTTTAAAATTAAAGTTAAGAAACAATTAGGAAAGTTCATCAAGATTGTGAGATTTAATCATGGTGGTGAGTACTATGACAAACATGATATGGCAAAGCAATATATGAATCCGTTTCCAAATACTTACAGGATTTAAGATTGTTCCTCAATATTGTAAGAGTTTGGTGACCAGGGCGGAAGCGTGGATTTCAAAAATTTATTATGAAACCACTACCAAATCCTTAAACCAAGACATCCTTACTAGGAATTAAAACATATAAACATGCATATATGATATAAACTAGAGTTTAGGCACCAACCTGAACTGCTAGTATCCAATCTGATGAAGAAAACCCTGATTCAGCCTTCTTCTCCACCAGGCGCACAAACGTTCGCCCTCCAACGGTGATCCACATAGAGATGTGACAAATATTATAACCTCTTCTTTAGTAGCTCTTTCACTTGAATTCTTCTTCTAAGAACTCAAAACTTGGACTATGGCTAAGTTTTGTCTACTCCAAAACTCACTTTCTTCCTTTTTGCATCTTCTTGAACTTCTCCCTGACTTTACTCCTTGTAGGACCCTCTTGTCTTGAAGAACAAAGGTTGTCCTAAAGGTTTTAAGCCTTGTCTTAAAATGGGAGATGAATTAAGACAAGTATTGTCCTAATGTAGGAAAGAAAGGAATATATTATATCTTTCTTCCTTTACCGATCAAGACCTTCTTCTTTATTCTTGTTTAAGACAAAAGTTTCGATAGAGAAAACCTCTGTAGAGGAAACAATATCCAACAAGAAAAAAAAGGAAGGAGTCTCCTGGAAAGGAAGAAGAAAATCTAAAAAGGCATCTTAAAACCCACACCCTTCATCCGAGACCTTTCCTCCCATTATATAGATAACAGAGAGGTGTCTTTCCAAAAGAACGCAATTCTCTGCTATCCAAAGATCATGTCCCTCCATCCTTCATGTGTCCCCTCTATTTTATCATGCCTTTCTAGTTTTATTTCAAGACTTTTCGATGAAGGAAAATCTCGGAAGAAACATAGGAAAAGACGCGATGTTTTGAGATGGAGTTACGCGTGACCGAGAACCATCGGAAACCTTTCTTATTTCCTAAAACTTTGCAACCATCAGATGACCATCCAATGGCCATCCTTTGAGGCGCTAAAATGAGAAGACTTCTACCACCCCCCCCCCCCGTCCCCCTTTTTGTTTTTCATGGTACAATAGATAAAGACTCCACGCGCATGAAGAGCCCATGCACGCGTGGAGTCTTCCTTCTCATCCACGCATGAGGAAGAGTTATGCAGCTTGGGGAGATGAAATAAATTGCTGTAATTCAAGTGGGTTCAGCCATGGGTTAGCCCAAAGTCTAAAAAACTTAATTAGACCCTAATTAGGTTCAATTAGAACCCAATTAAGTCTAATTAGGAACCAAAATTCGAATCCGATTCGAATATAAGTTAGGGTTTGCAACACATGCTAGTGTGTTTGTCCTGCAAACATAATTTAATTCCAAATTAAATCCTTCATCAACTCTCTGTTGTGTGTGACCCATTGGGTTCCACATCAAGCCAGCAGTAGGCCTGAGTGCTATTTGACCTAATTCGGTTAGATCTCAACTAAGCCGATTTAGGTCAACTCAAGCTAGCCCGACTAGGTCAATTAGAATCCAATTCTAATTAACTTATTGAATTACCATAATTCAATAAAATCCCCACAAGACAAGATTGATGTCTAGCAACGTATTATGCCTACCCAGAAGATGTGGAATTTTGGTTGCATTACCAAAATAACCTTCAATGGTGAGTTACCGGGCAATTCAGTCCTTCGATCAGCTTGCACTCTGAATATTATTATGGATATGGATACTTGTCAAATCCAATTTCATATTCATTCCTAGCTTAACCTGATAATGATGATTCATTAATGAACCATTAGAAACTATTTCTAATGTTCATAATTTGATCAAAGATTTCCTGAATCTTCATTTGATCGAAATCAGCTGGATGCGATTCCCTCTTACTAGGGTTGATCGATTCCTTTTAGACCTACTCACAACCTCCATATACAATCCATCATACCCAGTATCAACCCATGCATGACTCAGTGTCATGATTGAGTGTGAACCAAAGAATGGATTCATGCATACAAGGTACCATGGCAGTCTCAGGTCAAAGGACCACATGCATTACTCCCACTATGAGAACTATCTATTGACAAACAGATAAGGTTCATTAGATGTTCTCTAGTTCGATCCATTCAATGAACTTATTCTCTAATGTGCACCCTTATCCTAGTATTAGTGTCAAACACAAGTGACTGTAAGATTAGTCACCCTCTTCACCAAGTATACATAGGATGTGCTGGTCTTGCCGGAAACATTGATCCCCTACTCAACATCCCATCAACCAGGAATATTTTAGATTAGGGTTTTAAGGCTTTAGGTCTCACTAGTATGATCTCATCATAACCATAGCCCTAATCTATGGGGTTCATCATATAATAATAAAATAATTAAGACACAGCGTATGATGAAAATAAAATGCCTTTATTAATTGATAATGTCAATACATTGGTCTGGGATACAAAGAAAAATCCCATCGAAATACAACATTTCGATTGGCCTTTAGGGTATAATCCTTTCAATCTCCCAGTTGCACTAAAGCCAATTGCCTTTAAATTTTAACCCCATACAATCGAGGTGGCGATCAAACTCCCGCTATGGTAGAGCCGTAGTGAACGGGTCTGCTATGTTGTTCTTCAATTCTTCTCTTTTAATGCAGACTTGTTGTCTTTCGACAATCTCTCGATCGAGATAGAAGCATCTCAAAATGTGCTTTGATTTGTGATGAGCTCTTGGTTCCTTAGCTTGAGCGATGGCTCCAGTATTATCACAATAAAGTGGTACTGGACCTTCAATCTATGGAACAACGCCTAACTCTGAGATGAACTTCTTCATCCAGACAGCTTCCTTGGCTGCTTCACTAATAGCAATGTATTCTGCCTCAATTTTGAGTCAGCTATAGTCTGCTGTTTAGAACTCTTCCAGCTTATAGCTCCCCCATTTATGGTAAAAACATACCCTGAAATAGATTTGCTATCATCTGGATCCAATTGAAAACTAGAATCTGAATAAGCTTCCAGTTTAAGATCAGATCTTCCATATATTAGAAAAATATCCTTAGTCCTTCTCAAGTACTTAAGAATATTTTTCACAGCCTTCCAGTGATCCTCTCCTAGATCAGCTTGAAATCTGCTGGCTATACCTAAGGCATATGCCACATCAGGCCTGGTACATTACATAGCATACATTATAGACCCAACAGCCAAAGCATAAGGTATAGAACTCATTCTATTTCTTTCTTCAGGTGTCTTAGAAGGCATCTTCTTAGAAAGATGTATGCCATGACCAATGGGCAAGTAACCTCTTTTACTTCCCTCCATGCAAAACCTCTTTAGCACTTGGTCAATGTACCTAGACTGGGATAAGCCTAGCATCCTCCTAGATCTATCTCAATAGATCTTGATACCCAGTATATAGGATGCTTCTCCCAAGTCTTTCATGAAAAACTGTTTAAAAAACCATACCTTGATTGATTGTAAAATTGGGATGTCATTTCCAATGAGGAGTATGTCATCCACATAGAGAACCAAGAAAACTATGGCACTCCCACCAGTCTTCTTGTACACACAAGGTTCATCATCATTTTTGATAAAGTCAAACTCCTTGAATGTCTTATCAAATTGGATGTTCCAACTCCTGGATGCTTGCTTTAATCCATAAATGGATTTCTTCAGCCTACATACCTGATAAGGTTTAGTCTCAAAGACAAAACCTTCTGGCTGTGACATGTAGACCTCTTCCTCAAGGAAACCATTAAGGAATGCAGTTTTCATATCCATCTGCCAGATTTCATATTCATGATATGCTGCTATAGCAAGCATGATCTGAATAGATTTGAGCATGACAACAGGAGAAAATGTTTCATCATAATCTATTCCCTGTTTTTGTTTGAAACCCTTAGCCACTAATCTGGCTTTATAAGTTTCGACTTGGCCATCTGCCCTAATCTTTCTCTTATGGACCTATTTGCATCCAATAGGGTTAACACCCTCTGGTGCATCAACCAAAGTCCACACTTGGTTGACATACATGGAGTCCATTTCGGATCTCATGGCTTCCAGCCATCTGTTTGAGTCCCTACTCATGACAGCATCCATATAGGTTAGAGGCTCATTATTTTCAATGATCCAGGCTTCATTATTTTCAATAATGAACCAATACCTCTTAGGTGCATGACTCACCCTATCAGACCCACGGATAGGAGTGGTGTGTTCTGGTTCTATACTAACTATGTTATCATTTGGTTGAGATGTATCTATTTGTTGAACTTCTTCAAGTTCAATATTTCTCCCACTATCCTTTTGTAGGATGAACTCTTTCTCCAGAAAAGTGGCATGCCTACTGACAAAAACTTTTTGTTCAGTAGGGTGGTAGAACAGATATCCTATACTATCTTTAGGATATCCTACAAATAGACACTTAATTGCTCTAGCATCCAGCTTATGTCTAAAATTTTTTTTGACATAGGCTGGACATCCCCATATCTTAAGATACTTAAGATTGGGTTTCTTACCCCTCGATATCTCATATGGAGTGCTAGAGACAAATATAGATGGTACTCTATTTAAGATATTAGCCGCGGTTTCCAAGGCATATCCCCATAAGGAAATAGGTAACTCTGTGAAGCACATCATGGACCGTACCATATCTAATAAGGTATGATTCCTCCTTTCAGCAACACCATTTAATTATGGTTTGTAAGGAGGGGTCCATTCAGAGATAATCCCCTTTTCTTTAAGATGATCGAGAAACTCGATGGATAAATATTCACCTCCTCGAACTGATCGAAGGATTTTAATACTTTTTCCTGTTTGTTTCTCTACCATACTTTGATACTCTAAAAATTTATCAAAGGCTTCAGACTTATGTTTCATAAGATACACAAATCCGTACCTTGAAAAATCATCAGTAAACATGATGAAATAAGTGTATCCACCCTTGGCCTGAGTTATCATAGGCCCACATACATCTGTATGTATGAGTCCTAATAACTCAGTTGTCCTTTCTCTATGTCTACTAAATGGAGTCTTGGTCATTTTACCCATGAGACATGATTCACAAGTTCCTAATGATTCATAATCATAAGGATTAAGGAAATTTTCCTTGTATAACTTGCTAATCCTAGTCTCACTAATATGTCCAAGCCGACAGTGCCAGAGTAAAGTATTGTTTACATCATCACTCTTTCGTTTGTTACTTACTTGAAGTATATTGTCATTAGTAGATAGAGTTAAAAGACCCATTGCAAAATACGCCATAACATATAACTTCATTAGAAAAGCTGATTAAGCAACCATTGCTCATTACATTCATAGTATAGCCTTGTCTAAGTAACAAGGGTACAGATATAATATTTCTAATGACCTTAGGGATATAGTAACAATCTCTCAGCTCTAAGATCTTCCCTGAAGGTAACTTCAAGATATATGTCCCTACGGCCTCTGCTTGGATGGACTCTCCTCCAGCACCGTAGAGCTCGAAGTCTCCTTCCTTCAATACTCTAAGCCTCTGCAACCCCTGCAATGATTTGCAGATATTATGACCACAGGCAGTATCCAATACCCATGTATCTGAAATGGAAGAATCCAATGACAAAATAGTATGAACTTCTTTCATACCTTTTGGTGCATCCGATGCACCAGGCTTCACACCTGCAAGATAAGCCTTGCAGTTCCTCTTCCAACGACCCAGCTTGCCACAGTGAAAGCAGGTCATCTGTTCGGGGCCTTCTTTCCTTTCTTCTTCTTGATGCCCCTTTTTGGGTTCAATCACCTCTTGGAACCCTTTCTGCCTGACTTCTTCTTGTTGATCCCATCCACAAGAAGATATGGAGCCTTATTTTTCTTTAAATGGCTCTCTGCTATTTTTAGCATGTTTAATAGCTCAGGCAAGGAAGTGTTAAGTTTGTTCATATGATAATTAAGAACAAACTGTGAAAATGACTCTGGGAGTGACTGTAGGATCAAATCCTGATTCAACTCTCCATCCAAAACAAAATCCAATTGACCTAATCGAGTGATCAGGTCAATAACCATCAGTACGTGATCTTGTATGGATGTACCTTCTATTTCTCATACGGAACAACTGCTTAGATATCTCATATCTAGCAGTTCTATTATGTTCTCCATGTAGCACTTTTAGATTGAGCAGTATGGAGTTAGTTGAAAGGATTATGCCCTATAAGCCAATATTTATATCTCCCAGACCAATGTAAATTGACAAGTTAATAAAGGCAATATTTTTTTTTCATCATTCGCTGTGTCATTATATGATGAACCCCATAGATTAGGGCTATGGTCCTAGGGCTATGATGAGATCATACCAGTGAGATCTAAGGCCTTAAAACCCTAATCTAGAATATTCCTAGTCATAGGAACCCTGAGTTGGGGATCAGGGTTTCCGGTTAGACTGGCACATCCTATGTATGCTGAAAAGGGTGACTGCTCTCATAGTCACTTGTGTGGGACACTAATACAAGGATGTGGGTGCTCATTAGCGAATGAGTTCACTGAATAGATCCAGTTTGAGAACATCTAATGGAGCCTTAGCTGCATGTCAATAGATGTTTCACATAGTGGGAGTTGTACAAGTAGTCCTATGACCTGAGACTGCCATAATACCTTATGTACATGAACCCATGCTTTGGTTCAATCTCAATCATGACACTGGGTCATGCACGAGGTTGATGCTGGGTATGGTGAATTGTATATGAAGGTAATGAGTAGGTCAACAAGGAATTGATCACTCCTAGTAGGAGGAGATTGCATCCAGCCAAATTAGGTCAGATGATGATTCAGGAAATCTTTGATCAAAGTACAGATATTAGAAATGATTTCTATTATCGAATTAATTGAATCATTAATGTATGACTGAGCTGGGAATGAGTATAAGCTGGTTTTGACATGTTTCCATATCCATAGTTATACTCAAGATGCAAGATGATTGAAGGATCGAATTGTACGGGAACTTTCCACTGAAGGGTAGTTTTAGAATTTCACCAGAATTTCCATATCTTCCGGGTAGACATGACACGTTGCTAGACGTCAATCTTGTCTTGTGGGTTGATCAAATTAAATGGTTTAATTGGATCACTAATTAGGAGGAGTCCTAATTGACTAACTCGAGTTAGCTCGATTTGACCTAAATCGATTAGAATGAGTTCTGATCAAATTAGGTCAACTTGCACTCGGACCCACTACTGGCTAGGTATGGAACCCAATGGGTCACACACTTAGGACAGATAATCAAGGATTTAATTTGGAATTAAATCTCGTTTGCAAATGAACACACTAGCATGTGTTGCAAACCATGGCTTCTACTTGAATCGGATTCGAGTTAGGGTTCCAATTTGGTCTTTTTTAGATCCAAATTCATTCCGGTTTGAATCTAATTGAAGATTCAAGCCATTGGGCTAATAATAGGCTAGCAATTGGGCTAACCTAAGAGGCTAAACCCCTTTCCCACATCGCCTAAGCCCCTTCCCCTCTCTTCCCACGCGCACGCGCAAGGAGAAGAGTCCACGCGTGCGTGGACTCTCTCCAAGCGGCATTTTTGCGTGAGAAAAGAAAAAAAAAGGGGGTCGGTGTTTTGAAGAGGCGTGGAAGAGAGTCCACCTAGGCGTGGACTCTTCAAAAATGGGATTACCGTGAAAGAAAAGAAAAAAAAACACCGAAGGGGCGCGACTCTTCTCTTCTGCGCGCGCCCTTCTATGTTTTTCGTGACTCTTTCCTGCGTCTTCCCATCCCAAAGGCCGTGAGATTAATTCAAGGGCCGTGAGATGAAAGGGAAAGGACATGAGAAGGGAGAGAGGGGCGTCAGAGGGTGATTACAGATGGGTAGGCGCCTCTCTGTCGCCTATTTAAGGAGAAGACTTCATCGTAAAATTATTCTAAGTTTTTCTACAGCGAAGCCTTCCCTCTTTATTTTCTCCCTCTCCAGAAGATTGTTTCCCCCTCCTCTCTTTCCTCTTTGATTCCTTTACAGAGCCTTGGCTCTGTCGAATCTCAGAATAGAAGGAGAGTCAGAGAGAAACTCTCCGACGGTAAAGGAAGAAGGCGCCACTCCTTTCTTTCTTTCTTACATTAAGACAATCTTGTCTTAATTTTCTTCTCCCTCCAAGACAAGCCTTGTCTCATTTTAGGACAAGGGCTTATTCTTAAGACAAGAGTGTCTTAAGGGGCCAAAGTTGCTAGAAGACAAGGAGAAGGGTAAGAGAGAAGGTTTAGTCCCAGTTTGGCTAGAGGAATCCTAGCCAATAGCCCATATATCAAGTTCTTGGGGTAGAACTTGATTGGAAGGAACCCAATTAAGGAGTCAGTGTCTTGATCATCTGCCCGTGTGGATCACCATCGGAGGGCGGACAAGTGGACGCCTGGTGTGTTCAAGAGGCTGCTCAATTTGGAGTTCATTTCTGCATCAGACTGGTAATAGCAATCTGAGGTTAGTATTTAAACAATGTTTAAATTTGGACATGCATGTAGTCATAGTTTTTAATTGCTAATAAGGAGATTTGGGATTAGGGTTCGGACCTGGTTTCATAAATTTTTGAAATCCACGCTTCCGCACTGGTTACCGAACCCAACATTAGTATCCATGCTATCATATTACCTCTGTAACTCAAGGTCATGAGGCAAGCATGATACATTTGACAGTGAGTGAGTCATTTTGCCACATATTGTATGTGGTCTTTTCCTCTTGCGAGGCATCTTCCCCTAAAGGTTCCAAGGTAGGGGTATCAAGAATGTAAGAAAGTTTTTCCTGGCTGAGTACTATCTTTAGATTTCTGAACAAGTCAACATAGTTCGGTCCAGTCAATTTATTGGCATCAAGTATACTATGGAGTGAGAGTGAAGAGGCCATTTAATCTACATTAACAAAGAACATAACATAAGCAAACAACCAATGTTGACAAAACATAATTAAATTAGGACTTTAACTTAATTATGTCTCCCACTATTATATCAAGCATCATAACCCTCTATATGATGATCGAGAAACCCTAATTGGTTTTTTTAGTGGGGTTAAGATCCTAATTCCTTATAAAGACCTTGTGTGTTCACAAAAAATCTTATATAAGTTCAAAGGTAGGAAAACTCTTTCCAATTGTAATTCATACAATTCTCGATATATCCTGGCCTGTAAAATATTAATAGCCTTGTGTGTGCACAACAAACTATAATATTTTAGTTAAGTAAGACCCTTCATTCCTTTATAGTTATGATTGTAATTATAATACCCTTGTGTTTACACAACAAAGTATTATATTAAATCATGCCATAAGCATCAAATGCACCAGGCCAAAATTGTGTTAGTCACCATAATAGTTTTTGTATCAGCCAGGTAAGTGGGAGAGTAGTGGGAGTCCCCTCGTTGCTTTCCTAGACACCAATAAAAATTGGCCTGGTCAGTCAACGGAACCAATTAAAAATCATGTCCTCTTTACCGTTCATGAACCACTTTTCCTAGACACCGAATGATCAACTAATCATCTTGATTATTTTGCTTTTGGTATATGACACTACAACTTAATATAATTTTAATAGAGGGCAATTCAAATAGAAGCACATTCTAATATTACCATTCAATCAACCATGCATCATATATCATTTTATAATATGCCAAGTGTGTCATCATACTAGGATAACCAACTACCACATAATGGATCCACCATTATGCCAGGGCAACCTTCTTTCAGTATGATGACTAGAAAGCTAAACATATCTCTATATTGGCTAAGGTTTAAGTGAAAACCCTAACCAGTGACATACATATATGCATACACATATCAATCATATGTAACTTTAAACTTTTGTAGAGTCCGACAAAATTGGGCAACTTCAAATTTTGTAGAGTCCTACAAAAATGGGCAACCTAAAGAGTCCTACAAAATTGGACAACTTCAATTTTGTAGAGTCCTACCAAAATGGGCAACCTTAAGTGTCCTACAAAATTGGGCAACCTTAATTTAAATGATTTAGCCCTAATAAGGTGGCTCTGATACCACTGTAAGAGTTTGGTGACCATGGCAGAAGCATGGATTTCAAAAATTTATTATGAAACCACTACCAAACTCTTAACCCAAGACCTCCTTACTAGGAATTAAAACATATAAACATGCATATATGATATAAACTAGAGTTTAGGCACCAACCTGAACCGCTAGTATCAAATTCGATGAAGAAAACCCTGATTCAGCCTTCTTCTCCACCAGGAGACCAAACGTTCGCCCTCCAACAGTGATCCACACAAAGATGTGACAAAGACTATAACCTCTTCTTTAGTGGCTCCTTTACTTGAATTCTTCTTCTAAGAACTCAAAACTTGGACTATGGCTGAGTTTTGTCTACTCCAAAACTCCCTTTCTTCCTTCTTGCCTCTTCTTGAACTTCTCCCTGACTTTAATCCTTGTAGGACCCTCTTGTCTTGAAGAACTAAGGTTGCCCTAAAGGTTTTAAGCCTTGTCTTAAAATGGGTGATGAATTAAGACAGGTATTGTCTTAATGCAGGAAAGAAAGAAATATATATCTTTCTTCCTTTACCGATCAAGATCTTCTTCTTTATTCTTGTTTAAGACCAAAGTTT
This sequence comes from Areca catechu, assembly GCA_021397845.1. Classification (NCBI taxonomy): domain Eukaryota; kingdom Viridiplantae; phylum Streptophyta; class Magnoliopsida; order Arecales; family Arecaceae; genus Areca; species Areca catechu. The sequence goes on along the minus strand of CM038044.1, from coordinate 80,642,346 downwards.
TGATAGAGAAAACCTCTATAGAGGAAACAATATCCAACAAGAAAAAAAGGAAGGAGTCTCCTGGAAAGGAAGAAGAAAATCTAAAAAGGCTTATTAAAACCCACACCCTTCATCCGAGACCTTTCCTCCCATTATATAGACAACAGAGAGACGTCTTTCCAAAAGAACGCAATTCTCTGCTATCCAAAGATCATGTCCCTCCATCTTTCACACGTCCCCTCTATTTTATCACACCTTTCTAGTTTTATTTCAAGACTTTTTGATGAAGGAAAATCTCAGAAGAAACATAGGAAGAGACTCGATGTTTTCAGACGGAGTTATGCACGACCAGGAACCATCGGAAACCTTTTTTATTTCCTAAAACTTTGCAACCATCAGGTGACCATCCTTTGAGGCGCTAAAATGAGAAGACTTCCAACCCCCCCCCCCCTCCCCCCACACCTTTTTGTTTTTCATGGTAAAATAGATAAATACTCCACGCGCAGGAAAAGCCCATGCGCACGTGGAGTCTTCCTTCTTATCCATGCATGAGGGAGAGTTTTGCGGCTTGGGGAGATGAAATAAATTGCTATAATTCAAGTGGGTTCAGCCATGGGTTAGCCCAAAGTTTGAAAAACTTAATTAGACCCTAATTAGGTTAAATTAGAACTCAATTAAGCCTAATTAGAAACCAAAATTCGAATTCGATTCGAATAGAAGTTAGGGTTTGCAACACATGCTAGTGTGTTTGCCCTGCAAACATGATTTAATTCCAAATTAAATCATTCATCAACTCTCTATTGTGCGTGACCCATTGGGTTCCACATCTAGCCAGTAGTAGGTTCGAGGGCTATTTGACCTAATTCGGTTAGATCTCAACTATGCCGATTTAGGTCAACTCAAGCTAGCCTGACTAGGTCAATTAGAATCAAATTCTAATTAACTGATTGAATTACCAAAATTCAATCAAATCCCTACAAGACAAGATTGACATCTAGCAACGTATCATGCCTACCCGGAAGATGTGGAATTTTGGTGGCATTACCAAAATACCCTTCAGTAGTGAGTTACCGGGCAATTCAGTCCTTCGATCAGCTTGCACCCTGAATATTACTATGGATATGGATACTTGTCAAATCCTATTTCATATTCATTCCTAGCTCAATCTGATAATGATGATTCGTTAATGAACCATTAGAAACTATTTCTAATGTTCATAGTTTGATCAAAGATTTCTCAAATCTTCATTTGATCGAAATTAGCTGAATGCGATTCCCTCTTACTAGGGTTGATCGATTCCTTTTTGACCTACTCATAACCTCCATATACAATCCATCATACCCAGTATAACCCCATGCATGACTTAGTGTCATGATTGAGTGTGAACCAAAGTATGGATTCATGCATACAAGGTACCATGGCAATCTCAGGTCAAAGGACCACATGCACTACTCCCACTATGAGAACTATCTATTGACAAATAGATAAGGTTCCATTAGATGTTCTCTAGTTGGATCCATTCAGTGAACTCATTCTCTAATGAGCTCCCTCATCCTAGTATTAGTGTCAAACACAAGTGACTGTGAGATCAGTCACCCTCTTCACCAAGTATACATATAGGATGTGCTGGTCTTGCTGGAAACATCGATCCCCTACTCAACGTCCCATCGACCAGGAATATTTTAGTTTAGGTTTTTAAGGCTTTAGGTCTCACTGGTATGATCTCATCATAACCCTAAAACCATAGCCCTAATCTATGGGGTTCATCATATAATAATAAAATAATTAAGATAGCTTATGATGAAAATAAAATGCTTTTATTAATTGATAATGTCAATATATTGTGTTGGAATACAAAGAAAAATTCCATCGAAATACAACATTTCGATTGGCCTTTAGGGCATAATTTTTTCAAATATACCATGCTTGGAAGTCCTGAGCAGAATGGTGTAGCGAAAAGGCAGAATCGCACCCTTAAAAATATGATGAGGAGCATGATGAGTAGGTCTGACATGCCAGGGTTTTTATAAGGTGATGCTCTAAGAACTGCATTATATATCCTCAACAGAGTTTCTAGTAATTCTATGTTGAAGACACCTTTTGAACTCTAGACTGGATGAAAATCTAGTTTGAATCATTTTTGGATTTGGGATTGTCCTGCAGAGGTAAAATTATGCAATCCTTTAGAGAAAATGACTAATCCCAAAATAAGTCATTGTTACCTTATTGGGAACATTCTAAAGGATATAAGTTTTATAGTCCAGGAAGAGATAATAGAATTATGGAGTCTCTTACTGCCAAATTTCAAGAACTTGATGTGGTTGATGAAGGATCTTCCCTAACTATTGATAATGATAATGTCCAAGCTGAGTCTGTTTCTATTCCTATGTCTAGTCATAGTGAAAATATAATTCCTGCTTTTATTGATAGAATGGATAATGAAACCCTTAATCCTTCTGTTCCTATTTAGAATCTTCAACTAGTTAGAGAAGTTCAAATAAAAAAGATATGTTAGAAAAAGAAGATCAGCTATTTTAGATGATTTCTATGTCTATCTTGGGGAAAATGATTTTGATATTGGGCATACGATTGATCTAGTTACTTATCTTGATGTAGTTGATTCTTCCTAGTCTGATTATGGATGACTGCTATGAAAGAGGTATAGTCTATGGATAATAATGATGTGTGGGAGCTTGTTGAGCCTCCTAAGGGTTGTAAACCTATAGGATGTAAATGGGCATACAAGACTAAAAGCGATTCTAATGGAAGAGTTAAGCATTTCAAGGCTAGATTGGTAGCCAAAGGCTTCACTTAAAAAGAAGGAATAGATTTTATCGAAACTTTCTCTCTAATATCTTCAAAGAACTCTTTTAAAATTATCATATCTTTAGTGGCTCATTATGATTTGGAGCTACATTAGATGGATGTTAGAACTGCTTTCTTGAATGGTAACCTCAGTGAAGAAGTCTACATGAAGCATCCGAAAGGATTTCAAGAAAGTGATAAAAATCATTAGGTATGCAAATTGAAATGCTCCATCTATGGTCTAAAACAAGTATCACGATAATGGTACTTCAAGTTTGATGGGTTATAACCTCTCTTAGTTTTGAGAAAATTAAAGTTGATCAATATATCTATCTTAAAATCAGTGGGAGAAATTCATCTTTCTTGTTTTGTATGTCGATGATATCTTACTTGCAAGCAATGACTTTGGTTTACTTTTTGAGACCAAACAAATGCTATCTAAAAAATTTGATATAAAAGATCTTGGTGAGGCATCCTTTATTTTGAAAATTGAAATTCATAGGGATAGATCTTGTTATTTATTAGATTTGTCACAAAGGACATACATTGATAAGATTCTTCAAAGATTTAATATACAAAATTGTAGACCATTTTATTCACCTATTGTTAATGGTGATAAATTCAGTAAAGATTAATATCCAAACAATTAGCTTGAGAAAGATCAGATGAAAGATATGCCTTATGCCAGTACCATAGAGAGTCTGATGTATGCACAAGTATGCACCAGACTTGACATTGCCTTCATAGTGAGTGTTCTTGGTAGATATTTATCAAACCCAGGCTATCAACATTGGGTTTCTACAAAAAAGTTAAGAGGTATTTATAGAAAACAAGGATTATATGCTCGTGTATAAAAGAGTTGATAATCTTGAGTTGGTTGGGTATTCGAATTCAGATTATGCTGGATGTCTAGATGATTTGCAATCAACCTCTAAATATATTTTTATGTTGGCTAGTGGTGCAGTATCCTGAAAAAGTGTTAAACAGACACTGATTGCTTCTTCTACCATGCAAGCTAAATCTATCTCTTATTATGGAGCTGCTACTTAAGCTATTTGGTTAAGAAATTTTATAGCTATGCTTCAGATTTTATATTTAAGTTTCAGACCTATGATGATCTATTATGATAATAAAGCAGCAGTATTCTTTATAAAGAATAATAAATCTTCTAATAGGTCTAAACATATCAAGCTGAAGTATTTGGCTGTTAGAGATCTTGTGAAGAATAGAGATATGATTGAAAAAAAATGTCCTAAAAGCCAACTTTGTAAGGGTATTTTTATAATCTTTCAACTCTTGTATGATATTATTATATTAATAAAAGGTATTTTGTTTTATCATACTACTATGTCTTATTTAATGATTATGATGAATCCCATAGGTTAGGGCAAAGAAAATAGGGTTATGATGGAGATCATAATGGTGAGACCTAACTTCCTATAAACCCTAATCTAAAATGTTCATAGTCATTGGATCATCGATTCGAGGATCAATGCTTCTAGAAAGACTAGCTTATCCTTTGTATGCTCGATGGAGAGGGTGGTTGGTCTCACAGCCATATATGTAGGGACACTAATACAAGGATAAGGGTGCTCATTAATGTATGAGTTCACTGAACTAATCCATACTGAGAATATTTTATGAAAGTCTTACTACTTGTCAAGAGATAGTTCTCATAATGGGAGTTATGCAAGTGATCTCTAGACCTGAGATCATCATGGTTTCTTATTTTGGTTCAACTCATTCATGATATTGAGTCATGTACGGGGTGTTCTCGGAAATAGTGGAAGGTGTATGAAGGATGTGAGTAGATCAACAAGGAATCAATCATTTCTAGTAAGAGAAAATATTTCCCAAGTAATCTTTTTGATTAATGACTCAGGGAGTCTTTGATTAAAGCATGATGAGATTAGAAGTATTTTCTAATCAGCAGAGTCTTCATTATCAAAGTGAGATTCGAAATGACTAAGTACTAAGGTTTGACATTTATCCATATCCATCACTTATTTGGGATAAAGGGAGATCGAAAGATTGAGCTGCATGGTAACTTTCTAGTGAAGGATATTTTGGTACTTTTCATCAAATTCTTCATCTTTTTGGTAGGCATGACATGTTGCTAGATATCAATCATGTCTTGTAGGTTTTCATGAGTCAAATCGGATGAATTCATGAGTCAATTTGGAAATTGATTCGAATTGGCAACTTAGGTCAGCCTTATTTGTCCTAATTAGGTCAATCGATTTCGATTGGATCAAAACAACTTGAACCCGTACCTATTATGGGCTAGATGTGGAACCCAAATGGTCACACACATTAGAAAATTGACTTAGGAAGTCAATTGGTGTTTTATTAGGATCATGGGATCCTAATTGTTTTGCTAGATTACATACTAGCATGTGTAAGCTAACCTAACTCCTAACCCAATTGAATTGGGTCTATAAGGTTGCTTAATAGGCTAACCAATTTGAGGGAATCCTAGATTGGGTTGAGTCCAAAGTGGGGCAGCAATTATTTGGTTTTATCCAAATTTATTAAGTCTTTATCTTATTTATTTGAAGAGTCCTAAGTTGAATGGACTCTTGGCGCCAATTGGATTTTTTGTGAGATATGTTGGCATGCAGAAGGACTCTAGGTCCTTCTACTTATGGGAATTGGTTTTCACCTGAAATAAGGCATCCCTAGCCTTTTCCCATGTCTGATTGCATTGGCTTATTACTGGTGGAAAGAAGGATTGGGAGGTGAGGAGAATGCGCGCACAAGTGAAGGGGTTGCATCCCTTCATGGTTGCCACAATAATTCAAACCAAGAGTCCTCCTTCATGAAGGGACTTGATCTCTTGGATAAACCGCTTGGTTTCCCATGCCACCTATAGTCTTATTTGCTGGTTGCATGCCACATGGCATGAAGACAAAAGGCCAAAATTATCCAGAGGACTCGTATAAGGCTTTTGGTGCATGAAGAGTCGACTTTTCAACATAAGACTCCTTCTTCATGAAGGGTCTTATATGATCTATTATTTGACAGATCAAAGGCTGATAAAGAGCAATATTTGGCACCCCCTATCTCTTATTTAAAGCCTTTGTTGTTTATGCCAAAGGTATCAGAATTATCTTTCTTTCTTACACTCTTACACTCTGCCAACTTATCTTCCTTATCTCTTCCTTCCCTTGTTGGGACATAGGTATTTCCTTAAGACAAGTCCGTCATTCTAAGACAAGGATTTAGGAAGTGATAAAGAGAGTAAGGAAAGGTTTAGAAGAGGGCTTATAGTATTCTACTGGAGAGCAAGGGTCTAAGCAAGGAAAGAAAGGCCGCCAAAAGAAGAAAGGCCATTAAAAGAGTCCCAATGGATTAAGCAACCTACTAAGGAGTGGTTCCTAGGTTCAATTCCTATGTGGATCACCTCTGGAGGGCATGCACTTGTGTGCCTAGTGGAAAGAAGAAGGAATTAGCATTTCAGGTATTTTTTCCAAACCTTATTTGAATGACTTGTTAATTGTAATGAATAAGTGGTCTTGGGCTTAGGGTTTCTATTTGTTGGAGCTTCAAAATAAAATTTTTGAAATCCATTCTTTTGCTATGCCACCGAAACACAACAATGGTATCAGAGCTCCATTATTTCATTCAATTAATGGTCAATTGAATTATTGAATGCTTATGTGATAGCAAATATTTTCATGTATGGTGCATGCTATTGAATGATAGTGAATATTATCATGTATGGCAATCATAGTATGATGCTTGCCACTGGTTAGGGATTTTTACACTTAAACCCTAATCCACATAGAGATATGTTTAGACTATTTAGTCACATTCTGAAATAAGGTTGTCCTAACATAACGGTGCATGTATGTTATGTTGTCAAGTTGTCCTAGAATAATGACACACATAGCACATATTTGGTATCATGTTGTGCATGGTTTTGTGTTATGAATACATTATGATATGTTATATCCTAGTAACTACTTCAGATTGGGTTAGTCACCATTGCCGTCCAGTCATAGAGGTCAAGTAGGGTTTAAAGGCCATCTCTTTCCATTCAATAGGATCTCCTATGGCATGTAGGGGTGCCGCTATGTCCATGTCCCATGAACAAGTGAGGTGAATGGATTATTATCATAATCATGCTTTGTTATGCATATTAGGTTTTATATACTTAAATGATGTCATGAATATCATGTTTACTTAAGATGTGTTTGAGACCACTAAAAGCCCTCATAATTAAAATACTTAGTCATAGTGTAAGTTAGTCAAGATGCAAAATTCATTTAGGGTTATATGATTAGCCAATTGGTGTCTAGAAAAGTAGTTCTAAGAAGGTAAAGGGCATGAGGTTTTTAATTGGTTCCGTTGTCTGACCTGGCCAATTAATTTGGCATATAAGGAAAGCAACGGGGGGACCCCCTCATCTCTTCCACTTACCTGGCCAATTTGGTTATATTTGGACCTTAAATTGAATATGCCAATTGAATTAACACACTACATTTTGCCTTCCTTCTTGCTAGGTATAGTTCATATTAACAACTATAGTAGGTTTGTTGTGTAACACAAGGCCTACACTAGTGTTAAATATGAATTATCTTAGTGCAGTTTATGCTTTATAGTATGTTTGATAGTATTGCTTTGTTATGAACACAAGAGCAATATTATTCGAACATGTCTATATGGAAATGAAAGGTCTGACTAAACTAAGACATTATAGTTTGATATGTAACATAAAACTATAAGTGTCTTAGAGGCAGTTCATTTATTGAGAATTGCATGGGTTGCAATTGGAAAGAAATTCCTACCTATGAACTCATGAGTGCTTGTTGTGTAACATAAGGCACTTATGAGGAATTGGGATCTCAACCCTACTAAAAAATCCTAGTAAGGTTTCTTGCTTACCATAGGCGAGGGTTATGATATTCGAATAAAATAGTGGGAGACATAATTACATATAAAGTCCTTATCTAGTTATGAATGCCATCTTGAGTGGTATACTTATATGTTCTTTAATAAATGTAGGTTTTATTATGGCTTCAAGTTTATCACTGCGGGATATTTTAGATGCCAATAAATGACCGGTTCTAATTTTATGGACTGGTTGAGGAACCTGAGGTTAGTTTTAACTTAGGACAAGCTTTCTTATATTCTAGATTCTCTGGATATAGAGTCGATCGGAGAGGATGCTTTCAAGGAGGAAAGGGCCATACATAAAATGTAGCTAAATGATAGCCTGACTGTCAAGTACATCATGTTGGCCTTAATGAGCAATGAGCTTCAGAGGCAACATGAAGAGATGGAACCTCAATCCATATTGCTCAATCTTAAGCAGCTTTATGGAGAGCAAAGTAGGGCTGCTCGGTACGAGATATCGAAGCAGTTATTCTGTGCATGCATAAGTGAGGTTCATCAGTTCAAGCCCATGTTTTAAAAATGATTGACATAATCACTCGATTAGATCAATTAGGGTTTATAATGGATGGTGAACTCAACCAGGACTTGATCCTGTAGTCACTCTTGGATTCTTACTCTCAGTTTATTTTAAATTATCATATGAACAAACTGAATATTTCTTTGCCTGAGCTGCTTAATATGCTTAAGACAGCAGAGAGCCATTCTAAGGGAGATAAGGCTCATCTTCTTCTTATTGATGAGAAGAAGAAATAGGAAATGAAGAAAAGTTTGAAAAGAAAATTCAACCCTAAAAGGAGTATCCAGAAGAAGAAGAAAGTAAAGAAGGTTGTTAATGATGGAGCCTGTTTCTACTACAGCAAGTAAGGGTATTGGAAGAAAAATTGCAAGACATATCTTGCAAGTATGAAGCAAGATGCTGGAGGAGCATCTAAAGGTTTGTACATGATACAAACAAATTTATCATAATCATGCTTTGTTATGCATATCCCATGAACAAGTGAGGTGAACGGATTATTGTCATAATCATGCTTTGTTATGTTTATTAGGTTTTATATGCTTAAATGATGTCATTAATATCATGTTTACTTAGGAAGTGTTTGCGACCACTAATAGCCCTCATAATTAAAATACTTAGTCATTGTGTAAGTTAGTAAAGAAGCAAAATTCATTTAGGGTTATATGATTAGCCTATTGGTGTCCAAGCAAGTGGTTCTGGGAAGGTAAAGGGCATGAGGTTTTTAATTGGTTCCATTGTCTGACCTGGCCAATTAATTTGGTGTCTGACCTGGCCACTTACTTGGCCAATTTGGTCAGATCTAAAGCTTAAATTGGAAATGCTAATTGATTAAGCACACTACAAATTTCTTTCATGCTAAGCCAAATTTCTATCAAAACTATGATAGGTTTGTTGAGCATTTGAGGCATACCATTAGGGTTTGATATAAAGTTTGACTTGGAGCATTTTATACTTTATATAGTATGCTTGATAATGTTACTTTGTTGACCAAACTTAAAGGTGACATTATTCAATCATGACTATACAAAATATAGGGCTCGACTAACTAAGGTATTATAGTTTGTTGTGCAAACACAAGGCTGTAATGTCTTAGAGGTAAGTATTATGTTGAGAATTGCAAGGGATGCAACTGAAAAAGAATTTCCTACCCTTGAACTTATAAGTGTTTATTGCACTAACACAAAGCATTTATAAGAAATTGGGATCTTAACCCCACTAAAAAACCAGATATTGGTTTCTCATCTACCATGGTTGAGAGTTATGGTATTTAAAAATAATAGTAGGAGACACAATTCGATTTCAAGTCCTTATCTAATTATGTTTATCATCTTGAGTGGTCTACTTATGTATTGTTATTGTTTGTTCATAGTTTTAAATTATGGCTTCTACTCCTTCACTGCAAGGCATCCTGGATGCCAATAAACTGATCGGACCAAACTATGTGGACTAGTTGAGGAACCTGAGAATAAACTTGCTCAAGAAAAGGTATCCTACATCCTCGATTCTCCAGACCTAGATCCGGTTGGAGAAGATGCTTCAAAGGATGAAAAGACCACTTATAGAATGTGGCAAAATGATAACTTGGCTGTCAAGTGCACATGTTAGCCTCGATGAGAAATGAATTGCAAAGGAAACATGAAGATCTGAAATCTTAGTCCATACTGCTCAATCTCAAAGAGCTATATGGAGAGCATAGTAGGACTTCTAGATATGAAATATTGAAGTAGTTGTTACAAGCACGTATTAGTGAGGGGTCGCCTGTACAAGTCCATGTTCTTAAGATGATTGACTTAATCATTTGTTTAGGTCAATTGGGCTTTGTCATGGATGGGAAGCTTAATCAGGATTTGATCCTACAATCACTCCTAGATTCTTTCTCTCAGTTTGTCATGTACTACCACATGAATAAACAATACCTTTCAATACCGAGCTGCTTAATATGCTTAAGATAGCTGATAGCCATTTCAAAGGAGATAAGGCTCGTCATCTTCTTTTAGTTATTCGGATGAAGAAAGGGGTAACGAAGAAGGGTTCAAAAAGTAAGTTGAACCCAAAGAAGGGCATCAATAAGAGGAAAAGGCAAGGAGGCCTTCAAATGATGGATCCTATTTCTTCTGTGGCAAGAAGGGACATTGGAAAAACTGCAAGACGTACCCTGCAAGTATGAAGCAAGATGCCAGTAGATCATCAAGAGGTTTGTTTATGATACAAACAAACTTATCATTGAGTTCTTCAATTTCTGATTCATGGGTATTGGATACCGCATGTGGGTCTCATATCTGCAAGTCATTGTAGGGATTACAGAGACATAGAAGTTTGAAGAAAGGTGACTTCAAGCTTTATGGCATGAGTGGAGAGGCCATTCATGCCGATGCTATTGGAACCTGCATGTTATTGTTGCCTATAGGGAAGTTATTGGAATTAAAAGAATGTTATTACATTCCATGTGTTGTTAGAAATATTATTTCTATACCCTTGTTATTAAGACAAGGTTATGAAATAAAAGTTGAAAGAAATGGGTGTTCTATTTTTCATTCTAATGACTTCTTTGGAACGGGTAAATTTGGAAATGGTCTTTTTATTCTATCGCTCAATGATGAAGTGTTGGCTCTCTTAGTGATTTTGATAAATACCAAAACCTTGAGTACATATTGTATACTAATGTTTAATTTCAGTTATGAGTTTTCAGGAAGCAAGCACCTCAAATTCTCAAAAATTTAAGTATCATGGCACGTCAGGGCACGGAATATTTTTCACAACTTAAGACATCTTCTTCATGCAAAATGGGCTTTTATATGTTTAATTATTGGTTATTTATGTTATATTTAAGTTTCAAAATTGATGCTTGTGTTTTGGACTTAATTTGTACTTGATTATAAATTTATCAGAACCAAGTGTCGATACCTGGGAAGTCAGGTATCGACACTTCAGCATTTGGCACACAGAAAAACTCCTTAGCACGCCAAGTGTCAACACCTGAAACTCAAGTGTCGATACTTATGTTCCCAAGTATCAACTCAAGGCCTGAGATTTTTTGAATTTACAGAACTTGGTCAATGGAGTCTTTTTGTGTCAAGTGTCGACACCTGTGAATCAAGTGTCGACACTTGAATGTTCAAGCGTCGACACCTGAAAGTCAAGTGTCCACACCTGACAGCCAAGTGTCGACACTCGGGTTCTGACAAGCCTAATGGATCTATTTATCTGACTTGCAGAAATATCTTCTCAAGTTCCCAATGGCTAGATTCAATGCTCAAATGGTCACAAACCATTATTTGAAAGTTTTTATCTGTATTTAAGCTTCACCAACTTCATTCTTGAGGCATTGAAGTCCATTGAATGCTAAAAAGCCAAGATTCTCTCAAGAACATCACTTCAAGAGCCTTTTAAAGTTTGATTCCCTGAAAAAGATTACAAGCCCATCCTTACATCATTTCAAAAGAAGAGTTTGAAGAATATTACAAGGAGGAGACAAGACAAAGCATCAACTTGAGCTTCAAAGCTTCTATTTTACTCTTGAAGAGAATTTGTCTTATTTTTGAAATTGTATATCTACTTTTATCTTATGATTTGACCTTGCTTTCAAGGGTGTCTTGAAAGAAGGTTGTTATGGTTTGTTGGTGAGCCAAGGTGATAAACCCAACTAGGGTTAACTTGTGAGCCCGAAGATAAAACAAGTGTAAAGGTTTGTTGGTGAACCTAGGTGATAAAACCAACGTAGGTTTTGACTTGTGAGCCTTTTGAAAAACATGTCGCCTATAATCTTGGTTGGATTATAATGAAATTCCTAAGGGTGGCTTGGAAAGTGGATGTAGGTGCTAGGTTTGCACCGAACCACTATAAACTTTGTGTTTGTGTGTGATTGCCTCCTCTTTTTCTTGCTCTTTATTTATTGCAATCCATTTATTGGTTTTTGCTGCATTTAATCAAGTGCATTGAATTTCATAACTCACAAACACCACAAGGCCTGCACATTATTGCTTTAAATTTTTAAAAGACCCAATTCACTCCCCCTCTTAGGCTCCATTTCTGGGCAACAAGTGGTATCGGAGCACCGATACTCTCTTGTAGGTCCAAGAATCTTGAGTAAAAGATCATGGCAGCCCCAATTGGAATGGGTGTTGTTGAAGGTCAAGCTTCAAATCATCCCCCACTATTTAATGGCATGAATTACACTTGTTGGAAAACTCGCATTCACATATTCATTCAAGCATTGGATTATAATCTTTGGAGGACAATCATAAAAGGTCCTCATCAGCCTACTATGTTGGTTAATGGCATTCTCACTCCAAAAATGAAAGATGATTGGGATGACAATGACATTAAGCAAATAGAGGTTAATGCTAAGGCTATGAATCTATTTCATTGCTCTCTTGATCCAAGTGAATTCAACAGAATATCTAATTGTCTCTCCACTAAGGAGATTTGGGACACACTTGAGGTTATCCATGAGGGTACACACCAAGTGAAAACAACTAAGGTTAACATGCTCATTCGTACTTACGAAATGTTTAAAATGGAACCTACTGAGTCTATTAGTGAGATGTATACTAGGTTTACAAATATTGTGAATCGTATGAGAAGCCTAGGAAAAATTGTTTCTAATGGTGAACTTGTAAACAAACTTCTCAGGTATCTATTGGCTTCTTGGGATGCAAAGGTGATAGCTATTGAAGAAGCCAAGGATGTCAATACTCTTCCACTTGAATAATTGTTGGGCTCACTGATGACTTATGAGCTCTCCCTCAAGCAAAAGAATGTGGAAGTTGACAAAAAGAAGAAAATAATCGCTTTCAAATCCACTGCAATAGAAGAATCAAGCGATGACTCTGAAGAAGATGATAAAGAAGTTGAGACGGCTCTAATGGCAGGAAAATTTAGAAGTTTCATGAAGAAGAAGAAGTTCAACTTCAAAAAGAAACCCCTGAAAGGTGAGCCAAGTAAAGAGAAAGAGAAAGAGAAAGACAAGGATTAGCCCATGTGCTTCGAATGCAAAAAATCAGGCTACTTCAAGGTAGACTGCCCCTTACTTAAGAAAAGTAGAAGAAAATTAAGAAAGAAAGGCCATGATGGCAACCTGGAGTGACAGCGAGGACTCCATCTCTGAGGAAGAACTGCAAGAAGTTACAAACTTGTCTGATGGCAGATCATGACAAGGTTCAATCTGAAACTAAGAATGAATTTACATATGATGAATTGCATGAAGTTTTTGATGAGTTAGTTATATAATTTCAAAAACTAAAGTCAAAACATAAAGATCTGAAAAAGCAAAATTTGGATTTAGTCAAAGCAAATAATAAGTTTTCAAATAAAAATGATTGTCTGCTTCTTCAAAACAAAAAATTAAATGATAAGATTTCTATTCTTGAAAAGGAGAAAGACATTTTGAAAAAGAAAAGCCTTTCAGCTTCAAATGAAAATCTTTCAAAACAAAACAAAAAAATTTTGGATAAAAACAAAAAATATAAAGAAGAAATTGAAAAGTTAAAACCTTTTGCAGATAAATTTACATACAGTTATGAAAAGTTAAACATGCTTTTGAATAACCAAAGGGCTATTTTTGATAGAGCAGGTTTAGGGTTTATAACTTAGAAGAAACAAAAATTTTTCAAAAATTTCTTTGTACCTGCATCTTCATCCATTACTTGATATGCATGTGGTAATATAGAGCATAAATCTTACATGTGCAATAAGAGAAGATTGAGTAATTTTAAGAAAATCTAGGTTCCAAAAGGAACCATTGCCACTAACCTGAAAGGACCCATGATGACTTGGATATCTAAAGTCTCCACTTGATTTTTATTGTAGGTATGCCTTGCAACCAATAAGAAAAGAATGTGGTACCTCGATAGTGGTTACTCAAGGAATATGACCGGAGATGTGGAGCAGTTCTCATCACTAGAGTATCAAAATAGTGGCAATGTGACATTTGGTGATAATGGAACGGGCAAAATTATTGGTATTGATAAAGTCCATATCACCCCCTCTACTTACATTGATAATGTGTTATATGTTGATGGTTTAAAACATAACTTGCTTAGTATTAGTCAATTTTGCGACAAGGATTTTAAAGTTTTTTTCGATTCTTCTATGTGCATTGTTTCTAGTTTAGATGACAATGGCATCAAGTTCATTTGTCATAGGCATGACAATATTTATATGGTTGATCTTGATGATCTTCCTGTTCAAAATGGTCAATGCCTAGTGGCAATGGAAGCCAAGATTAATGAAACTAGTTGGCTTTGGTATCGTAGACTAGGACATGTTAGTATGCATTTGATTTCAAAATTTAGCAAAAAGAATTTGATAAAAGATTTTCCAAAACTCAGTTTTGAAAAAGACAAGATTTGTAGTGCATGTTAGCTTGGAAAACAAACCAAATCCTCTTTCAAATCAAAAGGAGTAATCCCTACATCTAGACCCTTAGAGTTGCTTCATATGGACCTCTTTGGGCCAACTATAATATCTAGTTTGGGAGGTAAGAAGTACGGTCTAGTTATTGTAGATGATTTCTCACGATTTACATGGGTCATGTTTTTAGCACATAAAGATGAAATGTTTTCAGAATTCATTAGATTTCATAAACGTTCCAAATGAAAAAGGTGTTTCAATCATATCTTTGAAAAGTGATCATGGAACCAAATTAGAAAATGCTAATTTTGATAAATTTTGTATCGAAAATGGCATTCATCATAATTTTTCAGCACCTAGAACACCTTAACAAAATGGGGTGGTAGAAAGGAAAAATAGAACTCTTGAAGAAATGGCATGCACCATGCTTTGTGAAAATAACCTACCTAGATATTTTTGGATGGAAGCCATAAATACTGCATACTATGTTTTAAATCAAGTTTTAATCATACCGATTTTAAAGAAAATACCATATAAGCTTTGGAAGGGTAGAAAATCTTCAATTCATTATTTTCATTTTTTTGGATGCCGTTGTTTCATCTTAAACAATGGTAAAGACAATTTGAGTAAATTTGATGCCAAGTCAGATGAGGGTGTCTTTCTAAGCTACTCTACATCTTGCAAGGCAAACAGGGTCTTCAATAGAAGAACACTTGTTGTTGAAGAATCCATACATGTAGTACTTGATGAGTCTGACCATAAATCTTCTAGAAAAGAAGATGTGCATTATGATGAAACAGGTACTAAAAGAATTGAAGAAATGAACACAAATGAAGAGCCTGTCAATGAACAAAAAGATGATCAAAACATTGAAGGAGATCAAGTACAAGGTGATGAAAACACATCTACTGTTGATCCACTACCAAAAGAATGGATGTATACTCATGGACATCCAAAAGAACTAATTATTGGTGATCCATCTAAAGGTCTAAGTACTCGATCATCCCTTAGAAATATTTATGATTATTTAGCATTTATTTCTCAAATTGAACCTAAAACTATTGAGGAAGCTGAAAGTGATAGTAATTGGATAAATGCTATGCAAGATGAACTTAACCAATTCAAAAGGAACAATGTTTGGACATTAGTAGACAGGCCTTCAAATACTTCAATTATTGGCACAAAATATGTTTTCAGAAATAAACTTGATGAAAATGGTATTGTTATAAGAAATAAGGCTAGACTAGTTGCCAAGGGATACAATTAGGAGGAAGGGATCGATTTTGATGAAACCTTTGCTCCCGTGGCTAGACTTAAGTCAATTATGCTATTGTTGGCTTTTGCTTGCTTTATGAATTTTAAATTATTTCAAATGGATGTTAAAAGTGCCTTTTTAAATGGTTTTATTGAAGAAGAGGTTTATGTTGAACAATAGCCTGGTTTTGAAAATTCTGAATTTTTAAATCATGTTTTCAAACTTCATAAAGCTTTGTATGGTTTGAAACAAGCTCCTGGAGCTTGGTATGATCGTTTAAGTTCTTTCCTGCTCAAAAATGATTTTGCTAGAGGTAATGTAGACAAAATTTATTTTTGAAGAAAAAGAATGATGATCTCTTAGTAGTGCTAATCTATATAGATGATATCATATTTGGTGCTACTAACGAATCTCTTTGTCAAGAATTTACAAAGTTAATGTAGGGTGAGTTCGAGATGAGCATGATGGGAGAACTGAATTTCTTCCTCGGACTCCAAATAAAGCAAACCAAAGAGGGGATCTTCATCAACAAAGCGAAGTACACAAAAAAAGTACTCAAAAAGTTTGGGATGGAGAACACCAAGCCTTTAGGTACCCCTATGAGCTCTTAATCTATTGACCAAAAATTATATCGAGGCATGATCGGTTCATTGCTATATCTTACTGCTAGTAGGTCAGATATCATGTTTAGTGTATGTATGTTGCTAGATATCAGTCTAATCCTAAATAGTCTCATCTTTTGGCTGTTAAACGCATACTTAGATATCTATCTGGCTTAATTGAAATTGGTTTGTGATACTCTAGAGATTCTTCATTTGAATTGATTGCTTATTCTGATGCTGACTTTGCTGGGTGCAAACTTGATCGTAAAAGTACTAGTGGAACCTATCAATTTCTTGGAGTAAATTTGATCTCTTAGAGTAGCAAGAAATAGAATATAGTTGCTCTATCTATGGCGTAAGCTGAATATATAGCAGTTAGAAGCTGTTGTGTTCAAATCCTTTGGATCAAACAATAACTCGAAGATTTTGGCATTAAACTAATTAAGACATCCATAAGATGTGACAATACTAGTGCAATCAATCTAACTAAGAAACCTGTATAACATTCAAGAAGTAAACATATTAAAATTAGACTTCATTTCATAAGTGATTATATACAAAATTCTAATGTGGAACTTGAATTTGTGTGTACTGATGACCAATTAGCTGATGTGTTTACCAAACCCTTGAGTGAAGAGAGATTTTGCATGATTAGAAGAGAGTTAGGTATCATTGACCCATTCTACTAGAACTCTCTCAAATTTCATCTTACCTAAGGTATTTTACTCAAAAATCACTTGTGTTTAGTCCCAAAAGCATTTAAAATCTTCCTTGAATTTTTTGAAAATTTTTCAGATTTTTTTTGGAATTTTCTTGGCCAAGTATCGATGATGCAGAATGAAAGAAGAGATGATGCGATGCGGAAATAAATTAAGATTTATTCTCTTTTTTTTATATATTTTCAGAAATTGGCTTTGACTCAAAGGAAAGCTAAACTAAATTGAAAGAAACTAGGTAATAACTGAAAGCACAATTTAAAAGAAACTAGGTTATCATAGTGGTTCAGAAGTAATGGATCGCTGGGGGTTGAGAAACTCCCAGACCTAGGGTTTCGCTCTGAACTTTCAACAGGACAAAAATAAAGAGAGGAGATGGGTTACCAACCAGACAGTGATCTTCACAAAGTTTGGTGGAAGAACTCTCTTGAGCAGATTGTTGGATCCTCGGATTCAGATACCTTCGCAATGGATCCTCCAATACTGGTCCTGTGGCTGAGTCAGCTTCTCTGGACTCAAGATCTGGGAAAGAAGAAGAACAAGTGATGGAATCAGATACTCAAGGAAGGATTTACCAGATTGAAGAACTTGAAAGCTGATGTTGCTGAAATCCGGATTCTCTTGGAGGTTGATCTGGCTCCCTCTGAAATTTGCTCTAAAGCTGAAGTATCCGGATTGGACCCGGATGCTGGTGGTCGGCCTTGACTTGGACAAAGTGGCCATGAGAGGTGGGATAGGCTAGGGTTTGGTGGATTGAAGTGGATGATGGGCAGCTAGGGTTTTGGAGTTGAAGTAGCTAATCTAGGGTTTAGGGGTTTGGAGATCTCACACCTCCTCAAGGTTCCTGGGGAACCCGGATTTACTCCCTCACGTAGCTCAACACCTGGATGCAAGTGCGGAAGAGAGAAAACACAGAGTTTGCTCACACAAAAACTTGAATTCATTCATCAGATTACTTTAAAATTTACAAGAGGGGTTTAATTTATAGGACTTTACAAGAGAGTAGGGTTTTACATCTTCCCATGTGGGACTAAAGGAGGGGATCTTCAAATTAGGTTTGTAGGATCAATCCATACACATATGGCCGGCCAAAGGTTCCAAAAAAGTGGATTGGAGGTTTTAAAAGGAAGGTAAGTGGCGCCTCCTAGCCTTGTTCTTCAAGAGAGAATTTCATTCCTTCCATGGCTCAACTCTTTTGGACTTCTCCTTTTCTTTCTCCCTAAGTCATGGTTCTTCCCATCTTTGCTTTGGGCATTTTTGGCATGGAATGGGCGCCCCCTTGTAGTTCTCTCCAAGAAGAGTTTCTTTCTTTTCATAGCTTGGCTCTTATGGAATATTGTGGGCCGCCCCCTTGAATTGTGGATCCCAGATTGCTTTCTCCTCAAATGGCGCATGAGAGAAGGGACCTGCTATCTTGTGGTGTGGGGACCAGAGCATACTGGATGGAGATGTGGCGCCCCCTGGACTCAGGCGTGTGGCTGGGAGTGTGGCGCCCACTTGCTTGGCCTTGGGAGAAAATGTGACACACCAGGTTGAAGTCCTAGACCACTACTGAGTCAACATGACTCAACAAAAATAAATTGCATGGAATACAGACTCAAGCTAAAATCAAGTCAACCCTTATTACAAACCAGAAAACCCTAATTCTTTAGGCAAGGTCAATCAGAGATCCAGATGGAGCTCTGAAGTCTTCTTCTGAGTCTGGTGCCCGCACCAATCGACACTTGTGTTTTGCGAAGTGTCGACACTTGACCAAGTGTCGACACTTGAGAAACCACTAATGTCGACGCTCACAAAAGTTTTTCTATTTTTTAGGGTAGACTGAATGGTTTTTTATTTCATTTTTTCCTCGTCTCTCTCAAGCTTCAATGGTCCCCCAAGCCCCACCAACTGCCGAATCATCCCATTTTCTATTTTTCCCAACAAAAATAGGTAATTTTCCCTCACATTTTCGTTATTTTTAAACCATGCCACCTAGATTTAAGTTTTTCGACAATTTTAAAGTATTTCAATCAGATTTTTATGAGTTTTGATTCATTTCTAAGACTCCATTTAGGAGGAATCATGCTTGAATGCATTCTTTTTGGATTTTTCTTGGATTTTTGGTCGATTTCCCACTCTTTCCATCCATTTTTGGAAAAATCACTATTATATTGATTTTTTGGCCGAAATTTCCATGGGTTTTCATCTAAATTTAGATTTTCTAAAATATGTATTGCATTTTCACTATTTTGGGAAGTATTCTGGTGATGTTTTTGTGACATTTTACCCTCTTTTCTTTCACCTAGTTTTTTAAACTAAAACTCTAAATCCTATCTTCTTTTAAACCTAGTTCACTAAGTTTTATGAAATGTATTTTATATATGACTTTTAACCTAATTACACTTTATACACTTTGGATTAAAGTCTTTTAACCTAAATATGTTTTGTCACATCTCCACTTTTCAAACTTATTAAAAGCTTTTTTTTTCATATTAAAGGTATTTTACAAACCCAAATTCGTTTTTAATCCCAGTTTTTCAAAACTTATGTTAGCATATTCTAAAACTAGAATTTATAGTTTAGAAATAATAAGTCTCCTTCAGCTTATCTAGTTCCCAGCCTAGTTAAATCTGTCCCCCCTAGTTTACAATTCTTCAACCCTTCTTGGTCAGTTGCTGTGATGGGTCCAAGGAAAAGGCTTGCAGTTTGGGAGAGACCTAGTCAGGTTATAGAGAGGAGACCCAAGGCTAGACAGGACACTAGGTAGGCTAGCAGTTCAGCGGCACCAGTTTTCCCCCCTGCAAAGAGGATGGCAGGGAAGGCAATGGCTTCTGGAAGGAGAGTCGTCCTTTCTTTCTTTGATCGGCATCATTTTCCTATCTGTCAGGTACTCACAGATGCCGGTCTAGTACCCTTCTGCACCATGCAAGAGAAGTACTACCCTCATCTAGTGAGGGAGTTTTACGGTGCCATGGATTATCGACAACTTCTTTTGACCACTACCGTTAGAGGTGTTGAGATTTCACTTTCAGTGGAGTTACTGAGTAGGATCTAGGAGATTCCCCATCTAGGAGTCAATGTATTTGCCGTAGAGGATAGAAAGACTGCCTTTCGGTGTATACTTTAGCACGAGGATGTTCGCGGAGTGACGGTAGTCACCGCGAACCAGTTATCATTAGAGATGCACATGTTATACCACATCACTGCACGTATTCTTATACCGAAGATAGGGAGATTCGATTTTATTACAGACAAAGAGTTGATGGTGATGACCAACCTGATAGAGAGGAGACAAATTGACTTGCCATCCTTGATGCTTGTACAGATGCATGATGCTGCGACCCAGAAGTGTCATTTTCTGCCATATGGTATGGGGCTGACTAGACTTTTTAGAGCTTGTGGAGTATCCTTGGTGGGGGAGATCTCCAAGGAGATCTTGCACACGGATGTCTACGATGAGAGGTCACTTCATCACATGGGATACAGACTGGTGGCTGTTAGAGTTTGGTGACCAGGGCAGAAGTGTGGATTTCAAAAATTTATTATGAAACCACTATAAAACCCTTAACCCAAGACCTCCTTACTAGAAATTAAAACATATAAACATGCATATATAATATAAACTAGAGTTTAGGCACCAACCTGAACCGCTAGTATCCAATCCGGTGAAGAAAACCCTGATTCAGCCTTCTTCTCCACCAGGCGCCCAAACGTTCACCCTCCAATGGTGATCCACACAGAGATGTGACAAAGACTATAACCTCTTCTTTAGTGACTCCTTTACTTGAATTCTTCTTCTAAGAACTCAAAACTTGGACTATGGCTGAATTTTGTCTACTCCAAAACTCCCTTTCTTCCTTCTTGCCTCATCTTGAACTTCTCCCTGACTTTAATCCTTGTAGGACCCTCTTGTCTCGAAGAACTAAGGTTGTCCTAAAGGTTTTAAGCCTTGTCTTAAAATGGGAGATGAATTAAGACAAGTATTATCTTAATGCAGGAAAGAAAGAAATATATATCTTTCTTCCTTTACCGATCAAGACCATCTTCTTTATTCTTGTTTAAGACCAAAGTTTCGACAAAGGAAACCTCTGTAGAGGAAACATCCAACAAGAAAAAAAGGAAGGAGTCTCTTGGAAAGGAAGAAGAAAATCTAAAAAGGCTTCTTAAAAAACCCACACACTTCATCCGAGACCTTTCCTCCCATTATATAGACAATTGAGAGACCTTTCCTCTCTGCTATCCAAAGATCATGTCCCTCCATCCTTCATGCATCCCCTTTATTTTATCATGCCTTTCTAGTTTTGTTTCAAGACTTTTCGATGAAGGAAAATCTCGGAAGAAACTTAGGAAGAGACGTGATGTTTTGAGATGGAGTTACGCGTGACCGAGAACCATCAGAAACCTTTCTTATTTCCTAAAACTTTGCAACCATCAGATGACCATCCTTTGAGGTGCTAAAATGAGAAGATTTCCGCCACCCCTTTTTTGTTTTTCACGGTAAAATAGATAAAGACTCCACCGCGTGAAGAGCCATGCGCGCGTGGAGTCTTCCTTCTTATCCCCGCACGTGAGGGAGAGTTATGCAGCTTGGGGACATGACATAAATTACTATAATTCAAGTGGGTTCAGCCATGGGTTAGCCCAATGTTCGAAAAACTTAATTAGACCCTAATTAGGTTCAATTAGAACCCAATTAAGCATAATTAGGAACGAAAATTTGAATCTGATTCGAATAAAAGTTAGGGTTTGCAACACATGCTAGTGTGTTTGTCCTGCAAACATGATTTAATTCCAAATTAAATCCTTCATCAACTCTTTATTATGTGTGACCCATTGGGTTCCACATCTAGCCAGCAGTAGGTCCAAGTGCTATTTGACATAATTTGGTTAGATCTCAACTAAGCCGATTTAGGTCAACTCAAGCTAGCCCGACTAGGTCAACTAGAATCCAATTCTAATTAACTAATTGAATTACCATAATTCAATCAAATCTCCACAAGATAAGATTGACGTCTAGCAACGTATCATGCCTACCCGAAAGATGTGGAATTTTGGTGGCATTACCAAAATACCCTTCAGTGGTGAGTTACCTGGCAATTCAGTCCTTCGATCAGCTTGCACCCTGAATATTACTATGGATATGGATACTTATCAAATATAATTTCATATTCATTCCTAGCTCAATTTAATAATGATGATTCATTAATGTACCATTAGAAACTATTTCTAATGTTCATACTTTGATCAAAGATTTCCCGAATCTTCATTTGATCGAAATCAGCTGGATGCGATTCCCTCTTACTAGGGTTGATCGATTCCTTTTTGACCTGCTCACAACCTACATATGCAATCCACCATACCTAATATCACCCCATGCATGACTCAGTGTCATGATTGAGTGTGAACCAAAATATGGATTCATGCATACAAGGTACCATGGTAGTCTCAGGTTAAAGGAACACATGCACTACTCCCACTATGAGAACTATCTATTGACAAACATATAAGGTTCCATTAGATGTTCTCAAGCTGGATCCATTCAGTGAATTCATTCTCTAATGAGCACCCACATCCTAGTATTAGTGTTAAACATAAGTATACGTAGGATGTGCTGGTCTTGCCGGAAATATTGATCCCCTACTCAACGTCCCATCGACCAGTAATATTTTAGATTAAGGTTTTAAGGCTTTAGGTCTTACTAGTATGATCTCATCATAACTCTAGAACCATAACCCTAATCTATGAGGTTCATCATATAATAATAAAATAATTAAGACACAACATATGATGAAAATAAAATGCCTTTATTAATTGATAATGTCAATACATTGGTTTGGGATACAAAGGAAAATCCCATCGAAATACAACATTTCGATTGGCCTTTAGGGCATAATCCTTTCAATCTCCCACTTGCACTAAAGCCAATCGGCATTAAATTTTAACCCCATATAATCGAGGTGGCGATCAAACTCCCGCTGTGGTAGAGCCTTAGTGAACAGGTCTACTATGTTGTTCTTCATTTCTACTCTTTTAATGCAGACTTCTTATCTTTCGACAATCTCTTGTACGAGATGGAAGCATCTCAGAATGTGCTATGACTTGTGATGAGCTCTTGGTTCCTTAGCTTGAGCGACAGCTCTAGTATTATCAAAGTAAAGTTGTACTGGACCTTCAATCTCTGGAACAACGCCCAACTCTGAGATGAACTTCTTCATCCAGATAGCTTCCTTGGCAGCTTCACTAAAAGCAATGTATTATGCGTCAGTTGTTGAGTCAGCTACAGTCTACTGTTTAGAACTCTTCCAACTTACAGCTCCTCTGTTTATGGTAAAAACATTCCCTGAAATAGATTTGCTATCATCTGGATCCGATGAAAAACTAGAATTTGAATAAGCTTCCAGTTTAAGATCAGATCCTTCGTATATTAGAAAAATATCCTTAGTCCTTCTCAAGTACTTAAGAATATTTTTCACAGCCTTCCAGTGATCCTCTCCTGGATCAGCTTGAAACCTACTGGCTATTCCTTAGGCATATGCCACATCAGGCCTGGTACATAACATAGCATACATTATAGACCCTACTACCGAAGCATAAGGTATAGAACTCATTCTATTTCTCTCTTCAGGTGTCTTAGGAGACATCTTCTTAGAAAGATGTATGCCATGACCTATGGGTAAGTAACATCTTTTACTTCCCTCCATGCTAAATCTCTTTATTACTTGGTTAATGTACCTAGACTGGGATAAGCCTAGCATCCTCCTAGATCTATCTCTAAAGATCTTGATACCCGGTATATAGGATGCTTCTCCCAAGTCTTTCATAGAAAACTATTTAGATAACCATACCTTGACAGATTGTAACATTGGGATATCATTCCCAATGAGGAGTATGTCATCCACATACAAAACCAAGAAAACTATGGCACTCCCACTTGTCTTCTTGTACACACAAGGTTGTGACCTCATTTTTGATAAAGTCAAACTCTTTGACTATCTTATCAAATCAGATGTCCAACTCCTGGATGCTTGCTTTAATCCATAAATAGATTTCTTCAGCCTACATAGCGGATTAGGTTTAGTCTCCAAGACAAAACCTTCTAGCTGTGACATATAGACCTCTTCCTCAAGGAAAACATTAAGGAATGCAGTTTTTACATCCATCTGTCAGATTTCATAATCATGATATGATGCTATAGCAAGCATGATTCGAATAGATTTGAGCATTGCAACAGGAGAAAATGTTTCATCATAATCTATTCCCTGTTTTTGTCTGAAACCCTTAGCCACTAATCTGGCTTTATAAGTTTTGACTTGGCCATCTGCCCCAATCTTTTTCTTATAGACCCATTTGCATCCAATAGGGTTAACACCCTCTGGTGCATCAACCAAAGTCCACACTTGGTTGACATACATGGAGTCCATTTCGGATTTCATGGCTTCCATGAAGGTTAAAAGGAAACATTTGCAGATGTCTACCCTAAGCATGCAACATCAGGGAGCAGGTAAGTATTTTAAAACAATTTTAAAATGCACAGCGGAAAACATGCTCCACGCAGGATCTACACAATTTGGAAGCATGTACAGACAAAAACATGTTATATAATGGGTATGGAATATTTTTAAAATATTTTACAAATCCAAATCTACATATGCATGAGAAAAAAAATTAAAACAATACCTTATTCCCTCCTGGAATAAGTCTCGAATAGAGCTGGTATTGCAGGAATAGCGAGAATAACCTTATTCCCGTTGTCTTCAACCTCCAGCACGTTGAAGACCCTGTTTTACTCCTTCAAAACAGTAACCAAAAGGTGGGAATAAGACCTCCTTTTCCTCCCAAATCGGAACAGCAGCAAGGGGGTAAGATGTTCTTTGATCTTCAACCAAAATCTGCAAAGGAAAAGCACCAAAAAGGATCTACCGAATCAACCAAAACTTGCTGAAAAAATTTCTGCTGCAGGAAAAATAGCAAGTTGGTTCCTTGAATGCAGAGCAGCAACAGCAAATTTGGTTCGACTCTCTTGCTCCCAGGAGTAAAGAGATACTCCTTCTAGAGGGGAGACATGCCCGGGGTTCTTTGATCTTTCTCCACGAGCGGTGCTAGCCACTTGAAGACCATGAAACGGTGGGGGAGGAAAAAGAAAAGCAGAACGCCAAGATCTGCTGCAGTTTTCTCCAAAACAGATTTTGTCTTCCACCAATTTGAGCACCAAAATCAACAAGGGATTAGGAACACAATCTCTCCCAATTTATCAAAAAACTTCAGTCCAAAAACTGATTCAAAGGTTGACACCAAAGCTCTCTAAAGAAGAACACCCACTCATGGAAGAAGACCTCTCACATGGTGAAAAAAACAGAGCTCTCTTAAACCAGGGGACTGCAGCGTTTTATAAAAGGAGCAGCAGCAAGGAGCAAAAGAAAACGCTGGGAGGCCAATCGACGTTGGCGGGATTAACACCAAATAAATAGCCATTAAAACAAATAAAGTGGGTTTAAGGCAATCAGGTGGAATGGGAAATGAAGAGACGCCGAATGGCTTCCACGGCATGGGATTCATCAGCGTGAAGAAAGACAGTGTAAACCGGTCAAGGGAGGAAAAACAATGGTTCAATCAATGGGTTTAATCCAATTAAAACCAAAGGTTCAAAAGAAAAATCGGTTCATGGAATTTTGGGTTCAAATCAATTAAACCCAAAGGTCCAATCTCAAAAAAAAATTCAGTTCAATTTAATTTTAACTAGTCCAAGCCCAATTAAATTTGGTTCAATTGGTTCACAACCAATTGGAGGCCGAATTTAGATCCGAATCAGTTCAAAATTGATTCAGAAAAATCCTGGCGCAGGCCTGGTCAGCCCGGAACAATTTTTGGTTGATGCAAACAATGGCATGACCGGGAAAAGAGTACTCAAAAAATAACGTGACCATAAAATCGAGACGATTCCCAATCGTAATCAGTATCCGGATCAGAGAGTTATCCTCTGTGGCGTGTGACCTCATAGGTTCGAACCTAAACGGTAGTACTGGAACGATTCTAGTACCAGCACAGGAAACCATCTAGCAATGGGTCCCGGCGTCCGGATAGGTCGAAGATGCGGGAGCATATTATCGAACCTCTGGCATATGGTTACTGTATAATTCATCCCTTTGACCTCTAATGCTCAGGACGACTGATATTGGGCTGCCAACCCAAACTGAGTCAGTTGACAACGTGTCTCAATCTTGCAAGCCCAGTGACTCTTCACTAGGGCTACCCCGGCCGAGGATTTGCTAAATTAAGATACTGTGAGACATTCAATCCAAACTGTTCAGACATGTCAATTCCATCTTGGTCCATCACTGCTCCACAAGTACTTGCCTGTACCCAGAAACCTTCCATCACCGGATTAAAATTTGGGTAGTCCGGCTCCAAAGCACAGGGAGTTGCTTGCAAGCAACCGTGATGACCTCAGGTCAGAGGGACACATATACCCATATCCTATCGTGAGTATCCCTTTGGCAGAAAGGGGTTTCACGAAGTCACGTTCAATGAGATATGATATATCCCACTTGCAGATCACATCAGTGTCACCACACTCATTTGGTCAAGAGGACAACCAAACGATGTGAACTGTAACAACCTATACTTGATATATTGCTGTCCAATACAATATATCCTTTGGCTGTGAACAAGGTTTAAGGACCAGTCGATACATCCTCTCTGTATCGAAGTCAGTGTCGCCCTTAGGACGTCGTCACATGGAAAGAGTTCATTTTTAGGGAAATCCAATATGTGATGAGCTGCCAAATAATAATTTTATTAATTCATAAAGTGAATACAATACTCAGCACAACCGCCTACAACCTAGGCGATTGGCTTTGGGACACAATTGCCAACAACTCCCACTTGTACTAAAGCCAATTAGAGGAGTATCTTATACCCATTTCTCATTTACAATAGTCGAACTCTTTGATTCCAAGGGCTTTAGTGAAGGGGTCGGCCAGATTTTCTTTTCCATCGATCTTCAGGAGATTGATGTCGCCTCGCTCCACGATTTCTCGTACGAGGTGGTAGCGCCACAATACGTGCTTGGTGCGGTGATGAGCTTTAGGCTCCTTAGCTTGAGCAATGGCTCCAGTGCTGTCACAGTACACCGGAACAGGACCATCTAGGAAGGTGCCACCCCTAGCTCTCCAAGGAACTTCCGCAACCACACAGCTTCCTTTGCTACATCTGATGCTGCAATATATTCTGCTTCGCATACCAAGTCTGCAACAGTTGCTTGCTTGGAACTTTTCCAGCAGATCGCTCCTCCATTCAGGGTAAATACAAATCCTGATACACTCTTGCTATCATCTCTATCTGACTGGAAACTGGAGTCAATGTACCCCTCAAGTTTCAAGTCAGGTTCTCCATAAATCAGCCATTGATCTTTAGTATTTCTTAAATACTTAAGGATGGTCTTAACCACTTTCCAATGCGCCTCACCTGGGTCAGACTGGTATCTACTCACTACTCCTAGTGAGTATGCCACGTCTGGTCTAGTACAAGTCATAGCATACATGATAGAGCCTACTGCAGAAGCATAAGGTACTCTACTCATGCGTTCTCTTTCCTCAGGAGTTGTCGCACAATCCTTCTTGGAAAGAGTAATTCCAAAACCTATCGGAAGATAGCCTTTCTTGGAATTTTCCATGCTAAACCGTTTCAGCACGGTGTCAATGTACGTAGACTGGGACAGTCCCAAAAGCTTCTTAGATCTATCTCTATAGATCTTCATACCTAGTATGTAAGAAGCTTCACCCAAGTCCTTCATGGAGAACTGAGATGATAACCAGACCTTTATTCCTTGTAATGCTGCGACATCATTCCCGATTAAGAGAATGTCATCAACATACAGTACTAGGAATATAATCACTGAACCATTAACCCATTTATAGATGCACGGTTCTTCTCCGTTCTTAACGAAGCCGTACGATTTGATACACCTATCAAACCATAAGTTCCAACTTCGAGACGCTTGCTTGAGTCCATAGATGGACCTCTGCAACTTGCATACTTTTGATTCATCTATGGATGTGAACCCTTCAGGCTGTATCATATACACCTCTTCTTCCAGCTCCCCATTTAGGAAAGCGGTTTGGACATCCATCTGCCAGATCTCGTAATCAAAATATGCTGCCAAAGCAAGCATGATCCGTATAGACTTGAGCATTGCCACAGGGGAGAATGTCTCATCATAATCGATACCATATCGCTGACGATACCCCTTGGCAACCAGACGGGCTTTATAGGTTTCTACCTTCCCATCTGCGCCCCTTTTCTTCTTGAAGATCCATTTACACCCGATGGATTTTATTCCTTCAGGCGGATCAACCAATGTCCAATCATTGTTGATTTCCATGGACTCCATTTCGGATCGCATGGCTCCAAGCCATGCCTTATAGTCAGATCTCTGAAGTGCATCCATATAGGTGATCGGATCCTCATTGTTCTCATCGAGCTCAATGGGATCGCCGTCCCGGACCAAGAAACCGTAGTATCTATCCGGCTGACGCAGTATTCTACCAGATCTCCTAATGGGTTCAGGGTGTGAGTCAATCACAGCCGATTCCACGATGTCCTTAAAGTGTGCAGGTTCTTCTATTGGCTGAACTTCATCAAGTTCAATCTTAGAGGCTATAGTTCCTTCTCCAAGGAACTCCTTTTCCAAAATGATAGCTCTAAGAGCAACGAACACCTTTTATTCATTCTCCAAGTAGAAGAAATACCCTTTGGTTGACTTAGGATAACCAATGAATAAACACTTGTCAGACTTAGGACCAAGTTTGTCTGCATCTAAATGTTTTACGTAAGCCGGACAACCCCAGACCCGAAGGTGTGAGATTGAGGGTTTACGTCCATTCCACATCTCATACGGAGTGGAGACAATGACTTACTTGGAACATTATTCAACAAGTAACAGGCTGTCTGAAGCGCATATCCCCAAAAGGATAGTGGTAGAGTTGCAAAGCCCATCATTGATCGAACCATGTACAACAAGGTTTGATTCCTCCTTTCGGACACACCATTCAACTGCGGTGTTCCTGGAGGAGTCCATTGAGAGAGAATTCTATTCTCCTCAAGATATGTCAAAAATGCACCAGATAAGTATTCACCATCTCGATCGGATCGAAGGGTTTTAATACTTTTTCCAGTTTGCTTTTCTACTTCATTACGGTATCGTTTGAACATTTCAAATGATTTAGACTTATGTCTCATTAGAAAGACATAACCAAACCTCGAAAAGTCGTCTATAAATGTAATGAAATATTTGTATCCTCCTTGGGCACTTATTGTCATTGGTCCACATACATCAGTATCTATTAGACTTAGGAGTTCTGTAGATCGTTCACATTTTCCAGAAAAAGGTGACTTGGTCATTTTACCAAGTAAACAGGATTCACAAGTGGGCAGTGATTCAGAATCACTGACCTCGAGAAGTCCATCTCCTCGCATCTTGTTTATCCTATTTTGGTTAATATGACCTAGTCTATAGTGCCAAAGATACAAATTATTGACATTATCTGACCTTGGGCGTTTGCTAGAAGTGTACATTATACTAACAGGCCTTGATAGTATGTATATGCCATTATTTAATCTAGCTTTCATTATAACACCATTATTCAAAATAATATTGCAAAGATCTCCTTTTATTGATAGTTCAAAACCATAATTGTCCAAAAGGCCTACAGAGATTATGCTCATAATGAAACTAGGACAATAGTGATAGTCAACTAGTTCGACAGTACAAGACTCAAAGACAAGATGCAGGACTCCAACCGCCAGTACTGGAACACGATTTCCATTCCCGACGCTCAGAAACTGTTCTCCATCTTCAAATCTTCTGCTAACTTGAAGTCCCTGTAACGAATTACAAATATCAATTGGACTACCAGTATCCAATACCCAGTTAGTAGTATCAACAATTGAGTAATTACAAGGTTTTATCATATAAATACCTTGTTCAGCAGACTTCTGCTTTCTCGGCCTATTCGGATCAAGGGACGCAATATAAAGAGGACAGTTCCTCTTCCAGTGTCCCTTCTTCTTGTAGTAGAAGCACTCTGCAGAAGACTGATCAGCCTTAAACTTCCTGGTCTGACTCGGGCCAGGAGCATTCTGCACCTTCTTTCCCTTTTTATTTATTTTCTTCTTCTTCCCTTTCTTAAAGGGACGACGACCTCTACTTCCTCCCACTAAATTCACCACCCCCTTATTCAGTTGGTGGTCTTTCTCAAAAGTCTGCAGCAACCCCAAAAGACCATGGTAGTTTACTGCATGCTTGT
Source organism: Areca catechu (assembly GCA_021397845.1). NCBI lineage: Eukaryota > Viridiplantae > Streptophyta > Magnoliopsida > Arecales > Arecaceae > Areca > Areca catechu. The sequence goes on along the minus strand of CM038044.1, from coordinate 80,611,936 downwards.
TCATTCTATAATGATCAAGAAAGTTAAGATAGGAGGAGGGAAGAGAATTCAGGATCGCATCCTTGCCGAGCTGCACGTGGAAGGGGCATTCGAGTTTGCCCAGTTTTTCAATCAGCTCGATCATGTACAATACATGATCAGTGACTGAACCACCATTCGGCATCTTGGAGTTGTAGATGGCACAAGACACTTTGTACCGTTCTACATCATCCGGGGTGCCGAAGGATTCCTTCAATTTTTGAAGGATTTCAACAGGTTGGGCCTCCTCGAATTTGTGACTGAACTCGTTGTTCATCATAGCAAGCATAATGCAACGGACAGTAGTCCGATCAGAAACCCACTTCAAGTAAGCATCTCTGACCGCACTCCATGCATTTGCAGGAGGGATTTCAGGCGCCGGATCCGTTATCACATAGAGGATCTGTTCATGCTCCAGAACAATTCTTAACCTTCGATACCAAGTATCGAAGTTATGACCCTTCAACTTCTTGTTATCGAGAAGTGACCGGAGTGATAAGTTTGAAGACATCTAAAAAGGAAACTAGACCAAATTAGTTTATGAATTAATAACTTAACCAAAATACTTGGACTTTAGTCTAAAGGTTTCTCCCACTAATTTTTCAGATTGGTAGCCTCTAACTCCAATCCGTGAAAACAACATCTTTTCAAATGGGTACTGAAATCCAATAGGCCTCGCATGAGCCCGACTATGGCCAGCTCACCCATACGAGCCTAAAGGTAGGTTCGTAAACCAATTGTTTCCCTAAATAATTTTCAGTATTTTATTTTGCCCCAGAGAACACCCCAATCGGCCTAGGGGCCTCCTATTGCGGGTCTCTGGTTAGGTCCAACCATTAAAATGACAAAACCAATGCTTCCAGCTAACTAAAGACCAAGCCCGACTATGGCCGGCTCACCTGGTCCCGTTAAGGAGGTTGCACTGAACCATCATCGATCAGATATAAATTCCAGTCACCGGATGTACACCCGTTCTATGGAACTACCGATGCACACCAAGCTAGTGGACATATTTCTATCCAACTTAATGGGAGGCTAAGACACTGTCAACTCTTTGACTTAGTCTTTTAAGGACCTAATAATTTTAGAGGATTTTTAGTTGTGACAGAAGAAAAGAGACAAGGACATGGATCATCCTCCCACTGAATCAATCAGATTTCAGGAGGGTTGAAATAAATCAACAAATGATCCATGGGCACCTAAAGATCAGTCAGACCGATCAACCTGGGTGACATGGGTTAACTCGAGTCATTGAGCTTTTCCAATCAGTTATGGTTGACTCGACTAGCTAGGTAGGTGAGATCTTGGGTGAGTATCTGCCATTAACCATCTTTCCTACACACCAACCAAGTTGGCCAGGAAAGAGGTAGCCTCATACAACCATGATCACAAATGCCAAACCTACCTCGACACTAGTCGGTTTACCAGACCCGATCAGATTAGCCTAAAGACTCGGGTATCCACAGAGCCACTAATTGGATCCATTTTAGATGAACGGATCAACTATTCTAACTATTAGATAGTTCTAAAGAAGGACCTTAATCAACTTTTGATTAATCTTCTTTTATCCGGTTCAACTAAACCTAGGTCTAACCCAGTTAAGGACCCAATTAGATAACTAACCCAATTAACCCAAAATGGCTTATTCATGTCAAATTAGATTTCATAAACCTAATATTTTATTTTAATAAGCAATACATTTAATCAAAACATTTTTAATTAAGTGTCAATGTAAAACATTTTTTACATTACAAAATCATGCATCATATCTAGGTTTTATTTTATAAACATTTCATTGCACAATAATTTAACAGACATGTCAAAATTGTATCTGAACTAAAACAATTTTAATTCCAAGATTTCCTTAAAGGATCCTTCTGAAAAGGCCAACACAGACGATCCGCTTCGTGTCAAAGACACACGGTCATGGTGAAGGTCTCAACTAGGTTCCTAAAAGTACTATCAGGATACAAAAATAGATAAAACTATTTTTAATCTAACATGCATCAAGATTATGTTACACCTATCAACCTGGCTCTGATACGAATGAAGGTTAAAAGGAAACATTTGCAGATGTCTACCTTAAGCATGCAACATCAGGGAGCAGGTAAGTATTTTAAAATAATTTTAAAATGCACAGCAAAAAACATGCTCCACGCAGGATCTAACACAATCTGGAAGCATGTACAGACAAAAACATGTTATATAATGGGTATGGAATATTTATAAAATATTTTTCAAATCCAGATCTACATATGCATGAGAAAAAAAATTAAAACAATACCTTATTCCCTCCTGGAATAAGTCTGGAATAGAGCTGGTATTGCAGGAATAGCGGGAATAACCTTATTCCCGTTGTCTTCAACCTCCAGCACGTTGAAGACCCTATTTTTCTCCTTCAAAATAGTAACCAAAAGGTGGGAATAGGACCTCCTTTTCCTCCCAAATCTGAATAGCAACAAGGGGGTAAGATGTTCTTTGATCTTCAACCAAAATCTGCTATGGAAAAGCACCAAAAACGATCTACCAAATCAACCAAAACTTGCTGAAAAAATTTCTGCTGCAGGAAAAACAGCAAGTTGGTTCCTTGAATGCGAAGCAGCAACAGCAAATTTGGTTCGACTCTCTTGCTCCCAGGAGTAAAGAGATACTCCCTCTAGAGGGGAGACACGCCCGGGGTTCTCCGATCTTTCTCCACGAGCGGTGCTAGCCGCTTAAAGACCATGAAATGGTGGGGGTGGAAGAAGAAAAGTAGAATGCAAAGATCTGCTGCAGTTTTCTCCAAAACAGATTTTGTCTTCCACCAATTTGAGCACCAAAATCAATAAGGGATTATGAACACAATCTCTCCCAATTTATCACAAAACTTCAGTCCAAAAACTGATTCCAAGGTTGACACCAAAGCTCTCTAAAGAAGAACACCCACTCGTGGAAGAAGACCTCTCACACGGTGAAGAAAACAGAGCTCTCTTGAACCAGGGGACTGCAGCATTTTATAAAAAGAGCAGCAGCAAGGAGCAAAAGAAAATGCTGGGAGGCCAATCGATGTCGGCGGGATTAACACCAAATAAACAGCCATTAAAACAAATAAAGTGGGTTTAAGGCAATCAGGTGGAATGGGAAATGAAGAGACGCCGAATGGCTTCCACGGCATGGGATTCGTCAGCGTGAAGAAAGACCGTGTAAACCGGTCAAGGGAGGAAAAACAACGGTTCAATCAATGGGTTTAATCCAATTAAAACCAAAGGTTCAAAAGAAAAACCGGTTCAAGGAATTTTGGGTTCAAATCAATTAAACCCAAAGGTCCAATCCCAAAAAAAAAATTCGGTTCAATTTAATTTGAACTGGTCCAAGCCCAATAAAATTTGGTTCAATTGGTTCACAACCAATTGGAGGCCGAATTTAGCTCCGATTCAGTTCAAAATTGATTCAGAAAAATCCTGGCGCAGGCCTGGTCAGCCCGGAATAATTTTTGGTTGACACAAACAAGGGCAAGATCTGGAAAAGAGTGCTAAAAAAAAATCGTGACCATAAAATCGAGACGATTCCCAATCATAATCGGTATCCGGATCAAAGAGTTATCCTCTGTGGCATGTGACCTCATAGGTTCGAACCTAAACGATTGTACTGGAACGATTCCAGTACCAGCATAGGAAACCATCTAGCAATGGGTCCCGGCGTCCGGATAGGTCAAAGATGCGGGAGCATAATATCAAACCTCTGGCATATGGTTACTGTATAATCATCCCTTTGACCTCTAATGCTCAGGACGACTGATATTGGGCTGCCAACCCAAACTGAGTCAGTCGACAACGTGTCTCAATCTTGCAAGTCTAGTGACTCTTCACTAGGGCTACCCTGGCCGAGGATTTGCTAAATTAAGATACTGCGAGACATTCAATCCAAATTGTTCGGACAGGTCAATTCCATCTTGGTCCATCACTAATCCATAAGTACTTGCCTGTACCCAGAAACCTTCCGTCACCGGATTAAAATTCGGGTAGTCCGGCACCAAAGCACAGGGAGTTACTTGCAAGCAACCGTGATGACCTCAGGTCAGAGGGACACATATACCCATATCCTATCGTGAGTATCCCTTTGACAGAAAGGGGTTTCACGGAGTCACGTTCAATGAGATATGATATATCCCACTCGCAAATCACATCAGTGTCACCACACTCATTTGGTCAAGAGGACAACCAAACGATGTGAACTACAACAACCTATACTTGATATATTGCCGTCCAATACAATATATCCTTTGGCTGTGAACAAGGTTTAAGGACCAGTCGATACATCCTCTCTGTATCGAAGTCAGTGTAGCCCTAAGGACGTCGTCATATGGAAAGAGTTCATTTTTAGGAAAATCCAATATGTGATGAGCTGCCAAATAATAATTTTATTAATTCATAAAGTGAATACAATACTTAGCACAACCGCCTACAACCCAGGCGATTGGCTTTGGGACACAATTCCCAACATTCCAGCCATCTGTCTGAGTCCCTAGTCATGACAGCATCCGTATAGGTTAGAGGCTCATTATTTTCAATGATCCGGGCTTCATTATTTTCAATAATGAACCCATACCTCTCAGGTGCATGACGCACCCTATCAGACCTACAGATAGGAGTGGTGTGTTCTGGTTCTATACTAACTATGTTATCATTTGGTTGAGATATATGTATTTGTTGAACTTCTTCAAGATCAATATTTCTCCCACTGCCTTTTTATAGAATGAACTCTTTCTCCATAAAAGTGGCATGCCTACTGACAAAAAGCTTTTGTTCAGTAGGATGGTAGAATAGATATCCTATACTATCTTTAGGATATCCTACAAATAGACACTTATCTGCTCTAGCATCCAGCTTATGTCCAAAATTTGTTTTGACATAGGCTGGACATCCCCATATCTTAAGATACCTATGATTGGGTTTCTTACCCCTCCATATCTCATATGGAGTGCTAGAGACAGATTTAGATGGTACTCTATTTAAGATATTAGCCACGGTTTCAATGACATATCCCCAGAAGGAAATAGGTAACTCTGTGAAGCACATCATGGACCATACCATATCTAATACGGTACGATTCCTCTTTTCAGCAACACCATTTAATTGTGGTGTGTAAGGAGGGGTCCATTTAGAGATAATCCCCTTTTCTTTAAGGTGATCGAGAAACTCGGTGGATAAGTATTCACCTCCTCAATCTGATTGAAGGATTTTAATACTTTTACCCGTTTGTTTCTTTACCATATTTTGATTCTTTAAAAATTTATCAAAGGCTTCGGACTTATGTTTCATAAGATACACAAATCCGTACCTTGATAAATCATCAGTAAACGTGATGAAATAAGAGTATCCACCCTTGGCCTGAGTTGTCATAGGCCCACATACATCTGTATGTATGAGTCCTAATAACTCAGTTGTCCTTTCTCTATGTCCACTAAATGCAGTCTTGGTCATTTTACCCTTGAGACATGATTCACAAGTTCCTAATGATTCATAATCATAGGGATTAAGGAAATTTTCCTTATATAACTTGCTAATCCTAGTCTCACTAATATGTCCAAGCCGACAATGCCAGAGTAAAGTATTGTTTACTTCATCTCTCTTTCGTTTGTTACTTACATGAAGTATATTGTCATTAGTAGATAGAGTTAAAAGACCATTGCAAAATATGCCATAACATATAATTTCATTAGAAAAGCTGATTGAGCAACCATTGCTCATTACATTCATAGTATAGCCTTATTTAAGTAACAAGGGTACAGATATGATGTTTCTAATGAACTTAGGCATAAAGTAACAATCTCTCAACTCTAAGATCTTCCCTGAAGGTAACTTCAAGATATAAGTCCCTACGACCTCTGCTTGGATGGACTCTCCTCCAGCACCGTAGACTCAAAGTCTCCTTCCTTCAATGCTCTAAGCCTCTACAGCCCCTGCAATGATTTGCAGATATTATGACCACATGCGGTATCCAATACCCAAGTATTTAAAATGGAAGAATCAAATGACAAAATAGTATGAACTTATTTCATACCTTTTGGTGAATTTGATGCACCGGGCTTCACACCTGCAAGGTAAGCCTTGCAGTTCCTCTTCTAATGACCCGGCTTGCCACAGTGAAAGCAAGTCATCTGTCCGGAGGCCTTCTTTCCTTTCTTCTTCTTGATGCCCCTTTATGGGTTCAATCTCTTCTTGGATCCCTTTCTGCCAGACTTCTTCTTGTTGATCCCATCCACAAGAAGAGGTGGAGCCTTATTTTTCTTTAAATGGCTCTCTGCTATTTTCAACATATTCAACAGCTCAGGTAGGGAAGTGTTATGTTTGTTCATATGATAATTAAGAACAAACTGTGAAAATGACTCTGAGAGTGACTGCAGGATCAAATCCTGATTCAACTCCCTATCCATAACAAAACCCAATTGACCTAATCGAGTGATCAGGTCAATAACCATCAGTACATTGTCTTGTACGGATGGTCCTTCTGTCATTCTTGCATGGAACAACTGCTTAGCTATCTCATATCTAACAGTTCGACTATGTTCTCCATATAGCTCTTTTAGATTGAGCAGAATGGAGTTAGTGTCCATGCTATCATGTTGGCTCTGCAACTCATTGGTCATAGAGGCAAGCATGATACATTTGACAGTGAGTGAGTCATTTTGCCACATGATGTATATGGTCTTTTCCTCTTGCAAGGCATCTTCCCCTAAAGGTTCCAAGGTAGGGGTATCAAGAATGTAAGAAAGTTTTTCCTAGCTGAGTACTATCTTTAGATTTCTCAACCAGTCAACATAGTTCGGTCCAGTCAATTTATTGGCATCAAGTATACTACGGAGTTAGAGTGAAGAGGCCATTTAATCTACATTAACAAAGAACATAACATAAGCAAACAACCAATATTGACAAAACATAATTAAATTAGGACTTTAACTTAATTATGTCTCCCACTATTTTATCAAGCATCATAACCCACTATATGATGATCGAGAAACCCTAATTGATTTTCTTAGTGGGGTTGAGATCCTAATTCCTTATAAAGACCTTGTGTGTTCACAAAAAATCTTATATAAGTTCAAAGGTAGGAAAACTCTTTCCAATTGTAACTCATACAATTCTTAACATATCTTGGCCTCTAAAATATTAATAGCCTTGTGTGTGCACAACAAACTATAATATTTTTGTTAAGTAAGACCTTTCATTCCTTTATAGTCATGATTGTAATAATAATATCCTTGTGTGTACACAACAATGTATTATATTAAATCATGCCAAAGCATCAAATGCACCAGGCCAAAATTGTGTTAGTCACCATAATAGGCCTTGTGTGTACACAACAAACCTAATAGGATCATAACATAATAATGACCTAGCATGAAGGAAGGTCTAATGTAGTGAATATTACACTAAGCATATCAATCAAGAATTAAGTTAATCTTATCGGCCAAGTAAGTGGGAGAGTAGTGGGAGTCCCCCCATTGCTTTCCTAGACACCTATAAAATTGGCCAGGTCAGTCAACAGAACCAATTAAAAACCACGTCCTCTTTACCGATCATGAACAACTTTTCCTAGACACCGAATGATCAACTAATCATCTTGATTATTTTGCTTTTGGTATATGACACTACAACTTAATATAATTTTAATAGAGGGCAATTCAAACAGAAGCACATTCTAATATTACCATTTAATCAACCATGCATCATATATCATTTTATAATGTGCCAAGTGTGTCATCATACTAGGACAACCATCTACCACATAATGGATCCACCATTATGCCAGGGAAACCTTATTTCAGTATGATGACTAGAAAGCTAAACATATCTCTATATTGGTTAAGGTTTAAGTGAAAACCCTAACCAGTGACGTACATATATGCATAAACATATCAATCATATGTAACTTTAAACTTTTGTAGAGTCCTACAAAATTGGGCAACTTCAAATTTTGAAAAGTTCTACAAAAATGGGCAACTTCAAGAGTTCTACAAAATTAGGCAACTTCAATTTTGTAGAGTCTACAAAATTAGGCAACTTCAATTTTGTAGAGTCCGGGCAACCTCAAGAGTCCTACAAAATTGGTCAACTTCAATTTTGTAGAGTCCTACCAAAATGGGCAACCTCAAGATTTTGTATGATTTAGCCCTAATAAGGTGGCTCTGATACCACTATTAGAGTTTGGTGACCAGGGCGGAAGCATGGATTTCAAAAATTTATTATGAAACCACTACCAAACCCTTAACCCAAGACCTCCTTACTAGGAATTAAAACATATAAACATGCATATATAATATAAACTAGAGTTTAGGCACCAACCTGAACCGCTAGTATCCAATCCGATGAAGAAAACCCTGATTCAGCCTTCTTCTCCACCAGGCGTCCAAACATTCACCCTCCAACGATGATCCACACAGAGATGTGACAAAGACTATAACCTCTTCTTTAGTTGCTCCTTTACTTGAATTCTTCTTCTAAGAAATCAAAACTTGGACTATGGCTGAGTTTTGTCTACTCCAAAACTTCCTTTCTTCCTTCTTGCCTCATCTTGAACTTCTCCCGGACTTTAATCCTTGTAGGACCCTCTTGTCTTGAAGAACTAAGGTTGTCCTAAAGGTTTTAAGCATTTTCTTAAAATGGGAGATGAATTAAGACAAGTATTGTCTTAATGCAGGAAAGAAAGAAATATATATCTTTCTTCCTTTACCAACCAAGACCTTCTTCTTTATTCTTGTTTAAGACCAAAGTTTCGACAGAGGAAACCTCTGTAGAGGAAACAATATCCTACAAGAAAAAAAGGAAGGAGTCTCTTGGAAAGGAAGAAGAAAATCTAAAAAGGCTTCTTAAAAAACCCACACACCTCATCCGAGACCTTTCCTCCCATTATATAGACAACAGAGAGACGTCTTTCCAAAAGAACGCAACTCTCTGCTATCCAAAGATCATGTCCCTCCATCCTTCATGCATCCCCTCTATTTTATCATGCCTTTCTAGTTATATTTCAAGACTTTTTGATGAAGGAAAATCTCAGAATAAACTTAGGAAGAGATGCGATGTTTTGAGACGGAGTTACGCGTGACCTGGAACCATTAGAAACCTTTCTTATTTCCTAAAACTTTGCAACCATCAGATGACCATCCAATGGCCATCCTTTGAGGCACTAAAATGAGAATATTTCCGCCCCCCCTTTTTTGTTTTTCACGGTAAAAAAGATAAAGACTCCACGCGGGTGAAGTGCCCATGTGTGCGTGGAGTCTTCCTTCTTATCCATGCACGTGAGGGAGAGTTATGTGGCTTGGGGAGATGAAATAAATTGCTGTAATTCAAGTGGGTTCAGCAATGGGTTAGCCCAAAGTTCGAAAAACTTAATTAGACCCTAATTAAGTTCAATTAGAACCCAATTAAGCCTAATTAGGAACGAAAATTCGAATCCGATTCGAATAGAGGTTATGGTTTGCAACACATGCTAATGTGTTTGTCCTGCAAACATGATTTAATTCCAAATTAAATCCTTCATGAACTCTCTATTGTGTGTGACCCATTGGGTTCCACATCTAGCCAGCAGTAGGTCCGAGTGCTATTAGACCTAATTCGGTTAGATCTCAACTAAGCAGAATTAGGTCAACTCAAGCTAGCCCGACCAGGTCAATTAGAATCCAATTCTAATTAACTGATTGAATTACCAAAATTCAATCAAATCTCCACAAGACAAGATTGACGTCTAGCAATGTATCATGCCTACCTGGAAGTTGTGGAATTTTGGTGGCATTACCAAAATAACCTTCAGTGGTGAGTTACCGGGCAATTCTGTCCTTCGATTAGCTTGCACCCTGAATATTACTATGGATATGGATACTTGACAAATCCAATTTCATATTCATTCCTAGCTAAATCTGATAATGATGTTTCATTAATGAACCATTAGAAACTATTTCTAATGTTCATACATTGATCAAAGATTTCCTGAATCTTCATTTGATCGAAATCAACTGGATGCGATTCCCTCTTAGTAGGGTTGATCGATTCCTTTTTGACCTACTCACAACCTCCATATGCAATCCACCATAACCAGTATCACCCCATGCATGACTCAGTGTTATGATTGAGTGTGAACCAAAATATGGATTCATGCATACAAGGTACCATGGCAGTCTCAGGTCAAAGGACCACATGCACTACTCCCACTATGAGAACTATCTATTGACAAACAGATAAGGTTCCATTAGATGTTCTCAAGCTGGATCCATTCAGTGAACTCATTCTCTAATGAGCACCCACATCCTAGTATTAGTGTCAAACACAAGTATACATAGGATGTGCTGGTCTTGCCGGAAACATTAATCCCCTACTCAACATCCCATCGACCAGGAATATTTTAGATTAGGGTTTTAAGGCTTTAGGTCTCACTGGTATGATCTCATCATAACCCTAGAACCATAGCCCTAATCTATGGGGTTCATCATATAACAATAAAATAATTAAGACAGCGTATGATAAAAATAAAATGCCTTTATTAATTGATAATGTCAATATATTGGTTTGGGATACAAAGGAAAATCCCATCGAAATTCAACATTTCGATTGGCCTTTAGGGCATAATCCTTTCAGTGGCCGGTCGATAGGGTCGGAGGGAGTCTGGCCAGGAGCCAGATGAGGAGGACGAGATTCGAGAGGCAGAGGCCGGGCCATCTGGGCTAGCTAGCACACCTCCTCAGGACATTCCAGCATCTGTAGCAAAGCTAGTGACACCTTCTGGTACTCCTTCGGCACCTCCTTCGTCGACTAGTTTATCTTTTGAGAAGCACACCAGAGAGCAACTCGCAGAGGTACGGGGTGAGATTATTGGTCTTAGAGTTCGGTCAACTCAGATACTGATCGAGCTAGAGGACCTTAGAGCCCACACTACTTCTGAGCTCACTAAGCTACGGCGATTGGTGGAGACTAGTTTTGCATGCATGGAGGAGCTTTTCAGATATTTTACAGCCCCTGCAGCTCCACCAGCTGATGATGATGGCGGTGATGATGGACATGATGGACATGACGGTGGTGATGGTACTGGTGATGGTGGTGACCATGTTGAGGGGAGTCAAGACAGAGCCATTGATATTATTGATAGAGACAGTGACAGTGATAGTGATGATGGCACTGATAGATATGAGGTTGTCAACCGTGATCCTCCAGCTACCCCTGCAGATCTTCCACCAGCTAACTTGGTTGATTCCATGCCGGACTTTATCACACATACTGATCTTCTTTCAACCCCTTCCACTTGATCATCTAGGATTGTACCCTCTCTAGGACCTTGAGGCTGCACTAGGAGTTGCCGGGCTTTTGCCTAGGGACCTCTAAGGCTTTAGCTCCTAGGTCTAGGATTAGTGCCCCATTCACACTAGAGATTCCATCTAATGAGGACTAGCCTCGCAGATGATTTATGTTGTATGGTGTATCTTGTCTATCTCTATTTACTATCATTGTATGTTTCAGTATTGCTGTTGAGTCAGCAAAATTTTGTAACTGAAAACTTCATATTATATATATATGTGTGTGACTCTTTGATACTTACATTGTTTTCCTGAAAATTTTATGATTGAAATGCTTGAATTAATATGATACTCTTATTATTTTGGCTCTGATACCTGACAATATAAACTTTGAAATCTTAGTTTAATGATCTTGAGCTCTGATAAGTTTAGCTGTGATTGAATTTAACTCCGTTACTTTTTGTCTCCATGCTTATTTTGAGGGGGAGTTTACAACCTTTTCCAATGACTGACAAAAAGGAAGAGTATGATTAATTGTTTGTTTATAATTTCCAATTTGATATGATACCAAAACTACATATTGCTTGTTCTGATTAGAATTGTCTAATTAAGGGGGATATTTATTCTTCCTAACTATGCTAGTTATGGTTTATATAAGCTTAAAATCATATTCATAAAATATCATATCTGAAATTTGAAAATTAATGTTGATTTACTCAAGGTTTTGTCATCATCAAAAAGGAAAAAATTGTTGGCTCTCCTAGTGATTTTGATAAATACCAAAACATTGAGTACATATTGTACACTAATGTTTACTTTCAGTTATGAGTTTTTAGGAAGCAAGCACCTCAAATTCTCAAAAATTTAAGTATCATGGCATGCTGTGGCACGGAATATTTTTCATAACTTAAGATATCTTCTTCGTCCAAAAAGGACTTTTATATGTTCAATTATTGGTTATTTATATTCCATTTAAGTTTCAAAATTGATGCTCGTGTTTTGGACTTAATTTGTACTTGATTATAAATTTTTCAGAACCAAGTGTCGACACCTGGGAAGTCAAGTGTCGATACTTCAGCATTTGGCATGTAGAAAAACTCCTTGGCATGCCAAGTGTCGACACCCAAGACTCAAGTGTCGATACTTAAGTTTTCAAGTGTCGACTCAAGGCCCGAGATTTTTTAAATTTACAGAACTTGGCCAATAGAGTGTTTTTATGTCAATTGTCGATACCTGTGAATCAAGTATCGACACTTGAACATTCAAGTATTGACACCTGAAAGTCAAGTATCGACACTTGACAGCCAAGTGCCGACACCTGACAGCCAAATATCGACACTCGGGTTCTGACAAGCCTAATGGATCTATTTTTCTGACTTCTAGAAATATCTTTTCAAGCTCCCAATAGCTAGATTCGATGCTCAAATAGTCACAAATCATTTTTTGGAAGTTTTTATCTGTATTTAAGCTTCACCAACTTCATTCTTGAGGCATTGAAGTCCATTGAAAGCCAAAAAGCCAAGATTCTCTTAAGAACTTCACTTCAAGAGCCTTTTAAAGTTTGATTCCCTGAAAAAGCTTACAAGCCCATTCTTACATCATTCCAAAAGAAGAGTTTGAAGAATAATCCAAGGGGGAGACAAGACAAAGCATCAACTTGAGCTTCAAAGCTTCTATTCTTCTCTTGAAGAGAAATTGTCTTATTTTTGAAATTTTATATATGCTTTTATCTTGTGATTTGACCTTGCTTTCAAGGGTGTCTTGAAAGAAGGTTGTTGTGATTTTTTGGTGAGCCAAGGTGATAAAACCAACTAGGGTTAACTTGTGAGCCCGAAGACAAAACAAGTGTAAAGGTTTGTTGGTGAACCTAGGTGATAAAAACAACATAGGTTTTCACTTGTGTGCCTTTTGAAAAATAAGTCAGCTGTAATCTTGGTTGGATTATAGTAGAATTCCCAAGGATGGCTTGGGGAGTGGATGTAGGTGCTAGGTTTGCATCGAACCACTATAAACTTCGTGTTTGTATGTGATTGCCTCCTCTCTTTCTTGCTCTTTGTTTATTGCAATTCATTTATTGCTTTCTGCTGCATTTAATCTAGTGCATTGAATTTCATAACTCATAAACACCACAAGGCCTGTACATTATTACTTTAAATTTTTAAAAGACCCAATTCACCCCCCCTCTTGGGCTCCATTTTTGGGCAACATGAAGTGTTGCTTGTAGAAAACAAAAAGAGAAAGAGAAATGATCCCAATGAAACATTCCTTTGGCATTGTCGATTAGGTTATATAAGTCAGTCAAGGATTAACAAGTTATACAAAGATGATTTCTTTGGCCCTTATATTTATAAATCATTAGAAACTTGTGAATCTTGCCTTATAGAAGAAATGACCAAGTCTCCATTCATTGGACATGGAGAAAGGGCAACTAAGTTATTAGGGTTAATGCATTCAGATGTATGTAGACCTATGTTAACTCAGGCTAGAGGAGGATACTCTTATTTCATCACATTCATTAATGATTTATCTAGGTTCGAATATGTGTATCTCATGAAACATAAATATGAAATCTTTGATAAATTTAAAGAAATCAAAGTATGGTTGAGCAATAAACTGAAAAAATTATTAAAGTCCTTTAGTCTAATTGAGGAGAACAATACTTATCTAGTGAATTTCTTAATCATCTTACAAAAAATGGTATTCTCTCTAAATAGACCCCTCTATATACACCATAATTAAATGGTATAGTAGAAAGGAGGAATTGCACCTTATTTGTCATGGTAAGGTCTATTTTGTGCTTCACAGATCTTCCAATATCTTTCTGAGGATTTACCCTAGAAATTGTTGCATATGTATTAAATAGAGTACCATCAAAATCAGTACCTAGTACTCCATATGAATTATGGAGTGGCAAGAAACCAAGTCTTAAATATCTTAAGATTTGGGGTTGTCCAGCTTATGTTAAAGAAGAATTCGGACATAAGCTAAGTACTAGGGCTGATAAATATAGGTTTATTGGTTATTCTCAAGAGGGTATTGGATACCTATTCTATCATCCTACCAAATAAAAGATTTTTGTTAGTAGGCATGCCGTATTCTTGGAAAAAAAATTATCCAAGAAAAAGGTAATAGGAGAATAATTGAATTGAGTGAAGTTCAAGATGAACAAATTTAAATTCTTTAACTAATGTGGGACTACCAACTAGGATGATATGTAGGTGATTTTCATTTTTTTTATGTTTTAAAGGATTGATCGATTCTCGAATTCGAAGTAAGAATAATTTAGGGATTTGCATAATGATAAGAGACTCTAGCATGCAGACATAGCCCCTAAACAAAGATAAAGAGAGGACCCCGGGATTGAGAAACCCCGATAGGACTTAGCTCTAGATCAATACCAACTTAGGAGACTAGGGAGTGCAAACCTTGAAGATTCAGATGTGCCCGATGCCGAGTTTGCTCACACTCGCGGATGCGGCCTGGAAGATCAAGCCTTCGACCTTGCAAATTTGGCGGCTTTTCATTCGATGGTCCCAAAGGCAATGAAGATCGACTCCTCTGTCCGTGGCACTTGGAGGACCTGCGAGCAACCAAGTGAAGGGGTTAGAAAATAGCAAGAAGAGGGCATAAGAAAGTAAGAAGTGATGGGAGAAAGAGTTGTGGATGGTGGTCGAGAAGGGGTCTTCTCATTGAGCTTCCAGGTGGATCTTCCAGGGGTGTCTAAGCTTGAATATGGATTGGTGGCTTGCGAAAGAAGAAGGTAACTATTGACCCCATAAGTGATTTTGATGATAACCAAATATTGGTGCATGCATTTGTTTTACTAACAACTCAAGTGGTTTACAAGTTTTTATATGATGAATTCATTGCTCAAATTTCAACTCCCATGTTTTCATTTCTTATTTTGAGTTGTGTTGTAATTGAATATTGTAAAGAAGAACCTAAAGAAAAAAATTAAGAAAGATCATAAAATTGGGTTTCTTCTAAATATGTTTCAAGCTTTTAATTTCTTAGAAATGTGTTGAGTTTGAAGACATCTTGAAGCTTGAAGACATGCTAGATGAATTCTGGAGATAGACTGAAGAAATCACTGAAACAATCATCTGAGCCGACTCGAAGAGAAGAGAGCCAACTCTGGCAGATGACATTCAAGAGGATTCTGGCATGCAGATATCTGAGCCAACTCTAAGGGACCCGAGCCGACTCGTCTTGAGTACTACTTCCTGAATTAGATAGGCGAGCCGACCCAAAGGGAGTCTAAGCCGACTTAATCATATAGTCAGACATATGACCGACTCTTTAGAATATTGAGTTGACTTCTCTCGAGTCTAGAAAATGCATTCTAAGAACCATAGCTAACCGATTCGACTAGAATGGAAGTTAGCCAAGTCGTCTAAACTGACAATTTGAAGGCCTGAGGATCTGAGTCGACTAGAATCAAGGCGAGTCGACTCTTACAGAGTGAGAAATCAGAACACAATGAAAGCGACCGACTAGATTGAAGAGAGTCGACTCAACCAGAACTTCTCTATGGATCCGAGCTGACTCGAGTAATCCGAGTTGACTCGAAGGTCATTTTTAGACTTGTAACGGCTAGTTCCAGAACTTGGATTTTGAATCCAAAAAGTGCTCCAACGGTCATATGTCATATCCCATTGGTCTACAATAACTAAAACTACTTGAGAAAGGTACAAGACTATTTATTTGAGAGATGTGAACAACTTAAAGAGAGTTTTTGAAAGAGTTAATGATATATTGAATATCTAAGCTACCTCAAGAGCAAGAGAGCACTAAGAGCATTCAAGACAGTCTTTAAGCCTTCACCAACTATCAACTAATGCTAGAAGCAATTATTGAAGAAAGAAAAGAAGCCTTCCAAGTGCATTGAAGTGCAATCAATTGGGCTTCTCTCGAGTTGCATCGGCAACCACTAGATAAAAATTTATTTATCATTCTGTTACTTTTCTTTCCAATTCATTTTGAATTGTTGGGTTATTGGTGAGCCCGATTGAAAAACCAAATAGGTTCTTGGTTAGCCTTAGTTAAAACCTAAGTGTTGGGTTCCTGATGATCCTGTTAAAACCAAGTTGGATTTCTTTGGTGATCCCGGTAAAACCAAAGTGTAGAGATTTGGATTGTGAGCCTGTGAAAACAATCCGACTGTATTACAATGGGGGATATAGTGGAAATCCCAAGTGGTAATCTTGGATAGTGGATGTAAGACCTAGGTTGCTCCAAACCACTATAATTTGCTTGTGTTTGTGTTATGCTTTTCTTATTTAATTACATTTTTGCATTCAATTATTCTACCACAACACTTAACACTTCTAAGGGATTTCAATGTGCACATTATTGCATAAATTTTTTAAATTTTCAATTCATCCCCTTCTTGGGAAAGCCACCTAGGAAACAACTAGTATTAGAGCGGTGTCTCTGAATATATTTAGAGTAAAGATTGATGGCTCTTCCCATTAGTACTTCCTAGGCCGAAGGCCAATCTACTAATAGAACTCCACTATTCGCTGGCACTAATTATTTTTATTGGAAAGCTAGAATGAAAATCTATATACAAGTTGCCGATTTTTAATTATGAAAGGCCATTTTAAAAGGACCACAAATTCCCATGATTAAAATCAATGGCGTGGATGTCCCAAAGCCTGAAGAGGACTGGGTTGAACATGACATGAAGATGGGGGAATTAAATGCCAAAGTAATAAATCTGTTATACTGTGCTTTGGATTCAAATGAGTTTAATCAAATTTTTACTTGCTCTTCAGCAAAGAAAATTTGGGACAAACTCGAAGTGACCCACGAAGGAACTTTCCAAGTGAAGACTTCGAAAATAAATCTTCTTGTACATAGTTATGAACAGTTTAAAATGGAACCTGCTGAAACCATATCTACCATGTTTACTAGATTTACAGATATTATTAATGGTTTGAAAAGTCTTGGCAGGGTTTATTCAAATGCTGCTTTAGCACAGAAGATCTTAAGATTACTTCCGGACAAGTGGGACCCTAAAGTGATTGCCATCCAGGAAGTAAAAGATTTAAATGCCTTACCTCTGGATGAATTAATGGGTTCACTCATCACACATGAATAGGCCATGCAGCATAGAATTGATGATGATCAAAAGAAGAAGAAGATAATTGCATTCAAAGCTGCAATGGACTCAAAGAAAGATGAGGAATCAGAAGATGACTCCTCCTCTGAAGGTGATCTAGAAGATGAAGATATCACAATGGTCGTGAGGAGATTTAGAAGATTTATAGGAAAGAAGAAAGAAAGATTCAATAGAAAATTTCATAAACAAGGAGACCACTCCAAGGACAAGGACAAGGATAAAGAAAAAGAAAAAGAACAAGTCCCCACATGCTACAAATGTAAGAAATTGGGGCACATTCATCCAGATTGTCCACTATTAAAGAAATTCTTTAAGATAAAGAAAAAGAAAGCGATGGTTGTCACATGGAGGGATAGTGAGGAGTCTACTTCAACTGAAAAAGAAGAGACCAAGAAAATAGCTAATTTATGTCTAATTGATCTCGAAAACAAGGTAACATCTCCCAATGCTCAAATAGAATTTATATTTGAAGAATTAAATTCTACTTTTCATGATTTATTATCCAAATTTAAAAAGGCTGGAGTAAAGATTAGATCTTTAAAGAATATCAATGATTCTTTACTAAGGGAAAAAGAAGAGATTTCATAAAAGAATAACTTATTGCAAAAAGAATTACATGTCTTTTCTGAAAAGTATAAAGCTTTGAAAACTGAAAATAATGATTTGAAAAAGGAGGTTGAAAAACTCATGCCACTTGTTGAAAAACTTACATTATCTTCAAACAAGCTCGAGTTAATCTTAAAAGAACAAAGAATTTCTGGAAACAAAGCTAGAATTGGTTTTAATTCCTTAACTTCAAATAGAATTTCAGCCACTACTTTTGTAAAACCAAAAGCTTATGTTTCAAAATTAATATCTCAAAAAGCTTTTGCAATAAATATTTCTGCTCCTAAGGTTACATTGTATGTTCCAAAAAGCTCAAATAGAAAATCTTTTACATCTGCATCTTATGCATCAATATCTAGAACTTCAAAATCTGCATTTTTTCGGAATTCTAGAGTTGAATGTTACACATGCAAAGAGTTAGGACATAAAGATTTTGAATGTAATATCTTTAGAAATGTCAAAAGTAAAGTAAAAAGATTTGGCTTCCCAAAGGAACCACCTTCACTAACCTGCAAGGACCCAAGTTAGCTTGGGTATCTAAAAGAACTTCTTGATTATCTTGCAAGAATGTCTTGCAGCCTAAAAATTGAAGAAAAGATGGTTTCTCGACAGTGCTTGTTCAAGGCATATGACGGGTGACAAGGATCAATTTATCACCCTAAAGCTGAAAAAAGGAGATATGATTACTTTTGGAGATAATGGAAAAGGAAAAATAATCAAAATTGGTAAGATCAAAATAACCCCCTGTACCTTTTTTGAAAATATATTGCCAGTAGATAAATTGAAGCATAATTTATTAAGTATCGGTCAATTATATGATAAAGGCTTCAAGGTTATCTTTGAATTATCTATGTGTATTGTAACAAACTCTCATGATTCTAGTAGTAAGTTCATTGGACATAGACTTAGAAATATCTATGTAGTAGATCTTAATGATCTTGCCATGTCAAGTAGTTCCAGTCTAGTTATAATGAATGCTAAGACCAAGGAGTCTTATTTACTTTGGCATAGACGATTAGGTCATGCTAGCATGCATACTATTATCAAGTTAATTTCCAAAAATTTAGTTCGAGGCATGCCTAAGTTTAAAGTAGACTTTGATCATGTTTGTGATGCATGCCAAATGGTTAAACAAA
Source organism: Areca catechu (assembly GCA_021397845.1). Classification (NCBI taxonomy): domain Eukaryota; kingdom Viridiplantae; phylum Streptophyta; class Magnoliopsida; order Arecales; family Arecaceae; genus Areca; species Areca catechu. The sequence goes on along the minus strand of CM038044.1, from coordinate 80,592,786 downwards.
CTAGGGAAAGCTTTAAACCCAAAAATATGATTTCAACTACTAGACCTCTAGAGCTACTGCACATGGACATATTTGGACCAACTAGGACCACAAGCCTAGAAGGTATGAAATACGTTCTTGTGATAGTAGACAATTTCTCTAGATTTACATGGATTTTAATTATTGCTCACAAAGATGAAACCTTTAAAGTATTTCAAAAATTTTATAAAAAGATTTCAAATCAGAAAAATCTTACAATAATTTTAATTAGGAGTGGTCACGGCACCGAATTCGAAAATCAATTTTTTGATGATTGTTGTACAAAAAATGGCATTGATAACAACTTTTTCGCTCCTAGGACACCATAACAAAATGGTGTTGTAGAGAGGAAAAATAGTACTCTGGAAGAGATGGCCCGAATAATATTATGTGAAGGCAATCTTCCAAGGTACTTTTGGGCAGAAGTGGTGAACACTGCTTGTTACATTTTAAACTGCATTTTGATCCATCCTATTTTGAAGAAAACTCCCTATGAGCTTTGGAATGAAAAGAAATCCAATATTAATTATTTTCATGTTTTTGGATGTAAATGCTTTGTGCTTAACAATGGTAAAGATAATCAAGGAAAATTTGATGCTAAATCTGATGAAGCAATTTTCCTTGGTTATCAATACATAGCAAAGCATATAAAGTATTTAATAAAAGAACTCTTACTGTAGAAGAATTGATGCATGTTATTTTTGATGAAACTAACCTTTTACCTTCTAAGAAAGAAGAGTACATAGACAATGATGTAGGTACAATCAAAAGGAAATGAAGGATATGAGCATACAAGAAAGACCAATTGAAGGAGAAGAAACGGTAAGGATCATGCTGACCTACCAAGAGAATGAAGGTACATAACTTCTCATCCAAAAGAATTAATTATTGATGATCCTTCACAAAGTATTAGGACTAGGTCATCACATAGAGATGCACATGATTATCTAGCCTTTGAATCACAAATAGAACCTCATACCTTAGAAGAAGCTGAAAATAATCCAAACTGGATGATGGTCATGCATGAAGAAGTAAACCAGTTTGAAAGAAATAAGGAATTGACACTAATTGATAGACCTTCAGACTATCTAATCATAGGAACCAAATGGGTCTATGGGAACAAATTAGATGAGCAAGGAAATGCAGTAAGAAACAAAGCTAGATTAGTGGCTAAGGGATATAACCAAGAAGAGGGCATTGATTTTGATGAAACATATGCACCTGTAGCAAGACTAGAAGCCATCAGATTACTTCTTGCATTTGCTTACTACATGAATTTTAAACTTTTTTAAATGGATATGAAAAGTGCATTTCTAAATGGTTTCATTTCTGAACAAGTTTTTATAGAACAACAGCAAGGTTTTGAAGATCATGTTTTTCCAAACCATGTGTTTAAATTGAATAAAGCATTATATGGTTTGAAACAAGCACCTAGAGCCTAGTATGATAGACTTAGCACTTTCTTGATTGAAAATGATTTTTTAAGAGAAAATGTTGATAAAACTCTTTTCATTAAGAAAAAAAAAATATATATTAGTTGTACAGATTATGTTGATGATATTATATTTGGTACAACTAATGAAACTTTTTGTAGAGAATTTGCTAAGTTAATGCAAGGAGAATTTGAAATGAGCCTAATGAGTGAACTTAACTACTTCCTTAGACTTCAAGTAAAATAAACAAAGGAAGGAATCTTCATCAACCAAGCTAAGTACACCAAAGAAATAATCAAAAAGTTTGGTATGGAGTCAAGCAAACCAATGAACACACCCATGAGCCCATCTTGCAGATTAGACAAAGATGAAAATGGATCCAACATTGACTAAAAGCTCTATAGAGGTATGATCGGATCCTTGTTACATTTAACTGCAAGTAGACTTGATATCCTGTATAGCGTATGTGTACATGCTAGATTTCAATCTAATCCTAAAGAATCACATATGCTTGCTGTTAAAAGAATTATCAGATAATTGAAAGGTAAAAGTAATCTAGGTCTTTGGTTTTCAAAATATTCTTTATTGAATTTAATTAGATTTTCGGATGCTGATTATGCTAGTTGTAGAATTAATAGAAAAAATACTAGCGGCACATACCAATTTCTAGGATTAAATTTAATCTCATGGTATTGTAAGAAAAAAAACTCGATAGCATTATCTACTGCTGAGGTGGAGTATGTTGCTGTAGGGAGTTGTTGTACACAAGTGTTATGGATTAAACAACAACTAGAAGACTTTGGTGTTATACAATCTAAAATTCCAATCAAGTATGATAACACAAGTGCTATAAATTTGACAAAGAATCCAATTCAGCATTCCAGAACTAAGCATATAGAGATTAGACACCATTTTATTAGAGATCATGTTTTGAATGGTGACATTGAACTAGAATTTATCCCAACTAAAAACCAATTAGCTGACATTTTTACTAAGCCAATGAATCATGATAGATTTGAATTGCTTAGAGGAGAATTAGGTCTTTGTGATCCCTTCTAGATCTTCCTAACCTAATTTCTTCAAAATTAGGAAAAATTATCTAGGAAACCTCCTATAACAATTCAAGTTCTTTGAACAACTTTCCTTAAGATTTTATGGAATTAATTTCAATTTCTGAATCATTTCAATTTTTATGGAAAGTTTTTGTTCGAGTCGACTCGAGCAATTTTGCTGTGGTCGAGTTGGCTCGAATCTCTAATATTTCTTATTTTGCTCTAGATGAGCCGACTAGGTCAATTTAGGGTTTACCTAGCCGACTCGAATCTCTGTTTCTTCTGAGTTTGCTCTGGTCGAGCCGACTTGGATGTCGGGTAAATACTTTTTTAATAGAGCTGAGTAACTTCTTCTAACTTTACATGCTCTTCATTTTGACTCCAAACCTTGTCATTCCACTTAAAACAATCTCCAATCCTCCAAAATCCCTTTCCCAAAGCTTCAATCTCTTCGTTATTGCCAAAGTGTTGCAATTGCTACCAAGATAGAAGTGGAAAAAAGGTCAAAAAGGATGTCACCCTCTATAGAATCTGAAAGAAGGTCAAAATGTCGACAGGAGAGCCAACTCCATCAATGGAAGAACAAGAGGAAGAAAGAGAACTAATAGCCATTGCTTCTTCTCCGAGATAGGTAGCTTCTATGACAAATCGACCTGTTACTAATGAAAGATGCATTCTTTTCAACTTTCTAGAAGAGATTGGATTAAAAATCGGAGATTCTATTGAAGCACAAGGTTGGACAAACTTCTGTTCATTGAATATTTCTACTTATCCTAAACTTGTTAGAGCCTTTTATGAGAACCTAAGACTAGAACCCAATCATATTGAATCTACAGTCAAGGGTAAAAGGATTATAGTTACTGAAGAAAGGCTCAGCTCACTCTTGGAAATGCCTGCAGAAGGCATTAAACATTTGATCTTAAAGGATAGAGAAAAGGCCTTACAAGCAATTTTAGGTAGAACAAATGTTGATGGAGTAGGAACTGTAATTGCTAATACTCTTTCCCTTGAGATGAGACTACTCCACAGTTTTATTAGCAAGACTTTCCTTCCAAGGACTGGGAGATTTGACTAGGTTAGTGAGCATGACTTGACCTTCATGGAGCACATTATTCAGGGGGAGTCACTCAACCTGCCCTTTATAATGATAATGTAGATGAAAGAAGTAGTTAGGAAGGTAAAGGCTTATTTACCATATGGTATGGTCTTAACTCTACTGTTTCAAGCCTCTAGAGTTAACTTGGAAGGAGAAGATGTTAAGCCTCTCCATCATATTGACACCTACACTACTAAATCACTTCTTAGAATGGGCTACATCTGTAATGAAGGGGTGTGGATGAAGGAAGGCACTGAAGAAAGAGCAATTGCAGCCTCCTTTAGTAGCAGTAGCAGTTCTAAAGATGACAGTGAAGAAATTCCAAGGAAAATCTCCACTGGAGCTCCATCAGCACTAGAGGAGACCATTGCCACTTAAGGGCAGATATTTGACATACCTATTGCTGAGTTTGGCATCTCTACTGAGCTTGCTTCTGAGTCAGCTGCACCTGAGTTTTCTCCAATGGAGACTGAGCACATTGATCTACCAGCATCTCCACCTTTGTCGAATTCCATATATGTTCCTCCTGCATCTTCAGTTGATACTTCAGTAATCCAGAATTTTATGGCTCAGCAGATGAAGACTTTGACTAACACACTAACCTGCACTCTATCTAGTATGTTTGGCGAGTTTCGCCAGTCAGCGAAAGCCAGGCTAGACTAGTTTGGTGGTGAGATCAGAGATCTGCACTGCAGTATTGACACACTTGAGACCTCTAGATCTGTATCACAGCCTGATCTATAGCCCATTCTAAATATGGTATCATCTAGTTCTGAATCAATTAAAAACACTGTCAATCATACTTTAAAAGCATTCAGAACAGAATTGAATAATGTAAAGTTCATAATGGGTTCATTAGAAGAAGGAAAAAGAATGGAAGAAGACTACACTAAGGGTATTAGAATCTTAAGATCAGAGTTTGGAAGATTATGAGGGTCTGCAGAAGCCTTTGCTAATTCATAAGCTGGTGAATTGGTTGCTTTAAACACTAAGGTAATGAAGGTTTCTAAAGCAATGGAAGAGATTCAATTCCAACTAGAGGAGCTGAAGACAATAGTCATTGCCACTCCTACACTTATACCTAAACCTGGACCTACATCTTCTTCACATCCTAGGAAACCTGCTCCTCATCTTTAGGTCATCCAACTCTACTAGTCTAGACACTATTTGATTGTATTCCTTTCAATTTCTTATATTTTGTACTAAAAACTTTGAATGAAATGAAAGCACTTTTTGTTGATGAATTCTTTATGTTTGAATTGAGTTGTGTAATGTTTTGCAATCACATCTTTATTTATACAATGATAATCTCATGAATTTTAATTAGAATATCAAAATGAAATTGATAAAGCAAAATTATCTCAAACAAATTTTAAAAACTTTCTCATTCTATTTCAAAAATTAAGCTTTATTTCAATACATTTTTTGATTTTTTGATAGAAAGGGGGAGAAATTTAAGCTGACATGAAAAATTTGAACTAACAAGAGAACTTTGAGCTTTCCTGAAAAATATCTACAACTAGTTTCAAGCATTGGAAAATATACAAACAAGGGAGAATGTTCATAAGTGCTTGAAAAGAATGAAAAAGGGAGAGAGTATAAATGATTGTGTTTAAATGAGCTTAAATATTTAAGAACCTATAAAAACGGGAAGAAATTTATTAAAAACAAATAGCTTTAGCTCAAAACCTACTTTTTGCTCTGATTGCTCTAAATTTTAGCTCAAGAATTAGCTCTAATTCTTTCAATTTTGAGCTCTGATACTTCATATTTGTGCTATTTCTGATACTTTGAAATATACAAATTTAAGTACTCTGATACATACAAAAGAACTAACATTGATAATGTATAATTTTTTCATAAGAGCTCTGATACTTATTGGTAAATACAATTAGCTCTGATACATGTCCCTACTTACTCTCAAATATTTTTATACATGTAGTTGTAAAGAATTTTTTATGCCCAGTGTTTTGTCATCATCAAAAAGGGGAAGATTGTTGACCCCATAAGTGATTTTGATGATAACTAAATATTGGTGCATGCATTTGTTTTACTAACAACTCCTCAAGTGGTTTACAAGTTTTTGTAGGATGAATTCATTGCTCAAATTTCAACTCCCATGTTTTCATTTCTTGTTTTGAGTTGTGTTGTAATTGAATATTGTAAAGAAGAACCCAAAGAAAAAAATTAAGAAAGATCATAAAATTGGGTTACTTCCAAATTTGTTTCAAGCTTTTAATTTCTTAGAAATGTGTTGAGTTTGAAGACATCTTGAAGCTTAAAGACATGCTGGATGAATTCTAGGGATAGACTGAAGAAATCACTGAAACATTCATCCGAGCCAACTCGAAGAGAAGAGAGCCAACTCTGGTACATGGAACGCAAGAGGATTCTAGCACGCAGATATTCGAGCCGACTCTAAGGGACCCGAGCTGACTCGTACAGAGTACTACTTCCTAAATCAGGCACGTAGATGTCCGAGCCGACTCATCATATAGTCAAACATCCAAGCCGACTCTTCAGAAGATCGAGTTGACTCCTCTAAAGTCCAGAAAATGCATTCTGAGAATCATAGCCAACCGAGTAGACTAGAATGGATGTTAGCTGACTCATCTAGACTAACATTTTGAATGCCTGAGGATCCGAGTCGATTAGAATCAAGGCGAGTCGACTCTTACAGAGTGAGGAATCAGAGCACTATGCAAGCAAGCTGACTAGATTGAAGAGAGTCGACTCAACTAGAACTTCTCTATGGATCCGAGCTGACTCGAGTAATCCAAGTCGACTCAAAGGTCATTTTCAGACTTGTAACGGCTAGTTCCAGAACTTGGATTTTGAATCCAAAAAGTACTCCAATGGTCGTATGTCACATCCCAACGGTCTATAATGACTAAAACTACTAGAGAAAGGTACAAGACTATATATTTAAGGGATTTGAACAACTTAAAGAGAGTTTTTGAAAGAGTTAATGCTATATTGAATATCCAAGCTACCTCAAGAGTAAGAGAGCACTAAGAGCATTTAAGACAGTCTTCAAGCCTTCACCAACTATCAACTATAGCTTGAAGCATTTATTGAAGGAAGAAAAGAAGCCTTCCAAGTGCATTGAAGTGCAATCAATTGGGCTTCTCTCGAGCTACATCGGCAACCACTCGATAAAAAATTTGTTTGTCATTATGTTTATTTTCTTTTCAATTCATTTTGAATTGTTGGGTTATTGGTGAGCCCAATTAAAAAACCAAATAGGTTCTTGGTTAGCCTTAGTTAAGAACCAAGTTTGGGTTCTTGGTGATTGTGGTAAAACTAAGTTGGGTTTCTTTGGTGATCATGGTAAAATCAAAGTATAAAGGTTTGGATTGTGAGCTTGTGAAAACAATCCGACTGTATTCCAGTGAGGGATATAGTGGAAATCCCAAGTGGTAATCATGGGTAGTGGATGTAGGAGCTGGGTTGCTCCGAACCACTATAATTTTCTTGTATTTGTGTTGTACTTTTCTTATTTAATTACGGTTCTGCATTCAATTATTCTACCACAGCACTTAACACTTCTAAGGGATTTCAATGTGCACATTATTGCATAATTTTTTTAAATTCCTAATTCACCCCCCTCTTGAAAAAGCTACCTGGGCAAAGTAACTCAGGGCCTCTCACCCCTCGATGTCCCGAAGGACAAAGGCACTCTCTCACAAAGTTCCTAGTCTAGGAAGACAAGGGCTAAAGGAAGAAGAAACTTCTCAAATTTTTATGACATCAAAATTATTTTTACAAGAGGGCTAGGGTCCTTTTTATAAGCACCCAAATTCTCATTCAAATTTGAAAGAAAGGTTACAAGACTTGATTTGGGGAAGAGACAAAGGTGGGTTGTCTTCATGAGTCAAGGGGAACCCATTTGAAATTTGAAAACTCTCTTTCATGAAGCCTTGGCCGACTTTGACTTGGTTTGCTCCTAGGTGGAATGGCTTGATTTGGGGGAGTGAAGAGAGGATGTTGTCTTCAAGAATCAAGGGGGCACCCATTTGAAATTTGAATCCTTTCTTCATGACACCTTGGCCTTGGTAGAAATACTTGATTCGGGGAGGGAAGAGAGGAAGGTTGTCTCCATTTGAGTTTTGAGCTCCTCCTTGGCTGATCATGATCTTTGGAGAGGCTTGATATGTGGGTGAGGTGGGGATGTTGTTGTCTTGGATCAAGGAGAGGTTTAATGGGCATCCACATGTCATTTGAATTTGAATTTTTAGCTTATCTTGGCCGCCCAAGGTGCTTGATGAAGTGGCACCTCCCATGCCATGTAGCATTGATGATGTGGCACTTCATGAGCCGAAGTGGCACCTCCTATGCCATATGGCACTGATGATGTGGCACTCCTTATGAGTTGGCACTCCTAACCTAGCATGGAGAGATGTCTTGACTCATCTTCAATTGGGCTTGACTTGATTGCTCACTTGTGAACCCATCTTCAAACTAGCTTGAGCCGATCTTCAAATTGACTTGAGCTTGTGAACCGATTCAACTAATTATAGGATCAATTGACCCTAACTTGACCAAATTGGCCAAATTACAAGACTAAACCAAAAATTGAAACCAATTATTTACTAATTACATGACTTAAAAGCAAATTACTCAGTCTTTAAGCCTTATTATAGGACCCAAAAGACTTAGAAACCCTAGTTAGAGATCCACAGAGGGTTGAGGAGCCTCTATCTAATCCTGGTGCCCACATCATTAACCAAAAGTACCAGTTGATCAGGTACAACCAAAATAAACACCTCCTCTCCATAGGTCAAAGAGAGTGCGGCAAGCACCTCTAACATATGGTTTTATGATTGGAAATAATAATGAAACCATCATCATTGAAGATGATGAGCCATTGACTTATATGGAAGTAGTCATGAGTAAGGACTTTGACAACTGGCTCAATGCCATGAAATCCAAAATGTGGTGCGGACACCAGAGGCACCAGAATAAGACAGAGGCTTCTAAACCCTCTATGGATTACTTAGTAGTGTTGATGCCAGTTGTAATAAGGGATTAAGCCTATTTGAGTTTTCTTTTCATCATTTGGAGTTATGTATTTAGAGTTTGATCAGTCAGTCAAGTCAGCTCATGTTGAGCTAGTTTTCTTTCTGAGTTCTGTAAATGTTTGTCCAAGTCCAATGAAGACTCAAGACCAAGCCAGTACAAGTGAAGACTAACCCAACTTGAAGCTATGAAGACCATGGAAGCCCCAGTAGAAGAAATTGGAAGCCCTGGAACCCTAGAGAGTAGCTTGGAGCCCTGGATCGCAGCCTGAAGCTATTTGGAACAGCCAAGGCCCATGAGAGGAACCAAGGTGCACCAATTGCCTATGCTTACCACCCCTTGGTCGGTCGCTTATGGTCACTTCTCTTGGCCGACCAAGGCAAGTGAGAGAGGGAGAGTTTGAGTGAAAGAGGGAGAGTGGGATACCATGTATTCTAGCTAAGGTTTGGGTGGGATTCAAATTCTTAGGAAAAGACTCTTGTATCCTTACTTGGGGGGCAAGTTTATGAGTCTATTTAAGAGACTCTCTTCTCTTGTATGAAGACAATTCTTCATGAATATTATTGAGTTTTCAAAATACTGCTATGTGCTTTGCTATGTGCTAAGGGTGATGCAGAACGAGAGCTCTGATACCAAATTGATGCAGAACAAAAAAAGATGATGCGATGCGGAAGCAAATTAAAATTAATATATTTTTTTTATTTATTTATTTTCAGAAGTCGGCTTTGACTCAAAGGAAAGATAAACTAATGTTGAATGAAACTAAGAAATGACAGAAAGCACAATTAAAAGGAGTGGATTATCAGAGTAACTCAGAAGTAGGATCGCTGGGGAATGAGAAACCCCCAGACCTAGGGTTTACTCCTCTTTCAAGAAATAGACGAAGAGAGAAGAGAAGGTTTTATACCTGATTGTGTTATCTCTCGTTGCTTCAATTGAAGGACACTCTCGAGCAGATTGTAGGATCCTTGGAGACGGGGTATCTTCGTAATGGATCCTCGGATTGTAGTCCTATGGCAAGGTTGGCCTTCTTCTCGAACTCAAGATCTGGAAGAAGAAGAACAAAAAAAAGAACCGGAAACTCAAAGAAAGACACTGACCTGAGGACTTAATGAAGATTGTTGGATGTAGAAGTTCCAGAGATCTTGATACTGATCTGACTCTCCTTTGAACTGGCTCTGTAGTTGAAATAGTTGATCAGAACATGGATGCTGGTGACCGGCTTCGATGTGGAAGAGAGGGTCCATGGGATGAAGATGGAAAATTAGGGTTTGGTGGTGGTGGAGTAGAGATGGGTGGACTAAGCTAGGGTTTTGGGGTTGGAGATCTCACACCTCCTCAAGGTTCCTAGGGAACCTGGATTTACTCCCTCACGGAGCTCAACACCTGAATACAAGTGCGGAAGAGAGAAACACAAAGTTGCTCACACAGAAATTGATTTCATTCATCATTATTTCAAGAGTTACATAGAGTTGAATATATAGACATAACAAAGAAATAAAATTTTATACATTTCCCATGTGGGACTAATAGGACTAACCCACACTTTAGGCATCAAATTCTCTTCCCAAGACTCCTTCCATGAGTGGGTAGCCCAAAAACTCCAAGAAAACTTGAAAATCAGCTCCAAAAGTCATGTTATGGGGGTGTCCCCTAGTATCTCTCCATGAATCAAGCATTTTCCCTTCATGGTTTGGCTCATTTGGACAGCTCCTAGTCTTGCTCCACAAGTTTAGGCTTTTTCCTTTCATGGCTTTGGCACTTTTGGAAACTTTTGGGAACCTCCTTGAATTCCTCCCCAAGACATGCTCTCTTCCCTTTTATAACTTGGATTTTTATGGAACATTATGGGGCACCTCCTTGATCCTCTCTTCAAGAAAAATTCTTGCCATCCTGGCTTGGGTTTATCTGGAAAGAAATTGGCTCCTCCTTTGATTGAGGTATCTTGATGGATTTCTCTCCCAAGTGGTGCAAGAAAAAAAAGGAACTTACTTCTTGTGGTGTAGGGACCAAAGACACTGGATGGAGATATGGTGCCTCCTGGACTCTGGCATGTGGCTAGGAGTGTGGCGCCCACTTGCTTGGGCCCGGGAGAAAAAATGTGGCACCTTGGACCTTGACTTGACTGAAAAAAAATGTGGCACCAACCTGGAGAAGACCTAGACCACTACTAGGACTTGTACTGAGTCAACATGACTCAACAAAATTTAAATTGCAGGGAAATACAGACTCAAGACTAAAATTGAGTTGACCAAGTCAAGCCTTATTACAAAATCAGAAAATCCTAATTCTTCGGGCAAGGTCAATCAGAGATCCAGATGGAGCCCTGAAGTCTTCTTCTGAGTTTGGTGCCCGCACCAATTCTCCCAGGGTGGGAGGAACTCGACCCTGTCGAGTATGGATCAAGCTGGCTCTGGTATCTCTCCAAGAGGTCTGGGTCCAATTCTTGTAATTCTTCTCGGGAGATCCAAGAGTCATCAGAATCTGGCCTTCCTTGCCAGCAGACCAGGTATCTTTGGTATCCTCGATTACGAGTAGAGATAACCTGATCATCCAGGATCTTTTGAATCTGCTCTTTCCTCACAAGCCAGTTTGTTGGTGGACACACAGGGTCGGGATCACTCTCAATAACAGGATTAGGTTTCAAAGGCTTACTAGGAATCACAGCTGGCTCCCTATACTCTACTAAGTCTGTAATGTTGAAAGTAGAGCTATTGCCTAGTTCTGGAGGCAACTCGAGCACATAGGCATTGGATCCTACTCTCTTCACTACTCTAAATGGTCCAGCTCCTTTAGCATGTAACTTTCTAATGGTTCCAGGAAAAAAAAATCGCTCAGGCCTTAACCTAATCATTACATAGTCTCTCTCAACAAAAGTTTTGACTCGTCTTTGAGAATCAGCCAACTTATAAGTTTCATTACTTAAAGTTATTTTGGCATGAATTTCTTTATGCAAGTCCTTTACATGCTATGCAAGTGCATCAAGAGACTTGTGTGTGTGGGCTAATAGTGAAATCAGATCAAGTGGTGTGTGAGGCTTGTATCCATGAACAATTTCAAAGGGACTCTAGCCTATAGACCTATTGATCGAAACATTGAATGCAATTTCAGCCCTAAACAAAATACAAATCCCAATTCCTGGTGCTCTCAATCAAACAAAAATCTGAGCCAAAGCCTAGTAAAGGGTCAAGAAAAACTAAACAAAACTGACGACGCATTCCTAAAGAATGGACTTTATTCCAAAGGAACCCTAGGTCTAAACCTAACAAACTAAGGCTCTCTAGGTTTGACCTTGGGTCGGAGGAGGGCATGCAGAGCATGAAAACTTATTATGGATGCCTAGTAGGTGCCATAAGGTCTTCCAGAAGTAGGTGGCAAACCTAATAGGTTCTAAGGAGTCTTGCAACCTAGAGATCTCAGTAAAGTGTAATCCCATAGCTCTAGAAACATGAGAAGATTCAGGGAAGGGTAGGAAATAAGAATCAGAGTTTTGAGGTGGCTTATAGGAAACAAGAAACATACCTTGGTTATTCAGGATGACCTTAAAATGAGGACATTGTTCTATAGGTGCACTCATCCAAACCTCATGATTTGCTCTAGGAGGGTCTACAAGTGCAAGTTCTAGGATAGGCTGGGTGCTCCTAGAAGGTGGAAGGTTATCAGGAAGGTCTTTGGAATGTTTATCTAGAAAGTCCTCTAAGCTACTGTCTTTATCTTGTTCTTGGACCTTCTCAATGAGCAATTCTTGTGAACCCCTTCCTTCTTCACACTTCTCTACCAGATTTGACTCAGGGGTGTCTTCTTTGGATTCCTCAATGAGTTCAGGGGTATTCTCACTTAAACTTTCATTTGGTATAATTTCCTCTTCCTGAACTTCCTCAAAAGGGTCTTCTCTTAGGGTTAGCTCCTGAATTCCTTGAGTGACAGGGGTCCCCTCAATAACCCCATTAGGTAAGAGTTGGTTAATTGAATTATTGGGAGAGATATCCTCAAATTCTTCTTCTTCATATTCATCTATCAAACTTATGTCAGGCTCATATATTTCTTCCTCAATCTCACTGAAAGGTTATAATCTATTCTCCTTTGATTCTTCTTTAAGTACGGCTCTGGTCAGGTCAACTAATTTTGGGATGGCCATGCCTAACTCCTTCTCAGTGTTATCTTTCTGGTCAAGAGGTGACACAAGTGGGAATTGACAAACAAAAGTCTGGTTCACTACGGATAACGGATCAATCAAAACTTGACTCAAGTTGGTAGAGGTTGGCTTTAAGTCCAAAGTACTTGATTGGTTATATCTTAAAGACCACTCATAGTCTTGGGCTTCTTGGTAGGCTCGGTCTAACTTATTGGTCTTTTCAAGGCATAGCTTCCTATAAATGCCTGGGTGTAACCCAACCCTAAACCTCGATGTGATCTAAGCTTCGGTCTCAATGGTATTGCATTTCATGTCATACCACTGGAAGTCCTCGATATATTTAGACACAGGCCTATTACCTTGTCGCAATTGGTACCATTGGTCTAAAAGTCTTTTCTCATAGGATCTACCTAGGTACCTATCTCTCAACTTACTTCGCATATCTCTCCAAGTATATATCTCCTCTCTTCTTTGATAACACTCACGCTCAATAGCATACCAATGCGACATAGCATGTTTGGTGAACTTGGTTTTGGCCAACCTAACTTGTCCTAATTCCGAGATGTTAGTGCACTCAAAATACCGATCCATTTGTTCTTCCCACTTAATATATGTCTCTTGTCTTCCATCAAAAGTTGGTGCATAAGGTTCGGTGTTCCTAACGGGTCCCTTCTCTGAGTCAACCAAGTATGGGTATAGGCTCCTAGGACTAGACTCAAGGGCAAGATCATGGTCATAGGCTCTTAGATCAAACCTCCAATGATTAGGTTCAGGATCCCTGTATAAAGGTCTCCTAGGCTCTGGGTGTGGGTGAGGTTGGGGTCTACCAAATTCTGAGTCAGGGGTCCAATTTCGGTGCCTAGGCTCCTCAAGTACCTGGGCTTGATCTCTAAACTGGGCAACAGTATCAGTCATATCTTGACTCAATTTGGTCATACTTTTGGTAAGAGTTCTAATCATGGCCTCTAAATCAGGTTGGGTTTGAACAGGTTGGTAGGGTACTCCATTCCGGGTGGACATGATGATGCAAGCAAGCACACCAAATAAGACTCGACTGAAACGACTACGGGCTAACTAGACCTAGAGCCCAAACTAGATGCCCAATCAGAGTGGCAAGCTAGCCTGTAGTAACTCAGGACTCAGCCAGGCAGGTGTAAGGGGAGTGTTAGGTCCCTAATTGCCAATCCTAGACACCAATCAGAGATTGGCTAGGTAGGCGGACCAGCACACAAGCCCTTCAGGATAGAATCCCTGAACTACCGTTCTAGACACTGAGTACAAAGCACACACAGAGTAACTCGACAAACTGACTCAACATTAGCCTAGACCCGACTTGTTGGTGTCCCTAGCCCACTAGGGCAAATTAAGTCTAATAAATTTTAAAATTAGGCTTAGGATCGAATGAATGGGTGGTGGTTTTGGGCTAAGGAGAGGTTATCAACTCCTCCCCTTATCTTAGATGCTTAATTGCCCTTAAAATGAATTAGGAGATGATCACTCAAAAAAAAAATTGAATTACAGAAACATAGAAACAGAGTTGCTATAATTTAACTCTCAGAAATTCTACAGAAACAAATAAATTACAAAAAAATTATGTAAAATAGTTTCAATTATACTGGTTCTAGAAAAATAAAAATCACACAATTTAGATTTATATTCAATGAGAAACAATTCCTGCAACAGGATAGTTAGAGACTGAAAATAGGATGCTTCCCCCGTTTAAAATTCCTGCTACGAAGTTGTAACCAAGCGGATCCCCTACACGCCCTAGGAACACCCCGTGGAATGGGAAGAGGAGGCTTGCACCTCGCTTCGTTCGTAGGACCGGACATCCTGGGGAGTCTACTTCGAGCAGACAAAGTAAAAAAGAGAGACACTCAAAACATGCAAGCAAGTCAGAAACCCTAGACAGGGCTCTGATACCAAAATTGATGCAGAAACGAGAGCTCTGGTACCAAAATGATGCAGAACAAAAAAAGATGATGCGATGCAGAAGCAAATTAAAATTAATGTATTTTTTTTATATATTTATTTTTAGAAGTCGGCTTTGACTCAAAGGAAAGATAAACTAATGTTGAAAGAAACTAAGAAATGACAGAAAGCACAATTAAAAGGAGTGGATTATCAGAGTAACTCAGAAGTAGAATCGCTGGGGATTGAGAAACCCCCAGACCTAGGGTTTACTCCTCTTTCAAGAAACAGACGAAGAGAGAAGAGAAGGTTTTATACCTGACTGTGATATCTCTCGTTGCTTCAATTGAAGGACACTCTCGAGCAGATTATAGGATCCATGGAGACGGGGTATCTTCGCAATGGATCCTCGGATTGTAGTCCTATGGCAAGGTTGGCCTTCTTCTCGAACTCAAGATCTGGAAGAAGAAGAACAAAAAAAAGAACCAGAAACTCGAAGAAAGACACTGACTTGAGGACTTAATGAAGATTGTTGGATGTAGAAGTTCTGGAGATCTTGATACTGATTTGACTCTCCTTTGAACTGGCTCTGTAGTTGAAACAGTTGATCTGAACCTGGATGCTGGTGACCGGCTTCGATGTGGAAGAGAGGGGCCGTGGGATGAAGATGGAAAATTAGGGTTTGGTGGTGGTGGAGTAGAGATGGGTGGACTAAGCTAGGGTTTGGGGGTTGGAGATCTCACACCTCCTCAAGGTTCCTAGGGAACCCGGATTTACTCCCTCACGGAGCTCAACACCTGAATACAAGTGCGGAAGAGAGAAACACAAAGTTGCTCACACAGAAATTGATTTCATTCATCATTATTTCAAGAGTTACATAGAGTTGAATATATAGACATAACAAAGAAATAAAATTTTATACATTTCTCATGTGGGACTAATAGGACTAACCCACACTTTAGGCATCAAATTCTCTTCCCAAGACTCCTTCCATGAGTGGGTAGCCCAAAAACTCCAAGAAAACTTGAAAATCAGCTCCAAATGGCAAGTTATGGGGTTGTCCCCTAGTATCTCTCCATGAATCAAGCATTTTCCCTTCATGGTTTGGCTCATTTGGACAGCTCCTAGTCTTGCTCCACAAGTTTAGGCTTCTTCCTTTTATGGCTTTGGCACTTTTGGAAACTTTTGGGAACCTCCTTGAATTCCTCCCCAAGACATGCTCTCTTCCCTTTTATAACTTGGGTTTTTATGGAACATTGTGGGGCACCTCCTTGATCCTCTCTTCAAGAAAAATTCTTGCCATCCTGGCTTGGGTTTATCTGGAAAGAAATTGGCTCCTCCTTTGATTGAGGTATCTTGATGGATTTCTCTCCCAAGTGGTGCAAGAAAAAAAAGGAACTTACTTCTTGTGGTGTAGGGACCAAAGACATTGGATGGAGATGTGGCACCTCCTGGACTCTGGCGTGTGGCTGGGAGTGTGGCGCCCACTTGCTTGGGCCTGGGAGAAAAAATGTGGCACCCTGGACCTTGACTTGACTGAAAAAAAATGTGGCACCAACCTGGAGAAGACCTAGACCACTACTAGGACTTGTACTGAGTCAACATGACTCAACAAAATTTAAATTGCAAGGAAATACAAACTCAAGACTAAAATTGAGTTGACCAAGTCAACCCTTATTACAAAACCAGAAAACCCTAATTCTTCGGGCAAGGTCAATCAGAGATCCAGATGGAGCCCTGAAGTCTTCTTCTGAGTCTGGTGCCCGCACCAAAGGGGATTCTGTGTGAGTCCCTTTTTCTTCCTTGTTCCTTGCGCTCAATCTCCAGCCACCAACAAATCCTAGAAGCCTTCTCCAACCTTGGCCGCCCAACACCAAGACTCTTCTTTTCTTGCTGTTCTTCCTTTTATTCCTCCATCCCTTCATCAATCTCTAACACTTGAAAGGCTATTTGCAGGTCCCTCAAAGTCTACGAACCCAATGACTCCAGCCGAGCAGCGATCAGATCACCAGGTTGAAAGCCAAGAATCCGTGGGTCTTCGACTTGATCATCCAGGCTATATCTAGGAGCGAGAGCGATCCCTTCACATACGATCATTATCAGGCACTTCAACCATTATCAGGTACACCCCCTCTGCTTGCCAGTCGCATTATTGAAGGGAAACTAGCCTAACCAAAACTTCTCAGCCTCGGTGGTCCTCTTTTCTATTGATTTTTAGGTCCTATTTTGCATGCTTATTGCTTCTTACTTGCTTAGAATTCTCTACTTAGGTTGTTGGTCTGATCTTTGAGATTTAGATATATAACTTAACCTATAAAAGTACAAAAATAACTATGCATGTATTTTAGTTCCTCATCATTTGGTATCAGAGCCTATTTGGGCTCAGTTCTCTTTGCATATTTGGATCGGGTGCTTTACCATGGCCATCCGATCATAGGAGATAAGTAGAGCTACAAGACCCTCTATTCCCAATCTACGGGATCTGCTATGGCGTGTAGGGGTGCCGTTGTGAATTGACCCCTGAAGAAGAACACAAAGAGTTTCATTAGGATAGTTTGCATCTCAGCCATCTCAGTACATATCCAACTTTTTTAATTGTTTCTACCTGCATAGAACTCAAAAAGATCTAATTTTTATTTTTCCAAATTTAGTATAATTGAAGATAATTCTCAGAATTTTTTCATAAATTATTTTGATATGTGAATTTTTTGCCAGTTGCAATACTGCCTGAGAATAGTTCTGCCCTATTTTGGCAGCAAAACTAATTTCAGCAAGTTTAGGGTTCTTTTAGTATAATTTTTGCATATCTTAAATTTTTGACATGTTTTCTGCATATTAGGCCATTACTTTCAAACTATATTTCTATTTAAAAAAAAACCAAAACAAAAGAAATTACATATACACATAAAACACCAAAAATACTTAAACCCCAATTTGCATTTTCATCCGCCTGCCATCATTGCCTAAAATACTTTAAGAGCACTTTCAATATGTCAAATGGGGGGAGGAGTTGATAACCTTTCCTTAGCCCAAAATCATATCCCATCCATTCAGTCCCAAGCCTAATTTAAAATTAATTAGACTTAATTTGCCCTAGTGGGCTAGGGACACCAATCGGTCGGGTCCAGCCTTTGTGGGAAGACTAGTGTACCCAATTCATCTCCTATTACTGGATGCTGGTGTCTAGGCTAGAGGTACAGTGTCAAACGACCTAAGTAAATCGGTGGTTCTTTAATTGGGTCCCTGCGAGAGCAGTGGGCCTCCCACCATCCCACCACTTATCCGGCCAGTTGAAGGACTAGGAGTTGAGTTGTGTGTAAGTTGAGTCAACCAATTTTGATTGGGCTCTAGGTCTAGGTATCGATAGTCGACTGGTTTGAGTCTTGCATGTGCACTAGATCAGGAGCTTCATATCATCCACCACCCCCACAACTGGCTGAATCCATGGACAATCTTGAAGCCCAAATTAAAGCCCTTACTGAGCAGCTAGCTCAATCCTTCATCCAAGTGAATCAGAGGTTTGACCAGTTGGAGAATAGGCTAGGAACCCTAGAGGAGACACGTAGGTCCCATTCAGGTCCCATTCTGAAATAGGTCTTGAGTCACCTCCCCATCCTAGGAGAACCGCTCACCGTGATCCTTACTATGAGGCTGATGAAAGTAAAACAGGGTTGCAGGTGCCTACACTAAGCATGCAACAGCAAAGGGAGCAGGTATGTATTTTAAAATATTTTTAAAATAACAGCGGAAACTTCGCACAGGATCTAACATATTCAAGATACATGTATAGGCATAACATAGCATAACATTGGCATGTAATATTTATAAACTATTTTATAAACCTAGATCTAGGCATGCATGAAAAATAAAACCAGAAATTTTACCTTATTCTCGCTTGGAATAAACCAGGGATAATGCTGGAATAGCTGGGGTAACTGGAATAAACTTATTCCAATCTTCTTCTTTCTGCAGCCTTTTGAAATGATGTTTTCTTCTTCTCTCCAATAGCAGCAAATTAAATCCACAAGAGCAACACTTTGGTCTCTTGTCCTTTCACAACAGCAAGGCAATGTCTTGAAGGAACTTGCTTTAATGGAGATCTAAAGAGTTGCTCATCTAATAACCTTTGGAACTCTTCCTTTCTTCCAATTTTAGCAAACCTGCAACCAAAAATAGAGCAACAAAAACTAGCAGCTTTGGAGATAGATCCGGCTCTCAGGTGCTCAAGGGAACACCCTCTAGAGGGGGGACATGCCTGGGCTCCCTCTGATCCAGCTTCTCGCGCGATGCTAGTCACTAGAAGCTCTTGAAAACGGTGGGAAGAAGGAGAAGAACAGAATACTCTGCTCTGATTTTTGTTTTCTCCAAAACAACACTTTCTTCCTTCCATCGATTAAGCACCACAAGCAACAGGGAATCAAGGAATGGTTTTACTCCCAACCTCTTGTCTAAACCAAGTCCCAAAAACCTCTATGGAATGGATGGATGAAGCTCTCAAAAATGAAGAAGACAACCTCTAAACTTTTCAGCGCCCAAAAAATTTCAGCACCCAAAAAATTCTATTCATCGAGAACCATCAAACCGATCATATTAGTGAGCTGAGAAAAACTGCTAGGAAAACAAAAGGTCACATGATTTTAGTACCATTCAATCTCGTTTTCAATCAAGCATTGAAGAGGCATAACGAGGTGGTTTATTTCAGCCAAAACGAATGAAATGGGAGAAGAGGAAAAAATGCCCCTGTTCTCCAAAGCAAAATTACCATGTGGATGGGTTCAAACCAGTTCACAACGGATTTAAAAATCCCAAACCGGTTCTAAATCGGTTCACTTAATAATTAGATCAAAATCTAATTAAAAAATGGCTTGGTCAAGTCCTGGTCACCCAGAAACAATTCCCGATAGACCCGAACAAATTCTGATTGACCCAAACCCGAGTCAATCCAAAGTATGCTCAATCAAATCGTTACCGAAATGATTCCTAATCATAAATCGGTACCTGGATCAGGGAGAGATCCTCTATGGCATGTGACCTCTTAGGTTCAAACCTAGGTAGTAGCACTGGAACAATTCCTGTACCAGCACAAGATACCATCTAGCAATGGATCTTGGCATCCGGATTGGTCGAAGATGTGAGAGCAATCAATCGAACCTTTGGCATACGGTTATCATATAATTCATCCCTTTAACCTCCAATGCTCAAGATGACCTAGGGTTAGACTGCCAACCCTAGCTGAGTCAATCCACAACATGTCTCAACCTCGCATGTCCAGTGACTCTTTACTAGGACTACCCCGGTCGAGGATTTGCTAAATTGAGACACTGTGAGACATTCAATCCAAACTATTTGGATAGGTCAATTCCATCTTGGTCCACCACTGCTCCACAAGTACTTGCCTGTACCCAGAAACCTTCCATCATCGGATTAGAAATCCGGATAGTCCGGCACCAAAGCACAGGTCGTTTCTTGCAAGCTACCATGATGACCTCAGGTCGGAGGGACACATATACCTATATCCAATTAGAGTATCCCTTTGGCAGAAAGGGGCTACACGGAGTCACATTCAATGAGATATCATATATCCCACTTGCAGATCACATCAGTGTCACCACACTCCTTTGGTCAAGAGGACAACCAAACGATGTGAACCACAACAAGCTACACTTGATACATTGCTATCCAGTACAATGTATCCTTTGGTCGTGAACTTGGTTTAAGGACCACTCGATATATCCTCTCTATTTCGAAGTCAATGTAGTCCTAAGGACTTCATCACGTGAAAAAGAGTTCATTACAGGGAAAAGTCAGAATGCGATGAACTACCAAAATAAAATTTATTAATTCATACAAAGAGTACAATACTCAGCTCAACCAACTACATCCTAGGCGATTGGCTTTGGGACACAATTCTCAACAACTCCCACTTGTACTAAAGCCAATCAGAATAGTATCCCTTTCCCATTTACAAAAGCCGAACTCTTTTATTCCAAGGGCTTTAGTAAAAATGTCAGCTAGATTGTCCTTTCCATCGATCTTCATAAGATTAATGTCGCCTTATTCTACGATCTCTTGTATGAGGTGGTAGCGCCGCAGAATATGCTTGGTACGGTGATGAGCTTTCGGTTCCTTAGCTTGAGCAATGGCTCCTGTGCTGTCACAGTACACTAGAACAGGACCATCTAGGAAAGATGGCACCCCTAGCTCTCTAAGGAACTTCCGCAACCACACAGCTTCCTTCGCTGCATCTGATGTTGCAAGGTACTCTGCCTCACAAACCAAGTTTGCAACTGTTGCCTGCTTGGAACTTTTCCAGCATATTGCTCCTCCATTCAGGGTAAATACAAACCCTGACACACTCTTGCTATCATCTCTGTTTGACTGGAAACTGGAGTCTATATACCCCACAAGTTTCAAGTCATATTCTCCATAAATTAGCCATTGGTCTTTAGTATTTCTTAAATACTTCAGGATGGATTTAACCACCTTCTAATGTACCTCACCTGGGTCAGACTGGTATCTGCTCACTACTCCTAGTGAGTATGCCGTGTCCAGTCTAGTACATGTCATAGCATACATGATAGAGCCTACGGCATAAGCATAGGGCACTCTACTCATATGCTCTCTTTCCTTAGGAGTTGTCGCACAATGATTCATGGAAAAAGTAATTCCATAACCTATCGGAAGATAGCCTTTCTTGGAGTTTTTCATGCTGAATCGTTTGAGCACAGTATCAATGTACGTAGACTGGGACAATCCCAGAAGCCTCTTAGATCTATCTTTATAGATCTTCATACTTAGTATGTAAGAAGCTTCACCCAAGTCCTTCATGGAGAATTGAGATGATAACCAGACCTTTATTCCTTGTAATGCTGCGATGTAATTCTCGATTAAGAGAATGTCGTCAACATACAATACCAGGAATACAATCATAGAACCGTTAACCCACTTATAGATGCACGGTTCTTCTCCATTCCTAACAAAGCCATAGAATTTGATACACCTATCAAACCGTAAGTTCCAACTTCGAGATGCTTGCTTGAGTCCATAAATGGACCTCTGCAACTTACATACTTTTGACTCATCTGTGGATGTGAACCCTTCAGGCTGTATCATATACACCTCCTCTTCCAGCTCTCCATTTAGGAAAGTTGTTCGGACATCCATCTGCCAGATCTCATAATCAAAATATGCTGCTAAAGCAAGCATGATCCGAATGGACTTAAGCATTGCCACAGGGGAGAAAGTCTCATCATTATCGATACCATATCACTGACGATACCCCTTGACAACCAGACGGGCTTTATAGGTCTCCACCTTTCCATCTGCACCCCTTTTCCTCTTGAAGATCCACTTGCACCCAATGGATTTTATCCCCTCAGGTTGATCAACCAATGTCCATACATTATTAATCTTCATGGACTCCATTTTGGATCGCATGGCTCCAAGCCATGCCTCAGAGTCAGATCTCTGAAGTGCATCCATATAGGTGATCGGATCCTTATTGTTCTCATCGAGCTCAATAGGATCACCGACCTGGACCAGGAAACCATAGTATCTGTCTGGCTGATGCGGTACTCTATTGGATCTCTTAATAATGGGTTCTGAGTGTGATCCAGTCACAGCCAGTTCTATGATGTCCTTAGAGTGTGCAAGTTCTTCTACTGGCTGAACTTCACCAAGTTCAATCTTAGAGGCTACAGTCCCTTCTCCAAGGAACTCCTTTTCCAAAATGATAGCCCTAAGAGCGACGAACACTTTCTGTCATCCTCCAAGTAGAAGAAATACCCTTTGATTTTTTTTAGGGTAACCAATAAACAAGCATCGGTTAGACCTAGGACCAAGTTTATTTGAGTCTAAATGCTTTACATAAGCTAGACAACCCCAGACCCGAAGGTGTGAGATTGAGGGCTTACATCCAGTCCATATCTCATATGGAGTGGAGACAACAGACTTACTCGGAACATTATTTAACAAGTGACAAGTTGTCTCAAGTGCATATCCCCATAAGAATAGCGGCAGAGTTGCAAAGCCCATCATGGATCGAACCATGTCCAACAAAGTTCGATTCCTCCTTTGGGACACACCATTTAACTGTGGTGTTCCCGGAGGAGTCCACTGAGAGAGAATCCCATTCACCTCAAGGTATGTCAAAAAGTCACCAGATAGGTATTCACCGCCTCGATCAGATCGAAGGGTTTTAATACTTTTTCCAGTTTGTTTCTCTACTTCATTACGATATCGTTTGAATATTTCAAATGACTCAGATTTATGTCTCATCAAAAAGACATAACCAAACCTTGAAAGGTCGTCTGTAAACGTAATGAAATACTGTATCCACCTCTGGCACTAACCGTTATGGGTCTGCATACATCAGTATGTATGAGACTTAGAAGTTCTGTAGCACGTTTACCTTTTCCAGTAAAAGATGACTTGGTCATTTTACCAAGTAAACAGGATTCACAAGTAGGCAGTGATTTTGAATCACTGAACTTGAGGAGGCCTTCTCCTCGTAACTTATTTATCCTATTCTGGTTAACATGACTTAGCCTACAGTGCCAAAGATACAGATCACTGACTTTTCTAACCTTGGGCATTTGCTAGATGTGTACATTACACTGACAGGCCATGATAGTACATAAATGCCATTATTTAACTTATCTTTCATTATCATAGAGTTATTCAAAATAACTTGGCAAATATCTCCTTTTATTGATAGTTCAAAACCATAATTGGCCAAAAGGCCTACAGAGATTATGCACATAATGAAACTAGGACAGTAATGACAGACGACTAACTCGATAGTACAGGACTTAAAGATAAGACTCAAAACTCCGATCCCAGTACTGGAACATGATTTCCATTCCCGATGCTCAGAAACTGTTCCCCATCCTCGAATCTCTTGCTAACCTGCAGTCCCTATAACGAATTACAAACATGAATAGGACTACCAGTATCCAATACCTAGTTAGCAGTATCACAAATAGAAAAATTACAAGGTTTAATCATATAAATACCTTGTCCAACTGTCTGCTGCTTTCCCTTCCTTGGCCTGTTCGGATCTAGGGATGCTTGGTAAAGAAGACAGTTCCTCTTCCAGTGTCCTCGCTTCTTGCAGTAGAAGCACACTGCAGTAGATTGGTTAGCTTTCACTTTCCTAGTCCGACTCGGGCCAGGAACATTCAATACCTTCTTTCCCTTCCTTTTATTCTTTTCTTTCTTAAAGGGACGACGACCTCTAGAACCTTCCACTAAATTCACCACCCCCTTGTTCAGTTGGTGGACTTTCTCGTAAGTCTACAATAATCCCATCAAGCCATGGTATTTGACTGCAGGCTTGTTTATTCTATAATGGTCGAGAAAGTCAAGATAGGAGGAGGGCAGAGAATTCAAGATCGCATCCTTGCCAAGCTACTCGTGCAAGAGTCATCCGAGCTTGCCTAACTTTTCTATCAGCTCATCATGTACAATACATGATCAGTGACAAAACCACCATTCGGCATCTTGGCGTTGTAGATGGCAAAGATACTTTTACCGCTCTACATCATCCGGCATGCCAAAAGATTCCTTCAACTTTTGAAGGATCTCATCAAGTTATGCCTCCTCGAACTTGTGACTGAACTCGTCGTTCATTGCCGCTAGCATAATGCATCAAACAGTAGTCCGATCAGAAAACTACTTCTGATAAGTGTCCTTGATTGAACTCCAAGCATTGGCAGAGGGAATTTCAGGTGCCGGATCCATTATCACATAAAGGATTTGTTCATGCTCCAGGACTATTCTCAACTTTCGATACTAACTATCGAAGTTGTGACCCTTCAACTTCTCATTATCGAGAAGTGACCGGAGCTAAAGACTTGAAGACATCTAAAAGAAAAAACAAGACCATATTAGAGTATGAATTAATTAATTAACCAAAAGACTTGAACTTTAGTCTAAAGGTCTCTCCCACTAATTTTTCAGATTGGGAGCCTCTAACTCTAATCCATGAAATCACTATTTCATAGTGGGTACTGAAATCCAATAGACCACGTATGACCCCGACTATGGCCAGCTCACCCATATGCACCTACAGGTAGGTTCACTAACCAATTGCTTCCCTAAGCAACTTCCAATAATTTAGTTTTTCCCCATAAAACACCCCAATCGGCCTAGGGGCCTCCTATTGCGGGTCTCCGGTTAGGTCCAACCATTAACATGATAAATCTAATACTTCCATCCAACGAATGACCAAGCCCGACTATGGCTGGCTCACCTTATCACCGTTAAAAAGGTTGCACTGAACCATCATCAATGAGAGAGCAATTCTAGTAATCGGATGCACACCCGTTCTAAGGAATTACCGATGAACACCAAGTTAAAGGACACATTACTAACTCACTTAATGGGAGGCTAAGACACCATCAACTCTTTGATTTAGTCTTTTTCAGGACCTGATAATTTTAGAGGATTTTAGGTTGTGATAGAAGAATAAGACAAGAACATGGATCATCCTTTCACTAAATGAATTAGTTTCTAGGAGGGTTGAATCAATTCAACAATTGATCCATGGGCACCTATCGATCAGTCAGACTGATCAACCTGGGTGACATGGGTTAACTCGAGTCAATGAGCTTTTCTAATCAGTTCTGGTTGACTCGACTGGCCAGGTAGGTGAGATAATGGGTGAGAATCCTCCATTAACCATCTTTCCTAGACACCAACCAAGTTGGCCAGGAAAGAGGTAGCCTCATACAACCATGATCACAATGCCACACCTATCTCGACACCAATTGGTTTACCAGACTTGATCAGACAAGCCAAAAGACTCGGTCTTCCACGGAGCAACTAATTATATCCATTTAGATGAATCGACTAACCCATCAAACTATTAGATAGTTCTAAAAGAAAGAACTTAATCAACTTTTGATTAGTCTTCTTATTATCTAGTTCAACTAAACATAGGTCTGACCTAAGTTATGGATCTAATTAGATAGCTAACCCAATTAACCCAATTTGGCTTATTTAAATGACATTAGGTTTCATAAACCCTAAATTAGCTTGTCATTTAATTTAATCATACAATTCAAAATTTTTTGAATATAAGCCAAAATTTTTAATTAAAATAATTTTAATTAAAACATGTAAAACTCCTTTTACATATCAATTCATGCATCATATCTAGATTTATTCTTTTATAAATATTACATTACCCAAATAACAAATTTATAAGTAATGCCAAAAATGTATATGAATTAAAATAATTTTAATTTCTTAGATTCTATTAAAGGATCCTTCTGATGAGGTCAACACAGACGAACCGCATCGTGCCAAAGACACACGGTCACGGTGAAGTTCTCAACTAGGTTCCTAAAAGTACTCTTTAATCATACCCTATGATTAAAATACAGATACATTTCTTAAGATTAAACAATTTAATCGACTATACATGAAATCAAGAAATGTTACTCTTGAACATGTGCTCTAATACCACTGAAAGTAAAATAGGGTTGCAGGTGTCTACACTAAGCATGCAACAGCAAAGGGGCAGGTATGCATTTTAAAATATTTTTAAAATAATAGCGGAAACACCTACTCCACACTGGATCTAACTGATGCGGGACAGAGATTGGACTGGATCGCTGGTGAGCATGAAAGTCACCAGAGATTAGGATTTGCAAAGAAGGAGGAAAGAAAAGAGTGCAGGGTTAAGAAAAAAAATACTGGGGTTCACATAGATTCCCCAAGAAGAACAAGCACATAGCAAAGGGGCTCACACAGATGCCCTAGAAGAACAAGCACATAGCAAAGGGGCTCACATAGATGCCCTGGGCTCACACAGATGCCCAAAATCAGGGATCACACAGAAACCCTGGGAAGATGGAGAAGGGATCATACAGCTACCCTAGGATCACACAGATCCTTCACACAGAACAATAGAAATTTTATTCATCCATCCTCCTATTACAAAAGGCTGAGGGTGGTATTTATAGATTTTCCAACCCTCATTTGAATTTGAATACAAGATAAAAAGATAAGAACGAATCAAATTCAAATATAAGATAGGATAAGATAAGCCTATCCATATATCAATCCTAACCAACCAAATCCTAATTCAAATTTTAAACAAAAGATAAATCCTAAATAAATTTATTCCAAAAATGCTTCAAGATCTGTGCCACTCCAAGAATTATGCTTGCTCCAAGATTCGTGCTTGAGATGTCCCCATCATTCTCCTACGGTGGGGTGAACTCGACTCCGTCGAATTAGGCTGAGCAAGGTTGATGGAACTGAAACCAATCAAAAAGGACTCCGATGCTGAGCGAGGTTGATGACGGTGGCGGCCATGGAGGAGGAACGCAGCTAGCCAACGGAGAGCACTGAGGCGATCCGGTGGAGCATTCGATCCGAAGCTTGAGGGCGACAATGAATCAGGTGTTGGGGCTCGCCGGCTGTAGGCAGGGGAGATGTCGTTGACGGAGAGAAGAAGACGACCGCCGGTGGGCTCGGAGGTGATCTCTCCGGTGAGGTCGGCGGACCAGAGTCTTTCACGGAGCGACTGGGAGCTGGGGTTGAGGACGGCTGGGGGGAGAATGGTCCGACGTCGATGTTGGGGAAGGATCCATGGACGAGATTTGAAACAGGGAAGAAAGAGAACAGTGGGCCGGTGATGAAGCAGAAAAATCCTAATCCTTTAGCTCTGATACCATTTGATGCGGGACAGAGATTGGACTGGATCGCTGGTGAGCATGAAAGTCACCAGAGATTAGGATTTGCAAAGAAGGAGGAAAGAAAAGAGTGCAGGGTTAAGAAAAAAAATACTGGGGTTCACATAGATTCCCCAAGAAGAACAAGCACATAGCAAAGGGGCTCACACAGATGCCCTAGAAGAACAAGCACATAGCAAAGGGGCTCACATAGATGCCCTGGGCTCACACAGATGCCCAAAATCAGGGATCACACAGAAACCCTGGGAAGATGGAGAAGGGATCATACAGGGATTAGGATTTGCAAAGAAGGGATCATATAGGGATTCTGATACCTATTTGATGCGGGACAGAGATTGGACTGGATCACTGGTGAGCATGAAAGTCACCAGGGATTAGGATTTGCAAAGAAGGAGGAAAGAAGAGGGTGCAGGGTTAAGAAAAAAAATACTGGGGTTCACATAGATTCCCCAAGAAGAACAAGCACATAGCAAAGGGGCTCACACAGATGCCCTAGAAGAACAAGCACATAGCAAAGGGGCTCACAAAGATGCCCTGGGCTCACACAGATGCCCAAAATCAGGGATCACACAGAAACCCAGGGAAGATGGAGAAGGGATCATACAGATACCCTAGGAGCACACAGATCCTTCACACAGAACAATAGAAATTTTATTCATCCATCCTCCTATTACAAAAGGCTGAGGGTGGTATTTATAGATTTTCCAACCCTCATTTGAATTTGAATACAAGATAAAAAGATAAGAACGAATCAAATTCAAATATAAGATAGGATAAGATAAGCCTATCCATATATCAATCCTAACCAACCAAATCCTAATTCAAATTTTAAACAAAAGATAAATCCTAAATAAATTTATTCCAAAAATGCTTCAAGATCTGTGCCACTCCAAGAATTATGCTTGCTCCAAGATTCGTGCTTGAGATGTCCCCATCACTAACATATTCAAGATACATGTATATGCATAACATGGCATAACATTGGCATGTAATATTTATAAACTATTTTATAAACCCATATCTAGGCATGCATGAAAAATAAAACCATAAATTTTACCTTATTCCCACTTGGAATAAACCAGGGATAATGCTGGAATAGCTGGGATAACTGGAATAAACTTATTCCAATCTTCTTCTTCTAGCAGCCTTTTGAAATGATGTTTTCTTCTTCTCTACAATAGCAGCAAAATGAAACCACAATAGCAACACTTTGGTCTCTTGTCCTTTCACAACAGCTAGGCAATGTCTTGAAGGAACTTGCTTCAATGGAGATCTAAAGAGTTGCTCATCCAATAACCTTTGGAACTCTTCCTCTCTTCCAATTTCAGCAAACCTGCAACCAAAAACAGAGCAACCAAAACTAGCAGCATTGGAGGTAGATCCGACTCTCAGGTACTCAAGGGAACACCCTCTAGAGGGGGGACATGCCTGGGCTCCCTCTGATCCGGCTTCTCGTGCAATGCTAGTCACCAGAAGCTCTTGAAAATGGTGGGAAGAAGGAGAAGAACAGAACACTTTGCTCTGATTTTTGTTTTCTCCAAAATAGCACTTTCTTCTTTCCACCGATTGAGCACCATAAGCAATAGGGAATCAAGGAATGGTTTTACTCCCAACCTCTTGTCTAAACCCAGCCCCAAAAACCTTTGTGGAATGGATGGATGAATCTATCAAAAATGAAGAAGACAACCTCTGAAATTTTCAGCACCCAGAAAATTTCAGCGCCCGGAAAATTCTATTCATCAAGAACCATCAAACTGGTCTTATTAGTAAGCTGAGAAAAACTGCTGGGAAAACAAAAGGTCACACAATTTTAGTACCATTCAATCTCATTTTCAATCAAGCATTGAAGAGGCATAACGAGGTGGTTTATTTCAGCCAAAACGAATGAAATAGGAGAAGAGGAAAAAATGCCCCTGTTTGCCCAAGGCAAATTACCATGTGGATGGGTTCAAACCGGTTCACAACAGGTTTAAAAATCCCAAACCAGTTCTAAACCGATTCACTTATTAAATAGATCAAAATCTAATTAAAAAATGGCTTGGTCAAGTCCCGGTCGCCCAGAAATAACTCCCTGTAGACCCGAACAAATTCTGATTGACCCTAACCTGAGTCAATCCAAAGTGTGCTCAATCAAACCATTACCAAAATGATTCCTAATCATAAAACGATACCTGGATCAGGGAGAGATCCTTTATGGCGTGTGACCTCATAGGTTCGAACCTAGGTGGTAGCAATGGAACAATTCCAGTACCAGCACAAGATACCATCTAGCAATGGGTCTCGGCATCTGTATAGGTTGAAGATGCGAGAGTAATCAATCAAACCTCTGGTACACGGTTACCGTATAATTCATTCCTTTAACCTCCAATGCTCAAGATGACCTAGGGTTAGATTGCCAACCTTAGCTGAGTCAATCCACAACATGTCTCAACCTCGCAAGTCCAGTGATTCCTCACTAGGACTACCTCGATCGAGGATTTGCTAAATTGAGACACTTCAAGACATTCAATCTAAACTATTTGGACAGGTCAATTCCATCTTGGTCCACCACTGCTCCACAAGTACTTGCCTGTACCCAGAAACCTTCCATCACTAGATTAGAAATCTGGGTAGTCCGGTACCAAAGCACAGGGAGTTGCTTGCAAGCTACCATGATGACCTCAGGTCGGAGGGACACATATACCCATATCCTATCATGAGTATCCCTTTTGGTAGAAAGGGCTACACGGAGTCACGTTCAATGAGATATCATATATCCCACTTGCAGAACACATCAGCGTCACCACATTTCTTTGGTCAAGAGGATAACCAAATGATGTGAACCACAACAACCTACACTTGATACATTGCCATCCAGTACAATGTATCCTTTGGTCATGAACCTGGTTTAAGGACCACTTGATATATCCTCTTTATATCGAAGTCAATGTAGTCCTAAGGACTTTATCACATGAAAAAGAGTTCATTACAGGGAAAAGTTAGAATGCAATGAGCTACCAAAATAATATTTATTAATTCATACAAAGAGTACAATACTTAGCTCAACCACCTACAGCCTAGGCGATTGGCTTTGGGATACAATTTCCAATAGCTGACCCTAGGAGGAACCGAAACCTTGATCCCTATTTTGAGGCTGAACATAGGAGAGCCCATCGTCATGACCCAGTCCAAGAGATTCATCCAAGAAGACCGAATCAGGATTTTATAGACCAGGAAGACAAAGCCTATAGAAACATTAAATTTGATGCACCCACTTTTGATGGTTGTCTTGATCCTAAGGTTTATATAGATTGGGAGGGAGAGGTTGACCAGTATTTTGAGTGGTACGATATGTCTGAGGAGCGTAAGTTTAGGTTTGCTAAGCTTAAGTTGGTCTACTAGGCCAGGTTATATTGGGCTAATATTGAGAGAGCACTTAGACTAGGAGGCCATGAACCCATAGTCACCTGGAGGGCCATGAAGACTAAGCTTAGAGGGAAATATGTTCCAACCTCATATTGTCATGGTTTGTTTGATCAATGGCAAAGATTGAATCAGGGTAGCAAGAGTGTAGATGAGTACATCATGAAATTTGATGAGTATTCCATGCGATGTGACTTAGATGAGATGAGGATGTTGTCCTGTCTACGTTTAGGGCTGGCCTTAGAGATGATAATAAGAGGGAGCTCTATATGAGAGAGGTTAGTGACCTAGACCATGCCTACTAGATTGCTAGGGATTATGAGCATTTTCATAGAGGGCCCATCTATTGTAGACCCGAGCCCACTACATATCCTAGTCAGTATCCTAGGAGCTAGCCAGTCCCCCTAGAGTCGACCCAGCCCTAACTGAGCTAACCCAAGTCGACCCAATCCGAGTCACCCTGACCCAAGTCGACCCCGGCCTAATACTCCTTTGACCCATAAAGTTGATAGAGGTAAATCTATAGAGGTCCATAGGAGTCCCAATCCCAAGAAGACCTGTTTTAAATGTCGAAAACCAGGCAACTTTGCTAGCTAATGCCCAGTTAGTGTCCTACACTTAGGTGAGCTAGTGGAAGAGGAGCCTGAACCCATAGCTGAACCTGAGAGAGAAATCTATGAGGCTGATGACCAGTTGTTGGATGAGTATGATGGAAAGGAAGAGATACTTGAGTTTGAGGACCTGTTAGGCGTGGTTAAGTGCATCTTGACCCAAACCCCAGTAAGGAAGATTGGTGCAGGACTAACATCCTACAAACCTTTGTTAAGATAGGGGGTAAGGTGCTCAAGATCATCATAGACAGTGGGAGATGTGTCAATTCCATTTTTGCTTGTACAGTCAAATCTTTAGGGTTGACCACAGTTCCCCATCCTAGCCCCTACAAGGTTTCCTGAGTAGATTCCGCGTCCATCCAGATCAAGTCTAGGTGCCAAATCTTAGTTAAACTGCAAACATATGAGGAAAAGATTTGGTGTGATGTCATTCCCATGGAAGTAAGTAGTATCATTTTAGGTCAACCTTGGCTTTATGATCATGATGCAACCCTGTTTGGTCGAACCAATGTCTATGCTTTTATCCACCATGGGAATAAGTTTGTTATCCACCCAACTCCACCTAAAGACCCAATTAAGAGTGGTTCTAGTAGCCTTAAGGATAAGAAACCATGAGTTCATCTGATTAAGGCTAAGGAGTTAGAGAAAGAGATTGCTGAGGGTAACCCTATTGGATCTTGACCACCAAAGAAATTCATGAGCCGACCCAAAACGAACACCCTCCAAAAATTGTTATGGCTCTTAAAGAATTTTAGGATGTCTTCCTTGATGATTTACCTGATCAATTGCCACCCCTTAGAGACATCCAACATGCCATAGACCTGGTCCCAGGAGCTACTTTACCAAACCTTCCTCACTATAGAATGAATCCCAGTGAGCATCAATAATTACAAAAACAAGTGGGAGAGTTACTTAGGAAGGGTTTAATTAGGGAGAGCTTAAGTAATGTGTAGACCCTGCTCTACTGACCCCTAAGAAAGATGGTACCTGGAGGATGTGCATAGACAGTAGAGCCATCAACAAGATAACTGTGAAGTATAGGTTTTCCATCCCTCGATTGGACAATATGCTAGATATGATGGCCGATGCTAAAGTTTTCTCAAAGATAGACCTTAAGAGCGGCTATCATCAGGTTAGGATTAGACCTGGGGATGAGTGGAAGACTGCATTCAAGACTATGGATGGCCTATTTGAGTGGGTTGTGATGCCTTTTGGCCTTTTGAATGCACTAAGTACATTTATGAGGATTATGACCCAAGTCATGAGAGAATACACTAGAAAATTTGTTGTGGTCTATTTTGATGATATCTTGATTTATAGCAAGACAAAAAGGGACTACCTTAGTCACCTTAGGTTAGTATGCCAGACCCTTAGGGAGAATAGCCTCTATGCCAACATCAAGAAATGTGAGTTCATGACACATAGGATTATCTTCCTAGGCTTTGTTGTCACCCCTAAGGGAGTTTTTGTAGATCTTGGAAAGGTTAAGGCAATTATCGAGTGGCCTGTTCTCTCTAGTATCCTTGATGTGCATAGTTTTCATGGCCTAGCAACCTTTTACAAGAGATTTATTAGGGGTTTTAGTACTCTCGTCGCACCAATAATCGATTGCATTAGGAAGGGTACATTTGAGTTGACCAAAGCAGCTGATAAGGCCTTCCTAGAACTTAAGGATAAGATGACCCATGCACCCATCCTTAGATTACCTGACTTCTCTAAGGTTTTTGAGGTCGCTTGCGATGCCTCGGGAGTACGAAAAGGTGGGGTATTGAGTCAAGAAAACCACCCTGGAGCTTTCTTTAGTAAGAAGCTGAATGAGGCTAAACTTAAGTACTTTACCTATGACAAGGTATTTTATGCAATAATCCAGGCCCTTAGATATTGGAGACATTAGTTACTACTGCAGGTGTTTGTCGTATTTTCTGACCATGAGGCACTTCGGTTCCTAAACTCCTAAAAGAAACTCAACCCAAGACATGGTAAATGGATTGAGTACATTCAGGCATACACCTTTGTTCTGAAACACCATGCCAGAACAGACAATAAGGTAGTAGACACCCTTAGCCATAGGTCTTTGCTTTTAGGTTCAGTCAGCACCCAAGTCATAGGGTTTGATAGATTATAGGAAGAGTATGAAGCCTGCCCAAATTTTGGTGACATTTTCCAGACCCTTAGGTTAGGACCATCCAGTACCCATAGTGAGTATACCATTCAGGATGGCTACCTATTCGAAAATAATGAACTCTATATCCCTAGAACTTCTCTTATAAAATTCCTGATTTGGGAGACCCATGCTGGAGGTTTAACTGGTCACTTTGGTAGGAATAAGACCATCTTAGCGATAAAAGAATAGTTTTATTAGCCAGATTTGAAAATTCATGTTGCTCAGATTGTAGCCAGGTGTAAAACTTGTGCTATTGCAAAATAGCAGAAGCAAAACACTGGTCTCTACACACCTTTACCAGTGCCTGATTGTCCTTGGCAGGATCTCAGTATGGACTTCATGTTAGGATTACCTAAGACCCAGAAAAGATATGATTCTATCTTTGTAGTGGTCGATAGGTTCTTTAAGATAGCTCACTTCATCACATGTTTCCAGACATTTGATGCATCTAGAGTAGCCAAGATTTTTTTAGGCAATGTGGTTAGACTCCATGGCCTATCCAAGACCATCATATCAGATAGGGATGTTAGGTTCACCAGTTATTTCTAGAAAATTCTCTAGCACCTGTTAGGGACCAAGCTTAAGTTTTCTATAGCCTACCACCCCCAGACAGATGGCCAAACCAAAGTGGTAAATCGTAGCCTAGGAAACATTCTTAGATGCCTGGTAGGTGAACACATTGGAAGTTGGGACCTATTATTGCCTGGAGCAGAGTTCGCCTATAATAGCTTAGTAAATATGACCATAGGAAAGAGTCCTTTTGAGATAGTCCATGGGTATAAGCCTAATCACCCCATTGATTTGATTCCTTTACTTGTTCATGCACGAGTCTTAAAGTCTGCAGAGTCATTCGCACAACATATTAAAGACTTGCATAAGGACATTAGCCAAAAGATTAACCTAAGTAATGAAAAATATAAGAAACTGGCTAATTCCAGAAGAAGGGCCAAGGAATTTGATGTAAAGGATTCAGTCATGATTAGGCTTAGGCCTGAGCGGTTCCTATCCGGGGCCGTTAAGAAGCTTTATGCTCACAGAGCCGGACCTTTTAAAGTGATAGAAAAGGTTGGATCAAATGCCTATGTGTTAGATTTGCCTCCAGATTTTGGCATTAGTTCTACCTTCAATATCGTAGACCTGGTTGAGTATAGGGAACCAGCAATGATACTCAGTGTGGCCTTTGGACCTACTCCTTACATTGTGAGTAACCCTAGCCCAGAGTGTCCACCAATTATTTGGCCTGAGAGAGTAGAATGGATCGAGTGTATCCTGGATGATCAAGCCATCATGACCCGGGGCCGCGGCTTCAACGCTACCTGGTCGGATGGCAAGGCCGGCCAGAATCAGATGATTCATGGATTTCTTGAGAGGACTTACAGCGCCTCAACCTAGACATTCTCGAGAGATATGTGAGCTAGTGTGATGCTTACTCGATAGGGTCGAGTTTCTCCCACGAGAGAATTGGTGCGGACACCAGAGGCACTGGAATAATATAGAGGCTTCTAAACCATCTATGGATTACTTAGTAGTGTTGAGTCCAGTTGTAATAAGGTCTTAAGCCTATTTGAGTTTTCTTTTCATCATTTGGAGTTATATATTCAGAGTTTGATCAGTTAGTCAAGTCAGCTCATGTTGAGCTAGTTTTCTTTCTAAGTCCTGTAAATGTTAGTCCAAGTCCAATGAAGACTCAAGACCAAGTCAGTACAAGTGAAGACCAACCCAACTTGAAGCTATGAAGACCATCGAAGGCCCAGTAGAAGAAATCGGAAGCCTTAGAACCCTAGAGAGTAGTTTGGAGCCCTAGATCGCAGCCTGAAGCAATCTGGGCTAGCCAAGGCCCATGAGAGGAACCAATGGGTACTAATTGCCTATGCTTACCACCCCTTGGTCGGCCACTTAGGGTCACCTCCCTTGGCCAACCAAGGAAAGTGAGAGAGGGAGAGTTTGAGTGAAAGAGGGAGAGTGGGATACCATGTATTCAAGCTAGGGTTTATATGGGATTCAAATTCCTAGGAAAAGACTCTTGTATCTTTACTTGTGGGGCAAGTTTATGAGTCCTTTTAAGAGACTCTCTTCTCTTGTATGAAGATAATTTTTCATGAATATTATCAAGTTTTCAAAATACTGTTGTGTGCTAAGGAGATTCTGTGTGAGCCCCTTCTTCTTCCTTGTTCCCTGGACCTAATCTCCGGCCGCCATCAAACCCTAGAAGCCTTCTCCAACCTTGGCCGCCCAACACCAAGACTCTTCTTTTCTTGCTATTCTTCTCTTTATTCCTTCATCCCTTCATCAATCTCTAACCCTTGAAAGGTTGTTTGCATGTCCCTCGAAGTCTATGAATCCAACGACTCTAGCCGGGCAGCGATCAAGGAGCCGGGTTGAAAGCCGAGAATATGTGGGTCTTCGGCTTGATCATCCATGCTGCATACGGGAGCGAGAGTGACCCTTCGCAAATGATCTTCATTAGGTGCTTCGATCATTGTCAGGTACACCCCCTCTACTTACCAGTATCATTATTGAAGGGGAACTAGTCCAACCAAAACTTCTCAGCCTCGGAGGTCCTCTTTTCTATTATATTTTAGGTCTTATTTTGCATGCTGATAGCTTCTTACTTGCCTAGAATTCTCTACTTAGGTTTTCAGTCTGATCTTCAGGATTTAGATACATAACCTACAAAAATATAAAAATAACTATGCATGTGATGTGTCGAGACTGCGGATGTGTTGGTCTGATTGGCACCATGTCAAAAGAAACCGCTGCGTCAGGCGCCAAGGCAACACTTCAGCCTGGACCACTTTGCTAAGCTGAGCTGAGCTCCCTCGAGATAGCAAGTCGAGCTCCGTCCTCTGCCAGGTCGGGCCTCACAGCTTGGGACACCTAGGCCAGAGCCGCCTTTTGCCCTCCAGAGCTAGACCCTTGGAGGTTTGAGCCCTGTGGTCGGAGTCGAGCTCAGTGCTCACCCATTAATGTAGAGCCTCTTCGAGCACGTGCCATCTAGAACGGGTCCGCCCTCTGCCCTCTAGAGCTAGACCCTCGGAGGTTTGAGCCCTGTGGTTAAAGTCGAGCTCAGTGCTCACCCGCTAATATGGAGCCTCTCTGAGCGAGCGCCCTCTGGACCGGGTCCGCCCTTTGCCCTCCAGAACGAGACCCTCGGAGGTTTGAGCCCTGTGGTCGGAGTCAAGCTTAGCGCTCACTCGCCAATATGGAGCCTCTCCGAGCGCCTGCCCTCTGGACCGGGTCCACCCTCTGCCCTCCAGAGCAAGACCCTCAGAGGTTTGAGACTTGTGGTCGGAGTCGAGCTCAGTGCTCACCCGCCAATGTGGAGCCTCTCCGAGTATGCGCCCTTTGGACCGGGTCCACCTTCTGCCCTCCAGAGCGAGACCCTCGGAGGTTTGAGCCCTGTGGTCGGAGTTGAGCTCAGCGCTCACCCGCCAACGTGGAGCCTCTCCGAGCGCATGCCCTCTGGACCGGGCCCGCACTCTTCCCTCCTCCATCAAGGTGACCGCACGAGCTCGGAGCCCCCAGGCCGGAGCAAGCCCTACCATCCCAGGACGCCGATGAGCTACTCGAGGACTACAGAACGGCACCCTCCATATCGCCATAACTACCTGTCCGTCCATACTTCCAGGGGGATGGGCCAGCCAGAAAGCACGGATCCCCATGGCGGCGACCCCCGGATCGAGGCATTGCCAAGAATGGGGCGATCGGAGAGGATGTCAGAACGAATGGAAGCTTCCCCTACCACATGTCAGGAAAGACATCTTGTCCATGGCACGAAATCCTACCGCACGCGCCTGCCAGCCCAGCACAGATCATGAGGCAAGCATCTAACAGCCATCTTTCAACTACAAAGAATGATCGACACCTCCAAAAGTGGAAGGTAATAGTAACAACAGAAAAACTACTACCAACACAAGTGCAAGCTCGATCAAGAGGGCGAAGCACTACCTCACCACCACCACAACAGGAGAAAAATGAAGGAAACAAGGAGAGGCGAAG
This sequence comes from Areca catechu, assembly GCA_021397845.1. Classification (NCBI taxonomy): domain Eukaryota; kingdom Viridiplantae; phylum Streptophyta; class Magnoliopsida; order Arecales; family Arecaceae; genus Areca; species Areca catechu. The sequence continues at coordinate 80,555,242 of CM038044.1, read as the reverse complement.
GAACAGGGAATCCCTCTGTCCCCACTATTATTCTCCCCATGCTACGTTTTCACCTTCACACAAATCCTTTACTCCTCCTAGTGCGGAGTCCATCAAAAGGGACCCGACCAGGAGGATCTGTTCCCCTGGATCGTCACTGACTTGACCGTCGGAGTGCTCCCACCGTAAACCTCGGCCTGGGTCACTAACCCCTGTTTCGTAGGTCTAGGAGTAGGGGACTGCCAGGCTGCAGAGGGAAAGCACTCCGGCACCGGCAGTAGCTACGGGCCCCGACGATCTTGGCTGCAATAGATTGGTGCACCAGGTAGGGGGCGATAGGGACATTATGAACAATCTTCGATCCAAGTCGAACCCTCCATCTCTTCACAAACAAGCCAGGCGGGAGTATGGTGATGACAAGGGTAACGGAGGCTTCCACCAGCCATGCTGGGGACTCCCCCTCCCGAGGGAACCCACACCGCCAATAAGTGGAGCCACCCATTCTGGTCCAGCCACCTCGATCGGAAGCCCAGCTAGTTGCACTTGCCCAGCAAATGCAAGTCCTTGCCATGGTAGTGTGCCAGCTTCAACACCAGTACTGGTCCATGGCTACTCACCAACAGCCAGGGACTCCGGTGGCTCATGTCGCAGCTCCATGCGATAGGCTGCACTCCTTCCAAGGAAGGCCATCATAGTCGCGGGCCGCCACCGACAATCAGGGCAGCCATCAAGCTCCAGTGAAGAGGCAACGAGCCAGCATTGCCGACAGAGAGAGCCCCTCACCAAACCACGGGCGGGAGGTGCCCAGACCCCATCGAGGCAGGAGAAGCAAGACTCCGCATCACGGGTGCCACACATCCATGTCACATTCTCCGTCTCCTTCGATGGAGGGGTCCACTGATGAAGCCATCAGGCACACGGCGGAAAGGTGCCTGGAGGAACATGAATGCAAGCTGGCAGAGTTTGCCCACCAATTTGCCAGCATGCAGGGCTCCACCATTGTGCCAGCGGGCTACGACGCCCATCCCCCATTCTTCCAAGAAATCCAAGCGGAGCCGATTCCACACCGGTTTCGGATGTCGCAGGTGGATCCTTACGATGGGACCACTGAACCCCTGGACCACCTGGAAAGCTACCAGACCCTCATGAGGGTCCAAGGGGCCACCGATGCCCTCCTCTGCATTGCTTTTCCTGCTACACTCCGGAATGCAGCCGGGTGTGGTTCACCCGTTTGGAGCCGGAGAGCATCAGCTCCTTCACCCAGCTTGGGCAGAAGTTCGTGGCTCACTTCTATGCTTGCAGGAAGTTGCCACGAGAGGCAGACAACCTCTTCTCCATCCGGCACCAGGACCGTGAGCCCTTGCGGGACTACGTGCCCCACTTCAAGGCCACCACGTTGGACATCTACAATGTTGAAGAGCCGGTCGCCATGCTGGCACTGAAGCGAGGACTCAGGACCTCCCGCTTGACCTACTTGCTGGATAAGAAGCCCCCCAAGACCTATTCCGAGCTTCTTCTCCGGGCCCAAAAGTACATCCATGCCGAGGAGGCAGACCGTACGAGGCGGGAGCTTGATGGAGGATCCTAGAAGAAGTCGGCCCCTGTCGAAGTGTCCGGAACCTGGAAGCCAGCACCCTAGGCTCCGAACTCCCGGAGAGACCGACCAAGAATGAGAGGGACTCCCGTTCCTGAGGAGGGTTACACCCATCTCCTCGCCTCGAAAACAAAAATCCTTATGGAGATCAAGGGCGAGGACTACCTAAGACGCCCGCCTCCGTTGAGGACCTCCACTGGCCATGACAAGATAAAGTACTGTCGCATTCACCACGACCATGGCCAGACACCGAGGAATGTCGCAACCTCAAGTGGGAGATTGAGGAACTCATCAAGAGAGGCTACCTCAAAAGGTTCATGGGGGGCAAACCTTAAGTGGAGTCCTAGGCGCTCATTGCTCTTCCGCCAGCTCCAACCATCGACAACCGCCCCACCGAGAAGCCGGTGGGCATGATCTCCTGAGGAGCTATGCACACATCCAAGAGGACCCGGGGGGTAGGGGACTCTGAGAATGTACTCCCCTTTATGAGGGAAGGGGAAGATGGTGGGAAAAATATAAATAATGATGTCTTGGTCATCGAGATGACGATCACGAAGCACCATGTAAAGCGCATCATGGTTGATAGTGAAAGCTCCACAGATGTGCTTTATTATGATGCCATCTCCAGGATGAACCTTTCTCTCAATCAGCTTAAGCCTGTGCATGCACCCTTTGTTGGTTTCACAAGAGATTCCGTAAGGATAGAAGGAGAAATTACTCTACCAGTCACTGCCGGAACCCCACCTCGGCAGACCACCGTTATAATGACTTTCACGGTTGTAAGGCTCCCTTCTGCCTACAATGCGATATTGGGTCGGTTAGAGCTCAACCTGCTCGACGCCATTTTCTCCACCAAGAGGCTACTTGTATAATTCCCAACTCCCAACGGTGTCGGGGAGATGAGGGGTGCGCCCTAGCCAGTGCAGCATTGTTTCCAAACCCTCCCTGGGGCCAAGGTGCCTCAGGACCACCCCAGTGCGGATGACCTAGACCAAAGGGCCCAAGATCCCAGGGGAGGCCCAGTCGAGCACCTACTTTCTTACCCACTCGGGGACGACCTCACGAAGACGGTGCAGATCGAAGCCCAGCTACCAGTGGAGAAGAGGGCCCAAGTGCTAGGGTTCCTACGGGCGAATTCAAATGTGTTCGCCTGGACAGCGGCGGACATGCAAGGTATCCCTCCTGACGTCATTACTCACAAATTGAGTGTTGACCGAAAACACAAACCTGTTCGGTAGAAGAAGAGGAGTTTTATCCCGGAGAGACAGGTAGCTATCAAGGAGGAAGTTGATAAACTCCTGGCTGCCGGTTTCATTCGAGAGGTCCAGTACCCAAGCTGGCTGGTGAATGTAGTGATGGTAAGGAAGAATAATGATAAATGGATGACCTGTGTAGACTACACCGACCTCAATAAAGCTTGCTCGAAAGATAGCTTCCCTCTTCCAAAGATCGACTAGCTGGTGGATGCCACCTCTGGCCACTGGCTCCTCTCCTTTATGGATGCTTTCTCCGGGTATAATCAAATCCGCATGCATCCAAAAGACAAGGAGAACACCGTCTTCATCACCAACCAAGGGACATACTGCTACAGGATGATGCCTTTTAGCCTGAAGAATGCAGGAGCTACCTATCAGCGCCTAGTCAGCATGGTCTTCAAGGACCAAATCGGCCACAACATGCAAGTATATGTGGACGATATACTCGTCATGAGTAGGCCAAGCTCGAGCCATGTTGCTGACCTCGCCGAATCCTTCCACAATCTATGGCAACATTATATGAAGCTGAACCCGGTGAAGTGCGCCTTTGGGGTGGCAGTAGGAAAATTCCTCGGCTTCATGGTCACCCAAAGGGGCATCGAAGCGAATCCAAAAAAGGTTCAGGCCATCATCGACATCGAGCACCCGACCTCCAAGAAGCAGGTCCAGCACCGGACGGGGTGTATTGCCGCCCTCAGCAGATTCATATTAAGGTCGGCTGATCGTTGTCTACCATTTTTCAAGGCACTACACAAGATGCACGACTTCACCTGGACTGAGGAGTGCAGGACTGCATTCGAGGAGCTGAAGAATTTCCTCACCTCTCCCCCGCTACTCTCCAGGCTGGAAGAGGGGGAGGAGCTTCTGCTGTACTTGGCAGTCACACCGGGAGCTGTCAACTCGGTTCTCGCCTGCACCGATGAGGACAAATCTCAAAAGTTGGTGTACTACATCAGCAAAATTGTCCATGACATGGAGATCAGGTATACTCACTCCGAGAAACTTATTTTTGCACTAATAATGTCTGCTAAGCACCTCAAGCCCTATTTCCAAGCACACCCGATAGTGGTCATGACGGACCAGCCGTTGAGGACCATCCTCACCCGACCAAAGATATCTGGGAGGTTGGCTATGTGGTCCCTGTTGCTCAATGAATTTGACATAGTGTACTGACCGAGGTCCTCACAGAAGGCCCAAGTCCTAGCCAACTTCGTGGTTGAGTGCACCGGGTTCACCGAGGAGCCAGAGCAGACAGCGATGGAGCCCGGGCTAGGAGAAGAACCTTGGATCCTCCACATGGATTGGGCATCCAATTTCGGTGGGAGAGGAGCAGGACTCATCCTAACTAACTGCGATGGGGTTGTGGCAAAATGCACCCTCCGCTTCAAGTTCGCCGCGACTAATAACTAGAAGGAGTACGAGGCACTCCTCGTGGGCCTGAGAGTCTCCCATGAGCTGGGTGTGTGGGACTTGAAACTCTTTACCGACTCCCAACTGGTCACTAGACAAGTCTCCAGAGAGTATGAAGCGAGGGACACCTAAATGATGAAGTACCTGAAGCAGGTCTGTGCAAGCACGGCAGGCCTCCAACGCTTCAGCATCTTACATATCCCTCGAGGGGAGAATGCTTGTGCGGATGCACTATCCAGGCTTGCAACCTTGACGGACTTGTCATTGGGACACTCCTATATCGAGTACCTCGAAAGTCCCAGCTACGAGAGCTCGGGGTGCATCAAGTCACCCTCGAGCCGAGCTAGATGGACAAATACGTCCGGTACATCACTGACGGTACCTTGCCCAAAGATCGCGCAGAAGCTGCCCTCGTCAAGAGGAAAGCCTCCTGGTTCATCCTGATGGAGGGCCAGCTCTACCGATGATCTTACTCCTACCCACTCATAAGATGCCTTAGGCCCGTCGAGGCAACCTCTATGCTCCAAGAGATGCATGAAGGCCTCTGTGGGAACTACGTGGGAGGGAGAATGGTGGCTTACAAAGCTCTCCGCCAGGGGTACTTCTGGGAGACCATGAGGGAAGACACCACCGACTTCGTTAAAAGGTGCGACAAGTGCCAGCGCCATGCAAATATACAGCATCAGCCGACGGCGCCGATCTCCCAACTCTCAGCCCCTTGGCCTTTTGCCCAGTAGGGAATGGACATCTTGGGACCGTTTCCCCCAGCACCACGGTAGCGAAAGTTCCTGCTGGTGGCGATCGACTACTTCACTAAGTGGATTGAAGAAGAGCCACTAGCTCGGATAGCAGAAGCCAATGTCTGCCAGTTCTTCTGGAAGTCTATCGTTTGCCGCTTTGGGCTCCCCCATTGTATCATCACCGATAAAGGGCGACAGTTCAACAATCATGAGTTCGAAGGATTCTGTGCCGAGCATGGCATCTAATACCGATTCACCTCAGTGGCTCACCATCAAACAATTGGAGAAGCTGAGGTGACCAATCGGACCATCCTCCAAGGACTCAGGACCAGGCTGGATCAAGCTAAGGGCAGGTGGGAGGCTGGATCAAGCTAAGGGTAGGTGGGCAGAAGAACTCCCGAGCATCTTGTGGGCCTACCACACAATGCCTAGGATGGCGACCAACGAGATGCCCTTCGCCTTGTTTTTGGTGCCGAAGCAGTCATCCCAGTCGAGCTCGGCGTGCCCACGTTGCGGGTGCAGCAGTATGATGAAGCACGGAACTCGGCACACCTCCTGCTTAATTTGGACCTTCTTGAAGAAGCAAGGGACAAGGTCCCTCTTCGAATGGCAGCCTACCGGTAATGAGTGGCCTAGTATTACAACACCTGCATCAGGCCAAAAGCTTTCAAGCCTAGAGATTTGGTGCTACGACGGGCAGAGCCGTCTTAACCCAGGGAGTGCAGCAAGCTTTCACCAAATTGGGAAGGCCCCTACAAAGTAGCTAAGGCCCTCTCACAAGGGGCCTACTACCTTGAAGATCTAGGTGGCATCAGGTTCCCCATAACATGGAATGCCTACAACTTGCTGAAATACTATAAATAGTGTAAGGTTTCCCAGCCATGATAATAATGACAATGGTTTTTTCCTTGCACAAGTGTCTATCTGTCTTGTAGGAAAATTCCAACAACATCCCCGAGCCTAGATCCAGGACATCAAGGTATCTTCGAGCCACACCGCTCTCAACCAACAACATCCTCGAGCCCAGCTCCTTGATGCCGACCCAAGATCAGAGCTCAGACCTCCGACCAAGGGATCTTCGAGCCATGCTGCTCTTAGTCATCAACGTCCTCGAGCCCAGCTCCAGGACGCCGACCCAAGATCGAAGCTCAGACCTCCGGTCAAGGGAACTTCGAGCCATGCAGCTCTCAATCTCAAGCATCCCCGAGCCTAGCTCCAGGATGTCAAGGAATCATCGGGCCATGCAGCTCTCAACCTGAAGCATCCCGGAGCCTAACTCCAGGATGTCAAAGGATTTTTGAGCCATGCAGCTCTCAGTCATCAACATCCCCGAGCCTAGCTCCAAGACATCGATGCAAGACCGGAGCTAAGACCTCTGGCCAAGGGATCTTTGAGCCACGCAGCTCTCAATCTCAAGCATCCCCGAGCCTAACTCCAGGACATCAAGGGAACTTCGAGCCATGTTGCTCTCAATCTCAAGCATCCTCGAGCCTAGCTCCGAGACATCAAAGAATCTTCGAGCCATGCAGCTCTCTACCTGAAGCATCCCCGAGCCCAGCTTCAGGATGTCAAGGATCTTCGAGCCATGCAGCTCTCAGCCAACAACATCCTCGAGCCCTGCTCCAGGATGCCGACCCAAGACCGGAGCTTAGATCTCCGGCCAAGGGATTTTCGAGCCATGTAGCTCTTAATCTCAAGCATCCCCGAGCCTAGCTCCAGGGCATCAAGGGAACTTCGAGCAATGCAGCTCTTAGTCATCAACATCCTTGAGCCTAGCTCCAGGACATCGACTCAAGACCAAAGCTCAGATCTTTGGTGGTGGGGACACCGGAGGCACCAGAATATGATAGAGGCTTTTCAATCCTCTGTGAATTGATCAATAATTTATGAGTCCATCTATAATAAGGGCTTAGCTCATCTGAGTCCATTTTAGTTGTTATTTGAGTATTTTGAGTTGTTGTTTCAGTTCTGTACTTGTCAGCTCATGTTGAGCTAGTTCAGTCCAATGCTAGTCAGCTCATGTTAAGCTAATTTTATTTTTTTGAGTCCTGTCCAAGCATACTGAAGACTCAAGACTATATCATACAAGTGAAGACCATGTCCAACTAGATTGAAGACATGGAAGTATAGCCCAAGTCCAACCCAGCTTGAAGATTTGAAGACCCCAAGAGGAAAATTCAGAAAAACCCTGATTTCTTGCAGATGCCCTCCAGATGCCCAGATTCCCTTCCAGATTCCAAAGTATATTCATAAAAAAGGGCATCCATGATTCCAGAGGTCCATCTGCATCCTATCTCAAAGAAATCAAGCCCAGGTGCCAAGCCCAAGCCCCTAAGAAGCAAGATACCAGGGAATATTCCTGCTACCTGGCTACCAGGCCACCCCAGCTTCCAGAGGCCCAATCCCATGCACCCAGGCCCCTTTGGGCCGGCCCCTTGCTGCTCCTAGAAGCCCAACACACCCCCCTAGGCATCCTTGGAGTCTTGACCAAGTCAATAAAATTTTTAGGGATTTTTCTACCTAATATTTCCTTATTTTCTAGCTTGGGTTTGAGAGGGAAAAGGATTCTTATGTAATGACTTATGTACCCTTACTTGGAGCCCAAGGTTAAGGGTCTATTTAAGGGACCCTAGCCTCTTGTATGAGGAGAATTTTTGATGAATGAAAACCTTGAGTTCTTCTATTGAGTTGTGTGATACCCTGCTGTGTGCATAAAGGGGTTTGCGAGAGTTTTTCTTCCCAGTGCTGCAATCATCTTCCTGCTACCAACAAGCATCTCAGATCCCTGGACGCCCACTCCAAAAGAAGCCTTCCCTTGCTATTTTTCCTTTGTTTTCTTGTTCCTTTGTGATTTTTCTAACCCCTGACAGGTCATTTGCAGGTCCCCGAGTTCCAACGAATCCAACGACTCCAGCCAAGCCTCAATCGGACCACCGAGCAGAAAGCCAGGTATCCGCGGGTCTTTGGCTCGGTTTTCCAGGCCGCATCCATCGAGGAACGAGAGACCCCTTCACTGCGATCTTCACAGACATTGTCAGGTACACCCCTCTACCTCCAGTAGTTTTATTGTAGGAGAACTTGCCCTAACCGAGGCTTCTCAGCCTCGGCGGTTCTTCTTTGCTACTTTTCTAGGTCCTAATCTGCATGCTGATCTTCAAAAATTTATACAAAATTCTCTACAAATAATTTTTATCTGAAATTTTGAAATTAATCACCTAACTCAACATGTAAAACATACAAAAAAAATGGCATGCATATTAGTCCCGTATCATTTGGCCATGGGATCTTTGAACCAAGTCGCTCTCAATCTCAATCGCCTCCGAGCCCAGCTCCGAGATGCCAAGAAATCTTGGGACCAAGTAGCTCCCATCAATGCCTCAAGCCTAGCTCCAAGGCATCAATGACCTGAGCCAAGCCCTCAGGCAATCCCTGGACCGAAGCCAAGCTCTCCGGCCAGGAAGGCCTCGAGCCTAGCTCCAAGTCAATCAAATCCTGTGACCCTCTTCTCTGATATCCCCTCTCATCAAAAAGGTGAGGGGAAGGAAAGAAAGAGAATGAAAGGGAAACATGGTAAGAACCCTCTTCTTTGATCTCCCCACTCAAAAAAAAAAAAAAGAGAAAGAGAGGGGAAGGAAAGCAAGAGAATGAGAGGGAAACATGGCAAGGACCCTCTTCTCTGATCTCCTCACTCATCAAAAAGGAGAGGGGAAGGAAAGAAAGAGAACGAGAGGGGAACACAGCAATAAATCTATCATCATTCATCCCATGACCGGAGCTCAGATCTCTGGCCAAGGGACTTTCGAGCCACGTAGCTCTCAGTCATCAACGTCCCCAAGCCCAACTCCAGGATGCCAGCCCAAGACCGGAGCTCAGATCTCCTGCCAAGGGACCTTCGAGCCACGCAGCTCTCAGTCATCAACATCCCTGAGCCCAGCTCCAGGATGCCAGCCCAAGACCGGAGCTCAGATCTCTGGCTAAGGGACCTTCGAGCCATGCAGCTCTCGGTCAACAACACCTTCGAGCCCAGTAGCTCTCAAGTGCGATCAACTTGTGTCGAACTTGCCGGCATTGAACTCTAATAAATCAACCCTAGGAAAGGTAAGGCCCCTCCTCTCTGATCTCCCCACTCATCAAAAAGAAAGAAAAAGGAGGGGAGTGAAAGAAAGAGAGAAAGAAAAGAAGATCCTGACCAAGAAATTGGTTGCGAGAAAGTTTATGCTTTATTAAGTATCAATTACAAGCATCATGCGGGCCCCCGACATGCCTGGTGGCCCTGCAAAGTATAGAAAAGAAAAAAGGTACAAAGGAAGTAAAATTAACTACTCTCCAACTGGACCGCCGAATAGGGAGTCTCCATCAGCAGGGGCTTCCGGCTGCGCGGCTCCGGGTTCAGGTGGCATGGCCCCGACCTTGGATGGCGTAGAACACTCGGGAGTAATGGCCTCCTCAGTGCCCACCTCCTGGTCCGAAGTGCCAGGATAGTCAAGGCTGCTGTGACCCTCGACCGAGATGAATCCCTTAACCAGGCAGTGCAGGTACATGAAGCCCTTGAAGAAGGAGTCTGACACCATCTGTTGGATCTCGGCGAGGAACTCCTCCGAGGCCCTTTACCTCGCGACCGCCTCCTCGGCTTCCTTCTTCGTCGTGGCCGCCTCACGCCTGGTGTCCTCGGCTGACCTGGCTGCCTCCTCGACCGCCCTCTGGCCCACAGCTGACTTCTCCTTTTCGGCCGCCAGCCGGGCCTAGAGGGACTGGGCGATCCCCTTCTGCCATGCCACCTCGGCGTTAAACATGCCCAACCTCTACTCGACATCCACAAGCTCCTCGGCCTTCTTCCTCGACTGCCCTTGCTCACGGTCAAGGCTCTACTGGAGCTCCTTCGCTCACCCCTCAGAGTTGGTGAGCTACCTTTCGAGGTCCTTGACCCATCGGTCAAGCACCCCTTAGGAGTTGGCCTTCCCCTTCAGGTCGTCCTTCAGCGACGTGATCTCGGCCGCCTGTTGCTGCTCAGCTCGCTCCTAGTTCCAGTAGTTGCTCCTAAAAAATAGGGCCTCGACGCCGATCTGCACCATATGAAAAGGTTAAAAATAAAGAAAGAGAAGGATAAAGTTGCTTACCGTGTAGAGCGGGGGGAAGATGCTATCAATCACATACCCCAATGCAGCTCGGCCATCTCTTCCCGGTCGCATGGTTGGATGGAGAAGTCCATCATGCTAGTGGCCACGAAGCGGTTATCGACCAAGGAGCTCTCCGGCCCCAGCTTAAATGAAAGGCGATGCCTCACCTCATCTCTCCTGCTCTCTCGAGGAGCAGGTGCGCCCATCCCTCCGGCGGTGGGACCCCCAGGAACCGTTCGAGGACTTAGCACTATCATGGTCGAAGCCCCCATAGTAGGAGGAGCTCTAGCACAGGCCTCTCCTCCCTTAGCCTCGATCATCTCCTGGCCCGGAGAGCGGGGTGGCACGGTAGCGACAGCAGCATCAACCCAGACGGTCACCTAGGCTCCAGAAAAGGGACTTCAGCTTGTGGTCTCATCCGTCCTTCGGCCTCCTCAACCACCTGCTGACTCGGACTTGGCACCGCAGATAGCTCGGGAGCCCACTCGAGCTCCCTCCTCAGGGCGACTAGCACAGCGGGGGCAGATGCCGGTGCACCCTCAACCCGGGCTCGCCTCAGAGGAGGCTCAGCGGCCATCCCTGTGGCTAGCCTCTTCTTGGAGATTGGCAATGGTTCACCCTCCAAGAAGATCATCCCTGTACCCAGGGGCCAAGAAGGTTAGCCCAAGATGAAGAAAAGAGAGAAAAACATATATGGAGGAAAGAACTGGACTCACCTGGCCCCATCAACGGGTCGACTCTGGCGTCATAAAGGTTCTGCTCCGATAGTAGGACCTCCAGAGAGGGGATCTGGGCGGTGCGGTGCTGCTCATAGTCATCCCAATCAGTTGCGTCAACCATGGAGATCCGATTAGGGGACCGATCCGGCTTGCTCTAGGCCCAGTCGACCCCCTCGATGGCTTCGAAGAAAAATCTGCTCTTCCATCCTTTGATGGAAGAGGGGAGCTCGAATTTGATGCCCTTTGGGTGAGAGGATAAGGACCACCACCCATCCTCAATCAAGTGGCATTTCAGGGTAAAAAATGCCCTAAACAAGGAAAACCGGGGATGAACCCATGGATGTGACAAAGCATAATGAAGGAGAAGATGACTCCAATGGCGTTCGGCACCAACTGTGCAGGGACCAAGAGATAGTTGCCCAAGACAGATAAGAAGAAGGGGTGAAAAGAGAACCGGAGACCCCCAAAGAAGGTCTCTTCATAAAGGGCGAGACGACCTGGGCCACTGGAAGTGACCCGCTCCCCTGCGCGGGGGGTCATGAGCTGAATAGAAGGTTGGATGCCATAGGCATCCCGGATGGCCCCCATCTCCATGACAGAGATCGTCGAGGCAACCCCGCCCGGGCCTAATGACCGAATAGACTCAGAAGCTGGTTCAAGTAGGAAAAAAAGATAGGTAGGACAAGAAGAAGCCACCCCCGGCTCCCTAATGGACTCGGGGGGGGGGGGAAGGGCCAACCTCCTGCTAATCCTAAACTGTGTCCCCTCCGACTCCTTGTCGGAGGAGGAAAGCACTATCCCTTGGATGGAAGGATCGGGACAAGACATCCTACAAGGATGACCTGAGAAGAAGGAGGACTAGACCTAAGAAGAAGGAGCTTACCCAAACGGGAAAAGAGAAAGAAGAACAGGGCTAGTCTGGTTCCCTAGAGAAGAGAAGAACGAAAGTGGATCGCAGAGAAGGAAGGGTCCGGGTACTGCAACAAGCACGAAATATTTAAAAGGATGGGAATTTTGAGTAAAAACTTTCTTTTCACTTCGAAAGGGCCCATCAAACCCATGCTGTTATGATCCCCTCGCCAACGGATCCATGCCACATGCTGCCCATCAGAGAAAAAGGCATCCCGGCCACTCTGGATTCTACGCCAACATTAACTATCCCTCAAACGTGGCCATGTGGCACCCCGGCACTAGCCCGCAGCACCGTCTCTCGAAGCACCGGCAATCGTGGCCATCGTCATGACGGACCCCCCACCTTTCCATGTCAGCACCACGATTACTCCCTTCGGCTCGAGCGCAGTGCACTAACGAGCCTTGAGAGTGGGGGGCAAATGATGTGGCGAGATCGTTGACATGGAGCTCTAAATGATGCCATGTCAAAAGAAACTGCCATGTCGGGTGCCAAGGCAACACTTCAGCCCGGACCACTTTACCGAGCTGAGCTGAGCTCCCTCGAGACAGCAAGTCGAGCTCCGTCCTCCGCCAGGTCAGGCCTCACAGCTCGGGATGCCTAGTCCAGAGCCGCCTTCCACCCTCCAAAGTGAGACCCTCAAAGGTTTGAGCCCTGTGGTCGGAGTTGAGCTCAGTGCTCACCCGCCAATGTGGAGCCTCTCTGAGCGCGCGCCTTCTGGACCGGGTCCACCCTCTGCCCTCCAGAGTGAGACCCTCGGAGGTTTGAGCCCTGTGGTCAGAGTCGAGCTCAGCGCTCACCCGTCAATATGGAGCCTCTCCGAGCATGCGCCCTCTAGACCGGGTCCGCCCACTGCCCTCCAGAATGAGACCTGATAGATTCGCAGGGTTGTCGTTAAAACACCGTGGCTATCAGTTTAAAATCTGACTTCTTAAAATATATAAAAATACGTAGCAAGAGGAGTCGGGTCGAATCCATAGAGAAGGCGGTGTTTAGGATTTGAAATTTTTGATCTTGTAAAAAAAATATTTGAAGTCAAAAAAATATAAAAATTGAAATTGTAGGAAAAGTAAACTTGGCACTAGGATCTATTATTTAGATGCTAGCATCTACTTGCAAACAAGGTGAAAGACAGGAATTAAAAAAATATTGCATTGATTTTAAGGTCTAAGTACAATGCACTAAAAAAAACTAAAATAACAAAGAACAAAGACAAGAACAGATCAGCGCAGCCTCGTCAGGAAGATAGCTCCTTCCTTCGTACTCCGTGGAGCGAACTGGGCTTCCTCTGCGTCTTCTTCTTTGGATCTTGATCTCAGAGAGGGAAAATGGTGTGGACACCAGAAGCCGAAAGAAACTTCACTTCAACAAGGTTAGCCTTATCCCAATTTGGATCGAAGATAATTAGGTTACCTTGTATCCTTTAGTTCAAAAATATTTTATTTTCAAGAGTCATTTCCTTTTCAAGAGTCCTGTAATTAATTTTGAGTTTCAAATCAGGAGTGTTTATTGAGTCCTGTAATTACTTTTAAAATTTCATTTCCTGTAAGTCCATTTCAAGTTTTAAAGTCTAGGCCAGTCAAGTCAGTTCAGTTGAGTTAAGTCTAATTCAGTTGAGTTAAGTCTAATCAAGTCTTAAAGCCATGAAAGCCAGCAACAAGACTCAAATTCTAGACCCCAGAATTTGACCACATGAAGAAGAGAAGACACATCAACCAAGCAAGAGAAAAGGACCATCAACTAGGACCACTGGGCGCCACATGTCATTCTTATCCAAGTAGAAGACCACCTCACCATGCCACGTCATCAGTTGCCACTTCACCAGCCACCTCATCACCCTTTGGGCGCCAACAAGGGAGATTCAAATTCAAGGAGGTTGGCCACATCCCTCCAAGTCCTCCACCAAATCATCCAACCCCCCCACATCCCTCCAAACTCTCCACCAAATCCTCCAACCCCCCTTGTAATCCTCCTCGATTTGGGGAGTGTTTAAATTTCAAAAGCTAGCTTTGTGAGGCTATTAAAAGCCTTGGACGTCCCTTGTAAAAGAGATTGATTTTGGAAATAAATGAAGTTTGAAGTGAAGTTGTCTTGAGTTTTATGTGTGAAATTTTTCCTATCTTCTTCTTCCACGCCCAAAGCCACTCTCTTCCCTAGCAATTCATCATCCAAGCTCAAGGCAAAGGCATTGGAATTGGCCAGATCTTCTCAATTATCTTTTCTTTGTTCACAAGTTCTCCCATCCCTTCTTTATGTTTGCATCCTTCAACCTTAACTTTGATCTTCATTGCAGGGTCCTTCGAAGTCCTTGAGTTATGAACAGGGTTCCCCTTGACAATGAACCAACAAGCTGAAGCCCAAGTCCAGGGTTCTGATCACTATTATCCAAGTTCTCCAGTCCAAAGCATCAGTAGTTTCAAGTTTTGAATCATAGGAAGGTTGGAAAACTCATCAAGGTAAGTCCTCAATCATTAGCCCCTATTGTCTAGATCTTCTTCCTTCTTAGTTTTAGAGTTGTGTCTAATCATGTAATAGTCCCTTTTCATATAATCCTTAAATCTTATTAAGATGAGTACAATGCTAAGTATAATTAGGTTTCATTGCTCTACAAACCCTATATTCAAAACATTAATCATATGCATGCCGCATCAGAAAAGGCTGGAAGATGGTGTAGGGACATGCTCTCCTTTGAGAAACCTCACTCCCAAAAGCCAACCCGCAACCCAAGCAATGCCCTCTATCCTGTACCTTGCCCTTCTCCAGGATCCCTCTGCCTTGTGCTATGGGGTTCAATTTATAATTGATCGGAGAGGAGAGCTCGTTGCATATTAGCAATGTGGGACAAAAGAAACACCACGACTGCCATTGCTGCTCCATGCTCACCGCCCTGCAGCGCCCGTAGATCATGCCGCTCGTGGACTGCGCCGTGGAGCTCGTGGATTGCGCGCAATGCCTGTGCCCATGGACTGCTCGCCCGTGCCCGTAGAGAAGCTTGTGAGGAATGATCAGCAGCCTGTGGACTGCAACGTGAGGCTCGTGAGAAGCACCCGCAATGCCCATGGACTGCAATGCCCATGAAGAATGCCCAGCTCATGAAGAATGCTCTGCAATGCCCGTCAGCCCGTGGATTGCTCTGGCAACGTGGACTTCCTCGTGAAGAACGTGGACTGCGTTCCTCTCGTTTGCTGCCAAAAATCGCCACCACCGCCCGTCAAACCATCACCGGAGCTTCTCCTCCAGCCGTGGACACCGCCGAAGTGCTTCCCGGCAAGTTTTGGCACCTCTAGAGAGCTATAGTCCATGCCCTGCTCCGTGGACCGGTAGCAATGGCTGCCGGTGAACCAACCTGCGAGTTATAAACCCAGCAGCCTGTCCATCACGGACCGGTAGCAATGGCTGCCGGTGAACCAACCTGCGAGTTATAAACCCAGCAGCCGGTCCATGGTGGACCGGCTGCTCCAAAAAACGTGCAGCATCAAAATGTGTGCAAAATGCTAAAGAAATTCATAACTTCTTCATTTCGAACCTGATTTAAGTACCGTTTGCATCGTTGGATTCCATAAATCAGCTCTAACTATTATCGGGTTTCAGGCTTATTAATTTTACCAATTCCATGATCATTAATTAAATATTTTATTAATCATTTAAATGGGTGTGTGGTGCTTTGACTTGAAATCTATTTTTCATGAACGTATTCTAATTTCACATTTTTCAAAGATATTTTTAAAATAATTAGTTTTTCAAGAAAGTCTAAATTAATTATGAAATTAGGTTATTAAAAGAATGTTAGCACCATTAATTAACTAAAATACTTAAAATAAACGTGTAAATCCATGATTTATCACACCCCCCAACTTACTTATTGCTAGTCCCTAAGCAATGCAAAAAGTATAACTATGTGTCACAAAGATCATCCTTTACAAAAATAGATCCAGGTTTGAAAGTAAAAAAGATCTAGCAAGTATCACTAACTAAGTATTGAGTTTCAGAAATAAATTTTGCAGTCAGCATAATTAGAAACTTTCTTAGAGTTCATCTAAAGATCTACAGCACTTGTGTTTGTGATGACTAACTTAACATTTTGGTACTAGTTTGCAAGAACAAATGTATCTTTGATTAACACTTACTTTGGTTAATTTTCTATACATCCCTAAATTAAGCTTATGAACTGAGTTAGCTTTCACACTACCTGATTTTTTTTAACTAAGTCCTCAATTGTCCTTACAACTAATACTTACTTTGTCTCGTCAGCGTGAATGTGCAATGGAAGTGCTAATAGCCTTTAGGTGATCTAAGTAGGCCCTAAAAGTCTGACACGCTAGTCTACTTCTTGACTTGCTACAGTCATTAGCAACACTCTCTAACTCTTATTACTTTTCCTAGTATATCTTGCTCTAGATTTATTTTTGACACATGAAAACTTTTTTTTTTTAAATTTTAAAAAAATTGTCCCGACCCCCCAACTTAAATACCATTGTCCCTAATGGTATAAAAAGGCAAAGGAATAAACCATAAGAACTAAAAAATGTAAAGGGATAGGGTTTACCTGAGAAGAAGAGATCATGAACAATGTAGAGGCTGCAAATTTTTTTTTTTTTTTTTTTAAAAAAAACGTACATATTGGGTTGCCTCCCAACAAGTGCTAAGTTTAATGTCTTCAGCCAGACATAATGCAGCTCAGTTCAGTGTGGGTCAGTTAATGTTACTTGGTCAATGGTTTGATTTGTTGATATTCATTCAATGTATGGTTTTAAACATTGACCATTCACCTTAAAGAAGTTTCCTGACCTAGGATCATAAATTTTGACTGCACCATGGGGGAATACTTGATTAACAATGTAAGGTCCATCCCATCTAGATCTCAATTTTCCAGGAAATAATCGAAGCCTTGAATTAAATAACCATACTTGTTGATTTGGCTCAAAGATTTTTTTAGAAATAAATTGATCATGAAAGGCTTTCATTTTCTCTTTATAAATACGTTAATTTTCATAAGCCTCTCACCTCTGTTCATCTAATTCACTCAGTTGCAACATCCGGTTAGAACCAGCTTGCTTTAAATCAAAATTTAATTGCTTAATCGCCCAATATGTTTTATGTTCAAGTTCTACCGGAAGATGACATGCTTTTCCAAAGATCAGTCTATAGGGAGACATTCCAATGGGATTCCTGTAAGCTGTCTGATAGGCCCCTAATGCATCATCTAATCGATCTGACCAGATTCTACGATCGGGCCTAATAGTCTTTTGCAAAATGTTCTTGATCTCCCTATTGGATACTTCAACTTGGCCACTTGTTTGCAGGTGATAAGGTGTAGCTACTTTATGCGTGACCCCATATTTTCGTAAAAGCATTCGAAATTGGGAGTTTGTGAAATGGGCACCTTCGTCGCTAATGATGGCACGTAGAAATCCAAACCTAGAGAAGATATTCTTTTGAACAAACTTTATGACTACCTTATGATCATTAGTTCATGTTGCCATTGCCTCAATCCATTTAGAAACATAATCGACAGCCACCAAAATATATTCAAAACCATTAGAGGGTGGAAAGGGTCCCATAAAATCAATTCCCCAAACGTCAAAGATTTCAATTACCAAGATGGGATTTAAAGGCATCATGTCTTTTCTTGAAATATTTCCTAAGGCTTGACACTTAAGACATTCTTTGCCAAAAGTATATGCATCCTTAAACAATGTCGGCCAGTAAAATCCACTTTGCAAAACTTTAGCCGTAGTTTTTCGACCAGAAAAATGTCCTCCACAAGCAATGGTGTGGCAAAAGTTTAAAATACTCAGATGTTCAGATTCAGGAACACACCTATGGATGATTTGATCAGCACAAATTCGAAAGAGTTCAGGATCTTCCCAAAAGTAATATTTAATTTGAGCAAAGAATCGATCCTTTTTATTCTTGGACCAGCCATCAGGGATTTGTCCAACCACTAAGTAGTTAACAATATCTGCAAACCAAGGGGCCTTTGCATGTGAAACTGCTAAGAGTTGTTCATCCGGAAAAGATTCTTCAATTGATGCAGGTTCACACTCTTCAATTAAAATCCTAGATAGATGGTCTGCTACAACATTCTCAGATCCTTTCTTGTCTTGAATTTCAATATCAAACTCTTGTAGCAGTAAGATCCATCTAATCAATCATGGTTTAGCATCTTTCTTTGAGAGCAGGTATCTCAAAGCTGAGTGATCCGAATAAACCACAATCTTGGAACCTAAAAGATATGATCTAAACTTTTCCAGGGCAAACACCACAGCTAGCAACTCCTTTTCAGTAGTGGTATAATTTTTTTGGGCTTCATTCAAAGTTATGCTAGCATAATAAATCACTATGGGACATTTGTTTACCCTTTGGCCCAAGACAACTCCTATGGCAAAGTCTGAAGCATCGCACATGATTTCAAAAGGTAATGACCAATCAATGGGTTGAATGATTGGGGCTTGGGTCATAGCTTCTTTTAGAAACTCAAAAGCCTTAAGACAATCTTCATCAAAATTGAAAGGAACGTCCTTAGCGAGCAGATTACACAAAGGACAAAAAATTTTGGAAAAGTCTTTGATGAAGCGATGATAAAATCCTACATGGCCGAGGAAAGATCGAATTTGTTTGATAGAGATGGGTGGAGGAAGTTTAGAGATCAATTCAACCTTTGCTTTATCTACCTCGATCCCTCTCTTAGATATAATATGTCCTAAAACAATCCCTTCTTGAACCATGAAATGGCTCTTCTCCCAGCTCAGAACCAAATTCGCCTCAATACATCGTTTTAAAATTTTCTTCAAATTATTGAGGCAACTCTCGAAAGATTCTCCAAAGACTGAAAAATCATCTATAAAAATTTCTAAGAAATCTCCTACCATGTCCGAGAAAATTGATATCATGCACCTTTGAAAGGTTGCAGGTGCATTACACAATCCGAAAGGCATTCTACGGAAAGCAAAGGTTCCATAGGGACATGTGAAGGTGGTCTTTTCCTGGTCTCCTGGATAGATTGCTACCTGGTTATATCCTGAGTATCCATCTAAGAAGCAAAAGTATTGCTAGCCAGCTAATCCTTCTAGGATCTGATCAATAAATGGTAAGGGAAAGTTGTCTTTGCGGGTAGCTGCATTAAGTTTTCTATAATCTATACAGACACGCCACCTAGTAGAAAGTCGTGTTGGTACTAAATCCCCATGGTCAGTACGGACAACCGTGAGTCCAGATTTCTTTGGAATGACTTGAGCAGGACTCACCCAGTGGCTATCAGAAATAGGATAAATAATACCAGCATCTAACCATTTAATCACTTCCTTCTTGACCACTTCTTGCATGTTTGGGTTGAGCCGTCTTTGCATCTCTCTAGTTGGCTTGGCACTATCCTCAGTATAGATATGGTGCATACAAATTGATGGACTAATGCCTTTTAAATCAGTAGTGGCCCAACCTATGGCCTCCTTATGTGTTTTCAGAACATCTATCAATTGGTTTTCCTGCTCAATGGTTAGGTCAGAAGCAATGATTACATGCAGGGTTTTGTCGGGTCCTAAAAACACATACTTAAGTGATTCAGGCAGAGTTTTTAGTTCAAGTTGTGGTGGGGCCTGAATCGAAGGGTGCAAAGGCTCAGTTCCTAGGTCAAGTAAGGATTCAGTTTGCATTGACCAAGGTGGTGAAGGTTGAGGTGAATTAAGTAGGGCATTTACATCTTGGACTTGGGTTTCAGCAATAGGCTCGTCATCTTCCATCAAATTGGAGGAAAATTCAGACTCAACAATCTCATGTATTAAACCAATCATAGAACAATTTTCCTCCTCTCGAGCAAACTTTGAGGCATTAAAAATATTAATTCTCGCCTTTTGATCCCTAAAAGAAATGTCCATAGCTCCCATTTTGCAATTGATATTGTCATTGGCAGTGGCTAGGAATGGATGACCTAAGATTATGGGATTCTGATTTAGCTCTTGGGATGGTTCCATGTCTAGTATGAGGTAGTCTACTGGGAAATAACATTGGTTCACTCTAACTAAGACATCCTCAATCAAACCACGTGGTGTCTTGATAGATCTATCGTGATGGGGGACTAATATGCATGCCATTTTTTTTGTAGGTTTTACATGTTGAGTTAGGTGATTAATTCCTGAATTTCAGATCAAAATTATTTTTAGGGAATTTTGTATGAATTTTTGAAGATCAGCATACAGATTAGGACCTAGAAAAGTAGCAAAGAAGGACCGCCGGGGCTGAGAAGCCTCGGTTAGGGCAAGTTCTCCTACAATAAAACTACTAGAGGTAGAGGGGTGTACCTGACAACGTCTGTGAAGATCACAGCGAAGGGGTCTCTCGTTCCTCGATGGATGCGGCCTGGAAAATCGAGCAAAAGACCCGCGGATATCCGGCTTTCTGCTCGGTGATCCGATTAAGGCTTGGCTGGAGTTGTTGGATTCGTAGGAACTCAGGGACCTGCAAATGACCTGTCAGGAGTTAGAAAATTCACAACAGAACAAGAAAACAAAGGAAAAACAGCAAGGGAAGGCTTCTTTTGGAGTGGGCGTCCAGGGATCTGGAGGGTTTATTGGCAGCAGGAAGATGATTGCAAACACCGGGAAGAAGAACTCTCACAAACCCCTTTATGCACACAGCAGGGTATCACACAACTCAATAGAAGAACTCAAGGTTTTAATTCATATCAAAAATTAGGTTTCATACAAGAGGCTAGGGTCCCTTCAATAGACCCTTAACCTTGGGCTCCAAGTAAGGGTACATGAGTCTTTACATAAGAATCCTTTTCTCTCTCAAACCCAAGCTAGAAAATTAGGAAACATTTGGTAAAAAAAATCCCTAAAAATTCTCTTGACTTGGCCAACACTCCTAGGATGCCTAAGGGGGCGTGTTGGGCTTCTAAGAGCAGCAAAAGGCCGGCCCAAAGGGGCTCGGGTGCATAGCTTTGGGCCTCTGGAAGCTGGGGTGGCCTGGTAGCCAAGTAGCAGGAACATTCCCTGGTATCTTGCTTCTTAGGGGCTTGGGCTTGGCACCTGGGCTTGATTTCTTTGGGCTAGGATGCAGATGGACCTCTGGAATCATGGATGCCCTTATCTATGAATATACTTTGGCATCTGGAAGGGAATCTGGGCATCTGGAGGGCATCTGCAAGAAATCAGGGTTTTCCTGAATTTTCCTCCTAGGGTCTTCAAATCTTCAAGCTGGGTTGGACTTGGGCTATACTTCCATGTCTTCAATCTAGTTGGACTTGGTCTTCACTTGTATGATATAGTCTTGAGTCTTCAGTATGCTTGGACAGGAATCAAAAAATAAAATTAGCTCAACATGAGCTGACTAGCATTGTACTGAACTAGCTCAACATAAGCTGACTAGTACAGAACTGAAATAACAACTCAAAAGACTCAAACAACAACTAAAAAATGGACTCAGATGGTCTAAGCACTTATTACAGATGGACTCATAAATTGTTGATCAATTCATAGAGGGTTGAAAAGCCTCTATCTTATTCTGGTACCTCCGGTGTCCCCACCATATCGGCTAGTTGTAGAATGACTGACATGGGTTTTAGTTCACCTATCCCAAATTTTGTATAGACCGAGGTTGGAAGAAGGTTCACACTAGCTCCTAGGTCTAACAGGGCTCGATCAAAGGTAATGCCTCCTATAACACAAGAAATCAAAGGAGCACCGGGGTCTTTCATTTTCTGAGGTAATTGATTCAACAAGACTGCACTTACATCCTCAGACAATATGATTCTCTTTATGGTTCGTGGCTCGCGCTTTTGGGTGCAGAGTTCTTTGAGAAATTTAGCGTAAGCTGGAACGTGCTGAATTGCATCGAGGAGGGGTAAATTAATATGGACTTGCTTGAATAATTCCATCAGCTCCTCGTTGCGT
This sequence comes from Areca catechu, assembly GCA_021397845.1. Lineage (NCBI taxonomy): Eukaryota > Viridiplantae > Streptophyta > Magnoliopsida > Arecales > Arecaceae > Areca > Areca catechu. The sequence continues at coordinate 80,533,627 of CM038044.1, read as the reverse complement.
GCTCCTTGCTTTTTACGGGAAGAACCAGCTTCTAGGGCTGAAGGGAACGGGACTCTAGGTTTATAAGTCTCAGGTAATTCATCTGCTCTCTTCTTCCCTTTCTCATTTAAATCGGAACCAGTATCAGTACTAGTCCCGGGCTTAGGCTCTTCTACATGGTTAGTCTCAGCACCAACATCATCTTCTAAATTCTCATTCTCGCTAGCATCAGCACTAGCCTCTCTCTCCTGGTCTTTATATGGGTCCCTAAGAATCCTACCACTTCTAAGCTCAGAAATTGCTTTGGCATTCTCAAATTGAGGGTTCTTAGGTGGAACATTAGGCTGAAGAATGAGTGGGTTGTTTCTAGGATTCGGTATTGGTTGACTCGGTAGTTGACCTGGTTCTCTCCTCATAGTAGATTCAGCTATCTATCCTATTTGAACTTCTAACCTGGCGATAGATTGTTGTTGGGTCATGATTAATTGTTGGAGTTGATCAAACCTATCGTCGGCCAGATTGGTCTATTGAGGAGATTGATATGATGACTGATGATGATATGGTGGCTGATATGGTGGCTGAGCAGGCTGACTAGGCTGACCTCTATTATAGGCATAGTTTTGGTATGGGGGCCTATTTTGAAAGTTCCGTGCAGGAGAAGTTTGGGTGTGAACCTGAGTCTGTTATGGTTTCCAGGAAAAATTAGGATAGTTTCTCCAACCCAGGTTATAAGTATTTGAAAATGGGTCATTACCCGGCTTGGAGTAACCTTGAGCAGCTTGGACTTGTTCTTGGATGAAAGGTGGTAACTGTGCAACCGTAGGACATTCATTCATGTGATGGGCTAGGCTAGCACAGATAGAACAAATCTCCTGATGATTAGAGGGTGATGGGTATTGTGATGGGTGTGATGGGTATTATGCTGGAGATTGTTGATTGAGGGCTAGGACTTGGTCCAACTTTTGGGCAAGGAGGTCGACTGTATCTAATCTTTGGGATATTAGGTTCAAGTCGACATTGGAATTTGAATGTCTAATTTCATAAATCCCTGCCCGCTTTTGGTGAGGAATTGATCTTTCATATGAAGTCAAAGAAGCATGGTTGATCGAATTTTCACTTAGGATTTCAAACAAGGTATAGGCTTCATCCTCACTTCTATTCATGAATGCACCTCCACAAGATGCATCCACCATCTGTCTATACTGGTCTCCTAATCCCTCATAAAAAGCTTGGACAATTTGCCACTTAGACAGACCATGATGTAGGCATTTTCTAAGGAGTTCCTTAAGTCTCTCCCATGATTCATGAATTTGTTCATGAGGAAGCTGAGCAAATCCAGTGATGACTCGCCTCATGGTGTTGGTTTGACCTATAGGATAGAATTTCTTAAGGAACTCGTGCTGCATTTCAGTCCAAGTTCGAATTGGTTTCCCTATTGTGCCAAGCCAGTACTTGGCCTTATCCTTAAGTGAGAAGGGGAACAAGGTTAGCCTAAGGGCATCATCAGTAAAATCTTGGATCTTCACCGTAGAACAGATTTCAAGAAACTCATCTAGATTCTTATAAGGATCTTCATTGGTATTCCCATAAAAGGAAGGAAGCATTTGGATTATGGCAGACTTGATCTCATATTGTCTAGCAGGTATTTCAGGTAAATGGATACAGGTTGATGGATTGTAGGTGGAAGGAATAAAGTATTCCTTCATCTATCTAGGTGGTTCTTCTTGGTTTCCAGCCATTTGATTTTTTGGTATACTATGGATCAGTAGTTCGATTTCAAGGTTGAAGTCAACTAGGTCTGGAAATAAAGATCTCCTACCGTGCATGTAACAGTGCAACCCTAATATGTGAATCAAAATTTTTTATTTTATATATATATATATTTTGTTATTTTCAAACACTTATCAAACCGATTTCTATCCTAGGCTCCCTAATTCTAGACAGCTCCTAACTACCAAGACCGCCTTGGAGCCCTCCAAGTCAAAGACCAATTAGCTAGCTGGCCAGGTAAGGGTAAGGTCGGTGGAGTTTCCCTCTTTGCTTGCCTTAGACACCAATTGAAAATTCGCCAGGTAAGCAGATCCAACCACCTTCCTTCGGGACGTAATCCCTGAACCCCTTTCCTAGACACCAGTCAACCAACTAATCTTGACCCGGTCTAACTCTTCCGGGTGCCCGTCCTATTGAGCTCGAGTTCCTTAGGGCTGACGTCTAGTTAATTTTATTTAGAAGGCTTAGGTATGCAAAATGAGGGGTGATGGTTTGTAGGCTAAGGAAGGGTATTGAACTCCCCACCTTATCTTATTTATGGATAAGTGCCCTTAAGATGATTATGAAATTATGAAATGCAATAAATAAGATGTCAAAATAGAAGTTATAAACACGCAAAATTAAATTAAAGCTATATATATATTTTTTAATTTTGTGATTAAGTTTCTAATCCTAATAAATTATGAAATGTCTGGGCAATTTTTGTTGGATTTTGTAGAATGATAAATTTACCTAAATGAATCTAAAAATGAAAAGCAAAAATTTTTTTTTTAAAATTTGAAATTTGAATTTTTTTTTTTTGGAAATAAGAAAAGAAACTAAAAAGGAAAACAATTAATATGTAAAAGAGGAAAGAATGTTTAGGATGGATCTTATTGATTGGGAGACTTTCTTCCTCTTCTGCTTTTCTCCCTTTTTTTTTTTTAATCTGCAAGAGAAAGAAAAGTTAGCATGGAATGAAAAATCAAAAAGATCAAAAACTATTATTTTAATGCCTTCCCCGGCAACGGTGCCAAAAACTTGATAGATTCGTGGGGTTGTCGTTAAAACACCGTGGCTATCAGTTTAAAATCCGACTTCTTAAAATATTTAAAAATACGTAGCAAGAAGAGTCGGGTCGAATCCACAGAGAAGGCGGTGTTTAGGATTTGAAATTTTTGATCTTGTAAAAAAAATATTTGAAGTCGAAAAAATATAAAAATTAAAATTGCAGGAAAAGTAATCTTGGCACTAGGATCTATTATTTAGATGCTAGCATCTACTTGCAGACAAGGTGAAAGACAGGAATTAAAAAAATATTGCATTGATTTTAAGGTCTAAGTACAATGCACTAAAAAAAACTAAAATAACAAAGAACAAAGACAAGAACAGATCAGCGCAGCCTCGTCGGGAAGATAGATCATTCCTTCATACTCCGTGGAGCGAACTGGGCTTCCTCTACGTCTTCTTCTTCGGATCTTGATCTCAGAGAGAGAGAAGGCTGGAAGATGGTGTAGGGACACGCTCTCCTTTGAGAAACCTAACTCCCAAAAGCCAACCCGCAACCCAAGCAATGCCCTCTACCTTGTACCTTGCCCTTTCTCCAGGATCCCTCTGCCTTGTGCTATGGGGTTCAATTTATAATCGATCGGAGAGGAGAGCTCGTTGCATATTAGCGATGTGGGACAAAAGAAACACCATGACCGACGTTGCTGCTCCGTGCTCACCGCCCTGCAACGCCCGTAGATCACGCTGCTCGTGGACTGCACCATGGAGCTCGTGGATTGCGCGCAACGCCCGTGCCCATGGACTGCTCGCCCGTGCCCGTGGAGAAGCTCGTGAGGAATGATCAACAGCCTGTGGATTACCAAGTGAGGCTCGTGAGAAGTGCCCGCAACGCCCATGGACTGCAACACCCATGAAGAATGTCCAGCTCGCGAAGAACACTCGGCAACGCCCGTCAGCCTATGGATTGCTCTGGCAACGTGGACTTCCTCGTGAAGAACGTGGACTGCGTTCCTCTCGTTTGCCACCAAAAACCGCCACCACTGCCCCGACAAACCACTGCCGGAGCTTCTCTTCCGGCCGTGGACACCGCCGGCGTGCTTCCCGGCGAGTTTCGGCACCTTTGGAGAGCTGTGATCCATGCCCTGCTTCGTGGACCGGTAGCAATGGCTGCCGGTGAACCAACCTACGAGTTATAAACCCAGCAGCCGGTCCATGATGGACCGGCTACTCCAAAAAACATGCAGTATCAAAATGTGTGCAAAATGCTAAAGAAATTCATAACATCTTCATTTCGAACCTGATTTAAGTACCGTTTGCATTGTTGGATTCCATAAATCAACCTCTAACTATTGGCGGGTTTCAAACTTATTAATTTTACCAATTCCATGATCATTAATTAGATATTTTATTAATCATTTAAATGGGTGTGTGGTGCTTTGACTTGAAATCTATTTTTCATGAATGTATTCTAATTTCATATTTTTCAAAGATATTTTTAAAATAATTAGTTTTGCAAGAAAGTCTAAATTAATTATGAAATTAGGTTATTAAAAGAATGTTAGCACCATTAATTAATTAAAATACTTAAAATAAACGTGTAAATCCATGATTTGTTAAGACCCTCGAAGGTTTGATCCCTGTGGTCGAAGTCGAGCTCAGCTCTCAACCGTCAATGTGGAGAATCTCCGAGCACGCGCCCTCTAGATCGGGTCTGCCCTTTACTCTCCAGAGCGAAACCCTTGGAGGTTTGAGCCCTGTGGTCGAAGTCGAGCTCAACGCTCACCTGCCAATATGGAGCCTCTCTGAGCACGTGCCCTCTGGACCGGGTCCGCCCTCTGCCCTCCAGAGTGAGACCCTCAGAGGTTTGAGCCCTATGGTCAGAGTCGAGCTCAGTGCTCACTCGCCAATATGGAGCCTCTCCGAGCGCGCGCCCTCTAGACCGAGTCCTCCATCAAACCTTCACAGCGAGACCCTTGGAGGTTTGAGCCCTGTGGTCGAAGTCAAGCTCAACGCTCACCCGCCAATGTGGAGCCTCTTCGAGCGCGTGCCCTCTGGACCGGTCCTGCACTCTTCCCTCCTCCATCAAGATGACCGCATGAGCTCGGAGTCCCCAGGTCGGAGTAAGCCCTGCCATCCCGTGACTCCAACAAGCCGCCCGAGGACTACGGAACGACGCCCTCCATACTGCCATAACTACCTGTCCGTCCATACTTCTAAGGGGGATGGGCCAGCTAGAAAGCACGGATCCCTATGGGACCGGCCCCCGGATCGAGGTACTGCCAAGAATGGGGTGACTGGAGAGGATGTCAAAATGAATGGAAGCTTCCCCTAACCACATGTCAGGAAAGACATCTCATCCATGACATGGAATCCTGTCGCATGCGCCTGCCATCCCAGCATAGATCTCGAGGAAAGCGTCTAACGACCATCTTTCAACTACAAAGAATGATCAGCACCCCCAAAAGGGAGAGGTAATAGTAATAACAGAAAACCTACTACCAGCACAAGTGCAAGCTCGATCAAGAGGGCGAAGCACCACCATCACCACCACCACAACAGGAGGAAAACGAGGAAAACAAGGTAAGAAGGAGGAACAGGGAATCCCTCTGTCCCCGCTATTATTCTCCCCATGCTACATTTTCGCCTTCACACACAACCTTTACTCCTCTTAGTGCGGAGTCCATCAAGAGGGGCCCGACCAAGAGGATCTATTCCCCTAGATCATCACTGACTTGACCGTTAGAGTGACCCCACCGGAAACCCCGACCCGGCTCACTAACCTCTGTTTCATAGGTCCAGGAGCAGGGGACCGCCAGGCGGTAGAGGGAGCACACTCCGGCATCGGCAGTAGCTATGGGCCACGACGATCTAGGCGACAACAGCATGCATTTTAGTTCCACATCAAAATGGACTCAATGAATGATAACCAGGTTTTGACCATGGTTGACCCACCTGAGGGAATTGTCCCAGTAGGGTGCAAAATGGATCTTCAAGTTGAAGAATGGAGTAGATGGGCAAATAAAAACCTACAAGGCTAGGTTGGTTGCAAAAGATTTCAAGCAAAAACTTGGTATCGACTATGATGAAACTTTTTTGCTATTTGCCAAGCTCAAGTCCTTCCAGATTATGCTTGCCATAGCTGCATACTGTGATTATGAGATCTGGTAGATGGATGTTAAGACTACATTCCTTAATGGAAATCTTGAGGATGAGGTTAATATATCAAGCTATAGTGTTTTGCCTCAAGTGGGAGAGCAAACCAAGTATGTAAGCTTAGGAAAGCCATTTATGGATTAAAGCAAGCATCAAGGTGGTGGAACATTCATTTTGATCAAACTATTAAGGAATTTTGTTTCATCAAGAATACGGATGAGTCGTGTGAGTATAAGAAGACAAGTGGGAGTGCCATTATATTTTTGGTCTTGTATGTCGATGACAAGTAATATAATTGAAAATGATATTCCAATGAAGCTGTCAGTTAAAACATGACTGTCAAAATTGTTTTTCCGGAAGGATTTGGGAGAAGCATCCTATATTCTAGGAATAAAGATCTATAGATATAGATCTAAAAGGATGCTAGGTTTATCCCAATCCAGGTACATAGATGTAATATTGAAGAGATTCAATATGGAGGGATGTAAGAATGGTTACTTGTCCATGAGTCAAGGCATACACCAATCTAAAAGGATGTCACCTAAAATTCTAGAAGAAAGAGATAGGATGAAAAAGATCCCTTATGCATCGGCAGTGAGATCAAAAATTTATGCAATGCTATTACCAGGCCTGATGTTGCTTATGTTTTATGCATAGTAAGCAAGTTCTAGGCTGATCCCGGAAAGGATCATTAGAAAGCTGTGAGAAACATTCTTAAGTACCTAGGAAGGACTAAAGATGTTTTTCAATATATGGTGGATCAGAGTAGAAGCTAGAAGGTTATACAGATTCTAGTTTCTAATCTAATCTAGATGACAGTAAATCCATATCAGGGTATGTTTTTACTCTGAATGGAGGAGAGTGAGTTAGAAGAGTACCAAGCATCCAATTATAGCTAACTCAGTTATTGAGGCAGAATACATAGCTATTAGTGAAGCTGCTAAGGAAGCAGTCTGGTTGAAAAAGTTCATCACATAATTTGGCATGGTTCCAATAATGCAACAACCAGTACCATTGTATTGTGATAACAGTAGAGCGATTGTACAAGTGAAGGAACCTTGGTCTTACCATCAGTCCGAGCACATCTTGAGATGCTTCCACCACATTCAAGAAATCATCGAAAGAAATAGTATGTGTTGCCACCTGGATCGTCGTTGCTCATAGCTCCTACGTGGCATCGGGGTGTACCTTCTTTGCCTGGTGTCCGACATGTGTGCCCAATCCTACAAAAGAAAGAAGACTCGGGTCAGAGATCTCGATGAGGGCACTCCGATGGTCAAGTCAATGGGACGATCTAGGGAAACAAATCCTCTGAGGTGGATCCCGAGCTGATCTGCACTCTTAGAGGTTTATAAAGAAAAGAATGGAGTGAGAATTTTGGTGGAGGAAGAGAGCTCGAGCAATGGCAGCCATATCCATTGGGACTCTTTTGACAAGTTCTTTGATAGCCTCAGAGTGCTCTCTCTTGCTACTCCTTCCTCTACCTCTTCTTGCTTACCTCCTTCAAAGGCCCTCTCCCTCTCTTATAGAAAGAAGGTACTGTCTGTTACCAGTCTCATGTTCGCCCTCCTCCTCCTCCCCTCCTTCGATGATGCTGCGAGGTCAACGATGGGTGGTGCTTGGGGATCGCACCCCAGCCCCCTCTTCCTTCATGGTCGGGAGTTCTACCATGAGCTTGACATCTTGGTGGGATGCCTTGTTTGGAGAAACTTGGCAGAGCCTCAATCCAGGGGTAGATGCTCTAGGACACGAGTTTTCTGGTGCAACCTTCTTCTTCAAGCTAGCATACATGGTCAGTGGAGGGGCACGGTGTCTTGAGTGGCACATCCTTCCCCAACTATTGTAAACGACGGCCTGAAGGGACCCAAGTGCCCCAGCAAGATGGCTCCCCTTAGGTCGGTGCGCTCTCACTTCATAGGCTTCGGGTGGCATGCTACTTCCCGCCTAGTGTACCAGCTTCATGGCCAACCTTGACCATGGGTCAACCTCGAGCTAGAAGCCCCTTCTCAGAAAAAGCGTGCGCGGCTTGAGGGAGCTTGACTTCGATCGGGGACTCGATCCTGAGGGAGTCACCATGGTGGAAGTGCTCAATACTCGAGGAGTGGGAGCTCGACTTTGGCCAGGGACTCGACCCTCAGGGAGCCACCTGGCGAAAGGGCTTTAAGCTCGAGGAGTGGGAGTTCAACTTCGATCAGAGGCTCGACCATAAGGGAGCCACCCTGATAAAAGGGTCGAAACTCGAGGAGCAGGAGTTCGACTTCTATCAGAGGCTCGACCCTAAGGCAGCCACCCCGGTAGAAGGGCTCGAAGCTTGAGGAGCGGGAGCTTGACTTCGATCAGGGGCTTAACCCTGAGGGAGCCATACCAGTGGAAGGGCTCGTGGCTCGAGGAGTGAAGTGGGAGCTTGACTTTGGCCGGGTGCTCATCCTTGAGAGAGCCATCATAGTGGAAGGACTCGTGGCTCGAGGAGCGAAGCGGGAGCTTGACTTTGACTGGGGGCTCGACCCTGAGGGAGCCACCTTGGTGGAAGGGCTCGTGGCCCAATGAGTGAAAGCTTGACTTTAGCTAGGGCCTCAACCCTGAGAGAGCCACCCCAGTTGAAGGGCTCAAGACTCGAGGAGTGGGAGCTCGAATTCGATTGGGGCCTCAATCTTGAGGGAGCCACTCCGATGGAAGGGCACAAAGCTTGAGGACCAGGAGCTTGACTTCAGCCGGGGGCTCAAACCTGAGAGAGCCACCATGGTGGAAGGGCTCATGGCTCGAGGAGCAAAGCTGGCATGACTATCCTTGATAGCACGACTTTCTCCTGGGTTCGAGGAGGTCACCACTTTAGCGATCTTGCCACATCATTTACACCCCACTCCCAAGTCTAGATGGAATGTGGTGCTCGGGTCAGAGGGAGTTATTGCGGAGCTGACATGGTAGAGTGGAAATCTAGTGCTATTAAAGCCATGATCGCCGCCGCTTTGTGAATCATGTCTTGAAGCCAATGCAGGGTGCCCCCTCAGTAAGTTTGAGGAAGTATGATGGCCGATGTTGGGCCCGAGGTGATCTTCAGTGCATCGAGGCATCATCTTTTGGCTATCATCATACGTGGCACCCATCTGATGGTGAAAGATCTAAGAAGGCGTACGGTCGCTACCAAGCCATTTTTGAAAAAGGGGGAGACCTTCCTCAAACTATCTCTTTCGATTTCTCCACCCGCAGATGGCTAAAGTTTCTTTCTTTCTCAGGCTATACTTTCACTGCAAGGCAACCAGGTTAGTCTTCCTTCTTCATCTTCTTCTTCTTTTCTGGCTGGGTTGTGTTCTTCCCAAGACCCCTTCAGTCCTTTAGCCTTCGTATTCTCCCTTCTTCCCAGCCTTAGATGGCTCCATCGATCGGATGCATTATTTCTCTAGCAATCCTGATGAGGTAGGGCCCTCTCAACCGAGGACCCCTTCTTTCGATGAGGAGGATGAGGTTCCTCTCCAACTCTGTAGGAATCTCCACCCAAGTGGAATAGTTATAAGAGGACCCAGGGTATCCCCTTCTACTCCTTTTGCTCCTGCGGCTGCTCCCCCTACTCATGCACCTTCTTTCATAACTCCTGGTTCGATCGGTCCCTCCGGCATCACTTCAATGATGACGAGGGAGGACCTTTCCTTGATTTAAGAAACTTACAGGATCTTGGACTCCATCCGGCTCTCAGTCTCGGGATCATGGGAATGGGTCATTTCAAGTGGCCCGGGCTGAATCTTCCTTTAAGAAGAATTCCTTCATGGGGGACTTCATCTGCCCCTACATCCTTTCTTCCTTTCATTCCTCAACACCTATCGGCTCGTTCCTGCTCGGTTAGCTCCAAACACTATTAAGGTCATTGTCAGATTCATAGTTTTTTGTCACTTTCCCAGGATTGTCGCCCATTTTTCTTTGTTCAGGGCATTTTTCACCCTAAAGCACCACCCAACTGATAACGGGTGGTGGTTTCTTTCTCCTCGCCCGAAGGGCATAAAATTTGACCTCCCCTCTTCCATCAAAGGATGGAAGAGTAGATACTTCTTCGCTTCGATAGAAGGAGTAGACTTGGTTTGGAATGATTCAGACCGGACCCCAGATCATAACTCCCAAGTGGAGGCCTCCGATCGGGAAGTTCACAACCAGCTCATCTCTGATGAGATCCCTTCCCTCGAGGTTCTGTTGTTAGAGTAGAACCTATTTGATGCTGGGGTAAGCCCGATTCGGGAGTTAGGTGAGCATCTTGAATTGCACCTCTTCCTCTCATGCGAGCCCTTTTAGATTCGACGCTGACCTATATTCTCTCTTTTTTGCAGGCATGAAGTTCTTGAAAGAAAAGTGCCCTAAAAGCCAACTTTATAAGGGCATTTTTGTAATCTTCCAACTCTTGTACGAGATTATTATGTTATTAAAGGCATTATTGTTTCATCATCTTGCTGTCTTATTTAAAGATTATGGTGAACCCCATAGGTCATGGCAAATGGAATTAGGGTTATGATAGAAATCATGATGGTGAGACCTAAGTTCCTATAAACCCTGACCTAAAATGTTCCTAGTCGATGGATCATCGATTCGAGGATCGATAAGTCCGAAAATATTAGCGTATCCTATGTATGCTCTGATAAGAGGGTGGTTGGTCTCACAGCCACTTGTATAGAGATACTAATACAAGGACAAGGGTGCTCATTAGGGTATGAGTTCACTGAACTGATCTACACCAGGTCTATCTTGTGGAAGTCTTACTACTTGTCAAAAGATAGATCTTAAAGTAGGAGTTGTGCATGTGATCTTTAGACCTGAGGTCACCATGGTTCCTTGTGCGCACTAAGTCATGTTTTGGTTCATACTCATTTGTGACATTAAGTCATGTACGGGATATTCTTGGATATGGTGAAAGGTGTACGAAGGACATGAGTGGACCGACAAGGAATCGATCATTCCTAGTAAGAGGAATTGTTATCCCAAGTGATCTCTTCCGTTGATGACTCAAGGAGTCTTTGATCAAAGCAAGATGAGATTATAAGTGGTTTCTAATCAATCATCAACTGATTCTTCATTATCGAATAGAGATTCGAAATAATTAAGTGCTAGGGTTTGACATTTATCCATACCCATCACTTAATCAGGATAATGGGAGATCGAAAGATTGAATTGCACAGTAACTTTCTACTAGAGGGTATTTTGATACTTTCCACCAAATTTTTTATCTTTCGGGTAGGCATGACACATTGCTAGATGTCAATCCTATCTTGTTGATATTCATGAACCAATTAGATTGGTTTCATGATTCAATTTGATGGACAGATCAAATTGGCAATTTAGGTCAGCTTAATTTGACCTAATTAGGTCAATCAGGTTCGATTGGTTCGAATCGACTAAACCTAAACCTACTGTTGGCTAGATGTGGAACACAAAGGGTCACACATAATAGGGAGTTGACCAAGGAAGTCATTCATAATTTTATTAGGGTCATGGGATTCTAATTGGTTAGCTAGATTGCATACTAGCATGTGTAGGCTAACCTAATTCCTAACCCAAGTTGATTTGGGTCCTGTTGCTTGCTAATTTGCCTAACCAATTTAAGAGAGACTTAAATTGGGTTATGTCTAGATTAAGACAACCCTTATCAGGTTTTATCCTGATTTAATTGGGCATGGAATGCCACTTGGACTAGAGTCCAAATCGGCATGGACTCTTTGGGTGCATTTGTGCGCGCGCCAAGGAATGGACCGCATAAAGGACCAAGAGTCCTTCTACAGATGAATCAATTTGGCCGATTCATCTAGGACTCTCTTGGTACATATCCCCATGCCTCTTAGGATAATTTTTGATTGGTCAACACCTTTTATATTGCCGTGAAAAGGTTTGAAAGGGAATGTGCGCATGAAGGGACGTGTCTTTTCATTGGGACGTGGTCTGAAGCAGTTTCCTTCTGCTATCAGGACTCTTCAAATTCTCTGATGCTTGGAGATTGAAGAGACACATCTTGGCTTCCCAGGGATCGGTACTTGCCTTATGGCAAGTTAGAAATCATCCGAGAATGAGAAGGGATGAGGATATGTGTCTTAGAGCTTGAATCAACTTATAGGATATGACTTTTCAAGCTAGATAACTTCTCTTGGGTCTTGAAAAAACATATCTGATAAGTTGATGACTGGACATATCACATGCCCCTCTTAACATTATAAATATGGGAGGTGTTATGGGTTTTAGAAGAGTTCCACCATAGGTTTTTCTTGAGAGTTTTCCTTTCCTTTCTCCTCCTTAAGACAAACCTTGTCTCTTTAAGACAATGTTGTTCTTACTAGGACAAGTCTTAGAATTTAAGACATAAGCCTACAGTGTCATATAAGAGGGAAATCCCAAATCCAAGAGTGGTTTTGGAATGGATTCAGAGTACCCTACAAGAGGGCAAGGTGTCATACAATGGTCAAAGTCCAGAAGGCTATCAAGAGGAGTCCTAGTCAAGCAAGTAACTGAAGTAGGAGTTCTTCCTTGGGTCAATTCCTGTGTGGATCACCATTGGAGGGCTTGCACTTCTAAGCCTTGTGAAAATAAGTGGAAAACAACATTCCAGGTATTTATCATGAACCATATTAGTGATATATTAGTTGTATATGAATGAGGGGAATGAGGGGATCTTGGGATTAGGATTTCTAGCCAATAAGGGTTTTCTTTGTGCAAATTTCTAAAATTCAATGCATCATACATGCCTGATGACCCTTAAGAAACCCATCAGTGGTATCAGAGCCACCCTTAGTTAATTCAATTAATTGTCATTTGTATGATCAAATGCTTATTAGATAGCTAGTTTGATCATAGTTTTTGATGCATGCCATTACTTAGGGTTCAATGGAATGCTGTATGGTTATGAAAAATAATCATAGTATGATGTTTGCCATTGGATTAAGGACTGTTATTCTTAAATCCTAATCAATGTATGATAGTATATATTATCATGAAAAGAGCATGTTATTGTTTCAATATGTTATTATGCATATTGCTAATCAAATGCATCTTAATAACATGTCTTATCCTATTAACTGCTTTGGATTGGATTAGTCACCATGGCCGTCTAGTCATAGGGATTAACTAGGGTTTAAGGGTCCTTTCTTCCCATTCAATGGAGTCTCCTATGGCGTGTAGGGGTGCCACTGTATACATATTCCATGAATAAGAGAGGTGAACAGAGAATTATAAAATCATGCTATAATAAAAATGCTTGATGGATTTTTGCATATGATGGATTAATATGCTTGTGTTTATACTTGTTGTTATAAACAATAATAACTTGATTATTTAGGATGTGTATGAGACCATCAAAGCCTTTATAAAAAACATATTTAGTCATAGTATAAACTCAATCATAATGCAAAACTGATTAGGATTTGATCAGCCAGTTGGTGTCTAGGCAAGTGGTTCTCGGAAGGTAAAGGGAATGAGGTTTTTAATTGGTTCCGTTGTTTGACCTGGCCAAATCAATTTGTGTCTAAGGAAAGCAACGGGGGGATCCCATCATCCCTTCCAGTTACCTGGCCAATATGGTCATATCTAAACCTTAACTTGGGAATGCTAATTGATTGAGTATACTATAATTGGCCTTCCTTTATGCTAAGCCAAATTAATATCAAAACTATAGTATGTTTGTTGTGTAACACAAGACCTACTCTAGGGTTTTGGTGCGGGCACCAGGTTTAGGAAGTTACTTCAATCGATACAAATTAGGAAAGATTCTCTATGGTTGGAAGATTGAAAGTTCGAGTCCTGTAATAAGTTTTAATTGAGTTTATTAGTCCTGTATTTATTTCATAATTGAGTCCTGTATTTTTTCAATTGGATTTTATTGCAATTGAGTCAAGAAGAGTTCAGTCTAAGTCCAATCTGGTTTCAGCACAACCAAATAAGGAAGGTGGGTGCATGGACCATGGGATCACTAACTTGGAAGCCACTTTATCACTCCACTTTTCCAAATAAGGAAGGTGGGCGCATGGACCATGGGATCACAAACTTGGAAGCCACTTTATCACTCCACTTTTCCAAATAAGGAAGGTGGGTGCATGGACCATAGGATCACCAACTTGGAAGCCACTTCATCACTCCACTTTGCCACATCACCAAGACACCTCACCATAAATTGGCACCCAAGAGAAGAAGGAATTTGAATTTGAATGGGTTCATATTTTCCTCCCCAATCACCTCCCATGTTCATGAAGATGCCCCATTATTCTCTCCTTTCATTTTGGTGTAGTTTGAATTTGAATTCAAATTTTGAAAATGCTTGGTGTTCTATAAAACAAAAGGCTCCAAACCTTCTTGTAATCATGAATTTTGAATCAATGAAGAAACAAATTTTCTTGAAATTTTCCCTTGCTTGAATGCTTGGTCCCTTGTGAGAAGGTGGGCGTGAGGCCTAGAGTTTTCTTCCTCTTTCCAACTCCACTCATCCAACCTAGCTTCCTCCATCCCTCTTAGTCCATTCGGCCAACCAAAGAAGCACCTCCATTAGTCCATAACTCCTCCATTTCCAATGAATCTAGATATTCAAGGAGTCCTTCACAAGATCAAGCCAAGAGTTGTCATCCAAATGAAGCCATAGAAGATCTACACCAAGACTACTCCGAGCTTTCCTTCATCATTTCAAAGATCCGTCCCCTAACTTCTCCATTTCAATTTTTTTCTCTAATCTCCCTACATCTTATTGTTGCAGGATCCCCGGGCTTCTAGGCTCCTAAGAAGAAGGTCTCCTATGCCAAAGAACCAGATACAAGAGGCCTTGAAACCTAGAGGAATCTCCATGTTAAAAAGCTTCTTCTTTGAGTGTTCCCATTGTTAAATCTATAAGTATTAATTGCTGGGTAACCCTTTTTAGAAAGGCTTTCAGATCTACAATTATAAGATTAACTTGACCCTAATCTGAGTGGTTTCTTAACCACGAAGGTCCCCCTCTTATTTTCTTTGAATGGTTTTCATTTCTAGTCAAGTTTAATATTTAGAATCCTATCATTAAATTCCTTCTTCTTTACTTGATTAGCTACATCTATTTACTTCATCTTTCATTTAATCATCACTGATTCCATTAGTAATGCATCATTTCATCATTGTCCCCCATCATCTTGGTATCAGAACATGGTAGGTTAGGGTTAGGTTCTTTAAGTACTTGGATCGGGTGCTTCACCAGGCCATTCGGTCTTAGGAGAAAAGTAGGGTTTCAAGATCCTCTCTTCCCATTCCACGGGGATCTCCTAAGGCGTGTCAGGGTGCCATTGTGGTTGACTCGTGAAAAAGAAAACAAAGAGCATGTTATGTCACATTTTCAAATTTCTGCACTTAGGACTTTCTGTTTTCTGCTTGCTGTATTTTTGAGTAGGCTGACGGTAGTTCATGTAAAAATATATAAAAAAGTAGTTAATTTTTTATTAAAGTAATTTTTTTCATAATAAATATTAAGTTAGCTATCATCATGCAAAACTTTATTCTCAAAAAAAAATCATAGAAAAAATAAAAATTCATGCACTCTATCACTATTGCTGAAATTCATGTATGTTCTGTCTGTTCCTTTTAGCATTATCTGAGTTCCAGGAATTGTCCAGAAAAGCACAGATTTTATTTTTTTATTTTCTATTATCTTGTATACCCTTTGCATGTTAGGAGTGTTTTGAAATTTTTTTAGAATTTTCTAAGAGTAATTCATAGAACTTCTTTGCCCCACTTCAGAACTGCAACACACTAAATTTCTGCACCTGAAATTAGGGTTCATATGCATTCTTGCATTCATCTCATGATAACTCATTTTAAAGGCATCATTATGACATGGGGGCAGGATTTCATCACCTGTCCTTATCCCAAAATCACCACCCTGCATATCGGACCTAACCCTTAATTAAAACTAAGTAGACACTTAATTTGCTCTAGTAAGCTAAGGACACCCACAAGGTCGAGTCGAACAAAGTGTCAAGCCAATTTAGATAACTTATTTGTGTGTGCTTGTATATCTGGTGTCTAGGCAAGTAGTTCAGAGACAAAACCCCGAAGGAAGGTTGGTTGGTTCGCTTACCTGGCCCATTTCAAATTAATGTCTAAGGCAAGTAAAGAGGGACCTCCAACAACCTTACACTTACCTGGCCAGGTGCCAAGTTACTACAACTAAGATTGTCATCTTGACCTAACATTTGATTTGGGATTTAGGTCTAGCAAACCCCTAGATCAAGTTTGAGTCCATGTGTGCATGGCAACTAGATCAGGAGAACCTTATTAGCAAACCCAAGCTAAATCGAGTGCAACCATGGACCAAAATTTTGAGACCTTAATGAAAACCCTGAATGATCAAATGGCCTGACTGAACCAAAATCTGACTAACCAATTGGCCCAGACCAACCAAAGCATGACTGATCAGATGGCCCAAGTAGAGGCAAGGGTAGAAGCCTGCAAGGCCCATGCTAAACTCAACTCCTCTAGGCCCAATTCCCTTGATCCAAGAACTTATGATCATGATCTTGCCCCTGAGTCTAGCCCTAGGAGCCCATACCCATACTTGGTTTACTCCGAGGAGAGACCCATTAGGAGCACCCAACCTTATGCACCCACTTTTGTTGGAAAACAAGAGGTGTATATCGATTGGGAGGAGGGCATGGATCACTATTTCGAGTACACTAGGATGTCGGAGTTAGAGAAGTTTAAATTTGCCACACGTAGGTTAACCCGATATGCTAAGTGGCATTGGGCAGCTATTGAGGATGAATGTTATCAAAGAAGAGATAGAATACATAGCTGGAGAACCATGAGAAGTAGGTTAAGAGAAAAGTACCTAGGTAGATTTTATGAGCAAAGACTTTTAGACCAATGGTACAAACTGAGACAGGGTGACAGACCAGTGTTTGAGTATATTGAGGAACTCAAGGGGTTTGTTAGGAGATGTAACACAACTGAATCTAAGACCAAGACCATATCTAGATTTCAGGGAGGCCTATGTAAGGACATCCAGGGGGAATTACTTCAAAAAAAAATTCATACTTTAGAGGAAGCTTATCAGATTGCTAGAGAATTCGAGTCTTATCAAAGAGAACTCATGAGAAGCCGACCTAAGCCCAGCATGATTAACACCTCTAGGACAATTCTTAGATAGATTCCTTCAAACCAGCCTACTACTCCTATCCCATTAGTTCGTAAGAGAAGGACCCCCGAACCAATTATTGAGCCTAAGGAAGAAGTTTATGAGGCTGAACTGAGTTTAATTAATGGATATGAAGGGGAAGAGAAAGAACCCATTGAAGAACTTCAGGGAGAAAAGGTTGAGATCACCAAGAAACTAATAGAAAATGATTTTAACCCACTATAGAATTTGAAGGAGTGATTGAGCCAGGATCAAATATATCAGATGAAAGTGAGGATTCACACGAGTTGTCCATAAAAGAGGTCCAGGAACAAGTTCCTAAGGAACAACCCCAGGAAGTAGACGTTATTTTAGAAGACTTTCAAGATAAACTTCTCGAAGACCTTCCTGATGACCTTCCACCATCTTGGAGCATTCAGCCTACCCTACTTCTTACACCCATAGATCAATATTCAAATCTTAAGGTCATCCTAGGTAACCAAGGTCTCTTTCATGTTTCCAATAGATTATCCCAAGACTCTAATTTTTATATCCTATCGCACCCTAAGGCTTCCAATGTTCCCGAAACTATCAAATTACACTTTGTTGAGGTCGTTTAGTTGCACCAGTGCTGTGAGTATGTTAGGTTTGCGACCCACTTTTGAAAGACCTTATGGCATTTGCTAGGGATCCACTATAAATTTTCATGTACATGCCAAACCAGGGACAAACCTAGAGAGTCAATAATCAGTTAGGTTTAGGCCCTAGAGAGTCCAATAAAATTTCTCTCAATAGAATACATAGTTGAGTCTATTTTTGTCAAATGTCAGTATGAGTCTTAGATTCCGCAAAATCATTTGCGCTATATATTAAGAAATTACATAAGAAAATTAGTAAAAAGATTCAAATGAGCAATGAAGTCTATAAGCATATGGTTAATTCATGTAAACGAATGAAATAATTTAATGAAGGAACTCTGTAATGATTAAACTTAGACCTAAAAGGTTTCCACCGGGAACTATGAAGAAACTTCATGCCCAGGTAGCTGGACCTTTCAAAGTAACAAAGAGAATTGGACCTAATGCATATGTGTTAGAGTTACTACAAGATTATGGCATTATTTCAACATTTAATATTTCTGATATGAAAGAATATAAAGAGCTGACATTAATTCCTAGCGAGTCTTTTGGGCCTTATCCTACCTTTGAGAGCGAAACCCTACCTGAGTGCCCACCAGCAATTTTACCAGACCGGAGAGATAAAGTTGAACGTATCTTGGATGACCAGGTGATTACCACTATATGTAAGGGCTATCAACGTTATCTTGTTCATTGGCATGGCTGACCAGATTCCGAGGACTCCTAGATCACCTGAGAGGATCTGCAGCAAATTGACCCGGACCTACTAGAAAGATATCATAGTCATACCGATCCTTACTCGACAGGGTTGACTTCCTCCCACCCGGGAAGAATTGGTGCGGGCACCAGGATTAGGAAAAGACTTCAACCAATACCAATTAGGCAAGATTCTCTATGGTAGAAAGATTGAGAGTTCGAGTCCTGTAATAAGTTATAATTGGATTTATTAGTCCTGTATTTATTTCATAATTGAGTCCTCTATTTTTTCAATTGGATTTTATTGCAATTAAGTCAACAAGAGTTCAATCTAAGTCCAATCTTGTTTTAGCATAACAAAATAAGGAAGGTGGGTGCATGGACCATGGGATCACCAACTTTGAAGCCACTTCATCACTCCACTTTGCCACATCACCAAGACACCTCACCATAAATTAGTGCATAAGAGGAGAAGGAATTTGAATTTGAATTGGTCCACATTTTCCTCCCTAATCACCTCCCCTCTTCATGAAGATGCCCCATTATTCTCTCCTTTTATTTTGGTGTAGTTTGAATTTGAATTCAAATTTTGAAAAGGCTTGGTATTCTATTAAACAAAGGGCTCCAGACCTTCTTGTAATCATGAATTTGGAATAAATGAAGAAACAAATTTTCTTGAAATTTTCCCTTGCTTGAATGCTTGGTTCCTTGTGAGAAGGTGGGCGTGAGGCCTAGAGTTTTCTTCCTCTTTCCAACTCCACTCATCCAACCTAGCTTCCTCTATCCCTCTTAGTCCATTCGGCCAACCAAAGAAGCACCTCCATTAGTCCACAACTCCTCCATTTCCAATGAATCCAAGCATTCAAGGAGTCCTTCACAAGATCAAGCCGAGAGTTGTCATCCAAATGAAGCCATAGAAGATCTACACCAACACTACTCCGAGCCTTCCTTTGTCATTTCAAAGATCCCTCCCCTTACTTCTCTATTTCAATTTTTTTCTCTAATCTCCCCTACATCATTTTGTTGCAGGATCCCCGGGCTTCCAAGCTCCTAAGAAGAAGGTCTCTCATGCCAAAGAACCGGATACAAGAGGCTCACAACCTAGAGGAATCTCCATGTTATCCAAGAAGCTTCTTCTTTGAGTGTTTCCATTGTTAAATCTATAAGTATTAATTACCGGGCAACCCCCTTTAGAAAGGCTTTCAGATATGCAATTCTTAGATTATCTTAACCCTAATTTGAGTGGTTTCTTAACCAAGAAGGTCCCCCTCTTATTTTCTTTGCATGGTTTTCATTTCTAGTCAAGTTTAATATTTAGAATCCTATCATTGAATTCCTACTTCTTTACTTGATTAGCTGCATCTATTTACTTCATCTTTCATTTAATCATTACTAATTCCATTAGTAATGCATCAATTTCATCATTGTCACCCATCAGGTTTGATATAAAATTTGTCTTGGTGCACTTAGTGCTTCATGGCATGGTTGAAAATTATTGCTTTGTTGTGTAACATAAGGGCAACATTATTCCATTATGGCTATATAGAAATGAAGGGTCTGACTAAACTAATAAATTATAGTTTCTTGTGTAACACAAGACTATAAGTGTCTTAGAGGGAATTTATTTGTTGAGAATTGCATGGGTTGCAATTGGAAAGGAAGTCCTACCTTTGAACTCATGAGTGTTTGTTGTGTAACACAAGGCACTCATGAGGAATTGGGATCTCAACCCCACTAAAGAAACCAGTAAGGTTTCTCGCTTAACAATTGAGGGTTATGGTATTTGAATAAAATAGTGGAAGACATAATTAGATATAAAGTCCTTATCTAGTTATGAATGTCATCTTGAGTGGTCTGTTGATATTGTTCTTAATTAAATGTAGGATTTTTGTAATGGCTTCAAATTTGTCACTGCGGGGCATTTTAGATGCCAACAAGTTAACCGGTCCCAATTATGTGGACTGGTTGAGGAGCCTGAGAATAGTTTTTACTTAAGAAAAACTTTCTTATATTCTAGATTCTCCGGACCCTGAGCTGATCGAAGAAAATGCATCAGAGGAGAAAATTGCCACACACAAAATGTGGCAAAATTATAGTACAACTATTAGGTACATCATGTTAGCCTCGATGAGCAATGAGCTCCCGAGGCAACATGAAGGTATGGAACCTCAGTCCATATTACTCAAATTAAATAAGCTATATGGAGAGCAAAGTAGGGCTACTCAATACGAGATATCGAAGTAGTTATTCCATGAACGGATGAGTGAGGGTTCATCTGTACAAACCCATGTATTAAAAATGATTGACTTAATCACCCGATTAGGTCAATTAGGGTTTATGATGGATGGTGAACTCAATCAGGATTTAATCCTGCAATCACTTCGAGATTCCTACCCTCAGTTTGTTCTTAATTATCACATGAATAAACTAAACATATTTTTGCCTGAACTGCTGAATATGTTAAAGACAGCAGAGAGCCACTCAAAAGGTGATAAGGCTCATCTTCTCATTGATGGGAAGAAGAAACAAGCAAATAGAAAGGGTTTGAAAAGAAAGTTCAACCCTAAAAAGAGCATCTTGAAAAAGAAAAAAGTTAAGAAGGCAGTTAATAATGGAGCCTGTTTTCACTATGGCAAGCAAGGGCATTGGAAAAAGAATTGCAAGACATATCTTGCAAGTGTGAAGCCAGATGCAAGTGGAGAATCTAAAGGTTTATACATGATATAAACTAATTTATCATTGAGTGTTTCCATTTCTATTTCATGGATATTGGATATCGCATATGGGTCTCATATCTGTAAATCTTTATAGAGACTCCACGGAATTAGAGAATTGAAGAAAGGTAATTTCAAGCTATATGGCGCTAGTAGAGAAGCCATGTATGCTAAACCTGTGGGCACCTATCTTCTATTATTACCTACGGGTAATGTTTTAAAGTTAGAAGAATGCTACTATATACCGGATATTGTAAGAAACATTGTATCAATACCCTTGTTGTTACAACAATGATTTGAGATAAATATATAGAGCACTGGCTGCTCTATTCTTCATTGCAATAAAATATTTGGACATGGTTATTTTATAAATGGTCTTCTGACATTAGAACTCAATGATGAAATATTACTTGTTGATAACAAGAAGAGAAAGTGAGATAATGTCAATGTCACATTTCTCTGGCATTGCCAGTTAGGTCAATTAGTGAGTCAAGAATAAATAAGTTAGTCAAAGATAATTACTTTGACCCTTATGATTTTCAATCACTAGGAACTTGTGATTCTTGCCTTAAAGGAAAAATGACCAAGTCTCCATTCACTAGACATGGAGACAGGGCAACTAAGTTATTAGATCTGTGCATACTGATGTGTGTGGACCTATGACAACTCAAGCCAGAGGTGGATATTCTTACTTCATCACTTTTATTGATGACTTGTCTAGGTTTGGTCATGTGTATCTAATGAAACACAAGTCTGAAGCCTTTGATAAGTTTAAAGAATATCAAAGCATGGTTGAAAACAAACTAGACATAGTATTAAAACTCTTCATTCTAATCGAGGAGGTAAATACTTGTCAGGTGAGTTTCTAAACCATCTCAAGGACAAAGGCATAATATTTGAATGGACCCCCCTTATACACCCCAATTAAATGATATGGCAGAAAGAAGAAATCGCACTTTGTTAGACATGGTGAGGTCCATGATGAGCTTCACAAATCTTCCCATTTCTTTCTGGGGACATGCCTTAGAGACTGCTGCCTATATTTTGAATAGGGTACTATTTAAGTCAGTGATTAGCACTCCATATGAGTTAAGGAATGGTAAAAGACCAAACCTTAAGTACTTAAAGATTTGGAATTGCAATGCTTATGTCAAGAATAATTTTGGACATAAGTTAAGTGCTAGGGCTGACAAATGTAGGTTTGTTGGTTATCCGAAAGAGGGTGTTGGATACCTCTTTTATAATACTACTAAATAAAAGGTTTTTATGAGTAGACATGCTACATTCTTAGAGCAAGAACTCATCCAAGAAAGAAGTAGTAATTCTATACTTGAATTGAGTGAAGAACAGAACCAACAACCTGATGAGTCTTCAAGTGAAATTCCTTAACCAGAAGTTCTTGTAGATCAAGAACATCCACTATACACACCTCCCCTTCGAAGGTCAGAGAGGGTGCGGGGAGCACCTCCTAGATATGGCTTTGTTATCGGGGATGACAATGAAGCTAGTATCATTCAGGATGATGATCCTGTGACCTATTCAGAAGCTGTCGAGAGAAAAGACTTTGATAAATGGCTAGGTGCCATGAAGCTTGAGATGGACTCTATGTATTCCAATGAGATGGACTCTATGTATTCCAATCAGGTATGGACCTTGGTAGATCCACCTGAAAGAATTAATCCAATAAGGTCTAAATGGGTCTTTATGAAGAAGATAGGAGTAGATGGTCAAGTAGAAATCTACAAGGCCAGGCTGGTAGCAAAAGGTTTTAAACAAAAACAGGGCATTGGCTATGATGAAACCTTTTCACCAGTAGCCTTGCTAAGTCCATTCAGATATTGCCTGCAATAGCTACATATCATGATTATGAAATTTGGCAGATGGATGTCAAGTCTGCTTTCCTTAATGAAAATCTTGAGGAAGAAGTCTATATGACACAGCCAGAGGGATTTGTCTCAAGTGGGAGACCAAATCAAGTATGCAAGCTAAAAAAGTCCATATATGGACTAAAACAAGCATCGAGGAGTTGGAACATCTGCTTTGATGAAATAATCAAGGAATTTGGTTTTGTCAAAAATGTGAATGAACCATGTATGTATAAGAAGACAAGTGATGCGGCAAGCATATGATTAATATTTAGATTATGGTTTGTAGAGCAATGAAACCTAATTACACTAGCATTGTACTCATCATAATAAGACTTAAGGATTACAAGAAATGGAACTTTTACTTGATTAGACACAATCCTAAACTAAGAAGGAAGAAGATCTAGATAATAGGGGCTAATGATTGTGGACATACCGTGATGAGCTTTCCAACCTTCTTTTGATTCATACCTTGAAACTACCAACGCTCAGAACTGAAGAACCTGGATAACAGAGATCAGAACCCTGGACTTGGGCTTCAGCTTGTTGGTTCCTTGTCAAGGAAGACCCTGCTTGCAACTCCAAAACCTCGAAGGACCCTGCACATAAAGAATAAGAGTTAAGGAAGAAGAAAGGCATGCATATGGAAGGGATGGAAAATTTATGAGCAAAGAAAGAGATTTGTGATGGCTTGGCCGACTCCACGACCTTCTTCTTGACTTGGGTGTTGGATGCTTGGAAGAGAGAATAGTTTGGTGTGGAAGAGGGGCTTAGAGACAATCACTCAAAACAATAAACTTCAATTCAACTTCAACTTTAATTAATCTCCAAAAATCAAAACCCCTTCACAATGGGGCATCCAAGGCATTTTAATAGCCTTACAAAACTTTTGAAATTTGAAAACTCCCCAAATTATGGAGGATTACAAGGGAGGTTGGAGGATATGGGGCCTTGTTACATGGGATAAGGAGAAATTCATGGAGATTAGCCGGTTTCTTTGAATTTAAAATGCTTGGTCGATCTCCCCTTTAGGTGCCCATTTGAAGGTGATGTGGCTGATGATGTGGCATCCCTGGTGGCTACTTTGTTGGCATGGTGATGTGGAATTCTAGCTTGGTGGACCAAGGTCTTGATTTGGAAGCTCCAAGTGGTTTGGTAAACCTCAGCTTGAAGTAGCTTGGACTTTATTTAAATAAACCTAATGGAACTCTAATTGAGTTCTTATTTGAACCCAGATTGAGATAGGACATAATTACAGGACTCGATTGGACATAATTACAGGATTCATGAAATTGAAACTAAGTAATTACATGACTCTTGAAAGTAAATTGCCCTTTACAAGAAAAATTTAACCTAGTGATCTTCGATCCAAAGTGGAATCAGGTTAACCTTATTGTAGTGGGGTTTTATTCTGCTTCTGCTTCTGGTGTCCACACTAATTCTCCTGGGGTGGGTAGAACTCGACCCAGTTGAGTATGGTTCAGTTTTGCCCTGGTAATGCTTGAACAAGTCTGGGTTAAGTTTTTGCAGGTCCTCTCGAGTAATCCAAGAATTGTCGGACTCAGGTCGACCTCGCCATTGAACCAGGTATCGCTGATAGTCCTTAATCCTGGTAGTAATGGTCTTGTCATCCAGGATTCTCTCAATCCTCTCTCTCCTCTCAGGTAGGGTTGGTGGTGGACACTCGGAAATATGTTCACTCTCAATGAAAGTTTCTGGCCCAAAAGGCTCACTAGGTATTAGTACTGGTTCTTTGTATTCTACTAGGTCTGAAACATTAAAGGTTGTACTGATACCCATGTCAGGTGGAAGTTCCAAAACATATGCATTAGGCCCTATTTACTTTAAGATCTTGAAAGGTCCCGCTCCACGGGCATGCATCTTCTTTATGGTTCCAGAGGGGAACCGTTCAGGGTTGAGCCTAATCATCGCATAATCTCCTTCACATAATTCATTAGCCCTCTTGTGTGAGTCAGCTAATTATTTGTAAGTTTCATTGCTCAGGTTGATCTTATTACTGATTTCTTTATGCAGATTTGTGATATGCTGTGCAAAAGACTCAGCAGACTCAGAGACTCGTGTGTGAATAGGTAGTGGGATTAGATCTAAAGGCTTCATAGGCTTGTAACCATGGACTATCTCAAAGGGACTTTTGCCCGTAGATCTATTGACCGAACTGTTGTAAGCGAACTCAGCACGTTGCAATAACAAATCCCAGTTCCCTAGACTTTCTCCCACTAGGCATCTCTGCAAGTTCCCTAGACTTCTATTTACAACCTCGGTTTGTCCATCAGTCTGGGGATGGTAGGCTGTGGAGAATTTCAGTCTAGTTCCTAATAGGTGCCAAAGGGTTTTCCAGAAGTAACTTGTGAAGCGGACATCCCTATCAGAAACTATGGTTTTTGGTAACCCGTGGTGTTTGACTACTTGATCAAGAAAGAGTTTGGCTATCCTAGAGGCATCGGAAGTTTGGGTGCAAGGTATGAAATGGGCCATTTTTGAAAACCGGTCGACCACCACAAAGATTGAATCATGTTTTCGAATGGTCTTGGGTAATCCTAGAACAAAGTCCATGCTTAGATCCTGCCATGGACACTCAGGTACAAGTAATGGAGTGTATAGCCCGGTATTCTTCTTTTGCTGCTTTGCAACAGCACATATCCTTCATCGGGCTACAAGGTTTGCTACTTGTTTCTTAAGGTCTGGCCAGTAAAATTGTTCCTCAACAGCCAAGATAGTCTTGTTTCGTCCAAAGTGGCCAGCCAAACCTCCCGCATGTATCTCCCAAACTAAAAAATCTCTTAAGGAGGTTCTTGGGATGCAAAGCCTATTCTCTCTAAAAAGATAACCATCTAGAAGGGTATAGTCACTATGATCACTAGATGGTCCTTGACACAAAACCTGATAAATTTCACCAAAATCTGGATAGGTTTTGTACTGCTCCTTAAGTCTTTCAAAACCTATGACTTCAGTACTGACTGAAGATAAAAGTAACGTTCTACGACTTAGGGCATCAGCTACCTTATTGTCAGTTTCCGATTGATGTTTTAGGACAAAAGTATAGGATTGGATGTATTCTACCCATTTGGCATGCCTAGGATTTAGTTTCTTTTGGGAACTCAAAAACCTAAGGGCTTCATGGTCTAAAAATAAAACAAATTCTTGCGGTAGGAGATAATGCCTCCAATACCTTAATGCTTGCACTACCGCATAAAGCTCCCGATCATATGTGGAGTATTTCTTCCTGGCTTTATTCAATTTCTCACTAAAGAATGCTACGGGATGGTTCTCTTGACTCAGAACTCCACCAATCCCTACTCCTGAAGCATCGCATGCTACTTCAAAGACCTTAGAAAAATTGGGTAGCCTTAAGACTGGTGCTTTGGTCATCTTATCTTTGATGTGAAGGAAGGCCTTATCAGCTGACTTCTTCCATTCAAAATGGCCCTTCCTAATACAATCCGTGATAGGGGCAACTATGGTGCTAAACCCTCTAATAAATCTTCGATAAAACGTAGCGAGGCCATGAAAACTTCTTACTTCATGAATATTATTTGGTGTTGGCCACTCTACAATTGCCTTAACCTTTTCAGGGTCAGCGGATACTCCTTCAGGGGTCACAACAAATCCTAGGAAGATAACTCTAGTAGTCATGAAAGCACATTTCTTTAGGTTGGCATAGAGGTTATCTTTCCTAAGTGCTAAACAGACCTGCCTCAGATGTTGTTGATGATCTTCTTTAGTCCTACTATAGATAAGTATGTCGTCAAAGTAAACGACAACAAATTTCCAAATAAAGGCCCGTAGGACTTGATTCATGATTCGCATAAAAGTGCTAGGGGCGTTTGATAACCTAAAAGGCATGACTACCCATTCAAATAACCCGTCCTTAGTTTTAAAGGCAGTCTTCCATTCATCCCCTGGTCTGATCCTAACTTGGTGATAGCTGCTCTTCAGGTCAATCTTAGAAAATATAGTTGCACCGGCCATCATATCTAACATATCATCCAAGCGGGGAATGGGAAACCTATACTTCACCGTGATTTTATTTATGGCATGACTATCAACATACATTCTCCATGTGCCATCTTTCTTAGGGGTAAGTAAGGTTGGGACTGCGCATGGACTCAAACTTTTCCTAATGAATCCTTTCTTTAGGAGTTCTCCTACTTGTCGTTGTAATTCTTGGTGCTCGGTAGGGTTCATTCTATAATGGGGAAGGTTTGGTAGGGTTGCTCTGGGGACTAAATCTATCGCATGTTGTATATCCCTATGTGGTGGGAGTTGGTCGGGTAAGTTGTCGGGGAACACATCTTTGAACTCCTCTAGCACTTCACTGACTTCTGGTGGTTGTTCTTTTGAAAGAGGTTCTTGATGATCCTTAATGGTTAAAATCCAAACAGGTGATCCATTGCAAATTTCTTGCTCCATTTCTTTAGCAGTGATCACGTTTATCCCTTTTTTCTTATCACTCAATTGGCTTGATCTTCTCTTAATGGGGTTCTTAGGTGGAGAAGAATGGATTACGATCTTCTTTCCATTATGAGTAAACGAGCATGAATTAGAACGACCATAGAGTGTTACATTAAGATCATACAACCGTGGTCGGCCTAGGATTATGCTACTTACTCCCATTGGAAGTATATCACACCACACTTTCTCTAGGTAAGATTGGAACTGAATGGTTACTAGGCACCTAGACTTAATGGAAATCGTGGTTGAGTCTATTCAGGATACCTTATAGGGATTGGGGTGGGGTATGGTGGGAAATCCTAGGGTTCTTACTGTGTAGGTAGATATGGCATTGACACAGCTACCGCTATCTAAAATGACTTTGCATACTTTCTCACCTATCTTAATGAATGTCTGTAGGATTCCAGTCCTACGCCAATCTTCTTGGGTTTTAGCCTGGGTGAGAATACACCTAACCACTCCTATCAGATCTTGATCTACTAGGACTTCCTCTTCCTCATACTCTTCAGCCAAGTTCTCATCTGCCTGGTATACTTCCTCCTCAAATTCACCTTGGGATTCTACGGCTTCCTCTTCTACTTCTCCTATGTGTAGGGCTCTATTGGGATAGCTGCTAGAATAGTGACCCACTTTGTTACACTTGAAACAGGCATTTGGAGTTCTTTGGGTCTCAAGTGTTTTCCCCTTGTCATCTCTTCGGGTCACAGGCACATTAGGATTGGGTCGGTTGAATCTAGGCTGATTGGATCCTGACTGCTGGTAAGGTGTACTAGTCCTAGGGGCTTCGGGCCTATGATAGACTAGACCTCTATGGAATCTCTCAGCATCCCTAGCTATCTGATAGGCCAATTCTAGGTCATGTACCTCTCTCATGAACAATTCTCTTTGAATTTCTTCCCTCAATCCGGCTCAAAATCTAGACAAGGTCACCGACTCAGATACATCAACATTGCACCTCATAACGAATTCGTCAAACTTTGCTATGTACTCTGCAACACTCCTATTTCCTTGAGTGAGTCTTTGCCATTGATCTAGGAGTCTTTGGTGGTAGGACATAGGAAGGTATTTCTCCCTAAGCCTAAGTTTCATAGCTCGCCAGGTCACTATGGGCACACCACCTCTCTGTCTAGTGAGTCTCTCAACATTTTCCCAATATAACCTAGCTTGACGCACAAGTTTAAGCTTTGCAAACTTACACTTGCGCTCTTCACTCATCTCAAACTAGTCAAAATACTGGTCCATCTCACCTTCCCAATCAATGTAGATCTTAGGATCTAAAATTCCATCAAAGGTGGGAGCTTCCAGCCTAATGTTCTTCATGGTTCGGTCATCTTGATCAAAGTGAATTGGGGTGGGTCTCCTGACATTGGGTTCATAGTTAGGCTCATGATGGAATCTCCTTGGGTTGGGATCGATGGTTTGATCAGGGTGGGGTCCTCTAGGAATTGGATCATAAAACTGATCTTGGGGAGCTCTCCTAGGGTTTGTTTCGTAGAGAGGGTTTTGATATGGAATCCTTCTAGGGTTCAATGGGGTCTCGAGTTCAGGTGCAAGACTAGGCTCAGGCTCAGTCTGGGCTTCATGATTGCTTTCAGGGGTTCTAGCCTCTAACTGATCCAACCTAGTACTGATGTGGGATAACTGCTCAATCATGTCTTGGTTGGTTTGTGCCACATTCTGATTTGTTTGGGCCAATTGCTCAGTTAAACTCTTAGTCAGTTGGGCCACTTGATCATTTAGGCCTTTGATCAAATTCCATAAATTTTGGTCCATGGCTACACTTGACTGGGCTTGGATTGGTGAATATGGTGTCCCTGCTCTAGTTGTCATGCATGCAAATGGACTCAAGTTCGAGCCAAGGTTTTCTAAACCTAGAGCACAAATTAGAAGTCTAATTAACTGAACCAACTAGCTAGTAGTACATATGGGACTTAGCCAGATAGGTGGAGGGGAGTGAAGGTCCCTGATTGCCAACCTTAGACACCAATCTGAGATTGGCCAGGTAGGCAGACCAAATCACAAGCCCTGATGCACCAATCCTAGACACCAAGCCAGTAAGCACACACCAATTAGCTGACACAGTTAACTTGACCCTAACCTGAACCCAATTTGCTGGTGTCCCTAACCCACTAGGGCAATTAACGTTCTACTCAATTTTAATTAACGGGCTGGGATCGATATGCTGGTTGGTGATTTTTGGGCTAGGGACAGGTGATGAAACCCTGACCCTATGTCAAATTGATGCCCTTAATTTGATTTCTCATGAGATGAATGAAATGCAAAGGTGCTGCAGAAGTGTGTTGCAGTTTGAAAGTGGTGTGAAAAACGTGATTAAAAAAATATCCAAAAACTCTAAAAAATTCACAGAGGATTCCTAACTTATATGTTTCAATGTAGATGAAAGGAATTTTAAAACTAAAATCTGTACTACTATAAGCAGATCCTACAAATGAAGATAAATAAAAAGGACAGAACAGAACCCTAATGATAGTGTCAAACTTCAGAAATTTTTATTTTTTTTATAATTTTTTTCTGATGATAAAATTTAATATGGTAATAAGGACTTAAAAAGGAACAAGAAAAAAAATATTTCAACAAAAAATTAGTGACTTTCCTTTGGAGCTACAGACAGATTACAGTAAATAGATGCAAATTTTCAGAAAACAGAACCTAATCAAACAAGTGCAATGGCTTATCCAAACTTCAATCTAAAAAATTCACGTCCGGCCAGGGGCTCATTATTTCCATGGGTCGTGACAGTGTATTGGAGTACACTCGCTCAGGAGGCATGAATTTTAGATCTTGCTTGGATTTAAAGAAAACTATTCTACCCTAATGTAACCATGCTCTGATACCAATTTGATGCGGCAAGCATATGATTAATATTTAGATTATGGTTTGTAGAGCAATGAAACATAATTACACTAGCATTGTACTCATCATAATAAGACTTAAGGATTACAAGAAATGGAACTTTTACTTGATTAGACACAATCCTAAACTAAGAAGGAAGAAGATCTAGATAATAGGGGCTAATGATTGTGGACTTACCTGATGAGCTTTCCAACCTTCTTTTGATTCATACCTTGAAACTACCAACGCTTAGAACTGAAGAACCTGGATAACAGAGATTAGAACCCTGGACTTGGGCTTCAGCTTGTTGGTTCCTTGTCAAGGAAGACCCTGCTTGCAACTCCAAAACCTCGAAGGACCCTGCACATAAAGAATAAGAGTTAAGGAAGAAGAAAGGCATGCATATGGAAGGGATGGAAAATTTGTGAGCAAAGAAAGAGATTTGAGATGGCTTGGCCAACTCCAAGGCCTTCTTCTTGACTTGGGCGTTGGATGCTTGGATGAGAGAATAGTTTGGTGTGGAAGAGGGGCTTAGAGACAATCACTCAAAACAGTAAACTTCAATTCAACTTCAACTTTCATTAATCTCCAAAAATCAAATCACCTTCACAATGGGGTGTCCAAGGCATTTTAATAGCCTTACAAAACTTTTGAAATTTGAAAACTCCCCAAATTATGGAGGATTACAAGGGAGGTTGGAGGATATGGGGCCTTGTTACATGGGATAAGGAGAAATTCATGGAGATTCTCCCCAAATTATGGAGGATTACAAGGGAGGTTGGAGGATATGGGGCCTTGTTACATGGGATAAGGAGAAATTCATGGAGATTAGCCGGTTTCTTTGAATTTAAAATGCTTGGTCGATCTCCCCTTTAGGCACCCATTTGAAGGTGACGTGGTTGATGATGTGGCATCCCTGGTGGCTGCTTTGTTGGCATGGTGATGTGGAATTCCAGCTTGGTGGACCAAGGTCTTGATTTGGAAGCTCCAAGTGGTTTGGTGAACCTCAACTTGAAGTAGCTTGGACTTGATTTAAATAAACCTAATGGAACTCTAATTGAGTTTTTATTTGAACCCAGATTGAGACAGGACATAATTACAGGACTCGATTGGACATAATTACAGGATTCATGAAATTGAAACTAAGTAATTACAGGACTCTTGAAAGTAAATTGCCCTTTACAAGAAAAATTTAACCTAGTGATCTTCGATCCAAAGTGGAATCAGGTTAACCTTATTGTAATGGGGTTTTATTCTGCTTCTGCTTCTGGTGTCCACACCAACAAGTGGGAGTGCACTTGTTTTCTTGGTTTTGTATGTTGATGACATGCTGATCATTGGGAATGATATCCTAATATTACAATCGATTAAATCTTGGCTTCATCAAAGTTTTCCATGAAGGATTTGGGAGAAGCATCCTATATATTAGGTATTAGGATCTATAGAGATAATCTAAGAGAATGCTAGGCTTATCCCAGTTCAGGTACATTGACTTAGTGTTGAAGAGACTCAACATGGATGGAAGTAAAAGGGGTTACTTACCTATGAGTCAAGGCATACATCTCTCTAAGAAAATGTCTCCTAAGACATCAAAAGAAAGAGAAAGGATGGCTATGATTCCTTATGCTTCAGCTATAGGATAAATTAGGTATGCTATGTTATGTACCAGGCCTGATGTTGCTTATGCCTTAGGCATAGTAAGTTGATTCCAGGTAGATCAAGGTGAGGATCATTGGAAAGCTATGAAAAATATTCTTAAGTACCTTAGATGGACTAAAGATATTTTTCTTATATATGGAGGATCAAAGTTGAAACTAGAAGGATATACGGATTCTTGTTTTCAATTAGATCTAAATAGTAGCAAATCCATATCTGGGTATGTCTTCACCCTATATGGTGGTGCAATGAGTAGGCAGAGTACATAGCCACATATGAAGCCATAAGAGAAGCTATGTGAATGAAGAAATTCATCATGAAATTGGGCATGGTTCTTACTATAAAATAACTGGTGGAGTTGTTGTGCAAGTTAAGGAACCAAGGTCTCATAATAAGTACAAGCACATCTTAAGATGTTTCCACCTCGTTCCATGACAAGATATTGTCATCGAACCAGTATATATATAAAGAACAATATAGCAGACTCATTCACTAAAGCAGTACCCTAGCAGCAGTTTGATCGCCACTTAGATTGTATGGGTATAAAACACAAGGACGATTGGCTTTAGTGCAAGTGGCAGATTGAAAGAAAAGTATCCTAAAAGCCAATCTCTATAAGGGCATTTTTGTAATCTTCCAACTCTTGTATAACATTATTATATTATTAAAGACATTATTGTTTCATTATATTGCTATGTCTTATTTAAAGATTATTGATGTGGGACAATGCTAGGAGGATCATTGGAGAGCTGAGAAGTCTCCTGGGATTAGGGTCAAGAAGGGGATAACTAGGGTCTCAGACCCTGCGATATTTCAGAGAACAAAGGAAAAGGGCCTCACACCCTACGATATTTCAAAGAACAAAGGAAAAGGGCCTCACACCCCGCGATGCTCAAAAGCGAAGGAATATCTCACACCCCATGATGATCGAAAGCGAAGTAATAGGGCCTCACACCCCGTGACACTCGAAAGTGAAGGAATAGGGTCTCACATCCCTCGACACCGAAAGGCGAAAGAAAATGGGCCTCACACCCTCCCTATGCGGGGTGAACAAAAAAAATGCTCTTTTTTAAACACATCTTTATTCACCAATTTTTATACAAATGATTGAGGGTGGTATTTATAGACTTTCCAACCCTCTTATAAGACAAAGATAAAACATGCCCCAATCCTAACAAACTTCAAACTAATGAAACCTAATCTAAAATAAACTTGAAACACTTGGAACTAAAATAGATTCAAACTAATCAATACATCTAGATTAAAAAAATTAAAATAAATAAAATATAACCTGAATGCATCAAGATCTGTGCCAAAAAAAGGTGGATCCATGCTGAGTTGCTCTGAAATTTTTACAGGCTTGATAGCAGAAAACTTCTAAACTTATTGCTCTAAGAAACTTGCTACTTTGAGATCCATGCAAAGTTGTTTGGTTGCTTTGAGATTTGTGCATGTTCCTTCTCCTGTGACCGTGGAACAGATGGAGGTGGTGTTCTTCGATAAGCCTTGAAGAAGGGGCAGGTGGGAACGGCTCCGGGGGGTGCTACTCGGTGATGGTGGCATGGACCCAGCTGGCGGTGAGGCGGTGGCAGGCAGAGTCGACGTTGGACGAGCGGTGGAGGACTCCTCGAGGGCAAAGTCAAAGACGGTGTCTCGACCGGCGGAGGCGGATCGGGCAGCCAGAATAGGGAAAGCGGTCACCAAGGCAGCAGGTGGTGGGATGGATGTCGGCGGGCTCAGCTCGTCGGTGGATGGCATATCTGCTGTACAAAGGGGCTCCGACGATGTCGATTTATAGGGAAGAGCTTCGGTGGGTGACACGGGCGGCCTTGTTGTCAGTAGCGAGGTGGCAGAAGACTAGTGGAACAACGAGAGGAGATCTGGAAGAGGGGAGGGAGGTGCCATTCGGATCTTGACGGGCAGGGCGGCCGGGTGGCACGGTGGCTCAGCCATGGATTTGCGGCTCGATCGGCGATGCCGGGCGGAGATGATGGAGACGGCGACAGGGCGGCTCCGATTACACGGGTTGGGCGGTGGCAGTGTTGAGGGATCAGCCATAATGGTGGATCAAAGGCGATCTGGGCATCGGATGGAGGAAGAAGATGATAGGAATAATAGAGGAATAAGTCAGGGATAAGTCTGGAATAAAATGGGAATAGCGGGGATAGGTGGAATAGCTTGAATAAAAAATACCAAATAAAAAAAAAATCTAGAAAAGAAAAAGAAAAAACTAGATGGGTTTTGATGTCCCCATCATTTTCCTGGGGTGGGGAAAACTCGACTCCGTCGAGTCAGGCTCAATGCTACAACTCTTTTTTTTTTTCTAACCCTAATCCTCTCCCGCTCTGAAACCAAAACTAATGAAGAGAAGGGTTAGAAGTGATGGTTGTATTTTTTTGTTAGCTAGATAGGTAGGATAACTAGAATAAGAAAATATAAAATAAAATAAAATAAACCTAGAAAAGAAAAAGAAAAATTCGGATGGGTTTGATGTCCACATCAATTATGGTGAACCCCAAAGGTTATGGCAAATGGAATTAGGGTTATGATGGAAATCATGATGGTGAGACCTAGGTTCCTATAAACCCTAACCTAAAATGTTCCTAGTCGATGGATCATCGGTTCGTTGATCGATAAGTCCGAAAAGAGTAGCTTATCCTATATATGCTCTGATAAGAGGGTGGTTGGTCTTACAGCCACTTGTGTAGGACACTAATACAAGGACAAGGGTGCTCATTAGGATACGAGTTCACTGAACTATCCACACCGGAACTATCTTATGGAAGTCTTACTACTTGTCAAAAGATAGATCTCAAAGTAGGAGTTGTGCATGTGATCTTTAGACCTGAGGTCACCATGGTTCCTTGTGCACACTAAGCCATGTTTTGGTTCATACTCATTCAAGACATTAAGTCATGTATGGGGTGTTCTCAGATATGGTGGAAGGTGTACGAAGGATATGTGTGGACCAACAAGTAATCGATCATTCCTAGTAAGAGGAATTGTTAACCCAAGTAATCTCTTCGGTTGATGACTCAAGGAGTCTTTGATCAAAGCAGGATGAGATTAGAAGTGGTTTCTAATTAGTCATCAGCTGAGTCTTCATTATCGAATAGAGATTCGAAATGACTAAGTGTAGGGTTCCGGTGCAACGCAGCGGAAGAGTAATTTCAAAAATTGAAATTAATATGCACAAAAACCCTAAAACAGGAACTCCTTAATAAGACTAGAATGTATGAAGACAAATATTTCTATGCAAATTGAATTAGAATACCAACCTGTAATCGCTAATTCCAAATTATGAAGACTTAAAACTTGAAGATCGACGGGCTATTTGAATTCACCAGGCATCCAAGTGTCCGCCCTCCGATGGTGATCCACACAGAGCAATGATCAAGAACACTATCTTCTTGTCCAATGGTTCCTCCTATTGAGTTCTTCTTCCTAGAACTCAATTCTTCGGATTATGGCTGGAATTCATCCACACAAGAGGTTGCCTTCCTTTCTTTTATCTCTTCTCCTCCTTCCACTAAGACCTTGACCCTCTAAGACACTCTTGTCTTGAAGATAAGACTTTGTCCTAAGGGGATTTAGGCTTTTATTAAATTGGAGGAGAAACTAAGACAAGAATGTCTTAATGTAAGAAAGAAGGAATAAAATCAGAACTCCTTCTTTCCTTTACCGTCAGAGACTTTCGCTCTTGTTCTTGTTCAGTAGCAGAGTTTTGACAGAGATGTACTCTGTAAAAGAAACAGTGCAAGAACAAGAAAAGAAAGAAAGAGTCTTTAGGAGAGGAAGAAGAAAAAATTACAATTACCGAGTTCTGATTTTCCTGACCCCTTAAATAGTTTTCAGAGAGACGCCCACACAACTCTCCATGAAAAACTTCTCACGCCCTTTCTCATTTTCTCACGCCCCATCCTTCCTTCTCACGGCCCTCCGGATAAATCCTATGGCTTTTGTTAAATGAAAAATCATGATGTTTTTAAAAGAAAGGAGTCGCGACTTTTAATCTTCGAAGAGATGTTATTTCGCGCAACCGGGAAGCAACGAATGCTTTCTGCCTTTCTCAAAAAAACATCAACCCTTGGATTCCAATCCAAGGGGGGACATCTGAGGCGCTAAAAGAGAGAAGGAATGCCGCCCCATCTTAATTCATCGGAGAGTTAAGTGGGAGCGCCAAGAGTCCATGCGCCCATGGACTCCTCTATTTGGCGCACCAAGAGTCCATTAGCGCATGGACTCTTGGCATTTTGGCGTGCAAGGGCTAAGGAGCGATTGGGGGGCTAACGTAGATACCTGGTTAGCCATAATCCCTATAACCTCAATTAGGGTCTAATTAGATCCAATTAGAACCCAAATTGAACCAATCTGGAACCTTAATTTGAATCTAATTCGAATAGAATCTAGGATTTGCAACACCTGCTAGAGTGTCATCATGCAAAGATGATTTAATTATAAAATTAAATCCTTGATCAATTCTCTTTAGTGTGTGACCCATTGGGTTCCACATCTAGCCAGTGGTGGGTTCGAATACAAGTTGACCTAATTTGATTAGAACTCTTTCTAATCGATTTAGGTCAAATCGGGCATACCCGATTATGATCAATTAGGACTCTTCCTAATAATTGATCATTCAATTTAATCAACCCACAAGACAAGATTGACGTATAGCAACGTGTCATGTCTACCCGAAAGATATGGAAATTCTGGTGAAATACCAAAACTACCATTCAGTAGAAAGTTACCGTACAATTAAATCCTTCAATCAGCTTGCACCCAAAATATAATTATGGATATGGATATATGTCAAATCCAATATTATATCTGTTTCTAGCTTAATCTTATATTGATGATTCAATTATCTTGATATTAGAAACCATCTCTAATATCTTTACTTTGATCAAAGATTCCCTGAATCATCATCCGATTGATAACTAGCTAGATGCAATCTCCTCTTTCTAAGAGTGATCGATTCCTTGTTGACCTACTCATTACCTTCATATCCAATTCACCATTCCCAGTATCAATCCTGTGCATGACTCAGTGTCATGATTAGGATTGAACCAAAGCATGGGTTCATGTACATAAGGTACTTATGCAGTCTCAAGTCAAAGGATTACTTGTACCACTCCCACTATGAGAACCTTCTATTGACATGTAGCTAAGACTCCATTAGATGTTCTCAAGTTGGATCATATCAGTGAACTCATTCTCTAATGAGCACCCACATCCTAGTATTAGTGTCATACACAAGTGACTGTGAGAGCAGTCACCCTCTCCAATATACATGGGATATGCTATTCTTACCGAAAAAACCCTGATCCCCTACTCAGGGTTCCTTTGACTAGGAATATTTTAGATTAAGGTTTTAAGACTTTAGGTCTCACTGGTATGATCTCATCATAACCCTAAAATCATAGCCCTAATCTATGGGGTTCATCATATAATAATAAACACAGCGTATGATGAAAAATAATGCTTTTATTAGAATATTGTCAATTACAATGGTTTGGGAGATACAACATAGATTGGCTTGTAGGGCATATCCCTTTCCATCTCCCACTTGCACTAAAGCCAATCACCTTTAAATCTTAATCCCATACACTCGAGGTGGCGATCAAACTCTCGCTGTGGTAGAGCCTTAGTGAACGGGTCTGCTACATTGTTCTTTGTATCAACTCTATTTATGTAGACATCTTGTCTTTCTACTATTTCTCGGACGAGATGGAAGCATCTCAGAATATGCTTGGACTTATGATGAGCTCTTGGTTCCTTAGCTTAAGCAACAGCTCCAGTGTTGTCACAGTAAAGTGGCACTGGGTTTTCAATCTCAGGAACAATGGTGCGGGCACCAGACTCAGAAGAATACTTCAGAGCTCCATCTGGATCTCTGATTAACCTTGCCCGAAGAATTAGGGTTTTTGGTTTGTAATAAGAGTTGACTAGATCAACTCAATTTTAGCTTGAGTCTATATTACCTGTATTTTATTTTGTTGAGTCATGTTGACTCAGTAGTGGACTAGGGCTTCAACCGGGGTGTTACATTTTCTCCCAAGGCCAAGCAAGTGGGCGCCACACTCCCAGCCACACTCCCAGCCATACGCCTGAGTCCATGGGGTGCCATATCTACATCCAGCAGCTTTTGGTCCCCACACCACAGATAGAAGCTCCCTTCTCTCATGCGCCAGTTGAGGAGAAATCCACCAGGAGTCCACAAATCAAGGGGGCGGCCCAGGACTTTCTCAAAAGAACCAAACTATGAAAGGGAAGAAATTCTCTTGGAGAGAACTTCAAGGAGGCGCCCACTACCTGCCAAAAATATCCAAAACAAAGATGGGAAGGACCTTGACTTAGGGAGGAAGAAAAGGAGGAGTCCAAAAGAGTTGAGCCATGGAAGGAAAGAAATCCTCTCTTGAAGACCCAAGCATGGAGGC
The DNA here is from genome assembly GCA_021397845.1 of Areca catechu. Lineage (NCBI taxonomy): Eukaryota > Viridiplantae > Streptophyta > Magnoliopsida > Arecales > Arecaceae > Areca > Areca catechu. The sequence goes on along the minus strand of CM038044.1, from coordinate 80,495,320 downwards.
GCCATCTACCTTCCTTTTATAACCCAAATCAATTTTTTTTGGTACCTTGGCCGACCATATGTGTATGGATTATCCTGATTTGTAGATTCCCTCCTTTAGTCCCACATGGGAAGATGTAAAATCCTACTCTCTTGTAATATCCTATAAATTAAACCCCCATGTAAGTTTGAAAAAAAATCAGATGAATGAAACCAATTTTTTTTGTGAGCAAACTTTGTGTTTTCTCTCTTCCGCACTTGCATCCAGGTGTTGAGCTCTGTGAGGGAGTAAATCCGGGTTCCCCAGGAACCTTGAGGAGGTGTGAGATCTCCAAAACCCAAACCCTAGGTTAGCCACTTCTACTCCAAACCCTAACCGCCCACCATCCACTTCAATCCACCAAACCCTAGCCTATTCCACCTCCCACGGCCTCTCTCTCCAAGTCCAGGCCGACCACCAGCATCCAGCTACAGTCCGGGTACTTCAGATCCAAAGCTCTTTCCAGTGGGAGTCGAATCAGCCTTCAAGAGAATCCGGATCTCAGCGACATCAGCCTTCAAGTTCTTCGAACTGGTAAATCCTTCCCTGAGTCTCTGAATCCCTCACTTGTTTTTCTTCTTCCCAGATCTTGAGTCCATGAGAAGCCGACCAAACCACAAGACCAGTATTGGAGGATCCATTGCGAAGATAGCTGAATCTGAGGATCCAACAATCTGCTCGAGAGAGTTCTTCCACCCAAATTCTGAGAAGATCACTGTCTGGTTGGTAAACCATCTCTTCTCTTTATTTCTGTCCTGTTGAAAGTTCAGAGTGAAACCCTAGGTCTGGGAGTTTCTCAACCCCAGCGATCCGTTACTTCTGAACTACTCTGATAATTTAGTTTCTCCTAAATTGTGCTTTCAATCCTTACCTAGTTTCCTTCAACTTAGTTTAGCTTTACTTTGAGTCAAAGCCAATTTCTGAAATATATAAAAAAAAAAAAGAATTAATCTTAAATTTACTTCCGCATACGCTTCTTTGTTCTTTGTTCTGCATCATTTTTGGTATCAGAGCCCTGTCTAGGGTTTCTGTTTTGATTGCTTGTTTGAGTCTCTCTCTTTTTACTTTGTCTGCTCGAAGTAGACTCCCCAGGACGTCCGGTCCCAGGAACGAAGCGAGGTGCAAACCTCATCTTCCCATTCCACGGGGTGTTCCTAGGGCGTGTAGGGGATCCGTTGGGTTATAACTTCCTTGCAGGAATTGTAAATAGGGAAGTGCTCTGTTTTCAGCCAGTAATTGCCCTGTTGCAGGAATTATTTCTCACTGTAAGTAACTCCAAATTTGGTGATTTTTATTTTCCTGAAACCAGTATAATTGAAACTAATTTTCATAATTATCCTATGATTTATTGGTTTCCGTGAGATTTTTGAAAATTAAATTATTGCAACTCTATTTTTGTGTTCTGCAATCCAATTATTTTTGAGTGTTCATCTCTTAATTCATCTTAAGGGCATTTGAGCATCTAAGATAAGGGGAGGAGTTGATAACCTCTCCTTAGCCCAAAACCACCACCCACTCATTCGAACCTAAGCCTTTAATCTAAAAATTGATTAGACCTAATTTGCCATAGTGGGCTAAGGACATCAACAAGTCGGGTCAAGGCTAGTATTGAGTCAGTTTATCTAGTTACTCTATGTGTGCTTTGTACTCAGTGTCTAGAATGGTGGTTCAGGGACTACGTCCCGAAGGGCTTGTGTGTTGGTCCGCCTACCTGGCCAATCACTGATTGGTGTCTAGGATTGGCAATTAGGGACCTAACACTCCCCTTACACCTGCCTGGCTGAGTCCTGAGTTACTGCAGGCTAGCTTGCCACTCTGATTGGGCATCTAGTTTGGGCTCTAGGTCTAGGTAGCCCGTAGTCGTTCAGTTGAGTCTCATTTTGTGTACTTGATTGCATCATGTCTACCCGGAATGGAGTGCCCTACCAACCTGGTCAAACCCAACCTGATTTAGAGGCCATGGTTAGAGCTCTTACTGAGAGTATGAACAAACTGAGTTAGGATGTGACTGCCACTGTTGCCCAGTTTAAAGAAAAAGTCCATGAGGATTTTGCCCAGCTTAGGGATCGAGTCCAAGTGCTAGAGGAACCTAGGCATCGGAATTGGACTCCTGACCCAGATTTTAATGTGCCTCAACCTCACCCACACCAAGAGCCTAGAAGACCTTTATACCGAGATCCTGAACCTAATCATAGGAGGCCTGACCCAGAACCTGAGGATAGAGATGATAGGTTCATTCGGAACATCAAGTTAGATGCACCCACTTTTGATGGTAGCTTAAATCCTAAGGTGTATTCTGATTGGGAGGGTGAGATGGACCAGTACTTTGAGTGGTATGCCATGTCTGAGGAGAGGAAATTCAAGTTTGCCAAGATGAAATTAATACGTCAAGCTAGGTTATACTGGGGGAACATTGAGCTGACCACTAGAAGACAAAATGTAGAGCCCATAACCACTTGGCAGGGTATGAAAGAGAAACTTAGAGACAAGTACCTACCCATTTCATACCAGCAAAATCTGTTAGACCAATGGCAGACTTTGAAACAAGGGAACCGATCTATTTCAGACTACATAACCACCTTTGATGAATACCTGATGAGATGTGATGTGAGTGAAGCCCATGAGGTCACTTTGTCTAGATTTAGGGCTGGACTTAGGGAAGATATTAAGAGAGAGTTGTTTCTGAGAGAGGTTACTGACCTAGACCAAGCCTATCAGATTGCACTGAACACTGAGAAGTTTCAGAGATGACCCATGCCATCTAGGGTTAGTGCCCCAATCCCAAGAAATGGACCTAGCCAGGTTACCCCTAGCAAGCCTAATCAGGGTATTCCCACCCCTAGGCCCATGGACAAAGGTAAGGCACCTGACACCCCGTCTGTTTTAAGTGCCAGAAGCCCGGTCATATCTCCAATCAGTGCACAGCCATAGCTTGTTTTAAGTGTCATAAGGTAGGTCATGTTTCTAGCCAGTGCCCTCGTAGATCCCTATATATAGAAGAGGGAGGAGAAGAGAATTTCGAGCCTAATGAGGAGTTTGAAGAAGAAGTTTATGAGGCCGGAATGAGTTTGGTTGATGAGTATGAAGGAGAGGAAGAATCCACAGGGTCTGACCAATTAGGGGTTGTGATATGCATCCTGTCCCAGACTAAAGTTCAGGAAAGATTGGCGTAGGACTAACATCCTACAGACTTTCCTTAAACTAGGGGATAAGGTTTGTAAAATCATCATAGATAGTGGGAGCTGTGTGAATGCCATTTCTACTAGCACTGTCAAAATGTTAGGCTTAACCCCAGTCCCCCACCCCAACCCCTATAAGGTTTTTTGGGTAGACTCTACCTCTATACCCATCCAGTCTAGATGTCAGGTCCAAATCCAAATGCAATCCTATCAAGAGAAGATTTGGTGTGATGTCTTGCCCATGGGGGTGAGCAGTATAATTCTTGGAAGACCTTGGTTGTATGATCATGATGCCACCCTCTTAGGAAAATCCAACACCTGTGTCTTTAGTTTCAATGGGAAGAAAATCACAATCCATTCAGTCCCACCTAAGGACAAGGTAGCTAAAGGAACCAGTAAGGTCAGAGAAATGAAGACTGGAGTGAACCTAATTAGTGGCAAGGATCTAGAACAAGAAATTCATAGTGGTTCACCCATTTGGATGTTGACTGCTAAGGAACTTAGGACTCCTACACCCTCAGAGCCTCCTTAGGAAGTTAAGCCTTTATTAGAAGATTTTGAGGATGTTTTTCCCGAGGATTTGCCAGACCACCTTCCACCTCTTAGGGATATTCAGCATTCCATAGATTTAGTCCCAGGAGCAACTTTACCCAACTTGCCCCATTATAGGATGAATCCATCTGAGCATAAAGAACTGCAAAAGCAGGTTGGCGAATTGTTAAGGGGTTCATTAGAGAGAGTCTTAGCCCTTGTGCAGTCCCTGCACTTCTAACCCCGAAGAAGGATGGCATGTGGAGGATGTGTGTTGACAGTCGTGCCATCAATAAAATCACAATCAAGTATAGGTTCCCCATCCCTAGACTAGATGACATGCTTGATATGATGGCCGGTGCCATGGTTTTTTCTAAAATTGATCTCAAGAGCGGCTTTCATCAGGTTAGGATTAGACTAGGGGATGAGTGGAAAACAGCCTTCAAAACTAAGGATGGTCTCTTTGAATGGGTTGTTATGCCTTTTGGGTTGTCCAATGCCCCTAGTACTTTCATGAGGATTATGACCCAGGTACTTAGAGCTTTCATAGGGAAGTTTGTAGTGGTCTATTTTGATGACATCCTGATCTATAGTAAGACCCCTGTAGATCACCTAGGCCACCTTAGACAAGTCTGTCAAGTTTTGAGGAATGATAGTCTTTACGGTAATCTCAAAAAGTGTGAATTTATGACCAGTAGAATTATCTTCCTTGGATTTGTTGTAACCCCTGACGGCGTGGCTGCCGATCCTGAAAAGATTAGGTCCATAGTAGAATGGCCAGAGCCGACCAGTGTGCATGAAGTCAAAAGTTTCCATGGCTTGGCTACCTTCTATAGGCGATTCATCAAGGGGTTTAGTACCGTAGTTGCTCCTATCACAGACTGCATTAGGAAGGGAGAATTTCAGTGGACCAAAGCAGCCCATAAAGCCTTCCTAGATCTTAAGGATAGGATGACCCAGGCGCCCATTTTGAGACTACCGGACTTTTCAAAGGTATTTGAGGTTGCCTGTGATGCTTCAGGAGTAGGTATCGGTGTAGTCCTAAGCCTAGAAAACCATCCCGTAGCATTCTTTAGTGAAAAACTTAATGATGCTAAGCTTAGGTATTCTACCTATGATAAGGAATTTTATGCGGTAGTGCAAGCTTTGTGTTACTGGAGACATTATTTGCTACCGCAAGAATTTGTGCTATTTTCGGACCATGAGGCTCTTAGATTCTTGAATTCTCAGAAGAAGCTTAACCCTAGGCATGCTAAGTGGGTAGAGTATATCCAGTCCTATACTTTTGTTTTGAAGCATAAGGCTGGGTCTGAAAATAAGGTAGCTGATGCCCTTAGTCGTCGATCTTTATTGTTGAATTATGTTAGGGCTGAAGTCATAGGGTTTGAGCAAATCAAAGAAGAATATGAGTCGTGTCCGGATTTTAAGACTGTGTACCAGGATCTAACTCAAGGAGCATCTAGTGAACATAAGGATTATTCCCTTTTAGATGGCTTTCTGTTCTTTAAGAATAGGCTTTGCATCCCTAGAACCTCTCTTAGGGAATTCTTGATTTGGGAAACTCATGCTGGAGGTTTAGCTAGCCATTTCGGAAAAGATAAGACCACCCTGGGTATTGAAGACCATTTTTTTTGGCCTAGCTTAAAAAGAGATGTAGGACACATTGTGGCTAGGTGTCGGACCTGCGCTGTTGCCAAACAGTGAAAATAGAACACCGGCCTTTATACCCCACTCCCTGTCCCAGATCGTCCTTGGCAAGATGTGAGCATGGACTTTGTGTTAGGTTTGCCTAAGACCCAGAGGAGGCATGACTCTATCTGTGTTGTAGTAGACCGATTTTCCAAGATGGCCCATTTCTTGCCTTGTTCCCAAACATTTGATGCGTCTAAGGTAGCCACCCTGTTCTTTAATGAGATAGTTCGACTCCATGGCCTAACCAAGACCATTGTTTCAGATAGGGATGTTCGGTTCACCAGCTATTTCTGGAAAACCCTTTGGCATAAGTTAGGGACGAAACTTAAGTTTTCAACTGCCTATCATCCCCAGACTGACGGCCAAACCGAAGTAGTGAACCGTAGTCTAGGCAATATGTTAAGGTGTCTTGTTGGTGAAAACATTAGGAACTGGGATTTGTACTTACCTAGAGCTGAATTTGCATATAATGACTCGGTCAATAGGTCTACGGGTAAGAGTCCATTTGAAATTGTGCATGGTTACAAACCCCACATACCTCTTGACCTAGCTCATTTACCAGTCCACACACGGGTCTCCGAGTCTGCCGAAGTTTTTGCACAGCATATAAAAGACTAGCATAAAGAAATTCAAGCCAAAATAAATTTAAGTAATGAAACTTATAAGAAATTGGCTGATTCTCAAAGGCGAGTCAAAACTTTTGACGAAGGAGACTATGTAATGATTAGGTTAAGGCCTGAACGGTTTCCACCTGGAACCGTTAGAAAGTTACATGCTAGGGGAGCTGGACCATTTAGAGTGGTAAAGAGAGTAGGATCCAATGCCTATGTGCTCGAGTTACCTCCAGAACTAGGCATTAGCTCCACTTTCAACATTACAGACCTAGTAGAGTATAGGGAGCCAGCTGTGATTCCCAGTGAAGCTTTTGAACCTAATCCTGCTCTTGAGAGTGAACCTGACCCTGTGTGTCCACCAACAAATTGGCCTCTGAGGAAAGAGCAGATTGAAAAGATCCTAGATGATCAGGTTATCTCTACTCGTAATCGAGGATACCAAAGATACCTAGTCCGCTGGCTAGGAAGGCCAGATTCTGATGACTCTTGGATCTCCCGATAAGAATTACAAGAGCTGGACCCAAACCTCTTGGAGAGATACCAGAGCCAACATGATCCATACTCGACAGGGTCGAGTTCCTCCCACCATGGGAGAATTGGTGCGGGCACCAGACTCGGAAGAAGACTTCAGAGCTCCATCTGGATCTCTGATTAACCTTGCCCGAAGAATTAGGGTTTTTGGTTTGTAATAAGAGTTGACTAGATCAACTCAATTTTAGCTTGAGTCTATATTACCTGCATTTTATTTTGTTGAGTCATGTTGACTCAGTAGTGGACTAGGGCTTCAACCTGGGGTGTTACATTTTCTCCCAAGGCCAAGCAAGTGGGTGCCACACTCCCAGCCACACTCCCAGCCATACGCCTGAGTCCAGTGGGCCCCATATCTGCATCCAGCAGCCTTTGGTCCCCACACCACAGATAGCAGCTCCCTTCTCTCATGCGCTAGTTAAGGAGAAATCCACCAGGAGTCCACAAATCAAGGGGGCGGCCCAAGACTTTCCCAAAAGAACCAAACTATGAAAGGGAAGAAATTCTCTTGGAGAGAACTTCAAGGAGGCGCCCACTACCTGCCAAAAATATCCAATACAAAGATGGGAAGGACCTTGACTTAGGGAGGAAGAAAAGGAGGAGTCCAAAAGAGTTGATCCATGGAAGGAAAGAAATCCTCTCTTGAAGACCCAAGCATGGAGGCGCCATCTACCTTCCTTTTATAACCCAAATCAATTTTTTTTGGTACCTTGGCCGACCATATGTGTATGGATTATCCTGATTTGTAGATTCCCTCCTTTAGTCCCACATGGGAAGATGTAAAATCCTACTCTCTTGTAATATCCTATAAATTAAACCCCCATGTAAGTTTGAAAAAAAATCAGATGAATGAAACCAAATTTTTTTGTGAGCAAACTTGTTGTTTTCTCTCTTCCGCACTTGCATCCAGGTGTTGAGATCTGTGAGGGAGTAAATCCAGGTTCCCCAGGAACTTTGAGGAGGTGTGAGATCTCCAAAACCCAAACCCTAGGTTAGCCACTTATACTCCAAACCCTAGCCGCCCACCATCAACTTCAATCCACCAAACCCTAGCCTATTCCACCTCCCACGGCCTCTCTCTCAAAGTCCAGGCCGACCACCAGCATCCAGCTACAGTCCAGGTACTTCAGATCCAAAGCTCTTTCCAGTGGGAGTCGAATTAGCCTTCAAGAGAATCCGGATCTCAGCGACATCAGCCTTCAAGTTCTTCAAACTGGTAAATCCTTCCCTGAGTCTTTGAATCCCTCACTTGTTTTTCTTCTTCCCAGATCTTGAGTCCAGGAGAAGTTGACCAAACCACAAGACCAGTATTGGAGGATCCATTGCGAAGATAGCCGAATCCGAGGATCCAACAATCTGCTCGAGAGAGTTCTTCCACCCAACTTCTGAGAAGATCACTGTCTGGTTGGTAAACCATCTCTTCTCTTTATTTCTGTCCTGTTGAAAGTTCAGAGCGAAACCCTAGGTCTGGGAGTTTCTCAACCCCAGCGATCCGTTACTTCTGAACTACTCTGATAATTTAGTTTCTCCTAAATTGTGCTTTCAATCCTTACCTAGTTTCCTTCAACTTGGTTTAGCTTTACTTTGAGTCAAAGCCAATTTCTGAAATATATATATATAAAAAAAAAAGAATTAATCTTAAATTTACTTCCACATACGCTTCTTTGTTCTTTGTTCTGCATCAAACAACACCCAACTCTATGATGAACTTCTTCATCCAGAGTGCTTCCTTGGCGGCTTCACTGATAGCTATGTATTCTGCCTCTATGGTTGAGTCAGCTATAGTTTGCTGCTTGGTACTCTTCTAACTCACTGCTCCACCATTTAGGATAAAAACATATCCCGAAATGGATTTGCTATCATCAGGGTCTGATTGAAAACTAGAATCAGAATAAGCTTCTAGTTTAAGACCAGAACCACCAAAAACCAGAAGAATATCCTTAGTCCTTCTCAGGTACTTAAGAATATTTTTAACTGCTTTCCAATGATCCTCTCCTGGATCAGCCTGAAACCTACTGACAATGCCTAAAGCATATGCCACATCAGGCCTGGTACATAACGTGGCATACATTATGGACCCTATTGCCGAAGCATAAGGTATATAATTCATTCTATTTCTTTCTTCAGGTGTCTTAGGAGACATCCTTTTAGAAAGATGTATGCCTTGACTCATAGGAAGATAACCTCTTTTACTTCCATCCATGCTGAATCTTTTCAGCACTAAGTCAATGTACCTGATTGGGATAAACCTAGCATCATCTTAGACATATCTCTATAGATTTTAATACCTAGTATATAGGATGCTTCTCCCAAATCTTTCATGAAAAACTGGTTTGATAGCCAAACCTTGACTAATTGTAACATTGGGATATCATTCCCAATGAGGAGTATGTCATCTGCATATAGAACAAAGAAGATTATGGCACTCCCACTAGTCTTCTTATAAACCCAGGGTTCATCCACATTTTTGATAAAACCAAACCTTTTAATAGTTTCATCAAAGCGGATGTTCCAACTCCTTGAAGCTTGCTTTAATCCATAAATGGATTTCTTTAGCTTGCATACTTGATTAGGTTTATTCTTTGAAATAAAACCTTCTGGTTGTGACATGTAGACTTCTTCCTCAAGAAAACCATTGAGGAATGCAGTCTTCACATCCATCTGCCAGATCTCATAATCGTGGTATGCTGCTATAGCAAGTAAAATCCGAATTGATTTGAGCATGGCAACAGGTGAGAATGTTTCATCATAATCAATTCCCTATTTTTGTCTAAAACCTTTTGACACTAATCTGGCTTTATAGGTTTCAACTTGGCCATCAGCCCCAATCTTTTTCTTATAGACCCATTTGCACCCAATAGGATTAACACCTTCTGGTGCATTGACCAAAGACCATACTTGATTGACATACATAGAGTCTATCTCGGATTCCATGGCTTCTTGCCATCTATCTGAATCAGTACCCAAGATAGCTTCCGTATAGGTCAGAGGTTCATCATTTTGAATGACTTGGGCTTCATTATTTTCAATAATAAACCTATACCTCTAAGGTGCCCGTGGCACTCTATCAGACCTACGGGGAGGAGTTTTGTGTTCTGGTTCTGTCCTAACTATATAATCTATTGATTGAGAATTGTCTATCTGTGTTTCTTGTACTTCTCCAAGTTCAATAGTGCTACCATTGCCCTTTTCTAAAATAAACTCTTTTTCTAAAAAGTGGCATGTCTGCTGACAAAAATCTTTTGTTCAGTTGGATGGTAAAATAGATATCCTCTACCCTCTCTAGGATATCCTACAAATAGACATTTGTCCGCTCTAGGTTCCAACTTATGTCCAAAATTTCTTTTAACATAAGCTGGACATCCCCATACCTTAAAATATTTATGATACGGTTTCTTTCCACTCCAAATTTCATATGGAGTACTAACAACAGATTTAGAAGGTACTTTGTTCAGAATGTAAATAGTAGTTTCTAGGGCATGACCCCAAAAGGAAATGGGTAAATTTATGAAGCACATCATGGATTGTACCTTATCTAATAAGGTACGATTCCTCCTTTCAGCTATACCATTTAGCTGTGGTGTATATGGAGGGGTCCATTCAGAAAGAATTCCATTAACTTTAAGATAGTTTAAAAACTTCGTGGATAAGTATTCTCCTCCTCGATCAGACCGAAGAACTTTAATACTTTTTCCGGTTTGTTTTTCGACCATACTTTGATACTCCTTAAATTTATCAAAGGCTTCATATTTATGTCTCATAAGATACACATATCCGAACCTAGATAAATCATCTATAAAAGTGATAAAATATGAGTATCCACCTCTAGCCTGAGTTGTCATTGGACCACATACATCAGTATGTATAAGTCCTAATAACTTAGTTGACCTTTCTCCATGTCTAGTAAATGGAGTCTTGGTCATCTTACCCATGAGACATGATTCGCAAGTTCCTAATGATTCATACTCATAAGGATCAAGGAATTTTTTCTTATATAACTTGCTTATCCTAGACTCATTAACATGACCTAGTCGATGATGCCAAAGTAAAGTATCATTCAAGTCTTCTCTTTTTCTTTTATTATTGACATGAAAAACACTATCATTGGAAGAAATAGTTAAGAGCCCGTTGATAAATATGCCAGAACAAACAAACTCATTAGATAACATTATCGAGCAACCAGTGCTCGTTACATCCATTACATATCCTTGTTTTAATAACAAGGGAATAGATATAATGTTCCTAATAATCTTAGGCATACAATAACAATTTTCTAACTCCAAGATCTTCCCTGAAGGCAACTTCAGAATATAGGTCCCTACAGCTTCTACTTGGATGATATCACCACTAGCACCGTAGAGATTGAAGTCACCTTCCTTCAATACTTTAAGCTTGTGGAGGTCCTGCAAAGATTTGCATATATGGTAACCACAAGCGGTATCCAATACCCAAGTATTTGATATAGATGAATTTAATGTTAATATAGCATGTATCTCATACATACCTTTTGGTGCATCTGATGCACCAAGCTTCACAGTTGCAAGGTAAGCCTTGCAATTCCTTTTCCAATGTCCCGCTTTGCCGCAAAAGAAACAGGTCGACTGTTTGGAGGCCTTCTTTCCTTTCTTATTCTTATTGATGCCACTCTTAGGGTTTAGCCTCCTATTAAAACCCTTTTAACCTGATTTCTTCTTATTGGTCTTATCAACAAGAAGAAGTGGAGCCTTTTCTTTCTTAACATGGTTCTCCGTTGTTTTTAACATATTTAACATCTCAGGCAAGGAAGTATTCAGTTTGTTCATGTGATAATTCAAGACAAATTGAGAAAATGACTCCGAGAGTGATTGCAGGATTAAATCCTGATTCAACTCTCCATCCATGATAAAACCTAATTAACCCAATCTGGTGATTAAGTCAATTACCTTCAGAACATGATCCTGAACGGATGTTCCCTCTGTCATCCTAGCACGGAATAATTGCTTAGATATTTCATATCTAGCAGTTCTGCTATGTTCTCCATAAAGCTCTTTTAAATTGAGCATTATGGATTGAGTATCCATGCTTTCATGCTATCTTTGTACTCATTGGTCATAGAGGCTAGCATGATACACTTGATAGTAAGGGAGTCATTCTGCCACATTTTGTATGTGGCCATATCTTCCTATGTGGCATCATCCCGTAGTGGATTAAGACTAGGGGTATAAAGAATATAAGAAAGTTTTTCTGAACTCATCACAATCTTTAAATTTCTCAACCAGTCCACATAGTTCGGACCAGTCAGTTTGTTGGTATCTAAGATACTTCGTAGTGATAATGAAGATGCCATTTATGTACATTTAATAAAGAACAATACATAAGCAAACAACCATGAAATGACTTACATAATTAAATTAGGTCTTCAATTTAATTATGTCTCCCACTATTTTATCAAAAATCATAGCCCTCACTATGATAATCGAGAAGAACCCTGATCGGTTTTTCTTAGTGAGATTGAGATCCTAATAACTTATAAAAGATCTTGCAGAAAACACAACAAATCTTTTATAAGCTCAAAGATAGGAAACTCTTCCAATTATATCTCATATAATTCTCAATAAGTAACTTGGCCTCTAGAACATTATTAGTCTTGCAGAAAACACAACAAACCATAATGTTCTAGTTAAGTCAAGACCCTTTCATTTCTATGCAGTCAGTACTCAAATATAATGCCCTTGCAGATAACACAACAAAGCATTATACTGAATATACTGTAAACATATCTATGCACTAGACTAGTATTATGTCAATCACCATATTAGGTCTTGCAGATAACACAACAAACCTAATGTGGTTCATAACACAATAATGATCCAGCATGAAGGAAGGCTAATATATAGTATTTTCAACACTAAGCATTTTAGTCAAGATTTAAATTTAATCAAATCGACCAGGGAAGTGGAAGAGATGTGGGAGTCCCCCCGTTGCTTTCCTAGACACCAATAAAAATTGGCCAAGTCAGTCAACGGAACCAATTAAAAACCACAATTCCATTTACCTTCCCAGAACCACCTTTCTAGACACCGAATGATCAATTGTACATCATGACTAGTGATGCTTATTAGTTAAATATACTAAGACTTAATATAATTTTTAAGAGGAGGGATTTATAAATTGCCAGCACATTCTTATAGAATGTATCATAATCAACATATCACTCTTATAAATAAACAAATATGTGCTAAGTGTGTCATCATAATAGGACAACCATTTACCACATAATGGATCCACCATTATGCCAGGGCAACCTTATATCAGTATGATGACATCAAAACTAAACATATCTGTATATTAATTAGGGATTGAGTGAAAAACCCTCACTAGTGGCATACATCAAAACATATATGCAATCAAAGATATGCGAAGTGTAGTAACATATTAGGATTTAAAAACCCTAAGATGTGACATACAAACTATCATAGATTATAGTCCTAATTAAGGTGGCTCTGATACCACTGTAGGGTTCCGGTGCAACGCAGCAGAAGGGTAATTTTAAAAATTGAAATTAATATGCACAAAAACCCTAAAACAGGAACTCCTTAATAAGACTAGAATGTATGAAGACAAACATTTCTATGCAAATTGAATTTGAATACCAACCTGTAATCGCTAATTCCAATTTACGAAGACTTAAAACTTGAAGATCGATGGGCAATTTGAATTCACCAGGCGTCCAAGTGTCCGCCCACCGATGGTGATCCACATAGAGCAATGATCAAGAACACTATCTTCTTGTCCAATGGTTCCTCCTATTGAGTTCTTCTTCCTAGAACTCAATTCTTCAGATTATGGCTGGAATTCTTCCACACAAGAGGTTGCCTTCCTTCCTTTTATCTCTTCTCCTCCTTCCACTAAGACCTTGACCCTCTAAGACACTCTTGACTTGAAGAAAAGACTTTGTCCTAAGAGGATTTAGGCTTGTCTTAAATTGGAGGAGAAACTAAGACAAGAATGTCTTAATGTAAGAAAAAAGGAATAAAATCAGAACTCCTTCTTTCCTTTACCATCGGAGACTTTCGCTCTTGTTCTTGTTCAGTAGCAGAGTTTCGACAGAGATGTACTTCGTAAAGGAAACAGTGCAAGAACAAGAAAAGAAAGAAAGAGCCTTTAGGAGAGGAAGAAGAAAAATTTACAATTACCGAGTTCTGATTTTCCTGATCCCTTAAATAGATTTCAGAGAGATGCCCACACAACTCTCCGTGAAAAACTTCTCACGCCCTTTCTCACTTTCTCACGCCCCATCCTTCCTTCTCACGGCCCTCCAGATAAATCCCATGGCTTTTCTTAAATAAAAAATCATGATGTTTTTAAAAGAAAGGAGTCGCGACTTTTAATGTCCGAAGAGATGTTATTTCATGCAACCGGGAAGCAACGAATGCTTTCTGCCTTTCTCAAAAAACATCAACCCTTGGATTCCAATCCAAGGGTGGACATTTGAGGTGCTAAAAGAGAGAAGGAATGCTGCCCCATCTTAATTCATCAGAGAATTAAGTGGGCATGCCAAGAGTCAATGCGCCCATGGACTCCTCCATTTGGCGTGCCAAGAGTCCATTAGCGCATGGACTCTTGGCATTTTGGCGTGCAAGGGCTAAGGAGCGGGTGGGGGGCTAGCCTAGATACCTGGTTAGCCAATAGGGTTAGCCATAATCCCTATAACCTCAATTAGGGTCTAATTAGATCCAATTAGAACCCAAATTGAACTAATCCGGAACCCTAATTTGAATCTAATTCGAATAGAAGCTTGGATTTGCAACACCTGCTAGAGTGTCATCATGGAAAGATAATTTAATTATAAAATTAAACCCTTGATCAATTCTCTTAAGTGTGTGACTCATTGGATTCCACATCTAGCCAGCAGTGGGTTCGAATACAAGTTGACCTAATTTGATTAGAACTCTTTCTAATCAATTTAGGATAAATCGGGCTTACCCGATTATGATCAATTAGGACTCTTCCTAATAAGTGATCATTCAATTTAATCAACCCACAAGACAAGATTGACGTCTAGCAACGTGTCATGTCTACCCGGAAGATATGGAAATTCTCGTGAAATACCAAAACTACCCTTCAGTAGAAAGTTGCCGTACAATTAAATCCTTCGATCAGCCTGAACCCAAAATATAATTATGGATATGGATATATGTCAAATCCAATATTATATCTGTTTCTAGCTCAATCTTATATTGATGATTCAATTATCTTGATATTAGAAACCATCTCTAATATCTTTACTTTGATCAAAGATTTCCTGAATCATCATCCGATTGATAACTAGCTAGATGCAATCTCCTCTTACTAAGAGTGATCGATTCCTTGTTGACCTACTCATTACCTTCATATCCAATTCACCATTCCCAGTATCAATCCTGTGCATGACTCAGTGTCATGATTAGGATTGAACCAAAGCATGGGTTCTTGTACATATGGTACTTATGGCAGTCTCAGGTCAAAGGATTACTTGTACCACTCCCACTATGAGAACCTTCTATTGACATGTAGCTAAGACTCCATTAGATGTTCTCAAGTTGGATCATATCAGTGAACTCATTCTCTAATGAGCACCCACATCCTAGTATTAGTGTCATACACAAGTGACTGTGAGAGCAGTCACCCTCTCCAATAAACATGGGATGTGCTAGTCTTACTGGAAAAACCCAGATCCCCTACTCAGGGTTCCTTTGACTAGGAATATTTTAGATTAAGGTTTTAAGACTTTAGGTCTCACTGGTGTGATCTCATCATAACCCTAAAATCATAGCCCTAATCTATGGGGTTCATCATATAATAATAAACACAGCGTTTGATGAAAAATAATGCCTTTATTAGAATATTATCAATTATAATGGTTTGGGAGATACAACATAGATTGGCTTGTAGGGCATATCCCTTTCACTAAGTGCTAGGGTTTGACATTTATCCATACCCATCACTTAATTGGGATAATGGAAGATCCAAAGACTGAATTGCATGGTAACTTTCTACTGGAGGGTATTTTGATACTTTTTACCAAATTTTTCATCTTTCAGGTAGGTATGACACATTGCTAGACATCAATCATGTCTTGTGGGTATTAATGAACCAATTGGATTGGTTTCATGAGTCAATTTGATGGACAGATCGAATTGGCAATTTAGGTCAGCTTAATTTAACCTAATTAGGTCAATCGACTTCGATTGGTTCGAATCGGCTAAACCTAAACATACTGCTGGCTTGATGTGGAACCCAAAGGGTCACACACAATAGGGAGTTGACGAAGGAAGTTATTCATAATTTTATTAGGGTCATGGGATCCTAATTGGTTAGCTAGATTGCATACTAGCATGTGTAGGCTAACCTAATTCCTAACCCAAGTCAATTTGGGTATGGTTGCTTGCTAATTTGCTTAACCAATTTAAGAGAGACCTAAATTGGGTAATGTCTTGATTAAGACAACCCTTATCATGTTTTATCCTGATTTAATTGGACATTGAATGCCACTTGGACTAGAGTCCAAGTCGGCATGGACTCTTTGGGTGCATTTGTGCACGCACCAAGGAATGGATCGCAGAAAGGACCAAGAGTCCTTCTGCAGATGAATCACTTTGGCTGATTCATCTAGGACTCTCTTGGCACATATCCCCATGCCTCATAGGATAATTTTTGATCGGTCAACACCTTTTAAATTGGCATGAAAATGTTTGAAAGAGAATGCGCACATGAAGGGACTCATCTCTTCATTTGGCATACGGTCTGAAGTAGTTTCCTTCTACTATCAAGACTCTTCAAATTCTTCGATGCTTAGAGATTGAAGAAGCACCTCTAGGCTTCCCAGGGACCCGTACTTGCCATGTGGCAAGTTAGAAATCATCCAGGAATGAGAAGGGATGCGGATATGTGTCTTAGAACATGAATCAACTTATAGGATATGACTTTTCAAGCCAGATAACTTCTCTTGGGTTTTGAAAAATCATATCTGTAAGTTGATGATTGGACATATCACACGCCCCTCTTAACATTATAAATAGGGGTGGTGTTATGGGTTTCAGAAGAGTTCCACCGTAGGTTTTTCCTGAGAGTTTTTCCTTTCCTCCCTCCTCCTTAAGACAAACATTGTCTCTTTAAGACAAGGTTGTTATTACTATGACAAGTCCTAGAATTTAAGACATAAGCCTAGACTGTCTTATAAGAGGGCAATCCTAAATCCAAGAGTGGTTTTGGAAAGGATTTAGAGTACCCTACAAGAGGGCAGGATGTCCTACAAAGGTCAAAGTCCAGAAGGCTGTCAAGAGGAGTCCTAGTCAAGCAAGCAACAAAAGTAGGAGTTCTTCCTTGGGTCAATTCTTGTGTGGATCACTGTTGGAGGGCTTGCACTTGTGAGCCTAATGGAAAGAAGTGGAAAACAACATTCTAGGTATTTATCATGAACCATATTAGTGATATATTAGTTATATATGAATGAGGGGAACTTGGGATTAGGGCTTCTAGCCAATAAGGGTTTTCTTTGTGCAAATTTTTGAAATTCAACGCATCATACATGCATGATGACCCTTAAGAAACCCATCATTTCTCTATAGATCAACTCATGGAGTCCACCTAGAAGAGGAGTGCATCATCCAGGCCCAGGGAGGCCGCATCTAAGAGGGCCATGGCGGATCCCAGCTAGGGGTCCCCACCCTCCATGTCTTCCGGGTCAGAGGGAAGAGCGGCCGGGTCTGCCTCCGAGTCTCCCCAGTAGCAGGTCCACCTTTCGACCCAGATACCTGGTGTGACAGCATGGACCTGGCATGTTGCTCCCACCGAGGTCAATATCCCAAATGTCATTGAGGTGGACACGGAGTGGGGAGTGAGTAGTGGGCAACCACCACCAACACCACTGGCACCATTGATCGTAGTGGTGAGCTCCCCACTAATGGTCGAGGTGCCCTCAGTGACATTACCTCCGGACCCCATGGCCACCTCGGTGCCGTCAAACTTCAGGGCCCAACAGGCATCGATCTCGATGCCACCAAATTCGTCGGTCATTCAAGACCACGCGCTGGCCGAGCGGATGATGGACTTCGCTGTCTAGCCATGCGATTGCCAAGAAAGGGGAGGTAGGCTACTGGCAGAGGCCATTCTTGGCATCCTTCCCCATCTCTTCATGGTAAGTCCTTCTCCTCATCATTGTCTTAGTTGGAATGCTAGGGCTGACACCCTTGTTGATGCAGGTCGGGACCGATATATTTCTGATCCGAGATTACTGTGCTCAGTGGGTGAAGTGGGAGGCCCAGCAAGAGCAAAAGATCAAATCGCTCTGGGCCGAGGCTAGGGTGCAGATCTAGAGGGCTCAGGCAGTGGAAGGAAAGAACAAAGCCCTCCTAGCGGAGGTGCTTAAAGAAGAGAAGCGGGCAAGGAACTTCAAGGTGTCCCTAGTTGTAGAGAAGGACTGGTCCATTCATCAGGCAGAGGAGTCCACTGTGGAGGGGATCGATTGGAGGGGCGGTCTCAAACCCTCCAATCCCACATGGACGCGATGCTGACTCGGGCATCAATGGTAGAGGACAAAGTGGCCAGGGCGGTGGTGCCAATGGAGGCTACCAAGGAGGTCGCCGAAGCAGTGTCGAAGTTCAAGGCCTCAGCAAAGTTGGTCGATGAGGTTCGGGAGGTAGCCATGGACTCGTTCATCAAGGGGTTCGAGGTCTGCAAATCTCAGGTGGTGTAGGACTTTCTGGAGTTGAAGCTGGATGAGATTGTCATCCCCAGAGCTTCAAGTGAATGTTTGACGGAGGCAAGGGCTCCAGCAGAGGTGGCTGAGGTGGAGCCCGTAACTGCTAGGTAGCCAGCTCCACTCATAGAGGTCCAAGAGGATGTCAGCATGCCCGCTCGCCATCCTGGGAAGGAGCCTACGGAGCAGTAACTCCATGAATAAGGACCTTTTCTTAGTATACCTTTTTGGTCCTTTGTATGTAGGAATTTTCCTTTTCTTTTATCACCACCTGGCCTGTCAGGGGTCCTTCGATGATGTAACTACTTCGTTTTACTTTAATGAAGCTCATTTTCTTTCACTAACTTTTAATGTTGCTCGTTCTCTTGGTGTTCTTCCATAATTGCTTGAGCACCAATCTTTCCCATAGGGATTCATCCAAAAGTTTCGAAGCTTCGATGCTTCCCTGGGAGGCCTTCAAAGTAGCAGATAATTTAGAGGGAACATATAAGTTCTACGAGTTACCTTCATCAAGCCGAGATCCTTGTTGGAGGGCCCCAATCATTCATCGAGGGTAGGCACCCATCTTAGGGACTTCCCGGCAATGTCGAAAGTTAGTGGGTGAGTAGAAGGGACCTAAGAGACCCGAGATCATCTCTTTCGGTCTGGGACTACATTGCATTGGGAGATTTGGCTTAAGAAGTCTTAGAATTGCCATCTCTGGTCTGGTGTCTGACTAGCAAAGTGCGGTGCTTTTTGAATGTTCTGTCTTGCCATATTTGACTGGGAGTTCGGCGGATAAAGTATAGGGCTTCAGGAGTTTCCCGGCTTACCATCATTAGACTGGAAGTCCAACGGATAGAGTGTGGAGCTTTTGAGTTTCCCGACATGCCATCATCGAACTAGGAGTCTGGCGGATAAAGTGTGGGGCTTCTGGAGTTTCCTGTCTTATCATCACTGGAAAGGGAGTTTGATGGATAGAGTGCTGGGCTTCTGGAGCTTCACAGCTTGCCATCATCATTCTAGGAGTCCGACGGATAGAGTGTGGGGCTTTTGGAGTTTCCCAGCTTGCCATCACCAAGCTGGGAGTCTGGTAAATAGAGTGCGGGGCTTCTGGACTTTTTTGGCTTGCCATCGTCAAACTAGAAAATTGATAGATAGAGTGAGGAACTTCTGGAGTTTCCCGGCTTGCCGTGACTGAGCTGGGAGTCTGATGGATAGAGTACAGGGCTTTTAGAGTTTCTTGGCTTGACATCGCTGGACTGGGAGTCCGGTGGATAGAGTGCGGGGCTTCTGGAGTTTGCCGGCTTGCCATCGCTGCACTAAGAGTCCGATGGATAGAGTATTGGGCTTTTGGAGTTTCCCAGCTTGCTGTTGCCAAACTGGGAGTCCAGTAGATAGAGTGTGAGACTTCTAGAGTTTCTCGACTTCGTGGTGTGCAACCCAAGGTTGGGAGATGGTATTCCTGCATGGGCAAAGACAATGTTGCACCAAAAGGAATTTTTCATTAATAGGAGAGGAGCTTACATCATTGGTAGTACATCCTTAGATTGTTGGCATTCCAAGTTGGCGGGAATCGGGAGCCACCAAGTTCAGCAAGGCAATAGACCCAATAGGGAAAGAACTCGATCACCTTGTGAGTGCCCTCCTAGTTAGAGGAGAGCTTAGCGCATTCCCCAGCTGGGAGACTTCAATCCACTGCAATACCAGATCTCCCAGGCTAAAGGTCTTTGGTTTCACTCGAGAATTATAGTACCAGACCACCCACTACTGGTAGGCTGCCACAGAGATGAGCCTTATCCTTTGTCTCTTCAAGGAGGTCTAAATTGAGTAGGAGACAGGCCGAGTTCTCGATCTCATCATACTGCTTTATCAATAAAGTGGGCAGGCCCAGTTCCACCGGAATTATGACTTCAGTGCCAAAGATGAGGTTGAAGGGCATCTCATCGGTCACCATCTGGGGCATGGTGTGGTATCCCCAGAGGATGCTTGGGAGTTCTTCAGCCCACCTGCCTTTATCCTGGTCTAGCCTAGCTTGGAGCCCCTAGAGGATAGTTCGGTTGGTCACCTCAGCTCTTCCATTGGTCTGGGGGTGAGCTACCGAGGTGAAGCTATTTATGGATATTAAGGTTGGCGTAGAACTATTTGAACATCTGGTTGTCAAACTGCCATCCGTTGTTAGTGATTATAGTATGAGGGACTCGAACCGGCAGATGATTGATTTCCAGAAGAAAGACCTAACCTTGGCTTTGGTAATCCATGCTAGTGGTTCGACCTTGTGGTGCGGGCACCAGACTCAGAAGAAGACTTCAGAGCTCCATTTGGATCTCTGATTGACATTGCCCGAGAAATTAGGGTTTGTAATAAAGGTTGACCTGGTCAACCAGTTTATTTATTTTATTTATTTCTTGAGTCACCATTTAAATTTTGTTGAGTCATGTTGACTCGGTGCAAGTCCCAATGTGGTTTCAATTTGGTCCAAAATGGTGCCACATTTCTCTTCCAATCAACTCAAGGTTCAAGCAAGTGGAGGCCACACTCCAAGCCACTCGCCCAGCCACACTCCGAGCACACGCCAGAGTCTAGGAGGCGCCATAGAGGCATCCCAGTGTCATGGTCCCCACATCCAAAGAAGAAAAAATCAAATTGGAGGCTAAATTAAAGGAGGCGCCCATACCTGCCTAATTTACCTAAGCAAAGAAGGAAGAAAACTTCTCTTGGAGAAGAAATCAAAGAAGGACATCCAACCTACTCCTAATTGAAGTTCAAATCAAAATCAAAGAGCTTAACTTGGAGTGGAAGAAAAGAAGAAATACCATAAGAAGAAGAGGACTCCAAATCCAAATCCAACTCCAAAGGAGGTGCCATAAAAGTTCCAAAACAATTCCTTTATGGCCGTCCCAATTTTTTTTGGACTCTTGGTCGGCCAAGGGAGAGGATTTTCTACCTAATCTAGGGGTTGGAAGAGTTTAGTCCCACATGGGAATTTGTACAAGCTAGGAGAAAATTTTAGGTCTATATAATAGACCTCTCTTTGTAACTTTAAAAAAATCAATGAAGAAAAATTATTTTTGCTATTCTCTTGTGTTGAGCAACCTAGGTTTCTCTTCTTCCGCACTATTCTAAGTGTTGAGCTCCGTGAGGGGGTAATCCGGGTTCCATTGGAGCCTTGAGGAGGTGAGAGATCTCCATCTTTATCCAAAACCCTAGGTTAGCCACTCAAAAATCCAAAACCTTAGCCACCTTTCATTATTTCCAATCCATCAAACCCTAGATCCATCCATCTCCCACGGCCTCTCTCTCTCTACAAGTCCAGGCCGTCCACCTTCATCCAGATCCAGTCCGGCTACTTCAGATCCAGAGCAAGTTCCAAGGAAAATCACATCAGCTTCCAGGAGAATCCAGTTTTCAGCAATTTCAATCTTCAAGTTCATCAACCAGGTAAATTTCTCCCTTGACTCTCTGATTCCATCAATTGTTTTTCTTCTCTTCCAGATCTTGAGTTCAGGAGAAGCCAACCCGCCAAAGGACCAGTATTGGAGGATCCATTACGAAGATATCTGAATCCGAGGATCCAACAATCTGCTCGGGAGAGTTCTTCCACCAAAATCTGTGAAGATCATTGTCTGGTTAGGTAAACCATCTCTTCTCTTTATTTCTGTTCTGTTGAAAGTTCGGAGCGAAACCCTAGGTCTGGGAGTTTCTCAACCCCCAACGATCCGTTGCTTCTGAACTACTCTGATAATTTAGTTTCCTTCAAATTGTGCTTTCAATTATCATATTAGTATCTTTCAATGTTAGGTTAACTTTTCTTTGATTTGAAGCCAACTTCTACAAACATCTAAAAACAACAAAAAAATTAGTTAATCTTAATTTACTTCCGCATCACATCCCTTTATTTGTTCTGCATCATTTTTGGTATCAGAGCCCAGTCTAGGGTTTCTGATTTGCTTGCTTGCTTGTTTTGATTGTTCTCTTTTTATTTTGTCTGCTCGAAGTAGACTCCCCAGGACGTCCGGTCCTAGGAACTAAGCGAGGCGCAAGCCTCCTCCTCCCATTCCACAGGGTGTTCCTAGGGCGTGTAGGGGATCCATTGGGTTATAACTTCGTAGCAGGGATTATAAACGGGGAAGACAATCAAGTTGCAGCCCGTAATTGCCCTGTTATCTGAATTATTTCTCCCTTCATAAAACTCCGAATTGCATGATTTTTGCTTCGTTGAAACCAGTATAATTGAACCTATTTTCCATAATTTTTCTTCAATTTATTGGTTTCGGTAAAAACTCTGAGAATTAAAATACAGCAACTCTGTTTTTTATATTCTGCAATTCAATTCTTTTTTGGAGTGATCATCTCATAATTTACTTAAGGGCAATTGAGCATCTAAGATAAGGGGAGGAGTTGATTAGCTCTCCTTAGCCCAAAACCACCATCCAATCATTCGAACCTAGACCTAATTTAAAATCAGTTAGACCTAATTTGCCCTAGTGGGCTAGGGATACCAATTGGTCGGGTCTAGGCTAGTGTTGAGTCAGTTTGCTGAGTTATTCTGTGTGTGCTTAGCACTCAGTGTCTAGAACGGTGGTTCAGGGACTACGTCCCGAAGGGCTTGTGTGCTGGTCCGCCTACCTGGCCAATCACTGATTGGTGTCTAGGATTGGCGATCAGGGACCTAACACTCCCCTTACACCTGCCTGGCTGAGTCCTGAGTTACTACAGGCTAGCTTGCCACTCTGATTGGGCATCTAGTTTGGACTCTAGGTCTAGTGATCCAGTAGTCGATTTAGTCTAGTCTCATTTTGTGTGCTTGCTTGAATCATCATGTCTACCAGAAACGGAGTGCCATATCAACCTGGTCAAACCCAACCTGATTTAGAGGCCATGATCAGAACTCTTACTGAAAGTATGGCTAAAATGAATCAGGATATGACAAACACTGTGGCCCAGTTTAGCGCACAAATTCATGAGGATCTTACCCAACTTAGGGACCGAGTCCAAGTACTTGAAGAACCTAGACATCGGAATTGGACTCCTGACCCCGATTTTAATGTGCCTCAACCTCACCCACATCAAGAGCCTAGAAGGCCTTTATATAGAGATCCCGAACCTAATCATAGGAGGCCTGACCCAGAGCCTGAAGATAGAGATGATAGGTTCATCAGGAACATCAAATTAGATGCACCCACTTTTGATGGTAGTCTGAACCCTAAGGTGTATTCTGATTGGGAGGGTGAGATGGATCAATACTTTGAGTGGTATGCTATGTCTGAGGAGAGGAAATACAAGTTTGCCAAGATGAAATTAGTGCGTCAAGCTAGGTTATACTGGGGGAACATTGAGCTAACCACTAGGAGACGGAATGTTGAGCCCATAACCACTTGGCAGGGTATGAAAGAAAAATTGAGAGATAAATACCTACCCATTTCATACCAGCAAAACCTGTTAGACCAATGGCAAAACCTGAAACAAGGAAACCGATCTGTCTCAGACTACATAACTACTTTTGATGAATACCTAATGAGATGTGATGTGAGTGAAGCCCACGAAGTCACTTTGTCTAGATTTAGGGCTGGACTAAGGGAAGATATCAAGAGAGAATTATTTCTGAGAGAGGTTACTGATCTAGACCAAGCCTACCAGATTGCACTGAACACTGAGAAATTTCAGAGAGGACCTATACCTTCTAGGGTTAGTGCCCCAATCCCAAGGAATGGACCTAGCCAAGTTATCCCTAGTAAACCTTTTCAGGGTACTTCTACCCCTAGGCCCATGGACAAAGGTAAGGCACCTGACACCCAGAGAACCCCTAGTTCAAATATCACCTGTTTTAAGTGTCAGAAACCAGGTCACATTTCCAGTCAGTGTACTGCCATAGCCTGTTTCAAGTGTCATAAGGTAGGTCATGTTGCTAGCCAGTGCCCACGGAGATCCCTTTACATAGAAGAGGGAGAGAATGATAATTCCGAGCCCAGTGAGGAATTTGAAGAAGAAGTTTATTAGGCCGGAATGAATTTGGTTGAGGAGTATGAAGGAGAGGAGGAACCCAATGAATCTGACCAATTAGGAGTTGTAAGATGCATCCTATCCCAGAATCTAGTTCAAGAGTATTGGCGTAGGACTAACATCCTACAAACTTTTCTTAAATTAGGGGATAAGGTATGTAAGATCATCATAGATAGTGGGAGCTGTGTAAATGCCATCTCTACTAGCACTGTCAAGATGTTAGGCTTAATCCCAGTTCCCCATCCCAACCCCTATAAGGTTTCTTGGGTAGATTCTACCTCCATACCCATCCAATCTAGATGTCAAGTCCAAATCCAAATGCAATCTTATCACGAAAAGATTTGGTGCGATGTTTTACCCATGGGGGTGAGCAGTATAATTCTCGGAAGACCTTGGTTGTATGATCATGATGCCACCCTCTTAGGAAAATCCAATACCTGTGTCTTTAGTTTCAATGGGAAGAAGATTACGATCCATTCCGTTCCCCCTAAGGACAAGGTAACTAAAGGAGCCGGTAAGGTTAAGGAGATGAAAACTGGAGTGAACCTAATCAGTGCTAAGGATCTAGAACAAGAAATTCATAGTGGTTCACCCATCTGGATGTTGACTGCTAAGGAACTTAGAACTTCGGAACCCTCAGAGCCTCCTCAAGAAGTTAAACCTGTGTTAAAAGAATTTGAGGATGTCTTTCCCGAGGATTTGCCAGACCACCTTCCACCTCTTAGGGATATCCAGCATGCCATAGATCTAATCCCAGGAGCGACTTTGCCCAACTTGCCCCATTACAGGATGAATCCATCTGAGCATGAAGAACTGCAAAAGCAGGTTGGAGAATTATTGAGGAAGGGGTTTATTAGAGAAAGTCTTAGCCCTTGTGCAGTCCCAGCCTTACTGACCCCAAAGAAAGATGGCACGTGGAGGATGTGTGTTGACAGTCGTGCCATCAATAAAATTACAATCAAATATAGGTTTCCCATCCCTAGACTAGATGACATGCTTGATATGATGGCTGGTGCAATGGTTTTTTCTAAGATTGATCTCAAAAGCGGCTATCATCAGGTTAGGATTAGACCCGGGGATGAATGGAAAACTGCTTTCAAAACTAAGGATGGTCTTTATGAATGGGTTGTTATGCCTTTTGGGTTGTCCAATGCCCCTAGTACTTTCATGAGAATTATGACCCAGGTACTTAGAGCTTTCATAGGAAAATTTGTGGTGGTCTATTTTGATGACATCCTGATCTATAGTAAGACCCCAACAGATCACCTAGACCACCTTAGAGCAGTCTGCCAAGTTTTGAGGAATGAGAGACTCTACGGTAATCTTAAGAAGTGTGAATTCATGACTAGTAGAGTTATCTTTCTTGGTTTTGTAGTAACCCCTGACGGCGTGGCGGCCGATCCTGAGAAGATTAAGTCCATAGTAGACTGGCCAGAGCCAACCAATGTGCATGAAGTTAGAAGTTTCCATGGCTTGGCTACCTTCTATAGGCGATTCATCAAGGGGTTTAGTACTTTAGCTGCTCCTATCACTGATTGTATTAGGAAGGGAGAATTTCATTGGACTAAGTCAGCCCATAAAGCCTTCCTAGATCTTAAGGATAAAATGACCCAGGCACCCATTCTGAGATTACCCGATTTTTCTAAAGTATTTGAGGTTGCCTGTGATGCTTCAGGTGTAGGAATAGGTGGAGTCCTAAGCCAAGTGAATCATCCCATAGCATTCTTTAGTGAAAAACTTAATGATGCTAAGCTTAGGTATTCTACCTATGATAAGGAATTTTATGCGGTGGTGCAAGCTTTGCATTACTGGAGACATTATTTGCTACCGCAGGAATTTGTACTATTTTCGGACCATGAGGCTCTTAGATTTCTGAACTCCCAAAAGAAGCTTAACCCTAGGCATGCTAAGTGGGTAGAATATATCCAGTCCTATACTTTTGTCCTGAAACATAAGGCTGGAGTTGAGAATAAGGTAGCTGATGCCCTTAGTCGCCGATCTCTGTTATTAACTTCTGTTAGAACTGAGGTCATAGGGTTTGAGCAAATCAAAGGGGAATATGAGTCTTGTCCGGATTTCACAACTGTGTATCAGGATCTAGTTCAAGGACCATCTAGTAATCACCAGGATTATACCCTTGTAGATGGTTTTTTGTTCTTCAAAAATAGGCTTTGCATCCCTAGAACTTCTCTTAGGGAATTTTTGATTTGGGAAATCCATGCTGGAGGTTTAGCTGGCCATTTTGGAAAAGACAAGACCATTCTAGCTATTGAAGACCACTTTTTCTGGCCTAGCTTAAAAAGGGATGTAGCTAATATTGTAGCTAGATGTCGAACCTGCGCTGTTGCCAAACAGCGAAAACAAAACACTGGCCTTTATACCCCACTCCCTGTCCCAGATCGTCCTTGGCAAGATGTGAGTATGGATTTTGTGTTAGGTTTACCTAAGACCCAGAGGAGACATGATTCTATCTGTGTCGTAGTCGACCGATTCTCTAAAATGGCCCACTTCTTGCCTTGTTCCCAAACTTTTGATGCGTCTAAGGTAGCCACACTTTTCTTCAATGAGATAGTTAGACTCCATGGCCTACCTAAGACAATCGTTTCAGATAGGGATGTCCGGTTCACCAGTTACTTTTGGAAGACCCTTTGGCATAAGTTAGGGACAAAACTTAAGTTTTCAACTGCCTATCATCCCCAAACTGATGGCCAAACTGAAGTAGTGAACCGTAGCCTAGGAAATCTGCTGAGATGTCTTGTTGGTGAAAATACCAGAAATTGGGATTTATACCTACCAAGGGTAGAATTTGCGTACAATGACTCGGTCAATAGGTCTACGGGTAAGAGTCCATTTGAAATTGTACATGGGTACAAACCTCACACACCTCTTGACCTAGTCCCTTTACCTGTCCACACTCGAGTCTCCGAATCTGCTGAGAATTTTGCACAGCATATAAAAGACTTGCATAAAGAAATTCATGCCAAAATAAATTTAAGTAATGAAACTTATAAGAAGTTGGCTGATACTCAAAGGCGAGTCAAATCTTTTGTTGAGGGAGACTATGTGATGATTAGGTTAGGGCCTGAACGGTTTCCTCCTGGAACCATTAGAAAGTTACATGCTAGGGGAGCTGGACCATTTAGAGTGGTAAAGAGAGTAGGATCCAATGCCTATGTGCTCGAGTTGCCTCCAGAACTAGGCATTAGCTCTACTTTCAACATTACAGACTTAGTAGAGTACAGGGAGCCAGCTGTGATTCCTAGTGAGCCTTTTGAGCCTAACCCTATCATTGAGAGTGATCCCGACCCTGTGTGTCCACCAACAAACTGGCCTGTGAGGAAAGAGCAGATTGAAAAGATCCTGGATGATCAGGTTATCTCTACTCGTAATCGAGGATACCAAAGGTACCTGGTCCGCTGACAAGGAAGGCCAGATTCTGATGACTCTTGGATCTCCCGAGAAGAATTACAGGAATTGGACCCAGACCCCTTGGAGAGATACCAGAGCCAACTTGAGCCTTACTCGACAGGGTCGAGTTCCTCCCACCCTGGGAGAATTGGTGCGGGCACCAGACTCAGAAGAAGACTTCAGAGCTCCATTTGGATCTCTGATTGACATTGCCCGAGAAATTAGGGTTTGTAATAAAGGTTGACCTGGTCAACCAGTTTATTTATTTTATTTATTTCTTGAGTCACCATTCAAATTTTGTTGAGTCATGTTGACTCGGTGCAAGTCCCAATGTGGTTTCAATTTGGTCCAAAATGGTGCCACATTTCTCTTCTAATCAACTCAAGGTTCAAGCAAGTGGAGGCCACACTCCAAGCCACTCGCCCAGCCACACTCCGAGCACACGCCAGAGTCCAGTAGGCTCCATAGAGGCATCCCAGTGTCATGGTCCCCACATCCAAAGAAGAAAAAATCAAATTGGAGGCTAAATTAAAGGAGGCGCCCACACCTGCCTAATTTACCTAAGCAAAGAAGGAAGAAAACTTCTCTTGGAGAAGAAATCAAAGAAGGACATCCAACCTACTCCTAATTGAAGTTCAAATCAAAATCAAAGAGCTTAACTTGGAGTGGAAGAAAAGAAGAAATACCATAAGAAGAAGAGGACTCCAAATCCAAATCCAACTCCAAAGGAGGTGCCATAAAAGTTCCAAAACAATTCCTTTATGGTCGTCCCAATTTTTTTTGGACTCTTGGTCGGCCAAGGGAGAGGATTTTCTACCTAATCTAGGGGTTGGAAGAGTTTAGTCCCACATGGGAATTTGTACAAGCTAGGAGAAAATTTTAGGTCTATATAATAGACCTCTCTTTGTAACTTTAAAAAAATCAATGAAGAAAAATTATTTTTGCTATTCTCTTGTGTTGAGCAACCTAGGTTTCTCTTCTTCCGCACTATTCTAAGTGTTGAGCTCCGTGAGGGGGTAATCCGGGTTCCATTGGAGCCTTGAGGAGGTGAGAGATCTCCATCTTTATCCAAAACCCTAGGTTAGCCACTCAAAAATCCAAAACCTTAGCCACCTTTCATTATTTCCAATCCATCAAACCCTAGATCCATCCATCTCCCACGGCCTCTCTCTCTCTACAAGTCCAGGCCATCCACCTTCATCCAGATCCAGTTCGGCTACTTCAGATCCAGAGCAAGTTCCAAGGAAAATCATATCAGCTTCCAGGAGAATCCAGTTTTCAGCAATTTCAATCTTCAAGTTCATCAACCTGGTAAATTTCTCCCTTGACTCTCTGATTCCATCAATTGTTTTTCTTCTCTTCCAGATCTTGAGTTCAGGAGAAGCCAACCCGCCAAAGGACCAGTATTGGAGGATCCATTACGAAGATATCTGAATCCGAGGATCCAACAATCTGCTCGGGAGAGTTCTTCCACCAAAATCTGTGAAGATCATTGTCTGGTTAGGTAAACCATCTCTTCTCTTTATTTCTGTTCTGTTGAAAGTTCGGAGCGAAACCCTAGGTCTGGGAGTTTCTCAACCCCCAGCGATCCGTTGCTTCTGAACTACTCTGATAATTTAGTTTCCTTCAAATTGTGCTTTCAATTATCATATTAGTATCTTTCAATGTTAGGTTAACTTTTCTTTGATTTGAAGCCAACTTCTACAAACATCTAAAAACAACAAAAAAATTAGTTAATCTTAATTTACTTCCGCATCACATCCCTTTATTTGTTCTGCATCACCTTGTCCCACTTGGTAAAGTAGTCGATGGCCACTATTAAAAATCTGCGCTGCCAAGATGCGAGGGGGAAAGGACCTAAGATGTCCATTCCCCACTGAGCGAATGTCCAAGGGACGGAGAGCTGGGAAAGTAGTGCGGCCGGCTGACGTTGAATGCAGGCATGCCATTGGTAGCAATCACATTTCTTTACAAGTTTGGTTGTGTCTTCTCTCATAGTTTTCTAGTAGTATCCTTGGCGAAGAGCTTTGTATGCCAATGTCCAACCCCCCACATGATTCTCGCAGAGGTCTTCATGTATCTCTTGGAGCACGAAGGCTGCCTTTAAGGGCTTTAGGCATTTCAGAAGTTTATAGGAATGGGACCTACAGTAGAGCTGCCCATCCATTAACATGAAATGCATAGCTTTCTTCTTGATGAGGCCGGCTTCGAGGCGATCTTCAGGCAGGGTTCCGTCGGTGATATATCTTATGTACTGATCCTTACAGTTTAGCTCCAGGGCAACTTGCTGGACCTCCCTATGGGCCTTATAACAGGGAGCCTGGAGGTACTCGATGTAGGTGCTCCCTAGTACCGAGTTTGGTACAGTCACGAGCCAATAGAGGGAATCCGCACATGTGTTCTCCCCATGGGGGATGTGGGAGATGCTGAAGTGCTGGAAATCCACTACGTTCGAGCATACCTGCTCCAAGTACTTTGACATTTGAGGGTCTCAGGCTTCGAATTCTCTAAAGACCTACCTAGCCACCAACTGAGAGTCGGTGAAGACCCTTAAGTTGGGTAAACCCAGCTCGTGGGAGACTCTTAGTCCCAGGATGAGTGCCTCATACTCTGCCTGGTTATTGGTGGCCTTGAACTGGAAATGAAGTGCGCACTCGGCTATGACCCCATCATGATTGGCGAGGATGAGGGCTGCTCCACTCCCTCCTGCATTGGATGCACCATCCACGTGGAGGACCCAGACATCCTCTTTGGCAAGGGGCTTTGCCTAATCCCCCAATGTTGGAACCTCCACTTCTTCACCCATGCCGGTACACTCGACCAGGAAATTAGCTAGCACTTGTACCTTCTGAGATGGCCTCAGCTGGTAGGTCATGTCAAACTCAGTGAGCTTTAGCGCCCACTTGGCTAGGTGCCCGGACATGTCCGTATGGCTGAGTATGGCTCTCAATGGTTGGTCCATCAAGATCGTGATTGGGTGAGCATGGAAGTATGGCCTGAGGCATTGAAAAGACATAATGAGCACAAAAATTAGTTTTTCAGAGTGGGCATACCATACCTTGGTATCTCGGAGGAGCTTGCTAGCATAGTATACTAGCCTCTGAACTCCATCTCCATCTATGCAGACAAAGACCGAGCTGACGGCCCCTGGGGTGGTTGCTAGGTACAGGAGGAGTTCCTCTTCATCTTCCAGCCTAGAGAGCAGGGGCGGTGATGCCAGGAACCTTTCAGTTCCTCGAAGGCTTCTCAACATTCCTCCTTCCAGGTGAAGTTATGCACCTTGTATATCACCTTGAAGAATGGCAGGCAACAGTCAGTGGAGCACGAGATGAACCGACTCAAGGCTGCAATCTGACTGGTGAGATGTTGGACTTGCTTCTTCGAGATGGGATGCTCCATGTCGATGATTGCTTAACCTTCTTAGGGTTAGCTTCGATTCTTCTATGAGTGACCATTAAGCCAAGGAACTTCTCGGTTGCCACATCGAAGGTACACTTAGCCGGGTTCAGCTTCATTTTATGAAGGTAGAGGTTATGGAAAGCCTCTACCAAGTTTGTAACATGGTCCAACTCCGGCTTACTCATGATGAGCATGTCATCCACGTACACTTGCATGTTGCAGCCAATTTGGTCTTAAAAGATCTTGTTGACCAGCCACTGATATGTAGCTCCAGCATTCTTCAGACTGAATGGCATTATCTTATAGCAATATGTCCCATGGTCTGTTATGAAGGCAGTGTACTCTTCATCCTCTAGGTGCATCCAAATTTGATTATACCTAGAGAATGCATCCATGAAGGAGAGTAAGTGGTGCCCTGAGATGGCATCCACTAGTTGGTCGATATTCGTAAGTGGGAAGCTATCCTTTGGGCAAGCTCTATTGAGGTTGGTGTGGTCCACAGATTCTCCACATCCCGTTAGCATTCTTGACCATGATTATGTTCGCCAACCAGTTAGGATACTGCACTTCGCAAATGAAACTGGCTACGAGGAGCTTCTTCACTTCCTCGTTGACCGCCCTCTACCTCTTTGGAGCAAAACTTCTCTCCTTCTACCAGACTTGGTGGTACTTCGTGTCGATGTTTAACTTATGAGTAATGATGTCAGAGAGGATACCTAGCATATCTGTTGCAATCCAGGTGAATATGTTCGTGTTCACCCAAAGGATATTCAATACGAGACCCCGCTCTTCTTCTTGCAGCTGGGCCCCGATCTATATTTCTTCGATGGGTCCGCACCAAGGGGGCATGATAACAGGTGTTCGACTAGGCCACCCTTGGGTCCTGCATTCTTTGGTCGAGGTTGCGGACATCGGGGTCCTCCTCGACACTCCTTGTTCTAAGGATGGCTTGCAAGCAATGTTGAATCGGTTGAGGTGCCCCCCTCACCTCTCTTATGCAATAAGGGGTGGGGAATTGTATCAATAGCCACTTTGTAGATATGACCTCATCGAGCAGGTTGAGCCCAGGGTGGCCAAGAATTATGTTGTAGGCTGAAGGGAGCCTGACAACCATAAAAGTCATCATGACTGTACTCTGTCGAGGTGGTGACCCGACCATGACGGGGAGAGAAATTTCTCTTTCAACCCCCACTGAGTCTCCAGTAAAATCGATAAGGGTGGTGTGCACCAGCTTCAGTTGAGTAGAAGACAAACTCATCCATTCTGGAGAAGGCATCATAAAAAAAGACATCAATCAAACTTCCACTATCAATCATAATCCTCTTTATAGGATACCTTGCTATTATCATTTTGACTACAACGGCATCGTTATTTACATTTTCATCCCTAGGTCTTTTCTTCCACATAAAGGAGAGTACATTTTTCGACCCCTCCCCCGCTAGAGTTCTCTTGGAGGCATGCTCTATTCTCCATGTTATCATACCCATAGGCTTCTCGGTGGGTCGGTTGTCAATCGAAGGGATAGGAGGAAGAGCTGCGAGCACCCGAGATTCCGTAGGGACCTTGCCCCCCATAAATTTTTCAAGGTAGCCTCTCCTTATTAGATCTTCAATTTCTCTATTGAGGTGGTGGCATTCCTTGTTGTCGTGTCCGTGGTCATGGTGAAACTAACAATACTTCAACTTGCCCCGACCATTGGATGGCCTCAGTGTGGGAGGGTGGTTTATGTAGCGCTCACCCTCGATCTCCATCAGGATCTTTGACCTCAAGGCAAGGAGAGGAGTGTATCTTTCCTCCGGGATGGGGTTGCTCTTTGACTTTGGATCTATTCGAAGGTTCAGGGTTGGCTAGGGCCTCCATACCCTAGAGGTCTCTCCTAGAGGCTGCTTCTCTGATGGCTTCCTTTCCAACTCCCTCCTAGTGCGGTCCACCTCCTTCGTGCGAATGTACTTATGGACCCAGAGGAGGAGTTCGGAGGAAGTCTTCGGTGGCTTTTTGTTGAGGGAGTAGATCAGGCAGGACATTTTGAGTGCCCTCTTCAATGCTAGCATGGCGACGGACTTGTCTAAATTATAGATTTCTAGGGCGGCAACCTTGAAATGAGCCATGTAGTTCCACAAGGGCTCATGGTCCTGTTGTCGAATGGAGAAAAGGTTGTTAGCTTCTCATGGCACCTTCTGGCAAGTATCGAAGTGTACAACGAACTTTCTTTCTTGCTGTGCAAAGGAGCTGATACTTTTAGACTCGAGGCGAGTAAACCAGAATCGAGCTGCCTTCCAAAGCATGGCCACTATGAAGGCAATGCCAAGGGCATCCATCACCTCCTGGACTCTAATGAGAGCCTTTTAGCTCTCCAGGTGGTCCAGGGGGTCAGTGGTCCCATCGTAAGGGTCCATTTGAGGCATACGGAATCGAATGGGGATGGGTTCCTCTTGGATCTCTTGGGAGAAGGGGAGTCGGGCATCATGGCCCACTGGCTCACAGGGGGAGCCTTGCATGTTGGCAATTTAGTGGGATAGTTCTGCCTGCTTACACTTTTATCCCTCCAAGCGCTTTTTAGCCAAGCACCGGATAGCCCCATCGGTGGAGTCTTCTATCGAGGATGCCGGAGGGGATGGGGATGTCAGCTGAGGGGGGTCATGACAGGTGGCCTTGCCTCAATGGTGCTTGCGATGCTTTGTGGCATCGTGGTCAGAGAACGGGGATCGGCTCTCCCGGTTAGCTGACCTGCTCCACTACCTCTTTGCTAGGGTCCAGTGGCTTCCCCGAGGATTAGTTATGGCTCGCAAGTGCAACGACCTCCCTTGAAAGGAGTACAGGCTATCACGGGGCCTAATGGTTGGGGCCACGGGTGTCCTCGATTATTGCTGGGTGGCCAGGGATCGATGCTGATGTTGTAACTATCGAATTGCCAATGTAAAAGTCTAGATCTACTTGGAGAGCATGGCTAGCTGGGAGTTCACCGGAGGTGGCTGCAGTGGAGCTGGGAGTTCCCTCTCTAGGCTGTGTAGGGCCAATGAGAAAGAGGTCCCCTACATCGCTGGTGGAGGTTTCTCGCGTGCACATCACCACCATGTTGTGGGCGGAGCTGCTTTTAGGGACCAGTCCCCCCTACTGGGCATGCCAATCTATTGCCCCCTGGATCGACATGGCCTGCAGCTCCTACATGGCATCGGGGTGTACCTTCTTCGCCTGGTGTCCGACACATGTGTCCAGTCTTGCAAAAGAATGGAGACCCAGGCCAGGGAGCCCGGTGAGGGCACTCCAATGGTCAAGTCTGTGGGACAATTTAGGGAAACAAATCCTCTGAGGTGGATCTCGGGCTGGTCTCCACTCTTAGAGATTTGGAAAGAAAAGAATAGAGTGAGAATTTTTGTAAAGGAAGAGATCTTAAGCAATGGCAGTTGTATCCGTTGGTACTCTTTCGATGAGTTCTTCGGTAGCCTCAAAGCACACTTTCTTGCTACTCCTTCCTCTACCCCTTCTTGCTTACCTTTTTCAAAGGTCCTCTCCCTCTCTTATAGAAAGAAGGTATTGTCTGTTACCAGCCTCAGGTTCACCTTCCTCCTCCTCCCCTCCTTCAGGGATGCTGTGAGGTTAATGATGGGCGGTGCTTGGGGATCGCACCCGAGCCCCCTCTTCCTTCACGGTCAGGAGCTATATCGTGAGCTCTAACATCTTGGTGGGATGCCCTATTTGGAAAAACTTGGTAGAGCCTCGATCCGGGGGTAGATGCTCTAGGACTCAAGCCCTTTGGTGCAACCTTCTTCTTCAAGGTGGCATAGATGGTCGGTGGAGGGGTGCGGTGTCTCGAGTGGTTCATCCTTTCCTAGTTAGTGTAAATGATAGCCTAAAAGAACCTAGGTGCCTTGGCGAGATGGCTCCCTGTAGGTCAGAGTGCTCTCCTTTAATAGGATTCGAGTGGTGTGCTGTTTCTCGCTTGGAATACAAGTTTCATGGCCAACCTTGACCATAGGTAAACCTTGAGCAAGGCGCCCCTTCTCAACCAAAGGGTACGTGGCTTAAGGGAGCTCGACTTTGACCGGGGACTCGATCGTTAGGAAGTCATCCTAAAGGAAGGGCTCAATACTCAAGGAGTGGGAGCTCGACTTTGATTAGGGACACGACCCTTAGGGAGCCAACCTGGTGGAAGGGCTTGAAGCTCGAGGAGCTAGAGCTCGACTTTGATCAGGGGCTCGACCCAAAGGGAGCCACCCTGGTAGAAGGGCTCGAAACTTGACGAGCGAGAGCTCGACTTTGGCCGGGGGCTCGACCCTAAGGGAGCCACCCCGAAAAAGGGCTTGAAGCTAGAGAAGCGAGAGCTCGACCCTAAGGGAGCCACCCAGCGAAAGGGCTCATGGCTCGAGGAGCAAAGAGGAGCTCAACTTTGGCCAGGGGCTCGACCCTGAAGAAGCCACTCAATGGAAGGGCTCATGGATCGAGGAGCAAAGGGGAGCTCGACATCGACCGGGGCCTCAACCCTGAGGGAGCCACCTAGTGGAAGGGCTCGCAGCTTGAGAAGTGTGAGCACGACTTCGATCGGGGCTCAACTTTGAGGGAGCCACCATGGTGGAAGGGCTCAAGACTCGAGGAGCGTGAGCTTGACTTCGATCGGGGGCTCAACCCTAAGGGAGCCACCTCGATGGAAGGGCTCGAAGCTCGAGGATCGGGAGCTCGACTTAGATCGGGAGCTCAACTTCGACTGGGTGCTCGACCCTGAGGGAGCCACCCCGGTGGAAGGGCTCATGGCTTGAGGAGTGAAGTTGGCATGGTGATCCTTGCCAGCATGACTTTCACGTGGGTCCAAGGACTCCATGTCAGCGGTCTTTCCACATCAATATGGTAATAGAATGAGTCGATACAAAGAACAACATAGCATACCCACTCACTAGAGTACTTCCACTATAGCAGTTAGATCACCATCTAGATTGTCTGGGCATTGAATACAAGGGCGATTGGCTTTAGTGCAAGTAGGAGATTGAAAGAATTATGTCCTGAAGCCAATCACAGTTATTATATCAGTGGCATTTTGATGTAGAACAAATAAGATGATGCGATACGGAAGTAAATTAAGACTAATTTTTTTTTTTTTTTTTTTTTGTGTGTTTTGTTAGAAGTTGGCTTGACTCAAAAACAAAGTTAACTAATATTGAAAGAAAATATGCACTGAAAGAAAGCACAATTCAAAAGAGTAGATTATCAAAGTAATAAAGAAGTAGGATCGCTGGGGATTGAGAAACCCCCAGACCTAGGGTTTACTCTTCTTTCAAGAAACAGACGAAGAGAGAAGAGAAGGTTTTATACCTGACTGTGATATCTCTCTTTGCTTCAATTGAAGGACACTCTCGAGCAGATTGTAGGATCCTTGGAGACGGGGTATCTTCGCAATGGATCCTCGGATTGTAGTCCTATGGCAAGGTTGGCCTTCTTCTCGTACTCTGGATCTGGAAAAGATGAAGAACAAGATAAGGATGCAAGAAACTCAAGGAAGAGACCTTTACCTGGGATAGCTCCGGACTGCTCGATCTTTGAAGATGAGGGAAGAGTATGGAGGTGGCGGTGAAAGATGGAGTGGATTTAGGGTTTGGCATGTAGGGCGGCGGCTTGCAGATGTAAAGGACCTAGGGCTTGATATAGTGGGTGGTGGCTTGGAGAAAGAGATGGCGGCCATGAATGAAGTGGGAATAGGGTTTAGGAATTTGGGTGTTGGAGGCTAGGATGATGAAAGGAAATTAGGGTCGGCGGCCAGGGATGAAAGCAGGGCAGGGTTTTGGTAACTTTAGAGATCTCTCACCTCCTCAAGGCTCCAATGGAACCCGGATTTACTCCCTCACGAAGCTCAACACTTAAAGAAGTGCGGAAGAAGAGAACACAAGGTTGCTCAACACAAGAAAAGATTTCATTTACTCATTCTAATCAAAAGATTACATAAGGGTCCAATATATAGACCTTGCGAGAGAAACAAAATTACACTACTTCCCATGTGGGACTAAACATTCATCCTAAGCATGAAAAACTTTCCCTTGACCGACCAGGCTTCTTTCCTTGGAGTGGGCGGCCTCAAATGCAAGGTGATGGCTTCATATGGCAAGTATGTGGGGCACCTCCTAGTTCTTCTCCTTAAGTCATGGGTTTTCCTTCCATGACTTGCTCTTTCTTGGAAGAAAATACTCATCTCCTAGTCTTTCTCCCCAAGATTAGGCTCCTTCCATTCATAGCCAGGTACTTTAGGCAGGTGTGGGTGCCTACCTTGAAGTCCTCTCCAAGAAAAATCCCCTGCTCCTTTAGCTTGGTTACTTTTGGCAGCTTGTGGGCGCCTTCCTTGACTTCTCCTAAGAAAATTTTCTTGCTCTCTTGGGCATGGGGACCAGGAACACTGGGATGAAATGTGGCGCCAAAAGGTCCTGGGAGTGTGGCTGGGTGTGTGGCGTCCACTTGCATTTGGCCTTGGAAGGAAAAATGATGCCCTAGGGAATGGCGCCAACCAGGACTTGACTTGGACTTAGACTGAGTCAACATGACTCAACAAAATGAAATGCAGACTCAAAGAAATAAAATAATCTGGTTGACCAGGTCAACCCTTATTACAAACCCTAATCTTCGGGCAAGGTCATTCAGAGATCCAGATGGAACCTTGAAGTCTTCTTCTGATTCTGGTGCCCGCACCACCAATTCTCCCCGGGTGGGAGGAACTCGACCCTATCGAGTAAGGCGCAAGTTGGCTCCGGTATCTCTCCAAGAGATCTGGATCCAGCTCTTGTAATTCATCTAGGGAGATCCAAGAGTCATCAGAATCTGGCCTTCCTTGCCAGCGGACCAGGTATCTTTGGTATCCTCGATTACGAGTATAGATAACCTGATCGTCCAGGATCTTTTCAATATGTTATTTCCTCACTGGCCAGTTTGTTGGTGGACACATAGGGTTGGGTTCACTCTCAAGAACAGGATTAGGCTCAAAAGGCTCACTGAGAATCACAGCTGGCTCTCTATACTCTACTAGGTCTGTAATGTTGAAAGTGGGGCTAATGCCTAGTTATGGAGGCAACTCGAGCACATAGGCATTGGATCCTACTCTCTTCACCACTCTAAATGGTCCAACTCCTCTAGCATGTAACTTTCTAACGGTTCCAGGAAGAAACCATTCAGGCCTTAACCTAATCATTACATAGTCTCCCTCAACAAAAGTTTTGACTCGCCTTTGAGAATCAGCCAACTTCTTATAAGTTTCATTACTTAAATTTATTTTGGCATGAATTTCTTTATGCAAGTCTTTTATATGCTGTGCAAAAACATCAGCAGACTCGGAGACTCGTGTGTGGAATGGTAAAGGGGCTAGGTCAAGAGGTGTGTGAGGTTTGTACCCATGCACAATTTCAAATGGACTCTTACATGTAGACCTATTGACCAAGTCATTGTATGCAAATTCAGCCCTAGGTAAGTACAAATCCCAATTCCTAGTATTTTCACTAACAAGACATCTTAGCAGATTGCCTAAGCTATGGTTCACTACCTCGGTTTGGCCATCAGTTTAGGGATGATAGGCAGATGAAAACTTAAGTTTTGTCTCTAACTTATGCCAAAGGGTTTTCCAAAAATAGCTGGTGAACCGGACATCCCTATCTGAAACAATTGTCTTAGGTAGGCCATGGAGTCTAACTATCTAATTAAAGAACATGGTGGCTACATTTGATGCATTAAAAGTCTGGGAACAAGGCAAGAAGTGGGCCATCTTAGAAAATCTGTCGACTACGACACAGATAGAGTCATGCCTCCTCTGAAAGATTGTGCGCTGAAAGCCAATTGAAATATTGTAATTTTGATCCCAAAATCAATGAATTGACATTTTATAAAGGCATTATTTTCATCATTTGCTGTGTCTTTTTGATTTTATGATGAACCCCATAGATTAGGGCTATGGTTCTAGGGTTATGATGAGATCATACCAGTGAGACCTAAAGCCTTAAAACCCTAATCTAAAATATTCCTGGTCGATGGGACATTGAGTTGGGGATTAATGTTTCCGGCAAGACCAGCACATCCTATATATGTTTTGTAATAAGGGTGACTGATATCACAGTCACTTGTGTTTGACACTAATACTAGGATGTGAGTGTTCATTGGAGAATGAGTTCACTGAATTGATCCAGATTGAGAATATCTAATGGAACCTTATCTGTTTGTCAATAGATAATTCTCATAGTGGGAGTAGTGCATGTGGTCCTTTGACCTGAGACTACCATAGTACCTTATATACATGAATCCATACTTTGGTTCGCAGTCAATCATGACACTGAGTCATGCACGAGGTGATACTGGTTATGGTGGATTGTATATGAAGGTTGTGAGTAGGTCAACAAGGAATTGATCAGCCCTAGTAAGAGGGAATAGCATCCAGCTAATTTCAAATGATGGATTCAGGAAACCTTTGATCAAAGTATGAACATTAGAGTTATTTTCTAATGGTTCATTAATGAATCATCATTATAAAGATTGAGCTAGGGATGAATATGAAAATTGGATTTGACAAATATCCATATTCCTAATCATATTCGGGATGCAAGTTGATCAAAGGACTGAATTGCCCGGTAACTCACCACTGAAGGGTATTTTGGTAATTCCACCAAAATTCCACATCTTCCGGGTAGACATGATACGTTGCTAGACGTCAATCTTGTCTTGTATGTATATGATTGAGTCATGGTAATTCAAATCAGTCAATTTGAATTAGATTCTAATTGACCGAGTCGAGCTAGTTTGAGTTGACCTAAATCGGCTTAGTTGAGATCTAACCGAATTAAGTCAAATAGCACTCGGACCTACTGCTGGCTAGGTGTGGAACCCAATGGGTCACACACAAAAGAAAATTGATGAAGGATTTAATTTGGAATTAAATCATGTTTGCAGGATAAACACACTAGCATGTGTTGCAGACCAAATTTCTATTCGAATCAGATTCGAATTTGGTTCCGAATTGGGCTTAATTGGGTTCTAATTGAACCAGATTAAGGTCCAATTTAATTTTTTGGACATTGGGCTAACCCATGGCTGAACCCAAGTGAATTTAATTCACTGAGACCCTCTCTCCAAGCCGCCCCCTCCCTCTTCTCACCCGCGCGCGCCAAGAAAGAAAAGTCCACGTGCGTGGACTTCTCTTAAAATGCGTGAGAAACAAAACGTCGGAGAAAAAAATCTGAAAAGGGGCGTTTTCAGATCCTTGTCTGGCGCCCTTGGATCTGGATCTGATGGCCATAAAAATTTAAGAAAAGGATCCGTCGCTTTTCGGTCGCAAATCCGTCTCCAAAAG
Source organism: Areca catechu (assembly GCA_021397845.1). Classification (NCBI taxonomy): domain Eukaryota; kingdom Viridiplantae; phylum Streptophyta; class Magnoliopsida; order Arecales; family Arecaceae; genus Areca; species Areca catechu. The sequence goes on along the minus strand of CM038044.1, from coordinate 80,454,946 downwards.
TCGCGATCCTTCCTGAAGTTTTTCCGAGAGTTCTCCTCGTCGGAAAAACGAAAATCAAATCAGAGAATCATGATTTTTGGTTGAGGGGATGCGTGAGGGATGAGGGATCGTGATCCCTGGGGTTTCAGAGGGTTGCGTTGTTTCGAGATGACACCCCTCTGAGATCTATAAATAGGGTTGGGGTTCTCGGGGGTTTTCACGCAACATAGTTCAGAGATCCAATTCCCTCACTTCCTCTCCAGAATACTCCTTCCTCTTGTTCTTGTTGGGTATTGTTTCCCTTACAGAGGTATCCTCTGTCGAAACTCTGACCCTAAACAAGAATAAGAAGAAGGTCTTGAACGGTAAAGGAAAGAACAGGGAAAGGATCTTTTCTTCTTTTCTTTCTTGAATTAAGACTTTGACTGTCTTAATTTTTTTTCTTCCAATTCAATTCAAGAAAAGGGATTCAAGAAAGGGAATTCTTGAAGAAAATTCAAGAAGAGGAAAGAAGGAAGAAAAGGAAATTTTCAAGAAAGAAAATTTCAGCCTAAAGGTCCAAGAATTGAATTCTTGAAAAAGAATTCAAGAAGAGGAACCAAGAAATAGAAATTTTGTCTTCATTGTTTTTCTGTGTGGATCACCATTGGAGGGTGAACATTTGGGCGCCTGGTGGAGATTCAGAGTTTGGATTTTGCGATACAGGTTAGTATCTTGATTTGAGATTAAATCTTATATAAACATCTTATATGTTTTTAATTCTTTTAAGGAGATTTTGGGTTGAAGGTTTGGTGAAGATTTCATTAAGATAAATTTTTTTGAAATCTATGATTCCGCCTTGCCACCGAACCTTACAGTGGTATCAGAGCCTCCTTATAAAGATTAAAATATATATTCTGAATTTTAGATGCATTTTTATAAAAGTAAGATGAGATGTAATATATGTTTGTTATAATGTCACCAATTAGGGTTTTCACTCAAACCCTAATTGTTGTAGAGATATTCATAGAGATCTAATCATCATACTGAAATAAGGTTGCCCTGGCATAATGGTGGATCCATTATGTGGTAAATGGTTGTCCTAGTATGATGACACACTAATCACATTTTTGTGTTAATTATGCATATATGTTTGAAGTATGCCACTAATTAAGGTTTTCACTTAAACCTTAATTTGCATAGAGATATGTTTAGCCTTCTAGTCATCATACTGAAATAAGGTTGCCCTGGCATAATGGTGGATCCATTATGTGGTAAATGGTTGTCCTAGTATGATGGCACACTATGGCACATATTTGCTAGAATGTGCTTTGTTTTAATAAACCCCTCTTTAACAACATATTAAGTTGTAGTGTCATATACCAAAAGCAAAAATAATCAATATGATTAGTTTATCATTCGGTGTCTAGGAAAAGTGGTTCATGATCGGTAAAGAGGACGTGGTTTTTAATTAGTTCCGTTGACTGACCTGGCCAATTCTTATTGGTGTCTAAGGAAAGCAACGGGGGGACTCCCACCACTCTCCCACTTACCTGGCCGGTATGATTAACTTAATTATTGATTAATATGCTCAGTGTAATATTCACTACATATGGCTTTCCTTCATGCCAAGTCATTATTATGTTATGATCCATATTAGGTTTGTTGTGTACACACAAGGCCTTTTCATTATGGTGACTAACATAATTTTTTCTTGGTACATTTGATGCTTATGGAATGATTTAATATAATACTTTGTTGTGTACACACAAGGGTATTATGATTAATATCATGACTATATAGCAATGAAGGGTCTGACTTAACTAAAATATTATAGTTTGTTGTGTACACACAAGACTATTAATATTTTAGAGGCCAAGATAAGTTGAGAATTGTATGAATTACAATTGGAAAGAGTTTTTCCTACCTTTGAACTTATATAAGATTTGTTGTGTACACACAAGGTCTCTTATAAGGAATTAGGATCTCAACCCCACTAAGAGAACCAATTAGGGTTTTCTCGATCATCACATTGAGGGTTATGATGCTTGATAAAATAGTGGGAGACATAATTAAGTTAAAGTCCTAATTTAATTATGTTTTGTCAACATTGATTGTCTGCTTATGTAATGTTGTTTGTTAATGTAGATTAAATGGCCTCTTCACTCTCACTCCGTAGCATTCTTGATGCAAATAAATTGACTGGACCAAACTATGTTGATTGGTTGAGAAACCTGAAGATAGTACTCAGCCAAGAAAGAATTTCTTATATTCTTGATACCCCAACCTTGGAACCATTAGGGGAAGATGCCTCGCAAGAGGATAAGACCACATATAACACGTGGCAAAATGACTCACTTACTGTCAAGTGTATAATGCTTGCCTCTATGACCAATGAGTTACAGAGGCAACATGATAGCATGGACACAAACTCCATATTGCTCAATTTAAAAGAACTTTATGGAGAACATAGTCGAACTGCAAGATATGAAATATCTAAGCAGTTATTCCGTGCAAGGATGACAGAAGGTACATCCGTACAAGACCATGTATTAAAGGTTATTGACCTAATCACCCGATTGGGTCAATTGGGTTTTGTTATGGATGGGGAGTTGAATCAGGATTTAATCCTGCAGTCACTCCCAGAGTCATTTTCACAGTTTGTTCTTAATTATCATATGAACAAACTTAACACTTCCTTGCCTGAGCTGTTGAATATGTTAAAAACAGCAGAGAGCCATTTAAAGAAAAATAAGGCTCCACTTCTTCTTGTGGATGGTGTAAACAAGAAGAAAATAGGCAAAAAGGGTTCCAAGAGGAGGTTAAACCCAAAAGGGGGCATCAAGAAAAAGAAAGGAAAGAAGGCCTCCGGACAAATGACCTGCTTTCATTGTGGCAAGCCGGGTCACTGGAAAAGAAACTGCAAGGTTTACCTTGCAAGTCTGAAGCCCGGTGCTAGTAATGCACCAACAGGTATGTATGAGATACATGCAATTTTGTCATTAGACACTTCTAATTCAAACTCTTGGGTATTGGATACTGCTTGTGGTCATCATATCTGCAAATCATTGCATGGACTACAGAACATTAGAGTTTTGAAGGAAGGCGACTTCGAGCTCTACGGTGCTGGAGGAGATTCCATCCAAGCAGAAGCTGTAGGGACTTATATGTTGAAGCTGCCTTCTGGGAAGATTTTAGAGTTAAAGAATTGTTATTTTATGCCTAGAATCATTAGAAACATCATATCTGTACCCTTGTTACTTAAACAGGGATATATTATGAATGTAATGAGCAGTGGCTGCTCAATCAGTTTTTCTAATGAAATAATATTTAATGGCATATTTTGCAATGGTCTCTTAACTTTATCTTCTGATGACAATATACTACATGTTAGTAATAAACGAAAAAGAGATGAAGTAAACAATACTTTACTTTGGCACTGTCGTCTTGGACATATTAGTGAGCAGAGGATTAACAAGTTATACAAGGAAAAATTCCTTAATCCTTATGACTATGAATCATTAGGAACTTGTGAATCATGTCTCATGGGTAAAATGACCAAGACTCCATTTAGTGGACATAATGAAAGGACAACAGAGTTATTAGGACTCATACACACTGATGTATGTGGACCTATGACAACTCAGGCCAAGGGTGGATACTCATATTTCATCACATTCACTGATGACTTTTCAAGGTACGGATTTGTGTATCTAATGAAACATAAGTCCGAAGCTTTTGAAAAATTTTTAGAGTATCAAAGTATGGTAGAGAAACAAACGGGAAAAAGTATTAAGATCCTTCGATCAGATAGAGGAGGTGAATACTTATCCACCGAGTTTCTTGATCACCTTAAACAAAAGGGAATCATCTCTGAATGGACTCCTCCTTACACACCACAATTAAATGGTGTTGCTGAAAGGAGAAATCGTACTTTATTAGATATGGTACGGTCCATGATGTGCTTCACAGACTTACCTGTTTCTTTCTGGGGATATGCCTTGGAAACAGCGGCTAATATTTTGAATAGAGTACCATCCAAATCTGTATCTGGCATTCCATATGAGTTATGGAGGGGAAGGAAACCCAATCTTAAGCACCTTAAGATATGGGGATGTCCAGCTTATGTCAAAAGAAATTTTGGACAAAAGCTTGATGCTAGAGCAGAAAAATGTCTATTTGTTGGATATCCCAAAAATAGTATAGGATATCTATTCTACCACCCTACTGAACAAAAGATTTTAGTCAGTAGGCATGCCATTTTTATGGAAAAGGAATTCATCCTACAAAAGGGCAGTGGGAGAAATATTGAACTTGAAGAAGTTCAACAAATAGAAACATCTCAACAAAATCATAACATAGTTAGTATAGAACCTGAACACACCACTCCTATCCGTAAGTCTGATAGAGTGCGACATGCACCTGAAAGGTATGGGTTCATTATTGAAAATAATGAAGCTCGAATCATTGATAATGATGAGCCTCTAACATATACGGATGCTGTCATAAGTAGTGACTCAGACAAATGGCTGGAAGCCATGAGATCCGAAATGGACTCCATGTATGTCAACCAAGTCTGGACTTTGGTTGATGCACCAGAGAGTGTTAACCCTATTGGATGCAAATGGGTCTATAAGAAAAAGATTGGGACAGATGGCCAAGTTGAAACTTATAAAGCCAGATTAGTGGCTAAGGGTTTCAGACAAAAACAGGGAATAGATTATGATGAAACATTTTCTCCTGTTGCCATGCTCAAATCTATTCGGATCATGCTTGCTATAGCAGCATATCATGATTATGAAATCTGGCAGATGGATGTGAAGACTGCATTCCTCAATGGTTTCCTTGAGGAAGAGGTTTATATGTCACAGCCAGAAGGATTTGTCTTGGAGACTAAACCTAATCAGGTATGTAGGCTAAAGAAATCTATTTATGGATTAAAGCAAGCATCTAGGAGTTGGAACATCCGATTTGATAAGACAGTCAAAGAATTTGACTTTATCAAAAATGAGGATGAACCTTGTGTGTACAAGAAGACTAGTGGGAGTGCCATAGTTTTCTTGGTTCTGTATGTAGATGACATACTCCTCATTGGGAATGATATCCCAATGTTACAATCAGTCAAGGTATGGTTATCTAAACAGTTTTCCATGAAAGACTTAGGAGAAGCATCTTATATACTAGGCATCAAGATCTATAGAGATAGATCTAGGAGGATGCTAGGTTTATCCCAGTCTAGGTACATTGACCAAGTGCTAAAAAGATTTAGCATGGAGGAAAGTAAAAGAGGTTACTTACCTATTGGTCATGGCATACATCTTTCTAAGAAGATGTCTCCTAAGACACCTGAAGAAAGAAATAGAATGAATTCGGTACCTTATGCTTCGGCAGTAGGGTCTATTATGTATGCTATGTTATGTACTAGGCCTGATGTGGCATATGCCTTAGGTATAGCCAGCAGGTTTCAGGCTGATCCAGGAGAGGATCATTGGAAGGCTGTGAAAAATATTCTTAAGTACTTAAGAAGAACTAAGGATATTTTTCTAATATACGGAGGATCTGATCTTAAACTAGAAGCTTATTCAGATTCTAGTTTTCAATCAGATCCAGATGACAGCAAATCTATATCTGGGTATGTTTTTACCCTTAATGGAGGAGCTGTAAGTTGGAAAAGTTCTAAACAGCAAACTGTAGCTGACTCAACAACTGAGGCAGAGTACATTGCTGTTAGTGAAGCTGCCAAGGAAGCTGTCTGGATGAAGAAGTTCATATCAGAGTTGGGCGTAGTTCCTGAGATTGAAGGTCCAGTATCACTTTACTGTGATAATACGGGGGCTGTTGCTCAAGCAAAGGAACCAAGAGCTCATCACAAATCAAAGCACATTCTGAGACGCTTCCATCTCGTTCGAGAGATTGTCGAAAGACAAGAAGTCTGCATTAAAAGGATAGAAACGAAGAACAACATAGCAGACCCGTTCACTAAGGCTCTATCACAGCGAGAGTTTGATCGCCACCTTGATTGTATGGGGTTAAGATTTAAAGGCGATTGGCTTTAGTGCAAGTGGGAGATTGAAAGATTGTGCCCTGAAAGCCAATTGAAATATTGTAATTTTGATCCCAAAATCAATGAATTGACATTTTATAAAGGCATTATTTTCATCATTTGCTGTGTCTTTTTGATTTTATGATGAACCCCATAGATTAGGGCTATGGTTCTAGGGTTATGATGAGATCATACCAGTGAGACCTAAAGCCTTAAAACCCTAATCTAAAATATTCCTGGTCGATGGGACATTGAGTTGGGGATTAATGTTTCCGGCAAGACCAGCACATCCTATATATGTTTTGTAATAAGGGTGACTGATCTCACAGTCACTTGTGTTTGACACTAATACTAGGATGTGAGTGTTCATTGGAGAATGAGTTCACTGAATTGATCCAGATTGAGAATATCTAATGGAACCTTATCTGTTTGTCAATAGATAATTCTCATAGTGGGAGTAGTGCATGTGGTCCTTTGACCTGAGACTACCATAGTACCTTATATACATGAATCCATACTTTGGTTCGCAGTCAATCATGACACTGAGTCAAGCACGAGGTGATACTGGTTATGGTGGATTGTATATGAAGGTTGTGAGTAGGTCAACAAGGAATTGATCAGCCCTAGTAAGAGGGAATAGCATCCAGCTAATTTCAAATGATGGATTCAGGAAACCTTTGATCAAAGTATGAACATTAGAGTTATTTTCTAATGGTTCATTAATGAATCATCATTATAAAGATTGAGCTAGGGATGAATATGAAAATTGGGTTTGACAAATATCCATATTCCTAATCATATTCGGGATGCAAGTTGATCAAAGGACTGAATTGCCCGGTAACTCACCACTGAAGGGTATTTTGGTAATTCCACCAAAATTCCACATCTTCCGGGTAGACTTGATACGTTGCTAGACGTCAATCTTGTCTTGTAGGTATATGATTGAGTCATGGTAATTCAAATCAGTCAATTTGAATTAGATTCTAATTGACCGAGTCGAGCTAGTTTTAGTTGACCTAAATCGGCTTAGTTGAGATCTAACCGAATTAAGTCAAATAGCACTCGGACCTACTGCTGGCTAGGTGTGGAACCCAATGGGTCACACACAAAAGAAAATTCATGAAGGATTTAATTTGGAATTAAATCATGTTTGCAGGATAAACACACTAGCATGTGTTGGAGACCAAATTTCTATTCGAATCAGATTCGAATTTGGTTCCGAATTGGGCTTAATTGGGTTCTAATTGAACCAGATTAAGGTCCAATTTAATTTTTTGGACATTGGGCTAACCCATGGCTGAACCCAAGTGAATTTAATTCACTGAGACCCTCTCTCCAAGCCGCCCCCTCCCTCTTCTCACCCGCGCGCGCCAAGAAAGAAAAGTCCACGTGCGTGGACTTCTCTTAAAATGCGTGAGAAACAAAACGTCAGAGAAAAAAATCTGAAAAGGGACGTTTTCAGATCCTTGTCTGGCGCCCTTGGATCTGGATCTGATGGCCAGAAAAATTTAAGAAAAGGATCCGTCGCTTTTCGGTCGCAAATCCGTCTCCAAAAGTCGCGATCCTTCCTGAAGTTTTTCCGAGAGTTCTCCTCGTCGGAAAAACGAAAATCAAATCAGAGAATCGTGATTTTTGGTTGAGGGGATGCGTGAGGGATGAGGGATCGTGATCCCTGGGGTTTCAGAGGGTTGCGTTGTTTCGAGATGACACCCCTCTGAGATCTATAAATAGGGTTGGGGTTCTCGGGGGTTTTCACGCAACATAGTTCAGAGATCCAATTCCCTCACTTCCTCTCCAGAATACTCCTTCCTCTTGTTCTTGTTGGGTATTGTTTCCCTTACAGAGGTATCCTCTGTCGAAACTCTGACCCTAAACAAGAATAAGAAGAAGGTCTTGAACGGTAAAGGAAAGAACAGGGAAAGGATCTTTTCTTCTTTTCTTTCTTGAATTAAGACTTTGACTGTCTTAATTTTTTTTCTTCCAATTCAATTCAAGAAAAGGGATTCAAGAAAGGGAATTCTTGAAGAAAATTCAAGAAGAGGAAAGAAGGAAGAAAAGGAAATTTTCAAGAAAGAAAATTTCAGCCTAAAGGTCCAAGAATTGAATTCTTGAAAAAGAATTCAAGAAGAGGAACCAAGAAATAGAAATTTTGTCTTCATTGTTTTTCTGTGTGGATCACCATTGGAGGGTGAACATTTGGGCGCCTGGTGGAGATTCAGAGTTTGGATTTTGCGATACAGGTTAGTATCTTGATTTGAGATTAAATCTTATATAAACATCTTATATGTTTTTAATTCTTTTAAGGAGATTTTGGGTTGAAGGTTTGGTGAAGATTTCATTAAGATAAAATTTTTTTGAAATCTATGATTCCGCCTTGCCACCGAACCTTACATCCTCTAGGTCTTAGGCAAACCTATCACAAAGTCCATACTCACATCTTGCCAAGGACGATCTGGGAGAGGGAGTAGGGTATAAAGGCCGGTGTTCTGTTTTCGCTGTTTGGCAACAGCGCAGGTCCGACACCTAGCCACAATGTGTGCTACATCTCTTTTTAAGCTAGGCCAGAAAAAGTGGTCTTCAACAGCCAGGGTGGTCTTGTCTTTTCCAAAATGGCCTGCTAGACCCCCAGCATGAATTTTCCAAATCAAAAATTTCCTAAGAGAAGTTCTAGGGATGCAAAGCCTATTCTTAAAGAACAGAAAACCATCTAAAAGGATATAATTCTTATGATCACTAGATGGTCCTTGAGCTAGATCCTGAGACACAGTCTTAAAATCCAGACACGACTCATATTCCTCTTTGATCTGCTCAAACTCTACGACTTCAGCCCTAACAGAATTCAATAACAAAGATCGACGACTAAGGGCATCAGCTACTTTATTTTCATTCCCAGCCTTATGTTTCAAAATAAAAGTATAGGACTGGATATACTCTACCCACTTAGCATGCCTAGGGTTAAGCTTCTTCTGGGAATTTAGGAATCTAAGAGCCTCATGGTCTGAAAACAGCACAAATTCCTGCGGTAGCAAATAATGTCTCCAGTAATGCAAAGCTTGCACTACCGCACAAAATTCATTATCATAGGTAGAATACCTAAGCTTAGCATCATTAAGTTTTTCACTAAAGAATGCTACGGGATGATTCTCTTGGCTTAGGACTCCACCTATACCTACACCTGAAGCATCACAGGCATCCTCAAATACTTTAGAAAAGTCGGGTAACCTCAAAATGGGTGCCTGGGTCATCCTATCCTTAAGATCTAGGAAGGCTTTATGGGCTGCTTTAGTCCACTGAAATTCTCCCTTCCTAATATAGTCTGTGATAGGAGCAACTACAGTACTAAACCCCTTGATGAGTTGTCTATAGAAGGTAGCCAAGCCGTGGAAACTCCTAACTTCATGCACACTGGTCGGCTCTGGCCATTCTACTATGGACCTAATCTTCTCTGGATCGGCAGCCACGCCGTCAGGGGTTACTACAAAACCAAGGAAGATAACTCTACTGGTCATGAATTTACACTTCTTGAGATTACCGTAGAGACTATCATTCCTTAAAACTTGGCAGACTTATCTAAGGTGGCCTAGGTGGTCTGCAGGGGTCTTACTATAGATCAGGATGTCATCGAAATAGACCACTACAAACTTTCCTATGAAAGCTCTAAGCACCTGGGTCATAATCCTCATGAAAGTACTAGGGGCATTGGACAACCCAAAAGGCATAACAACCCATTCGTAGAGACCATCCTTAGTTTTGAAAGTAGTTTTCCACCCATCCCCTGGTCTAATTCTAACCTGATGATAGCTGCTCTTGAGATCAATTTTGGAGAAAACCATTGCACCGGCCATCATATCTAGCATTTCATCTAGTCTAGGGATGGAGAACCTATACTTGATTGTGATTTTGTTGATGGAATGACTATCAACACACATCCTCCACGTGCCATCTTTCTTTGGGGTCAGTAGTGCAGGGACTGCACGAGGGCTAAGACTCTCTCTAATGAACCCCTTCCTCAATAATTCTCCAACCTGCTTTTGCAATTCCTCATGCTCAAATGGATTCATCCTATAATGGGGCAAGTTAGGTAAAGTAGCTCCTGGGATTAAATCTGTGGAATGCTGGATATCCCTAAGAGGTGGAAGGTGGCCTGGCAGATCCTCGGGAAAAACATCCTCAAATTCTTCTAACAAAGGCCTAACTTCCCAAGGAGGCTCTGAGGGTGTAGGAGCCCTAAGTTCCTTAGCAGTCAACATCCAAATGGGTGAACCACTATGAATTTCTTGTTCTAGATCCTTAGCACTAATTAGGGTCACTCCAATCTTCATCTCTTTGACCTTATTGGGTCCTTTAGCTACCTTGTCCTTTGGAGGGACTGAATGGATTGTGATCTTTTTCCCAATAAAACTAAAGACACAGGTATTGTATTTTTCTAAGAGGGTGGCATCATGATCATATAACCAAGGTCTCCCAAAAATTATACTGCTCACCCCCATGGGTAAGACATCACACCAATTCTTCTCTTGATAGGATTGCATCTGGATTTAGACCTGACATCTAGACTGGATGGGTATAGTGGTAGAGTCTACCCAAGAAACCTTATAGGGGTTGGGGTGGGGGACTGGGGTTAAGCCTAACATTTTGACAGTGCTAGCAGAAATGGCATTCACACAGCTCCCACTATCTATGATGATCTTACATACCTTATCCCCTGATTTAAGGAAAGTCTGTAGGATGTTGTCCTACGCCAATCCTCCTGAACTCTACTCTAGGACAGGATGCATATCACAACTCCTAACTGGTCAAACTCTGTGGGTTCCTCCTCTCCTTCATACTCATCAACCAAGTTCATTCCGGCCTCATAAACTTCTTCTTCAAATTCCTCATTGGGCCCGGAATTCTATTCCCTCCCTCTTCTATGTAAAGGGATCTACGTGGGCACTGGCTAGAAACATGACCTACCCTATGGCACTTAAAACAGGCTATGGCTGTACACTGGCTGGAGATATGACCTGGTTTCTGATACTTAAAACAGGTGATACTAGAACTAGGGGTTCTCTGGGTGTCAGGTACCTTACCTTTGTCCATGGGCCTAGGGGTGGGAACACCGTGAAAAGGTTTGCTAGGGGTAACTTGGCTAGGTCCATTTCATGGGATTGGGGCATAAAGCCTAGAAGGTATAGGTCCTCTCTAAATTTTCTTAGTGTTCAGTGCAATCTGATAGGCTTGGTCTAGGTCAGTAACCTCTCTCAGAAACAACTCCATCTTAATGTCTTCCCTAAGTCCAGCCCTAAATCTAGACAAAGTGACCTCATGGGCTTCACTCACATCACATCTCATCAAGTACTCATCAAAGGTGGCTATGTAGTCTGAGACAGATCGGTTCCCTTGTTTCAAGGTTTGCCGTTGGTCTAACAGATTCTGCTGGTATGAAATGGGTAGGTACTTATCTCTAAGCTTCTCTTTCATACCCTGCCAAGTGGTTATGGGCTCAACATTTCGTCTCCTAGTGGTTAGCTCAATGTTCCCCAAGTATAACATAGCTTGACGCACTAACTTCATCTTGGCAAACTTGAACTTCCTTTCCTCAGACATGGTATACCACTTAAAGTACTGGTCCATTTCACCCTCCCAATCATAATATACCTTAGGGATTAAGCTGCCATCAAAAGTGGGTGCATCTAATTTTATGTTCCGGATGAATCTATCATCTCTATCTTCAGGATCTAGGTCAGGCCTCCTATGATTAGGTTCAGGATCTCTGTATAAAGGTCTTCTAGGCTCCTGGTGTGGATGAGGTTGAGGCACATTAAAATCTGGGTCAGGAGTCCAATTCTGATGTATAGGTTCCTCAAGTACTTGGACTCGATCCCTAAGCTGGGTAAGATCCTCACGGACTTGATCCCTAAACTGGCCAACAGTAACAGTTATATCCTAACTCAATTTGGTCATACTTTCGGAAAGAGTTCTAAACATGGCCTCTAAATTAGGTTGGGTTTGACCAGGTTGGTAGGGTACGCCATTCCGGGTGGACATGATGATGCAAGCAAGCACACCAAATGAGACTCGACTGAAATGACTCGGGCTAACTAGACCTAGAGCCCAAACTAGATGCCCAATCAGAGTGGCAAGCTAGCCTGTAGTAACTCAGGACTCAGCCAGGCAGGTGTAAGGGGAGTGTTAGGTCCCTAATTGTCAATCCTAGACACCAATCAGTGATTGGCCAGGTAGGCGGACTAGCACACAAGCCCTTCGGGATAGAATCCCTGAACCACCATTCTAGACACTGAGTATAAAGCATACACAGAGTAACTAGACAAACTGACTCAACACTAGCCTAGACCCGACCAGTTGGTATCCCTAGCCCACTAGGGCAAATTAGGTCTAATTAATTTTAAGATTAAAGGCTTAGGTTCGAATGCCCAGGAGGTTGTTTTGGGCAAAGGAGAGGGTCTCAATCCTCCCCTTATGTTGCAACTTCGGTGCCCTTAGGATAGATTCAATTTATGCACACTCAAATAAAAAAATAACTTGCAAAAAATAAAAAGTAGAACAGCAGTAAAATTGATCTCAGAAAATCTACAGAAATTAACAAAACATGAAAATTTTATGTAAATTAATATGAATTATACTAGTTCCAGAAAAATAAGAATTACTTAATTTGGAATTTTTTGTAGGGAGAAACAATTCGAATAACAGGATAGTTACTGGCAGAAAACACGACGTGTGTCCCGTTTACAATCTCTGCCTAGAAGTTATAACCCAGCGGCACCCCTACACGCCATAGGAACCCTCGTGGAATGGGAGGAGGAGGCTTGCATGTCGCTTGTTCCTAGGACCGGACGGCCAGGGGAGTCTACTCCAGGCAGCAAAAGTAAAAAGGAATGAAAAAATAATCAAACAAGCAAGAACCCTAGACATGGCTCTGATACCAAAAATGATGCAGAACAAATAAGATGATGCGATGCTGAAGTAAATTAAGACTAATTTTTATTTTTATTTTTATTTTTTTGTGTTTTGTTAGAAGTTGGCTTGACTCAAAAACAAGGTTAACTAATATTGAAAGAAAATATGCACCAAAAGAAAGCACAATTCAAAAGAGTAGATTATCAGAGTAATAAAAAAGTAGAATCGCTGGGGATTGAGAAACCCCCAGACCTAGGGTTTACTCCTCTTTCAAGAAATAGACGAAGAGAGAAGAGAAGGGTTTATACCTAACTATGATATCTCTCTTTGCTTCAATTGAAGGACACTCTCGAGCAGATGTAGGATCCTTGGAGACGGGGTATCTTCGTAATGGATCCTCAGATTGTAGTCCTATGGCAAGGTTGGCCTTCTTCTCGTACTCTGGATCTGGAAAAGATGAAGAACAAGATAAGGATGTAAGAAACTCAAGGAAGAGACCTTTACCTGGGATAGCTCCGGACTATTCGAACTTTGAAGATGAGGGAAGAGTATGGAGGTGGCGGTGGAAGATGGAGTGGATTTAGGGTTTGGCTGGTAGGGCGGCAGCTTGCAGATTAAAAGGACCTAGGGCTTGATATAGTGGGCGGTGGCTTGGAGAAGGAGAAGGCGGCCTTGAATGAAGTGGGAATAGGCTTTAGGAATTTGGGTGTTGGCGGCTAGGATGATGAAAGGAAATTAGGGTTGACGGCAAGGGATGAAAGCGGGGCAGGGTTTTGGTAACTTTGGAGATCTCTCACCTCCTCAAGACTCCAATGGAACCCGGATTTACTCCCTCATGGAGCTCAACACTCAAAGAAGTGCGGAAGAAGAGAACACAAGGTTGCTCAACACAAGAAAAGATTTCATTTACTCATTCTAATCAAAAGATTACATAATGGTCCAATATATAGATCTTGCAAGAGAAACAAAATTACACTACTTCCCATGTGGGACTAAACATTCATCTTAAGCATGAAAAACTTTCCCTTGACCGACCAGGCTTCTTTCCTTGGAGTGGGTTTTCCTTCCATGACTTGCTCTTTCTTGGAAGAAAGTACTCATCTCCTAGTCTTTCTCTCCAAGATTAGGCTCTTTCCATTCATAGCCAGGTACATTAGGCAGGTGTGGGCGCCTACCTTAAAGTCCTCTCAAAGAATAATCCCCTGCTCCTTTAGCTTTGTTACTTTTGGCAGCTTGTGGGCGCCTTCCTTGACTTCTCCTAAGAAAATTTTCTTGCTCTCTTGGGCGTGGGGACCAGGGACACTGGGATGAAATGTGGCGCCAACTGGTCCTGGGAGTGTGGCTAGGAGTGTGGCGTCCACTTGCATTTGGCCTTGGAAGAAAAAATGATGCCCTAGGGAATGGTGCCAACCAGGACTTGACTTGGACTTAGACTGAGTCAACATGACTCAACAAAATGAAATGCAGACTCAAAGAAATAAAATAATCTGGTTGACCAGGTCAACCCTTATTACAAACCCTAATCTTCGGGCAAGGTTATTCCGAGATCCAGATGGAACCCTGAAGTCTTCTTCTGATTCAGGTGCCCGCACCACATTTTTGGATTCTCCCAACTCATGATTGATATTAATAAAGGCAATTTTTGATTCATCATATGCTGTGTCTTATGTTTTAATTATAAGATTATGATGAACCCCATAGGTTAGTGTAATAGAATTAGGGTTATGATGGAGATCATAATGATGAGACCTAAGTTCCTATAAACCATAATCTAAAATGTTCCTAGTCATTGGATCATCGATTTGGGGATCGATGAATCGAAAAGACTAACACATCTTATGTATGCTTGATAGAGAGGATGATTGGTCTCATAGCCACTTGTGTAGAGACACTAATACAAGCATGTGAGTGCTCATTAGGCTATGAGTTTACTGAACTGGTATAACAAGAGAACATAAAATAGAAGTCTTACTTACTTGTCAAACGAATGTTCTCTTAGTGAAAGTTGTGCATGTGATCCTTAGACCAAAGACTACCATAGTATCTTTTGTACATAAACCCATATTTTGGTGCATACTCATTCATGGCAATTAGGTCATGTACATGATGTTTTTGGATATGGTAGATTATGTATGAAGGTAATGAGTAGGTGAACAAGGAATCGATCACTCCTAGTAAGGAAGAAGTTATCCCGTGTGATCTCTTCAAATGATGACTCAGGAAGCCTTTTGATCAAAGCATGATAAGATTAGCTAGGGTTTCTAATCTTTTATCGATTGAGTCTTCATTATTGATTTGAGATTTAAAAGGATTAAGTGCTAGGGTTTGATATTTATCGATACCCATCACTTAATCAAGATAAAGGGGGATTGAAGAATTGAATTGTATAGTAATTTTCCATTGAAGGGTATTTTGATAATTTTAATCAAATTCCTCATCTTCGGGTAGGCATGACATATTGCTAGATGTCAATCATGTCTTACAGGTTTTCATGATTCAAATTGATAGTATTCATGAGTCAATTTGGAAGCTGGTTTGAATTGGAACTTAAGTCAGCTTAATTTGACCTTATTAGGTAATCGGGTTCGATTGGATCGAATTGGCTTGGATCCAAACCTAATACTAGCTAGATGTAGATCCCAAAGGGCTACACACATTCAGGAATTGGCCAAGGAAGTCAATTATATTTTTATTAGGGTTATGGGATCCTAATTGGCTAGCTAATTGACATACTAGCATATGTTAGCTAGCCCAACTCCTAACCCAGTTGGATTTGGTCAGCTTACTTACTATTTCGGCTAACCAATTTAAGTAGAACTTAAATTGGGCTATATCTTAATTAGGTCAACATTTGCCTAATTTTATCTGGATTTATTTGGGCCTTATCTTGGATTTATGGAAGAGTCTTGCTAGCATTGGACTCTTGGCACAAAGATAAATGTGTGCACAAAAGTACCAACAGTCCTTCAGCTAATCAGTCACAATTTCTAGATAAACTCCAAAGTTTTCTCCCTTATATGCATGCCCAAATAAGTGGGCTTTGACTAGTCAAAAGTGGATAAATTTGGCATGAATAAGAGGCTCTCATATTGAAGGGATGCGTCCCTTCAATATGGCATGAATTCAAGGAGCCAGAGTCCTTCTGTTTGAAGGCTCTTAATTTCTTCGATATGCCTCTTGGGATCCCATGCCCCCTGGCATATTTTTGACTAGTAATATGCCACTGGGCATATGGAGAAAATTGCTAGAAAATCAAAGAGACATTTATATGTCTCTTGGCATATGAAAGGATTTTTCATGATAAGGCTATTCATCCAAAAGACTCCTTCTGCTTGAAGGGTCTTATCAAGGGGCTCAGAAAGAGACTTATCAGGTTCCTCATCCCTCTCTATAAATAGACATCGGTAATCTAATATCAGGCATTCAATTCTGATCCGAAGAAATCTACTTTCTATTTTTTCTTCATTCTTAAGACAATGCTTATCCTTTTGAGACCAGTCTTGTCCTTTTAAGACAAGGCCTGTCTATTTAAGACAAGGCCCTAGGAACAAAATTAGAAGGGGTATTCAGATTTTGAGAGAAGGTTTAGAGAGGTATTTGAGTGCCTTACAGGATGGTAGGGGTTCCAACAAAGGGTGAAAGTCTAAAAGGCTACCGGAAGAGTCCTAGTCAAATATGCAAGCTTGCTAGGAGTGCTTTCTTAGTTCGATTCCTATATGGATCACCTTTGGAGGGTATACACTTGTGTACCTTGTAGAAATAAAAAGAATAGTGCTCCAGGTATTCCTTTATAACCCTAAAATTATGATTTATTAATTATTATGATCAAGTAGTCCTAGGGTTCAGGGTTCCAACTGATTAGGGTTTCAAAATGAAAAATTTTTAAATCCAGTCTTTCACTATGTCCGACACGGATCCTAACACTAGATGTATGAATATTTTGCTAGGGATCATGGGCATGGAAGCTTGCTTAGATGCATGGTTGTTCCACCATGCTTAGATTCATGGTTGTTCCACCAAAGATTATGGTCATGGAAGCCTACTTGGATGCATGGTTCCTTTGCTAGGGATTATGGGCATGAAGCCCACTTGGATGCATGGTTGCTGATAAATATATTAATAATATATTAATTTAATAATTTAATAATTTTTATTAATTTAAAATTGATACTTTCATGTACTATTTGTAGGATAGAACCCCATCAATGCAAAGAGCTCGATTTGAAGAGTCAATGGTGCAAACGTCACTCAAATTAGACTTAAAACAAGCTCGAAAATGAATTTTGAAGGATTAATAAAGCAATGGCATAGTTATTGAAGCAACCAGTCCATTGTGGACCAGTTGCCCAGTTTATGGATGTCTGTCTGTCCCCGATCTACCATTGTCGCTGGTCCACAAACCAAAACCATTGACTGTGAAGCACCATTTTATCCAAAACTCGCCAGAGATGCCTCCCATCACCACCGGGACCACCTATGCCACCTCTTATGTCTAGAGAATCTCTAGAAAGCCACTGGTCTCCTTCTTCTTCATCGATTCCATGGTTTTTTGCCCAGTCCACCACTATTGGAGTTGCATTCATAGCCGAAGACACCACCGACCGTCATTGGTCTCCCAACATTGGTGGGGACACCAGGATCAAACATAGATCACTGGATCCCATATAATTTAATTAGTCATGTATCAAAGTTTTGAAATTTTTGTAATGGAGTCCTGTGATAAGTTGAGGTTAGTAGATTTATGTCAACCCTCAACCTAGTGAGTATTTTGAGTCCTGTATATCAATTATGAGTCCAGTATGAGCCCAATTTTTGTACAAGAGAAGAGGTCACCCTAATTTGGAGTTCCACCAGGCCACATCCAGGAGTCAGAGGCCACTACATTAGCCTAGTGGATTTAGTGTGACAATCCAGGATCCAAGATGCTTCCAGAAATCCTGATTCCTTCCAGATGCCCTCTAGATATCCAAATTCCAGTCCAGATGCCAGAGCATATTCCCAAAATAGGGAATCCATGATTTCAGAGGTCCATCTACATCCCAGTACTAGGAAATCAAGTCCAAGCACCAAGCCCAGGTCCATTATGAAGCAAGATTCCTAGAATTTTTCCCAATTAGGCCATCCCAGCTTCCAAGGCCCAAAGCCCATGCACCGAACCCAAGGCCCAAGCGCCCAAGCCCCCCTTTGCAATCCCACTTGCTGCCTGTTAAGCCCAACAGACCATTTCAAGAGAGCTTAGGCATTCTCACATGTTGACTTGGTCCAAAGCCAAGTGAGGAGAGGAAAGACGAGAAGACTAGGTCAAATCCTAACCTAGTTGGGACTTATGCTCCTAATTATTTTAAGATTTGTTTTTCTATCCTAGCTAGGAGAGGAATTGTAACCCTAGTGTGTAACCCTAGTTAGGAGAGGGCATGGGAACTCTATAAGTACCCCACCCCTCCCCCTCTTGTAATCAACTTTTATTCATGATATCAAAACCCTGGTGAAATTTATTTGAGCTTGCGAGCTTGTGTTACTTTGTTCTTCGGTTCTTTGGTTTGTATTTGTGTTCTCTTGCTTGGCTGAATTCCTTTCTACCCTAGCATCCTTCCTTACCCTAACTCACTACCATCCAAGCCTTCACACATATCCAAGAAGTAGTGCCCTAGGCCGCCAAGCAATGAGATCTTCATCAAGCTTTAAGCCGCCCCGCTTCTAAACCCTAACTTGACTCCTTCTAAACCTAATCCCCTTTCTTTTTCTTACTTGCTGTTTTGATTGACCCTTTGATGCGGGAGGCAAAGGGGGGTTAGGGCTAGGGATGCTGGATGCCAATATGGATGCTTATGATGCAAGGAAATTTTTTATGTTTTTTTTGTTTTAGGGTTGATGATTTTTTTTTTTGTTATGTTTCTTGTTGTTCTTCTTCGTTGTTTAGGGTTTCGATTCCCGATCACAAGCAAATATAAGAAATATGAGGAGCAGTAAGGGAAGCTTACGCTAGCAGTTCAAAGCCCTAAAAGTAAAAACAAGAATAGGACCCCAGGATTATGAAACCCTGGTAGGACTAGCTCGACCTACAATATCTACTTAGGAGATATAAAGATGGCAAAGCTCAAACTTCTGAAGTGCCCGGTGCAGAGATCGCTCAACTCGGCGGATGCGGCTTGGATGCCCGAGCAGTCGAACCTGTTGGAGCTCTGGCTTTGGGTCTGGAGGTCATGGTGGCAAAACTAACTATCTCCAATGCTCGAGATGCCAGGGAGGTTCTGTAGGCAAACAAAAGAGAGGTTAGCAAAATGTGGAGATGTACGAAAAGGAATTGAACTGGAGTTGGGAAGGGGCTTCGAGCCCAGCATCCGGCTGGATTCCGAAGTCGAAGTTGGAGATAACTTGGGGCCTCACACCCCGTGACATCCTGGAGGATGAAGGAATGTGGCCTGACACCACGCGATGTCATGGAGGACGAAGGATTCACGCCTCCCAGGGGTGACGGACAGGTGGCCTCGCACCACTCAACATCCCTGGGGACGAAGGCAATTCTACTCGAACCTAGCCTAAGAGACAAGGGTTGGAGGGTGGAAGAAACTCAAACTCATTCACTCAAATTTTCATTCATTCATTCATTCATTTATTCATTAGTTCTACAAAGGGAGGGATTGGGTCCTTTAAATAGGCACCCAAGGCCCTTTTGAAATTCAAAATACAAATCTCATGGTGGCGCCAAGAATTTTGCACATCCCTATTTTTTGGCCGACCAAATATTTGGAGTTGGGCGTGGCATGAGCATAGGCTTGGAGGGGGGGATTGGTCCCTTGACTTCCTTCCTTAGCATGCTTAATTTGGGAAGAGGAGTGGGGCATGGCTTGCTTGGAGGGATGTGTTCCCTTGGGCTCTTCATGCCATCTTCTAGGAATGATTCTTGGCTGACCAAGGGAGAACTCCATGGGGCGTTGCATGGTTGAGGGCTTGAAGAGGGGAGTGTGTCTTTTGACCTTCCTTCCTTGCAAGATCACTTTGTGAAGAAAACTTGGGAGGAGGCTTGCTTTGAGGCTTGGTTCCCTCAAGGATCTTCAACGCCCTCTTTAGATAGAACAAGGCATGATATGGGGGAGGGAAAAGGGGGATGTTGTCCAAGGCGTGTGGAAAGCAAGAGGAGGCCATTTTGTTTCCCTTCTTGGATGCCCAGGTGGCAGCTAATGTGGCACCACGTAGGTAGCTGAGGTGGTACCTGAGTTGGCATTATCCCAAGTAGAAGGGGTGGGTTGGCCCACCAGAACTTGAGTTGGTGAAGAAAACTAAAGTGACTTCAATTGGGCATGGGCCCAGACCAAACTCAGACTCGAACAAATACAAGACTCAAGGCCTAACTTGACCCAAATTGGCCAAGGTACAAGACTAAACAACTTTGACAAGAAATTATAACAATGTTTTTGGGCTCAAGGCCTTATTACAGGACTCATAGAAAGGGGAACACTAATCTGAGATCCACAGAGTGTTGAGGAGCCTCTGCCGGATCCTGATGCCCACACCAATTCTCTCGGGGTGGGAGGAACTCGACCCTGTCTAGTAAGGGTTAGCTTGGCTTTGATACCTTTCTAGGATGTCGGGGTCGATGCGCTGCATGTCCCCCCGTGTGATCCACGAGTCATCGGATTTGGGTCGACCTTGCCATCGGACCAGGTAACGCTAGTAGCATTTTCCCCGGGTAGTGATGGCTTGGTCATCTAGGACACTCTCGATCCGCTCTCCTCGCTCAGGTATATTTGGAGGTGGACACTCAGGTTTAGGTTCACTCTCAAAATGGAGGTCAGGCCCAAACAGCTCACTGGGTATGTTTGCAGGTTCTCTATACTCGTCTAAGTCAGAGATATTGAATGTCGAGCTAATTCCGTAATCTGGAGGTAGTTCTAGCACATAGGCATTAGGGCCCATTCTCCTAATTACTTTAAAGGGACCCGCCCCACGAGCATGAAGCTTCCTAATGGTTCCCAGTGGAAACCGTTCAGGCCGGAGCCTAATCATTACAAAATTTCCTATTTCAAACTCTTTGGCTCACTTTCGGGAATCAGCCAAATTATTTTAAAATTGTATTTAATGCATAATCCTAACATGATGCAAAATGCAGACTCAACTTATGCATCCCTACTGAAAAAAAAAAAAAAAAAAAAAAAAAATTATTGGACGCTCTAGGGCCTAGACCTAACAGATTATGGACTCTCTAGGTTTGACCCTAGTCTGGCATGTACAAGAAAAATTATCAAGGATCCCTAACAAATGCCATAAAGTATACCAAAAGTAAATGGAAAAAGTGATGGGTTCTAATGAGTCATGCATCCTGGTGATTTCAACGAAATGCAATCCCATGGCTCTAAAAATGTGAGACAGCTCTGGGAAGGGGAGAAAATAGGAGTCGGAGTCTTGGGGTAATCTCTGGGCGTCATGAACTAGACCTTGGTTGTTAAGGATAATCTTAAGATTTGGACATTGTTCTACAGGTGCAAGTTCTATGGCTAGATAGGTGTTCCTAGATGGTGGAAGGTCATTAGGAAGGTCTTTGGGAATGTTATCTTGAGAGTCCTCAAAATTGATGTCTACCTCCTGGGGTAGTTCTATAGGGTCTTGTTCCTGGACCTCCTCAAAGGGCAATACTTGTGAACCCTCACCATCCTCTACCATGTTCGATCCTGGCTCAATTACTCCTTCACAATCTCTAATGGGTTCAGGATTTTTTTCTTTTGGTTCCTCGATGAATTCTACCTGGGGCCCATATACACCATATTCTACTAAACTGGATTCACAGATGTCTTCTTTCAATTCTTTAATGGGCTCAGGAGTTTCTTTCCCTAGATTTTTAATGTGTTCAACCTTAAAGTCTTCAAGGTGTTCAACAATGGGTTCAGGTTCAGTTTCAATCGGTTCATCTATTAGTAGGGCAGGGGCGGTGCACTGACTAGGAAAATGCTCAGGTTTATGGCACCTATAGCTGTTACCTTGGGGATCGGGTCTCCCCTGGACTTCAATAACCTTACCCTTGTCCTCTCTACTGTATTGGGGTCGATTCAGACTGCGAAGACTAGGACTAGGTCGGGCTAGGCTTGGTCGACTGGGGTCAGATCGGTTCAGGCTTGGTCGACTTGGGTAAGCCTGGCTATAACCTTGGGTGGATCCGGGGATACGGCTCTGGTTCCTAAAGGGCTCAGGTCTTCTATAGGTGGGAGCTCTCTAGAAATGCTCACGGAGCCTAGCGGCTTCCTCTATGGGTCCTAGTCTGGCCTCTATTTGATCAACTCTATTAATCAACTAGTTGCTTAAAAGAGTCATGGATTGAGTTACGGATTGAGTTAGGGCTCCAATGTCAGCTCGAAGTTGGTCCATGGCTTTGGTAGGGGGTGGAGAAGGTGGGTGTAAAGAGGTTCCTGATCTAGTGCACATGTAACACACACACGGAACGGTGCTACGGTTTCCCAGACCTAGGAGATCTCTCCAAATGTAAAGTCAAGAAGATGAACCTGAAAGCAGTAACTTGGCATCTGGCTAGGTAAGTGTAAGGTTAGTGGAGGTTCCTCTTTGCTTACCTAGACACCAATTAGAAATTGACCAGGTAAGCAAACCAACCCACTTCCCTTCGGGCTCTAGTCCCTGAACCACTTTCCTAGACACCAGCTACACAAGCACACACCAACAAGCAATCTAGCTTGGCTCGGCACTTGGGTCGACCCGACTTCGTGGGTGTCCCTAGCTCACTAGAGCAGATTAAACATCTAATTGATTTTAGTTAATGGCTAGGATTCGATATGCTGGATGGTGGTTTTTGGGCTAGGGACAAGTAATGAAATCCTGACCCTATGTTAATTTGTCACCCTTAAGATAAGATATGGAGAATGATGCACAAAAATGACTAATGAAATGACTTAAAATTTTATTTTTGTTATTTTTGTGTCTTTCAGATGTGTGAATGCTAAACAAAATGTAGGAATTAAAATATGCCCCTAAATGCAAGAAATAAACTAGATGGATGAATGAAGTAAGAAATGAGATGCTTGTTGAAATTTCAGACCTGAGATTTTCTCAGGTAGTATTTCAGCTTGTAGAAACTCTATAAACTGAAATAAAATCTGAGAAAATATAAAACAATACTTTGAAATGAATGCGATCTAACAAAATAGAAATCACAAAATTTGGATGTCTCTCCAGGGAGAAACAATCCAATAATCAGACTATATACAGACTGACCAGAATGTAGAAAATGAAACTAATGCACTAGTCCTAGCCTTGCTCTGATACCAGAAATGATGCGGGAGGCATGGAGGGGTTAGGGCTAGGGATGCTAGATGCCAATATGGATGCTTATGATGCAAGGAATTTTTTTATGTTTTTTTGTTTTAGGGTTGATGATTTTTTTTTTTTGTTATGTTTCTTGTTGTTCTTCTTCGTTGTTTAGGATTTCGATTCCCGATCACAAGCAAAGATAAGAAATATGAAGAGCAGTAAGAGAAGCTTATGCTAGCAGTTCAAAGTCCTAAATGTAAGAACAAGAACAGGACCCCGGGATTAAGAAACCCCGGTAGGATTAGCTCGACCTACAATATCTACTTAGGAGATATAAAGAAGGCAAACCTCAAACTTCTGAAGTGCCCGGTGCAGAGATCACTCAACTCAGTGGATGCGGCCTGGATGCCCGAGCAGTCGAACCCGTGGGAGCTCTGGCTTTGGGTCTGGAAGTCACGGTGGCAAAACTAGCTGTCTCCAATGCTCGAGATGCCAGGGAGGACCTGTAGGCAAACAAAAGAGAGGTTAGTGGAATGTGGAGATGTACAGAAAGGAATTGAACTGGAGTTGGGAAGGGGCTTCGAGCCCGGCGTCCGGCTGGATTCCGAAGTCAAAGTTGGAGATAACTTGGGGACTCGCACCCCGCGACGTCCTGGAGGACGAAGGAATGTGGCCTCATACCATGCGATGTCCTGGAGGATGAAGGATTCGCGCCACCCTGGGCGACGGACAGGTGACCTCGCACCACTCGACGTCCCTGGGGACAAAGGCAATTCTACTCAAACCTAGCCTAAGAGACAAGGGTTGGAGGGTGGAAGAAACTCAAACTCATTCACTCAAATTTTCATTCATTCATTCATTAGTTCTACAAAGAGAGGGATTGGGTCCTTTAAATAGGCACCCAAGGCCCTTTTGAAATTCAAAATACAAATCTCATGGTGGCGCCAAAAATTTTTCACATCCCTATTTCTTTGGCCGACCAAATATTTGGAGTTGGGTGTGGCATGAGCAAAGGCTTGGATGGGGTGATTGGTCCCTTGACTTCCTTCCTTAGCATGCTTAATTTGGGAAGAGGAGTGGGGCATGGCTTGCTTGGAGGGATATGTTCCCTTGGGCTCTTCACGCCATCTTCTAGGAATGATTCTTGGCCGACCAAGGGAGAACTCCATGGGGCGTTGCATGTTTGAGGCCTTGAAGAGGGGAGTGTGTCTTTTGACCTTCCTTCCTTGCAAGATCACTTTGGGAAGAAAACTTGGGAGGAGGATTGCTTTGAGGCTTGGTTCCCTCAAGGATCTTCAACACCCTCTTTAGATGGAACAAGGCGTGATGTGGGGGAGGGAAAAGGGGGATATTGTCCAAGGCATGTGGAAAGCAAGAGGAGGCCACTGTGTTTCCCTTCTTGGATGCCCAAGTAGCAGCTGATGTGGCGCCATGTAGGTTGCTGAGGTGGCACCTGAGTTGGCATTATTCCAAGTAGAAGGGGTGGGTTGGCCCACCAGAACTAGAGTTGGTGAAGAAAACCAGAGTGACTTCAATTGGGCTTAGGCCCAGACCAAACTCAGACTCGAACAAATACAGGACTCAAGACCTAACTTGACCCAAATTGGCCAAGGTACAGGACTAAACAACTTTGACAAGAAATTATAACAATGTTTTTGTGATCAAGGCCTTATTACAGGACTCATAGAAAGGGGAACCCTAATCTGAGATCCATAGAGGGTTGAGGGCCTCTGTCGGATCCTGGTGCCCACACCACCCTTGACATTTAGCAGGACCCTCGAGGTGTTTCACTTCCTCAGAGGAGGCTTTCCTTGCCTCCGGGACCATCCAAATCAGCCCTCTAATCAAGGGAGCCGAACTTCATCATCCATACTCTAATCAGAGTGCTGCATGATCTCTTCATCGGAAGTTCTTCAAATCACTGATTGGCAACATCCTTCCCTTTTTTTAATTTCTGATTTGATGAAGATAAGCTACCCTAAACTGGGAGTTTCTCAACTTTTGGGTCTTGGCTACTTATTATCTTGCATGAGTTCTTTGCGATACGATGATTCTTTGTAGTACGATGATTCTTTGCATTTCTAGTCTTTTTGCTAGTTCTTTACTTAACTTTGGAATTTAGCCTATAAGCCTAAATTATAAAAATCACAAAACAAATTATTTACTATTTTCCTACTTGATTAGCAATCTTAAGTTCATCCCGCATCAGTTTGGTATCAGAGCAGGTTTAGGGTAGTTTTCATTTGCATTAGATGCACAAAACCCTAATTTCTGAATTTTTTGCATCTTGTCCACTGCATCAGGTGACTATTTCTCATTTGATTTTGACCACCTAGGAATTTTATTTTTTTGGGAAATTTTCATGAAGCATTCCCAGTCTTGTCCTATATTTTATCATAATTTTAAATTAATTTTATAGAAAACTTAAATTATTAAAATTTGGCATATTAGAAATCCTAACAAAAATCCTGACATTTCTATAGCAGTCCAAAAATCCTAGGATTTGTATCATCATTTGATTTTTGTTTTGCATAAAATTTGGTAGAGTTTATCATCACCATCCATACTCTGCTCTATAAGTTTTTAGATTTTTTTCTACATCAGTAACTATGTCAAAACCTGCATCATCTAAAACCCTAATTTCTTGAATTCTATTATTTTTGATCATTGACTCAACCTAACCTAATCAACTTCCACACACCCCAATCCCAAGCCAATCTGATTGCTAACCTAATCGACTCAAACCTAACTTGCACCTTATAAAACACATATAAAATATTTTATTTTTTTGATTATTTTAGAATGCATCAAGACCATCGATTACCATCATATTTTAATCTAATCTTAAGGGCAATTCACTATCTCAGATCAGGGCAGGATTTCGTCACCTGTCATGGACCCACAACAACCATCATCATACTAACCCAAGCCTAAATTAAGATTAATTAGACCTAATTTGCCCTAGAGGACTAGGTGACACCAACAGGTTGGGTTTGAGCTGTGTGGGCCAACTAGTGCATTTAATCTTATGGCTATTACCAAAATCTGGTGTCTAAGGCTGAGGGTCCAAAGTCAAATGACCTAAGTGGTGCTGTGGTTTTTAATTGGGTCCCTTCGAAAGCAGGGGGGCCTCCCACACTCCCACCCTCTACCTGGCCAGAGGAAGGATAAGCTACTGGGTTAAGTGTAAGTTGAGCTGACCCATTCAGTTTTGACTCTAGCTATTGATAGAAAAATGCCCTAAGAGCCAATCATTGTTTGGGCCTATTTTTGTAAACTTCCAACTCATACATGACATCATTATTTTTAATAAAGGCATTTGATTCATCATATACTGCTATGTCATATTTTTGACTATGATGAACCCCATAGAGTAGGGCAATAGAATTAGGGTTATGATAAAATAATAGTGAGATCTAATTCCTATAAACCCTAATCTAGAATGTTCCTAGTCATTGGACCATCGATTCGGGGATTGATGAATCTGGTAAGACTAGCTTATCCTATGTATGCTCAGTTGATGAGGGTAGTTGGTCTCACAGCAACTTATGTAGAGACACTAATACAACGATAATGGTGCTCATTAGGTTATGAGTACACTGAACTAATCCACACCGGGACTATCTTATGAAAGCCTTACTCCTTGTCAAAAGATAGGTCCCAGAGTAGAAGTTGTGCATGTGATCTTCAGACCTAAGGTCACCATGGTTCCTTGTGCACACTAAGCCATACTTTGGTTCATACTCATTCATGGCATTAAGACATGTACGGGATGTTCTGGGTATGGTGGAAGGTGTACGAAGGATATGAGTGGACCAACAAGGAATTGATCAATCTTGATAAGAGGATATGTTATTCTATGTAATCTCTTCGATGAGTGACTCAAGGAATCTTTGCAAAGTGGGATGAGATTAGAAGTGGCTTCTAATCAGTCATCAACTGAGTCCTCGTGATCGAGCTGAGACTCGAAATGATTAAGTATTAAGGTTTGACATTTATCCATACCCATCACTTAATCGGGATAATGGGAGATCAAAGGATTGAATTGCATGGTAACTTACTACTGAAGGATATTTTGATAATTTTCATCAAATTTTTCATCTTCCAGGTAGGCATGATATGTTTCTTGATGTCAATCTTGTCTTATGGGTTTTCATGAACTAATTGGATTGGTTTCATGAGTCAATTCGATGTGTGATTCGAATTGGACAATTAGGTGAGCCGATTTGACCTAATTAGGTCAATCGAGTTCGATCGGATCGAATCGGCTCAAACCTAAACCTACTGCAGGTTAGATGTGGAACCCAATAGATCACACACAATAGAGAGTAGGCCAAAGAAGTTACTCATGGTTTAATTAGGGTCAGGGATCCTAATTGGTTAGCCAGAATGCATACTAGCATATGTAGGCTAACCTAATTCCTAACCCAATTGGATTGGGTCTGGTTGCTTGCTAATTGGGCTAACCTAATTAAGGGAAATCTAAATTAGGTTGAGTCCTAAGTGGGGATAGCCAAATCAGAGCTTGATCTGATTTTATTTTGGACTTTTGGATGTTTTATTGAAGAGTCCATTTGAGTTTGGACTCTAGATGCCAAAATGACACCTTGGCATTCAAAAAGGCCAAGATAAGTCTATAGTCCTCGATCTGAAATATATTTATATGGATGGGAAGAATACTTAATGCTCTTTCTTTTGACACCCATATTGCATATGCTTTGACTAGTCAAAGGTTGCATGAGGTGTCTATAATGTTGACCACAAAAGGACTCTTGGCGCCTCTTGGCGCGAACGGGAAATGAAGGTGTGCACGAAGGACAAAAGTCCTTCTGCAAATGAAACACTCCAGTGTTTCATCAAGGGGCACCTTCTCATCTTATCCCCATGCCCTTTGGATTTAAATGACCGGTCAAAGGGAATAAAAGGGTGGCATGAAATGGGAAAAAGAGTAGCACGCACAGATGAAGAGTCGCGTCTCTTCATCTGTGCACGGTTTTGAGGTAAAGTCCTTCTACTCTCAAGACTCAGCTCTTCCCACGATTTTTAAATCTGAAATGATGCCTCCTTCCATTCTTCTTAATCGGTAAATGCCACATGGCACATGGGGATTTAATCTGGAAAGGGAAAGAACAATGATAAGACTATTCAATCCTGAAGAGTCTTATCATATATGAAATAACATATCTGATAAGAGATGTTGGGATGGTTTTCATGCCCCTTGAAATATTATATAAAGGGGATATGGTGAAATAAGAGATATAGTTTTCGGTAATCAGAAAACAGGAATCCCATTTTCCCGAGAGTCTGACAGTCTGAGTGTTCTTCTACTCCCTCCTTAATTTAGGACAAGACTTGTCTTGTTAAGACAAGGTCTTTTCTACTAGGACAAGGCTTAGTTTTAGAATATAAGCCTAAGGGTTCCTAGAGGAGGGTTGTCCTAAAACCAAGAGTGGTTTAGGACTGTGTCCAGAAAGCCCTACAGTAGGTTAGGGTGTCCTACAGTGGTCAAAGGTCAAAAGACTGACGAAAGAGTTTTGTTGAAGTAAGCAACCCCGGTAGAGATTCTTCCTTGGTACCATTCTCATGTGGATCACATTGGAGGGCTTGCACTTGTGAGCCTCGTGGAAAAAATTGGATTTCAGCGATCCAGGTATGTATTCTGACTTCATTTATATTTCATTGATTGGTATTGCATAAGAGGTTCCTGGGAATTAGGGTTTTCTAGCTATATTAGGGTTTCATGCTTAGAATTTTGTTTTGAAATTCACTTTCGCATACTGCATGATTCTCGGCACCCTGGGAGAATTTCCATCAGCTATAGCAAGCCCTAGATTGTATTAACTTTTTTTTGTTTTGCATGCTTGGCTGCATCATTCCACTTTGATTGTTTGATTTGTTGCATGATAACTAGATTAGGAACCCAATACCAAAAGTCCAAACCTCAGCCCAGCCCAACTATGGATTCCAATTTTGAGGCCAAGATGAAAGCCATGAGTGATCAGATTATCTCCTAAATGAACTATAGGTTTGACCAATCGATAGCCGAACCCAAGATCAGCTAGCCCAAATGAACCAATCAAATACCCAAACCCAAACCAGCATCCCCAAATGAATGCCCAATTGGCCGCCCAAATAAACCAGATGACCCAAATGAACAATATGTTTGATCAGACAATTCATGGGTCTGACCAGATAGGTGACCAAGTGGGAGCCCTAGACAAGACCCATAGAGCTGAACCCTTACCCTAAGAGCCCCAGGAACCCATAGTCCCTAGATTTGAACCCAGTAGTAATCTACTATCCCTTAGTTTACCTGAACCCCATAGGATTAGTAACCCTAGAGATGAACCTAGTATTAGTCAGGAACACCATAGCCAACCCACCCTTGTCATCCCAATCATTAGTCATCCCTCTCTTACCACCCCATTGGTCCACTAAGAATACATTGAAGAGGAGATATATGAGGCTGACCCAAGCTTAGTGGAATAGTATGAGGAGGAAGAAGAGGAGTTCCCTATAGAAGACTTAGAATTAGTTGACCCAATAGAAACCCAGGTGGAAACCAGTCTAGAGTTAGTTGACCCTGACCTTATCCAGACTGAATCTATAGTGGAAACCGCTAGAGGAAGAGAACCTAAACACTACTATTAGGACCTTACCTAAGGAGCCACTAGATGAAAGCCCCAGTATAGAGCCCAGTCCTAAATTTCTTGAACAATATAACTTTATTAAGGATTTGGCTTATCAGTACCCTCTGGAAGAATCCCATCCTGTAGTTCCCATTGACGATCTCTTCCTTGAGATTAGTGACCCACTCTTCCATACTATAAACCCTGTAGGTACCCATCAACCCCATAAGGTCAACCTTATTAGTCTATGATTAATCCCTGACACCCCTTCTTACATCCTATTCTATCCGATTAAACCCAAACCCTTTTCTTACTTTCCACCCTACCAGACTAACCCTGAACCCACTTCTTATTTTCTATGATTTTTTGAAACTTCTCCTAATTTTCTCATTATTAGATTGCATCATGTAGAGGTTTGCATGTTGCATTCATTCGTTGCACATGTTAGGTTTGCATCTTACTTCTTGCATACCCTTTGGCATCTAGTAGACATACATAGTAAATTTTCATGTGCATGCCATGCTAAGGTCAAACCTAGAGAGTCTATAGTGTGTTAGGTTAGACCCTAAAAAGTCCAATAAATTTTCTGTCGATAGGAAAGTTTAGTCGAGTCTAATAGGTATTAGTTGAGTCCAATAAAATTCGCAGTCCTTAATCACATATCTACACCTACACTAGCCTCTGCACAGCATATGCATCATGAAATTAATCAAGAGCTGAACATAATTAATAAACTAAATAACAACTTGGCTAATTCCCAAAAGAAAGATGAAGAATTTTCAGTAGAGGAATATGTGACTGTCAAAAAATTTTTTGCTCGCGAAGTTGGCCCATCCAAAATAATGAATAGTAGTGGACCCAATGCCTATGTGCCGAGATATCACCTGATTTTGGTATTAGCTCCACTTTCATCATCTCAGACTTTGTAAAGTCTAGGGAGCCAGCAGTGATACCCAGCGAGCCCCTTGAGCCACTCTCATTTTTTTTTTGAGAGAGAGCCCACCCCAAAGCGACCACATATAATTTGGCCTTTTGGTGAGGTAAAGTTTGAGAGAGCTCTAGATGATCAAGCAATCAGTACCCAGGATAGAGACTGTCAGTGGTAGTTGGTCCGGTGGCAAGGTCGGCCAGAATCTGAGAACTTGTGGAATGCTGGTGTGGATCAGCAGTGACTCAACCCAGAGCCTCCTTGAGCCAAATTGACCCATACTCGATAGGGTCAAGTTCCTCCCATCCCAAGAGAATTGGTGGGGACACCAGGATCAGACACAGATCATCAGATCCCATATGGTTTAATTAGTCATGTGTCAAAGTTTTGAAATTTTTGTAATGGAGTTCGGTGATAAGTTTAGGTTAGTTGATTTGCTCAACCCTCAACCTAGTCAGTATTTTAAGTCCTGTACATCAATTATGAGTCAAGTATGAGCCTAATTTTTGTACAAGAGAGGAGGTCACCATACTTTGCAGTTCCACCAGACCACATCCAGGAGTCAGAGACCACTACATCAGTCCAGTGGATTTTGTGTGACAACCCAGGATCCAAGATGCTTTTAGAAACCCTGATTCCTTCCAGATGCCTAGATTCTAGTCCAGATGCCAGAGCATATTTCCAAACCAAGGCATCCATGATTCCAGAGGTCCATCTACATCCCAGCCCAAGGAAATCAAGTCCAAGCACCAAGCTCAGGTCCATTAAGAAGCAAAATTCCAAGAATATTCTCCTATTAGGCCATCCCAGCTTCCAAGGCCCAAAGCCCATGCACCCAACCCAAAGCCCAAGCGCCCAAGCCCCCCTTGGCCGGCCAACTTGCTGCCCATGAAGCCCAACATGCCATTCCAAGAGAGCTTAGATGTCTTCATATGCTGACTTGGTCCAAAGCCAAGTGGGGAGATGAAAGAGGAGAAGACTAGGTCAAGTCCTAACCTAGTTGGGACTAATGCTCCTAATTATTTTAAGATTTATTTTTCTAACCTAGCTAGGAGAGGGCTTGTAACCCAAGTACGTAACCCTAGTTAGGAGAGGGCATGGGAACTCTATAAATTCCCCACCCCTCCCCTTCTTGTAATCAACTTTTATTCATGATATCAAAACCCTAATGAAATTTATTTGAGCTTGCAAGCTTATGTTACTTTGTTCTTTGGTTTGTGTTTGTGTTCTCTCACTTGGCCGAATTCCTTGCTGCCCTAGCATCCTTCTACACCCTAACTCATTACCATCCAAGACTTCATACATCCAAGAAGGAGTGCCCTAGGCCGCCAAGCAAGGAGATCTTCCTCAAGCTTCAAGCCGCCCTTCTTCTAAACCCTAACCTGATTCCTTCTAAACCTAATCCCCTTTATTTTTATTGCTTGCTGTTTTGATTAACCCTTGGCATTTTTTAGGATCTTCAAGGTGTTTCACCTCCCCGGAGGAGGATTTCCTTGCCTCCGGGAACATCTAAATCAGCCCTCGAATCAAGGGAACCGAACTTTATCATCCACACTCCAATTAGAGTGCTGTGTGATCTCTTCATTGGAAGTTCTTCAAATCACTGATTGGTAACATCCTTCCCTTCTTTTAATTTTTGATTTGATGAAGATAAGCTATCACAACTAGGAGTTTGTCAACTCTTGGGTCCTGGCTACTTATTATCTTGCATGAGTTCTTTGCGATATGATGATTCATTGCATTGCTAGTCTTTCTGCTAGTCTTTACCTAACTTTGGAATTTAGCCTATAAACCTAAATTGTAAAATTCACAAAAGAAATTAGTTTACTATTTTCCTACATGATTAGCAATCATAGGTTCTTCCTGCATCAACCATTCTCCTCACATGGTCTGTTGCTGCCACCACCCACACTTGCCATTGATTCTTGGTCCATTGCCATTCATGGCCCATCACTACATCACCACTGAACCGAGATGCTTGCTACCATCCTCCCTTGTCCATTCAAAGCCATAGGTCTTCCTTCCTCACAGATGGCCACCGCAGCCCATTGCTATCTTCTTCTCTATTGCCAAGCCAAAATCTAGTCATCGTTCCCTTACTAGCGAAGTCCAAATGTCTCAGGCCCCGCTCTTCCATTCTCTTCGCTTGTCTCGGTTGCCACCACCCTTTCCCATGGCTGCTGCACTTGCTAGCCACCGTGAGTCCTCTGTTGGTCATCACCCCACTGCTCCATAGTCGCCCAGTCACTGTCCAAGCCACCTGCCTGTTCGAGAGTTGCAGAAGGTGTCTGAATGAGAAACATATCAAAGGAAGATCAAGATAAGGAGTTCAAAGCGAGATAAACTTTGAAGCAAGATCATTGGAAATAGAATATGGGTGCAGGGATTAAGATGAGAAACCAAAGGTTGTTATGTCGAGTAATGACAAAAGCTAACATGGTTCCCACGCGGGGCCGATGCATCGCTTTCCACCTATAAAATCCTTCTATCTCTCAATCGCTCATCCAACTTTGAGTTAGTATTTCTCCGCTTTCCCTCGCCTTCTTGTCTTTCACTCCATCTCATATATATCTTCCACTCTCCTCATTCTGTCCTTCTATTCCATGCTCCGTCCTTCATATTCTTCGCTCCATAAATCATTCCTTCCATTCCTATATCAACCTTTAAAATTCTCTCCACACCTTCCACCCTTTTAAACTCCCTTCCACCTTCCTAGATACCGGTCCCTGGTTTCCACCTCACTGTTGTTCCATCTATCCAGCCTTCCAGTTCCACCTGATGATGTGCTACTGAGTCTTCCGAGAAGCGTGATCTCCATCCTACCCAGAAATCTAGGGAATCCAACATTTGTTTCATTTTATTTTTTTTTGTGATGTATTTCTTATTTCATGAAATGAAAAGGCTTTCTTTTTACTTCTTATTGATTCATGTTTTCTTTTACCTTATATGAAGCAGCTTAGACTCTAGGATAATCTATCCTCAAAGGATATGAGTCATGCATTAGAGATAAGTTTCCTTAAGTGAAGATAACTTTTGACTGGACTATACCTAAAAGGGACGGGCCATGACTATGGGTACATGCCATTCTCTTATTAAGATTGACTATATCTTGATTATCTTCATAGGTATTTCTTTTTGATCTCCACTATTTTACTGCTCTACTTTTCCTTAGCAATTAAAATATTAGTTTTATTCTTTAAAAATTATCTTTTGAAATAACTTAAAAGCCCTAAGGATTCGATCCTTACTCTCGCTATTCTACCTAAGAATAGTGGAATTAAGATATTAAAACGGTGCATAGCGACACGCATCATATTTTTGGCACCATTGTCGGAGACTTTTGGCATTATTTTGAAAATTTTTTTTTCAAAGATTAGTATTTAATATTTTTCAATTGTACGTATCTTGACATAAGGTTACCATGGCATAACTTTACATTATATTGAACGGTTATCCTAGGATACAAGAAGATTGAATAGACTTAAAAAAATCAAAAAAAATTCTTAAAAAATAAAAAAATTTAAAATTTAAGATTTTTGACATCTTCATAACTTATTAAGAAGTTAGAGACTTAACCACAAAATTAAAAAAAAAAAGTAATTAGTTTAATTTTGCTTGTCTAAAACAATAAGTTTTGGACATCTTACTTGCTGCATTTCATTTTTTCATAATTGACTTTAAGGGCATAACCCCATTAACCAGATAAGGTGGAGAGTTCATTATCCTTAGCCCACAAATCACAAACTTGCATGTGCATTGACCTAGACTTTAATTATTAAAATTAATTAGACATCAGCCCAAGGAATTTCAAGCTCAATAGGATAAGGAAACCCTAGAGTTAGACTAGGATCAATTCAGTTAATTGCTTGGTGTCTAAGACAAGTGGTTCAGGGACAAGAGCCTGAAGGAAGGTGGTTCTTTAATTGGTATCTAAGAAAAGCAATAGGGGGACCCCCATCAACATTACACTTACCTGGCCAAGTCAGTTAATTAATCTTAGGCTTGGAGTGCTCAAAGGTAACCTTAGAATAGTTATGAGCTATCTAGATTCAGGTTAACCCCAAGATAGAAGTTATTTTGATTGTGTTACTTGTTTGAAAAAAAGTTAATTAAAATAACTCCCTTTTTTTTGTAGTCTAGGACTCTCTTAGAAGTCTTTCCTTGAGACCTCTTCTCATTCTTCTTTTTTTATTAAAAACAAGTTAAATAGAA
This sequence comes from Areca catechu, assembly GCA_021397845.1. Taxonomy (NCBI): domain Eukaryota; kingdom Viridiplantae; phylum Streptophyta; class Magnoliopsida; order Arecales; family Arecaceae; genus Areca; species Areca catechu. The sequence continues at coordinate 80,420,022 of CM038044.1, read as the reverse complement.
ATTGAACTGCTATTTGCTATAAAGTACTATTGTAGGGTGTATGCTAGGTCACGTTGGTCATTAAAACCAGAAATCAAATCCCTAGATCCTAAGATAGATATGATGCGGGACGAACCTAGGACTGATGCAAAATAGTAACATAATTTTTTTGTATTTTTTTGGACATTAAATTCGTAGGCTAATAACCCGAAAATAAACAAAGATCAACAGAAAGACTAGTAATGATAAAAACTATCATACCCACAAAAACTCATACAAAATAATAATTAGCTAGGACCCGAGAGTTGAGAAACTCCTGGTTTAGGATAGTGAACCTATCATCAGATCAGAACTCAAGAGGGGGAAGGATTTTACCAGGCTGCAATTGTAGTTTCTTCGATGAAGAGATCTCTCAGCCTCAGGATGGTTCCTGGAGTAGGATATTCTAGGTATCTTGGTTCTGGGCTGGAATATATCTAGAATCTTGGTTCCTTATGGTCATGGGCCTTGAATTCTCCTAGGCTGGGGTGCAGGTAAGTCCTTGGGATCATGGGCTCCCTGGTATTGCAATATTCTCTGGCATCTGGAGGAATCTGGCATCTAAAAAGCTCTAGAGGGCATTTGGAAGGAATCAGGGTATCTGGAAAGGCATCTTGGATCTTGGGGTGTCACTCAAAATCTAATAAGCTGATATTGCCCTCTGACTCATGGATGAGGCCTGGTGGAACTCCAAAATAAGGTAACCTCCTCTCTTGTACAAAAATTAGACTCATACTGGACTTATACTGAAATACATGACTCAATATACTGACTAGGGTTGAGGATTGAGACAAATCAACTAACCTTAACTTATTACAGGACTAAATCTTAATTAATTATAAAATTATGACACATGACTAAGGTTCTAGAATTAATACCCTAATCAAAAAATCATATAGGATCTAGTGATTTGTGTCTGATCCTGGTGTCCCCACCAAGATAGAACTTGTAGAGCAAATATATCACGTATTATGGATCCAAATCAAGAAATCGATCAACCATGGCAATTGAAGTAGTACTTCACTCCTTCAAAGTATAGCTAACTCACCCTGTATTTAAGTATCTCCAGTAGAGGCTGTCCAATATGAAATAAAGTCCAGTGTAATTCAAATGTTACCATCTTTCTACGGACTTACAAATGAAGACCCTTACAAATATTAGGATGAATTCCTGGAAATATGTTCAACTGTAAAGATCCAAAATTTCTCTGATGATGCCCTTAGACTTAAGTTATTTCCTTTTTCCTTAAAAGATAAATCCAAATACTGGTTGAATTCTCTAGACACTATAATAATTTTGACTTGGGATCAACTTCAGAGGGAGTTTCTTAAGAAATACTTTTCGATAAAAAAAACTAATCAAATAAGAAAAGCCATTACTAGTTTTTTCTAGTTAGACTGAGAAATGTTTCATGAGACATGGGAGAGATTGAATGAATTAACTAGAAAATGTCCACACTATGCCATACCTAAATGGCAATTGGTCCAATGCTTTTATGACGGTTTGTCAAAAAGGCACCAGCAAATGATGGATGCCTCATGTGGAGGAACATTTATGCTTAAAAATGAATATAAGGCATGGCAGCTATTTAAAACCCTAAGTAAAAATCACATGTCTACTGCCCATAGAGATCCTCCCATAGGACCTGAGAGAGGTGGAAGGTATGAAGTAGGTCATTCTATAGACATCTACAGCAAGGTAGATGAACTATCTCAGATGCTTGATCGAATCTTAGAAGTTGGAAATACTTCCTCCTCACCTCATCAAAATCATGATGTTTGTATTATCTATTTGAGTCCCACCCATCTAATAGGTGATTGTCCAGCAGCTTACTAATTTCTTGAGCTTGCTCCAGAGTGATGCGGCAAGCATATGACTAATATTTTGAATATGGTTTGTAGAGAAATGAAACTTAATTACACTAGCATTGTACTCATCATAATAAGACTTAAGGATTATAAGAAATTGGAATTTTACTTGATTAGACACAATCCTAAACTAAGAAGGAAGAAGATCTAGACAATAGGGGCTAATGATTGTGGACTTACCTTGATGAGCTTTCCAACCTTCTTTTGATTCATACCTTGAAACTACCAATGCTCAGAACTGAAGAACCTGGATAACAGAGATCAGAACCCTGGACTTGGGGCTTCAGCTTGTTGTTTCTTTGTCAAGGTGAACCCAGCCCACAACTCAAAGACTTCGAAGGACCCTGCAATGAAGATCAAAGTTAAGGAAGAAGGATAGGAACATATAGAAGGGATGGGAGAGTTTATGAACTAAGAACAGAATTTTGAGCACAAATTAGAAGTCTAATTAAGTGAACCAACTAGCTAGTAGTACTTATAAGACTTAGCCAGGTAGGTGGAGGGGAGTGTAGGTCCCTGATTGCCAACCTTAGACACTAATCTGAGATTGGCCAGGTAGGCGGACCAAGGTCTTGATTTGGAAGCTCCAAGTGGTTTGGTGAACCTCAACTTGAAGTAGCTTGGACTTGATTTAAATAAACCTAATGGAACTCTAATTGAGTTCTTATTTGAACCCAGATTGAGACAGGACATAATTACAGGACTCGATTGGACTTAATTACAGGATTCATGAAATTAAAACTAAGTAATTACAGGACTCTTGAAAGTAAATTGCCCTTTACAAGAAAAATTTAACCTAGTGATCTTCGATCCAAAGTGGAATCAGGTTAACCTTATTTGAGTGGGTTTTATTCTGCTTCTGCTTCTGGTGTCCACACCACAGAGCAAGCTAACCAATCCTAAACCTGAATGGCTCCTAGACCAGAAAACTATCCATATTCAAACACCTATAATCTTGGCTGGTGAAATTATCCAAATTTCTCTTGGAAACCCCAACCTATCATCAATTCATCATCAGTTAAGCCCAACCTTCAAGAGACCAACTTTAGAAGCATGCCATATTCAGAATACCTGAGTGCCCCACAACCTCCATCGAATAATCATGATCCTACTTTCGAAGAGAAGGGGCTGCAAGTACGGAAGGGGCTAGAAATAAATACCCAACTCCTTCACTCCCACATGCAATCCATCGCCAAGCTAGAGACCCAAATAGGTCAACTAGCTACAAATTTCAATCAGAGGGAGGAAGGTAAGTTACCTAGTCAGCCCATTAGTAACCCAAAAGGGAAGTACATGGCTAAGAGCTCCACTAGTCCTGGAACATTTCCAAAACATGCTAAATCAGTCATAACTTTAAGAAGCGGGAAAATATTAAACCAGCCTAACCTGACTTAGAAATTAGAATTGGCTAAGCTAGAGAAGAAAATTAGTGAAGAGGAAAAGGAATCCATTGGCCAAGCATCTATACCTAAGGCTCCATTCCCTAGTGCCTTAGGATGACCTCTACCTTTGGATAAGAAAAATCTAAAAATGAATGAGATGCTTGAACTATTTAAGCAAGTCCAAATAAATAAACCTCTTCTCGATGCTATTAAACAATTTCTGGCTTATGCCAAATTTCTTACTGATTTATGCACACAGAAATGAAAATCTAAGTCATACATAAAGAAAATCCAATTGACTGAGTAGGCCAGTTCAGTTTTTCAGCAAATAGCCCTACACAAACATAAAGATCCTGGCACCCCGATCATATCATGTGTCATAGGGAACCTCACAATCAAGAAAGCCTTACTTGATTTGGGTGCAAGTGTAAACCTTTTTCCAAGTTCGGTGTATGATTTATTTAGATTTAGAGAATTAAAGTCCGTGATGGTGACTTTACAAGTAGCGAACGGATCAATTAAGGTACCCTGTGGAATGTTAGAGGACATGCCAATTGATTTTCTTATTTTGGATATGGAATCTGACAGTAACCCTAGCCAAATACCCATCATTCTTGGAAGACCCTTCCTAGCTACTGCTAATGTTTGTATAAATTGTAGGATGGGGATTATGGATGTATCTTTTGGAAACAAAATGATGAGATTGAACATTTTTAATGCATTCCAAGGACCACATGTGTATGATCATAATGAAGTGAACTTGCTAGAGAAAGTTGTAGATAGGAAACTCTCTATTTTGCTTGATTCAGTCCCTCTACAAGCATGTCTGACATATTTTGGAACAGATGATTTTGATGTTAATGAGTATACAAATGAAGTCAATCAAGTCCCATAGTACCATCCTTAGAAGCACCACCCCTGTTAGAGTTGAAACCTCTTCCTATAAAATTGAAATATTCTTTTCTTGGATCTAATGATACCCTTCCGGTAATCATTGCATCTACCCTAATCTCTGATCAGGAAGATAAATTGGTGGAAGTACTTAAATAACATAAAGAAGCATTTGGATAGACAATAGCTGATCTTAAGGGAATTGACCCTTCTAATTGCATGCATCACATTCACTATGAAGCTAAATCCAAACCACATAGGGACATGCAACAGTGGCTAAATCCAAACATGCGGGAAGTTGTTAAGAAAGAAGTGGTAAAATGGCTTCATGTTGGTATTATTTATCTAATTTCGTATAGCCAATGGGTTAGTCCAACCCAAGTAGTACCTGAAAAGTTAAGTATTATGTCATAGAGAATGAAAAGGGCAAGTCAATTCCTACCGATGCAACAACAAGTTAGAAAGTGTGTGTAGATTACCAAAAATTTAATGTTGTTACTAGGAAAGATAACTTTTCTTTGCCTTTTATTGACCAAATTTTAGAGCGTCTAATAGGGCAGAGTTTCTTTTATTTCTTGAATGGATATTCAGGATACAACCAGGTCCTAATATTTCTAGCAAATCATGAAAAGACCACCTTCATCCGTCCCTTTGAAATGTTTGCCTTTAGATGCATGCAATTTAGTCTCTGTAATGCACCAGCCACCTTTCAACATTGTTTGTTGACCATTATTTCTAACATGGTTGGTTAGTTTCTCATAGTGTTTATGGATGACTTTTCAATGTTTGGATCTTCATTTAATGAATACCTTTAGAACTTGACTAAGATACTGAAACGATATATAGAGACAAACTTTGTCTTAAGTTGAGAAAAGAGCCATTTTATGGTTTATGAAGGAATCATGCTCGGACATATTATTTCTGAACGAGGGATTGAGGTTGACAATGCTAAGGTTGAACTAATCTCGAAACTGCCTCCCCAACCTTGGTTAGACAAGTGTGATCCTTCCTTGGCCATGCTGATTTTTATAGATGCTTCATCAAGGATTTTAATAAAATTTCTCGATCGTTGTGTAATTTACTTGCCAAAAATAATTTTTTTGATTTTAATAAAGAATGTCTGGTCACCTATAATATTCTTAGAACTACTTTGACCACTGCACCGATTATCAAGCCTCCAAATTGGACCCTACCTTTTGAAATCATGTGTGATGCCTCTGATTATGCTATAAGGGCAGTTTTAGGATAGAGGCTTAATAATGAACCACATGTAATTTATTATGCTAGCAAAACTCTTTTAGATACACAAGTGAATTATACCACTACTGAGAAAGAGTTACTAGTAGTTGTATTCACCATGGAAAAATTTGATCATATTTATTAGGGTCTAAGTGGTGTGGACACCGGAAACCGAAAGAAACTTCACTCCAACAAGGTTAGCCTTATCCCAATTTGGATCGAAGATAATTAGGTTACCTTGTATTCTTTAGTTCAAAAATGTTTTATTTTCAAGAGCCATTTCCTTTTCAAGAGTCCTGTAAATGATTTATTTTCAAGAGCCATTTCCTTTTCAAGAGTCCTGTAATTAATCAAGAGTGTTTATTGAGTCCTATAATTACATTTAAAAAAAAAAAAATTTCATTTCCTGAAAGTCCGTTTCAAGTTTTAAAGATTAGGTCAGTCAAGTCAGTTCAGTTGAGTAAAGTCTATTTCAGTTAATCAAGTCTTAAAGCAATGAAAGTCAGCAATAAGACTCAAATTCTGGACTCCAGAATTTGACCACATGAAGAAGAGAAGACACATCAACCAAGCAAGAGAAAATGACCATCAACTAGGACCACTTGGTGCCACATGTCATTCCTTATCCAAGTGGAAGACCATCTCATCATGCCACGTCATCAGGCACCACCTCACTAGCCACCCCATCACTTTTTGGCACCAACAAGGAAGATTCAAATTCAAGGAGGTTGGCCACAACCCTCCAAGTCCTCCACCAAATCCTCCAACCCCCCCCATCCCTCCAAACTCTCCACCAAATCCTCCAACCCCCCTTGTAATCCTCCTTAATTTGGGGAGTTTTTAAATTTGAAAAGCTAGATTTGTGAGGCTATTAAAGGCCTTGGACGCCCATTGTAAAGAAGGGGATTGATTTTGGGAATGAATGAAAATTGAAGTTGAATTTTGGAAGTAGAAGTTGTCTTGTGTTTTTTTTTCCTTACGTGAATGTTTCCCATCCTCTTCCACCATGCCAAAGCCATTCTTTTCCCCTAGCAAAGCATCTTCCAAGCTTACGTGAAGGCATCGGAGTCAGCCAGATCTTCTTAAATTTCTGTTCTTAGTTCATAAATTCTCTCATCCCTTTTATATGTTCTTATCCTTCTTCCTTAACTTTGATCTTCATTGTAGGGTCCTTCGAAGTCTTTGAGTTGTGAACCGGGTTCACCTTGACAACGAACCAACAAGCTGAAGCCCCAAGTCCAGGGTTCTGATCTCTATTATCCAGGTTCTTCAGTTATGAGCATTGGTAGTTTCAAGGTATGAATCGAAAGAAGGTTGGAAAGCTCATCAAGGTAAGTCCACAATCATTAGCCCCTATTGTCTAGATCTTCTTCCTTCTTAGTTTATGATTGTGTCTAATCAAGTAAAAATCCCATTTCTTATAATCCTTAAGTCTTATTATGATGAGTACAATGCTAGTGTAATTAGGTTTCATTGCTCTACAAACCATATTCAAAACATTAATTATATGCTTGTCGCATCATCTTGGTATCAGAGCATGGTTGCATTAGGGTAGAATAGTTCTCTTTAAATCCAAGCAAGATCTAAAATTCATGCCTCCTGTGCGGGTGTACTCCAGTACACTGTCATGACCCATGGGAATAATGAGCCCCTGGCTGGACGTGAATTTTTTAGATTGATGTTTGGGTAAGCCATTGCACTTGTTTTATTAGGTTCTGTTTTCTGAAAATTTGGATATGTTTACTGTAATCCATCTGCAGCTCCAAAGGCAAGTCACTAATTTTTTATTGAAATAATTTTTTTCTTGTTCCTTTTTAAGTCAGTTATCATCATATTAAATTTCATTATCAAAAAGAAATTATAAAAAAAACAAAGATTTCTGCAGTTCGACACTGTCATTAGGGTTTTGTTCTGTCATTTTTATTTATCTTCATTTGTAGGATCTTCTTAGAGTAGTACAGATTTTAGTTTTAAAATTCCTTTCATTTGCATTGAAACATATAAGATAAGAATCCTCTGTGAATTTTTTAGAATTTTTATACATTTTTTTCATCATGTTTTCCACACCACTTTCAAACTGCAACACACTTCTGCAGTACCTTTGCATTTCATTCATCTCATGAGAAATCAAATTAAGGGCATCAATTTGACATAGGGTCAAGGTTTCATCACCTGTCCCTAGCCCAAAAATCATCACCCAGCATATCAATCCCAGCCCATTAATTAAAATTGAGTAGAACGTTGATTGCCTTAGTGGGTTAGGGACACCAACAAGTTGGGTTCAGGTTAGGGTCAAGTTAACTGTGTCAGCTAATTGATGTGTGCTTACTGGCTTGGTGTCTAGGATTGGTGCATCAAGGCTTCTGATTTGGTCCACCTACCTGGCCAGTCTCAGATTGGTGTCTAAGGTTTGGCAATCAGGGACCTTCATTCCCCTCCACCTACCTGGCTAAGTCTCATACGTACTACTAGCTAGTTGGTTCACTTAATTAGACCTCTAATTTGTGCTCTAGGTCTAGGAAACCTTAGCTCGAGCATGAGTCTACTTGCATGCATGAAAACTAGATCAGGGGCCTTATATTCACCATTCCAGACCCTGTCCAGTGTAGCCATGGACCCGAATCTTGAAACCATGCTGAAAGGCCTAAATGATCTAATGGCCCAATTGAACCAAATTCTGGCTAAACAATTTCCCTTAGACCAACCAACTCCTACTATCCCATTAGCTCATATGAATGATAGGAGTAAGAACCCTGAAGTACAAGTTGAGTTCATTAATACCCAAGACTTAGGGTATCCTCAAACTGAAGGGCTAGGAAAGGAAGAAGGCAAATCTGAACCTAGTAAATATGTGTATGAGACTAACATAAGTTTAATAGATGAATATGAAGGGGAAGACTGTGAAGAGAACAACTTTAGTACCTTGCCTGAGGAAACCTTTGGTAAAGAAAAGATTATTGAGCCTAGTCATGAAACATCAGAACAACCAAAATTTAGTGAGGACTTGGTTCCCGTAAGACAATGCCCTCAGGAAGAACCCAATACTTTAGCTTCGACACAAGAACTCCTTCAGGTACCTGAGAAGAACCCAATCATTATTTTAGAAGACTCTCCTGATGACCTTCAACTACCTAGAAGCATCCTGCCTGTAGATCAAAATTCTAATCTTAAGGTCATCATGAGTAACCAAGGTCCGTTTCAAGATTCTCCTAAATTATCCCAAGTCTCGGATTCCTATCATAATTTTAGAGTCATTAAGTTCCATTTTGATGAGATTACTATGATGCATGAGCTTTAAAGGCCTATTCCTTTTGCTACCTACTTTTGGAAAACATTATGGCATTTGCTAGGAACCCATGGTAAATTCTCATGTGCATGCCAGACGAGGGTCAAACCTAGAGAGTAATTAATTTGTTAGGTTTAGGCCCTAGAGAGTCCAATAAAATTCCTCTCAATAAGGATGCCTAGTTCAGTCTGCATTTCGTAAGTGCTTGTGTAAGTTTCTGAGTCTGCTGAGTCTTTTGCACAGCATGTCACAAATCTGCATAAAGAAATCAATAATAAGATCAACCTGAGCAATGAAACTTATAAACACTTAGCTGACTCACATAAGAGGGCTAAAGAATTCTGTGAAGGGGATTATGCGATGATTAGGCTCAACCCTAAATGGTTCTCCTCTGGAACCATAAAGAAGCTGCATGCCCGCGGAACGGGACCTTTCTTGATCTTAAAGAAAATAGGGCCTAATGCATATGTTTTGAAACTTTCACCTGATATGGGTATCAGTACAACCTTTAATGTTTCAGACCTAGTAGAATACAAAGAACAAGTACTAATACCTAGTGAGCCTTTTGGACCAGAAACTTTCATTGAGAGTGAACATATTTCCGAGTGTCCACCACCAACCCTACCTGAGCGGAGAGAGAGGATTGAGAAAATCTTGGATGACAAGACCATTACTACCAGAAATAAGGAGTATCAGCGATACCTGGTTCAATGGCAAGGTCGACCAGCCGACAACTCTTGGATTACCCGAGAGGACCTGTAAAGACTTAACCCAGACTTGTTCGAGCATTACTAGGGCAAAATTGAACCATACTCGACTGGGTCGAGTTCTGCCCACCCCAGGAGAATTGGTGTGGACACCAGAAATCGAAAGAAACTTCACTCCAACAAGGTTAGCCTTATCCCAATTTGGAACGAAGATAATTAGGTTACCTTGTATTCTTTAGTTCAAAAATATTTTATTTTCAAGAGCCATTTCCTTTTCAAGAGTCCTGTAAATGTTTTATTTTCAAGAGCCATTTTCTTTTCAAGAGTCCTGTAATTAATCAAGAGTGTTTATTGAGTCATGTAATTACTTTAAAAAAAAAAATTTCATTTCCTGTAAGTCCGTTTCAAGTTTTAAAGTTTAGGTCAGTCAAGTCAGTTCAGTTGAGTTAAGTCTATTTCAGTTAATCAAGTCTTAAAGCAATGAAAGCCAGCAACAAGACTCAAATTCTGGACCCCAGAATTTGACCACATGAAGAAGAGAAGATACATCAACCAAGCAAGAGAAAAGGACCATCAACTAGGACCACTCGGCGCCACATGTCATTCCTTATCCAAGTAGAAGACCATCTCATCATGCCACGTCATCAAGCACCACCTCACTAGCCACCTCATCACTCTTTGGTGCCAACAAGGAAGATTCAAATTCAAGGAGGTTGGCCACACCCCTCCAAGTCCTCCACCAAATCCTCCAACCCCCCCCATCCCTCCAAACTCTCCACCAAATCCTCCAACCCCCCTTGTAATCCTCCTCAATTTATGGAGTTTTTAAATTTCAAAAGCTAGCTTTGTGAGGCTATTAAAGGCCTTGGATGCCATTGTAAAGAAGGGGATTGATTTTGGGAATGAATGAAAATTGAAGTTGAATTTTGGAAGTAGAAGTTGTCTTGTGTTTTTTTTTTCCTTATGTGAAAGTTTCCCATCCTCTTCCTCCACGCCAAAGCCATTCTTTTCCCCTAGCAAAGCATCTTCCAAGCTCACGTGAAGGCATTGGAGTCAGCTAGATCTTCTCAAATTTTTGTTCTTGGTTCATAAATTCTCCCATCCCTTATATATGTTCTTATCCTTCTTCCTTAACTTTGATCTTCATTGTAGGGTCCTTCGAAGTCTTTGAGTTGTGAACCATATTCACCTTGACAAAGAACCAACAAGCTGAAGCTCGAAGTCCAGGGTTCTGATCTCTGTTATCCAGGTTCTTCAGTTCTGAGCGTTGGTAGTTTCAAGGTATGAATCAAAAGAAGGTTGGAAAGCTCATCAAGGTAAGTCCACAATCATTAGCCCCTATTATCTAGATCTTCTTCCTTCTTAGTTTAGGATTGTGTCTAATCAAGTAAAAATCCTATTTCTTAATATCCTTAAGTCTTATTATGATGAGTACAATGCTAGTGTAATTAGGTTTCATTGCTCTACAAATCATATTCAAAACATTAATCATATGCTTGCCGCATCACTAAGGTCCTAGTTTATTCTGATCATGCAGCATTAAGACATCTGCTATCTAAAAAGGATACTAAACCTGGATTGATTAGATGGATCCTTTTACTATAAGAATTCAATCTAGAAATTTTAGATAAGAAGGGTTTCGAAAATATGGTAGCAAATCATATTTCTAGGATCTTAGTAGAATACAACAAGGAAACAATTAGAGATAGGTTCCTTGATGAGCAACTGTTCTTAATTTCTTCAAGCAGTCTTCCTTGGTTTGCTTATATTGTAACTAAGCAACAGAACAAGTTCCTCCCCACAGGTCTAAATAAGAAAAAGATAAATTTTTCTTGCAAATCAAATATTACTTTTGGGAGGAACCTGAACTATTTATGTACTGTTCGGATCAAGTGATTAGATGATGTGTTCTTGAAATTGAATTTAAAAGTATACTCACCTTTTGTCATTCTCTTGCATACGGGGGACACTTTAGTGGAAGGAAAACTGTAGCAAAAGTACTGCAAAGTAGGTTTTACTGGCAACTCTTTTTAAAGATGCACACGAATTTTGCCATAATTGCCTCCAATGATAGCAAATGGGGAATATTTCTCGAAAAGATATGATGCCCCTAACCCCTATTTTGGTTGTTAAAATTTTTGATATATGAGGTATTGACTTCATGGGACCATTTCCTCCTTCCTTCAGATTTGAGTACATTTTGGTAGCCATTGATTATGTGTCAAAATGGATTGAAGCCATGGCAACTCAAACCAATGACCATAAAGTTGTGATCAAGTTTGTTCATCATAACATCCTTAGTCGATTTAAGTGCCCAAGGGCTATTATTAGTGATGGGGATGCACTTTTCATGAATAGACACTTTGAAGGGTTAATGAGAAAATATGGAATTACCTACAAAGTAGCCAAACCCTACCATCCCTAGACTAGTGGCCAGGTTAAGATATTGAATAGAGATATTAAACATATCCGTGAGAAAATAATAAAACCCGAAAGGAAAGATTGGTCAGAATGTTTAGATGATGCATTATGAGGTTACTGCAGTTTCAAGACCTGATGCGGGACTATTTATGCATGCCAATTATTTTTCTATTATTAGGCATTAGGTTAGAAGTTTGTATCTAAAATTTTAAGCCAAGATATTAAGTAAAGAACTCTATAAAAAATCTGAAGCACGAGCATGCAGAAATAAACTCTAAAAGTGAAGAAATAGGATAGCCAAGGCTGAGAAGACCTGGTTATGACTAGCTCTTCTGCAATATCACTACCAAAGGAGTCTAGGGGGTGTACCTAGCAGAGATTTGAAGATCAATCCATGAAAAGTTCACTCTGCACTCTCGGATGTGGCCTTGAAAGACAAGCCGGAGACGCTGCAGATCCGGGGCTTTCAATCCGTTGACTCGAAAGCTAGTCAACTGAAATCCTGGATTCATGAACTCTAAAGGACCTGCAAATCACCTAACAAAGGTTAAAAAAATAAGAGAAAGTAGGCTAGATGGATGAAAGAAGAAGAAGGGGAAGAGATTTGAGGAAGACGGCCAAGAGATGAAGAAGGCTAGTGGCTTAGAGGCAAGGCGCAGGGATCACACGGAAACCCTGAGGGATCAAACAGATACCCTTAATTACATAAAAATCACACAAGATTTTCAGAAAAACTCCAGAGAAGTTCATTCATAATAATTCATAATAATTCATCAAAATACATGAGAGGGGGCCTTTATATAGGCATACAAACTTAGGCTCCAAGTAAGGGTATACTTGTAGAACCCTAAGTATCCTTTTCCCACTCAAATACATGGAAGATCTCTTCTCCCAAATAGGCTCTCAATTCCTCTCCTAACAAGGATTATACCTTTTCTTTGACTTGGTCTCTCCCTCTCTTTGACTTGTCCAATAGATGGTAATTCTAAGGGTGGCCGACCAAGGAAGGTGACCATAAGGGTGGGGTGCAATATCCAAGAAGGCTTTGGGCTTTGGGTGGCCCACTTTAGTGCTAGGCTAGTTCTAGGGTTTCTCTTGGGCTCCATCTTCTCAATAGGTTGATGATGTGAAGATCTTCAAGGTCCTTCTTATGAAATCCAAGGTGGCACATCCAAATATGACTGGGACTCCTTGAAGTTGGCAAGTTATCATTCGGGCTGGGGTCCATCAGTGTCTTGAATCTTCTCTTGCTGGACTAGACTTGTTGCCCAGGTGGCTACCCAAGAGGGGAGTGAATTGGGACTCTTAATAAATTTAAGCAAGTAATGTGCAATTTCAAAATCCTTTGCAAGTGGTAGGTGCTGTGATAAAGTTATAGAATGCAGAAGCGAAAAATCAAGAGAGCACAATACAAACACACCAAATTTATAGTGGTTTGGAGTAACCCAACTCCTACGTCCACTACCCAAGATACCACTTGGAATTTCCACTATATTCACACCCGAATATAGTAGGATTGTTTTACAAGATCACAATCCAAAACATCTACACTTTGGTTTTAAGGGATCACCAAAGAAAATGCAACACCTTTTGGTTTTAAATAGGCTCACCAAAGAAACCCAACTTGGTCTTCAAAGGATCACTAAGAACCTATTTGGTTTTTTATCCGGCTCACCAATAACCCAACAATTCAAAGATTGAATTGAAAATAAATGCAACAAGAAATAACAAACTCAAGTTGTCAGATAGTTGCCGGTGTAGCTCGTTGGAAGTCCACCTAAATGAACTTGAATAAGCTTTAATGGCTTTAGTGGCTTCTTCTCAAAGTTGCTTCAAGCTTTAGATCATAGTTGGCGAAGACTTGAAGACTGACTTTAATGCTCTTGTGATCTTTTTCTATTGGTTGGTAGAATATTCAGTGGATGCCACTTTTCTTTGAAGAATTCTCTTATTGATTGCTTCAAGGAGGTTCAAATCCTTCAAATTTAAAGTCTTCCATCATCCCAAGCCAGTTTTAGCTGTTGTAGACTGTTGGGGAATGATTTTTGACCATTGGAGCACCTTTGAGCATTCAAAAACAAATTCTGGAGCTAGCCTTTAGATACCTGGAAGCAACATTTGAATTAGCTCGGATTCCTTCGAGTCAGCTCGGATCCTTTGAGTCGATGGGTCGAGTCGCCAAATCCTCAATGTGGTTGGCTCTGTGTCTCAGGGCGCAAAACAACACTCTGGACGAGTCAGCTCTTTTCAGCTTGGGTCGGCTCGAACTTGAATCTTGAACTCGAAGAGTTGGCTCTCTTTAGCTCGGGTTGGCTCTTCTTCTCAGGTTTGGAAAATCTTACTCTGGAAGAGTCGGCTCGAAGCAGTTCAGGTCAGCTCACTTTCTTAGGCGATCAGAATTAGGTCTGGCAGAGTCGGCTCTTTCTGGTTCGGGTCGGCTCACCTGGCTGTTCTCAGAAAACTTCAGAAAATGGACTCTGGAGGAGTCAGCTCGGACAGATTCTAGTCGACTCAGATTCCCTGAAGTCGGCTCGCTTTCCATCGAGTCGGCTAGGATTGCTGGGTTCCAGAATCCTTGCTGCGTGCCAGTAAGCAGAGTCGGCTCTTCTTCTCTTGGGGTCTGCTCGAGTGTCTTCTTCAGGATTTTTATAATTTGAACTTAAAGAAAACTCTCACCAATGCTTTTACAATTTCACACAAACCAGCTCAACAAAATATAAGGCACACACGCTTATAGAAGTAACCCTTTTAGTTTAATTTTCTTAGCATTTTTGATTGGGTTCTTCTTTACAATAACACTTACAACACAACTCAAGCAAGAAAATATGAGAGTAGGAGTTGAAGTTTGAACATGAAATTCACCCTACAAAAACTTATCAAACACTTGAAGAGTTGTCAAAAATAAATGTATATGATCCAATATTTGGTTGTCATCAAAATCACTTATGGGGTCAACAATCTCCCCCTTTTTGATGATGACAAAACATTGGGCATGAAAAATCAGTAAGACACTTTACATTTACTTGTGTAATAGTATTTGCAAGAGTATATGAACATGTAAAATTAATTGACTTCAAATAGTACCAAATAATGAAAGGAGAATTAGGGAAATGAGAAACAATCTCCCCCTTAATGAAATACTCCATGTTTTGGCTTTCTTTTTATTAAATTTTTAAATTTCAGATTTTCAAAGCTCAAGAATTTTGTGTATCAGAGCTTAGCTAATAAAAATTACAGAGCTTTGTATATCAGAGCTTCAAAAAAAAACTTAACGTATTAAACATTCTTTTCAAGTGCCAGAGTTACTTGCATGAAGAATGAGCTTTAGCCTTCTGTATATCATAGAAAATAATATCAGTAATGTTAGAGCAAGTATATTGCTAAACAAGGCAAAGACATTTCAAATACATTTTATTCTTCTCATGCAATATTATACCATTCTCCCCCTTTTGTCAATCAATCAAAAAAGGTGATAAAGCTCAGATTTTAAAATAGATTGAGAAAGTCTTTAATATTTGTTTAAGATAATTTTACATTCTCAAACTTATCTTGAAATTCTAATTAAAATATCAGTCATTGTCACAACAGAATAGAGTGTACTTTTTCACAATAGAATTGAGATAAGCATTTATTTTCATAACAGAATAAAATAATTTAGTGAACCAAAAGAGTGTACTTTTTCATTTGCTTGAAGATATTCAATACATGGTACAAAAGGGTAGTACACTTAGTCACTATCTATATCTATTTTAGATCTTGAAGGGTGAGAAGGTATTTGAATTCTTGCAGGCATTGACTTAATGGGATCAGGATCTAAGATAGGTCCTTGTGCCCTAAAGTGGGGAGCAGGTTGCCTAGGATGAAAAGATTGAGGTGTAGGTCTAGGAGTAGGATCAGGTGCACTCCTTGCAGCTTGAAGATCTTCAATATTTGCCATCAACTTCCACAGAAAACTGTTCATAGATTTTAATTCAGCTTCAACCATTTTTAAACTTCTGGAAGTAGCTAAGTCTTCTATTCCATCTTTGATTTCTGCTACTTCCTTTTGTAGAGAGAGCATTTTTGAAGCTTGAACATTAGCAAAAGCTTCGGCTGAACCTCTTAACCTTCCAAATTCACTTCTGATTATACCTATGCCCTTGGTATAATCTTCCTCCATCCTTTTTCCTTCTTCAAAAGATCCCATTCTGATCCTCAAGTTGTCCATTTTTGTTCTGTATGCTTCGAGGATTTGAGTGACTGAATTTTTGGTTGAATCAGAACTGGATGCTATTAATTAGAGTATTTGTTGGATATCAGTTTCATTTATACCAGATGCAATTTTGGAGCTTTCAAGAGTATCAATTATTCCTTTTATACTATCTATTTGTTCTCCAAATTGGTTTAGCTTATCATCAACAGATCTTTGAAACACTTCAAACATTTCACTCATTGAAGACTTGATGGATTCAGTCATACTGTTCATCTGTTGTGCCAAGAAGTCTTGTATCATTGAAGATCCAAAGTAGGGGCGGTAGTAGCTTGACTTTGACTTGGAATGTCAGTAGCCTGATCAAATCTGGGAAGGAAGTATCAAACTCCATCTGAATTGGAGAGTCTGTGGCTCAGGGATGTGTGAAGTAGTGCCTTCACCAGCCTCTTCTTCTCTCTGTTCTTGGACTTCTTCATTTTCTTCAATTGTAGGAGGATCAGACTTCTTCTTCCAGGTACCATCAGTCAGTAAGTACCCCATTCTCTGAAAGGTCTTCGCTGTGTAGGTGTCAGTGTGAAGTAATACCCTGTTATCTTCTCCTGTCAACTCAACATTGGCTCTTTGAAAAAAGATTGTGAGAACCATTCCATATGGCAGGCAGGCTATGACTTTCCTAATTGCCTCTTTCATCTGGCTAATCATAATTACAGGTAAATTGATTTTCTCGCCATTGATTAGGAGTTATATGAAGCATAAATCTCTTTCACTCACCCAGTCAAATCGACCTGTTCTAGGTAAGAAAAATGACTAATGAAGTTGTGTAGGATGCTCATCTCAATTAATAGCATACTTGCTTTAAGAACCCTAATCTCGTCAACTTCAGTTCTTTCCAAAACTGTTTGCAAAGCCTTGGATTTATCCTTTAGTACAAGATACTTAATTCCTTTGAATGGCATCTCCAAGATACTTCGTTGAATCTTTGTAGAAATGATTATTCTTTTTCCTTTAACTGTAGACTCAATGAAATTTTACACAAACCTCAGATTCTCGTAGAACATTCTAACTAAATTTGGATAGGTCTTAATATCCAATGAACATAAATTTCTCCAACCCTGATTCTCAATTAAATTTCCAATCACAAAACCGCTTTCTTTAAGATATTCAAAAAGAATGCGTCGGCCAGTAGTGACTGTTCTCATACCTAGGGATCTTTGCTAGCTAGGAGAAACTAGGCTTGCTTCCTCTTCAGACTGTGGTTCATTTCGGGGAACATTATCTTCACAAAATCTGCTTCTCCATTCCTATGGAGCTATAACATCGCTTCTCCCTGATTTCTTCCCAACTGATCTCTTCGGCACCATTCCAAGGAAATTGGGTTTAATGAAGTTTTATTGAAGTTTAGAGAAACTTGGAAAGTTCTTTGGAGGGAGTTGACAAGGGTTTGGAAGTAAGAATGTCACAAACAAAACCCTACGGCTCGAGTTAAAAAGGAACGACTCGACATCCGAGTCGGCTCGATCAACAGATCATCTACTCGAGTCGACTCGAGCAAAGGAAGCACAAAAATATTCTTTGGAATTCGATCGAAGCTCAAAAATTTTGGGATTTGGACCAGAAAGTTGTCTAGATATATTGTCCTTAAAGTTTCAGGAATTCTTCTAGATGGGATCATATAATCCTAATTCAAAAATTTAATCAATGAAAACTTGTCTAAATTCAATGGTTTTGTACATATATCAGCAAGTTGGTTTTCCATAGGTACATTTTCAAGAATAATAACATTGTTCAAAACATGTTTTCTTATAAAATGGTGCCTAATTTTAATGTGTTTAGTTCGAGAGAAATTTAGTTCAAACACATACACAGTACAAGATATCAGGCCTACTTGCCATCAAATATAAAATGGGATCCGATCATACCTCTATATAGCATTAGATCAACGTTGGATCCATTTTTATCTTTGTCTAACTTGCAGATAGAACTCATTGGTGTGCTAGCCTCTTTGCTTGTTCCATTCCAAATTTGATTAATTCCTTGATGTACTTGGCTTGACTTATAAAGATACCTTCCTTCAGTTATTTGACTTGTAAGCCAAGGAAGTTGTTAAGCTCACCTATAAAGTTCACTTCAAACTTAACCTGTACTAACTCAATAAATTCTTTACGAAAACCTTTATTAGTTGTACCAAAGATAGTATCATCAATGAATTATTTGTACAACTATCAGATCATTTTCTTTAAAGAGTTTCATCTACATTTTCTCTTTTAAAATCATTTTCAAGTAGCAACATGCTTATTTTATCATGCCATGTTTTAGATGCTTGTTTCAAACCATGTAAAGTTTTGTTCAATTTAAACACATGATTTGGAAAAGCAAGATTTTCAAAACATGGTGGCTGTTTTATAAAAACTTGTTCAGGACTAAAAGTACTTTTGAAATTTATTTGAAATAGTTTAAAGTTCATGTAGCGAGCAAATGCACGGGGTAAACTAATGCTCTCAGGATTTGCTGTTAGATCATAAGTTTCATCTAAATCGATGTCCATTTCTTGAATTCATTTGCTACCAGCTTTGCTTTATTCCTTATAACCTTGTCATTTTCATTTACTGTGTTCCTATAAATCCATTTGGTTTCTACTATTGGATGGTTTGTAGATCAACTAACTAGTGTCTATACATTATTCCTTTCAACTTGGTTTAGTTCATCATGCATGGCCATCATCCAGTTTGGGTCATTTTCTGCTTCTTCTAAGGTATGAGGCTCTATTTGAGATACAAAGGCTAGGTAATCATGTGCAGTCCTATGTGTAGACCTAGTCCTTTTACCTCGAGAAGGATCACCAATAATTAATTCTTTAGGATGGGAAGTAGCATACCACTATTCAGTCGGTAGATTAGTATGATCCTTACCATTTCTTCTCCTTCTTCAATTGGTTTTTCTTGAATACTTAGTTCTTCCATCTCCTTTTGAATGGTACCTGCATCATTGTCAATATACTCATCTTTTCTAGATAGTGATGGGTTAGTTTCATCAAATATAACATGCATTGACTCTTCAACAGTGAGAGTCCTTTTATTAAAAACCCTATATGCCTTGCTATGTAGTGAATAACCAAGGAAAATGGCTTCATCAGATTTAGCATCAAATTTTTCTAGATTATCCATATAATTATTAAGAACAAAGCATTTGCATCCAAATACATGAAAATAATTTATATTAGGTTTTCTTCCATTCCAAAGCTTATAGGGGGTTTTCTTTGAAATTAGGCATATCAAAACACGGTTTAAAATATAACAAGCAGTGTTCATCGCTTCTGCCCAAAAGTACCTTGGAAGATTAGCTTCACATAACATTGTTCTTGCCATTTCTTCCAAAGTCCTATTCTTCTTCTCTACAACACCATTCTGTTGTGGTGTTCTAGGAGCGGAGAAGTTATGATTAATGCCGTGCTCAGTGCAATATTCATTAAAGAATTGATTTTGAAATTCAGTTCCATGATCACTTCTTATAGAAATAATGGAAAGACTTTTCTTATTTGAAACTTTCTTATAAAATTTTTGAAATATATCAAAAGTTTCATCTTTATGTGCAATAAATAATACCCATGTAAATCTAGAAAAGTCATCTACAATCACAAGACCATATTTCATACCTCTTAGGCTTCTGGTCCTAGTTGGTCCAAATAAGTCCATGTGAAGTAGCTCAAGGGATCTGGTTGTTGAAATAATATTTTTTGATTTAAAACTCCCCATAGTTTGTTTGCCTAATTGACAAGCATCACAAACATAATTTAGATCAACTTTAAAATGTGGCAAACCTTTAACTAGGTTTTTTTAGATTAATTTGGCAATAGTATGCATGCTAACGTGACCTAATCGTCTATGCCATAATAAACATGACTCCTTGATCTTAGTATTTATTGCTACTAGACATGGCTAGATCGTTCAGATCTACCACATAGATATTCCCAAGTCTATGGCCAATGAATTTGTTGTTAGAGCCAAGATAGTTAGTTACTATACACATAGATGATTCAAAGATAACTTTGAAGCCTTTGTCACACAATTGACTAATACTCAATAGATTATGCTTCAATTTATCTACTAGCAGCACATCTTCAATAAAAGTACAAAGGGTTAATTTGATCTTATCGATTCTGATTATTTTTCCTTTACCATTATCACCAAAGGTAACCAATCCTCCTTCTTTCATTTGTAGGGTGATAAACTGATTCATGTCACCCATCATATGCCTTGAACAGCTGCTGTCAAGATACCATCTTCTCTTTAATTTTTGAGCTGCAAGACAATCTTGCAAAACAATCAAGGAGTGATTTTAGGTACCCAAGCTAACTTGGGTCCTTTCGGTTTAGTAAAACTGGTTCCTTTTGGAACCCACATGGTTCTATATTTCAATGCATTGTACATGGAACTTTTCAAAAAATTGTATTGGAAAGATCTATGGCCAAATCTATGACATGCATAACAAATAATTTTGTCATTTTTGAATGATGCATGCTTTGAGGCTATAGTAGTTGTAGAAACATAAATACTTGAATTGAAGGATTTTTGCATAGTATTTTTAGGAACATATTTCAAGCCATTTGAAATTGATTTTGATGAAAAAGCTCCTTCAAGTTTAGATTTTGAAACTGAAGCTTTTGAGGGTACAAACTTTGTTGCTGAAATCCCTTTAGCTCTTAAAGCATTAAATCCAATTCCAACATTACTTTTAGAGTCTTTTTGTTCTTTCAAAATTAGCTCAAGCTTGTTAGAACTCAAAGTTAATTTTTCTACTAAAGACTTAAGCTTTTCAGCTTCCTTTTTTAGATCAACATTTTTGACAACCAAAATATCGTTTGTCTTATTTAAAACATTTTTTTTATTATTCAAAACAATAGTATTTTCAGAAAGATTGTTCAATTCTCCTTGCAAAATGTTGTTCTTTTCAACAATTTCATTCTTGTCTTCTAATAACACATCGTTTTGTTTCTTCAAGGATTTAATTTTTATCCCAGCTTTCTTCAATTCGAAGAGTAAATCATGAAATGCATAATTCAATTCATCATATGTAAATTCAGTTTGAAGCTCAGGGGATGATACCTCATTTTCGAGACCCATTAAACAAAGATTCACAGATTTCAGAGCCTCTTCATCTTCAGTGGTTGAGGACGCTTTACTATCGCTCCACGTCACTACCATTGCTTTATTTTTCTTCTTCTTAAATCCCTTTTTCAATAACGGATAGTCTGATCTAATGTGCCCTGGTCTTTTGCATTCATAGTAGGTGGGCACTTCTTTTTCTTTTTCCTTTTTCTTGTCCTTCTCCTTACTAAATTCTTTGTTCTTGTGGAATTTTCTAAAGTATCTTCCTTGTTTTCTTTCTAAGAACTTTTTAAATTTTCTGATGGCCATAGTAACATCTTCATCTTCCATGTTGCTTTTAGTAGAGGAGCTTTCTTCTTCCGATTCTTCACCCTTTTTGAATCCCTAGCAACTTTAAAAGCGATTGATCTCTTTTTCTTTTGATCATCCTCAATTCGGTGCTATATGGTTAATTTATGTGTGATGAGAGATCTTAACAGTTCATCCAGCAGTAAGGTGTTCAAATCTTTTGCTTCCTGGATGGCAGTCACTTTCAGATCCCACTTGTTCGGAAGTGACCTTAGAATCTTTTGTACTAAATTTGCATTAGTATATACCCTGCCAAGACTTTTTAATCCATTAATAATATCAGTGAATCATGAAAACATTGCAGATATAGTTTCATTCAGTTCCATCTTAAATAATTTGTAACTATGTACAAGAAGATTAATCTTAGAAGACTTCACTTGAGATGTTCCTTCATGGGTCACTTCAAGTTTATCCCAAATTTCTTTTGTCGAGGAGCAAATACAAATTCGATTAAACTCATTACTATCCAAAGCACAGTATAAGAGATTCATGGCTTTGGCATTTAACTCTCCCATCTTCATGTCATGTTCGTCTCAATCCTCTTTAGGTTTAAGAAAATCCACTCCAATTTTAACCATGGGAATGTAAGGACCCTTTAGAATGATCTTCCACAATTGAAAATCAACAGCTTGAACATAAATCTTCATTCTAGCTTTCCAATATTCATAATTTGTGCCAGTGAAGAGTGGAGGTCTATTTGTTGATTGGCCTTCCGCCAATGACGTACTCAGGGATAAGCCATCAATCTTTACTCTAGTGTATTCAGAGACTCTGCTCTGATACTAGTTGTTTCCCAGGTGGCTATCCAAGAGGGGGGTGAATTGAAACTTTTAAAAAATTTAAGCAAGTAATGTGCAATTTCAAAATCCTTTGCAAGTGGTAGGTGCTGTGATAAAGTTATAGAATGTAGAAGCTAAAAATCAAGAGAACACAACACAAACACACCAAATTTATAGTGGTTCGAAGCAACCTAGCTCCTATGTCCACTACCTAAGATACCACTTGAAATTTCTACTATATTCACATCCGAATATAGTATGATTGTTTTACAGGATCATAATCCAAAACCTCTACACTTTGGTTTTACGGGATCACCAAAGAAAACCCAACACCCTTTGGTTTTAAACAAGCTCACTAAAGAAACACAACTTGGTTTTCACAGGATCACCAAAAACCTATTTGGTTTTTCAATCGGGCTCACCAATAACCCAACAATTCAAAGATTGAATTGAAAATAAATACAACAAGAAATGACAAACTCAAGTTGTCGGATAATTGTCTATGCAACTTGTTGGAAGTCCACTTGAATGCACTTGAATAAGCTTTAATGGCTTCAGTGGCTTCTTCTCAAAGTTGCTTCAAACTTTAGATCATAGTTAGTGAAGACTTGAAGACTGACTTTAATGCTTTTGTGCTCTTTTGCTGTTGGTTGGTAGAATATTCAATGGATGCCTCTTTTCTTTGAAGAACTCTCTTATTGATTGCTTCAAGGAGGTTCAAATCCTTCAAATTTAAAGTCTTCCATCCTCCCAAGCCAGTTCTAGCCATTGTAGACCATTGGAGAATGATTTTTGACCGTTGTAGAACCTTTGAACATTCAAAATTAAATTTTGGAACTAGTCGTTAGATACATGGAAGCAACAATCGAGTCGACTCTGATTCCTTCGAGTCAGCTCGGATCCTTCGAGTCGATAGGTCGAGTCACCAAATTCTCAATGTGGTCGGCTCTGTGTCTTAGGGTGCAAAACAATACTCTGGATGAGTCGGCTCTTTTCAGCTTAGGTCGGCTCGAACTTGAATCTTGAACTCGAAGAGTCGGCTCTCTTCAGCTCGAGTCAGCTCTTCTTCTCAGGTTCAGAAAATCTTACTCAGGAAGAGTCAGCTCAAAGCAGCTCGGGTCGGCTTGCTTTCTCAGGTGGTCTTTATTAGGTCTGGCGAAGTCAGCTCTTTTTGGTTCAAGTCGGCTCGATGGCTGTTCTCAGAAAGCTTCAAAAAATGGACTCTAGAGGAGTCGGCTCGAACATATTCCAGTCGACTCAGATTCCTTGGAGTCAGCACACTTTCCATCGAGTTGGCTCAGATTCTGCATTCCAGAATCCTTGCACGTGCCAGTAAGCAGAGTCGGCTCTTCTTCTCTTTGGGTTGGCTCGAGTGTCTTCTTCAGGATTTTAACAATTTGAACTTAAAGAAAACTCTCACCAACTCTTTTATAATTTCACACAAACCAACTCAAAACAAAATATAAGGCACACACGATTACAGAAGTAATCCATTTAGTTGAATTTTCTTACCATTTTTGATTGGGTTCTTCTTTACAATAACACTTACAACACAACTCAAGCAAGAAAATATGAGAGTAGGAGTTGAAGTTTGAACATGAAATTCACCCTACAAAAACTTATCAAACACTTGAAGAGTTGTCAGAAATAAATATACATGCTCCAATGTTTAGTTATCATCAAAATCACTTATAGGGTCAACAGGACTCAATATAAAACTTAGAGGACTCAAAATTGGCACAACATAAGAGTGAACTTATAGGACTCCAAATGATAAATGTCTCAACTGAATTTGACTACCCTAATGGTATGGATCACTCTAAATACATGACTCAAATGTAGAAAGGCCTAAAACAGGACTTAGAGGCCAAAATATAGGACTCAAGTATAACAAGACCGAAAAAATAAAACTCAAGACCCAAATATAGGACTCAAATGGCTAACACAGCCAGATTATTGGACTTAAAGATAAAATTTGAATCATGGCTAAGGGACTCAAACTTAGGGACCCATAGCGAACTAGGGTTGACCTGATGTCCCCATCAATTCTCCCGGGATGGGAGGAACTTGACCCTGTCGTGTAAGGATCACTTTGGCTTAGGTATCTTTCAAGAAGGTCTGGGTTGAGGCACAGCAAGTCCTCTCGAACAATCCATGAATCATCAAATTCTGGTCGACCTTGCCAATGAACCCAATAGCGTTGATAGCCGCGACCCCGAGTCATGATCGCTTGATTGTCCAAGATACGCTCAATCCATTTTCTTCACTCAGGCCAATTATTGGTGGACACTCTGGGTTAGGTTCACTCTCAAAGGATGGAGTAGGTCTAAAAACCTCACTAGGAATCGCTATCGGTTCCTTGAACTCAACCAAGTCCGCGATATTGAAGGTGGAGCTAATGCCAAAATCCGAGGGCAGATCTAGCATATAGGCATTGGGTCCTACCTTCTCTATCACTTTAAAGGGTCTAGCTCCACGAGCATGAAGCTTTTTAACCATAACATAATCTCCTAAATTAAATTTCTTGGCTCTTTTTTGGGAATTAGCGAGTTTGTTTCAAAATTAATGCTTATTGCGGATGATGCACCTGACTTGTAATGACACCTAACAAAAATGCAGACTCAACTATGCATTCCTATTGAGAGGAACTTTATTGGACTCTTATGGGCCTAAACCTAGCAGACTATAGACTCTCTAGGTTTCATACTGGTTTGACATGCATATGAAAATTTATAATAAACTTCTAGTAAATAACATAAGGTATACCAGAAGTAAGATGTAAATCTAACATGCACAATGAATGTATGCAATATGCTTACTTATACAAAATGCAATCTAATGGTTCTAGAAGCATGAGAAGAATTAGGGAAGTGTAGGAAATAGGGAGGGGATTCAGGGACTGGTTATGGGCTAAGGAGACTGACCTTAATGTATGAACATTAAGTTATATCTATAGGCAAGAAAAGGTCCATACTATGGAGTGATGGTTCAACAATTTTTGGGAAGAGATCTTCAATGGAAACTATAGAAGGGAATTCATCCTGAGGGTATTGAATTAAAGAGATCATGTTCTCAATAAATTCCTCGGGCTCTTGAATTTTAGGACTGGGCTCTATAATTAGGCTTTCTTCTAGTGGCTCCTTAGGTAAGATTCTAATAGAAGGGTCAGGTTCCTTATGGACTTGTTCTTTGAACTCCTCAATGGACAACTCTTATGAACCTTCACTTTCATCTATTATGTTCGATCTTGGCTCAGTCACTCTTTTAAATTCTATAGTGGGTTCAGGATCTTTATCCTTTGGTTCCTCAATGGGTTCACTCTATTGTTCCACTTCTTTGAATTCCTCTTTAAAGTCTTCTCCTTCGTATTCGTCTACTAAACTTGGATCAGTCTCATATACTTCTACATTGGGTTCAATAATGGATTCAGACTCATCTTCATCTTACTTACCTAGGTGTAGGGCGCTGACTGAACACTGGCTAACGAAGTGGCCTGGTTTGTGACATCTAAAACACACTCTCGAGTGATTGGAACTCTTCTGAACCTTTACAAACTTGCCTTTATCTTCCCTACGGGCCATAGTGGTACTATGCTAGGGTTGGCTCGGGTTAGGCTGGTTAGGATCTGGTTCTGGGCTATGGGCACTAGTCCTAAAGGGTTTAGGTTGACTAAATGGAAGTGGACTAACACTAGGCTCATATCTAGGGGTATGGATCTTTTGGGGTTTAGGTTGACTAGGGGAAAACTGATTGGCACTAGGCCGATACCTAGGGATAATGGATTCTTGGGGCTCATAGGACATGGGTTTAGCTCTATATGTTTGGAGTCTACTAGACTCATAGGATGAGGGTGCATAAGTTCTAGAGTCATAGGATTTAGGTTTAGATCTATAGGTTATGGATCTCCTAGGTTCAGGGTATGGGGATCTCCTAGGGTTAGGCTCAGAGTATGGGTCAGGGTTTTGGGCTCTCCTAGGGTTGTGCTCAGCATGGGTCCTAGGGTTAGGCTCAAGTTTAGGTATGGTATGGGGCTTAGGGGTTTTCCCTAGATCCCCCAATTGGTTCTCAACTTGGTCAAAACTATTGGTTAAAGGGTCAAGCCTTTCATGGGTTTGGGTATAGGATTGGGTCCATTGGTCAAATCTATGATTTATTTGAGCCATCTGGGTGTTGGATTGGTCATGTTTGTGGTTCATTTGGGTGGTTAACTGGGCAAGCTGATTTTGGGTTTGGGTATTCGTCTAGTTCATCTGGGCTAACTGATTTTGGGTTTGAGTGTTTATTTGGTGAAGTCGTTCAGTCAAGGTTTTCATGAAAGTCTCTAGACTGGGTTCCATGGTTGAGCTGGGTTGGGGTTTAGACTAGTTGTACTAGGTTCCTAACCTAGTGGTCATGCAAACATTCAACCATTCAGGGTGTTATAATGCAGCCAAGCACATAAAGTAGACACGTACTAGGGTTTGCTAGACTTAGAGTCAAAGTAGAATGGGTCGACTCAACTTACACTTAACTTAGCAACTAATCCTTTGATTGGCAAGGTAAGAGGTGGGGTGGTGGGAGGCTCTCCCTGCCTATGATAGGGTCCTAATTAAATGACCACCAGTCCGCTTAAGGCGTTTGCCTCTAGACCTCTAGCCTTAGACACCAATTTTCAGTAATAGTTAAGGAATTAAGTGCACTAGTGTACCCACACAACTCGAACCCGACCTGTTAGTGTCCCTAAGATCACTAGAGCAATTAGGTTGCTAATTAATTTTAGTTAAGCCTTGGGTACTGATGTTGGGTGGTTATTTTGGGCCTAAGATAGGTGATGAAATCCTGTCCTGATCTGAGATAGGAAATTGCCCTTAGGATTGATTGAATGAAATGATGACACTCGATGAGCCCTAATGCAACTAATAACAATAAGAAAATAAAAAATTATTTTTATCTTTTATGAGGTGGCAAATTAAATTTAAGTTGATTAAATTATCAAAAAAAATTTGGGCTTGGGTGAGGTAGGGTTTGGAAGTGAATTAGATTTGGATCAATCAGGCATGCAGAATTCTCAGAAACTGAAATTAGGATTTGATTTGAAGCTGAATTTGGTATAGTTTTCGATGAATAAAAAAATCAAAAAAATTTCATGATAGTGGATGAACAGTGTAGATGATTCCTACAAAATTTCATATAGATAAAAATTTGGATGATGATACACAACCTAGGGTTTTCAGACTATGTCCAAAAGTTTAAGATTTCTGTTAGGGTTTTTAAGATGTAGATTTTTTTATATTTTTTGTTTTCTATAAAAACAATTAAAAATTATTAAAATTATCAAGACTAAACATGGAGTATTTCGTGCAAATTTTAAAAAAAAATATAATTTCTAGGGTAATGAACTAGACCAATACTCAAACCCTTAATGCAAAGATAGGATGTAGAAGTTTTCAAGGGCAAAAAAAAATAGGTGTGAAAAAATTATACAGATCAAAATAAATTATGATAATAAAATTATAAAAAATACTATCAATAACTAGAAATCTAGGAAAGCAAAAATCATAATTTTCTTATTTATTTGCATGTAGAAACAGTAAAAACAACAAACTATGTTAAGAAATTATGGGATGCAGAAACTAGGCCCAAAACATGCTCTGATACCAAATGATGCGGGACTATTTATTCATGCCAAATATTTTATTGTTATTAGGCATTATGTTCAAAATTTTATCTCAAATTTCAAGCCAAGATATTAATTAGAGAATTATATAGAAAATCTGAAGCATAGGCATGCAGAAATAAACCCTAAAAGTGAGAAACAGGATCGCCAAGGCTGAGAAGCTCTAGTTAGGACTAGCTCTTCTGCAATACCACTACCAGAGGAGTCTAGGGGATGTACCTGGAATAGATTTGAAGATCAATCCATGAAGAGTTCACTCTGCACTATCGGATGCGACCTAGAAAAACAAGCCGGAGATGCTACAGATCCGCAGCTTTCAATCCGGTGACCCAAAAGCATGTCAACTGAAATCCTGGATTTGTGAACTCTGAGGGACCTGCAAATCACCTAACAAAGGCTAGAAAAATATGAGAAAGTAGGCTAGATAGTTGTAAGAATAAGAAAAGGAAGAGATTTGAGGAAGGCGGCCAAGAGATGAAGAAGGCTGGTGGCTTGGAGGCAGGGTGCAGGGATCACACCGAAACCCTGAGTGATCACACAGATACCCTTAATCACATAAAAAATCACACAAAAATCACATAGAATTTTGAGGAAAACTCAAAAGAAATTCATTCATAATAATTCATAATAATTCATCAAAATACATGAGAGGGGGCCTTTATATAGGCATAGAAACTTGGGGTCCAAGTAAGGGTGTGCATATAAAACCCTAAGTATCCTTTTTCCACTCAAATAAATGGAAGATCTCCTCTCCCAAATAGGCTCTCAATTCCTCTCCTAACTAGGATTATACCTTCTCTTTGACTTGGTCTCTCCCTCTCTTTGACTTGGTCTAATGGGTGGTAATTCTAAGGGTGGCCGACCAAGGAAGGTGACCATAAGGGTGGGGCACAATATCCAAGAAGGCTTTGGGCATTGGACCCACTTTAGTGCTGGGCTAGTTCTAGGATTTCTCCTGGGCTCCATCTTCTCAACAGGTTGATGATGTGAACATCTTCAAGGTCCTTATGCAATCCAAGGTGGCACATCAAAATATGACTTGGACTCCTTGAATTTGGCAAGATATCATTCGGGCTGGGGTCCATCAATGTCTTGAATCTTCTCTTATTAGACTGGACTCAATATAAAACTTATATGACTCATAGGACTCACAATTGGCTCAACATGAGCTGATTGAACTTACAGGACTCCAAATGATAAATGTCACAATTGAATTTGACTTGACTTATCCAAAACCCTAATGGTACGAATGACTCTAAATATAGGACTCAAATATAGAAAGGCCTAAAACAGGACTTAGGAGCAAAAATATAGGACTCAAGTGTAACAAGGCCTGAAAAACAACACTCAAGGCCCAAATATAGGACTCAAATGGCTAACACAGCAAGATTATTGGACTCAAAGATAAAATTTGAATCATGGCTAGGGATTGAAACTCAAGGACCCATAGTGAACTAGGATTGACTTGATGTCCCCATCAAGACCCCTCTAGGAATGTCTCCTTACCGGTTAGTGTTTGGCGAGGCTTGTCATTTACCTGTAGAATTGGAACACCATGTATTTTGGGCCATCAAGCAATTTACTTTTGACATGAAGAATATAGGATCCAATAGAAAACTATAATTGAATGAGTTAGAAGAGCTACGAAATGAAGCTGATAAGAGTTCAAAAATTTTCAAGGCTCGAACTAAGGCATATCATGACAAATTCATTAATAAGAAAACATTCATGCCTAATCAAAAAGTGTGGCTCTATAATTCTAGATTACATCTTTTTCCTGGAAAGCTTCGCTCATGATGGGATAACCTTTTATAGTGACTCAAGTATTTTCTCATGGAGCTATAGAACTTAAAGATACTAAGCAAGAAAATACTTTTAAGGTAAATGACCAGCATTTGAAACCTTATATGGAGAAAATTCATGATGGAGAAGTTATTGAAACTATTGATCTTTTGAAACCGGCATTGCTATGATAGTCAGTATAGTTTGGCTGAAGACTTCAAACTTAGCACTCTTGGGAGGCAACCTAGTTTATGATTTTATTTTTAATTGTTTACTTTTCTTTTTACGAGAATAATAAAAATGAAGAGGAGTATGGTGACAAAGGAACAATCAATGCTCAAGTATCCTTTCAAGTAGTATCATTCCTTGTCGTTTAAGTTACATTATTAGTATCCTCTTCCATTAGGGAAAATGGAAATTAACTTTAAGGGGATAATTAAACAAATCAAGTCCTCGAGTAAAAACTTTAATCAATTTTTGTGTACCAAGCTTTGTCTCGATTTGGAAATAATCAAGCTTGCTAAATGATGAATGATAGATTAATGGTTTAGACAATTTTAGAGATACTGAAGGGTGAATTATCAAGGAAACCCAATAATTGGTAGAGTGACCATAAAATTCTTTTTTGAGTAATTCCAGACCCTTCTACCTATTGATCTCAATAAAGACTCTATCTTATAATGTATAGGTGAAAATATCTATTAATCATAAAAGTCCTATTTAAAGTATAATAAGTATAAGGTTTTTAGCATCTCTCACTATATAAACAGGCCCCTTCGCCTAAGTAAGTGTTGTTGTTCATGTCAAAAGATGAGAATATAAAGAAACGTTTTGTAGAGACAGTCTTAACACGTAGCCTTTTTATTCGAGTAAGTATGCCTGGAGGGTGTTTATACCTAATGGCCTAAAGCTAGTTAGTTTGGGAGCCATTGGCCTAAAGCTCGCTACAAGGATCATCTAGAAAGAAAGATGTTGGGATATTGCACTAACTCTATATTATTCTTAAAAAAAAAGGACTAAATAAACTGATACTATACCAAAACTAAGGTAAGTTGGAGGATTTAAAGAGTGAGGTAGAAAGTTGAAAAAAGAAAAACCCTTGAAATTTCTATGGGCTTTACTCGGCCACTAATGGATAAAATTGGTAATCCAATGAAGTACCTCTTCAATGGTCTAACTGGGTATCAACTGATTTTAGAATTAGTAAGATAATTTCACTTCTTGACAAGTTAGTACACACAACTAATTCATCTACTTTACTCGAGGTTGAGCAATGTTTAAGTTAGAGGGTATGATAAATATATTAAAAATATATTAATTTAATAATAATTAATCTTTATTTATTTAAGATAGATACTTTTATGTACTATTTGCATGATAGAATCCCGTCAACATAAAGAGCTCGATTTGAGGAGTCCAATGGCATAAACGATACTCAAGTCAAATTTAAAAGAAGCTCGAAAACAAATTTTAAAGGATTAATAATTGAATGGCATATTTATTAAAGCAAATGGTGCACTATGGACTGGCTGCCCGGTCGGGCGTCGGTCCATGATCCGCCATTATCATCGATCCATGAACCAAAATTGGGGACCACAAAGCACCGTTTGAATTGAAACTCAACAGAGATGCCTCCCATCATTGTCGGGACCACCTGCATCACCTCTTCTATCTGGAGAACCACAAAAAGCCACCGGTCTCCTTTTTTGTTGATTCCATGGTTTTCTACCGAGTCCACCATTGTCAGAGATGCCATGCATGCCTGAAGACTCCATTGGTTGTCGTTGGTCTCCCACCATCCTCCTCACATAGTTTGTTGCTACCACCACCCACACTCGCCATTGAATCTCGATCCATTGCTATCCATGGCCCATCACTGCATCATCACCGAATCGAGATGCTTACGGCCATCCTCCCCTATCTGTTCAAAGCCATTAACACCTCTTCCTTCCTCATAGCTGGCCATCGCTGCCCGTCGCCATCTTCTTCTCTACTGCCAAGCCAAAATCGGGTCATCATTCCCTCACAAGCCAAGTCCAAATGTCTCAGGCCTTGCTCTTCTTTTCTCTCCGCTTGTCACGGTCACCACAACACTTTCCCGTGGTTGCTGTGCTTGCTAGCCATCACAAGTCATCTGTTGGTCATCGCCTCACTACTCCATAGTTGCCCAGTCACTGTCCAAGCCCCCTGCTTATTTTCAGGAGTTGGAGAAGGATGTCTGAATGAGAAACATATTGAAGGAAGATCAAATATGGTGTTCAAAGTGAGATCGAATACGAAGCAGGATCATTAGAAACAGAATATGGGTGCAAAGATTAAGATGAGAAACCAAAGGTTGTTGAGTCAGGTAGCAATGGAAACTGATGTGGTTCCCACGTGCGGCCAATGCATCACTTTTTGCCTATAAAATCCTTTGATCTCTCAATCGCTCATCCAACTTTGAGTCAGAATTTCTCTACTATCCCTTGCCTTCTTGTTTTTCAATCCATCTTATTATCTATCTTCCACTCTCCTCATTCTGCCCTTCTATTCCACTCTCCGTCCTTCATTCTTTGCTCCATAAATCATTCCTTCCATTCCTATATCCACCTTTGAAATTCCCTCCACACCTTCCACCCTTCTAAACTCCCTTCCACCTTCCCAGATCATTGTTATTCCATCTATCTTGCCTTCCAGTTCCACCTACTGATGTTTTGTTGAGTCTTCCAAGAAGCATGATCTCCGTCCTACCCAGAAATTAGGTGTTGAACCCATAAGTGATTTTGATGATAACCAAACATTAGAGCAGGTACATTTATTTCTGACAGCTCTTTAAGTGTTTGACAAGTTTTTGTAGGATGAATAACATGTTCAAACTTCAACTCCTATACTTCTGTTTTCTTGGTTGAGTTGTGTTGAAAATATTTTTATAAAGAAGAACCCAATCAAAATGCTAAGAAAAATTAATTAAAAGGGTTACTTCTGTGAGTATGTATGTGCCATGAATTTTAGTTTGAGTTGGTTTGTGTGAAATTGTAAAAGAGTTGGTGAGAGTTTTCTTTAAGTTCAATTATAAAATACAGAAGAAGACACTCGAGCCGACCCCAATTGATGAAGAACCGACTTTGCCTGCTGGCACACAGTAAGGATTCTGGAACGCTGCAATCCGAGCTGACTCGATGGAAAGCGAGCCGACTCTAATGAATTCGAGTCGACTAGAATCAGTCCGAGCCGACTCCTCCAGAGTCCATTTTCTGAAGATTTCTGAGAACAGCCAGGCGAGCTGACCCGAACCAAAAAGAGCTGACTCTGCCAAACCTAATTTTGAAAGCCTGAGAAAGCAAGCCGACCCGAACTGCATCGAGCCGACTCTTCCAAAGTAATGTTTTTTGAACCTAAGAAGAAAAGCTAACCAAAGCTGAAAAGAGCCTGATAGAAATTCTCTCAGGGTGCTGGGAATCATGCAGCATGTGGAAGTGAATTTCAAAACAAAATTCTAAGCATCAAACCCTAATATGGATAGAAAACCCTAATTCCTAGGTGCCCCTTAAGCAATACCAATCAACGAAACATAAATGAAGTCATAATACATACCTGGATCACTGAAATCCAATCTTTTCCATGAGGCTCACAAGTGCAAGCCCTCCAACGGTTATCCGCACGAGAATGGTACCAAGAAAAAATCCCTACCGGGGTTGCTTGCTTCAACAGGACTATTTTGTCAGCCTTTTGACCTTTGACCACTATAAGACACCCTGTCCTACTATAGGGCTCCCTGGACACAATCCTAAACAACTCTTGGTTTTAGGACAACCCTTTTCTAGGATCCCTTAAGCTTATTTCCTAAAACTAAGCCTTGTCCTAGTAGAAAAGACTTTGTCATAACAAGACAAGTCTTGTCCAAATGTAAAAAGGAGGGAGGGAGAAGTGGAAGAACACTCAGAATATCTTTTTATTATGAAAAGAAAAAAAAATGAAACTCATATCACCGCCCCTATTTATAGTTTTAATAGGGGCATGTGATATGTCCTCCAACAGGTTATCATATATGATTTTTCAAGACTGAAAAATCATATCCAATATGTCTCCTCATGCACCAAAAGACATATTGGCATCCGTCCATTTTCTTAGACAATCTGTGACTAGCCACATAGCAAGTACCAGTCCCTGGGAAGCCAAGAGGTACCTCTTCAATCTCCAAACACCAGAGAATATGAAGAGTCTTGAAAGCAGAAGGACTCTGCTTCAGGGTGCGCGCCACATGAAGAGACGCATCTCTTCATGCGCACTTTTGCTTCCATCCATTTTTCACATCCTTTCAAAAAGCCTTGAACGGTCAAATATATCCAAGAGGCATGGGATAAGATAAGAAGGCACCCACTAAAATGAAACACTCAAGTGTTTCATCTACAAAAGGACTTTTGTCCTTTTGTGCACACCTTCATTTCTCGCGCGTGCCAAGAGGCACCAAGAAACCCTTTATTTTTTGGTAAGTTTTATCTACACCCCATGAAACCTTTGACTAGTCAAAGCATATGCAATATGGGTGTCAAAAGAAAGAGCACTAAATCCTCTTTCCATCCATATAAAAATATTTCATAACAGAAGACTATAGATTCTTCTAGGCCTTTTTGAATGCCAATGTGTCATTTTGGCATCTAGAGTCCCAACTCAAATGGACTCTTCAATAAAACATCCAAAATTCCATAATAAAATCAGATCAAGCTCTGATTTGGCTATCCCTACTTAGGACTCAACCTAATTTAGGTTTCCCTTAATTAGGTTAGCCCAATTAGCAAGCAACCGGTCCCAATCCAATTGGGTTAGGAATTGGATTAGCCTATATATGCTAGTATGCAATCTGGCTAACCAATTAGGATCCCATGACCCTAATTAAACCATGAGTAACTTCCTTGGCCTACTCTCTATTGTGTGTGACCCATTGGGTTCCACATCTAGCCAGCAGTAGGATTAGGTTTGAGCCGATTCGATCCGATCGAACTTGATTTACCTAATTAGGTCAAATCAGCTCACCTAATTGTCCAATTCGAATCACACATCGAATTGACTCATGAAACCAATCGAATTAGTCCATGAAAACCCATAAGACAAGATTGACATCTAGCAATGTGTCATGCCTACCCAGAAGATGAGAAATTTGGCAGAAATTATCAAAAAACCATTCAGTAGTAAGTTACCGTGAAATTCAATCTTTTGATCTCCCATTATCCCGATTAAGTGATGGGTATGGAGAAATGTCAAACCCTATTACTTAATCATATCAAATCTCAGCTCGATCATGAGGACTCAGCTGATGACAGATTAGAAGCCACTTCTAATCTCATCCCATTTTGCAAAGATTCCTTGAGTCACTCATCGAAGAGATTGCATGGGATAACATATCCTCTTACCAGGATTGATCAATTCCTTGTTGGTCCACTCACATCCTTCGTACACCTTCCACCATACCCAGAATACCCGTACATGTCGCAATGCAATGAATGAGTATGAACCAAAGTATAGCTTAGTGTGCACAAGGAACCATAGTTACCTCAGGTCTGAAGATCACATGCATAACTTCTACTCTAGGACCTATCTTTTGACAAGGAGTAAGACTTCCATAAAATAGTCTCGGTGTGGATTAGTTCAGTGTACTCATAACCTAATGAGCACCCTTATCCTTGTATTAGTGTCTCTACACAAGTGGTTGTGAGACCAACCACCCTCATCAACTGAGCATACATAGGATAAGCTAGTCTTACCAGATTCATCGATCCCCGAATCGATGGTCTAATGACTAGGAACATTCTAGATTAGGATTTATAAGAATTAAGTCTCATTGTTATTTTATCATAACCCTAATTCCATTGCCCTACTCTATGGGATTCATCATAGTCAAAAATATGACACAGCAGTATATGATGAATCAAATGCCTTTATAATAAATAATGATGTCATGCAAGAGTTGAAAGTTTACAAAAAAGGCCAAAACAATGATTGGCTCTTAGGACATTTTTCTATCAAACTCCTACTTGCACTAAAGCCAATCACCCTTATACTTTATGCCCATACAATCCAAGTGGCGATCTAACTGCTGCTTGGCTAATGCTTTAGTGAATGGGTCTGCTATATTGTTCTTTGTGTTAACTCATTCAATGGTAACATCATGTCTTTCAATGATCTCTCAAATGAGGTGGAACTGTCTTAGAATGTGCTTGGACTTGTGATGAGACCTTGGTTCCTTAGCTTGTACAACAGCCCTAGTGTTATCATAGTATAATGGCACTAGCTGTTGTACATCAGGAACCACGCCCAATTTCATGACGAATTTCTTCATCCAGACAGCTTCCTTTGTGGCTTCACTAGCAGCTATGTACTCTATCTCAGTGACTGAGTCAGCTACTGTAGATTGCTTTGTACTTTTCCAACTCACTGCACCACCATTCTGGGTGTAGACATACCCTGATGTGGATTTGCTATCATCTAAATCTGATTGAAAACTAAAATCTGTATAACCTTCTAGTTTTAACTCAGATCCTTCATATACTAGAAAAATATCTTTAGTCCTTCTTAGGTACTTAAGAATATTTTTCACATCTTTCCAATGATCCTCTCCTGGATCTGCCTAAAACCTGCTCACATGCTTAAGGCATAAGCGACATCATGGTGCGGGCACCAGACTCAAAAGAAAACTTCAGGGCTCCATCTGGATCTCTGATTGACCTTGCCCGAAGAATTAGGATTTCTGGTTTGTAATAAGGGTTGACTTGATCAACTCAATTTTTGCTTGAGTCTGTATTTCCCTGTAATTTAATTTTGTTGAGTCATGTTGGCTCAGTAGTGGTCTAGGTCTTCTCCAAGGTGTCACATTTTCTCCCAAGGCCATGCAAGTGGGCGCCACACTCCCAGCCACACTCCCAGCCACACGCCAGAGTCCAGGAGGTGCCACATCTCCATCCAGTATGCTCTGGTCCCCACACCACAAGATAGCAGGTCCCTTCTCTCATGCGCCACTTGAGGAGAAAATAATCTGGGATCCACAATTCAAGGGGGCGGCCCAAAACATTCCATAAGAGCCAAGCTATGTAAAGAAAGAAGCTCTTCTTGGGGAGCACTTCAAGGGGGCGCCCAATCCATGTCAAAAATGCCCAAAGCAAAGATGGGAAGAACCATGACTTAGGGAGAAAGAAAAGGAGGAGTCCAAAAGAGTTGAGCTATGGAAGGAAAGAAATTTTCTCTTGAAAAACAAGGCTAGGAGGCGCCACCTACTTACCTTTTGAAGCCACCAATCAACATTTTTGGAACCTCTTGGCCGGCCATATGTGTGGGAATTGATTCTACAAACCTAATTTGTAGATCCACCCTATTAGTCCCACATGGGAAGATGTAAAACCCTACTCTCTTGTAAAGTCCTATAAATTAAACCCCTCTTGTAAATTTTAAAGTTATCTGATGAATGAATCCAATTTATGTGTGAGCAAACTTTGTGTTTCTCTCTTCCGCACTTGCATCCAGGTGTTGAGCTCCATGAGGGAGTAAATCCGGGTTCGCCAGGAACCTTGAGGAGGTGTGAGATCTCCAACCCTTAAACCCTAGGTTAGCCACTTCAACTCCAAAACCCTAGCCGCCCATAATCCTCTTCAATCCACCAAACCCTAGCCTACCCCACCTCTCACGGCCACTCTCTCCAAGTCAAGGCCGACCACCAGCATCCAAGGCCAGTCCGGATACTTCTGATCCAGAGCAATTCCCAGAGGAAGTCAGATCAGCCTCCAGGAGAATCCGGATTTCAGCAACATCAGCTTTCAAGTTCTTCAATCTGGTAAATCCTTCCTTTAGTATCTGGTTCCATAAATTGTTCTTCTTCTTTCCCAGATCTTGAGTTCAGGAGAAGCCAACTCTGCCAAAGGATTAGTATTGGAGGATCCATTGCGAAGATACCTGAATCTGGGGATCCAACAATCTGCTCAAGAGAGTCCTTCCACTAAACTCTGTGAAGATCACTGCCTGGTCTGTAACCCTTCTCTTCTGTTTACTTCTGTCCTGTTGAAAGTTCAAAGCGAAACCCTAGGTCTAGGTGTTTATCAACCCCCAGCGATCCTTTACTTCTGAACTACTCTGATAACCTAGTTTCTTTTAAATTGTGCTTTCAATTATTACCTAGTTTCTTTCAATTTAGTTGAACTTTCCTTTGAGTCAAAGCCGACTTATGAAAATATAAAAAAAATTACAAAAAAAGAATTAGTCTTAATTTACTTCCGCATCGCATCATCCTCTTTTGTTCTGCATCAATTTTTGTATCAGAGCCCTGTCCAGGGTTTCTGACTTGCTTGCATGTGTTGAGTATCTCTCTTTTACTTTGTCTGCTCGAAGTAGACTCCCCAGGATGTCCGGTCCTAGTAACAAAGCGAGGTGCAAACCTCCTCTTCCCATTCCTTGGAGTGTTCCTAGGGCGTGTAGGGGATCCACTGGGTTACAACTTCATAGCAGGAATTGTAAACGGGGGAAGCACTATGTTTTCAGTTTGTAACTACCCTATTACAGTAATTGTTTCTCATTGCAGGTAACTTCAAATTGCATGATTTTTATTTTTCTAGAACCAGTATAATTGAATCTATTTTACATAATTTTACTGTGATTTATTGGTTTTCATGAAATTTCTGAGAGTTAAATTACAGCAACTCTATTTCTGTGTTTCTGCAATTCAATTATTTTGAGTGATCATCTCCTAATTCATCTTAAGGGCAATTGAGCATCTAAGATAAGGGAAGGAGTTGATAACCTCTCCTTAGCCCAAAACCACCACCCATTCATTCGATCCTAAGTCTAATTTTAAAATTTATTAGACTTAATTTTCCCTAGTGGGCTAGGGACATCAACAAGTCGGGTCAAGGCTAGTGTTGAGTCAGTTTGTCTAGTTACTCTGTGTGTGCTTTG
Organism: Areca catechu; assembly: GCA_021397845.1. Classification (NCBI taxonomy): domain Eukaryota; kingdom Viridiplantae; phylum Streptophyta; class Magnoliopsida; order Arecales; family Arecaceae; genus Areca; species Areca catechu. The sequence continues at coordinate 80,381,432 of CM038044.1, read as the reverse complement.
TACTCAGTGTCTAGAACGGTGGTTCAGGGATTCATTCTCGAAGGGCTTGTGTGCTGGTCCGCCTACCTGGCCAATCACTGATTGGTGTCTAGGATTGGCATCTAGGGACCTAACACTCCCCTTACACCTGCTTGGCTGAGTTCCGAGTTACTACAGGCTAGCTTGCCACTCTGATTAGGTATCTAGTTTGGGCTCTAGGTCTAGTTAGCCCGTAGTCGTTTCAGTTGAGTCTCATTTGATGTGTTTGCTTGCATCATCATGTCTACCCGGAATGGAGTACCCTACCAACCTGGTCAAATCCAACCTGATTTAGAGGCCATGGTTAGAGCCCTTACTAAGAGTATGAACAAATTGAGTCAGGAAGTGACTGCTACTGTTGCCCAGTTTAAAGAACAAGTCCATGAGAATTTTGCCCAGCTTAGGGATCGAGTCCAAGTACTAGAGGAACCTAGGCATCAGAATTGGACTCCTGACCCAGATTTTAATGTGCCTCAACCTCACCCACACCAAGAGCCTAGAAGACCTTTATACAGAGATCTTGAACCTAATCATAGGAGGCCTGACCCAGAACCTGAAGATAGAGATGATAGGTTCATCCGGAACATCAAATTAGATGCACCCACTTTTGATGGTAGCTTAAACCCTAAGGTGTATTCTAATTGGGAGGGTGAGATGGACCAGTACTTTGAGTGGTATGCCATGTCTGAGGAAAGGAAGTTCAAGTTTGCCAAGATGAAGTTAGTACGTCAAGCTAGGTTATACTAGGGGAACATTGAGCTAACCACTAGAAGACGAAATGTAGAGCCCATAACCACTTGGCAGGGTATGAAAGAGAAGCTTAGAGAAAAGTACCTACCAATTTCATACCAGCAGAATCTGTTAGACCAATGGCAGACTTTAAAACAAGGGAACCGATCTGTATCAGACTACATAACCACCTTTGATGAATACCTGATGAGATGTGATGTGAGTGAAGCCCATGAGGTCACTTTGTCTAGGTTTAGGGCTGGACTTAGGGAAGACATAAAGAGGGAGTTGTTTCTGAGAGAGGTTACTGACCTAGACCAAGCCTATCAGATTGCACTGAACACTGAGAAGTTTCAAAGAGGACCCATGCCTTCTAGGGTTAGTGCCCCAATCCCAAGAAATGGACCTAGCCAAGTTACCCCTAGCAAGCCTAATCAGGGTATCCCCACCCCTAGGCCCATGGACAAAGGTAAGGCACCTGACACCCAGAGAACCCCTAGTATCATCTGTTTTAAGTGCCAGAAGCCCGATCATATCTCCAACCAGTGCACAGCCATAGCTTATTTTAAGTGCCATATGGTAGGTCATGTTTCTAGCCATTGTCCTCGTAGATCCCTTTACATAGAAGAAGGAGAAGAAGAGAATTCTGGGCCCAATGAGGAGTTTGAAGAAGAAGTTTATGAGGCCGGAATGAATTTGGTCGATGAGTATGAAGGAGAGGAGGAATCCACAGAGTCTGACCAATTAGGGTTTGTGAGATGCATCCTGTCCCAGAATAGAGTTCAGGAAGATTGGCGTAGGACTAACATCATACAGACTTTCCTTAAACTAGGGGATAAGGTATGTAAGATCATCATAGATAGTCGGAGCTGTGTGAATGCCATTTCTACTAGCACTGTCAAAATGTTAGGCTTAATCCCAGTCCCCCACCCCAACCACTATAAGGTTTCTTGGGTAGACTCTATCTCTATACCCATCCAGTCTAGATGTCAGGTCCAAATCCAAATGCAATCCTATCAAGAGAAGATTTGGTGTGATGTCTTGCCCATGGGGGTGAGCAGTATAATTCTTGGAAGACCTTGGTTATATGATCATGATGCCACCCTCTTAGGAAAATCCAATACTTGTGTCTTTAGTTTTAATGGGAAGAAAATCATAATCCATTAAGTCCCTTCTAAGGACAAGGTAGCTAAAGGACCCAATAAGGTCAGAGAGATGAAGACTGGAGTGAACCTAATTAGTGCTAAGGATCTAGAACAAAAAATTCATAGTGGTTCACCTATTTGGATGTTGACTGCTAAGGAACTTAGGACTCCTACACCCTAAGAACCTCCTCAGGAAGTTAAACCTTTGTTAGAAGAATTTGAGGATGTTTTTCCCGAGGATCTGCCGGACCACCTTCCACCTCTTAGGGATATCTAGCATTCCATAGATTTAGTCCCAGGAGCTACTTTACCCAACTTGCCCCATTATAGGATGAATCCATCTGAGCATAAGGAACTACAAAAACAGGTTGGAGAATTGTTGAGGAAGGGGCTCATTAGAGAGAGTCTTAGCCCTTGTGCAGTCCCTGCACTTCTGACCCCAAAGAAGGATGGCACGTGGAGGATGTGTGTTGATAGTCGTGCCATCAACAAAATCACAATCAAGTATAGGTTCCCCATCCCTAGACTAGATGACATGCTGGATTTGATGGGCGGTGCAATGGTTTTTTCTAAAATTGATCTCAAGAATGGCTATCATCAGGTTAGGATTAGACCAGGGGATGAGTGAAAAACCACTTTCAAAACTAAGGATGGTCTCTATGAATGGGTTGTAATGCCTTTTTGGTTGTCCAATGCCCCTAGTACTTTCATGAGGATTATGACCCAGGTGCTTAGAGCTTTCATAGGGAAGTTTGTAGTGGTCTATTTTGATGACATCCTGATCTATAGTAAGACCCCTACAGATCACCTAGGCCACCTTAGACAAGTCTGCCAAGTTTTGAGGAATGATAGTCACTACGGTAATCTCAAAAAGTATGAATTCATGACCAGTAGAATTATCTTCCTTGGTTTTGTAGTAACCCCTGACGGCGTGGCTGCCGATCCAGAAAAGATTAGGTCCATAGTAGAATGGCCAGAGTAGACCAGTGTGCATGAAGTCAGAAGTTTCCACGGCTTGGCTACCTTCTATAGGCGATTCATCAAGGGGTTTAGTACTGTAGTTGCTCCTATCACAGACTGTATTAGGAAGGGAGAATTTCAGTGGACTAAAGCAGCCTATAAAGCCTTCCTAGATCTTAAGGATAGGATGACCCAGGCACCCATTTTGAGGTTACCCGACTTTTCTAAAGTATTTGAGGTTGCCTATGATGCTTCAGGAGTAGGTATAGGTGGAGTCCTAAGCCAAGAGAACCATCCTGTAGCATTCTTTATTGAAAAACTTAATGATGCTAAGCTTAGGTATTCTACCTATGATAAGGAATTTTATGCGGTAGTGCAAGCTTTGCATTACTGGAGACATTATTTGCTACCGCAAGAATTTGTACTATTTTCAGACCATGAGGCTCTTAGATTCTTGAATTCCCAGAAGAAGCTTAACCCTAGGCATGCTAAGTGGGTAGAGTATATCCTGTCCTATACTTTTGTTTTGAAACATAAGGCTGGGTATGAAAATAAGGTAGCTGATGCCCTTAGTCGTCGATCTTTGTTATTGAATTCTGTTAGGGCTGAAGTCATAGGGTTTGAGCAGATCAAAGAGGAATATGAGTCATGTCCAGATTTTAAGACTGTGTACCAGGATCTAACTCAAGGACCATCTAGTGATCATAAGGATTATACCCTTTTAGATGGCTTTCTGTTCTTTAAAAATAAGCTTTGCATCCCTAGAACTTCTCTTAGGGAATTTTTGATTTGGGAAATTCATGCTGGAGGTTTAGCTGGCCATTTCGAAAAAGACAAGACCACCCTGGCTATTGAAGACCACTTTTTCTACCCTAGCTTAAAAAGAGATGTAGCACACATTGTGGCTAGGTGTCAGACCTGCGCTGTTGCCAAACAGCGAAAACAAAACACCGGCCTTTATACCCCACTCCCTGTCCCAGATCGTCCTTGGCAAGATGTGAGCATGGACTTTGTTTTAGGTTTGCCTAAGACACAGAGGAGGCATGACTCTATCTGTGTTGTAGTCGACCGATTTTCCAAGATGGCCCATTTCTTGCCTTGTTCCCAAACATTTGATGCGTCTAAGGTAGCCACCCTATTCTTTAATGAGATAGTTCGACTCCATAGCCTACCTAAGACCATTGTTTCAGATAGGGATGTCCGGTTCACCAGCTATTTCTGGAAAACCCTATGGCATAAGTTAGGGACAAAACTTAAGTTTTCAACTGCCTATCATCCCCAGACTGATGGCCAAACCGAAGTAGTGAACCGTAGTTTAGGCAATCTGTTAAGGTGTCCTGTTGGTGAAAACATTAGGAACTGGGATTTGTACTTAACTAGAGCTGAATTTGCATACAATGACTCGGTCAATAGGTCTACAGGTAAGAGTCCATTTGAAATTGTGCATGATTACAAACGTCACACACCTCTTGACCTAGCCCCTTTACGAGTCCACACACGAGTCTCCGAGTCTGCTGAAGTTTTTGCACAGCATATAAAAGACTTGCATAAAGAAATTCATGCCAAAATAAATTTAAGTAATGAAACTTATAAGAAGTTGGTTGATTCTCAAAGGCAAGTCAAAACTTTTGTTAAGGGAGACTATGTAATGATTAGGTTAAGGCCTGAACGGTTTCCTCCTGTAACCGTTAGAAAGTTACATGCAAGAGGAGCTGGACCATTTAGAGTGGTGAAGAGAGTAGGGTCCAATGCCTATGTGCTCGAGTTGCCTTCAGAACTAGGCATTAGATCCACTTTCAACATTACAGACCTAGTAGAGTATAGAGAGCCAGCTGTGATTCCCAGTGAGCCTTTTGAGCCTAATCCTGCTCTTGAGAGTGAACCCAACCCTGTGTGTCCACCAACAAACGGGCCTGTGAGGAAAGAGCAGATTGAAAAGATCCTGGATGATCATGTTATCTCTACTCTTAATCGAGGATACTAAAGATACCTGGTCTGCTGGCAAGGAAGGCCAGATTCTGATGACTCTTGGATCTCCCGAGAAGAATTACAAGAATTGGACCAAGACCTCTTGGAGAGATACTAGAGCCAGCTTGATCCATACTTGACAGGGTCGAGTTCCTCCCACCCCGGGAGAATTGGTGCGGGCACCAGACTCAGAAGAAGACTTTAGGGCTCCACCTAGATCTCTGATTGACCTTGCCCGAAGAATTAGGGTTTTCTGGTTTGTAATAAGGGTTGACTTGATCAACTCAATTTTAGCTTGAGTCTGTATTTCCCTGTAATTTAATTTTGTTGAGTCATGTTGGCTCAGTAGTGGTCTAGGTCTTCTCCAGGGTGTCACATTTTCTCCCAAGGCTAAGCAAGTGGGCGCCACACTCCCAGCCACACTCCCAGCCACATGCCTTAGTCCAGGAGGTGCCACATCTCCATCCAGTATGCTCTGGTCCCCACACCACAAGATAGCATGTCCCTTCTCTCATGCGCCATTTGAGGAGAAAATAATCTGGGATCCATAATTCAAGGGGGCGGCCCAAAACATTCCATAAGAGCCGAGTTATGTAAAGAAAGAAGCTCTTCTTGGGGAGCACTTCAAGGGGGCGCCCAATCCATGACAAAAATGCCCAAAGCAAAGATGGGAAGAACCATGACTTAGGGAGAAAGAAAAGGAGTCCAAAAGAGTTGAGCCATGGAAGGAAAGAAATTTTCTCTTGAAGAACAAGGCTAGGAGGCGCCACCTACTTACCTTTTGAAGCCACCAATCAACATTTTTGGAACCTCTTGGCCGGCCATATGTGTAGGAATTGATTCTACAAACCTAATTTGTAGATCCACCCTATTAGTCCCACATGGGAAGATGTAAAACCCTGCTCTCTTGTAAAGTCCTATAAATTAAACCACTCTTGTAAATTTTAAAGTTATCTGATGAATGAATCCAATTTATGTGTGAGCAAACTTTGTGTTTCTCTCTTCCGCACTTGCATCTAGGTGTTGAGCTCCATGAGGGAGTAAATCCGGGTTCCCCAGGAACCTTGAGGAGGTGTGAGATCTCCAACCCTTAAATCCTAGGTTAGCCACTTCAACTCCAAAACCCTAGCCGCCCATCATCCTCTTCAATCCACCAAACCCTAGCCTACCCCACCTCTCATGGCCACTCTCTCCAAGTCAAGGCCGACCACCAGCATCCAGGGCCAGTCCGGATACTTCAGATCCAGAGCAATTCCCAAAGGAAGTCAGATCAGCCTCCAAGAGAATTCGGATTTCAGCAACATCAGCTTTCAAGTTCTTCAATTTGGTAAATCCTTCCTTGAGTATCTGGTTCCATAAATTGTTCTTCTTCTTTCCCAGATCTTGAGTTCAGGAGAAGCCAACTCTGCCAAAGGATCAGTATTGGAGGATCCATTACGAAGATACCTGAATCCGGGGATCCAATAATCTGTTCAAGAGAGTCCTTCCACTAAACTCTGTGAAGATCACTGCCTAGTCTGTAACCCTTCTCTTCTCTTTACTTCTGTCCTGTTGAAAGTTCAGAGTGAAACCCTAAGTCTGGGAGTTTCTCAACCCCCAACGATCCTTTACTTCTGAACTACTCTAATAACCTAGTTTCTTTTAAATTGTGCTTTCAATTATTACCTAGTTTTTTTCAATTTAGTTTAACTTTCCTTTGAGTCAAAGCCGACTTATGAAAATATAAAAAAAAATAACAAAAAAAGAATTAGTCTTAATTTACTTCCGCATCGCATCATCCTCTTTTGTTCTGCATCACATTCGGCCTGGTACATAACATGGCATACATAATCGATCCTACAGCCGAAACATAAGGAATCATAGCCATCCTCTCTCTTTCTTCTGATGTCTTAGGAGACATCTTCTTAGAGAGTTGTATGCCTTGACTTATTGGTAAGTAACATTTCTTACTCCATCCATGTTGAATCTCTTCAATACTAAGTCAATGTACCTAGATTGGGATAAGCCCAGCATCCTCTTGGATCTATCTCTATAGATCCTTATACCCAGTATATAGGAAGGTTCTCCCAAATCCTTCATGGAAAACATTGATGATAGCCAAGTTTTAACCAATTGCAACATTAGGATATCATTCCCAATGATCAGTATGTCATCCACATACAAAACTAAGAAAATAATGGCTCTCCCACTTGTCTTCTTATACACATATGGTTCATCCACATTTTTGATAAAACCAAATCCTTTGATTGTTTCATCAAAATGGATGTTCCAACTCTTTGATGCTTGCTTAAGTCCATAAATAGACTTCTTTAACTTGCATACCTGGTTTGGTCTCCCACTTGAGACAATCCCCTCTGGCTGTGACATATAGACTTCTTCCTCAAGGTTTTCATTGAGGAAAGCAGTCTTTCCATCCATTTGCCAGATCTCATAATCATGGTATGCTGCTATGGCAAGCAGTATTCGAATGGACTTGAGCATGGCTACTGGAGAAAAGGTTTCATCGTAATCTACACCATGTTTTTGTCTAAAACCTTTTGCTACTATCCTAGCCTTATTGGTCTAAACTTGAACATCTACTCCAATCTTCTTCTTGAAGACCCATTTACACCCTATTGGGTTAATTCGTTGAGGTGGATCTACCAAGGTCCAAACCTTATTGGAATACATGGAGTCCATTTCAGATTTCATGGCACCAAGCCACTTGTCAGAGTCCCTACTCTCAACAGCTTCCGTATAGGTCACAGGATCATCATCCTGTATGATACTGGCTTTATTGTCATCCTAAATGATAAAGCCATATCTGAGAGGTGCTCCTCACACCCTCTATGACCTTCGGAGAGGAGGTGTGTATTGTGGCTATTCTTGATCCACAAGAACCTCTGGTTGAGGAACTTTATTTGAAGGCTCATCAGTTTGTTGGTTCTGTTCTTCACACAACTCAAGTGAAGAATTACTACATCCTTCTTGGATAAATTGTTGTTCCAAAAATGTAGCATGCCTACTGACAATTACCTTTTGCTCTGTAGCATTATAAAAGAGGTATCACTTACCTTCTTTTGGGTAACCAACAAACCTACACTTGTCAACCCTAGCACTTAACTTATGTCCAAAGTTATTCTTGACATAAGCATGGCAACCCCAAATCTTTAAGTACTTAAGACTTGGTCTTTTACCATTCCATAACTCAAATGGAGTGCGACGTACTGACTTAGATGGAACCCTGTTTAATATATATACAGCAGTCTCCAAGGCATGTCCATAGAAAGAAATGGAAAGATCTGTGAAGCTTATCATGGACATCACCATGTCCAACAAGGTGTGGTTTCTCCTTTCTGCCACTCCATTTAACTAGGATGTATAAGGAGGGGTCGATTCAGAAATAATGCCTTTATCCTTAAGATGGTTCAAAAACTCACTAGACAAGTTTTCCCCTCCTCGATCAGATCGAAGAGCTTTAATACTAAGTCTAGTTTGTTTTTCAACCATATTCTGATATTCTTTAAACTTATCAAAAGCTTTAGACTTGTGTTTCATAAGATACACATAATCGAACCTTGATAAATCATCAATAAAAGTGATGAAATAAGAATATCCTCCTCTGACCTGAGTTTACATAGGTCCACACACATCAGTATGTATAAGACCTAACAATTCAATTGCCCTTTCTCGATATCCAGTGAATGGAGACTTGGTTATTTTCCCTTTGATGCAAGACTCACAAGTTTCTAATGATTGAAAATCATCAGGGTCAAAGTAATCCTCTTTGACTAACTTATTTATCCTTGACTCACTGATATGACCTAACTGGCAATACCAGAGATATGTGACATTGATATTATCTCTTTTTCTCTTCTTGTCATCCATAAGAAGTATTTCATCATTGAGTACTAAAGTTAGAAGAACATTCACAAAGCAACCATGCCCAAATGTTGTATTATTATGATGAATAGAGCAGCCACTGCTCTTTACACTTATTTCATATCCTTATTGTAACAACAAGGTTATTGAAATAATGTTTCTTACAATATTTGGCACATAGTAGCATTCTTCCAACCTTATGATATTACCCGAAGGTAATAACAGAAGATAGGTGCCCACAGCTTCAACATATATGGGTTCTCCACTTGCCCCATATAATTTGAAGTCACCTTTCTTCAAATTTTTAATTCTGTGGTGTCCTTTTAAAGATTTACAAATATATGACCTACATGCAGTATCCAATACCCATGAATTAGTAATAGATTCACTAAATGATAAATTGATTTGTATAATGTACAAAACCCCTAGATGCACCACTTGCATCTAGCTTCACATTTGCAAGACAAGTCTTGCAATCCTTCTTCCAATGCCCAAACATGCTACAATGGGAACAGGCTCCATCAGCCTTCTTCCTCAACCAATCCACATAGTTTGAATTGGTTAACTTATTAGCATCTAAGATGCCATGCAATGATAAATTTGAAGCCATAAAAATAAATGTCCTATATTTAATTAAAGAACAATATCAGCAGATCACTCAAGATGACATCCATAACTGGATAAGGACTTTCTATCTAATTATGTCTCCCACTATTTTCTTCAAATATCATAACCCTCAACTATGATAAGTGAGAAACCTTTCTGGTTTCCTTAGTAGGGTTGAGATCCTAATTCCTCATTAGTGCCTCGTGTTACAAAACAAACACTAATAAGTTCAAAGGTAGGACTTACTTTTCAATTGCAACCCGTGCAACTCTCAATAATTATCTTTGCCTTTAAGACACTTATAGTCTTGTGTTACACAACAAACTGTAATGTCTTAGTTTAGTCAAACCCTTCATTTCTATATAGCTATAATTGAAAATTGTTGCCCTTGTGTTACACAACAAAGCAACAATTTCAACCATGCCATAAAGCACTAAGTGCACCAATACAAATTTCATATCAAACCCTAGACTAGATCTTGTGTTAAACAACAAACCTACTATAATTTTGATATTAATTTGGCTTAGCATGAAGGAAGGCAAATTATAGTATACATAATCAATTAGCATTCTCAAGTTAAGGTTTAGATATGACCAAATTGGCCAGGTAAGTGGAAGGGGTGAGGGGGTCCCCCCATTACTTTTCTTAGATACCAATTAAATTGGCCAGGTTAGACAATGGAACCAATTAAAAACCTCATTCCCTTTACCTTCCTAGAATCACTTGCCTAGACACCAATCGGCTGATCAAACCCTAATCGGTTTTCCATCATGACTAAGTTTTTTTACTATGACTAAATATGATTTTTATGAGGGCTTTGATGGTCTCAAAAATACATTCTAAATACTATCATGATAATTACATTTATAACTACAAGTATAAACATAAACATAAAACTATGTTTATAACAAATATAAGCATATTGCATATAACTCTAACATATGTAGAACATTTCATGTCATCAAGCATATTATTCTAATATGCAAAGAATTACATGACAACAAGCATATTACCCTAATATGCATAGCATGATAACACGCATATTACCCTAATATGCAAAACATGACATGATTAATGTAAAATACCGTTCACCTCACTCATTCATGAGAATTACCACAAAGTTGCACCCCTACACGCCATTGGAAACCCATAGAATGGACAGAGTGGGCTTTTTACACCCTACTTTACTCCTATGACTGGACGACTATGGCAACTCCAATCCAGAGCAGTTACTTGGTTCAATCAACATGCATAATTTCATACTTGAAATGATAACATGCATTTCATAAAAAATAGAAATTAAACATATTACCATAATATGCAAAATTTCATATCAATGCATTAACATGCCTTTTTCATGAAGAAACCATAAATCTAACATATTAACCCTAATATGCATTTTCATCACAAGATTTTGGTAGAGTCGACAAGACAGGGTTTGAGTTGGCTCGATCAATAGTCAGGTCGACTCGATATGTGGAAATCATGAACCTCAAAAATGATTCATAATTGGTATGCCACAAGGCTATCTCTGATACCATTGGTGGGAATTCTCCCACGGTGCTGGAAATCTTGCAGCATGCGGAAGTAAATTTCAAAACAAAATTCTAAGCATGAAACCCTAATATAGCTAGAAAACCCTAATTCCCAGGAACCCCTTATGCAATACCAATCAACGAAACATAAATGAAGTCAGAATACATACCTAGATCACTGAAATCCAATCTTTTCCATGAGGCTCACAAGTGCAAGCCCTCCAACAGTGATCCACACGAGAATGGTACCAAGGAAGAATCCCTACCGTGGTTGCTAGCTTCAACAGGACTCTTTTGTCAGCCTTTTAACCTTTGACCACTGTAGGATACCCTGTCCTACTGTAGGGCTCTCCGAACATAGTCCTAAACTACTCTTGGTTTTAGGAAAACCCTTCTTCTAGGACCCCTTAGGCTTATGTCCTAAAACAAAGCCTTGTCCTAGTAGAAAAGACTTTGTCTTAACAAGACAAGTCTTGTCCTAAAGTAAAAAGGAGGGAGGGAGAAGTGGAAGAACACTCAGAATATCTTTTTATGGTGAAAAGAAAAAAAAATGAAACTCATATCACCGTCCCTATTTATAGTTTTAATAGGGGCGTGTGATATGTCCTCCAATAGGTTATCAGATATGATTTTTCAAGACTTAAAAATCATATCCAATAAGTCTCCTCATGCACCAAAAGACATATTGGCATCCGTCAATTTTCTTAGACAATCTGTGACTTGCCAAATGGCAAGTACTTGTCCCTGGGAAGTCAAGAGGCACCACTTCAATCTCCAAACCCCAAAGAATATGAAGAGTCTAGAAAGTAGAAGGACTCTGCTTCAGGGTGCGCGCCACATGAAGAGATGCATCTCTTCATGCGCACTTTTGCTTCCATCCATTTTTCATGCCCTTTCAAAATGCCTTGACCGGTCAAATATATCCAAGAGGTGTGGGATAAGATGAGAAGGCACCCACTGAAATGAAACACTCAAGTGTTTCATTTGCAAAGGACTTTTGTCCTTCTATGCGCACCTTCATTTCCCGCGCGTGCTAAGAGAAGCCGAGAAACCCTTTATATTGTGGTCAAGTTTATCTACACCCCATGCAACCTTTGGCTAGTCAAAGCATATGCAATATGGGTGTCAAAAGAAAGAGCATTAAATCCTGTTTCCATCCATATAAAAATATTTTAGATCAGAGGACTATAGACTCTTCTAGGCCTTTTTGAATGCCAAGGTATCATTTTGGCATCTAGAGTCCCAACTCCAATGGACTCTTCAATAAAATATCCAAAAGTCCAAAATAAAATCAGATCAAGCTCTAATTTGGCTATCCCTACTTAGGACTCAACCTAATTTAGGTTTTCCTTAATTAGGTTAGCCCAATTAGCAAGCAACCGGACCCAATCCAATTAGGTTAGGAATTGGATTATCCTACATATGCTAGTATGCAATCTAGCTAACCAATTAGGATCCCATGATCCTAATTAAACCATGAGTAACTTCCTTGGCTTACTCTCTATTGTGTGTGACCCATTGGATTCCATATCTTGCCAGTAGTAAGTTTAGGTTTGAGCCGATTCGATCTGATCAAACCCGATTGACCTAATTAGGTCAAATCAGCTCACCTAATTGTCCAATTCAAATCACACCTCGAATTGACTCATGAAACCAATCCAATTAGTTCATGAAAACCCACAAGACAAGATTGACATCTAGCAATGTGTCATGCCTACCCAGAAGATGAGGAATTTGATTGAAATGACCAAAATATTCTTTAGTAGTAAGTTACCGTGCAATTCAATCTTTTGATCTCCCATTATCCCGATTAAGTGATGGGTATGGATAAATGTCAAACCCTAATACTTAATCATATCGAATCTTAGCTCGATCATGAGGTCTCAGCTGATGACTGATTAGAAGCCACATCTAATCTCATCCCACTTTGCAAAGATTCCTTGAGTCACACATCGAAGAGATTACATGGGATAACGTATCCTCTTACCAAGATTGATTAATTCCTTGTTGGTCCACTCACATCCTTCGTACACCTTCCACCATACCTAGAACACCCCATACATCTCGCAATGCCATGAATGAGTATGAACCAAAGTATGGCTTAGTGTGCATAAGGAATCGTGGTGACCTCAAGTCTGAAGATCACATGCACAACTTCTACTCTCGGACCTATTTTTTAACGAGTAGGACTTCTATTAGATAGTCCTGGTGCAGATCAGTTCAGCGTACTCATAACCTAATGAGCACCCTTATCCTTGTATTAGTGTCTCTACACAAGTGGCTGTGAGACCAACCACCCTCATCAACTGAGCATACATAGGATAAGCTAGTCTTACCGGATTCATCGATCCCCGAATCGATGGTCCTATGACTAGGAACATTCTAGATTAGGGTTTACAAGAATTAGGTCTCACTGTTATTTTATCATAACCCTAATTTCTTTACCCTACTCTATGGGGTTCATCATAGTCAAAAATATGACACAGCGATATATGATGAATCAAATGCCTTTATTATAAATAATGATGTCATTCATGAGTTGAAAGTTTACAAAAAGGCCCAAATAATGATTAGCTCTTAGGGCATTTTTCTATCAGAGCCGACTCCTTGAGTTCAAGATTTTCAAGATTCAAGTTCAAGCCAACCCGAGCTACAAAGAGCCGACTTATCCATAGTGAGGTTTTCTGCCCTGAGATAAAGAGCCGACTGCATTGAAGATTTAGTGACTCGACCTATCGACTTGAAGGATCCGAGCCAACTCGAAGGAATCCGAGCCGACTCGAATGATGCTTTCAGGTATCCAATAGCTAGTTCCAAAATTTATTTTTGAATGCTAAGAAGTGCTCCAATGGTCAAAATTCATTCTCTAACAATTGACAACGGCTATAATTGCCTTGGGATGATGGAAGACTTTAAATTTGAAGGATTTGACTTTCTTGATGCAATGATTTAGAGAGTTCTTAAAAGAAAAGAGAGCTTCATTGAATATCCCACCAACTAACAGCAAAAGAGCACAAGAGCATTCAAGTCAAGTTTTCAAGTCTTCACCAACTCCAATCTAAAGCTTGAAACAATTTTAGGAAGAAGCCATTGAAATAATTAAATCTTGTTCAAGTTTGTTCAGGTGGACTTCCAACAAGCTGCACCGGTAACTATCCGACAAATTGAGTTTGTCATTCTTGTTGCATTTATTTTTCAATTCAATCTTTGAATTGTTGGGTTATTGATGAGCCCGGTTGAAAAACCAAATAGGTTCTTGGTGAGCCTTGTTAAAACAAGGGTTAGGTTCTTGGTGATCCTATGAAAACCAAGTTGGGTTTCTTTGGTGAGCCTATTAAAACCAAAGGGTGTTGGTTTTCTTTGGTGATCCCATAAAATCAAAGTGTAGAGGTTCTTGGATTGTGATCCTGTAAAATAATCCTACTATATTCGGGTGTGAATATAGTAGAAATCCTAAGTGGTATCTTGGGTAGTGGACGTAGGAGCTGGGTTGCTCCGAACTACTATAAATTTGGTGTGTTTGTGTTATGCTTTTTTAACTCTATTTAGCTTCTGCATTTTATAATTCTATCACAGTACCTACCACTTGCAAAAGATTTTGAATTGTACATTATTTGCTTCAATTTTTTAAAAGACCCAATTCACCCCCCTCTTGGGTAGCCACCTGGGCAATAACTGGTGTCAGAGCAGTGTCTCGATTATCTTGGAGTAAAGATTGATGGCTCAACCCATGAGTACATCTTTGGCTGAAGGACAATCAACTAATAGGCCTCCACTTTTCACAGGCACAAATTATACCTATTGGAAAGCATGAATGAAAATCTATATTCAAGCTATTGATTTTCAATTATGGAAGGTCATTCTTAAAGGGCCACTGGTTCCCATGACTAAAATTGATGGTGTGGATGTCCCTAAGCCTGAAGAGGATTGGGACGAACACGACATGAAGATGGGGGAATTGAATGCCAAAGCAATGAACTTGCTTTACTGTGCTTTGGATTCAAACAAGTTTAATCGAATTTCCATCTACTCTTCAGCAAAGAAAATTTAGGATAAATTTGAAGTGACCCATGAAGGAACTTTACAAGTGAAAATCTCAAAGATAAATCTTTTAGTGCATAATTATGAATTGTTTAAAATGGAACCTAATAAAAGTATTTCTACCATGTATACTAGATTTACAAATATTATTAATGGTCTGAAAAGTCTTCGCAGGGTTTACTCAAATGCTGATTTAGTACAGAAGATTTTGAGATCACTTCCTGATAAATGGGATCCTGAATTCACTGCCATCCAAGAAGCTAAAGATTTGAACATTCTATCAATGGATGAATTAATGGGATCTCTCATCACACACGAACTTGCCATGCAGCATAAAACAGATGATCAGAAAAAGAAGAAAACAATTGCATTCAAAGCTGTATTGGAATCAAAAGATGATGAACAGATGGAAGATGACTCTACCTCCTCTGAAAATGATCTTGAAGATGAAGACATTGCAATGGTCATGAGGAGATTAAAAAGTTTATGGGAAAGAAGAAAGAAAGATATAACAGAATATTTCATAAATGAGGAGAACAATCAAGAGAAAAGGACAAGGATAAAGATAAGGATAAGGAACAAGTCCCCACCTGCTATGAATGTAAGAAACCAGGATACATTCATCCAGACTGTCCTCAATTAAAGAAATTTTTTAGAAAGAAGAAAAAGAAAGCGATGGTTGCCACGTAGAGCGATAGTGAAGACTCCACTTTAACTGAAAAAGAAGAGACCACGAAAATAGAAAATTTATGTCTAATGGGTCTCAAGGATGAGGTAAATTCTCCCGACACACAAATTGAATTTACTTTTGAGGAATTAAATTCTACATTCCATGATTTATTATCAGAATTTAAAAAGACAGAAGTAAAGATTACATCATTAAAGTATATCAATAATTCTTTACTCAAAGAAAAGGATGAGATTTTAGAAAAGAACAATCTATTACGAAAAGAACTTCATACATTTTTTGAAAAATGTGATACATTGAAAACTAAAAATAGAGAATTTCATGACAAAAATAATATTTTGATGAAAGAAAATAATGAGATGAAAAAAAAGGTTGAAAAACTCAAGCCACTTAATGAAAAATTAACTTTATCTTCTAGTAAGCTTGAGTTAATTCTTAAAGATCAAAGAATTTCTTGAAATAAAGCTAGAATAGGTTTTAATGCTTCAAATTCAATTTACGTTTTAGCTACTATATTTGTGAAACAGAAAGATTTTATTCCCAAGTTTACTTCTCATAAAACCTTTATTACAAAAGACTCTATTTCCACTTCAAAACCTGTTATTTCTACACTTCATGCATATAGAACTTCAAAGTCTAAATTATTTCAAAATTCTAGAATCAGATGTTTTGCTTGCAAAAAACTAGGACATAAAGCTTTCAATTGCAATATTATTAAAAATATCCATAGCACATCAAGAAAATTTTTGGTTTCCAAAGGAACCACCTCAGCTAACCTGAAAGGATCTAAGTTAGCTTGGGTATCTAAAAGAACTCCTTGATTTTCTTGTAGGAATGTCTTGCAGCCCAGAAATCAAAGAAAAGATGGTATCTCAACAGTAGCTATTCAAGGTATATGATGGGTGACAAGGATCAATTTATCACCTTGGAAATGAAAGGAGGTATGGTTACTTTTAGAGACAATGGCAAAGAAAAAATAATTGGAATTGGTAAGATCAAAATAACTTCATGTACTTTTATTAAAAATGTATTGCTAGTAGATAAGTTGAAGCACAATCTATTGAGTATTAGTCAATTATGTGATAAAGGTTTTAAAGTTATCTTCAAATCATCTATATGTATAGTAACAAACTCTCTTAATTCTAGCAGTAAATTCATCGGACATAGACTAAGAAATATTTATATAGTAGATCTAAATGATCTTGCCATGTCAAGTAACTCTAGTTTGGTTGCAATGAATACTAAGACCAAGGAGTCTTGCTTATTATGGCATAGAAGATTGGGTCATGCTAGCATGCATACAATTGCCAAATTGATTTCCAAAAATCTTGTTAGTGGCATGCCTAAGTTTAAAGTTGATTTTGATCATGTTTGTGATGCATGCCAAATGGGTAAAAAAACTAGGAGAAGATTTAAATCCAAAAATCTGATTTCAACTTCTAGACCTTTAGAACTATTCACATGGATTTATTTGGACTAACTAGGATCACAAGCCTATGAGGTATAAAATATGCTCTTGTGATTCTAGATGATTTTCCAGATTTACATGGGTTTTGTTTATTGCACACAAAGATGAAACTTTCAAAATGTTTAGAAAATTTCACAAAAAAGTTTCAAATCAGAAAAATCTTTCTATGATTTTAATTAGGAGTGATCATGGCACTAAATTTGAAAATCAATTTTTTGATGATTATTGTACTGAAAATGGCATTGATCACAACTTCTCCGCTCCTATAACACCACTACAAAATGGTGTTGTAGAGAGGAAAAATAGGACTTTGGAAGAAATGGCCCGAACAATGTTGTGTGAAGGTAATCTTCTAAGGTACTTTTGGGTAGAAGCGATGAACACTGCATGTTATATTTTAAACCACGTTTTGATCCATCCTATTTTGAAGAAAACCCCCTATAAACTTTGGAATGAAAAGAAATCCAATGTAAATTATTTCCATGTATTTGGATGCAAAGGCTTTGTGCTTAACAATGGTAAGGATAATCTAGGAAAGTTTGATGCTAAATCTGATGAAGCTATTTTTCTTGGTTATTCACTACATAGCAAAGCATATAGGGTTTTTAATAAAAGGACTCTTACTGTTGAAGAGTCGATGTATGTCATTTTTGATGAAACTAACCCATCACCATCTAGAAAAGATGAGTGTATTAATAATGATGTAGGTACCATTCAAAAGGTGATGGAAGACATGAGTATTCAAGAAAGACCAGTTGAAGAAGGAGAAGAAACGATAAGGATCATACCGATCTACCAACCGAATGAAGGTACGCTACTTTCCATCCTAAAGAATTAATTATTGGTGATCCTTCTCAAGGTATAAGGACTAGGTCTGCACATGATTACCTAGCCTTTGTATCTCAAATAGAGCCTCATACCTTAGAAGAAGCAAAAAATGACCCAAACTAGATGTTAGCCATGCAAGAAGAACTGAACTAGTTTGAAACAAACAAGGTTTCGATACTAGTTGATAGACCTAAAGACCACCCAATTATAGGAACCAAATGGGTCTATAGAAATTAATTAGATGAACAAGGACATGTCATTAGAAACAAAGCTAGATTAGTGGCTAAGGGATATAGTCAAGAAGAAGATATAGATTTTGATAAAATATATGCACCTATAGCAAGATTAGAAGCCATTAGATTACTTCTTGCATTTGCTTACTACATGAATTTCAAACATTTTCAAATGGATGTGAAAAGAGCATTTTTAAATGGTTTTATCTCCAAACAAGTTTTCGTAGAACAACTACCAGGTTTTGAAAATCATGCTTTTCCAAACCATGTGTTTAAACTCAATAAAGCTTTATATGATTTGAAACAAGCTCCTAGAGCCTGGTATGATAGACTTAGTACTTTCTTAATTGAAAATGATTTTTTAAGAGAAAATGTTGATAAAACTCTTTTCATTAAAAAGAAAAACAATGATATGTTAGTTGTGCAAATTTATGTTGATGATATTATTTTTGGTACAACTAATTAAAGTTTTTCTGAAGAATTTGCTAAGCTAATGCAGGGAGAATTTGAAATGAGCCTAATGGGTGAACTGAATTACTTCCTTGGACTTCAAGTAAAACAAACAAAGGAAGGGATCTTCATTAACCAATCCAAATACACCAAAGAAATCATCAAGAAGTTTGGTATGGAGACGAGCAAACAAATGAATACATCCATGAGCCCAACCTGCAAATTGGACAAAGATGAAAGTGGATCCAATGTTGACCAAAAGCTATATCGAGGTATGATTGGATCCTTATTATATTTAACTGCAAGTAGACCAAATATCTTGTATAGTGTATGTGTATGTGCTAGATTTCAATGTAATCCCAAAGAAAAACATTTGCTTGCTTTTAAAAGAATATTAAAATACTTGAAAGAAACAAGTAATCTGGGTCATTGGTTTTCAAAAGAATCATCTTTAAATTTAATCAGATTTTCTGATACTGATTATACTGGTTGTAAAATAGATAGAAAAAGCACTAGTGGTACTTGTCAATTTCTAGGGTTGAATTTAATCTCATGGCACTGCAAGAAACAAAACTCGGTAGCACTTTCTACTGCTGAGGCAGAGTATGTTGCCGTAGGAGCTATTGTGTGCAAGTGTTGTGGATTAAATAACAACCAGAAGATTTTGGTGCTTCTTAATGCAAAATCTCTATTAAGTGTGATAACACAAGTTCTATAAATTTAACCAAAAATCCTATTCAGCATTCTAGGACTAAGCACATAGAGATTAGACATCATTTCATTAGAGACCATGTTTTGAATGGTGACATAGAACTAGAATTTATACCAATAGAAAAACAACTAGCTGACATCTTTACCAAGCCACTAAATCAGGATAGATTTGAGTTGCTTAGAGAAGATTAGGGCTATGTTATCCTTTCTAGATCCAGTAAACCTAATTTCATTCAAAAACTAAGGAAAAATTATCTAGAAAATCTCCTATAATTCTTCATGATTTCTTGAACAACTTTCCTTGAATTTTCAGTATATTGAATTCAATTTCCAAATCATTTGATTTCCTATGGAAAGTTTCTATTTGAGTCGACTCGAGCAATTTTGCTCTGGTTGAGCCGGCTCGAATATCTGAGTCTCGTACTCTTGCTCTGGTCAAGCCGACTAAGTCTTTGCTTAGCCGACTCGGTGTTCTGGTTGTTCTGAGTTCGCTCTAGTCGAGCCGACTCGGATATTTTTAGGGCTGAGTGAGCCGACTCGAAAGTCAGGAAATCGCTATTTAGGAAATTCTGAACTGTCTTTTCTAAGTATTTCAGTCTTTAACATTACTTTGAACACACTCCACTTCCCTTGGAAGCTTTACCATTCTCCCAAAAATCATTCACTAGAGCCTAAAATTCCTTAATCCCTCTACAATGGCTCCTCGAAGATTTACGAAGAAGGTTCTTCAAATCGGTGAATCAAGTGCTCACAGTATAGATGCAAAAGAAAGAAAGGAAAAGAGAAAAATGTCTGCTCTAGTCCAGCAAGATGAAGAAACTCCTTCTCCTCTTGGACAGCATGCCTCAATTATCAATCGTCCCATCGTTTGCGGAAGATGGATCGACTTTACATTTTTAGAAGAAATGGGAATGAAAATTGGAAACTGGATAGAGAGTCAAGGGTGGAAGCATTTCTGTTCTTTGGATATATTGGCCTACCCCTCACTAGTACGGATGTTTTATGAAAACATTATCATTAAAGAATTTTATTTGGAATCTACAGTCAAGCGGAAGACAGTTATAGTAAATGAAGAATGATTGGGCAGATTACTGTAGATGCCAACGAATGGTGCTACTGAACTTCTTCTACTGGACAAAAAACATATTGAAAAATTAATTTTGGGAAAAAAAGATGTGAGCACAGTCCAACATGTAAAAGCCAATCTATTATCGAAGGAAATGAGGTTGCTACATAATATGAGCAGCAGGATATTTCTTCCAGGAACTAGCCACTTTGATTGGGTCAGTGAGAAGGATATGACAATTATGGGACACTTAATTGAAGAAAAGCCTCTCAACCTTCCCTATATAATGATGATTCAAATGACTGAGGCAGCAAGGAAGGTCAAAGCCTGTCTACCCTATGGTACGGTCTTCACTCTGTTATTTGAAGAAGCAAGAGTTGACTTATCAAATGAAATAGGCAAACCATTACACCATTTTGATATCTACTCCTACAATTCACTAAAAAGAATGGGATACAAGTTACAAGAAGGAGAATGGATGAAGAAGATGGCTAGTCAGGTTGCTGCTACAATTTATAAAGAAAATGAAACTGCTGATGAAGAAGGAACTGAAGAAATAATGGTTACTTCATTAGACCTAAAAAATTTGATATTTTAAAAGATGGAAGCTATCTCCAACTCTTTGACCGATCATATAAACTCTGCAATTAAGAAAATCAGAAAGTCAGTTGACATTAGATTGCAGAAATTATGATCTGAACAAGAGCTTCACCAGCAAAAAGTGGAAAAGGAAATGGAGGACATCAAGGAAGAAATTAGAAGCATCATACTGCAATCATAGAAGGAAACCATTCCCACTGAAGATGCTCCTAAACAGATCATCAAGGAATCACTTGACATTCCTGCTCCTATTCCTTTGTCTGATCCACCTAAGACCAAGAAAGAACCCAAAACCAAGAAAACTAAAGTTCTTAGAGCCCCTGTTAAAACTAGATTAAGGGATTTAAGGTTTAAATCCCTGAAAACTATAACCTCTGATAGAGTTATAGAGGTATGCTTCTCTTCTTCTAATGAAGAAGAAGAAGAATAGATCCTTTAATTAGTCTTTTGGTTGTTTCTGAATTTATCAATATTATACTTCTTTATTCTGCAATATGAATGTACTTGCATTTTGAACTTATATGAAAATCTTATCAATGAAGTATCTTTTGATTTTATTTAATGTCGTGTACAATGATTCAATCTTTGCACTTGCTATAGTACAACTAATGAAATTTTAATTAGAATTTCCAAGTTGAAAATGTGAAATTATCTCAAACAAATATTAAAAACTTTCTCAATCTATTTTAAAATCTGAGCTTTATTTTAAATCACCTTTTTGATTGATTGACAAAAAAGGGGAGAGTTATGAAAAATGAGAGTTATGAAAAATGTGAAAAGAAAAATGGGAGAAATTTGAAAAGAATGGAAATATTAATTATGTTGAGCTTCCTACCAACTACTCTTAAAGTGCATGAAACAGTGAAAAAGGGGGAGCACACAAATAATAGCACTGCTTAAACTACTTTAGAATCTAGAGAAAGGGAGAGATTCTAAGGGGGAGATTCTCTTAAAATGTTCTTGTTCTAATTATTATCTTCTTAATGCTCTGATGTTAATTCTGTCAATTTCATTTTAGAAATCTGATACTCCATGTTTTGTGCTAATTATAATATCTTGAAGCATGAGAAGTTCAATACTTTAATGATATACTAGGATATCATCTCTTGAGCTCTGATAATTACTTACTAATTCCATTAGCTTGGATACATGTAGATATTTAATTTTCAAATACTATTATACATGTAAAGTGTAAAGAATTTTTCATGCCTAGTATTTTGTCATCATCAAAAAGGGAGAGATTGTTGACCCCATAAGTGATTTTGATGATAACCAAACATTGGAGCATGTACATTTATTTCTGACAACTTTTTAAGTATTTGACAAGTTTTTGTAGGATGAATAACATGTTCAAACTTCAACTCCTACACTTCTGTTTTCTTGGTTGAGTTCTGTTGAAAATATTTTTTTAAAGAAGAACCCAATCAAAATGCTAAGAATAATCAATTAAAAGGGTTACTTCTGTTAGTATGTGTGTGCCATGAATTTTAGTTTGAGTTGGTTTGTGTGAAATTATAAAAGAGTTGGTGAGAGCTTTCTTTAAGTTCAATTATAAAAATCCTAAAGAAGACACTTGAGCCGACCCCAAGTGATGAAGAGCAGACTCTGCCTGCTGGCATGCAGCAAGGATTCTAGAACACAGCAATCCGAGCTGACTCAATGGAAAGCGAGACGACTCTAGTGAATCCGAGTCGATTGGAATCAGTCCGAGCTGACTCCTCTAGAGTCCATTTTCTGAAGATTTCTATGAATAGCCAGGCGAGCCGACCCGAACCAAAAAGAGCCAACTCTGCTAGACCTAATTATGAAAGCCTGAGAAAGCAAGCCAACCTGAACTGCATCGAGCTGACTCTTCTAGAGTAAAGTTTTTCGAGCCAGAGAAGAAGAGCTGACCCAAGCTGAAAAGAGACGACTCCTCGAGTTCTAGATTTTCAAGATTCAAGTTCGAGCCGACCCGAGCTACAAAGAGCTGACTTATCCAGAGAGAGGTTTTGTGCCCTGAGACAGAGCCGACTGCATTGAAGATTTGGTGACTCGACCTATCGACTCGAAGGATCTGAGCTGACTCAAATGATGCTTCTAGGTATCCAACCGCTAGTTCTAGAATTTGTTTTTGAATGCTAAAATGTGCTCTAACAGTCAAAAATCATTCCCCAACGGTCCACAATGGCTAGAATTGCCTTGGGATGATGGAAGACATTAAATTTGAAGGATTTGAACTTTCTTGAAGCAATGATTTAGAGAGTTCTTAAAAGAAAAGAGAGCTTCATTGAATATCCCACTAACCAACAGCAAAAGAGCACAAGAGCATTCAAGTCAAGTTTTCAAGTCTTCACCAACTCCAATCTGAAGCTTGAAACAACTTTAGAAAGAAGCCACTGAAGTAATTAAAGCTTATTCAAGTGCATTCAAGTGGACTTCCAACAAGCTGCATTGGCAACTATCCGACAAATTGAGTTTGTCATTCTTGTTGCATTTATTTTTCAATTCAATCTTTGAATTGCTGGGTTATTGGTGAGCCCAGTTGAAAAACCAAATAGATTTTTGGTGAGCCTTGTTAAAACCAAGGGTTAGGTTCTTGGTGATTCAATGAAAACCAAGTTGGGTTTCTTTGATAAGCCTGTTAAAACCAAAGGGTGTTGTGATTTTTTTGGTGATCCCGTAAAACCAATGTGTAGAGGTTCTTGGATTATGATCCTGTAAAACAATCCTACTGTATTTGGGTGTGAATATAGTGAAAATCCCAAGTGGTATCTTTGATAGTGGAGTTGGCGCTAGGTTGCTTCGAACCACTATAAATTTGGTGTGTTTGTGTTGTGCTTTCTTGACTCTGTTTAGCTTCTGCATTTTATAATTATTTCATAGGACCTACCACTTACAAAGGATTTTGAATTACACATTATTTGCTTCAATTTTTTAAAAGACCCAATTCACCCCCCTCTTGGGTAGCCACCTGGGTAACATTAGGGGAATCCAATAATTATTTCATTTTTTTTATGTATTTCTTATTTCATGAAATGAAAAGGCTTTCTTTTTACTTCATTTTGATTCATGTTTCCTTTTACCTTATTTGAAGCAGCTTAGACTCTAGGATAATCCATCCTCAAACGATACAAGTCATGCTTTTGAGGTAAGTTTCCTTAAGTGAAGATAACTTTTGACTAGAAAGACCTAAAGGGGATCTACGAGTATGGGCTGTTCTCATATTAAGATAGACCATATCTTGATTATCTTCACGGGTATTACTTTTTGATCTCCACTATTTTACTACTCTACTTTTTCTTAGCAATTAAAATATTAGTTTTATTATTTAAAAAATTTCTTTTGAAATAACTCAAAAGTTTTCGAGGATTTGATCCTTTAATTTAGGAATTAAATTGGTGTGTAGCAACACGCATCAGTTGCTTCACCAAAATTATGGGCATGGAAGCCCACCTAGATGCATAGTTGCTCCACCAAGGTTTAAGGGCATGGGAGCCTACCTAGATGTTTGATGGCTTTGCTAGAGATTGTGGGCATGGAAGCACACATGAATGTTTGATTGCTTCACCAAAGACTATGGGCATGGAAGCCCACCTAGGTTTCTAGTTGCTTCACTAGAGATTATGGCTTGGAAGCCCACTTGGATATTTGATTGCTTCATTAGAGATTATGGGCATGGGAGCCCACCTCGATATATTATTGCTCTTCCAAGGATTATAGGCATGGTAGCCCACTTGGATGTTTGGTTGCTCTACCTGGGATTATGGGTGTGATAGCCCACCTAGATGTTAGGTTGCTCTACCTGGGATTATGGGTGTGGTAGCCCAACTGGATGTTTGGTTGCTATGCTAGGGATTACAGTCATGGTAGCCCACCTGGCTTGAAGGCGGTGAATTACCATGCCTGGGAGTTTGATCTCTTAACTAGGGATTATGGGTGTGGAAGCTTGACCTGGGAGTTTGATTGCTTAACCAGGACTTGAAGGCTATTGAGCCTTTGCCTAAGGTGCTAAGCTCATCCAAGACTTTGTATATAAAAGGCTAATTACCTAGCCAGGGATTATGGATGTCGAAACCCAACTTGGGTGTTTCATAACTTGACCAGGGCTTGAAGGCTGTTGAGACTTTGCTTGGGGTGCTAGGCTCACATAGGACTTTGATAAGGCCATATTGCCCTACCTAGGGCACTTAGCTCACCCAGGACTTTGATAGGGTGTGGCAAACCCCACATGGGTTGCATAGCTCCTCTAGGATTTTTAGGAGCACCTCCATTTTTTTGAACCAACAGTTTGAAGGCTGCATCCAATAGGGGAAACGAGGCTTCATCACAGATAAGATAGCTTGTGAGTTGATGGCAAATCTTTGTTGATAATAAGGTCAAAGATTGTTAGAGTTCTAAGTGCAAGGGACAGGTGTCCCATCAAACTATTCCAAATGACAGGTGCCAACGTGTATAGCCTGGGAGATGCGGCATGGTCCTTCTCAATTGGATGAGAGCTTCCCATGCTCGATCGACTGGTTGACTGTGACCTTTCTAATGACTAAGTCTCCTAGATGGAGCTGCTTCTCCTTAACTCAAGAATTAAAGTTATGATCTACTCATCATTGGGGTGTCACCTTTCTGATTTGAGCTTTCTTTTAGACTTCTTCAAGTAGGTCGAGGTTTGCTCTATGGTCCTCCAATTTTTGATACTCGTCATTAGCGTGGACCTTGTATGAGGGCAAGCCTAGCTCTAGAGGGACAACTGCTTTGGTTCTAAAGGCAAGGATGAATGGAGTCTCTCTAGCTGAAAGTCTAAACATCATCTAGTAGTAAGCCCAAAGGACATTGTATAGGTCATCTACCCTAAGCCCCTTAGCTTTGTCGAGTCGAGTCTTCAAACCATGAAGGATAGTATGGTTGGTGACCTCTACTTCTCAATTTATTTATGGATGTACAACAGACATGTACAAGTGGATGATTTATAAGTCCTCATAGAAGTCATTAAAATATGCATTATCAAACTGTCAGCTATTATTAATGATGATCATCCGAGGCAAGCCGAACTGACAAATAATAGACTTCCAGATGGAACTACAAGCTTCTTTCTCAGTGTTCCAGGCTAGGGGTTCTGCCTCCATCAATTTGGTGAAGTGGTTGATGGCAACAATGAGGAATTTTTTCTATTTGGAGGCTTGTATGAATGGGCCGAGGATGTCAATCCCCTATTGAGCGAATAGCTAGGGTGAATCAATTGGTCGAGAGGTGTCGATGGTTGATGTTGAATGTTATCATGGTGTTGGCAGTGGTCACAGTATCGCACGAACTAGATGGCACCTGAGTGAATGTCGAGCAAGTAGTATCCTTGTTGAAGGATATTGTATGATAAGGCCCATCCTCCAAGGTAACTCCCATAGATGCTTTCATGGACCTCAAATAGGGCATAATCAGCCTTTATCGATCGAAGGCAGCGAAAGAGTGGCATTGAGTAAGAATGCCTGCATAGCTTCTCCTCGACCATCATATACTTGACTGAGAAACTCTTGATCCAACAAACTAGACCAAGCAGCTCTTGATCCGGCGAGCCTTAGCCTAGTCTTCAAATAGTTGTCCATCCTTCAGGTACCTTATCAATGGGTTCATCTACGATGGCGTGTGGTCCACCTGCAATATTAGGGCTGGCTCATCCTCGATGCTAGGGTTCTCCAGGTCCTCTGTGGATCTTTGGATACTTAACGATCACCAATCTCGACAAGAAGTCCATCCGAGAGTTCTCTATCCTTGTTATTTGTATAATATTAAAAGAGATAAAAGAAGGGATTATTTATTTTTCCTTCTCTAGATACTTCTCCATGGCAGGAGCCTTAGCTTCATACTTTTTGTGAACTTGGCCTACAACCAATTAAGAGTCGCTGATCGCTTTGAGGTGCTATACCCTGAGCTTACAAGCCAATATCAGCCCCCCAAAGTGCGTCATACTTAGCTTCATTGTTCAAAGTTTTGAAGCTAAATTGTAGGGATTGCTCAACGATGATGCCATCAAGGTGGGCAAGGATTATCCTCGCTCAAAACCCTCATGCATTGGATGCACTGTCAATGTGCAGTGTCCAAACATTGCCCATCAGGATGGGGGTTGCTACTTCTACTTTTGCTTCGACCTACTCGGGGAGTGTGCATTCCATAAGAAAGTTGGCTAGTGCCTATGCTTTGATGGAGGGTCATGGGTGGTAGTGGATATCGAACTCTCTAACTCCACCACCCACTTGATGATCCTCCCAGATGTATCTAACCTTTTCAGGACTAACCTCAAAGGCTAATCAATCAAGACGGTGATGGAGTGCACTTAGATGTAGGGTCGAAGCTAATGAGATGAGATCAGGAGAGCATAGGTGACCTTCTCCATCTTCGTGTAGTGGGTCTCCACATTCTTGAGCAACTTGCTTATGTAGTAGACTAACTTTTGCATGCCTGCATCTTCCTTAATGAGAACCAAACTTACCATGATCAAGAATATGGCCAAGCACATGTTCGACATTTCTCCCTCTATTTGCTTGATTAGAAGTGGAAGTGGCTAGGTATGTGTGAAGCTTCTTGAAAGAGGCAGGCATTCCTCTATCTATTAGAAGTCATTGATCTATCTTAGGGCTTTGATGATGAGTAGGTACTTGTTGCTTAACCCAGTGATGAACCTACTTCATGTGGCATCCACCCCATTAGATGTTGCACCTCCTTTTGAGTCCTGGGTGGCGACATTTCCAGGATAGCTTGGAGCTTTTTTGGGTTGGCTTCAATTCCATGGTATGAGACCATGAATACAAGAACTTTCCAGAGGATACATCGAAAGCATATTTGGTTGAGTTGAGCCTCATCTATTACTTCCTCAAGGTTTGGAAGGACTTCCGAGGTCTACCACATGATGCTCTACTTGTTGGCTCTTTACTAGCATGTCATCAATGTACACTTTAATGTTGTAGCTAATTTAGTCTTTAAAGACCTTGTTTACAAGATGCTAGTATGTAGCTCCTGTATTCTTTAGATCAAAGGGCATCACTTTATAATGGAAGTCCTTGATTTATGATAAAAGTTATTTTGTTTCTCATCCTCCTATGCCATATAGATTTAGTTATATCCTGAGAAAGCATCCAATAAGCTAAGTAGCTCATGCCTCAATATAGAATAAACCAAGTAATCTATTCACGGTAGACGAAAGCTATCTTTTGGGTGGGCTTTATTAAATCAGTAAAATTAATACATGTTGACCATTTCTCACTTTCCTTCTTGATGAAACAATGATTGCTAGCCATTCAAAGAAGTCAAACTTGTGGATGAATCCAGTAGCATGCAATTTGTCAACTTCTTGCTTAGTAGTTTATTGGTTTTCAGGGGTGAAACATTGCTTCTTCTACTTCACTAGCTTGTTTGAAGGGTCAACATGTAGCTGGTGCACCATGACTTCTAGGTATATGCCAAGCACATCGAAGGTGGTCCTTGCAAAGACATCTATGTTGGTTCTCAAGAAGGCATGGTGTCAGTCATGTGAGGCCTCTTCCAACTGAGACACGATTTGGATCCTTCGGGTTAGGCTACGATCATTTAGGGGAAACTAGAGAGCTCTGTCGCTAGGTGACCTTGCTAATCAACCTACCTACCTCTAAGATCGAGGCTATTAATAGTCATTGCTTGCTGGGCTTGTTCCCTTTAAGGGTGGCCACATAGCTTTGATTGGCCAAAGCTTGGTCACCTTGGACTTCATCCACTCCTTGATGGTTGGAAACTTCATCAATAAATGGTAGATTGATATAATGGCATGAAGGACATTCAAGTCCAACCTTCCCAAAATGACAAAATAGTCTAGAGGAACCTTCACTACTAGGAAGTTCGGCATGATCGTTGTTTGTCTCAGGGCCTAGCCTATAGTTACAGGTAGGGTGATCTGCATTCTATAAAGATGGCACCTCCTGGAATCCAATTAAGAGAGAACTCATCTTCAATGTATGATCCCTTAAGAGATTCATTCTGCTAAAAGTATCATGAAATAAGATGTCCATGGAGTTTCCATTATCAATCAAAACATGGTGTACATCATAGTTTGCAATGATGAGGAAAACTACAATAGCATCATCATGGAAGCTTTGGATGCCTTTTGCATCAAAGTCAAAGAAGATGATTTATCCTCCTACTTATGCTACTTGGCTTTAGGAGACCTAGAAACTATGTGATCATGGGTTCCTCCCATTGATGAGGATGCCTCCTAGGAAACCCTCTAGTGATGGTTTTTACCAAACCACCGATGGGATGATTGTTGCCCAGGTTGCTTTTCCAAGAGGGGGGTGAATTGGAAATTTAAAAAATTCAAAAGAGTATGTGCCATTTTAAAAACTTCTTTAATATGGTAGGTGCTGTGATTTAGAAATTTAAAGTAGAATTAATTAAGAGAAGAAGTAAAAGCATAATCACAAACACAGTAATTTAGAGTAGTTCGAAGCACCCCAGCTCTTACGTCCACTACTCAAGATACCACTTGGGATTTCTACTATATTCATTACCAGAATACAGTCGGATTGTTTTACCAGGCTCACAATCCAAACCCAACTTGATTTTTTAACTAGGCTTACCAAAAATCTAACTCTTGGTTTTAAACAGGAACACCAAGAACCCAACTCTTGGTTTTAAATAGGATCACCAAGAACCCAACTTGGTTTTACTAGGATCACCAAGAACCCTTACATAGTTAGTTTTGAATGGGATCACTAACAACCCACTTGGTTTTTAGACCGTGCTCACCAATAACCCAACTCAACAAGAGTAGAAGAAAGTAAGCAACAATAATGACAAACTATATTGTCGGATGGTTGCCGATGCAGCTTGAGAGAAGCCTTCTTGATTGCACTTTAATGGCTTCTTCAACTTCTTCAATAAGTGCTTCAAGCTTTTTATTGGTGTTGGTGAAGGCTTGAAGTCTATCTTGAATGCTCTTGCAATGCTCTCTAGCTCACAATCTCAAGTAAGAATTAATCATTCGTTAACCTTTTCAAAAGTTGTCCCAATCCCTCTTCTATAGAGTCTTGTACTCTTCTCAGATGGTTTTAAATGTTGTAGACCGTTGGGATGTGACACTCGACCGTTGGAGCACTTTTCAAATTCAAAAATGGAGTTCTAGAACTATCCATTACTTGCCTGAAATTGACCTTCGAGTCGGCTTGGATCTTCTCGAGTTGACTCGAATCCTCAGAGTAGTTCTGGTTGAGTCACCTTGCTTCATTCGGGTCTGCTCGATTTCTCAGTAGTTTGATTCCTTACTCTGGAAGAGTCAGCTTGCCTTACTTCGAGTTGGCTCGGATTCTCAGGCTTTCAAAACTGTACTTTGGATGAGTCGGCTCGGGTTCCTCTAGGTTGGCTCTCCTAGCTGTTTACTCATAATGGTTCTTTCTGGACTTTGGAGGAGTTAGCTTGGATGCTGAAGTGTTGACTCAAATGCTAGACTAAAGTACTTAGTTGGTTCTAATTTCTTTCAGGTCAGCTCGCTTGTTTGATTCAATAATTGATAGTCTAGACGAGTCGGCTCGGGTTTCTTTGAGTCGGCATGGCTTTCTGCATGCCAGAAAACTCCAACTATGCCATAGATCAGAGTTAGCTCTTTCTACTATAGTCGGCTCGGATATATCTTCAGTAAAAAACTTGAACTTCTCTTTAGAAGTTTTCCAACAAGTCTTCAACACTTCAAACTTTTCAAACTCAACTTACAAATGAATCTAAAAAATTTAAAGCTTGAAAAACATAGAAGCAATCCATTTTTCATGATTTTCTTTTAACATTTTGTATGGGTTCTTCTTTACATGAGATAATTACAACATAACTCATGACAGAAAATAAGAATGTAGGAGTTGAAAATGAATAGTGAAATCATCCTACAGAACTTGTAAAGCACTTGAAGAGTTGTTAGTAACACAAATGCATGCTCCAATATTTTGTTATCATGAAAATCACTCAAGGGGTCAACAATCTCCCCCTTTTTGATGATAACAAAACACTGGGCATGGAAAAACTTAACCTGTATAATTGTATTTGAAAGTAAATATTAACATGTATAAGAGCGTTTGCATGTATTAATGTATCAGAGCTTAGATATAGACAACGTATCAGATCCTTTGAAATAGAAGGATTAAAGTGTATCAAAGCCCTTGAGAATATGTTCAGTATATATCAGAGCAAATAAGGTTGTATTTTAGAGCATTTAAAGTTATATCAATTAAACTTTTAGTAAGAGTCAGAGCAATATAGAGCAGTATTCATCAGAGCAAATATGATATATATATATATCAGTCTCCCCCTTTCTTATATATTTTTCATGCACAATTCTACATACTCCTTTTTATCAACAATCAAAAAGGTTTTTAAAAGATTTCTCCCATTTTGTAATACACCAAACTTGATTTTAAAATAGAAAGAGAAGATTGAAAATATTTGTTTGAGATAATTTTACTTATAACAAGATTTAATAATCTATTTTCAAAGTCATTAGAACTAATATACCATTGCAAAGTGCTGTGCGAACACATTTCACAAACACATTGAGTGAGATAAAGAAGCTTTCATTTCATTCACATAATTTTCAATACAAATTACAAAAGATTGAAAGCAAAGATACAACCAAAAGTCTATTCACTATCACTAGGAAATTGTATAATAGGTTCTACTGGTTCTTCCTTAACCTTGGAACTAATGCTAGTAGATGGTCCAGGTGGGGCATGGAAGATATAGGCTCAACAAACTGTGGCTGAGAAGTTTGAGGTCTAAGGTGTAGTGCAGGCTGCCTTGGGTGTGGTGCAGTCTGACTAGGAGGTGGTGTTGGCTGAGTAGGAGCAGGTGTAGGCTGAGACTGTCGAGGAGTAGCAAAGGATGCAATGACTAAAGCCTGAAGCTTAATGAGGGTCACCCAAATAGAACTAAGCCCTTCCTCCATCTTTTTTATCCCAGTATTTAGTGCAATCAGCTCACTAGCCTGGGCATTTGCAAAAGCTTCAGCTGAGCCTCTAAGTCTCTTAAACTCAAGTCTCAGAATACCAATCCCTCGAGTATAGTCTTCTTCCATTCTCTTGCCTTGTTCCAATCCACCCATCTTGAAGCTCACTTCTTTTAGTTTAGCCCTGAATTCTTCTATGCTTTGGTCAACTGATTTTTTGATATTTTCAGTGGCTATCCTGAGTGTAATAGATAAATGCTGGGTGTCAATCTGTGGTGTAGGTCTATTAGACTCAAGGGTGTCGACTCTGGATTGTAGTTTTCTAACCTCACCACTGATCTCCTCAAGTTTGCTATCGACTGATTGACGAAGCTCGCCAAACATCGAACTTATAGAACTTGTTAGTGACTCAATGAGTGATCTCATCTGCTCAGTAATAAAATCCTGTGACACTGAAGGCCCTGAAGAACCAACAAATGGTCCCTGAGCAGAAGGTGCTAGTGGAGAGCTGGTGATGGAAAGGTCTTGGGACTCCCATAAGCTATATGCTCAGTCTCCATAGTGTCATGAGTAGCAGTCTTAGTGACAATAGCATTAGGCTCAGCAGCAAACTCAACATCAACAGAGGCAATGTCAGTAGCAGCAATAGCAGGAGGCTCCTCAGGGTGGTAGTATCAGCAATGATATCAAAGATAATCTTTCTAGATAGCTCATCATCATCATCATCATCCTCACTGCTGGAAGATCTTATAGCTCTTATATATGTTCCATTCTTCCTCCATGTTTCTTCTTTAAGTTCATAACCCATTCACTGCAAGGATTTGGAGGTGTAGGTGTCTGTATGGTGAAGAGGTCTGCCATCTTCACCTCAAGGTTTAGTCTAGAGGCCTAGAAGAATAGAGTAAGAACCATACCATAGGGCAGACAGGCCTTTACCTTCCTCACAGCCTCTTTCATTTGCATCATCATGATGTGAGGTAAGTTTAGGGCCTCCCCCTTAATAACATATCCCATGAAACTAAGATCTTTCTTACTTACTCGATCGAATCTTCCTGTCCTTGGGAGAAAGATCTTGCTAATGAAATTATGCAATAACCTCATCTAAAGGGATAAAGTATCGGCCATTACATTACTAATACCACTCACATCCTCTCTGTTCAGAATCATTTTGAGGGTTTTCTCTCTATCCTTCAGAACTAGATGTTTCAATCCCTCATTTGGGGGCATTTCTAGTAGGTTGCAAATCCTTTCTTCAGTGACTATAATTCTTTTTACTTTAATTAAGGATTCCACATGTTATTCTTCTAGTCTCAAACTTTTATAAAATGATCTTACCAGAGCTGGATAGGTTGGTACATTCAGTGAGCAAAAGAAGCTTAACCCTTGATCTTCAATTAGATCACCTATTCGTAGCCCTAGTTCCTTGAGAAATAAGAAAATAATCATTCTTCTTCTGGTCACAGGTCGATTGGACATGGAGACCGGTTGTCTTGGAGAAGAGGTAGCAGCCATTTGTTGAATTTCTTCTTCTTCTTCCCTTTCCACGGACCTAGTCAGCACTTCCTGCCAATGCTTTGTCCATTTTTCCTTTTCTACAAAAGGTTCAACCCATTTGGGTCTCTTGCCAACTACCATCTTGGGTGCCATTGCAATCCTTAATGAGAAAAGAGAGAAAATTGAAGCTCGAAAAGTAGGTTTCGATGAATGGAGTTGATGTCCGAGTGGAGTGCAAGGTTTGAGAGCTAGAATAAACAACATAAAATTTTAGAGTAGAATCTATGGCTCAATTAAAATATGGCTTGCCCAACATCGAGTCGGCTCGAGTTGGCTCGAGCAGAGAAAATCATAATTAATCAGAATCCGAGTCGGCTCAATTCGAGCACAGAAGCCCGAGTCGACTCGAATCAAGATTCTTTAAAAGAGTCAAAAAGAGATTAAAAAATAAGAATTAATTCTAGAAAATCACAAGGAGAGATAGTCAAAGATCTTAAATCAATGTAGGAGGCTATCTAGATAATGTTTCCTTAGATTTGAAGGAATTTAGGTCAAAAGAATCATAAAGAGGGTCACAAAGTCCTAGTTCTCCTCTAATCATTTCAAATCTATCTTTATCAAGAGGTTTAGTAAAAATATCAGCAAGTTGATCAATAGTTAAAACAAATTCATGCACAACATTACCATTTAGAACATGATCTCTAATGAAATGATGTCTAATTTCTATGAGCTTTGTTCTAGAATGCTGAATTGGATTCTTAGATAAATTAATAGCACTTGTGTTATCATACTTGATAGGAATTTTAGCTTGTGTAACACCAAAGTCCTCTAGTTATTGTTTAATCCATAACACTTGTACACAACAACTCTCTGCAGCAACATACTCTATCTTGCAATAGATAGTGCTACTGAGTTTTGATTCTTACAGTGCCAAGAGATTAAATTCAACCCTGGAAATTGGCATGTGCTACTAGTACTTTTTCTATCTATTTTGCATTCACCATAATCCGCATCAGAATAATCAAGTAAATTCAATGAAGAATGTTTTGAATACCATAGAGCTAAATTACTTGTTCCTCTTTGATATCTTATTATTCTTTTCACAGCAAGCATATGTGATTCTTAAGGATTAGATTGAAATCTAGCACAAACACATATGCTAAATAAGATATCAGGTCTACTTGCAGTTAAGTACAATAAAGATCCAATCATACCTCGATATAGCTTTTGGTCAATATTGTTGCCTTCTTCATCTTTATCCAATCTACAGGTTGAGCTCATGGGTGTGCTCATTTCTTTGCTTGTCTCCATACCAAACTTCTTGATGATTTCTTTGATATACTTGGCTTGGTTTATTAAGATTCCTTCCTTTGATTGTTTTACTTGAAGTTCAAGGAAGTAGTTCAGTTCACCCATTAGACTCATTTCAAATTCACCCTGCATCATCTTAGCAAATTTTTTACAGAGAATTTTGTTAGTTGTACCAAATATAATATCATCAACATAAATCTATATAACTAATATATCATTATTTTTTTTTTATGAAAAGAGTTTTATCAACATTTCCTCTTATAAAATTATTTTCAAGCAAAAAGTGCTAAGTCTATCATACCAGGCCCTAGGTGCTTGTTTCAAACCATATAAAGCTTTATTGAGTTTAAAAACAAGATTTGGAAAAGCAACGCTTTCAAAACCTGGTGGTTATTCTAGAAAAACTTGTTCGGATATAAAACCATTTAATAAAGCACTTTTCACATCCATTTAAAAAAGCTTAAAATTCATGTAGCAAGCAAATGCAAGAAGCAAACTAATGGCTTCTAGTCTTGCTACGAGTGCATAGGTCTCATCAAAATCTATACCTTCTTCTTGGTTACATCCTTTGGCTACTAGTCTTGCTTTGTTTCTAACTACATTTTTTTGTTCATCTAGTGTGTTCCTCTAGTGTTGCCCAGTAAGCAACCCAAGAGGGGGTGTGAATTGGGTCTTTAAAAAATAATTACTTGATGCGATACAATAGTATGTAATCAAATCCAACAATTAAGCAAGGTATTATGAATTCAAATGTAATGCTCTTAAGTAAATATGCAGTGAAAATATAGAGCAATAAATGTAAGAGCAATAAGAGAAGACAAGAAACCATAAAGATAAAGAAGTATGTGGTTCGGTGCTATCCAATGTACCTACATCCACTCTCCAAGATCCCCTTGGGAATTTATTATAATCTCAACCGATTACAGCCGATTAGTTTTCCGGGCCACTAATCACAACCTGACTTGTTTTCATAAGGCTCACGTCAAAACCTCACTTGGTTTTATCAGGTAACCAAGAACCTAAATAGTTTTAAGGCTCACCACTAACCTCTCTTGGTTTTCTGGGCTAACCAAGAACTTAATTGGTTTTCAAAGGCTCAACAATAACCTCCCTTGGTTTTACAATAGCCTAACCAAGAACCCTTACAACAAATAAAGTTTGAAGTAGAGAAACAATATAAGCTTTCTTATAAAAAGCGGGTATCTCTTTGAAGCTCGATAGTTGTGATGCTTTCAACTTGATGAAGCTTCTTTGATTGCTCAAGAATGGTTGATCTTTAATGCTCTTGAAGTCTCTTGAATGCTTAGACGCTTGCTTTTTCTTGAAAGTAGTTGAACTTCAATGAATAGGAGTGAATGCTCTCTTTTCTTCTCTCTTGGATATTTCTTTTTCAAACTCTTATGTTTTGATTTGATTTGGAGCATATAAATACCTTCCCAAGGCCTCAAATCCGGTTTCTAGCCTTTAGACACAAAAATCTAGCCGTTGGGGATGAAAAGAGACAAGTTTTGTGTTTGAAAAACTAGCCATTACTATTCCCAGAACTTCAGTGTCGACACTTCAGGCTGTGAGTCAACACTTCAGGTCGACACTTGAACTTCTTGAGTCGACACCGAGTTCAAAAATCTTTAATCTAGCTTTCTGAAAATCTTAGATGGGTCGACACTTATTCAGGTGAGTCGACACTTTGAGTCGACACTTCATATCCATGTATTGACATTCTGCAGTTCTTCATCTTCAGCAAGTTCTGTGATTTAAAAATCTCAAGTGATGAGCTGATCCATGTGTCGATACTTTAAGTCGACACTTCAAGTCCATGTGTTGACACTTCAGCCATGCCATTTGAAACTTTCTTTACGTACCGGCTTGAGTCGACATTTCACAATCATGTGTCGAGACTTAGTGTCATGTGTCGATACTTTGAGTCGATACCTTACTGAGATCTTTACAAAAATACTTGAACTTGTGCTGAACCAAATCTATATTTCACTCAAGTATCCATTCAAGCAAACTTTGACTGTCCAAGTTTTCTTTGAGTAGATCTTTCATCTAAACTTGGCTTCTTCAATCAAACAATCTTTTTCAAATTGATGAGCACCTTTTTCTATAAAAACACACTTCAAAGAAATCATTAGTACTCAACTTATACTTAACCATTTTGCTTATCATCAAAATCAATAATAAAGTCAACAATCTCTCCCTTTTTGATGATGACAAAACCTTTAGGTATAAATTGCATAAAAAGCTTTCAAAAGAATTTATAAGGTGCGAAGAGCTGAATGCAATAGGTGTATCAAATTAATTGCATTATTGAAATGATGTATCAGAGCAAGAGTGATATATAGATTAAGAGTATCATAGCTTGTTATAATGATAAAGAGTATTAGAGCTTTGGAATATATATAAGATATAAACCCATGTATTATGATACTCTACAAGAAAATATGTTTAGGAGAGACAAAAATTCAGCATTAAATTAGGCTTCCCCTGAACAGATGATTCAAAAAGGAATTTGTAAACATCT
Source organism: Areca catechu (assembly GCA_021397845.1). Taxonomy (NCBI): domain Eukaryota; kingdom Viridiplantae; phylum Streptophyta; class Magnoliopsida; order Arecales; family Arecaceae; genus Areca; species Areca catechu. Next base: position 80,344,272 of record CM038044.1, on the reverse strand, counting down.
TTTTGAACGTCTAAAGAAAAGATTTATCATGAAATTTAATTCAAAATAGATTTTCAAAATAAAGGAGGTATTGCTCCCCCTGACTTAAGAAATTTGTAAAGAATTTTCAATTCAAGCTCAAAAGAATTTTCAAGTTTTTACAAAGAAATTATCAAACATGACAAATTTGCATATATTTAGAGTTTCATGATAAAGGAGGTATTGCTCCCCCTTACTTATGGAATTTGTAAAGAATTTTCAAATCAAGCTTAACCAATTTTTCAAAAAAAATTTCAAATTTTTTCAAAGAAATTATCAAACATGATAAATTTGCATATATTTACTCTTATTACTCATGTGCACATTTATACTTTAGTCTTATTACTCCCCCTTTTTATTACCATTTAAAAGGTAGGAAGAGAAAAATAGGCAAGTCATTCATGATATAACATTGAAGTACATTATAAAAATTCTTTCATCCATTCAAAAGATAATGAAGTACAAAAGGAAAGTTAAAGCATTTGATTCATTTAAAGTCATAACATAAAGTACAACATAATATTTCATTTAAAGTCATACAAAAGATGCATAAAAGCAAACTATCTAAACATAAAAAGATATCCTAATCCTCATCCTCATCATCGAAAGATCCGATCTCAATTGGTCCAGTATCAATAAAAGAGCGAGCTAGGGGTCACATCGATCTGAGATCACGAAGACGGGTCCTGGTTGGTCGTGGAGGAGTACGATGACCACGTCCTCTGCATCGAGCATACGTCTGATCTTTTATTGGAGCCGAAGAGGTGGAGGCTATGTTCTCAGTAGGAATTGAGCAGATCGGGGTAACAGTCTCTACAACTGTCGGATGTGGCGTACGATCAAAAGATGGACCTGAATCAAGATACTGAAAGCCAAGTGTGTAAAAACCTAGCTCTCGGATAAGAGAGGATGTATGGATGGTAGGCGTATCAACAGTGGGTGTGTCAAAAATAGGTGTATCAGTTGATGAAATGATAGGTGTATTAACGATAGGTTTTTCTGCTGAAGAATGAATGGGTGAATCTATAATCAGTGAATCAATAATAGGAGTTTCAATAATGGGCGTATCAATAATGGGTGAAACAACAATAGGTGAATCAATGATCTGGATGGTGGAGTAGATAGGACAGGAGTATGAGTAGGTGAATTGGAAGGATCACAAAGGGACTCCTAGACAAGTCTACAATCACCTCTGTCGCTGGCTCTGAAATCAAATCTGAGAAGTTGAAATCATCAGAGTCAATCTCCTAAACATCACCATCATCATCACTATCATCATCACTATCATCAACAATTGATGCTGGGGTAGATGGAGCTGGATCAGAAATTGGAGTACTCATTGTAGAAGGTCTGGATAGTGCGGTCATAATAGCTGAGCTGCCATCACTCAGTCCTCTGTGGCTCTATCTGGTCTTAGTAATAAAGCAATCAAGTCACTGTCTAATGATCAAAATGTCTATCTCAGTGCGACTGACTCTGTCCATCAACATCTCTGAAACTCCTGGAGTATCTGACTGAACTTGCTGAGGCTGTGGTGTAGGCTCAGACTGAGAACCAGACTCTGGCTGTGCTGCTCGCTCAGGCTGACTCTCTAGAAGTGGTAACTTAGTGGGTCCTGACTTGCTGGAAAGAATACACTCCTCCTCCATATCATCATCATCATCTCGGTCATTGGTCTGACCAGATACTCTGCATCTCCACTGACCTCTGAACAGGTGATAACCCATCCGATGTAATGACCTGATGTCATAAACATCAATATTTAGGAGCATACAGAAGGGCCCGTCCTCAAAAGTAACACCATAATTTCTAAACAACAGTGTTAGCCCTATCTCGTAGGATAAGCATAGTCGCTGACTCATCGAAGCCTCCATCATCTGATGAATCATGAGCACCGGAAGGCAGACGGGTGTGCGCTGTACCAATAAGACTATCACGAGCAGCTCTCTCTCCGTGATGTAGACCAAACATCCAGTCTTCGGTAGAAGGATCCGGACGACAATGTAGTGCAGAAGTCTCATCTCTGTAAACAAATGAGATGTAGACACGGTGTCTCCCTCAGGCAAAACGTCAAACTCGAATACACATTGGAGACCACTCACTCTGTCAATCAAGCTGTCTACAACTGAACCAGTCATAGGAAATCCCACACTCTACTCAATATCTCTGAAGTAACGGGGATATCCCTGCCTCTAACCTGAGTAAACTAGCCATCACTCCCACAAGCTAATGATCCGTAGAACTCTCGTATGAGCCCTGGGTAGTATCTCTCGCTCAAAGAACAGAAAGATGTCAGACCAGTGTCTTTGATCCACTAACCGATCATAAAGTGCTGCTGGTCGATGAAATTGAAGTCCACACAGCATCCTCCAACAACCGTCTTCGAGCTCATCCGGCTAGAAGCTGCAAATAGGGGTCGAACAGGTGGACATGGAGCTCTAGCTTAATGTCTGGCCTTGGTTCTTCGCTCTTCTTCTTGATTGGATGGCCGAGGGCGACGGACTACTTGTTTCTGGGGACCCATTACACAGAATAAGGATTTAAACAAGTTTGGTGGAGAAACCTAGGGTTTCTAGGGTTCAAAGTGGAAATGGGAGGCGGAATGTCACTCAATCCAACCCAAAAAGTGTCCCAAACAAAGAATTGAAGGGTTTTGAGCACAAATTGGAGGGAAGGAGCAATGTGTAGGTGAAATGAGGGAAAAAATGCATTGCAATGCCCTTAAACTCTGTCTGCTACCGTTCATGTGTCGACTCACAAATGTGTCGACACATTGACTTAAAATTGAAAATTAAGAGAATCAAAGGCAGATTAAAATCACAAGTAATTCAATGAAATTAGCAATAATTGAATATGATTGATGTCAAATTTGATCTAATTTGAGTCAAAGATTGGAAGATTTTAATCAAAAGGATTAATGATCCCGAGTTCTCTTCTAATCATACAGAACCGATTTTCTAGAAGAGACTTAGTCAAAATATCAGCTAATTGCAATTCAGTAGAGATAAACTCAAGCACAACATCAACATTTTCAACATGATCTCTAATAAAATGATGCCTAATTTCAATATGTTTACTCCTAGAATGTTGAACATAATTTTTTGTCAAGCAAATAGCACTGGTATTATCACACTTTATAGGTGTACGAGTCAACTTGATTCCAAAATCGTCAAGTTGTTGCTTAATCCACAAGATTTAAGCACAACAACTTCCTGCTGCAATATACTCAGCCTCAGCTATGGATAGTGCAACTGAAGTTTGTTTCTTGCTAAACCAGGATATTAAGTTAACTCCAAGAAATTGGCAAGTTCCACTAGTACTCTTTCTATCCAATTTACAACTAGCAAAATCAGCATTAGAATATCCAATTAATTCAGTAGTTAAATCTCTAGAATATCATAAACCAATATCAATTATACAAGATAGATATCTAATAATGCACTTAACAGTCGATAGATGTGATTCTTTAGGTTTAGACTGATATCTAGCACACATACATACGTTAAACAATATATCTGGTATACTAGCAGTTAAGTAAAGTAATGAGCCAATCATACCTCTGTATAATTTTTGATCTATAGATTTACCATGCTCATCTTTATCAAGTTTACAAGAGGGGCTCATAGGTACACCTATTGATTTAGTAGTCTCCATCCTAAACTTCTTTATAATTTCTCTTGTATACTTAGCTTGGTTAATGATAATTTCATCTTTAGTTTGCTTGATCTAGAGTCCGAGAAAGAAATTGAATTCTCCCATCATGCTCATCTCGAACTCACCCTGCATTAGCTTAGCAAACTCTTGACAAAAAATTTCATTAGTAGCACTAAAAATAATAGCATCAACATATATTTGTACTACTAATAAATCATTATCTTTCTTCTTTAGAAACAAAGTTTTATCTACATGGCCTCTAGAAAATTCATTTTTAGTCAGAAATTTACCGAGTCTTTCATACTAGGCTCGAGGTGCTTGTATTAATCAATAAAGTGCTTTGTGAAATTTAAAAACATGTCAGGATGTACATGATTTTCAAATCTAGGTGGTTGTTCAATAAAATTTTTTCTATTATAAAATCATTCTAAAAAGCACTTTTAACATCCATTTGAAAAAGTTTGAAATTCATAAAATAGGTAAATGCTAATAGTAGTCTAATTGCTTTAAGTCTAGCAATAAAAGAAAAAGTTTCATCAAAATCAATTCCTTCCTCCTGATTATAGCTTTTGGCAACTAGCCTAGCTTTATTTCTAACAATAATTCCATTTTCATCTAATTTATTCCTAAATACCCATTTTGTGCCAATAATAGAAATATTAGATGGTCTTTCTATTAATGTCCAAACATTATTTATATAAAACTGAATTAGTTCATATTGCATGGCATTTATCCAGTTAGGATCTTTTTCAGCATCTTCAAAACATTTAGGCTCTACTTGAGAAATAAAAGCTATATAATCACATTCATTTCTAATTGAGACTCGAGTTCTTACCCCTTTAGATGGATCACCTAGGATTAATTCCTTAGGATGTCCATGAGCATACCTCCACTCCTTGGGTAGATCTTGGTGCTTTGGAGTGTCATCACCTTTCTCATCTTTATCTTGATCTTCTTCATTTGATTGAGATGGTTGATCATTCAATGTCAACTTTTGAAATTTATCAGCAACTGCACATGCATCAGAAGTATCCTCTTTTTTGGAGGATTTATTAGTAAATTCTTCAAAAACAATATGTACAAACTCCTCTATAACTAAGGTTCTTTTCTTGAAAACTCTGTATGCCCTGCTTGATGTAGAGTATCCTAAATCAATACCTTCATCAGACCTGGCATCAAGTTTCTCAAGATTGTCTTTGCCATTATTTAAGATAAAACATTTATAGCCAAAAACTCGAAAGTATTGTAAGGTTGGTTTTCTTTGATTCCAAAGTTCATAAGGAGTTTTCTTCAAAATAGGATGGATTAAAACTCGATTCAAAATATAACATGAAGTATTAATAGCTTCAGTCCAAAAATATCTTGGTAAATCATTTTCACAAAATATAGTGCATGCCATTTCTTCTAAAGTATGAATTTTTCTTTCTACTACCTCATTCAGCTGAGGTGTCCTAGGTGCAGAAAAGTTATATTCAATACCTTTTTCATTGCAAAAGCTTTCAAAATCCTGATTTTCAAATTCAGTTCCATGATCACTACGAATGCAAACAACTGAAACACCTTTTTTATTTGAAACTTTTTGATAAAACTTTATTAATGCAGAAAATGACTCATCTTACAAAATCATCCACTATGACTAATCCATATCTCTTGCCTCCTAGACTTGATGTTCTAGTTGATCCAAAGAGATTCATATGAAGTAGTTCTAGTGGCCTACTAGTAGTTATAAAACCTTTAGGTTTGAAAGAGGTTTTAACTTGTTTTTCAAATTGACATGCTTGGCAAATTCTATCTTTTTCAAAACAAAGTTTAGGCAAATCTCTAACTAAGTTTTTTTTACAAATTTTTGAAAGTAGATACATACTAGCATGCCCTAATATTCTATGCCTAAGCCAACTAGTCTCATCTTTAGTAGAATTCATTGCAACAAGGCATTCTCTATTAGGCAAAGATAGATCATCTAAATCTACCAAATAAATATTACCATGCCTTTTTCTAATGAATTATACTCCATTTTTATCCAGACTAGTAATTATGCAATAAGATGATTTAAAAACAACTTGAAAACCTTTATCACAAAACTGATTAATACTTAAAAGATTATGCTTTAAACCTTCAACTAAAAGTACATTGCTTAAAAGTACATTGCAAATACAACTAGAAGGAGTAATGTGAACTTTACCAATACCAATGATTTTTCCTTTACCATTATCCAAAAGGTCACACTCCCTCCATTCATTGCTTCAAGAGAAGTGAATTGCTTCACATCTCCCGTCATGTGCCTTAAGCAATCACTGTCAAGATACCAAAGTATTTTGTTCTCCTTAGTTGCAAGACACACCTGCAATAAAAATCAAGCTTTGTTTTTAAGTACCGAGGCCAACTTGCTTCCTTTAGGGTTAGCACTTAAAATAGTTCATTTTGGAATCCAAACTTTTCCAAAAGAATTAATTTTTTTCATATTGCATTGAAAATATTTATGACCTTGCTTTTTACATGAAAACATGTTATGCTAGATGATGCAGGTACAAAAAAATTTTTGAAATATTTTTGTTGTCTTTGAGGTCTATAACCTAATCCTGCTTTGTTGAAAATGGCTCTTTGGCTATTCAAAAGTAGGTTTAATTTTTCTGAACTATAGGTAAATTTTTCAATAAAAGGCTCCATTTTATCAAGTTCATTTTTGTACTTTGTATTTTCTAATTCTAAATCCTTATTTTTGTTTTAAAGATCACCATTTGAAATAATAGTCTTGGGTCTTTTTAAAACTTCATTTTCCATTATCAAAGCATTGCTTTTCTTTTCTAAAATATCTAGTTTAGCTTTCAAATCACTAACTTCATTTTATAAAGAGTTATTTTCATGAGAAAAACTATTTGCATGCTTTTTTAATCTTTTATTTTTTGATAAAATTAATTTTTAATCATGCATAAGTTCATCAAAGGCATTTCTTAACTCATCAAAAGAAAAATCAATTTCTGTATCAGAATTTACCTCATCTTGCTCTTAATGTGCCATGAGACAGAGATTTGCAATTTCTGTCTGCTCTTCTTTAGAACTGGAGTCATCACTATCACTCCAAGTGGCCATCATTGCTTTCTTCCTTAACTTCTTCCTTGACTTCTTTAGGAGAGGGCAGTCGAATTTGTAGTGACCCAGCTTCTTGCATTCGAAGCATGTAGGTATTTCCTTCTCATTTTCCTTTTCTTTTTCTCTCTTTCTCTTTTCCCTTTTTTTTATTTGATTGAAATTTCTTCTTGTAAGGGAACTTCCTTCTCTTCGAGAATCTTCTAAATTTCCTAGCAAGAAGAGCTTCTTCATTTTCATCTTCTTTTTCTTTTTCGAACTCATCAATTGAGGATTCTTCTTGTATATTTGATTTGAATGCAATCCCCTTTTTCTTCTTATTCATGTCCATTGGCTTTTGCTTCAATTTCAGCTCATAAGTCATGAGCGATCTAACCAGGTACTCTAATGGTAGCTTGTCAACATCTTTAGCTTCTTGGATGGCGGTCACCTTTGGATCCCACGATGTTGGAAGTGACATGAGGATTTTGTTAACAAGATCAGCATTAGACATTACTTTTCTTAAGCTTCTCATTCCATTTACAATATTTGTAAATCTAGTGTACATGTCAGTGATAAACTAATTAGGTTCTATTCGGAACATTTCATAAGTATGCACTAACATATTCACCTTAGTATTCTTCACTTGATCGATACTCTCATGGATAACTTCAAGTGTGTCTCATATTTCTTTGACTGAAGTGCATGTAGATATCCTATTGAATTCACTAGGATCTAATGCACAATAAAGGAGATTCATTGCCTTAGCATTGATCTCGAATTGTTTAATATTATTTTCATCCCAATCCTCTTGAGCTTTGGGATGGAAACACCATTAACCACAACTGAAGGAATATATCGACACTTCTACAGTTCTTCATCTTCAGTAAGTTTTATGATTTAAAATTCTCAGGCTATGAGCTGATCCTTGAGTCGATACTTTGAGTCGACACTTTAAGTCCATGTGTTGACACTTCAGCTATGCCATCTGAAACTTTCTTTATGTACCAGCTTGAGTCTACACTTCACTATAATATGTCGACACTTGGTGTCATGTTCGATACTTTGAGTCGACACCTTATTGAGATCTTCACAAAAATACTTGAACTTGTACTTAACCAAATTTATATTTCACTCAAGTATCCATTCAAGCAAACCTTGATTGTCCAAGTCTTCTTTAACGGATCTTTTATTTAAACTTGGCTTCATCAATCAAACAATCTTTTTCAAATTGATAAGCACTTTTTTATATAAAAACACACTTCAAGGAAATCATTAGTACTCAACTTATACTTAACCATTTTGCTTATCATCAAAATCAATAACGGAGTCAACATATAGACCCATTTGGTTACTATGATGGGATGGTCTGATGGTCTTTCAACTAAAGTCCATACACTATTTATTTCAAACTGGTTTAGTTCTTCATGCATGGCCATCATTTAATTTGGATTAGATTCAGCCTCTTTTAAGCTATGAGGTTCTTTTTGAGATACAAAGGCTAGGTAATCATGCATATCTCTATGTGATGACCTAGTCCTAACACCTTGTGAAGGATCACCAATAATTAAATCTCTTGGATGAGAAGTTACATACCTCCATTCCGTTGGTAGATCAGTGTGATCCTTACTTACCATTTCTTCTCCTTCTTGTATCGATCTTTCTTGTATGCTCATATCCTCCAATTCTTTTTGAAGTGTACCTACATCATTATCTATACACTCTTCTTTCTTAGAAGGTGAGGGGTTATTTTCATCAAAAACAACATATACAGATTCTTCTACAGCCAATGTTCTTTCGTTAAATACTCTATATGCTTTGCTATGTATTGAATAACCAAGGAAAAGAGCTCCATCAGATTTAGCATCAAATTTTTCTAGATTATCCTTACCATTATTTAGCACAAAGTATTTATAGCCAAATACATGAAAGTAATTGATATAGGGTTTCTTTTCATTCCAAAGCTCATAATGAGTTTTTTTCAAAACTGGATGAATCAAAACATGGTTTAAAATATAACAAGCAGTGTTCACTGCTTCTACCAAATAATACCTTAGAAGATTGCCTTCACATAACAATATTCATGCCATCTCTTCCAAAGTCCTATTTTTTCTATTTACAACACCATTTTGTTATGGTGTTCTAAGAGCAGAGAAGTTGTGATCAATGCCATTTTCTGTGCAATAATCATCGAAAACTTAATTTTCAAATTTCGTGCTATGATCACTTTTAATAGAAATAATTGAAAGATTTTTCTGATTTGAAATTTTTTTGTGAAATTTTGAAAAGCTTTAAAAGTTTCAACTTTGTGTGCGATAAACAAAACCCATGTAAATCTAGAAAAAACATCTACTATCACATGAGCATATTTCATACCACCTAGGCTTGTAGTCCTTGTTGGTCCAAATAAGTCCATGTGAAGTAGCTCAAGGGGTCTAGAAGTTGAAATCATAATTTTTGATTTAAAACTCCCCTTAGTTTGTTTACCTAATTTACAAGCATCGCAAATATATTCAAAATTTACTTTAAACTTAGGCAAACCTCTAACAAGATTCTTTGAAATTAACTTAGCATTCATTGCAACTAGACTGGAACTACTAGACATAGCTAGATCATTAAGATATACTACATAAATATTGTCAAGTCTATGTCCAATTGATGCAGAACGGAAGCTCTAATACCAAAAATGATGCAGAACAAATAAAGGGATGCGATGCGGAAGTAAATTAAGATTAACTAATTTTTTTTGTTGTTTTTATATGTTTGTAGAAGTTGGCTTCAAATCAAAGAAAAGTTAACCTAACATTGAAAGATACTAATATGATAATTGAAAGCACAATTTTAAGGAAACTAAATTATCAGAGTAGTTCAGAAGCAACGGATCGCTGGGGGTTGAGAAACTCCCAGACCTAGGGTTTCGCTCCGAACTTTCAACAGAACAGAAATAAAGAGAAAAGATGGTTTACCTAACCAGACAATGATCTTCACAGATTTTGGTGGAAGAACTCTCCCGAGCAGATTGTTGGATTCTCGGATTCAGATATCTTCGCAATGGATCCTCCAATACTGGTCCTTTGGCGGGTTGGCTTCTCCTGAACTCAAGATCTGGAAGAGAAGAAAAACAATTGATGGAATCAGAGAGTCAAGGGAAAAATTTACCAGGTTGATGAGCTTGAAGATTGAAATTGCTGAAAACTGGATTCTCCTGGAAGCTGATGTGATTTTCCTTGGAACTTGCTCTGGATCTGAAGTAGCCGGACTGGATCTGGATGAAGGTGGACGGCCTGGACTTATAGAGAGAGAGAGGCCGTGGGAGATGGAAGGAGCTAGGGTTCGATGGATTGAAAATATTGAAGGGCGGCTAGGGTTTTGGATTTTTAAGTGGCTAACCTAGGGTTTTGGATAAAGATGGAGATCTCTCACCTCCTCAAGGCTCCATGGAACCCGGATTAACCCCTCACGGAGCTCAACACTTAGAATAGTGCGGAAGAAGAGAAACCTAGGTTACTCAACACAAGAGAATAGCAAAATAATTTTTTCTTCATTGATTTTCTAAAGTTACAAAGAGAGGTCTATTATATAGACCTAAAATTTTCTCCAAGTTTGTACAAATTCCCATGTGGGACTAAACTCCTCCAACCTCTAGATTAGGTAGAAAACCTCCTCTCTTGGTCGACCAAGAATTCAAAAAAATTTGGGACGGCCATAAAGGATTTTTTTTTGGAATTTTTTTTTTTTTTTATGGCGCCTTCTTTGGAGTTGGATTTGGATTTGGAGTCCTATTCTCCTTATGGCATTTCTTCTTTTCTTCCACTCCAAGTTAAGCTCTTTGATTTTGATTTGAACTTCAATTAGGAGTAGGTTGGATGTCCTTCTTTGATTTTTTTCTCCAAGAGAAGTCCCTTTCCTTCTTTGCTTAGACAAAATTGGCAGGTATGGGCGCCTCCTTTAAATTGGCTTCCAATTTGATTTTTTTCTTCTTTGTATGTGGGGACCATGACACTGGGATGCCTCTGTGGCGCCTCCTGGACCCTGGCGTGTGCTCGGAGTGTGGCTGGGCGTGTGGCTTGGAGTGTGGCCTCCACTTGCTTGGACCTTGATTTGATTGGAAGACAAATGTGGCACCATTTTGGACCTTGATTTGATTGGAAGACAATTGCGGCACCATTTTGGATAAAATTGAAACCACATCGGGACTTGCACCGAGTCAACATGACTCAACAAAATTTAAATGGTGACTCAAGAAATAAATAAAAATAAATAAACTGGTTGACCAGGTCAACCTTTATTACAAACCCTAATTTCTCGGGCAATGTCAATCAGAGATCCAAATGGAGCTCTGAAGTCTTCTTATGAGTCTGGTGCCCGCACCAATTCTCCCGGGGTGGGAGGAACTCGACCCTGTCGAGTAAGGCTCAAGTTGGCTCTGGTATCTCTCCAAGAGGTCTGGGTCCAATTCTTGTAATTCTTCTCGGGAGATCCAAGAGTCATCAGAATCTGGCCTTCCTTGCCAGCGGACCAGGTACCTTTGTTATCCTCGATTACGAGTAGAGATAACCTGATCATCCAAGATCTTTTCAATCTGCTCTTTCCTCACAGGCCAGTTTGTTGGTGGACACACAGGGTCGGGATAACTCTCAATGATAGGGTTAGGCTCAAAAGGCTCACTAGGAATCACAGCTGGCTCCCTGTACTCTACTAAGTCTGTAATGTTGAAAGTAGAGCTAATGCCTAGTTCTGGAGGCAACTCAAGCACATAGGCATTGGATCCTACTCTCTTTACCACTCTAAATGGTCCAGCTCCCCTAGCATGTAACTTTCTAACGGTTCCAGGAGGAAACCGTTCAGGCCTTAACCTAATCATCACATAGTCTCCCTCAACAAAAGATTTGACTCGCCTTTGAGTATCAGCCAACTTCTTATAAGTTTCATTACTTAAATTTATTTTGGCATGAATTTCTTTATGCAAGTCTTTTACATGCTGTGCGAAATTCTCAGCAGACTTGGAGACTCGAGTGTGGACAGGTAAAGGGACTAGGTCAAGAGGTGTGTGAGGTTTGTACCCATGTACAATTTCAAATGGACTCTTACCAGTAGACCTATTGACCGAGTCATTGTACGCAAATTCTGCCCTTGGTAGGTATAAATCCCAATTTCTGGTGTTTTCACCAACAAGACATCTCAGCAGATTTCCTAGGCTACGATTCACTACTTCAGTTTCGCCATCAGTTTGGGGATGATAGGCAGTTGAAAACTTAAGTTTTGTCCCTAACTTATGCCAAAGGGTCTTCCAAAAGTAACTGGTGAACCGGACATCCCTATCTGAAACGATTGTCTTAGGCAGGCCATGGAGTCTAACTATCTCATTGAAGAAAAGTGTGGCTACCTTAGACGCATCAAAGGTTTGGGAACAAGGCAAGAAGTGGGCCATTTTAGAGAATCGGTCGACTACGACACAGATAGAATCATGTCTCCTATGGGTCTTAGGTAAACCTAACACAAAATCCATACTCACATCTTGCCAAGGACGATCTGGGATAGGGAGTGGGGTATAAAGGCCAGTGTTTTGTTTTCGCTGTTTGGCAACAGCGCAGGTTCGACATCTAGCTACAATATTAGCTACATCCCTTTTCAAGCTAGGCCAGAAAAAGTGGTCTTCAATAGCTAGAATGGTCTTGTCTTTTCCAAAATGGCCGGCTAAACCTCCAGCATGGATTTCCCAAATCAAAAATTCCCTAAGAGAAGTTCTAGGGATGCAAAGCCTATTTTTGAAGAACAAAAAACCATCTACAAGGGTATAATCCTGGTGATTACTAGATGGTCCTTGAACTAGATCCTGATACACAGTTGTGAAATCTGGACAAGACTCATATTCCTCTTTGATTTGCTCAAACCCTATGACCTCAGTTCTTACAGAAGTTAATAACAGAGATCGGCGACTAAGGGCATCAGCTACCTTATTCTCAACTCTAGCCTTATGTTTCAGGACAAAAGTATAGGACTGGATATATTCTACCCACTTAGCATGCCTAGGGTTAAGCTTCTTTTGGGAGTTCAGAAATCTAAGAGCCTCATGGTCCGAAAATAGTACAAATTCCTGCGGTAGCAAATAATGTCTCCAGTAACGCAAAGCTTGCACCACCGCAAAAAATTCCTTATCATAGGTAGAATACCTAAGCTTAGCATCATTAAGTTTTTCACTAAAGAATGCTATGGGATGATTCTATTGGCTTAGGACTCCACCTATTCCTACACCTGAAGCATCACAGGCAACCTTAAATACTTTAGAAAAATCGGGTAATCTCAGAATGGGTGCCTGGGTCATTTTATCCTTAAGATCTAGGAAGGCTTTATGGGCTGACTTAGTCCAATGAAATTCTCCCTTCCTAATACAATCAGTGATAGGAGCAGCTAAAGTACTAAACCCCTTGATGAATCGCCTATAGAAGGTAGCCAAGCCGTGGAAACTTCTAACTTCATGCACATTGGTTGGCTCTGGCCAGTCTACTATGGACCTAATCTTCTCAGGATCGGCCGCCACGCCGTCAGGGGTTACTACAAAACCAAGAAAGATAACTCTACTAGTCATGAATTCACACTTCTTAAGATTACCGTAGAGTCTATCATTCCTCAAAACTTGGCAGACTGCTCTAAGGTGGCCTAGGTGATCTGCTGGGGTCTTACTATAGATCAGGATGTCATCAAAATAGACCACCACAAATTTTCCTATAAAAGCTCTAAGTACCTGGGTCATAATTCTCATGAAAGTACTAGGGGCATTGGACAACCCAAAAGGCATAACAACCCATTCATAAAGACCATCCTTAGTTTTGAAAGCAGTTTTCTATTCATCCCCGGGTCTAATCCTAACCTGATGATAGTCGCTTCTGAGATCAATCTTAGAAAAAACCATTGCACCAGCCATCATATCAAGCATGTCATCTAGTCTAGGGATGGGAAACCTATATTTGATTGTAATTTTATTGATGGCACGACTGTCAACACACATCCTCCACGTGCCATCTTTCTTTGGGGTCAGTAAGGCTGGGACTGCACAAGGGCTAAGACTTTCTCTAATAAACCCCTTCCTCAATAATTCTCCAACCTGCTTTTGCAGTTCTTCATGCTCAGATGGATTCATCCTGTAATGGGGCAAGTTGGGCAAAGTCGCTCCTGGGATTAGATCTATGGCATGCTAGATATCCCTAAGAGGTGGAAGGTGGTCTGGCAAATTCTCGGGAAAGACATCCTCAAATTCTTTTAACACAGGTTTAACTTCTTGAGGAGGCTCTGAGGGTTCCGAAGTTCTAAGTTCCTTAGCAGTCAACATCCAGATGGGTGAACCACTATGAATTTCTTGTTCTAGATCCTTAGCACTGATTAGGTTCACTCCAGTTTTCATCTCCTTAACCTTACCGGCTCCTTTAGTTACCTTGTCCTTAGGGGGAACTGAATGGATCGTAATCTTCTTCCCATTGAAACTAAAGACACAGGTATTGGATTTTCCTAAGAGGGTGGCATCATGATCATACAACCAAGGTCTTCCGAGAATTATACTGCTCACCCCCATGGGTAAGACATCGCACCAAATCTTTTCGTGATAAGATTGCATTTGGATTTGGACTTGACATCTAGACTGGATGGGTATGGAGGTAGAATCTATCCAAGAAACCTTATAGGGGTTGGGATGGGGAACTGGGATTAAGCCTAACATCTTGACAGTGCTAGTAGAGATGGCATTTACACAGCTCCCACTATCTATGATGATCTTACATACCTTATCCCCTAATTTAAGAAAAGTCTGTAGGATGTTAGTCCTACGCCAATCCTCTTGAACTAGATTCTGGGATAGGATGCATCTTACAACTCCTAATTGGTCAGATTCATTGGGTTCCTCCTCTCCTTCATACTCCTCAACCAAATTCATTCCGGCCTCATAAACTTCTTCTTCAAATTCCTCACTGGGCTCGGAATTATCATTCTCTCCCTCATCTATGTAAAGGGATCTCCTTGGGCACTGGCTAGCAACATGACCTACCTTATGACACTTGAAACAGGCTATGGCAGTACACTGACTGGAAATGTGACCTGGTTTCTGACACTTAAAACAGGTGATATTTGAACTAGGGGTTCTCTGGGTGTCAGGTGCCTTACCTTTGTCCATGGGCCTAGGGGTAGAAGTACCCTGAAAAGGTTTACTAGGGATAACTTGGCTAGGTCCATTCCTTGGGATTGGGGCACTAACCCTAGAAGGTATAGGTCCTCTCTGAAATTTCTCAGTGTTCAGTGCAATCTGGTAGGCTTGGTCTAGATCAGTAACCTCTCTCAGAAATAGTTCTCTCTTGATATCTTCCCTCAGTCCAGCCCTAAATCTAGACAAAGTGACTTCGTGGGCTTCACTCATATCACATCTCATTAGGTATTCATCAAAAGTAGCTATGTAGTCTGAGACAGATCGGTTTCCTTGTTTCAGGTTTTGCCATTGGTCTAACAGGTTTTGCTGGTATGAAATGGGTAGGTATTTATCTCTCAGTTTTTCTTTCATACCCTGCCAAGTGGTTATGGGCTCAACATTCCGTCTCCTAGTGGTTAGCTCAATGTTCCCCCAGTATAACCTAGCTTGACGCACTAATTTCATCTTGGCAAACTTGTATTTCCTCTCCTCAGACATAGCATACCACTCAAAGTATTGGTCCATCTCACCCTCCCAATCAGAATACACCTTAGGGTTCAGACTACCATCAAAAGTGGGTGCATCTAATTTGATGTTCCTGATGAACCTATCATCTCTATCTTCAGGCTCTGGGTCAGGCCTCCTATGATTAGGTTCAGGATCTCTATATAAAGGCCTTCTAGGCTCCTGATGTGGGTGAGGTTGAGGCACATTAAAATCGGGGTCAGGAGTCCAATTCCGATGTCTAGGTTCTTCAAGTACTTGGACTCGGTCCCTAAGTTGGGTAAGATCCTCATGAATTTGTGCGCTAAACTGGGCCACAGTGTTTGTCATATCCTGATTCATTTTAGCCATACTTTCAGTAAGAGTTCTGATCATGGCCTCTAAATCAGGTTGGGTTTGACCAGGTTGATATGGCACTCCGTTTCTGGTAGACATGATGATTCAAGCAAGCACACAAAATGAGACTAGACTAAATCGACTACTGGATCACTAGACCTAGAGTCCAAACTAGATGCCCAATCAGAGTGGCAAGCTAGCCTGTAGTAACTCAGGACTCAGCCAGGCAGGTGTAAGGGGAGTGTTAGGTCCCTGATTGCCAATCCTAGACACCAATCAGTGATTGGCCAGGTAGGCGGACCAGCACACAAGCCCTTCGGGAATGGATCCCTGAACCACCGTTCTAGACACTGAGTGCTAAGCACACACAGAATAACTCGGCAAACTGACTCAACACTAGCCTAGACCCGACCAATTGGTGTCCCTAGCCCACTAGGGCAAATTAGGTCTAACTGATTTTAAATTAGGTCCAGGTTCGAATGATTGGATGGTGGTTTTGGGCTAAGGAGAGGTAATCAACTCCTCCCCTTATCTTAGATGCTCAATTGCCCTTAAGTAAATTATGAGATGATCACTCCAAAAAGAATTGAATTGCAGAACACAAAAAATAGAGTTGTTGTATTTTAATGCTCAGAATTTTTACCGAAACCAATAAATCACAGAAAAATTATGAAAAATAGGTTCAATTATACTGGTTTCAACGAACAAAAATCATGCAATTCGGAGTTTTATGCAAGGAGAAATAATTCAGACAACAGGGCAATTACGGGCTGCAACTAGATTGTCTTCCCCGTTTATAATCCCTGCTACGAAGTTATAACCCAATGGATCCCCTACACGCCCTAGGAACACCCCGTGGAATGGGAGGAGGAGGCTTGCGCCTCGCTTAGTTCCTAGGACTGGACGTCCTGGGGAGTCTACATCGAGCAGACAAAATAAAAAGAGAAAACAATCAAAACAAGCAAGCAAGCAAATCAGAAACCCTAGACTGGGCTCTGATACCAAAAATGATGCAGAACGGAAGCTCTGATACCAAAAATGATGCAGAACAAATAAAGGGATGCGATGCGGAAGTAAATTAAGATTAACTAATTTTTTTTGTTGTTTTTATATGTTTGTAGAAGTTGGCTTCAAATCAAAGAAAAGTTAACCTAACATTGAAAGATACTAATATGATAATTGAAAGCACAATTTTAAGAAAACTAAATTATCAGAGTAGTTCAGAAGCAACGGATCGCTAGGGGTTGAGAAACTCCCAGACCTAGGGTTTCGCTCCGAACTTTCAACAGAACAGAAATAAAGAGAAGAGATGTTTTACCTAACCAGACAATGATCTTCACAGATTTTGGTGGAAGAACTCTCTCGAGCAGATTGTTGGATCCTCGGATTCAGATATCTTCTCAATGGATCCTCCAATACTGGTCCTTTGGCGGGTTGGCTTCTCCTGAACTCAAGATCTGGAAGAGAAGAAAAACAATTGATGGAATCAGAGAGTCAAGGGAAAAATTTACCAGGTTGATGAACTTGAAGATTGAAATTGCTGAAAACTGGATTCTCCTGGAAGCTGATGTGATTTTCCTTGGAACTTGCTCTGGATCTGAAGTAGCCGGTCTGGATCTGGATGAAGGTGGACGGCCTGGACTTGTAGAGAGAGAGAGGCCGTGGGAGATGGAAGTAGCTAGGGTTCGATGGATTGAAAATAATGAAGGGCGGCTAGGGTTTTGGATTTTTAAGTGGCTAACCTAGGGTTTTGGATAAAGATGGAGATCTCTCACCTCCGCAAGGCTCCATGGAACCCGGATTAACCCCTCACAGAGCTCAACACTTAGAATAGTGCGGAAGAAGAGAAACCTAGGTTACTCAACACAAGAGAATAGCAAAATAATTTTTTCTTCATTGATTTTTTAAAGTTACAAAGAGAGGTCTATTATATAGACCTAAAATTTTCTCCAAGTTTGTACAAATTCCCATGTGGGACTAAACTCCTCCAACCTCTAGATTAGGTAGAAAACCTCCTCTCTTGGTCGACCAAGAATTCAAAAAAATTTGGGACGGCCATAAAGGATATTTTTTTGAATTTTTTTTTTTTTTTTTTTTTTATGGCACCTTCTTTGGAGTTGGATTTGGATTTGGAGTCCTCGTCTCTTTATGGCATTTCTTCTTTTCTTCCACTCCAAGTTAAGCTCTTTGATTTTGATTTGAACTTCAATTAGGAGTAGGTTGGATGTCCTTCTTTGATTTTTTTCTCCAAGAGAAGTCCCTTTCCTTCTTTGCTTAGACAAAATTGGCAGGTATGGGCGCCTCCTTTAAATTGGCTTTCAATTTGATTTTTTTCTTCTTTGGATGTGGGGACCATGACACTGGGATGCCTCTGTGGTGCCTTGATGCAGAACAAATAAAGGGATGCGATGCGGAAGTAAATTAAGATTAACTAATTTTTTTTTGTTGTTTTTATATGTTTGTAGAAGTTGGCTTCAAATCAAAGAAAAGTTAACCTAACATTGAAAGATACTAATATGATAATTGAAAGCACAATTTTAAGGAAACTAAATTATCAAAGTAGTTCAGAAGCAACGGATCGCTGGGCGTTGAGAAACTCCCAGACCTAGGGTTTCGCTTCGAACTTTCAATAGAACAGAAATAAAGAGAAGAGATGGTTTATCTAACCAGACAATGATATTCACAGATTTTGGTGGAAGAACTCTCCCGAGCAGATTGTTGGATCCTCGGATTCAGATATCTTCGTAATGGATCCTCCAATACTGGTCCTTTGGCGGGTTGGCTTCTCCTGAACTCAAGATCTGGAAGAGAAGAAAAACAATTGATGGAATCAGAGAGTCAAGGGAAAGATTTACCAGGTTGATGAACTTGAAGATTGAAATTGCTGAAAACTGGATTCTCCTGGATGTTGATGTGATTTTCCTTGGAACTTGCTCTGGATCTGAAGTAGCCGGACTGGATCTGGATGAAGGTGGATGGCCTGGACTTGTAGAGAGGGAGAGGCCGTGGGAGATGGAAGGAGCTAGGGTTCGATGGATTGAAAATAATGAAGGGCGGCTAGGGTTTTGGATTTTTAAGTGGCTAACCTAGGGTTTTGGATAAAGATGGAGATCTCTCACCTCCTCAAGGCTCCAATGGAACCCGGATTACCCCCTCATGGAGCTCAACACTTAGAATAGTGCGGAAGAAGAGAAACCTAGGTTACTCAACACAAGAGAATAGCAAAAATAATTTTTCTTCATTGATTTCTAAAGTTACAAAGAGAGGTCTATTATATAGACCTAAAATTTTCTCCAAGTTTGTACAAATTCCCATGTGGGACTAAACTCCTACAACCTCTAGATTAGGTAGAAAACCTCCTCTCTTGGTCGACCAAGAATTCAAAAAAAATTGGGACGGCCATAAAGGATTTTTTTTTGGAATTTTTATGGCGCCTTCTTTGGAGTTGGATTTGGATTTGGAGTCCTCTTCTCCTTATGGCATTTCCTCTTTTCTTCCACTCCAAGTTAAGCTCTTTGATTTTGATTTAAACTTCAATTAGGAGTAGGTTGGATGTCCTTCTTTGATTTTTTCTCCAAGAGAAGTCTCTTTCCTTCTTTGCTTAGACAAAATTGGCAGGTATGGGCGCCTCCTTTAAATTAGCACCCAATTTGATTTTTTTCTTCTTTGGATGTGGGGACCATGACACTGGGATGCCTCTGTGGCGCCTCCTGGACTCTGGCGTGTGCTCGGAGTGTGGCTGGGCGTGTGGCTTGGAGTGTGGCCTCCACTTGCTTGAACCTTGATTTGATTGGAAGACAAATGTGGCACCATTTTGGACCAAATTGAAACCACATCGGGACTTGCATCGAGTCAACATGACTCAACAAAATTTAAATGGTGACTCAAGAAATAAATAAACTGGTTGACCAGGTCAACCTTTATTACAAACCCTAATTTCTCGGGCAATGTCAATCAGAGATCCAAATGGAGCTCTGAAGTCTTCTTATGAGTCTGGTGCCCGCACCAATTCTCCCGGGGTGGGAGGAACTCGACCCTGTCGAGTAAGGCTCAAGTTGGCTCTGGTATCTCTCCAAGAGGTCTGGGTCCAATTCTTGTAATTCTTCTCGGGAGATCCAAGAGTCATCAGAATCTGGCCTTCCTTGCCAGCGGACCAGGTACCTTTGGTATCCTCGATTACGAGTAGAGATAACCTGATCATCCTGGATCTTTTCAATCTGCTCTTTCCTCACAGGCCAGTTTGTTGGTGGACACACAGGGTCGGGATCACTCTCAATGATAGGGTTAGGCTCAAAAGGCTCACTAGGAATCACAGCTGGCTTCCTGTACTCTACTAAGTCTGTAATGTTGAAAGTAGAGCTAATGCCTAGTTCTGGAGGCAACTCGAGCACATAGGCATTGGATCCTACTCTCTTTACCACTCTAAATGGTCCAGCTCCCCTAGCATGTAACCTTCTAACGGTTCCAGGAGGAAACCATTCAGGCCTTAACCTAATCATCACATAGTCTCCCTCAACAAAAGATTTGACTCGCCTTTGAGTATCAGCCAACTTCTTATAAGTTTCATTACTTAAATTTATTTTGGCATGAATTTCTTTATGCAAGTCTTTTACATGCTGTGCAAAATTCTCAGCAGACTCGGAGACTCGAGTGTGGACAGGTAAAGGGACTAGGTCAAGAGGTGTGTGAGGTTTGTACCCATGTATAATTTCAAATGGACTCTTACCCGTAGACCTATTGACCGAGTCATTGTACGCAAATTCTGCCCTTGGTAGGTATAAATCCCAATTTTTGGTGTTTTCACCAACAAGACATCTCAGCAGATTTCCTAGGCTACGGTTCACTACTTCAGTTTGGCCATCAGTTTGGGGATGATAGGCAGTTGAAAACTTATGTTTTGTCCCTAACTTATGCCAAAGGGTCTTCCAAAAGTAACTGGTGAACCGGACATCCCTATCTGAAACGATTGTCTTAGGTAGGCCATGGAGTCTAACTATCTCATTGAAGAAAAGTGTGGCTACCTTAGACGCATCAAAGGTTTGGGAACAAGGCAAGAAGTGGGCCATTTTAGAGAATCGGTCGACTACGACACAGATAGAATCATGTCTTCTCTGGGTCTTAGGTAAACCTAACACAAAATCCATACTCACATCTTGCCAAGGACGATCTGGGACAGGGAGTTGGGTATAAAGGCCAGTGTTTTGTTTTCGCTGTTTGGCAACAGCGCAGGTTCGACATCTAGCTACAATATTAGCTACATCCCTTTTCAAGCTAGGCCAGAAAAAGTGGTCTTCAATAGCTAGAATGGTCTTGTCTTTTCCAAAATGGCCGGCTAAACCTCCAGCATGGATTTCCCAAATCAAAAATTCCCTAAGAGAAGTTCTAGGGATGCAAAGCCTATTTTTGAAGAACAAAAAACCATCTACAAGGGTATAATCCTGGTGATTACTAGATGGTCCTTGAACTAGATCCTGATACACAGTTGTGAAATCCGGACAAGACTCATATTCCTCTTTGATTTGCTCAAACCCTATGACCTCAGTTCTAACAGAAGTTAATAACAGAGATCGGCGACTAAGGGCATCAGCTACCTTATTCTCAACTCCAGCCTTATGTTTCAGGACAAAAGTATAGGACTGGATATATTCTACCCACTTAGCATTCCTAGGGTTAAGCTTCTTTTGGGAGTTCAGAAATCTAAGAGCCTCATGGTCCGAAAATAGTACAAATTCCTGCGGTAGCAAATAATGTCTCCAGTAACGCAAAGCTTGCACCACCGCATAAAATTCCTTATCATAGGTAGAATACCTAAGCTTAGCATCATTAAGTTTTTCACTAAAGAATGCTATGGGATGATTCTCTTGGCTTAGGACTCCACCTATTCCTACACCTGAAGCATCACAGGCAACCTCAAATACTTTAGAAAAATCGGGTAATCTCATAATGCGTGCCTGGGTCATTTTATCCTTAAGATCTAGGAAGGCTTTATGGGCTGACTTAGTCCAATGAAATTCTCCCTTCCTAATACAATCAGTGATAGGAGCAGCTAAAGTACTAAACCCCTTGATGAATCGCTTATAGAAGGTAGCCAAGCCGTGGAAACTTCTAACTTCATGCACATTGGTTGGCTCTGGCCAGTCTACTATGGACCTAATCTTCTCAGGATCGGCCGCCACGCCGTCAGGGGTTACTACAAAACCAAGAAAGATAACTCTACTAGTCATGAATTCACACTTCTTAAGATTACCGTAGAGTCTATCATTCCTCAAAACTTGGCAGACTGCTCTAAGGTGGCCTAGGTGATCTGCTGGGGTCTTACTATAGATCAGGATGTCATCAAAATAGACCACCACAAATTTTTCTATGAAAGCTCTAAGTACCTGGGTCATAATTCTCATGAAAGTACTAGGGGCATTGGACAACCCAAAAGGCATAACAACCCATTCATAAAGACCATCCTTAGTTTTGAAAGCAGTTTTCCATTCATCCTCGGGTCTAATCCTAACCTGATGATAGCCGCTTTTGAGATCAATCTTAGGAAAAACCATTGCACCAGCCATCATATCAAGCATGTCATCTAGTCTAGGGATGTGAAACCTATATTTGATTGTAATTTTATTGATGGCACGACTGTCAACACACATCCTCCACGTGCCATCTTTCTTTGGGGTCAGTAAGGCTGGGACTGCACAAGGGCTAAGACTTTCTCTAATAAACCCCTTCCTCAATAATTCTCCAACCTGCTTTTGCAGTTCTTCATGCTCAGATGGATTCATCCTGTAATGGGGCAAGTTGGGCAAAGTCGCTCCTGGGATTAGATCTACGGCATGCTGAATATCCCTAAGAGGTGGAAGGTGGTCTGGCAAATCCTCGGGAAAGACATCCTCAAATTCTTTTAACACAGGTTTAACTTCTTGAGGAGGCTCTGAGGGTTCCGAAGTTCTAAGTTCCTTAGCAGTCAACATCCAGATGGGTGAACCACTATGAATTTCTTGTTCTAGATCCTTAGCACTGATTAGGTTCACTCCAGTTTTCATCTCCTTAACCTTACCGGCTCCTTTAGTTACCTTGTCCTTAGGGGGAAATGAATGGATAGTAATCTTCTTCCCATTGAAACTAAAGACACAGGTATTGGATTTTCCTAAGAGGGTGGCATCATGATCATACAACCAAGGTCTTCCAAGAATTATACTGCTCACCCCCATGGGTAAGACATCGCACCAAATCTTTTCGTGATAAGATTGCATTTGGATTTGGACTTGACATCTAGACTGGATGGGTATGGAGGTAGAATCTACCCAAGAAACCTTATAGGGGTTGGGATGGGGAACTGGGATTAAGCCTAACATCTTGACAGTGCTAGTAGAGAAGGCATTTACACAGCTCCCACTATCTATGATGATCTTACATACCTTATCCCCTAATTTAAGAAAAGTCTGTAGGATGTTAGTCCTACGCCAATCCTCTTGAACTAGATTCTGGGATAGGATGCATCTTACAACTCCTAATTGGTCAGATTCATTGGGTTCCTCCTCTCCTTCATACTCCTCAACCAAATTCAATCCGGCCTCATAAACTTCTTCTTCAAATTCCTCACTGGGCTCGGAATTATCATTCTCTCCCTCATCTATGTAAAGGGATCTCCGTGGGCACTGGCTAGCAACATGACCTACCTTATGACACTTGAAATAGGCTATGGCAGTACACTGACTGGAAATGTGACCTGGTTTCTGACACTTAAAACAAGTGATATTTGAACTAGGGGTTCTCTGGGTGTCAGGTGCCTTACCTTTGTCCATGGGCCTAGGGGTAGAAGTACCCTGAAAAGGTTTACTAGGGATAACTTGGCTAGGTCCATTCCTTGGGATTGGGGCACTAACCCTAGAAGGTATAGGTCCTCTCTGAAATTTCTCAGTGTTCAGTGCAATCTGGTAGGCTTGGTCTAGATCAGTAACCTCTCTCAGAAATAGTTCTCTCTTGATATCTTCCCTCAGTCCAGCCCTAAATCTAGACAAAGTGACTTCGTGGGCTTCACTCACATCACATCTCATTAGGTATTCATCAAAAGTAGCTATGTAGTCTAAGACAGATCGGTTTCCTTGTTTCAGGTTTTGCCATTGGTCTAACAGGTTTTGCTGGTATGAAATGGGTAGGTATTTATCTCTCAGTTTTTCTTTCATACCCTGCCAAGTGGTTATGGGCTCAACATTCCGTCTCCTAGTGGTTAGCTCAATGTTCCCCCAGTATAACCTAGCTTGACGCACTAATTTCATCTTGGCAAACTTGTATTTCCTCTCCTCAGACATAGCATACCACTCAAAGTATTGGTCCATCTCACCCTCCCAATCAGAATACACCTTAGGGTTCAGACTACCATCAAAAGTGGGTGCATCTAATTTGATGTTCCTGATGAACCTATCATCTCTATCTTCAGGCTCTGGGTCAGGCCTCCTATGATTAGGTTCAGGATCTTTATATAAAGGCCTTCTAGGCTCCTGATGTGGGTGAGGTTGAGGCACATTAAAATCGGGGTCAGGAGTCCAATTCCGATGTCTAGGTTCTTCAAGTACTTGGACTCGGTCCCTAAGTTGGGTAAGATCCTCATGAATTTGTGCGCTAAACTGGGCCACAGTGTTTGTCATATCCTGATTCATTTTAGCCATACTTTCAGTAAGAGTTCTGATCATGGCCTCTAAATCAGGTTGGGTTTGACCAGGTTGATATGGCACTCCGTTTCTGGTAGACATGATGATTCAAGCAAGCACACAAAATGAGACTAGACTAAATCGACTACTGGATCACTAGACCTAGAGTCCAAACTAGATGCCCAATCAGAGTGGCAAGCTAGCCTGTAGTAACTCAGGACTCAGCCAGGCAGGTGTAAGGGGAGTGTTAGGTCCCTGATTGCCAATCCTAGACACCAATCAGTGATTGGCCAGGTAGGCGGACCAGCACACAAGCCCTTCGGGAATGGATCCCTGAACCACCGTTCTTGACACTGAGTGCTAAGCACACACAGAATAACTCGGCAAACTGACTCAACACTAGCCTAGACCCGACCAATTGGTGTCCCTAGCCCACTAGGGCAAATTAGGTCTAACTGATTTTAAATTAGGTCTAGGTTCGAATGATTGGATGGTGGTTTTGGGCTAAGGAGAGGTAATCAACTCCTTCCCTTATCTTAGATGCTCAATTGCCCTTAAACAAATTATGAGATGATCACTCCAAAAAGAATTGAATTGCAGAACACAAAAAATAGAGTTGTTGTATTTAATGCTCAGAATTTTTACCGAAACCAATAAATCACAGAAAAATTAGACAAAACAGGGTTAATTATACTGGTTACAACGAAGCAAAAATCATGCAATTCTGAGTTTTATGCAGGGAGAAATAATTCATAAAATAGGGCAATTACGTGCTGTAACTAGATTGTCTTCCCCGTTTATAATCCCTGCTACGAAGTTATAACCCAATGGATCCCCTACATGCCCTAGGAACACCCCGTGGAATGGGAGGAGGAGGCTTGCATCTCGCTTAGTTCCTAGGACCGGATGTCCTGGGGAGTCTACTTCGAGCAGACAAAATAAAAATAGAACAATCAAAGCAAGCAAGCAAATCAGAAACCCTAGACTGAGCTCTGATACCAAAAATGATGCAGAACAAATAAAGGGATGCGATGCGGAAGTAAATTAAGATTAACTAATTTTTTTTTGTTGTTTTTATATGTTTGTAGAAGTTGGCTTCAAATCAAAGAAAAGTTAACCTAACATTGAAAGATACTAATATGATAATTGAAAGCACAATTTTAAGGAAACTAGATTATCAGAGTAGTTCAGAAGCAACGGATCGCTGGGGGTTGAGAAACTCCCAGACCTAGGGTTCGCTCCGAAATTTCAACAGAACAGAAATAAAGAGAAGAGATGGTTTATCTAACCAGACAATGATCTTCACAGATTTTGGTGGAAGAACTCTCCCGAGCAGATTGTTGGATCCTCGGATTCAGATATCTTCGTAATGGATCCTCCAATACTGGTCCTTTGGCAGGTTGGCTTCTCCTGAACTCAAGATCTGGAAGAGAAGAAAAACAATTGATGGAATCAGAGAGTCCAGGGAAAGATTTACCAGGTTGATGAACTTGAAGATTGAAATTGCAGAAAACTGGATTCTCCTGGATGTTGATGTGATTTTCCTTGGAACTTGCTCTGGATCTGAAGTAGCCAGACTGGATCTGGATGAAGGTGGACGGCCTGGACTTGTAGAGAGAGAGAGGCCGTGGGAGATGGAAGGAGCTAGGGTTCGATGGATTTAAAATAATGAAGGGCGGCTAGGGTTTTGGATTTTTAAGTGGCTAACCTAGGGTTTTGGATAAAGATGGAGATCTCTCACCTCCTCAAGGCTCCAATGGAACCCGGATTACCCCCTCACGGAGCTCAACACTTAGAATAGTGCGGATGAAGAGAAACCTAGGTTACTCAACACAAGAGAATAGCAAAAATAATTTTTCTTCATTGATTTCTAAAGTTACAAAGAGAGGTCTATTATATAGACCTAAAATTTTCTCCAAGTTTGTACAAATTCCCATGTGGGACTAAACTCCTCCAACCTCTAGATTAGGTAGAAAACCTCCTCTCTTGGTCGACCAAGAATTCAAAAAAAATTGGGACGGCCATAAAGGATTTTTTTTTGGAATTTTTATGGCGCCTTCTTTGGAGTTGGATTTGGATTTGGAGTCCTCTTCTCCTTATGGCATTTCTTCTTTTCTTCCACTCCAAGTTAAGCTCTTTGATTTTGATTTGAACTTCAATTAGGAGTAGGTTGGATGTCCTTCTTTGATTTTTTCTCCAAGAGAAGTCTCTTTCCTTCTTTGCATAGACAAAATTGGCAGGTATGGGCGCCTCCTTTAAATTAGTTTCCAATTTGATTTTTTTCTTCTTTGGATGTGGGGACCATGACACTGGGATGCCTCTGTGGCACCTCCTGGACTCTGGCGTGTGCTCGGAGTGTGGCTGGGCGTGTGGCTTGGAGTGTGGCCTCCACTTGCTTGAACCTTGATTTGATTGGAAGACAAATGTGGCACCATTTTGGACCAAATTGAAACCACATCGGGACTTGCATCGAGTCAACATGACTCAACAAAATTTAAATGGTGACTCAAGAAATAAATAAACTGGTTGACCAGGTCAACCTTTATTACAAACCCTAATTTCTCGGGCAATGTCAATCAGAGATCCAAATGGAGCTCTGAAGTCTTCTTCTGAGTCTGGTGCCCGCACCATGCCTCCTGGACCCTGGCGTGTGCTCGGAGTGTGGCTGGGCGTGTGGCTTGGAGTGTGGCCTCCACTTGCTTGGACCTTGATTTGATTGGAAGACAAATGTGGCACCATTTTGGACCTTGATTTGATTGGAAGACAATTGCGGCACCATTTTGGATAAAATTGAAACCACATCGGGACTTGCACCGAGTCAACATGACTCAACAAAATTTAAATGGTGACTCAAGAAATAAATAAAAATAAATAAACTGGTTGACCAGGTCAACCTTTATTACAATCCCTAATTTCTCGGGCAATGTCAATCAGAGATCCAAATGGAGCTCTGAAGTCTTCTTATGAGTCTGGTGCCCACACCACCAATGAATTTTTTACTAGAATCAAGAGAGTTTGTTACAATGTACATAGATGATTCAAAGACAACCTTAAAGCTTTTATCACATAATTGACTAATACTTACAAATTATGCTTCAGTTTGTCAACTAGCAATACATTTTCAATAAAAGTACAGGGGGTCAATTTGATCTTAACAATACCGATTATTTTTCTCTTACAATTATCTCCAAAGGTCACCAAACCTCCTTCTTTCATCTCTAGGGTGATAAATTGATCCTTGTCACCCATCATATGCCTTGAACAGCCACTATCGAGATACCATCTTTTCTTCAATTTTTAGGCTGCAAGACATTCCTGCAAAATAGTCATCAAGTTGTTTTAGGTACCCAAGCTACCTTGGGTCCTTGCAGGTTAGCAGAGGTGGTTTCTTTGGGAATCCAAAATCTTCCTTATTTTACTTTGGACATTTCTATAAATATTGCATTGAAAAGCCTTATGTCCTATTCTTTTGCAAGAATAACAGATAATTCTAGAATTCTGAAAGGATGTATGCTTTAAAGTTCTAGATGTAGATGCAGATGCATATGTAGAAACATTTGACTTCAAAGATTTTTTATTTGAAAACTTAGGAATATACTTTGAAGCTCTTGAAATGGATGTTGAAGGATTTGAAGTCATAGCACGTGGGCATTCATAGCACGTGGGCATCTATTCTTTTTCTTTTTCTCTTTCTTTGTCCTTCTCCTTAGAGTGCTCACCTTGTTTATGGAATTTTCTATAGTATCTTCTTTTCTTCTTTCCCATAAACCTTTTAAATCTCCTCACGACCGTAGCAATATCTTCATCTTCCAAGTCATCTTCAGAGGAGGAGCATTCATTTTTCGATTCCTCATCTTTTTTGAATCTAATGTAGCTTTGAAGGCTATTGTTTTCTTTTTCTTCTTATCATCATCAGTCTTATACTTCATAGCTAGTTTATATGTGATGAGATAACCCATCAGTTCATCCAGAGGTAAAGTGTTTAGATCTTTTACTTCTTGGATGGCAGTCACTTTGGGGTCCCTGATGGGGGACTAATATGCATGCCATTTTTTTTGTATGTTTTACATGTTGAGTTAGGTGATTAATTCCCGAATTTCAGATCAAAATTATTTGTAAGGAACTTTGTATGAATTTTTGAAGATCAGCATGCAGATTAGGACCTAGAAAAGTAGCAAAGAAGGACCGCCGGGGCTGAGAAGCCTCGGTTAGGGCAAGTTCTCCTACAATAAAACTACTGGAGGTAGAGGGGTGTACCTGACAACGTCTATGAAGATTGCAGCAAAGGGGTCTCTCGTTCCTCGATGGATGCGGCCTGGAAAACCGAGCCAAAGACCTGCGGATACCCGGCTTTCTGCTCGATGATCCGATTGAGGCTTGGCTGGAGTCGTTGGATTCGTAGGAACTCAGGGACCTGCAAACGACCTGTCAGGGGTTAGAAAATCCACAAAGGAACAAGAAAACAAAGGAAAAATAGCAAGGAAAGGCTTCTTTTGGAGTGGGTGTCCAGGGATCTGGAGGGTTTGTTGGCAGCAGGAAGATGATTGCAAACACCGGGAAGAAGAACTCTCACAAACCCCTTTATGCACACAGCAGGGTATCATACCACTCAATAGAAGAACTCAAGGTTTTCATTCATCAAAAATTTTCCTTCATACAAGAGGCTAGGGTCCCTTAAATAGACCCTTAACCTTGGGCTCCAAGTAAGGGTACATAAGTCTTTACATAAGAATCCTTTTCCCTCTCAAACCCTAGCTAGAAAATAAGGAAATATTAGGTAGAAAAATCCCTAAAAATTTTCTTGACTTGGTCAAGACTCCAAGGATGCCTAGGGGGGCGTGTTGGGCTTCTAGGAGCAGCAAAAGGCCGGCCCAAAGGGGCTTGGGTGCATGGGTTTGGGCCTCTAGAAGCTGGGGTGGCCTGGTAGCTAGGTAGCAGGAATATTCCCTGGTATCTTGCTTCTTAGGGGCTTAGGCTTGGCACCTGGGCTTGATTTCTTTGGGATAGGATGCAGATGGACCTCTGGAATCATGGATGACCTTATCTATAAATATACTTTGGCATCTGGAAGGAAATCTGGGTATCTGGACGGCATCTGCAAGAAATCAGGGTTTTCTGAATTTTCCTCCTGGGGTCTTCAAATCTTCAAGCTGGGTTGGACTTGTGCGATACTTCCATGTCTTCAATCTAGTTGGACTTGGTCTTCACTTGTATGATATAGTCTTGAGTCTTCAGTATGCTTGGACAGGACTCAAAAAAATAAAATAAGCTCAACATTAGCTGACTAGCATTGGACTGAACTAGCTCAACATAAGCTGACTAGTACAGAACTGAAATAACAACTCAAAAGACTCAAACAACAACTAAAAAAAGGACTCAGATGGGCTAAGCCCTTATTACAGATGGACTCAAAAATTATTGATCAATTCACAGAGGGTTGAGAAGCCTCTGCCTTATTCTGGTGCCTTTGGTGTCCGCACCAATTCTCCCGGGGTGGGAGGAACTCGACCCTGTCGAGTGAAGATCAGACTGGCTCACATATCTCTCGAGAAGGTCTGGGTTGAGGCGTTGCAAGTCCTCTCGAGAAATCTACGAATCGTCCGACTCTGGCTGGCCTTGCCATCGGATCAGGAAGCATTGATAGTCACGGCCCCGGGTCGTGATGGCTTGATCATCCAGGATACGCTCGATCCGTTCTCCTCTCTCAGGCCAATTTGTTAGTGGACACTCTGGGTTAGGGTCACTCACAATGAAAAGGAATAGGTCCAAAGGCCTTACTAGGTATCGCTGCCAGTTCCATATACTCAACCAGGTCTATAATATTGAAGGTAGAACTAATGCCCAAATCCGAAGGCAAGTCTAACACCTAGGCATTTGACCCAATCCTTCTCTATCACTTTAAAAGGTCCGGCTCTGCGAGCATGAAGCTTCTTTTAGGCCTAAGCCTAACCAAGATAGAATCCACTACATCAAATTCTTTGACCCTTCTTCGGGAATTAGCCATTTGTTTTAAGATTAGTGCGGGTGGTGAACATGCTAGGCACATGCAGACTCCTAACAAATGATGCAAAGGACTCATACTGACACCTAACAGACTCGACTATGCATTCCTATCAAAGGAAATTTTATTGAACTCTTTAGATCTAAACCTAATAGATTATAGGTTCTCTATGTTTGATCCTAGCTTGACATGCACATGAAAATTTACAGTGAACTCCTAGCAAATTCCAAAGAGTATGCCAGAAGTAAGATGCAAACCTAACATGCGTGATGAATGCATGCAGTATGCTAATCTCAGCTAAATGCAATCTAATGATCCTAGAAATGCTGGAGGTGTCAGGAAAGGGCAGAAAATAGGAAGTGGGTTCAGAATTAGTTTGGTAAGGTAGAGAAAAAGGTTCATGGTTAGTTGGATAAAGTAGGATAAAAGATGGGGTGTCAGGAACTAATCCTATACTAATGAGGTTAACCTTACGAGGTTGAGCTATATCTACAGGGTTTGCATAATGGAAGGATGGGTCGCCAATTTTGGGGAAGTGGTCCTTAATGGGAACTATAGGAGGGGACTCATCTTGAAGGTATTGATTCAAAGAGATAAGGTCCTTAATAAATTCTTCTGGTTCTTGTATTTTTGGACTAGACTCTATAATTTGGCTCTCCTCTAAGGTTACCTCAGGTAAGGCTCTAGCAGCAATACCTAGGTTCTCTTCCTCTATTTGTTCTTCCACTATAGCTTTAGGTTGGATGTGGTCAAGTTCAATTAGCTCTGGGTTGGTTTCTACATGGGTATCTACTGGGTCAGCTAATTCTAGGTCATCTAAAGGTGTCTCCTCTTCTCCCTCAAACTCATCCACTAGGCTCACATCAGCTTCATACACTTCCGCGTTAATGTAAGCCTTGCGAATCTCAGGAATGGTTGGAGAAGGTCGGTTAGCAGGAAATTGGTTAGGTTCTGGTCTTTGATTATGGGTACTACTCCTAGTAGGTTCAGGTTGTATAAGAGGTAGTGGCTCACTATTGGGTTCATATTTAGGGATACTAATCCTATGGGATTCAAGTTGACTAGGGGAAGCATGACTAGTACTAGGCTGATACTTAGGGGTTATGGGTTCTCTAGGCTCATAGGACAAGGGTGCAGATCTATGGGTCATGGGATTATAGGATCTGGGGTCATAGGATTTTGGGTCAGCTCTATGATCAGGTTCTAAGGATGGATCAAGGTATGGGGTCCTCCTAAGGTTGGGCTCTCTATATGGGTCAGGATATTGGGTCCTTCTAGGATTGGACTCCCTATATGGGTCAGAATACTGGGTTCTCCTAGGGTTGGACTTCCTATATGGGTCAGAATATTGGGTCCTCCTAGGGTTGGACTCCCTATATGGGTCAGAATATTGGGTGTTGGGTCTACTAGGCTCATAGGGTGTGGGTGCATCGGATCTATGATAATGGGATCTAGAGTCATAGGATCTAGGTTCATAGGTTATGGATTCATAGGTTCTAGGTTCATAGGATTTGGAGTCATAAGATCTATAGGTTGTAGGTATACTAGGCTTATAGGGAGAGGGTAAATAGGATCTATCTTCCTGGT
Organism: Areca catechu; assembly: GCA_021397845.1. Classification (NCBI taxonomy): domain Eukaryota; kingdom Viridiplantae; phylum Streptophyta; class Magnoliopsida; order Arecales; family Arecaceae; genus Areca; species Areca catechu. The sequence continues at coordinate 80,312,288 of CM038044.1, read as the reverse complement.
CTATAAAATCCTGATTGGGTCTTCTAGGACTAACCTTAGGGATTGGGTCATGACGATGGGCTCTCCTAGGTTCAGCCTCAAGGTATGGATCAGGGTTTGGGGTCCTCCTAAGTTGAGGGGAATTATGATTTGGCTCAGACCGTGACCCATAGTTTTTTTCTGGGGTTCCTACCCGGACTTTTAACTGATCAAACCTATTGGAAAGATGGTCAATTCTATCATTAGTTTGAATACAAGACTGAGTTAACTGGGTCATCTGGGTAGTTATCTGGGTAGCCATCTGGGCCATTTGATCAGCTAGGGCTTTTATTTGAGCTTGTAAATTTTTCATGGGTTCAGACATTTGTGAAGGAGGTGGGTGATATGAAACTCCTGATCTCGTGCTCATGCAAGACTCGATCAGACCGACTATAGCTGACTAGACCTAGAGTCCAAATTAGATGCTCAATCAGGGTGGCAAACTAGCCTATAGTAACCCTGTACTCAGCCAGGCAGGTGTAAGGGGAGTGTTAGGTCCCTGATTGCCAATCCTAGACACCAATCAGAGATTGGCCAGGTAGGCGGACCAGCACACAAGCCCTTCGGGATTGAATCCCTAAACCACCGTTCTAGACACTAAGCACAAGGCACACACAGGTTAACTTGACACAGTGATCTAACACTAGCCCGGACCCGACCAGTTGGTGTCCCTAGCCCACTAGGGCAAATTAAGTCTAATTAATTTTAGGTTAAGGCTTGGTACCGAATACAAGGGATGCGGTTTTGGGATAAGGAGAGGTGATCAAATTCTCCCCCCATCTGATATAGCAAGAGTGCCCTTAAAAGTAAATTATGCAATGATGGCAGGCAGATGAGAATGCAAATTAGGGTTAAGATATTTTTTTTTGGTATTTTTGGAGAATATATATTTTTTTTTTGGTACTTTTTTAAATAGAAGAAAACTTTCAAATCATGGCCTAATATGCAGGAAATATACTAAAATTAAAAAATATGCAAAAATTGCTAAACAAAAACCTAAAACCTCCAAACTTGTCTTGCTGAAAAAATAGAGCTAAAAATTTGTAGGATGTATTTCGGCTTGAAGAAAATTCACAGGCCATAATAAAATCTACAAAAATTTTTAAAATTACTGTGAATTATGATAAATCCAGAAAAATAAATTTCAGAATTTTTGGAGTTTTTATCAGGGAGAAATAATTAAAATAACAGAGTATATATTGACTGAAAAATTGCAGAAAACAAGCCCTAATCTAAGCTCTGATACCAAATGATGGGGGACTAATATGCATGCCATTTTTTTTGTATGTTTTACATGTTGAGATAGGTGATTAATTCCCGAATTTCAGATCAAAATTATTTGTAAGTAACTTTTTATGAATTTTTGAAGATCAGCATGCAGATTAGGACCTAGAAAAGTAGCAAAGAAGGACCGCCGGGGCTGAGAAGCCTCGGTTAGGGCAAGTTCTCCTACAATAAAACTACTGGAGGTAGTGGGGTGTGCCTGACAACATCTATGAAGATCGCAGTGAAGGGGTCTCTCGTTCCTCGATGGATGCGGCCTGGAAAACCGAGCCAAAGACCCGCGGATGCCCGGCTTTCTGCTCGATGATCTGATTGAGGCTTGGCTGGAGTCGTTGGATTCGTAGGAACTCAGGGACCTGCAAACGACCTGTCAGGGGTTAGAAAATCCACAAAGGAACAAGAAAACAAAGGAAAAATAGCAAGGGAAGGCTTCTTTTGGAGTGGGTGTCCAGGGATCTGGAGGGTTTGTTGGCAGCAGGAAGATGATTGCAAACACCGGGAAGAAGAACTCTCACAAACCCCTTTATGCACACAGCAGGGTATCATACCACTCAATAGAAGAACTCAAGGTTTGCATTCATCAAAAATTCTCCTTCATACAAGAGGCTAGGGTCCCTTAAATAGACCCTTAACCTTGGGCTCCAAGTAAGGGTACATAAGTCTTTACATAAGAGTCCTTTTCCCTCTCAAACCCTAGCTAGAAAATAAGAAAATATTAGGTAGAAAAATCCCTAAAAATTTTCTTGACTTGGTCAAGACTCCAAGGACGCCTAGGGGGGCGTGTTGGGCTTCTAGGAGCAGCAAAAGGCCGGCCCAAAGGGGCTTGGGTGCATGGGTTTGGGCCTCTGGAAGCTGGGGTGGCCTGGTAGCCAGGTAGCAGGAATATTCCCTGGTATCTTGCTTCTTAGGGGCTTGGGCTTGGCACCTAGGCTTGATTTCTTTGGGATAGGATGCAGATGGACCTCTGGAATCATGGATGACCTTATCTATAAATATACTTTGGCATCTGGAAGGGAATCTGGGCATCTGGAGGGCATCTGCAAGAAATCAGGGTTTTCTGAATTTTTCTCCTGGGGTCTTCAAATCTTCAAGCTGGGTTGGACTTGTGCTATACTTCCATGTCTTCAATCTAGTTGGACTTGGTCTTCACTTGTATGATATAGTCTTGAGTCTTCAGTATGCTTGGACAGGACTCAAAAAAATAAAATAAGCTTAACATGAGCTGACTAGCATTGGACTGAATTAGCTGAACATAAGCTGACTAGTACAGAACTGAAATAACAACTCAAAAGACTCAAACAACAACTAAAAAAAGGTCTCAGATGGGCTAAGCCCTTATTACAGATGGACTCAAAAATTATTGATCAATTCACAGAGGGTTGAGAAGCCTCTGTCTTATTCTGGTGCCTTTGGTGTCCGCACCAGTCCCACTTATCCAGAAGTGATATGAGAATCTTCTATACTAGATCAGCATTTGAATAGACCCACCAAGACTTTTCAAACCATTAATGATATCCATAAAGCGAGAAAACATGGTAGAGATAGATTCATTTTGTTCCATTTTAAAAAACTCATAATTGTGTCCCAGAAGATTAATTTTGGAGGTCTTCACTTGGGAAGTTCCCTTATGGGTCACTTCGAGTTTAACCCAAATTTTCTTTGCAGAAGAGCAAGTGGAAATTCGATTAAACTCGTTAGCATCCAAAGCACAGTATAATAAATTCATGGCTTTGGCATTCAATTCCCCCATCTTCATATCGTGTTCATCCCAATCCTCTTCAGGTTTTGGGACATCCATGCCATCAATTTTAATCATGGGTATACTTGGAGCCTTTAAGATGACCTTCCATAACTGAAAATCTACAGCTTGTATATAAATTTTAATCTGAGCTTTCCAGTAATAGTAATTTGTTCCAGAGAACAGTGGAGGTCTATTTATGGATTGGCCTTCGACCAAAGAGGTACTCATGGGATGAGCCATTTATCTTGACTCTAGAAAAATTTAGAGACACTACTCTAATACCAGTTGCTGCCCAGGTAGCTTTCCCAAGAGCGGGGTGAATTGGAAATTTAAAAAACTTAACAGAGTATATGCCTTTTTAAAAACTTCTTTGATATGGTAGGTGCTGTGATTCAGAAATTTAAAGTAGAAACAATTAAGAGAAGAAGTAAAAGCATAATCATAAACATAGTAATTTAGAGTAGTTCGGAGCACCCAAGCTCCAACATCCACTATCCAAGATATCACTTAAAATTTTTACTATATTCTGTACCGGAATACAGTCGGATTGTTTTACCGGGCTCACAATCCAAACTCCACTTGGTATTTCAACCGGGCTCACCAAAAATCCAATTATTGGTTTTAAACAGGATCACCAAGAACCCAACTCTTGGTTTTAAATAGGATCACCAAGAACCCAACTTGGTTTTACTAGGATCACCAAGAATACTTACATAGTTAGTTTTGAACGGGATCACTAACAACCCACTTGGATTTTAGACCGGGCTCACCAATAACCCAACTCAACAAGAGTAGAAGAAATTAAGCAACAATAATGACAAACTATATTATCGGATGGTTGCCGATGCAGCTCGAGAGAAGCCTTCTTGATTGCACTTTAATGTCTTCCTCAACTTCTTAAATAAGTGCTTCAAGCTTTGTATTGGAGTTGGTGAAGGCTTGAAGTATATCTTGAATGCTCTTGTAATGCTCTCTAGCTCACAAGCTCAAGTAAGCATTAAGCATTCATTAACCTTTTCAAAAGTTGTCGTAATCCCTCTTTTATAAAGTCTTGTACTCTTCTCAGATGGTTTTAGTCATTGTAGACCATTGGGATGTAACACTTGACCGTTGTAGCACTTTTCAAATTCAAAAATGGAGTTCTAGAACTAGCCATTACTTGCTTGAAATCATCCTTCGAGTCGACTTGGATCTTCCCGAGTCGGCTCGGATTCTCAAAGTAGGACTGGTCGAGTTGCCTCACTTCATTCGGGTCGGCTCGATTTCTCAGTAGTTTGATTTCTTACTCTGGAAGAGTCGGCTCGCCTTACTTCGAGTCGGCTCGGATTCTCAGGCTTTCAAAACTTACTTTAAAAGAGTCAGCTCGAGTTCCTCCAGGTTGACTCTCCTGGCTGTTCACTCAGAATGGTTCTTTCTGTACTCTGGAGGAGTCAGCTCAGATGTTGAAGAGTTGACTCATATGCCAGATTGAAGTACTTAGTCGACTTTGATTTCCTTTATGTCAGCTCACCCGTCAGATTCAACAATTGATACTCTGGACGAGTCAACTCGGGTTTCATCGAGTCGGCTCGACTATCTACATGCCAGAAACCTTCAGCCGTGCCATAGATCATTGTCAGCTCTTTCTACTAGAGTTAGCTCGGATAGATCTTCAGTAAAATACTTGAACTTCTCTTTAGAAGTTTTCCAGCAAGTCTTCGACACTTCAAACTTTTCAAACTCAACTTACAAATGAATCTAAGAAATTTAAAGCTTAAAAGACATAGAAGAAACCCATTTTTCATGGTTTTCTTTTAACTTTTTCTATGGGTTCTTCTTCACATGAGATAATTACAACACAAGTCATGACAGGAAATAAGAATGTAGGAGTTGAAAATTAATAATGAAATCATCCTACAAAAACTTGTAAAGTACTTGAAGAGTTATTAGTAATACAAATACATGCTCCAATATTTTGTTATCATCAAAATCACTCAAGAGGTCAACAATGATTGTCTATAGGTGGCTCTATGGTGAGCCGGGATTGGCTGTTGGAAATTTTTATGCCTTTGGGTAAGTCAGCTTAGGTCATCAATTAGCCTCAATGAACTAAAGCTTTGATCTCTTTCTTAAGGCCAGGTAGTCCTTAGTTCATGTCCATAGTCTGATGAAAGTTGTAGTACTTTGTAAGGTCATTCTTGGACCTCTACTCATCTGCCTAGGCTAGTGGATGATGTCTTGGTTCTTCACCTCAATTAGGATCTACATCCGAGAGATGTTCGGCATAGTGAACTCTTCATTTCAATGGCAGGCTTCTGGAGTGGTGTGTAGGGTTACGATTATACAGTGGAAGATAGGATTTCAAAATTTAATATTTATGAAATCCTAGTCAATCAAAACCTTAATCCCAGGATCCCTTGATTATAACAATTAATTAAGATAATATAAGAGGATTAAGAAGAATACCTCTAATGCTATATCTAGAATTTCTATAGGCATCAAGTGTATACCTGTTGTCGCCTGGATCGCCATGGCCTGCAACTCTGACGTGTCGTGGACGCGTCGGGCTCCTATAGGGTGCTTGGTCCTCTACTCTGGTGTGCTCCTTTGTTGGCTACCCTGCAAAATAGAGGAGACCTGGACTGAAAATTTCTGTGGGGACACTCTGACGGTCAAGTCAGTGGGACGAACTAGAAAAATAGAACCTCTATGGTCGGTGAAAGATAGAACTAAGATGTAGAGACTAGATGGAGTTGGGATCAGAGAGCTTGAAAGGTTTTCATGGTTGGTTCAATGCCTACTAGCTCTCTGTATCTTACCGATTGCCTCCCTCCCCTCTCGAGGATTCTATCTTCAGTTTTATATGAGAACAATGGCCTAGACCAAGTCGAGGCTTCCCTAAGATATCCTTTTCTCGGTGCCTCCTTTGGAGAGGGTCTTTCCATTGCCCCCCTCTTTCCCCTCTCGAATCAATCTTTTAAAGGAGTGGTGGGGACACCAGGATCAGACACAGATCACTGGATCCCATGTGGTTTATTGATTAGGATTTTAATTTTAGAACCTTAGTCATGTATCACAAATTTGTAATTAATTAAGATTGAGTTTTGTAATAAGTTGAGGCTAGTTGATTTGTCTCAACCCTCAACCCTAGTCAGTATATTGAGTCCTGTGCTTCAGTTATGAGTCTAGTATGAGTTCAATTTTAAACAAGAGAAGAGGTTACCCTATTGCGAAGTTCCACCAGGCCTCATCCAGGAGCTAGAAGATCCCGCTTTAGCCAATTGGACTTTGTATGCCATCCCAGGGTCCAAGATTCCTGCATGATGCCTAGAAGCCCTCCAGATAATTTCTAGATGCCCAGATTCCCTCCAGATACCAGAGAATATTCCCAAAATAGGGCCTCACTTGGTACTAGAGATCCATTTGTATCCCAGTCCAAAGAAGATTCAACCTTCTGATCCAAGGGAACCAAGCTTCATCATCCAGGCTCCAATCAGAGTGCTGTGAGATCTCTTCGTCGGAAGTTCTTCAAATCACTAATTGGTAACATCCTTCTCTACTCTTAATTCCTGATTTGATAAAGATTAGCTATCCTAGATTGGGAGTTTCTCAACTCTCGGGTCCTGGCTATTTATTATTCTGCATGAGTTTTTGCGGGTATGATAGTTTCTAGCATTATTAGTCTTTCTATTGATCTTTATTTATTTTCGGATCTTTAGCCACTGAATTAATGTCAAAAAAATATAAAAAAAATTATTTTACTGTTTTCATTAGTTTTAGGTTCAACCCACATCAGTTTGGTATCAGAGCGGGTTTAGGATAGCATTCATCTGCATTAGGATAACAAACCCTAATTTCTACATCCTACTAGCTGCATTAGATATCTATTTTTCTTCTAATTTTGAACACCTAGGAATTTTATTTTTTCATGAGATTTGCATGAATTGTTCTCTATCATGTCCCATATTTTATAATAATTTTTAATTAATTTTATAAGAACCCTAATTGACTAAAATTTAGCATATTAGAAACCCTAACTGAAAACCTAAGATTTCTGTATCAGTCTGAAAACCCTAGGATTTGCATCATCATCTGATTTTTTTTTGCTTCAAATTAGGTAGAGTTCAACATCACCATCCATCCTCTATCCTAGAATCTTTTTGATTTTTCTTGGCATCGATAACTGTGTCAAATCTTGCATCTTCTGAAACACTAATTTCCTGAATTTCTGCACCTGACCAAAGCTAACGAACTTCCACACACCCCAATCCCAAGGCCAATTTGATTTCTAACCTAATCAACTAAAACCTTAATTGCCACATCATAAAACACACAAAAATATTTTATTTTTTTGATTGTTTTAGTTTACATTAGGACTCATTGAATGTGCATCATTTGATTAACCTAATCTTAAGGGCACTTTCTCTATCTCAGATCAGGGCAGGAGGTCATAACTTGTCTTGGGCCCAAAACAATCTCCTTGCATTCTCACCCAAGCCTAATTAAAACTAATTAGACCTAATTTGCCCTATAGGGCTAGGTGATACCTAACAGGTCGGGTCCGAACCATGTGGGCCAACTAGTGCATTCAATCTTGTGGCTATTAATAAAATCTGGTGTCTAAGATTGAGGGTTCAGAGTCAAACGATCTAAGTGGTATTGTGGTTTTTAATTGGGTCCCTGCGAAAGTAGAGGGGCCTCCCACACTTCCACCCTCTACCTGGCCAGTGGAAGGATTAGCTGCTAGGTTAGATGTAAGTTGACCTGACCCATTCAGTTTTGGTTGTAGGTCTAAGAAATCCTAGATTAAGCTAGTCCATTTTTGCATGCTTGGCTGCACCATTCCACTTTGATTGATTATTTGATTGTATGACCACTAGATTATGAACCCAATATAAGAAGTCTAAATCCCAAACTGACTCAACCATGGATTCCAATTTTGAGGCCATCATGAAGGCCATGAGTGATCAAATTGTCTCCTAATTGACCCTCCAATTCCAAACCCAGTTTGCCCAACTAAACCAATCCAATACCCAAATTAATACTATGCTTGACCAATTGATCCAATTAAGTAATCAAGCAATTCATAGTTTTGACCAAGTAGGAGATCAGTTAGGAACCCTAGGCAAGACCCATAGAGCTGAACCCTTATCCTATAATCCCCGGGAACCCATAATCCCTAGATATGAACTCAATAGCAACCCACTATCCCTCAGTCAACCTGAACCTTATAGGATTAATACCCCTAGATTTGAGCCTAGTATTAGTCAATTTTTCCTTAGTCAACCCCCTCTTACCATCCCATTGGTTCACCAGGAAGACATTGAAGAGAAGATATATGAGGCTGACCCAAGCTTAGTGAATGAGTATGAGGAAGAAGAGGAGTTCCCCATAGAAGACTTAGAGTTAGTTGACCCAGTAGGTGCCTAGGTAGAAGCCAACCCCAGATCAGTTGACCCAGTAGACCCTGACCACATACAGACTGTAAAGGAAGAGCAGTTAAAAGATGAGGAACCCAACTCTACTATAAGACTCTTCTCTGAGGAGCCACTAGATGAAAGCCCAAGTATAGAGCCCAGTTCTAAATTTCTTGAACCAGATAACTTTATTAAGGATTTGGCTTATCAAGACCCTCAGTAAGAATCACATCCTGTAGTTCCCATTGACGATCTCTTCCCTGAGATTAGTGATTCATTCTTCCACACTATAAACCCTGTAGGTACCCATCAACCCCATAAGGTCAACCTTACTAGTCTAGGATTAATCCCTGATACTCCTTCTTACAAACTGTTCTATCTAATCAACCCTGAGCCATTTTCTTACTTTCTACCCTACCAGACTAACCTTGAACCCACTTCTTATTTTCTATCTTTTCTGAAACTTCTCCTACCCTTCTCATTATTAGATTACATTTTATAGAAGTTTGCATGTTGCATACAATCATTATACATGTTAGGTTTGCATCTTACTTCTTGCATACCCTCTAGCATTTACTAGAAGTACATAGTAAATTCTCATATGCATGCCATGCTAGGGTCAAACCTAAAGAGTCTATAGTGTATTAGGTTAGACCCATAGAGTCCAATAAATTTCTTTTGATAGGGAAGTCTAGTTGAGTCTATTTGGTATTAGTTGAGTCCAATAAATTCACAGCCTTGAATCACCTGCCTCCACCTGCACTAGCCTCTGCACAGCATATGCATCATGAAATTAGTCGAAAGCTGAACATAACTAATAAAATAAATAACAACTTGGCTAATTACCAAAAGAGAGGTAAAAAATTTTATACAGAGGATTTTGTGATTGAAAAAGAAATTTCTGCTCGCAAAGCTGGCCCATCCAAAATAATGAATAGCGGTGGACCCAATGCCTATGTGCTTGAGATGTCACATGATTTAGGAATTAGCTCCACCTTCATCATCTCAGATTTTATAGAGTCTAGGGAGCCAACAGTGATACCCAGCGAGCCCCTTGAGCCACTCCCTTTCTTTATGAGTGAACCCACCCTGAGCGACCACATACAATTTGGCCTTTTGGTAAGAAAAAGATTGAGAGAGCTCTGGATGATCAATCTATCGGTACCTGAGATAGAGATTGTCAGCGATACTTGGTCTAGTGGCAAGGTCGGCTAGAATCTGAGGACTTGTGGAATGCTGGTGCAGATCTGCAGCGCCTTAACCCAAACCCTCCTTGAGCCAAATTGATCCTTACTCGATGGGGTCGAGTTCCTCCCATCCCAGGAGAATTGGAGGGGAAACCAGGATTAGACACAGATCACTGAATCTCATATGGTTTATTTATTAGGGTTTTAATTCTAGAACCTTAGTCATGTGTCATAATTTTATAATCAATTAAGATTGAATCCGGTAATAAGTTGAGGCTAGTTGATTTGTCTCAACCCTCAACTCTTGTTAGTATATTGAGACCTGTACTTCAATTATGGGTCCAATATGAGTTCAATTTTATACAAGAGAAGAAGCTACCCTACTATGAAGTTCCACTAGGCATAATCCAGGAGCAAAAAGACCCCACTTCAACCAATTGGACTTTGTATGCCATCACAGGGTCTAAGATTCCTGCATGATGCCTAGAAGCCCTCCAGATGATTTTTGGATGCCCAAATTCACTCTAGATGCTAGAGAATATTCCCATAATAGGGCCTCACTTGATCCTAGAGATCCATTTGCATCCCAGCCCAAATAAGATTCAAGGCCCAGGTCCTTAAGAACTAAGATGCTATTTTATTCCAGGAATATTCCATCCAGGGCACTCCAGCTTCCAGGAGGCCCAAGCCCATGCACCCTTCACCTCTTGGCAGCCCATTGCTGCCCCCTTGAAGCCCACATGCCAATCAAAGCAAGAGTAGGCATCCTCACATGTTGACCAAGTCAAAGCATGAAGGGAGAAGGAAAAGACTAGTCAAATTCCTAACCTAGTTGAGATTTATATTCCTAATTGTTTTAAAACATGTAATTCTAACCTAGCTAGAAGAAGGACTTGTAATCTAACTAGGAGAAGACTTATAATACCTTAAGAAAAGGTTATTCTTAACCTAAGTGTAACTCTAGTTAGGAGAGGGCATGGGAACTCTATAAATACCCCACCCCTCTTCCTCTTGTAATCAATTTTTTTCATATGAATTAAACCTTGCTAAAATTTGGCCTTAAGTATTGTTCTTGTGTTGGAGTTTTGGTTTTTATGGAGTGTTCTTCTTGTGCTTGGCCAATCCCGGTTGCCCTAGCTTTCATCTGCATCCCAGGAGATTAGCCACGCCCAAGGAAAGGAAGCCCTATTTACCGTCCAAGACAAAGAGCTTCTTCTTTCCCAAGCTGTCCACTCCTAACCCTACTTATATTTCTTTCAACCCTAGTTTCCTATACTTTCTTTTTAGTTTCTATTATTATTGACCCCTGATGCTTGCAGGATCCCCGAGGTGTTTCACCTCCCCAGAAGAGGCTTTCCTTGCCTTAAGGATCACTCAAATCAGCCTTCCGATCCAAGGGAACTAAGCTTCATCATCCAGGCTCCAATCAGTGCTGTGAGATCTCTTCATCAAATGTTTTTCAAATCACTAATTGGTAACATCCTTCTCTACACTTAATTTTTGATTTGATGAAGATTAGCTATCCTAAACCAGGAGTTTCTCAACTCTCAGGTCTTGGCTATTTATTATTCTGCATGAGTTTTTGTGGGTATGATAATTTCTAGCATTACTAGTCTTTCTGCTAATCTTTATTTATTTTCAAATCTTTAGCCACTGAATTAATATCAAAAAAAATATAAAAAAAAATATTTTACTATTTTGCATTAGTCCAAGGTTCATCCTGCATCAAGGAGATCCTCCTGTTGAGAGTGTTCACTGGTGTGGCACAGACCTTGTCGCTCTGGTGCTGTAGTTTCCCGTGTGAGGGACGGGTGCCATGCTGCTGAGCCTCGAGCCATGATGGGATGTTTCTATTCTCGGAGGGATCATCGAGGTGTTGCAAGGCCTGTGGCCTTAATGGAATACTCCTCTTGGGGGAGATTCAGGTTTCGTGTCATGAGGGTTGAAGCCCTTGGCTGCACGATCGTCAATGTGGCACCACGCTACAGGTCCTGGGGCCTAGAGGAGAACACCTTGCACAGAGCATGCGGGTGGCATGTTGTAGTGCTTGAATTTATGGCAGAGCATGCGCCACCTCCTAGAGGATGCAGGTAGCCGGGAACCTGATGTGGGATGAAGCTCTGATACCAAACATGATGCGGGACTACTAAGAGAGATGATATGCATGCAACTAATTTTCTTTTATTGCTTTTATATTTGAGGGGATTGACCGATTCCTGAATTTGAAGTAAGAACTGATTTAGGGATTCGCATAATGATAAGAGTCTCTAGCATGTAGACATAGCCCCTAAGTAGTGATAAGAAAAGGACCTTAGGATTGAGAAACCCTAATAGGACTTAGCTCTAAGATAATACCAACCTTGGAGACTAGGGAGTGCAAACCTTGAAGATTCAGATGTGCTCGATGCAAAGTTCACTCACACTCATGGATGCAGCCTGGAAGATCAAGCTTTCGACCCTATAGATTCATCGGCTTTATGTCCGATGGTCCCGAAGGAAAGAAAGATTGACTCCTTTGTCCATGGCACCATGAGGACCTACGAGCAACTAAGTGACGGGGTTAGAAACTAGCAAGAAGAGGATATAAGAAAGTAACAAGTGATGGGAAAAAGAGTTGAGGATGGTGGTCGAGAAGGGCTCTTCTTGTTGGGCATCCAGGTGGATCTTCTAAGGGCATCCAAGCTTGAAGATGGATTGGTGGCTTGCGAAGGAAGAATGTAACTGAGGGCCTCTCATCCCTCGATGTTCCAAAGGACAAAGGCACTCTCTCATAAAGTTCCTAGTCTAAGAAGACAAGGGCTAAAGGAAGAAAAAACTTCTCAAATTTTCATTTCATCAAAACTATTTTTACAAGAGGAGTGGGGCCCTTTATATAGGCTCTTAAGTCCCATTTAAAATTCAAATGAAAAATGGTTACAAGTCTTCATCAAGGGGTGCCCAAAAATCTGAATTTGATCTCTTCAAATTTGAAAATTCCCTTTGGCCAACCTTGATTTGGTGGAATGGTTTGATTTGGGGGAGTGAGGAGGGGAGGTTGTCTTCAAGAATCAAGGGATGTTCATTTGATTTTAGGATCCTTCCTTGGCCGGCCATGATTCTTTGGAAAAAGGCTTGATATGGGGAGTGGAGAAAGGATGTTGTTGGCTTGGATCATGGGGAGGTGTGATGGAGCATCCAACATGGCATTGACCTTGAAAACTTCCATCTTGTCTTGGCCGCCCAAGTGACTTGGCAATGTGGTGCTTTCTCATGCCATATGGCACAAATGAAGTGGTGCTCCATGAGCTGAAGTGGCACTCCTACTTGGCATGGAGAGATGGCTTGATCCGTCAACAATTGGGCTTAACTTGAATGCCCACATATGGACCCATCTTCAAACAAGATTGATCTCGTCTTCAAGTTGACTTGGGCTTGGGAACCAATTCAGCTAATTACAGGACCCACTGACCCTAACTTGACCAAATTGGCCAAGATACATGACTAAAACAAAAAAATTGAAACCAATTATATGTCTCAAAAGTAACTTACTCAGGCTTGAAGCCTTATTACAAGACCCAATAGATTAAAACCCTAATCAGAGATCCATAGAGGGTTGAGGAACCTCTGTCTAATCCTTGTGCCCGTACCAATTCTCCTGGGGTGGGAGAAACTCGACCCTATCGAGTAAGGGTGGACTTGGCTTTGGTATTTCTCAAGAAGGTCAGGGTCGAGGTGCTACAAGTCCTCTTGGATAATCCATGAATCATCGAACTTCGGTTAGCCTTGCCAACGGACCAAGTAATGCTGATAGCCTTTACCCCTGGTTATGATAGCTTGATCATCCAGGACATGCTCCATCCATTCTCCTCTCTCAGGTATAATTGGATGTGGACACTCAGGATCGGGTTCACTCTCAAAGGATAGATCAGGCCCAAATGGCTCGCTAGGTATGGCTGTCGGTTCCCTATACTCAACTACGTCTGAGATATTGAAAGTCAAGCTAATGCCATAATCTGGGGTAGCTCAAGCACATAAGCATTAGTGCCTACTCTCCTTATAACTTTAAAGGGCCCAGATCCATGAGCATGAAGTTTCTTAACGATTCCTGGTGGAAATCATTCAAGCCTAAGCCTAATCATTATAGAATCCCTTATTTCAATTTCTTTGGCTCGCTTTCGGGATTCAGCCAAATTATTTCAAAATTAGTGCTTAATGCAGAACTCTAACATGATGCAAAGTGTAGACTCAACTATGCATTCCTATTGAGAGAAATTTTATTGGGCTCCTAGTGCCTAAACCTAACAGACTATAGACTCTCTAGGTTTGACCCTAGTTTGGCATGCACATGAAAATTTATAATGGGCTCATAGCAAATGCCATAGAGTGTGCCAGAAGTAAGATGCAAACCTAACATATGCAATGACTGTATGCAGTATGCTAATCTCAACAAGATGCAATCTAATGATCGTAGAAATGCTGGAGACTTCTGGAAAGGGAAGAAAATAAGAGGTGGGTTCAGGGTTAGTTTGGTAGGGTAGGATATAAGAAGGGTTGTCATAGATTAATCCTAGACTAATGAGGCTAACCTTACGAGATTGTGGTATATCTATAGGGTTTTTTATAAGGGAAGAATGGGTTACTAATCTCAGGGAAGAGATCTTCAATGGGAACTATAGGAGGGGGCTCATCCTGAGGGTACTGGGTTAAATATGCCAAATCCTCAATAAATTCCTCGGGTTCCTGGATTTTAGGACTGGGCTATGTAAGTGGGCTTTCTTCTAGTGGCTCCTCAGGTAAGACTTTAATGGTAGGGTTGGGTTCCTTAGTAATCTCTTTTTTTAACTCCTCTACTAGACTTGATTCATAGATGTCTCCTTTGGATTCTTCAATGGGCTCAGGAGTTTCTTCATTAAAATTCTCAGTGGGTCCAACCTTTTCTCCCTGAAATTCTTCAGAGGGTTCTTCTTCTTCTCCCTCATATTCATTAGTTGGACTTGGTCTCATATACTTCTTCCTCAGGCTCACTAAAGGGTTCAGGGGACTTTTCCTTACAAACTAACAAGATAAGAGTAATAGGCTGGTTTGAAGGAATCTGACTAAGAATTAGCCTAGAGGTGCTAATCATGCTAGGCTTATACCTAGGGATTCTAACCTTATGGGGCTCAGGTCGATGGCCTATGGGTTCATTCTGCTTATAGGTCATGAGTTCAGATCTATAGGTCATGGGTCTACTGGGCATATAGGGTGTGGGTGCATAGGTTCCAGAGTCATAGGATCTGGGTAGGTAGGCTTCTCTAAGTTTGCTCTTCATGGCTCTCCAGGTAGTTATGGGGATTTCTCCATTCTATCTAGTCATTCTCTTAACTTTATCCTAGTATATCCTAGCCTGGCGAACTAACTTAGGTTTGGCAAACTTATATTTCCTCTCCTCTGATACCAAGGTTGTTCTCCATGGGTGCACCTGACTGAGAGATGTGGATAATACTGGACTCTTGACCTAGTTGACATGCAACACACAAAGGAAGGTACTATAGTTTTGCTAGACCTAGGAGTTCAAACAGAATGGGTTAACTTAGATGATACACAGCACAGCAACTAGCCCTTTCACCAGCCAGGTAAGAGGTGGGAGTGTGGGAGGCCCCCCTACTATTCGCAGGGACTCAATTAAGGAACCGCAACACCACTTAGGTCATTGACACTAGACCTCTTGCCTTAGACACCAGCTTCCTAGTGCTAATTGAAGGGTTGCATGCACCAGTCTTCCCACAATGGTTAAACCCGATTCGTTGATGTCCCTAAGCTATTAGGTTGCTAGTTGGTTTTAAGTTAGACTTAGGTTCAAAATGCAAGGGTGGTCGTTTTTGGGCCAAGAAAAGGTAATGACCTCCTTCCCTTATTTTATGATATTGACGCCCTTAAGTCAATTATGCATATGATGGCATACACATTATGTCTAATGAATTGAACTAAAGTTTTTTTTTTTGTATTTTTATATGTATAGGGAGAAATATGAGTTGCTAAAAATTAAATGAGATAAACCTAAGTGCAAAAATTAAACTATGAAAGTATGCTAAAATTGGACTTGCTGGAATTTCAGGATAGATTTGTTCTCAGGTAGTAATCATGTATGTAGAAAACCTACAGACTGATAAATTCTGAGCAAATTCAAAAAAATAATATCAATTATGTGGAATCCAGCAAAATAAAAAACAGTAGATTCTGAGACTCCTACAAATAGAAACAATCAAAATAACAGAACATATACTGGTTGGACAAGATGCAGAAATTTAATGATTCTGAAATTACTTATCTCCTTGTTTTCTTCTTCAAGTGTCAATCACATCGACACCCCTACATGCCATAGGAAATCTCCTTTGAATGGGATGTGTGGGTCATACAGCCCTACTTTTTCCTATGACCGGACGACCATGGTGAAGCATCCAATATGAGTACTTAAAGAGAAACTAAGTCCTAACCATGTTCTGATACCAAACGTGATGTGGCATGAAGCTCTGATACCAAACATGATGTGAGACTACTAAGAGAGATGATATGCATGCAAGTAATTTTCTTTTGTTGTTTTTATATTTGAGGGGATTGACTGATTCCCGAATTTGAATTAAGAATAGATTTAGGGATTTGCATAATGATAAGAGACTCTAGCATGCAGACATAGCCCCTAAGTAGTGATAAGAAAAGGATCCCAGGATTGAGAAACCCAGATAGGACTTAGATCTAAGACAATACCAACTTAGGAGATTAGAAAGTGTAAACCTTGAAGATTCAGATGTGCCCGATGCCAAGTTCGCTCACACTCGCAGATGCGTTTTGGAAGATCAAGCCTTCAACTCTACGGATTCGCTGGCTTTTCGTTCGATAGTCCTGAAGGCATGGAAGATGACTCCTCTATCCGTGGCACCAGGAGGACTTATGAGCAACCAAGTGAAGGGGTTAGAAAACAACAAGAAGAGGATATAAGAAAGTAAGAAGTGATGGGAAAAAGAGTTGAGGATTGTGATCGAGAAGGGTTCTTCTCGTTGGGCATCCAGGTGGATCTTTCAGAGGCATCCAAGCTTGAAGATGGATTGGTGGCTTGCGAAGGAAGAAGGTAACTCAAGGCCTCTCACCCCTCGATGTCCCGAAGGGCAAAGGCACTCTCTTACAGAGATCGTAGTCTAAGAAGACAAGGGCTAAAGGAAGAAGAAACTTCTTAAATTTTTATTTCATCAAAACTATTTTTATAAGAGGAGTAGGGCCCTTTATATAAGTTCCTAAGTTTCATTCAAAATTCAAATGAAAAATTGTTACAAGTCTTCATTATGGGGTGCCCAAAAATCTAAATTTGATTTCTTCAAATTTGAAAATCCCCTTTGGCCGACCTTGATTTGGTGGAATGGCTTGATTTAAGGGAGTGAAGAGGGGAGGTTGTCTTCAAGAATTAAGGGATGTTCATTTGATTTTAAGATCCTTCCTTGGCCAGCCATGATTCTTTGGAAAAAGGCTTGATATGGGGAGTGGAGTAAGGATGTTGTTGGCTTGGATCTAGGGGAGGTGTGATTAGGCATCCAATATGGCGTTGACCTTGAAAACTTCCATCTTGTCTTGGCCACCCAAGTGACTTGGCAATGTGGCGCTTCCTCATGCCATGTAGCACAAATGAAGTAGCTCTCCATGAGCTGAAGTGGCGCACCTACTTGGTGTGGAGAGATGGCTTGATCCATCAACAATTTGGCTTGACTTGAATGTCCACGTATGGACCCATCTTCAAACAAGCTTGAGCCCATCTTCAAGTTTACTTGGGCTTGGGAACCAATTCATCTAATTACAAGACCCACAGACCCTAACTTGACCAAATTAGCCAAGATACATGACTAAAACAAAAAAAAAAGAAACCAATTACATGACTCAAAAGTAACTTCCTCAGGCTTGAAACCTTATTACAAGATCCAACAAATTAAAACCCTAATCAAAGACCCATAGAGGGTTGAAGAGTCTCTGTCTAATCCTAGTGCACGCACCAGAACCTCCTTGCTGTGGTTTGAATTTCTATTGATCCTTCCCTCTTTTGCTGCTGGCAAGAACTCTGACCTTCGCAAGGTAGGGAGTAGCCTCGCTTCAAGAGCCCCGCCTTAGGAAGCATGAGCATAACCTCGGTCGGGAGCTGGACTCAGACATTGCTTGCCTATGAGCATGATGCCGGCTGGGAGCTGACCTCGACAGGAGGGCTCACCTTGGTAGCATGAGCACGATGTCGACCAGGAGTTGACCTCAGATGGAGGGCTCACCTTCTGACATGACCCCGGTTAGGAGATGACCTCGACATGAGGGCTCACCTTTGTAGCATGATCATGACATCAACCAGGAGTTGACCTCAGATAGAGGTCTCTCCCTATGAGCAAGACCCCACTGGGAGCTGACCTTGGCAAGAGGGCTTGCCTTGGCAACATGAGCATGACCCCGGTCGGGAGCTGACCTCAGACGGAGGGCTTGCCCTATGAGCATGACCTTGGCTGGGAGCTGACCTCAGTAGGAGGGCTCACCTTGGAAGCATGAGCATGATGCTAGCTGGGAGCTGACCTCAGACAGAGGGCTCATCCTATGAGCATGACCCAGGCTAGGAGATGACCTTGATAGGAGGGCTTGTCTTGGCAGCATGAGCATGACCCCGACCAAGAGTTGTCCTCCGATGGAGGGCTCGCCTTATGAGCATGACCCTAGCTGGGAGCTGACCTCAATAGGAGGGCTCACCTTGGCTCTTTGTTTAGCAACCGTGTGCAGGTGCTGGATCTCTTGCCAGCATATCGCTAAGCAGGGGCTCCATGTCAACGAATGTGCCATATTAAATGCCCCCCACTCCCAAGCCCAGAGAACAAAGTGATGCTTGGGGAGAGGGGGTAATGATTATGCTGACGTGGAGGGGCACACTTCTTATGCCATCAATGCCTTGTTCGCCGGTGCCCGGGAGATCGTGCCTTTGCACCAACGGGGCAATACCATGTTAGCCCTCTTTTAAAGCAACCATAAATGCCATTGTCATGCCCGAAGGAGTTGCCACTAAATTGAAGCGCTGCTCCCAATGGGTCCTGACATGTAGTGTGCTCCGGCTAGTTCAGGATGAGATATGGTGCACACCTTTGAGAGGTATGAGGCAACGGGGGCTCTGGGCCATTTGAAAGGAACTTGTTCTTTTATTGCTGAAGGGTATTCGAGTGGCAAAGACAAGGCTTTCCCTGTTGAACGATTTCACTTATCTTCATTTTGATGCAGGACTAATATGCATGCAATTCTTTTTGTATGTTTTATATATGGGGATAGGTTATTAATTCCTGAATTTCAGATCAAAATTAATTATAGGGAATTTTGTATGAATTTTTGAAGCCAAGCATGTAGATTAGAACCTAGAAAAGTACTAAAGAAGGATCGCCAGGGCAGAGAAGCCTCGGTTAGGGCAAGTTTGGTGTGGGCCCCAGGATCCGACAGAGGCTCCTCAACCCTCTGTGGATCTCAGATTAGGGTTCCCCTTTTCTATGAGTCCTGTAATAAGGCCTTGAGCCCAAAAATATTGTTATAATTTCTTATCAAAGTTGTTTAGTCCTGTACCTTGGCCAATTTGGGTCAACTTAGGTCTTGAGTCCTGTATTTGTTCGAGTCCGAGTTTGGTCTTGGCCCAAGCCCAATTGAAGTCACTCTAGTTTTCTTCTCCAACTCAAGTTCTGGTGGGCCAACCCAACCCTTCTACTTGGGATAATGCCAACTCAGGTGCCACCTCAGCTACCTATGTGGCGCCACATCAGCTGCCACATGGGAATCCAAGAAGGGAAACAGAGTGGCCTCCTCTTGCTTTCCACATGCCTTGGACAACATCCCCCTCTTCCCTCCCCCACATCATGCCTTGTTCCATCTAAAGAGTGCGTTGAAGATCTTTGAAGGAATCAAGCCCCAAAGCAAGCCTCCTCCCAAGTTTTCTTCCCAAAATGCTCTTGTAAGGAAGGAAGGTCACAAGGTACACTCCCCTCTTCAAGCCCTCAACCATGCAATGCCCTATGAAGCTCACCCTTGGTCAGCCAAGAATCAATCCTAGAAGATGGCGTGAAGAGCCCAAGGGAACACATCCCTCCAAGCAAGCCATGCCCCACTCCTCTTCCCAAATTAAGCATGCTAAGGAAAGAAGTCAAGGGACCAATCCCTCTCTCCAAGCCTTTGCTCATGCCACGCCCAACTCCAAATATTTGGTCGGCCAAAGAAATAGGGATGTGGAAAATTTTTGTCGCCACCATGTGATTTATATTTTGAATTTCAAAAGGGCCTTGGGTGCCTATTTAAAGGACCCAATCCTTTCCTTTGTGGAATGAATGAATGAATGAATGAAAATTTGAGTGAATGATTTTGAGTTTCTTCCACCCTCCAACCCTTGTCTCTTAGGCTAGGTCCGAGTGGAATTGCCTTCGTCCCCAGGGACGTCGAGTGGTGCGAGGCCACATGTCCGTCATCCCAGGTCGACGCGAATCCATCGTCCTCCAGGACGTCGCGTGGTGTGAGGCCACATTCCTTCAGCCTCCAGGATGTCGCGGGGTGCAAGGCCCCAAGTTATCTCCAGCTTCGACTACGGAATCCAACCGGACGCCGGGCTCGAAGCCCCTTCCCAAAGCCAGTCAGCTTTGCCATCGCAACCTCCAGACCCAAAGCCAGAGCTCCCACGGGTTCGATTGCTCGGGCATCCAGGCCGCATCCTCCGAGTTGAGCGATCTCTGCACCGGGCACTTCAGAAGTTTGAGGTTTGCCTTCTCTTTATCTCCTAAGTAGATATTGTAGGTCGAGCTAGTCCTACCGAGGTTTCTTAATCCCGGGGTCCTGTTCTTGTTCTTACTTTTAGGGCATTGAATTGCTAGCGTAAGCTTCCCTTACTGCTCTTCATATTTCTTATCTTTGCTTGTGATCGGGAATCAAAACCCTAAACAACGAAGAAGAACAACAAGAAACATAACAAAAAAAATCATTAATCATAAAAAAAAAAAAAAAAATATTCCTTGCATCATAAGCATCCATCCCAGCATCCCTAGACCTAACCCCTTGACCCCGCATCAATCTTGGTATCAGAGCAAGGCTAGGACTAGTGCATTAGTTTCATTTTCTGCATTCTGGTCAGTCCGTATATAGTCTAATCATTGGATTGTTTCTTCCTGTAGAGATATCCAAATTTCATGATTTCTATTTTGTTAGATCATATTCGATTAAAAGTACTTTGTTCTATTTTCTCAGATTTTATTTCATTTTGTAGAGTTCCTACAATCCAAAATACTACCTGAGAAAATCTCAGGTCTAAAATTTCAGCAAGCATCTCATTTCTTACTTCATTCATCCATCTAGTTTATTTCTTGCATTTAGGGGCATATTTTAATTCCTGAATTTTGCTTAGCATTCACACATCTGAAAGACACAAAAAAACAAAAAAAAAAATTTAAGTCATTTCATTTGTCATTCTTGTACTTCATTTTACATAACGTATCTTAAGGGCGTTAATTTAACATAGGGTAAGGATTTCATTACGTGTCCCTAGCCCAAAAACCACCACCCAGCATATCAAGCCCTAGCCATTAACTAAAATCAATTAGACGTTATATCTGCTCTAGTGAGCTAGGGACACCCACGAAGTCGGGTCATTCCAAGTGCTGAGCCAAGCTAGATTGCTTGTTGGTGTGTGCTTGTGTAGTTGGTGTCTAGGCAAGTGGTTCAGGGACTATAGCCCGAAGGGAAGTGGGTTGGTTCGCTTACCTGGTCAATTTCTAATTGGTGTCTAGGCAAGCAAAGAGGAACCTCCACTCACCATACACTTACCTGGCCAGGTGCCAAGTTACTACTTCCAGGTTCATCTTCTTGACTTTACATTTGGAGAGATCTCCTAGGTCTAGCAAACCGTTGCATCGTTTTGTTACATGTGCACTAGATCAGGAACCTCTTTTCACCCACCTTCTCCACCCTCTACCGACACCATGGACCAACTGCGAGCTGACATTGGAGCCCTAACTCAATCCATGACTCAATCCATGATTCAACTAGGCTACCAGTTGATTAAGAGATGTGATCAAATAAAGGCCAGACTAGGACCCATAGAGGAAGCTGCTAGGCTCCGTGAGCGTTTCCAGAGAGCTCCCACCTACAGATTACCTGAGCCCTTTGGGAACCATAGCCATATCCTCGGATCCACCCAAGGTTATAGCCAGGCTTACCCAAGTTGACCAAGCCCGAACCAATCTGACCCCAGTCGACCAAGCCTAGCCCGACCCAGTCCTAGTAGTCCCAGTTTGACTCGACCCCAATACAGCAGAGAGGACAAGGGTAAGGTTATTGAAGTCCAGGGGAGACCCAATCGCCAAGGTAACAGCTATAGGTTCCATAAACCTGAGCATTTTGCTAGTCAGTGCACCGCCCCTGCCCTACTTATAGATGAACTGATTGAAACTGAACCTGAACCCATTGTTGAACACCTTGAAGACTTTAAGGTTAAACCCTTTGAAAATCTAGGGAAAGAAACTGCTGAGCCCATTAAAGAATTGAAAGAAGACATCAGTGAATCTAGTTTAGTAGAATATGGTGTAGATGGGCCCCAGGTAGAATTCATCGAGGAACCAAAAGAAAAAGATCCTGAACCCATTAGAGATTATGAAGGAGTAATTGAGCCAGGATCGAACATTATAGAGGATGGTGAGGGTTCACAAGTATTGCCCTTAGAGGAGGTCCAGGAACAAGTCCCTATAGAACTACCCCAGGAGGTAGACATCAATTTTGAGGACTTTCAAGATAACATTCCCAAAGACCTTCCTAATGACCTTCCACCATCTAGGAACACCCATCTAGCCTTGGACCTTGCACCTATAGAACAATATCCAAATCTTAAGATTATCCTAAACAACCAAGGTCTATTTCATGACGCCCAGAGATTACCCCAAGACTCCGACTCCTATTTTCTCCCCTTCCCAGAACCGTCTCACATTTTTAGAGCCACGGGGTTGCATTTTGTTGAAATTACCAGGCTGCATGACTCATTGGAACCCATCCCTTTTGCCATTTACTTTTGGTACACTTTATGGCATTTGTTAGGGATCCTTAATAATTTTTCTTGTGCATATCAAACTATGGTCAAACCTATAGAATCAAAAGTCTGTTAGGTTTAGACCCTAGGAGTCCAATAAAAAGTTTTCTCAATAAGATTGCATAGTTGAGTCCTCATTTTGCATCATGTTAGGATTATGCAATTTTTAAAATAATTTGGTTGATTCCCGAAAGCAAGCCAAAGAGTTTGAAATAAGAGATTTTGTAATGATTAGGCTCCGGCCTGAACGGTTTCCACCGGGAACCATTAAGAAGCTTCATGCTCGTGGGGCGGGTCCCTTTAAAGTAATTAGGAGAATGGGCCCTAATGCCTATGTGCTAGAACTACCTCCGGATTATGGAATTAGCTCAACATTCAATATCTCTGACTTAGTCGAGTATAGAGAACCCACAAACATACCCAGTGAGCCGTTTGGGCCTGACCTCCCTTTTGAGAGTGAACCTGAACCTGAGTGTCCACCTCCAAATATACCTGAGCGAGGAGAGTGGATCGAGCGTGTCCTGGATGACCAAGCCATCACTACCCGGGGCAAAGGCTACTAGCGTTACCTGGTCCGATTGCAAGGCTGACCCGAATCCGATGACTCGTGGATCACACGGGAGGACTTGCAGTGCATCGACCCCGACATCCTAGAAAGGTATCAAAGCCAAGCTAACCCTTACTCGACAGGGTCGAGTTCCTCCCACCTCGGGAGAATTGGTGTGGGCCCCAGGATCCGACAGAGGCTCCTCAACACTCTATGGATCTCAAATTAGGGTTCCCCTTTTATATGAGTCATGTAATAAGGCCTTGAGCCCAAAAACATTGTTATAATTTCTTATCAAAGTTGTTTAGTCCTGTACATTGGCCAATTTGGGTTAACTTAGGTCTTGAGTCCTATATTTGTTCGAGTCCGAGTTTGGTCTTGGCCCATGCCCAATTGAAGTCACTCTGGTTTTCTTCTCCAACTCAAGTTCTGGTGGGCCAACCCACCCCTTCTACTTGGGATAATGCCAACTCAGGTGCCACCTCAACTACCTACGTGGTGCCACATCAGCTGCCACTTGGGTGTCCAAGAAGGGAAACAGAGTGGCCTCCTCTTGCTTTCCACATGCCTTGGACAACATCCCCCTCTTCCCTCCCCCACATCACGCCTTGTTCCATCTAAAGAGGGTGTTGAAGATCTTTGAAGGAATCATGCCCCAAAGCAAGCCTCCTCCCAAGTTTTCTTCCCAAAATGCTCTTGCAAGGAAGGAAGGTCACAAGATACACTCCCCTCTTCAAGCCCTCAACCATGCAACACCCCATGAAGCTCACCCTTGGTCGGCCAAGAATCAATGCTAGAAGATAGTGTGAATAGCCCAAAGGAACACATCCCTCCAAGCAAGCCATGCCCCACTCCTCTTCCCAAATTAAGCATGCTAAGGAAGGAAGTCAAGGGACAAATCCCCCCCTCCAAGCCTTTGCTCATGCCACACCCAATTCCAAATATTTGGTCGGCCAAAGAAATAGGGATGTGGAAAATTTTTGGCGCCACCATGTGATTTGTATTTTGAATTTCAAAAGGGGCTTGGGTGCCTATTTAAAGGACCCAATCCCTCCCTTTGTGGAATAAATGAATGAATGAATGAATGAAAATTTGAGTGAATGAGTTTGAGTTTCTTCCACCCTCCAACCCTTGTCTCTTAGGCTAGGTCCGAGTGGAATTGCCTTCGTCCCCAGGGATGTCGAGTGGTGCGAGGCCACCTATCCATCGCCCCAGGGTGGCGTGAATCCTTCATCCTCCAGGACGTCGCGTGGTGTGAGGCCACATTCCTTCGTCCTCCAGGACGTCGCGGGGAGCGAGGCCCCAAGTTATCTCCAACTTCGACTTCGGAATGCAGTCGGACGCCAGGCTCGAAGCACCTTCCCAACTCCAGCTCAATTCCTTTCCGTACATCTCCACATTCCGCTAACCTCTCTTTTGTTTAGCTACAGGTCCTCCCTGGCATCTCGAGCATTGGAGACAGTCAGCTTTACCATCGCAACCTCCAGACCCAAAGCTAGAGCTCCCACGGGTTCGACTGCTCGGGCATCTAAGCCGCATCCGCCGAGTTGAGCGATCTCTGCACCGGGTGCTTCAGAAGTTTGAGGTTTGCCTTCTCTTTATCTCCTAAGTAGATATTGTAGGTCGAGCTAGTCCTACCGGGGTTTCTTAATCCCGTGGTCCTATTCTCGTTCTTACGTTTAGGGCTTTGAACTGCTAGCGTAAGCTTCCCTTACTGCTCTTCATATTTCTTATCTTTGCTTGTGATCGGGAATCGAAACCCTAAACAATGAAGAAGAACAACAAGAAACATAACAAAAAAAATCATCAACCCTAAAAAAAAAAAAAAAAAAAAAAATTCCTTGCATCATAAGCATCCATCCCAGCATCCCTAGCCCTAACCCCCTTGCCCCCGCATCAAAGTTCTCCTACAATATAAAGACTAGAGGTAGAGGGGGTGTACCTGAGAACGTCTGAAGCATCCGGTGAAGATCGCAGCAAAGGGATCTATCGTTCCTTGATGGATGCAGCCTAGAAAACCGAGCCAAAGACTCGTGAATACCCGGCTTTCTGCTCGGTGGTCCGATTGAGGCTTGGCTGGAGTCGTTGAATTTGTAGGAACTCGGGGACTTGCAAACGACCTGTCAGGGGTTAGAAAACTCAGAGGAGATCAAGAAAATAAAGAAAAACAAAAAAGGGGAAAGGAATTTTGGAGTGGGCGGCTAAGGCTCTGGAGGATTGGCTAGTGGCAGGATGATGGTTGCAGCACCGGGAAGAAGAAAACTCTCACACCCCTTTATGCACACAGTAGGGTAACACTCAAAGCAATAGAAGAACTCAAGGTTTATTTCATATATCAAAATCAATCCTCATACAAGAGACTAGGGTCCTTTAAATAGACCCTTAGTCTTGGGCTCAAAGTAAGGATACATTAGTCTTTACATAAGAATCCTACTCCTACTCAATCCCTAGCTAGAAAATAAAGAAACATTAGGTAGAAAAGATCCCTAAAAATTCTCTTGACTTGGTCAACACACCAAGGATGCCTAGGGGGTCGTGTTAGGCTTCTAAGAGCAGCAAGAGGCCAGCCCAAAGGGGCTTGGGTGCATGGCTTGGGCCTTTGGAAGCTAGGATGGCCTAGTAGCCAGGTAGTAGGAATATTCCTTGGTATCTTGCTTCTTAGAGGCTTGGGCTTGGTGCCTAGGCTTGATTTCTTTGGGCTCGGATGTAGGTGGACCTCTGGAATCATGGATGCTCTGATCTATGAATATATTCTGGCAGCTGGAAGGGAATCTGGGCATCTGGAGGGCATCTGCAAGGAATTAGTGCTTTCTGAGTTTTCCTCCTGGGGTCTTCAAATCTTCAAGCTGGGTTGGAATTGGGCTATACTTCCATGTCTTCAATCTGGTTGGACATGGTCTTCACTTGTATGATGTGGTCTTGAGTCTTAAATATGGTTGAATAGGACTCAAAAAAATAAAAATAGCTTAACATGAGCTGACTAGCATTGGACTGAACAGCTCAACATGAGCTGAATAGTATAAAACTGAAATAACAACTCAAAAGACTCAAATAACAACTAAAATGGACTCAGATAGGATAAATCTTTATTACAAATGGACTTTGATGTTGCTAATTGATCCACACAAGATTGAGAAGCCTCTACCTTATTCTGGTGCCTTTGGTGTCCGCGCCAATTCTCCCGGGGTGGGAGGAACTCGACCCTGTCGAGTGAAGAACAGATTGGCTCACATATCTCTCGAGAAGGTCTGGGTTGAGGCATTGCAAGTCCTCTCGAGAAATCCATAAATCGTCCAACTCTGGCCGGCCTTGCCATCGGACTAGGAAGCGTTGATAGTCACGGCCCCAGGTCGTAATGGCTTAATCGTCTAGGATACGCTCGATCCGTTCTCCTCTCTCAGACTAATTAATTGGTTGACACACTGGGTAAGGATCACTCTCAACAGAAGGGATAGGGCCAAAAGCCTCACTGGATATCGTTGTTGGTTCCCTGTACTCAACCAGGTCTGTAATATTGAAGGTAAAACTAATGCCCATATCCGAAGGCAAGTCTAATACATAGGCATTTGATCCAACGTTCTTTAACACTTTAAAAGGTCCTGCTCCACAAGCATGAAGCTTCTTTTAGGCCTAAGCCTAACCAATATAGAATCAACTACATCAAATTCTTTGACCCTTCTTCGGGAATTAGCCAGTTGTTTTAAGATTAGTGCGGGTGGTGAACATGCTAGGCACATGCAGACTTCTAACAAGATGATGCAAAGGACTCAAACCTATACCTAACAGACTCGACTAAAGAGGTTTATTAGGTCTTAACTACCACTTGGGCATGGAGGCATGAGTCATGGTTGATGGATGACATGCAGAAGAAAATTTGCTAGTAACTCCTAATAGGTGCCAGAGGGTCTGCCAAAAGTAGGTAGCAAATGGGATGGGCTCTATGGATCCTTGAAACCTAGTAACCTCAACAAAATGTAACCTAATAGTTCTAGACACATGAGAAAACTCAGGAAAGGGTAGGAAATAGGAAGTGGGTTCAGAATTAGTCTGGTAGGGTGGAGAAAAAGGTTCTGGGTTAGTTGGATAAAGTAGAATAAAAGAAGGCATGTCAGGGACTAATCCTAGACTAATGAGGCTAACCTTACGGAGTTGCGGTATATCTATGGGCAAGAAAAGGTCCATGCTATGGAAGGATGGGTCAACAATTTCTGGGAAGAGATCTTCAATAGGAATGGCAGGAAGGGATTCATCATGAGGGCAATGGGTTAATTAAGCCAAATCCTCAATAAAGTCTTCTTGTTCATGGAATTTAGGAATAGGCTCTACAATTAGATCCTTTCCTAGTGTTTCCTTAGGTAAAATCCTAGTATCAGAGTACTCTTCGTCTAATTGTTCTTTCACTATGGCTTTAGGTTGGATGTGGTCAAGGTCAACTAGCTCTGGGTTGGTTTCTACCTGGGTATCTACTGGGTCAGCTAATTCGAGGTCTACTAAAGGTGTCTCCTCTTCTCCCTCATAGTCATCCACCAAGCTCGCATCAGCTTCATACACTTCCGCGTCAATGTAAGCCTTGTCAATCTCAAGAATGGTTGGAGAAGGTCGGCTAGGGAAAAATTGGCCAGGTCCTAGTTTCTGATTATGGACACTAATCCAAGTAGGTTCAGGTTGCCTAAGGGATAGAGGCTCACTACTGGGCTCATATTTAGGGGTACTAATCCTATGGGGTTCAAGTTGACTAAGGAAAACCTGACTAGTACTAGATTGATACCCATGGGTTATGGTCTCCCTAGGCTCATAGGACAAGGGTGCAGATCTATGTGTCACGGGATTATAAGATCTGAGGTCATAGGATTTGGGTTCAGCTCTATGGGTCATGGGTCTACTGGACTCATGGGATATGGGTTCGTAGATTCTAGAGTCAGAGGATTTGGAGTCATAAGATCTATAGGTTGTGGGTATACTAGGCTTATAGGGAGAGGGTAAATAGGATCTATCTTCCTGGTTTATAAAATTCTGATTGAGTCTTCTAGGACTAACCTTAGGGATTGGGTCATGACGATGGGCTCTCCTAGGTTCAGCCTCAAGGTATGGATCAGGGTTTGGGGTCCTCCTAGGTTCAATATCATAGTATGGGTCATGACGATGGGCTCTCCTAGGTTCAACCTCTCGGTAGGGATCAGGGTTTGGGGTCCTCCTAGGTTCAGTATCATAATAAGGGTCATGATGATGGGCTCTCCTAGGTTCAACCTCACGGTGGGGATCAGGGTTTGGGGTCCTCCTAGGTTCAATATAATAATAAGGGTCATGGTGATGGTCTCTCCTAGGTTCAACCTCACGGTAGGGATCATGGTAAGGGGTTCTCCTAAGGTTGGGCTCCTTATATGGGTCAGAGTATTGGGTTCCCCTAGGATTGGACTCCCTATATGGGTCAGAGTAGTGGGTTCTCATAGGGTTGGACTCTATGGTTTCACTAGGTTGTGTTGGGTTGAGGCTATTGGTCTGGGTCAACTGAGTCATTTGGGTAATTAACTGTGTAGTTATTTGTGTAGCCATCTAGGCCTTGGATTGGGTTAGTTGCTCAGTGAGTGCATTAATCTGGGCTTCAAGGTTATCCATGGGTTCAGCCAGAAGTGGAGATGGTGGGTGATATGAAACCCCTGATCTAGTGCTCATGCAAGACTCAGCTGACAAGACCTAGAGTCCAAACTAGATGCTCAATCAGGGTGCAAACTAGCCTATAGTAACCTTGTACTCATCCAGGTAGGTGTAAGGGGAGTGTTAGG
Organism: Areca catechu; assembly: GCA_021397845.1. Lineage (NCBI taxonomy): Eukaryota > Viridiplantae > Streptophyta > Magnoliopsida > Arecales > Arecaceae > Areca > Areca catechu. The sequence continues at coordinate 80,283,263 of CM038044.1, read as the reverse complement.
TCCCTGATTGCCAATCCTAGACATCAATCAGAGATTGGTCAAGTAGGCAGACCAGCACACAAGCCCTTCTAGATTGAATCCCTGAACCACCATTCTAGACACTGAGCACAAGGCACACAGGTTAACTTGACACAGTGATCTAACACTAGCCCGAACCCGACCAGTTGGTGTCCCTAGCCCACTAGGGCGAATTAAGTCTAATCGATATTAAGTTAGGCTTGGGACCGAATGCAGGGGATGTGATTGGGCTAAGGAGAGGTGATCAAATCCTCCTCCCATCTGACATAGTAAGAGTGCCCTTAAAGGTAGATTATACAATGATGGCAGGCAGATGATGCAAATTAGGTTTAGATGTTTTAGTAGATTTTATATATATAATTTTTTTTTGTATTTTCATAAATAGAAGAAAACTTGCAAATTATGGCCTAATATGCAGAAAATACACTAAAATTAAAAGATATGCAAAAGGGATACTAAACAAAACCCTAAACATTCCAAAATTATCTTGCTGAAAAATAAAGCCAAAAATTTACAGGCAGTATTTTGGCTTGAAGAAAATTCACAGACCAAAATAAAATTTAAAAAAAATCTGGAAAATACTTTGAATTATGATGAATTCAGAAAAGCATATTTCAGAATTTTTGGAGTTCAAGACAGGGAGAAATAACTAAATTAACAGAGAATATACAGACTGAAAAATTGCAGAAAATAAGCCCTAATCTAAGATCTGATACCAAATGAAGCGGGACTAATATGCATGCAATTTCTTTTGTATGTTTTATATGTGGGGTTGGGTGATTAATTCCCAAATTTTAGATCAAAGTTAATTGTAGGGAATTTTGTATAAATTTCTGAAGCCAAGCATGCAGATTAGAACCTAGAAAAGTACTAAAGAAGGATCGCCAGGGCTGAGAAGCCTTGGTTAGGGCAAGTTCTCCTACAATATAAAGATTGGAGGTAGAGGGGGTGTACCTGACAACATCTGAAGCAACCGGTGAAGATCACAGTGAAGGGATCTGGTGCGGGCACCAGACTCAGAAGAAGACTTCAGGGCTCCATCTGGATCTCTGATTGACCTTGCCCGAAGAATAAGGATTTTCTGGTTTTGTAATAAGGGTTGACTTGGTCAACTCAATTTTTTTGAGTCTGTATTTTCCTGCAATTTAAATTTTGTTGAGTCATGTTGACTCAGTACAAGTCCTAGTAAGTGGTCTAGGTCTTCTCCAAGGTGCCACATTTTCTCCTAAGCCCAAACAAGTGGGCGCCACACTCCCAGCCACATGCCAGAGTCCAGAAGGCGCCACATCTCCATCCCAGTGTCTTGGTCCCCACACCCAAGGGAGCAAGAATTTTTCTTGAAGCCAAAATCAAGGAGGCACCCCATATATACCTTAAAAGGCCAAGCTAAAGGAGGAAAGAGGAATTTCTTGGGGAGCACTTCAAGGGGGCGCCCAATCCATGCCTAAAAAGACCAAAGCAAAGTTGGGAAGAGCCATGACTTGGGGAGAAAGAAAAGGAGGTGTCCAAAAGAGTTGAGCCATGGAAGGAAAAAAAATTTTCTTGAAGAGCAAGGCTAGGAGGCGCCACCTACTTACCATTTGGAGCCACCAATCAACACTTATGGAAGCTCATGGCCGGCCATATGAGAAGGATTTGATTTTACAAGCCTAATTTGAAGATCCACCCTATTAGTTCGACATGGGAAGATGTAAAACCGTGTCCTCTTGTAAAGACCTATAAAGTAAACCCCTCTTGTATGTTTTGGAGGACAACTGATGAATGAATTCAATTTATGTGTGAGCAAACTTTGTGTTTTTCTCTTCCGCACTTGCATTCAGGTGTTGAGCTCCATGAGGGAGTAAATCCGGGTTCCTTAGGAACCTTGAGGAGGTGTGAGATCTCCAACCCCAAAACCCTAGGTTAGCCACTTCACTTCCAAACCCTATCCGCCCATCATCCTCTTTATTCCACCAAACCCTAGCCTACCCCATCTCTCACGGCCCTTCTCTCCAAGTGGAGGCCGACCACTAGCATCCAGGTCCAGTTCGGCTTCTTCGATTACGAAGCAAATCCCAAAGGAAGCCAGATCAGCATCCAGGAGAATCAAGACTTCAGCAACATCAACTTTCAAGTTCTTCTATCTGGTAAATCCTTCCTTGAGTATCTGGTTCCATAAATTGTTCTTCTTCTTTCCCAGATCTTGAGTTCAGGAGAAGCCAACTCTGCCAAAGGACCAGTATTGGAGGATCCATTGCGAAGATATCTGAATCCGGGGATCCAACAATCTGCTCAAGAGAGTCCTTCCACTAAACTCTGTGAAGATCATTGCCTGGTCTGTAACCCTTCTATTCTCTTTACTTCTGTCCTGTTGAAAGTTCAGAGCGAAACCCTAGGTCTGGGAGTTTCTCAACCCCCAGCGATCCTTTACTTATGAACTACTCTGATAACCTAGTTTCTTTAAATTGTGCTTTCAATTATTACATAGTTTCTTTCAGTTTAGTTTAACTTTCCTTTGAGTCTAAGCCGACATCTGAAAATAAAAAAACAAAAATATATATATATATATTAGTCTTAATTTACTTCTGCATCACATCAGAGTTTTTGTTCTGCATCATTTTGGTTTCAGAGCATTCGTTCTGCATCAATTTTGGTATCAGAGCCCTGTCTAGGGTTTCTGACTTGCTTGCATGTTTTGAGTGTCTCTCCTTTTTACTTTGTCTGCTCGAAGTAGACTCCCCAGGATGTCCGGTCCTAGGAACGAAGCAAGGTGCAAACCTCCTCTTTCCATTCCACGGGGTGTTCCTAGGGCGTGTAGGGGATCCGCTGGGTTACAACTTCGCAGCAGGAATTATAAACGGGGGAAGCGTTCTGTTTTTAGTCTGTAACTACCCTGTTTTAGGAATTGTTTCACATTGAAGGTAACTCAAAATTGTATGATTTTTGTTTTCTTAGAACCACTATAATTGAGACTATTTTGCATAATTTTACTATAATTTATTGGTTTCTGTGAGATTTCTGAGAGTTATATTATAGCAATTCTGTTTCTGTGTTTCTGCAATTCAATTTTTTTGAGTGATCATCTCCTAATTCATCTTAAGGGCAATTGAGCATCTAAGATAAGGGGAGGAGTTGGTAACCTCTCCTTAGCCAAAAACCACCACCCATTCATTCGATCCTAAGCCTAATTTTAAAATTTATTTGACTTAATTTGCCCTAGTGGGCTAGGGACACCAACTGGTCGGGTCTAGGATAGAGATGAGTCAGTTTGTCTAGTTACTCTGTGTGTGCTTTGTACTCAGTGTCTAGAACAGTGGTTTAGGGATTTTATCCCGAAGGGCTTGTGTGCTGGTTCGCCTACCTGGCCAATCACTTATTGGTGTCTAGGATTTGGTAATTAGGGACCTAACACTCCCCTTACACCTGCCTGGCTGAGTCCCGAGTTACTACAGGCTAGCTTGACACTCTGATTGGGCATCTAGTTTGGGTTCTAGGTCTAGTTAGCCCGTAGTCGTTTCAGTCGAGTCTCATTTGGTGTGCTTGCTTGCATCATCATGTCCACCTGGAATGGAGTACCCTACCAACCTGGTCAAACCCAACCTGATTTAGAGGCCATGATTAGAACTCTTACCGAAAGTATGACCAAATTGAGTCAGGATATGAATGAGGGTTTTGCCCAGTTTAGAGACCGAGCCCAGGGACTTGAGGAACCTAGGCATAGAAATTGGACCCCTGACTCAGAATTTGGTAGACCCCAACCTCACCCACACCCAGAGCCTAGGAGACCTTTATACAAGGATCCTGAACCTAAACATTGGAGGTTTGATCTAAGAGCCTATGACCATGATCTTGCCCCTGAGTTTAGCCCTAGGAGCCTATACCCATACTTGGTTGACTCAGAGAAGGGACCCATTAGGAACATCGAACCTTATGCACCCACTTTTGAAGGAAGACAAGAGACATATATTTAGTGGGAAGAACAAATGGATCGATATTTTGAGTGCACCAACATATCAAAATTAGGACAAGTTAGGTTGGCCAAAACCAAGTTCACCAAACATGCTAGGTCGCATTGGTATGCTATTGAGCATGAGTGTTATCAAAGAAAAGAGGAAATATATACTTGGAGAGATATGAGAAGTAAGTTGAGAGATAGGTACCTAGGTAGATCCTATGAGAAAAGACTTTTAGACCAATGGTACCAATTACGACAAGGTAATAGGCCTGTGTCTAAATATATCGAGGACTTCTAGTGGTATGACATGAAATGCAATACCATTGAGACCGAAGCTCAGATCACATCGAGGTTTAGGGTTGGGTTACACCCAGACATTTATACGAAGCTATGCCTTGAGAAGACCAATAAGTTAGACCGAGACTACCAAGAAGCCCAAGACTATGAGTGGTCTTTAAGATATAACCAATCAAGTACTTTGGACTTAAAGCCAACCTCTACCAACTTGAGTCAAGTTCCGATTGATCCGACACCCGTAGTGAGCCAGACTTTTGTTTGTCAATTCCCACTTGTGTCACCTCTTGACCAGAAGGATACCAATGAGGAAGAAGGGTTAGGTATGACAAGCCCAGAATCAGTTGACCCGATTACCACTGACCCGAAACCCATTGAAGATGGCATCGAGGAAGTATATGATGCTGGCTTGAGTCTAGTTGATGAATATTAGGGGGAAGAACTTGAAGAATGTGACATCGATACTATTGGTTCCTTACCTGAGGAGACCTTAGAGAGCAACCAAGTGGTAGGACCTAGTTCAGAAATTCAAGAGATTTGTGAGAACTAGGTTCTTTTAGTCAAATACCCCCAGGAGGAACTCATAGTGTTTGCCCGAGCTATCAGTTCGTATCCTCTAATGACAGTCATTCCCGAAGTACCAATTGAAGATCTTTGCACTAAACTGTTTATGTTTGCACACCCTATGGTAGATCCTCTCCTTAGGATGACTGAATCAAGCCTCTTACAATTGGACCTTGTCCCATGCTCAGCCACTAAGGTCTCTCCCGTAATCTCAGTTGGACATCCTTTTCTTGAGCGGATTGATTCACCCAGTCTTGTAGAAGTCCTCCTTATGGCCCCAGTCCCCTTCCTTCGCATGACTGAGCTACCCTTCTATAGAGTATACCTTTCCGCACCCATAGGTCAAATTTCAAGTCTTGAGGTCATCATCCATAGGCCCTTCCATGAATCATTCTCTAATCCAGTTTTTGAGAAAGTGGATCATTATTTGCTTAGAGAACAAACCTTAACTATTGCAATCACATGTCCTAGGCTACTTCCCGAACCATCTCTTGAAACATTCCTAGGAGTAGCAAACTTTTCCTTTTGTAAGGATGACCAGTTGACACTCATAGATCACCATTCAAACCTTCAGGTTACCACCTTTAGTCAATAGGTAATTCGAGACTCCACCTCATATCTCCTCCCTTTCTCTAGGACATCCAATGATTCTTACACCATCCAAGTATACTTTGTCGAAGTCTTTAGAGTGAACCACGTGACAGAACCTATTAGGTTTGCCACCTACTTCTGGAAGACCTTATGGCACCTACTCGGCACCCATGATAAGTTTTAATGCTCTGCATGCCATCCTCCGAACCAAGGTCAAACCTAGAGAGTCGTAGTTTGTTAGGTTTAGACCTAGGGTTCCTTTGGAATAAAGTCCATTCTTTAGGAATGCAGCGTCAGTCTAGTTTAGTTTTTCTTGACCCTTTACTAGGCTTTGGCTCAGATTTTGGTTTGATTGAGAGCACCAGGAATTGGGATTTGTATTTTGTTCAGGGCTGAAATTGCATACAATGACTCGGTCAATAGGTCTACAGGTAAGAGTCAATTTAAAATTGTGCATGGTTACAAACCTCACACACCTCTTGACCTAGCTCCTTTACAAGTCCACACACGAGTCTCCGAGTCTGCTAAAGTTTTTGCACAGCATATAAAAGACTTGCATAAAGAAATTCATGCCAAAATAAATTTAAGTAATGAAACTTATAAGAAGTTGGCTGATTCTCAAAGGTGAGTCAAAACTTTTGTTGAGGGAGACTATGTAATGATTAGGTTAAGGCCTGAACAGTTTCCTCCTGGAATCGATAGAAAGTTACATGCTAGAGGAGCTGGACCATTTAGAGTGATGAAGAGAGTAGGGTCCAATGCCTATGTGCTCGAGTTGCCTTCAGAACTAGGCATTAGCTCAACTTTCAACATTACAAACATATTAGAGTATAGAGAGCCAGCTGTGATTCCCAGTGAGCCTTTTGAGCCTAATTCTGCTCTTGAGAGTAAACCCAACCCTGTGTGTCCACCAACAAACTGGCTTGTGAGGAAAGAGCAGATGGAAAAGATCCTGGATGTTCTGGTTATCTCTACTCGTAATCGAGGATACCAAAGATACCTAGTCCATTGGCAAGGAAGGCCAGATTCTGATGACTCTTGGATCTCCCGAGAAGAATTACAAGAATTGGACCCATACCTCTTGGAGAGATACCAGAGCCAGCTTGACCCATACTCGACAGGGTCGAGTTCCTCCCACTCCGGGTGATGCAGAACGGAAGCTCTGATACCAAAAATGATGCGGAACAAAAGAGATGATGCGATGCGGAAGTAAATTAAAATTAATATATTTTTTTTATTTATTTATTTTCAGAAGTCGGCTTTAACTCAAAGGAAAGATAAACTAATATTGAAAGAAACTAAGAAATGACAGAAAGCACAATTAAAAGGAGTGGATTATCAGAGTAACTCAGAAGTAGGATCGCTGGGGATTTAGAAACCCCTAGACCTAGGGTTTACTCCTCTTTCAAGAAACAGACGAAGAGAGAAGAGAAGGTTTTATACCTGACTGTGATATCTCTCGTTGCTTCAATTGAAGGACACTCTCGAGCAGATTGTAGGATCCTTGGAGACGGGGTATCTTCGCAATGGATCCTCGGATTGTAGTCCTATGGCAAGGTTGGCCTTCTTCTCGAACTCAGGATCTGGAAGAAGAAGAACAAAAAAAAAGAACCATAAACTCAAAGAAAGACACTGACCTGAGGACTTAATGAAGATTGTTGGATGTAGAAGTTCCGGAGATCTTGATACTGATCTGACTCATCATTGAATTTGCTCTGTAGTTGAAACAGTTGATCTGAACCTGGATGCTGGTTGCCGGCCTCTATGTGGAAGAGAGGGGCCATGGGATGTAGATGGAAAATTAGGGTTTGGTGGTGGTGGAGTAGAGACGGGTGGACTAAGCTAGGGTTTTGGGGTTGGAGATCTCACACCTCCTCAAGGTTCCTAGGGAACCCAGATTTACTCCCTCACGGAGCTCAACACTTGAATACAAGTGCGGAAGAGAGAAACACAAAGTTGCTCACAAAGAAATTGATTTCATTCATCATTTTTTTTTTAATTCAAGAGTTACATAGAGTTGAATATATAGACATAACAAAGAAATAAAATTTCATACACTTCCCATATGGGACTAATAGGACTAACCCACACTTTAGGCATCAAATTCTCTTTCCAAGACTCCTTCCATGAGTGGGCAGCCAAAAAACTCCAAGAAAACTTGAAAATCAGCTCCAAATGGCAGGTTATGGGGGTGTCTCCTAGTATCTCTCTATGAATCAAGGATTTTCCCTTCATGGTTTGGCTCTTTTGGACACCTCCTAGTCTTGCTCCACAAGTTTAGGCTTCTTCCTTTCACGGCTTTGGCACTTTTGAAAACTTTTGGGTGCCTCCTTGATTTTCTCCCCAAGACATGCTCTCTTCCCTTTTATAACTTGGATTTTTATGGAACATTGTGGGGCACCTCCTTGATCCTCTCTTCAAGAAAAATTCTTGCCATCCTGGCTTGGGTTTATCTGGAAAGAAGTTGGCTCCTCCTTGGATTGAGGTATCTTGATGGATTTCTCCCCCAAGTGGTGCAAGAAAAAAGAACCTGCTTACTTGAGGCGTGGGGACCAAGGTACACTGGATGGAGATGTGGCAGGGAGTGTGGCACCCACTTGTAGCTGGAAAATTTGGTGCCCTATGGCAAAGGGAATGACACCTACTTGGGCCTTGGACTTGGACTGAGTCAACATGACCCAACAAAAATTGAAATGACAAAATTACAGACTCAAAATTGAGTTGATCAGGTCAACCCTTATTACAAAACCAGAAAATCCTAATTCTTCGGGCAAGGTCAATCAGAGATCCAGATGGAGCCCTGAAGTCTTCTTCTGAGTATGGTGCCCGCACCAATTCTCCCAGGGTGGGAGGAACTCGACCTTGTCGAGTAAGGCTCAAGTTGGCTCTGGTATCTTTCCAAGAGGTCTAGATCCAAATCTTGTAGTTCTTCTCGGGAGATCCAAGAGTCATCAGAGTCTGGCCATCCTTGCCAGCGGACCAGGTATCTTTGGTATCCTCGATTACGAGTAGAGATAACCTGATCATCCAGGATCTTTTCAATCTGCTCTTTCCTCACAGGCCAGTTTGTTGGTGGACACACAGGATCGAGATCACTCTCAATAACAGGATTAGGTTCAAAAGGCTCACTGGGAATCACAGCTAGCTCCCTGTACTCTTTTAGGTCTGTAATGTTGAAAGTAGAGCTATTTCCTAGTTCTAGAGGCAACTCGAGCATATAGTCATTGGATCCTACTCTCTTCACTACTCTAAATGGTCCAGCTCCTCTAGCATGTAACTTTCTAACGGTTCCAGGAGAAAACCGCTCAGGCCTTAACCTAATCATTACATAGTCTCTCTCAACAAAAGTTTTGACTCGTCTTTGAGAATCAGCCTACTTCTTATAAGTTTCATTACTTAAAGTTATTTTGGCATGAATTTCTTTATGCAAGTCCTTTACATGCTATGCAAGTGCATCAAGAGACTTGTGTGTGTGGGCTAATAGTGAAATCAGATCAAGTGGTGTGTGAGGCTTGTATCCATGAACAATTTCAAAGGGACTCTAGCCTATAGACCTATTGATCGAAACATTGAATGCAATTTCCGCCCTGGACAAAATACAAATCCCAATTCCTGGTGCTCTCAATCAAACCAAAATCTGAGCCAAAGCCTAGTAAAGGGTCAAGAAAAACTAAACTAGACTGACGACGCATTCCTAAAGAATGGACTTTATTCCAAAGGAACCCTAGGTCTAAACCTAACAAACTAAGGCTCTCTAGGTTTGACCTTGGGTCGGAGGAGGGCATGCAGAGCATGAAAACTTATTATGGATGCCTAGTAGGTGCCATAAGGTCTTCCAGAAGTAGGTGGCAAACCTAATAGGTTCTAAGGAGTCTTGCAACCTAGAGATCTCAGTAAAGTGTAATCCCATAGCTCTAGAAATATGAGAAGATTCAGGGAAGGGTAGGAAATAAGAATCAGAGTTTTGAGGTGGCTTATCAGAAACAAGAAACAAACCTTGGTTATTCAGGATGACCTTAAAATGAGGACATCGTTCTATAGGTGCACTCATCCAAACCTCATGATTTGCTCTAGGAGGGTCTACAAGTGCAAGTTCTAGGGTAGGCTGGGTGCTCCTAGAAGTTGGAAGGTTATCAGGAAAGTCTTTGGAATGTTTATCTAAAAAGTCCTCTAAGTTACTGTCTTTTTCTTGTTCTTGGACCTTCTCAATGGGCAATTCTTGTGAACCCCTTCCTTCTTCACACTTCTCTACCAGATTTGACTCAGGGGTGTCTTCTTTGGATTCCTCAATGAGTTCAGAGGTATTCTCACTTAAACTCTCATTGGGTGCAATTTCCTCTTCCTGAACTTCCTCAAAAGGGTCTTCTCTTAGGGTTAGCTCCTGAATTCCTTGAGTGGCAGGGGTCCCCTCAATAACCCCATCAGGTAGGAGTTGGTTAATTGAATTATCGTGAGAGATATCCTCAAATTCTTCTTCTTCATATTCATCTATCAAACTTATGTCAGGCTCATATATTTCTTCCTCAATCTCACTGAAAGGTTCTAATCTATTCTCCTTTGATTCCTCTTTAAGTACGGCTCTGGTCAGGTCAACTAATTTTGGGATGGCCATGCCTAACTCCTTCTCAGTGTTATCCTTCTGGTCAAGAGGTGACACAAGTGGGAATTGACAAACAAAAGTCTGGTTCACTACGGGTATCGGATCAATCGGAACTTGACTCAAGTTGGTAGAGGTTGGCTTTAAGTCCAAAGTACTTGATTGGTTATATCTTAAAGACCACTCATAGTCTTGGGCTTCTTGGTAGGCTCGGTCTAACTTATTGGTCTTTTCAAGGCATAGCTTCCTATAAATGTCTGGGTGTAACCCAACCCTAAACCTCGATGTGATCTGAGCTTCGGTCTCAATGGTATTGCATTTCATGTCATACCACAGGAAGTCCTCGATATATTTAGACACAGGCCTATTACCTTGTCGCAATTGGTACCATTGGTCTAAAAGTCTTTTCTCATAGGATCTACCTAGGTACTTATCTCTCAACTTACTTCTCATATCTCTCCAAGTATATATTTCCTCTTTTCTTTGATAACACTCACGCTTAATAGTAAACCAATGCGACCTAGCATGTTTGGTGAACTTGGTTTTGGCCAACCTAACTTGTCCTAATTCCGATATGTTAGTGCAATCAAAATACCGATCCATTTGTTCTTCCCACTTAATATATGTATCTTGTCTTCCATCAAAAGTGGGTGCATAAGGTTCGGTGTTCCTAACAGGTCCCTTTTCTGAGTCAACCAAGTATGGATATAGGCTCCTAGGGTTATGCTCGGGATCACGGTATAAGGTCCTCCTAGGCTCCTGGCATGGGTGAGGTTGGGGCCCATTAAATTTTGGATCAGGGGTCCAATTTTGATGTCTACATTTCTCAAGTCCCTGGGCTCGGTCTCTAAACTGGGCAAAACCCTCATTCATATCCTGACTCAATTTGGTCATACTTTCAGTAAGAGTTCTAATCATGGCCTCTAAATCAGGTTGGGTTTGACCAGGTTGGTAGGGTACTCCATTCCGGGTGGACATGATGATGCAAGCAAGCACACCAAATGAGACTCGACTGAAATGACTACGGGCTAACTAGACCTAGAGCCCAAACTAGATGCCCAATCAGAGTGGCAAGCTAGCCTGTAGTAACTCGGGACTCAGCCAGGCAGGTTTAAGGGGAGTGTTAGGTCCCTAATTGCCAATCCTAGACACCAATCAGAGATTGGCCAGGTAGGCGGACCAGCACACAAGCCCTTCGGGATAGAATCCCTGAACTACCATTCTAGACACTGAGTACAAAGCACACACAGAGTAACTAGACAAACTGACTCAACATTAGCCTAGACCCGACTTGTTGGTGTCCCTAGCCCACTAGGGCAAATTAAGTCTAATAAATTTTAAAATTAGGCTTAGGATCGAATGAATGGGTGATGGTTTTGGGCTAAGGAGAGGTTATCAACTCCTCCACTTATCTTAGATGCTCAATTGCCCTTAAGATGAATTAGGAGATGATCACTCAAAAAAAAAAATTGAAATGCAGAAACACAGAAACAGAGTTTCTGTAATTTAACTCTCAGAAATTTCATGGAAACTAATAAATCACAGTAAAATTACATAAAATAGTTTCAATTATACTGGTTCCAGCAAAACAAAAATTATATAATTTGGAATTACCTGTAATGAGAAACAATTCCTATAATAGAGTAGTTACAGAATGAAAACAGAATGCTTCACCCGTTTACAATTCCTGCTACGAAGTTGTAACCCAGCGGATCCCCTACACGCCCTAGGAACACCCCTTGGAATGGGAAGAGGAGGTTTGCACCTCACTTCGTTCCTATGACCGGACGTCCTGGGGAGTCTACTTCGAGCAGCCAAAGTAAAAAAGAGAGACACTCAAAACATGCAAGCAAGTCAGAAACCCTAGACAGGGCTCTGATACCAAAAATAATGCAGAACGAAAGCTCTGATACCAAAAATGATGCGGAACAAAAGAGATGATGCGATGCGGAAGTAAATTAAAATTAATGTATTTTTTTTATTTATTTATTTTCAGAAGTCAGCTTTGACTCAAAGGAAAGATAAACTAATGTTGAAAGAAACTAAGAAATGATAGAAAGCACAATTAAAAGGAGTGGATTACCAGAGTAACTCAGAAGTAGGATCGCTGGGGATTTAGAAACCCCCAGACCTAGGGTTTACTCCTCTTTCAAGAAACAGACGAAGAGAGAAGAGAAGGTTTTATACCTGACTGTGATATCTCTCGTTGCTTCAATTGAAGGACACTCTCGAGCAGATTGTAGGATCCTTGGAGACGAGGTATCTTCGCAATGGATCCTCGGATTGTAGTCCTATGGCAAGGTTGGCCTTTTTCTCGAACTCAGGATCTGGAAGAAGAAGAACAAAAAAAAAGAACCAGAAACTCAAAGAAAGACACTGACCTGAGGACTTAATGAAGATTGTTGGATGTAGAAGTTCCGGAGATCTTGATACTGATCTGACTCTTCGTTGAACTTGCTCTGTAGTTGAAACAGTTGATCTGAACCTGGATGCTGGTTGCCGACCTCTATGTGGAAGAGAGGGGCCGTGGGATGTAGATGGAAAATTAGGATTTGGTGGTGGTGGAGTAGAGATGGGTGGACTAAGCTAGGGTTTTGGGGTTGGAGATCTCACACCTCCTCAAGATTCCTAGGGAACCCGGATTTACTCCCTCACAGAGCTCAACACTTGAATACAAGTGCGGAAGAGAGAAACACAAAGTTGCTCACAAAGAAATTGATTTCATTCATCAATTTTTTTTTAATTCAAGAGTTACATAGAGTTGAAATATAGACATAACAAAGAAATAAAATTTCATACACTTTCCATGTGGGACTAATAGGACTAACCCACACTTTAGGCATCAAATTCTCTTCCCAAGACTCCTTCCATGAGTGGGCAGCCTAAAAACTCCAAGAAAACTTGAAAATCAGCTCCAAATGGCAAGTTATGGGGGTGTCTCCTAGTATCTCTCCATGAATCAAGGATTTTCCCTTCATGGTTTGGCTCTTTTGGACACCTCCTAGTCTTGCTCCATAAGTTTAGGCTTCTTCCTTTCATGGCTTTGGCACTTTTGGAAACTTTTGGATGCCTCCTTGATTTTCTCCCCAAGACATGCCCTCTTCCCTTTTATAACTTGGATTTTTATGGAACATTATGGGGCACCTCGTTGATCCTCTCTTCAAGAATAATTCTTGCCATCCTGGCTTGGGTTTATCTGGAAAGAAGTTGGCTCCTCCTTGGATTGAGGTATCTTGATGGATTTCTCCCCCAAGTGGTGCAAGAAAAAAGAACCTGCTTACTTGAGGCATGGGGACCAAGGTACACTAGATGGAGATGTGGCAGGGAGTGTGGCACCCACTTGTAGCTGGAAAATTAGGTGCCCTATGGCAAAGGGAATGACACCTACCTGGGCCTTGGACTTGGACTGAGTCAACATGACCCAACAAAAATTGAAATGACAAAATTACAGACTCAAAATTGAGTTGATCAGGTCAACCCTTATTACAAAACCAGAAAATCCTAATTCTTCGGGCAAGGTCAATCAGAGATCCAGATGGAGCCCTGAAGTCTTCTTCTGAGTATGGTGCCCAATTGGTGCGGGCACCATACTCAGAAGAAGACTTCAGGGCTCCATCTGGATCTCTGATTGACCTTGCCCGAAGAATTAGGATTTTTTGGTTTTGTAATAAGGGTTGACTTGGTCAACTCAATTTTTTGAGTCTGTATTTCCCTGCAATTTAAATTTTGTTGAGTCATGTTGACTCAGTACAAGTCCTAGTAAGTGCTCTAGATCTTCTCCTGGGTGCCACATTTTCTCCCAAGCCCAAGCAAGTGGGTGCCACACTCCTAGCCACACGCCAGAGTCCAGGAGGCGCCACATCTCCATCCGAGTGTCTTGGTCCCCACACCTAAGGGAGCAAGAATTTTTCTTGAAGCCAAAATCAAGGAGGCACCCCTTATATACCTTAAAAGGCCAAGCTAAAGGAGGAAAGAGGCATTTCTTGGGGAGCACTTCAAGGGGGCGCCCAATCCATGCCTAAAAAGACCAAAGCAAAGTTGGGAAGAGCCATGACTTGGGGAGAAAGAAAAGGAGCTGTCCAAAAGAGTTGAGCCATGGAAGGAAAAAAAATTTTCTTGAAGAGCAAGGCTAGGAGGCTCCACCTACTTACCATTTGGAGCCACCAATCAACACTTATGGAAGCTCTTGGCCGGCCATATGAGAAGGATTTGATTCTACAAGCCTAATTTGAAGATCCACCCTATTAGTCCCACATGGGAAGATGTAAAACCCTGACCTCTTGTAAAGACCTATAAAATAAACTCCTCTTGTAAGTTTTGGAGGACAACTGATGAATGAATTCAATTTACGTGTGAGCAAACTTTGTGTTTCTCTCTTCCGCACTTGCATTCAGGTGTTGAGCTCCGTGAGGAAGTAAATCCGGGTTCCTTAGGAACCTTGAGGAGGTGTGAGATCTCCAACCCCAAAACCCTAGGTTAGCCACTTCACTTCCAAACCCTAGCCGCCCATCATCCTCTTCATTCCACCAAACCCTAGCCTACCCCATCTCTCACGGCCCTTCTCTCCAAGTGGAGGCCGACCACCAGCATCCAGGTCCAGTTCGGCTGCTTCGAATACGGAGCAAATCCCAGAGGAAGCCAGATCAGCATCCAGGAGAATCAGGACTTCAGCAACATCAACTTTCAAGTTCTTCTATCTGGTAAATCCTTCCTTGAGTATCTGGTTCCATAAATTGTTCTTCTTCTTTCCCAGATCTTGAGTTCAGGAGATACCAACTCTGCCAAAGGACCAGTATTGGAGGATCCATTGCGAAGATATCTGAATCCGGGGATCCAACAATCTGCTCAAGAGAGTCCTTCCACTAAACTCTGTGAAGATCATTGCCTGGTCTGTAACCCTTCTCTTCTCTTTACTTCTGTCCTGTTGAAAGTTCAGAACGAAACCCTAGGTCTGGGAGTTTCTCAACCCCCAGCGATCCTTTACTTATGAACTACTCTGATAACCTAGTTTCTTTAAATTGTGCTTTCAATTATTACATAGTTTCTTTCAATTTAGTTTAACTTTCCTTTGAGTCTAAGCCGACTTCTGAAAATAAAAAAACAAAAAAAATATATATATATATATATAGTCTTAATTTACTTCCGCATCGCATCAGAGTTTTTTTTCTGCATCATTTTGGTTTCAGAGCATTCGTTCTGCATCAGGATCTCTCGTTCATCGATGTATGTGGCCTAGAAAACCGAGCCAAAGACCCGCGGATACCCAGCTTTCTACTCGGTGGTCCGATTGAGGCTTGGCCGGAGTCGTTGGATTCGTAGGAACTCGAGAACCTGCAAACGACCTATTAGGGGTTAGATAACTCAAAGGAGATCAAGAAAATAAAAAAAAAACAACAATGGGGAAAGGAATTTTGGAGTGGGCGGCCAAGGCTCAGGAGGATTGGCTGGCGGCAGGATGATGGTTGCAGCACCGGGAAGAAGAAAACTCTCACACCCCTTTATGCACACAGTAGGGTAACACTCAAAGTAATAGAAGAACTCAAGGTTTATTTCATATATCAAAATCAATCCTCATACAAGAGACTAGGGTCCTTTAAATGGACCCTTAGTCTTGGGCTCCAAGAAAGGATACATTAGTCTTTACATAAGAATCCTACTCCTACTCAAACCCTAGCTAGAAAATAAGGAAACATTAGGTAGAAAAAATGCCTAAAAATTTTCTTGACTTGGTCAACACACCAAGGACACCTAGGGGGCGTGTTGGGATTCTAAGAGCAGCAAGAGGCCGGCCCAAAGGGGCTTGGGTGCATGGGCTTGGGCCGCTAGAAGCTGGGGTGGCCTGGTAGCCAGATAGCAGGAATATTCCTTGGTATCTTGCTTCTTAGGGGCTTGGGCTTGGCGCCTGGGCTTGATTTCCTTGGGCTAGGATGCAGGTGGACCTCTGGAATCATGGATGCCCTGGTCTATGAATATATTTTGGCATCTGGAAGGGAATCTGGGCATCTGGAGGGCATGTGCAAGGAATCAGGGTTTTCTGAGTTTTCCTCCTGGGGTCTTCAAATCTTCAAGCTGGGTTGGACTTGGGATATACTTCCATGTCTTCAATCTGGTTGGACTTGGTCTTCACTTATATGATGTGGTCTTGAGTCTTCAATATGGTTGAATAGGACTCAAAAAAATAAAAATAGCTCAACATGAGCTGACTAGCATTGGACTGAACTAGCTCATTATGAGCTGACTGGTACAAAACTGAAATAATAACTCAAAAGACTCAAATAACAACTAAAATGGACTCAGATAAGCTAAATATTTATTACAAATGGACTTTGATGTTGCTAATTGATCCATAGAGGGTTGAGAAGCCTCTACCTTATTCTGGTGCCTCTGGTGTCCGCACCACATTTTCTTGATCAAGGTTGTGAGGTCCTCATAGGTTAGATCCTTTCTTCCCCTTTCTTTGTTTCTTTATTCCTTTTGCTCACTTCCTTCGACTTGTCTTGGGGGAGAACATTGGTTAGGTCCTCTAGGTCTCTATTTTTCTTTGCTTTCTTTCCCACTACTTTCAATGAGTCCCTCTAGCAATGGGAACCACACTATAGTTTTTCTGATGGGGAGGGGCCTACTTAGCCAAGGCCTCCTTCCTCGAATAGCGAGGAGGAAGTCCTAATTGTGTCCCGCAGGGGTCCCCGCCATACGGGGATTATCATTAGACCCCGTGCGGCTCCTCCCGCTAGGGAGTTTGGTTGTCCCACCGGCAATGCTTCGATGATGACCAGTGAGGATCTCCTCCATATCCGGAGATCATTTAGGATCCCTGATTTCATCAATCTCTCTGTTCCTAGACCGGATTAATGGGTCACTTCTAGTGGCCCGTGCTAAATCGCCTTGTATGAAGACTTCTTCTTCGGTGGTCTTCATCATCCCTTTCATGTTTTTTTCCTTTCCTTCCTCAGTAACTACCACCTGGTTCTGGCATAACTTGCCTCCAATGCCATATGGATCATTTTTTGTTTCATTATTATATGACATTTCCATGGGATTATCGCCCGTTTCTTCCTCCTCAAGGCATTGTTCACCCTAAAGCACCACCCATCCGATAGCGAATGGAGGTTCGTGTCCCCCCACAAGTGGGCCCTCAAGTTCGATCTGCCTACCTCCATCAAGGGATGGAAGGGCAGATTCCTATTTGCCTTGATTAATGGGGTGGACTAGATGGAGTGACCTAGAGCTTTCCCATAATCGACAGTCTACTGTTGAGCTGGCCGATAAGGAAATATTTGATCAGCTCATCTCCTCTAGGGTTCCAGCCCTTCGAGATTTGCTGATTGAGTAGAATCTCATCAATGCTGGAGTAAGTCAGGCCTAGCCCCAAGGTAAGGCTTGATGTCAGGCTCTTCTCCTTTCTATGGTGGGTCCAATTCTGACATGAGACTAATCGA
Source organism: Areca catechu (assembly GCA_021397845.1). Taxonomy (NCBI): domain Eukaryota; kingdom Viridiplantae; phylum Streptophyta; class Magnoliopsida; order Arecales; family Arecaceae; genus Areca; species Areca catechu. Next base: position 80,265,826 of record CM038044.1, on the reverse strand, counting down.
TCGGTCTTGTCTTGTAGGTATGAGGTTTTGCTATGAAGAACTCCTAGGGATGTCAAAGAAGAGGGCTGCTACTATGGGGGCAGAAGGAGAGCCCGGGAGGAGCCGAGGCAGAAGCCCAGCGAAGAGCCAGAGAGGAGGTGATGGGGGATAGATGGGTAGGATTGTTGGTGAGCCTAGAAGTCACCTAGATTAGGATACATTTTTTCTGGATTTTTTTTAGTAGTGGTGAAGGAATAGTAGGGATGGAAGATAGGGATTTGAATCTCATGGACTTTAGGACTCACCCTAACGAAAAGACCTCTCACCTCTAGGGCATTCCACCATCCTCGATACTTGGAGGCGTTAGGATGGATCTCAAAGGTCATGAGGGATTAAAGGAAATGGAATGGGAAGGGGGATAACTAGACATGACCTCACTCATGTCCTGGAATTGGGCCTCACACCCTCTCCTGGGATTAGGCCTCACACCCTCTGCTTACAGAGTGGCTCTCTTTCCTAAAAAACTCATCTTTAATTTACTAAACTAATTTTTTACAAAGGACAGAGAGTGCTATTTATAGACCTGTCCAACCCTCATTTGAATTTGAATATAAGATAAAAAGATAGGGATGATTCAAATTCAAATACAAGATATGATATGATAAGCTTATCCATTTCTTAATCATAACCAACCAAATCCTAATTCAAATTTCAAACAAAAGATAGATAAATCCTAAACTAATTTATTCTAGATATGCTTCGAGATTCACACGACTCCAAGATTTGTGTTTGCTTCGGGATCCGTGGTGGGGAGAACTCGACTCCATCGAGTCAGGATCTGGGGATGTTGGTGAAATCAAATACAATCAATCAAAAAAGCTATGCTCTAAGATCTGTTTGGCTCCGAAAATCATGCAGCACTAAAAATCATGCAACTCTAAAATTCGTGTAGCTTTAAGGATCGTGCACATTGAGGTCAGCAGCAAGGAGGGCAACTGCTTTGAGGAACGTGCAGTGCATTCACGTTCGTGTGATGCTCCACTTCCCCCCTACGAATCGAAACAAACTAGGGAGGAACTCAATGGAGGGGTTCACCAGTCGTCTCTCCGACGGTGATGCTTGGGAGCAAGATTGCAGCACAAGGACACGAATGGGGTTCCGGTGGCTATTCCAACAGGGGGAGGAGATTGGCAGATCTAGTGATGGGCTGTCCGTTCGATTGAAGCAGGAAGGAAGGGGCTCTGGAGGTTATGATAGGCAGGTCAGAATTAAGGAGGGTCGAGGGTGTGGAAAATCGGTGGTAGACCACTCCCAATTCCACTAAGAGGGTGAGCGGGGTTGCAATGATAAAGGACATGATGGCATGCTGGAAGAATGCTTGATTGAGCACCATTCAGTCCCATGTCTTGATCGGCCATCGAGGAAAGACCTAAGCTCTTTATCTTGAATTCCAATTTTCGATCAGCCTAGTAGGTGAGCGGAATCGCCAGCGACTGAGAAGAATCCATCCGGTAGTAGTCGGTGCATGAGAACTTCGCCCTCCTCACCCAAGAGGAGCTCTCCTCCTCTATTATACCCCAAAAATCTAAGCCAAAATCGATTAAATTCTGGTTGCAGAGACTCGAATGCAAGAAACACTCAATAGGAAAAGCTGGGGGATAGGAGAATCCAGATCTCAGATAATGTTGAAGCGCATCAAGAAGGCCTTTGGAACCCAGCTCCATCAAAGTCAATCCCTTCAGGAGACAACCCAAGGTGTCCAATCAGATCAAACCCCTCAAAACAGAGAACTCCTCAATGTCCTCCACCAGATAAATCCATAATCAAATGAAAAATATAGATTCCCATTTGCAGAGGCAAAAGAAATCCACACGTCTGCAAGCCCTTTCACAAATCATGGAAGGAGCTGGGCATCTAGAATGTATTGATATCCCTCCCGTATGTGCGGGGTTGCTACTGGTGGATGTTGGGGCTTTCCATTTGCAGCGAAGTTGGCAGATCTGGCGGGGTCGTGGTGGAGGGCGACAAGGAGGTCGACTACGATGGCAGCACGGATGGAGGGTTGGGTGAAGAGGATGGATTGCTCCTCGGCCTGGCAATGCTTGATGCAGAGCTCCTCCTCATGCTGGCGGGCGGCAAAGGCATGGCCGAGGCAACCTGGCCTAGGTGGCAGCTAGCAACACAGATCTAGACCGATTTGGGTGGAGATGGAGGATGGACCGATTGGAGTCCGGTCAGCTGGATGGTCGCCGTGGCTATGGGCAGTGGATCATGTGAAATAGGATGACGGGTGATGGATTTGTTGTTTTCGGTGATGGCTTGAAGGGGAACCGGATTTATGATAGTAGCCGGAATAAAGACGTAGAGGGAAGAGGAGAAGTAGAGAAGAGGGACGATGGAGCGGGAGATCTAGGTGGTGGTGTAAGCACTCGGCATCGATTTGAAGATGATAAATCTGGGATGTTTGGCGAAGAAAAATATATATATCCTAATTAATCTGGGCTTTGATACCAATTTGATGGGGGACAGATGGGTAGGATCGTTGGTGAGCCTAGAAGATATCTAGATTATGGTACTTTTTTTTTGGATTTTTTTTAGAAGTGACGAAGGAATAGTGGGGATGGAAGACAAGGATTTGAATCTCATGGACTTTGGGACTCACCCTAACGAAGAGACCTCTCATCTCTAGGGCATTCTACCCTCCTTGATACTTGGAGGCGTTATGATGGATCTCAAAGGTCATGAGGGGTTAAACAAAATGGAATGGGAAGGGGATAACTAGACATTACCTCACATCATGTCTTGGGGTTGGGCCTCACACCCTCTTCTCACAGAGTGGCTCTCTTTCCTAAAAAACTCATCTTTAATAGACTAAACTAAATTTTTACAAAGGACTGAGGGTGGTACTTATAGACCTATCCAACCCTTATTTGAATTTGAATACAAGATAAAAAGATAGTGATAATTTAAATTCAAATACAAGATAGGATAAGATAAGCCTATCTATATGTCAATCTTAACCAACCAAATCCTAATTCAAAATTCAAACAAAAGATAGAGATAAATCCTAAACTATTTTATTCTAAATATGCTCCGAGATTCATGCGGCTCCAAGATTCGTGCTTGCTCTGGGATCCATGCTGGTGATGTCCCCATCAGGAGGGGGTCAGCCATGATGCCAGCGGCACTTGGATCAGGGGCTCCGGTTCTGGCTTGCCAGCCCTGGTGCGAGGCAGAACCATAGAGGGGCCCCACCATCAACTCCGGTGGCCCCCTCGCTCACTGAAGACCCACCACTGCTAGAAGATGTGGAGGTGGCGAGATCAATTACCGCCGAAATGCCAACTCCACTACCTTGAGCCGAAGCTATTGATGATCGGTCGACCGGCACGGCACCCTCGCTAGGGACCGGTCCGAATCCCTCCAAGCCATCAACATCTTTCCTTTTCCTTCAATTCCTTTATCTTTTTGCATGGTGAGCAAGCAGGCTTCATAGTCACAGCATGTGCTGGCCTTCCTAGGCCTTGCTTACTTCAAGTTGCTCTGAGGCTTTAGGGCCAGCATGAAGGTTTCTGAGAACATTCTGCTCCCATTCTCCTGGTCATGAAATCATGCCAGCCTAAGTACAGGACTTCTGGATCTTCTTGTTTGCCAAGCTGATTCAAGTGGTAGATGGTGGGATTTTAGGGGTCTCCCAGCTGACATCTCCGAATTATGAGCGAGGTAGTAAATACGGAGCTTCATAAGTTTTTTGGCTTGATGGTGCCAAACTGTGAGTCAAGCGATAGATGGCAGGATTTCTGGGGTTTCCCGACTGACATCTCCAGACTATGAGTAAGGCAGTAGATGCGAGGGGCTTCATAAATTTCCTGGCTTGAGGTGCGGGGCTTCGTAAGTTTCTTGGCTTTAGATGTGAGGCTTTGTAAGTTTCCCAACTTGAGGTGCTGGACTTCGTAAGTTTTCTAGCTTGAGGTACGGGGCTTCGTAAGTTTCCCGGCTTGAGGTGTGGGGCTTTGTAAGTTTCTTGGCTTAAGGTGTCGGGCTTCATAAGTTTTTTGTCTTTGTCTGCCTGACTTGGAGTCAGACGGATACATTCTTGCATAGGCGAAAGACAAGGTTGCACCAAAAAGGAATTTTAATGATTAAGAAGATTCTTACATCACTGGTAGTACATTCTTAAGTTGCTTGCATTCCTTGTTTGCATGAATCGGCCACCATCGAGCCCGGTGAGGTAGTATTCTCCACTCAATAGAGCCTCGACCACCTTGTTTGGGCCCTCCCAGTTCAGGAAGGGCTTACCACATTTTCTTGGCTATGACACCTCCGCTAGCCTAAGGACCAGGTCGCTTGGTCGGAATGCCTTGGGCCTCATGCGAGAGTTGTAGTAGCGTGCTACTCGTTGCCGGTGGGCTACCATTCAGAGTCAAGCTTTATCACATATCTCATCCAGTAGATCTAGGTTAAGGAGCAAAGGGCTGGATTCTCAGCTTTGTTGTACTGCTCCACCTGCAGTGTGGGTATGCCAAGCTCTACTGGAATCATAGCTTCAGTGCCAAAGACAAGGTTGAGGGGCATCTTATTGATGGTTGTGCGGAGTGTAGTATGGTAAGTCCATAGCAAACTGGGTAGTTCTTCGGCCCATCGACCCTTACCTTCATCCATCCTCTTCGGAGCCCTTGCAAGATGGTTCGGTTAGTCACTCAGCCTCCCCGTTAGTCTGAGGATCAGCCACTGAGGTGAAACGATGATGGATATTAAGGTTGGTGCAGAACTCCTCAAAGCTTGATTGTCGAATTACTATTTGTTATCCATGATGACCGAGTGCGGAGCCCAAATTGGTAGATGAAGACTTCTAGAAGGACCTGATCTTTGCCTTCTTTATCCAAGCCAGGGGTTCAGCCTCGACCCACTTGGTGAAGTAGTCGATGGCCATAATCAGAAATTTTTGTTGACCCGACATGATGGGGAAGGGACGTAAGATGTCCATTCCACACCGGGCAAACAACCATGGAGCTGATAGTTGGGAAAGCAGAGCAACCGGCTGTCGCTAGATGTGTGTTTGACGTTGATAATGGTCACACTTTGATGCAGAACAAAAGAGGATGATGCGATGCGGAAATAAATTAATATTAATTTTTTTTATATATATATTTTCAGAAATTGGCTTTGACTCAAAGGAAAGCTAAACTAAATTGAAAGAAACTAGGAAATAATTGAAAGCACAATTTAAAAGAAACTAGATTATCAGAGTGGTTCAGAAGTAACGGATCGCTGGGGGTTGAGAAACTCCCAGACCTAGGGTTTCGCTCTGAACTTTCAACAGGACAAAAATAAAGAGAAGAGATGGGTTACCAACCAGACAGTGATCTTCACAAAGTTTGGTGGAAGAACTCTCTCGAGCAGATTGTTGGATCCTCGGATTCGGATATCTTCGCAATGGATCCTCCAATACTGGTCCTGTGGCTGAGTCGGCTTCTCCTGGACTCAAGATCTGGGAAAGAAAAGGAACAAGTGATGGAATCAGAGACTCAAGGAAGGATTTACCAGATTGAAGAACTTGAAGGCTGAAGTTGCTGAAATCTGGATCCTCTTGGAGGCTGATCTGACTTCCTCTGGGAATTGCTCTGGATCTGAAGGATCTGGACTAGATCTGGATGCTGGTGATCGGCCTGGACTTGGAGAGAGAGGCCGTGGGAGGTGGGATAGGCTAGGGTTTGGTGGATTGAAGTGGATGGTGGGCGGCTAGGGTTTAGTAGTTGGAGTGGCTAACCTAGGGTTTAGGGGTTTGGAGATCTCACACCTCCTCAAGGTTCCTGGGGAACCGGGATTTACTCCCTCACGGAGCTCAACACCTGGATGCAAGTGCGAAAGAGAGAAAACACAGAGTTTGCTCACAAAAAAAAAAAGTTGGTTTCATTCATCAGATTCCTTTCAAACTTACATGGGGGTTTAATTTATAGGCCATTACAAGAGAGTAGGGTTTCACATCTTCCCATGTGGGACTAAAGGAGGGGATCTTCAAATTAGGATATCAATCCCTACTCATATGGCCGGCTAATTAATTCCAAAGTTGATTGAAGCTTCAAAAAGGAAAGTGGGTGGAGCCTCCTTGTTTTGACCTCCAAGAAAATATTTTTTTCCTTCTAAGCTTGGCCTTATCTGGAAGTGTTTGGGTGCCTCTTAACCTTGCCCTCCAAGAGAAAATTTGTTGCCTTTTATATCTGGCTTTAGTTGAAATGATTAGGGCGCCTCCTAACCTTGCTTTTCAAGAGAAATCTCCTTCCTTCCATGGCTCAACCCTTTTTGGATACCTCCTTTTCTTTCTCCCCAAGTTATGGCTCCTTCTAACTTTGTTTTGAGTATTTCTGGCAGGTAATGGGCGCCTCCTTGAATTCCTCTCCAAGAGAATTTCTTCCCTTTTATAGTTTGGTTCTTTTGGGAAGTCTTGGGCCGCCCCCTTGATTTGTGGACCCCTGGTGGATTTCTCCTCAATTGGCGCATGAAAGAGGGGAGCTGCTATCTGTGGTGTGGGGACCAAAGCCTGCTGGATGGAGATGTGGCGCCCCCTGGACTCAGGCATATGGCTGGGAGTGTGGCTGGGAGTGTGGCGCCCACTTGCTTGGCCTTAGGAGAAAATGTAACACCCCAGGTTGAAACCCTAGTCCACTACTGAGTCAACATGACTCAATAAAATAAAATGCAGGTAATATAGACTCAAGCTAAAGTTGAGTTGATCCAGTCAACCCTTATTACAAGCCAAAAAAACCCTAATTCTTCGGGCAAGGTTAAATAGAGATCCAGATGGAGCTCTGAAGTCTTCTTCTGAGTCTGGTGCCCGCACCACACTTCCTCACGAAGCTTGCAGTATCTTCTCGCATGGTCTCCTAGTAGTATCCTTGTCGGAGTGCCTTGTAAGCCAAAGTCCTGCCCCCCACATGAATGCCGTAGATATCTTCGTGTATTTCTTGGAGCACGTTGGCGGCTTCTGAGGGCTTCAAGCACTTCAGTAAGGGTAAGAGTAAGGCCTTCGGTATAGCTACCAGTCCATCATCACACATAGCATGGCCTTCCTCTTGGAAGGCCGGCTTCCTTTCAATCCTCGGGTAGGGCACCGATGGTGATATACTTGATGTAGGGATCTATCAACTAGCTTTAGACATGACTTGTTAAAATTCTGCAGCAGACTCGTAGTTGGGTTCTCGAGATATTCGACGAATGTATGCCCCAGCAATGACTCTGGCATGGTGGCTAATCTTGAGAGAACATTAGCTCGGGCATTCTCAGCCCGAGGGATGTTGGAAATGCCATAATGCTGGAGGTTCGCCATGTATAAGCACACCTTGTCCAGGTACTTCGCCATCATGGGATCACGAGGTTTGTACTCACCAAATACTTGGCCCACCACTAGCTGAGAGTTAGTAAAGACCTTCAATCTTCTGATGCCAAACTCGTGGGACACCTTTAGCCCCGCGAGGAGTGCCTCATATTCAGCTTGATTATTGGTCGCCTTGAAGAGGAACCGCAGTGTGTACTATGCAATGACCCCATCGAAGTTGACAAGGATAAGGCCGGCTCCACTCACTCCAGTGTTGGATGCATCATCAACGTGAAGGATCAACGTCATCACTTTCGAGGTCAGGACTGGCCCAGACTAAACTTTCCAGTCCATCACCTTTGGGTCCTTATTTGCTGAGGTGCATTGCACCAAGAAATTGCTAGGATTTGGGCTTTTTGCACCGATCGTGGGTAATAGGTGATGTCGAACTTGTTGAGCTTCACCACCTACTTGGCCAGGTATCCCAAAGTATTAGGATGGCTTAGGATAGCCCTCAGAGGCTAATCAGTGAGGACAACAATGGGGTGCGCTTGGAACTTGGGCCTAAGGCACTGCTTAGTCTAAAAATAATCTTTTTGGATCGGGTGTACCGGGTTTCCGTGTCGCAGAGTATCTTGCTGGCATAGTAAATCGGCCGTTGGGAGCCATCCTTGCTGGTGTGGACTAGCACCAAACTGATCGCTTCAGGCGAGATCGCTAGGTACAAGAGGAGCTCTTTCCTAGGCTCCGACCTGGATAGCAGTGGTGGAGAGGTGAGGAGCTTCTTCAGCCCCTCAAATGCCTCTTGGCACTCTTTTATCCAAGAGAAGTCATTCATCTTCTACAGCACCTTGAAGAATGGCTGGCAGTGCTTGACGGGACATTAAATAAAGTGGCTCAGCACCGCGATGCGTCCAGTCAAGCCCTAGACCTCCTTCTTGGAGATGGGGTGTCTCATTTCAGTGATTTCCTAGATCTTCTCAAGGTTGGCTTCTATTCCCCTTTAGGTGACCATCAACCCTAGAAACTTTCCTGCCATAGTGCCGAAGTGTACTTCGTGGTGTTTAACTTCATCAGGTAGAGGTGGAGGTTGTCGAAAGCCTCCGCTAGGTCTATAATGTGATCTGACTCCGGGCTGCTCATGACAAACATATCGTCTATATAAACCTGCATGCTGTGATCGATATAGTCTTTGAAGACCCTGCTGACTAGTTACTAGTATGTGGTCCCTGCATTCTTGAGACCAAATAGCAACATTTTGTAAAAGTAAATTCCTTTGTCAGTCATAAGCTATGTGCTCCTCATCCTCTGGATGCATGCAGATTTGATTGTATCTGGAGAATGCATCCATGAGCTGATGAACTTATGGCCTGAGGTCGTGTCTACCAGCTGGTCAATCTTGGAAAGTGGGAAGCTGTCCTTCAGGCATGCCTGATTGAGGTCAGTGTGTCTACATGGATTCTCCACTTCCCAAAGGCTTTTTTGACTATTACCATATTAGCAAGCCAGTTAGGGTACCGTACCTCATGGATGAAGCCTATCGTGAGAAGCTTCTCAAATTATTCATCGATCGCCTTCCGCCCCTTTGGGATGAAGCTTCTTTTCTTCTATCGAACTGGGCAATTGTTGGGATCGATATTCAGCTTATGGGTGATCAATTCTAGAGGGATGCTAGGCATATCTATGATAGTCCAAGCGAAGACATCCACGTTGGCCCGCAGGATGTCGAGTAGACGGGATCCCTCTTTTTTAAGCAGTAGAGCTCCCACCTGCACCATCCCCAAGGGGTCTTCTCCCAAGAGGAAGGACAATAAGGGCTCAACGGGCCCGCCCTTCGACTCTGACTCCATCTGATTTGGCTGGTCAATGACTAGGTTTGGATTGACTCCTTGCGACCCTGTGATGGTCTGCAACAGTACTGGACTGGCTGGCATTATCCCCTCATCTCCCTGGTCCCCAAGGGGTTGAGAACTGAATGAGGAGATGCCATGTGGAGATGGTGGCATCGGGCAGGTTGAGTTCGGGATGACCTAGAATTGCATTGTAAGATGAAGGGAGTCTCACAAGGTGAATGTTGTCAGCACAGTTCTTTACCGAGGTGGGGTCCCGACAATTATTGGGAAAGTAATCTCTCCCTTAACTCCAACTAAATCTTCGGGGAAGTCCACTAAGTGCATGAATACCAATTTTTTTTTGTCATTAGACAAGTTCATTCTTGTGAAAATATCATAAAAAAGGATATCCATAAAGCTTCCACTATCAACGATGAGTTTCTTTACAAGATGCTTCGCTATCATCATTTCTAAGATGATAGCATCATTATTTGGGTTATGCACCTCGGTCGACCCCTCTTCCATGCAGGATAGTACATCATCACTCTTCTCTATCACCCTAGCCCTCTTCAGGGTTCTCCCTATTCCCTAGGAGATCATTCCTACTGGCTTCTTAGTGGGCCGGTTGTCGATGGTGATCAAACGGGGCTCTTCATTCTGGGCTATCGAGGGAGCTCCTCCCTTCATGTCCTTTTCGAGGTAGCCATGCTTGATTAGGTCTTCTATCTTCCTCTTCAGGTGGCAGCATTCCTCAGTGTCATGGCCATGGTCCTGGGTGAAAGCGATAGTAGCGGGACCTATCACATCTAGCAAACAACCTTAGTGGGGGAGGTCAGTGCAGGAAGCACTCACCCTCGATCTCCATCAAGATCTTCGCTCCCGGGATGAGCAGAGGAGTGAACTTCTCTTCTTTGGTGGGGTCGACTCTGGGTCTCGATCTCGGTCGCTGCATCGATACCATCTTTTAGGCCAGGGAAGCGGATGCCTCTCCAATGGCCTACCTCTTCAGGAGCCTCCCATCGAGCTCCTTTCTGGAGTGGTCTACCACCTCCATATAGATGTACTTGTGAGCCTAGAGGAGGAGCTTCGAGTAAGTCTACAGAGGCTTCTTGTCGACGGAGTAAGTGAAGCGGGAGGTCCGTAGCCCTCTCTTCAGAGCCTACATAGTGATTGTCTCGTCGAGGTGGTAGATCTCCTGGGTGGCGGCCTTGAACCGGGACACATAGTCCCAGAGGGACTCTCGATCCTGCTGACGGTCGAGAAGAGGCTGTCAGCCTCATGTGGTACCTTCTTGCATGCATCAATGTGTGCCACGAACTTCTTCTCCAACTGGGAGGTGTCAATGCTTTTTGACTCGAGTCTGGAAAACCAGGCTCGAGTAGCCTTCCATAGGGTGGCCGGGAAAGCGATGTAGAGAAGAGCATCAATAAAACCCTGGACACTCATAAGGGTGTTGTAGCTTTTCAAGTGGTAAGGGGGTCGGTTGTCCCATCATAGGGATCAACCTGGGGCATGTAGAGCTGGCAGGGGATTTGTTTGTCTTGGATCCTATGAAAAAAAGGTGGATGGGTATCGTAACCCTTGGGCTCATTGGGGGATAACTGGATTTTCGCAAACTGGCAAGATAGGTTTGCAAGCTTGTGCTCCTGCTCTTCGAGATGCCTCTTTACCTGGTGATGGATGGCCTCATCAATGGACCTCTCGATGGAGGCTATTAGGGATGAAGGAGGTGCAGAGTGGGGGAACTCTCGCCTGAGTTTTTGGCCATGCCGGTGCTGCAAGTGGGAGTGCACACCATGGTCTGAGATTGGGGAGCGGCTATCCCGGCCTGTCGGGCCATCGTGCTGCTTCTTTCCAGCCACCTGGTGGTCTCCTCTCGAGTGGAGACCACATGCAATAGCCCCTCCTTGAAGACTGTAGGCTGGTATGGGGATCGACGGTGTGGGCCACCGTCGTCTATGGCTACTGCTTTGTCACCAGGGATCGGTGTCTTTGATGAAGCTGGCACACCATCGCAGCCAGTGCATGGACTTGCTTGGGCCAGTGTGGTGATCTAAGGATCCACTAGAGGTGGCGATGGTGGATCGGGGAGCTCCCTCTCTAGGCTTTGTTCATCATGATGGGGGGCCCCGCTCGGCTAGCAAAAGCCTTGCGTGCTAGTGTTGTCACCATTGAGCTTTAGGGCTTCTACAGAAGCTTTGCTGGTGGTGGGGGCTCGCTGTTGGACTTTCCATAGTCGCTGGTGTTCTAGTGCATGTCCCCTAGCTGGCACACCAATCTATTGCCACCTAGATCATCGTAGCCTGTAGTCTGACATGTCATAGACATGTCTACGACATGTCGGACTCCTGTAGGGCACTTGGTCCTCTGCTCCGGTGCACTCCTTGGTTGGTTGCCTTGCAAAACTGAGAAAACCCAGGCCAAGGATTCCAACAGGGATACTCCGATGGTAAGTCAGTAGGATGATCTAGGGAAACAGAACATTTGTGGCAGAGAGCTTGAGGACTCTCGGCATAGAGGGTGAAAGATAGAACTGGGATGTAAAGATTAGGTGGAGTTGGGATCAGAGAGCTTGGAAGGTTTTCATGGCTGGTTCCTTGCCCACTAGCTCTCTATCTCTTACCGATTGTCTCTCTCCCCTCTTGGGGATTCTTTCTTCCATTTTATATAAGAACGATGGCCCAGATAGGTCTGGGGCTTCCCTGAGAAGTCCTTTTCCCATTGCCCCATTTGGAGAGGATCTTTGCATTGCCCCCGTCTTCCTCCTCTTGGACCAGTCCTTTGAAGGAGATCCTCCTATTGGAGGTGTTTGTCGGCATGGCACAGACCTTGTCCCTCTAGTGGTGCAATTCCCCATGGGAGGGGCATGCATCGTGCCGTTGAGCCCTGATCCATGGTGGGATGTTTCTATTCCCAAAGGGATCATCGAGGTGTCACAAGGCCTGTAGCCTTAATGGAATACTCTTCTTGGGGGAGGTTTGGTTTTGTGTCATGAGGGTTGAAACACCTAGTTGCACGGTCCTCGACGTGGTGACATGCTTTAGGACCTAGGGCCTGGAGGAGCATACCTTCAATAGAGCAAGTAGGTGGCATGTTGCAAAGTTTGAATTTATAGCAGGGCATGCACCACCTCCCATAGGTTGCAGGTGGCCGGGAACCCCCTTGCTATGGTTTGAATTTCTATTGATCCTTCCCTCCTTTGCTGCTAGTTGGAACTCTGACCTCCACAAGATAGGAAGGAGCCTCGCTTCGGGAGTCCCGCCTCAATAAGCATGAGCAAGACCCCAGCCGGGAGCTGGCCTTAAATGGAGCGCTTGCCCTATAAGCACGACCATGGCTGGGAGCTGACCTCGCAGGAGGGCTCCCCATAGCAGCATGAGCACGACCCTGGCCAGGGGCTGACCTCAGACGGAGGGCTCGCCCTATGAGCATGACCCCGACTAGGAGCTGACCTTCGTAGGAGGACTCATCTTGGCAGCATGAGCACAAACCCAGCCAGGAGTTGACCTCAGACGGAGGGCTCACCCTATAAGCACGACCCCGATTGGGAGCTGACCTTAGCAGGAGGGCTCGCCTTGGTAGCATGAGCATGATCCTGGTTGGGAGTTGACCTCAGACAGAGGGCTCATCATTTGAGCATAACCTTGACTGGGAGATGACCTCGGTAGGAGGGCTTGCCTTGGCAGCATGAGCATGACCCTGGTCAGGAGTTGACCTCGGATGGATGGCTCGCCCTATGAGCATGACCCTGGCTAGGAGCTGACCTCAGCACAATGGCTTGCCTTGGTAGCATAAGCATGACCCCAGCCAGGAGTTGACCTCAGATGGAGGGCTCGCCCTATAAGCACACCCCGATTGGGAGCTGACCTCGGCAAGAGGGCTCGGCTTGGCAGCATGAGTATGACCCCAACCAAGAGCTAACCTTAGATGGAGGGTGATATGGGACTATTCATGCATGCCAAATATTTTTCTATTATTAGGCATTAAGTTTGGAGTTTGTATCTCAAATTTCAAGATAAGATATTAAGTAGAGAATTCTATAAAAAATATGAAGCACAAGGATGCAGAAATAAACCCTAAAAGTGAAGAAATAGAACCGCTAAGGCTAAGAAGCCCTGGTTAGGACTAGCTCTTCTGCAATACTGCTATCAAAGGAGTCTAGGGTGTGTAGCTACCAAAAATTTGATGTTCGATCCATGAAGAGTTCGCTTTATGCTCTCATATGCGGCCTTGAAAATAAAGATATTGACCTTGTGGATTCAACTAACTTAAGCCCTACTTAAAAGACTCAAAGGGCTAACAGGACTTGATTATTGGCCTCCAAAGAGCTTAAGCGCATGGGCTTGATCTTGATGGGATGAAAACCCTGGGCTGGGATGCTGGAAGAATATTCTTGGTCCCTGGTATCTTTTATGGTCTTATTTTGTTCTGAGATCTTGGTAAAGACTTCAACTGATGCTCCTCCTCTTGTACAAAATTTTTAAAGAACACAACTTATTAGACTCTTACAGGACTCAATTGGATTTGACTGAGGTTGAGACAACTCAACTTATTACAGGACTCACTCAACTTAACTGGACTGGATTAGTTACAAAACTTGACACATGATTAAGGGCTCAAAATTGATAAATGGGTCACAATGAGCTGACTCGCTCAACTAAGCTTGAATGTAATCTCAAGCTTGACTCATGAGCCCTAATGATATGAGTCAACTCTAGAAATAGGACTCAAGTGTAATAGAGCTCAAGGCCCAAATACAGGACTTAATGGGCATAATTGGGCTTAACTGATCAAAACCATAATTACAGGACTTCAAGTGACTCAACTGACTTAAGCCCTACTTAAAAGACTCAAAGGGCTAACATGACTTGATTATTGGATTCAAAGACAAAATTAAAATCATTGCTAAGGGACTCAAAACTCAAGAATCCATAGTCAACTAAGGTTGACCTGATGTCCCCATCAGAGGGCTCACTCTATAAGAACATCCCGGTTGGGAGCTGACCTCGATAGGAGGGCTCACCTTGGAGCATGAGCACAACCCTGGCTGGGAGCTGACCTCAGATAGAGGGCACACCCTATGAGCATGACCCCGACTAGGAGCTAACCTCGGTAGGAGGGCTCTCTTTAGCTCTTTGTTTGGCCACCATGTCCAGGTGGCAGATTTCTTGCCAGCTCGACCGCCAGCAGGGGCTCCACATCAGAGAATGTGCCACATCAATACCCTCCAGAGGTGATCCACATAGAAATTACTCCAAGAAAATGACTCCTTCAAAAACCTTGTTGATGAGTTCTAATATATAGAACTTGGTTTGACATAACCTAAACAAACCCACTCCATGACTTGGACTTGGCCTCTCTTCGACTTGAACTTGGACTCCAAACCATCTTTTTCTAACTCCAATTTTTTCACAATTTTCTTCTTAGGCTCTTGTCTTTAAGAGGTAGACTTATCTTAATATTATGACCTTGTCTTAACAAGAGAAGGAAGAAGATTGGTTAGATAAGATGGAATGCCAAAACCCTATCTATTACCCCCTATTTATAGTAATAAAAGGGGTGCCGAATGGTCTAGATATGCCAATCTCAAAGCCTATTAAATCAACATATCAAGAAATAAGAGTCTTATTTGATGACTCTTAATTATGTAATACACCAATTCAACCTTCTCCTATATGCACATAGAAATAAGGGTGTCATAGGTTACCTTACACAAATCAGAAAAAAATCTGATTTTGCCATATGTCAAGGTCATTTAATATAGATTTTGATGGCATAGATTTAAAAGAATAAATCATCTCCTTTTATCCAAAGTAGGAGTCTTTCATGTCCCTTCATGAAATGGCACCCACATGTGCCAAGAAAAATGGTAGCCGCACATTAAAATATGTTCTTAAAAGATAAAGGGCTTAGAGGGCTACCACATGGGTTGCAACCCCAAATCAGAAGGGGTCTTAATACCCCTTCACACATAAAGCAAATTAGCCTTATTCAGTATAGGTTCTAAGCATGATAGAGTCCAAGTCAACTTGGACTCTATAATTAGTGCCACAAATAGTTGAATAAAGTCCAATAAAATCAAAATAAATACTATCCAAGTCAGACCCTAACCCAATTTGATTAGTAACTAAATTGGGTTAGTTAATTCAATAATGTTTTGATCAAATTAACTTGTTAAAGAGCAAAGGTTTATTTCACATGTGCTAGCATATTTTTTGGCTACCCTAATTGGCTTATATGATCCAACCAACCAAAACTTTGTTCTTGGTTAATTTATTTGTGTGTGATCCTATGCGAACCATATCTAGCCAGTAGTAGGTCCAGGTATATAATTAACCTAATTAATAAGAACCCATCTAATTGATTTTGGTCAAACCATGTTTGCCAAGCTATTAAATTAGAACTCTTCCTAACTTTAATTCATGAAAATCTACAAGATATAATTGATATCTAGCGACATGTCACACCAATCTAGAAGATATGGAATTCGATAAAGATATCAAAATTATCTTTCAGTGGCAAGTTACCATGCAATTCAATCCTTCAATCATCCTTTAACCTAAATAAGTGATGGGTATGAAAATATGTCCAACCTTAATACTTTATTCATTTGAATTTTAATCCAATAACAAAGACTTGACTGATGAAGGATTAGAAACTATTTTTAATTTCATCTTTCTTTGATCAAAGATTTTTTGAGTCATCATATGATAAGATAATATGGGATAAATTCTTCTCTTGCTAGGAGTGATCAATTCCTTATTGACCAACTCACAACCTTCATACACAGTCCACCTATCCAAGTACAACCTGTACATGACTCTATCATTAATGAGTATGAACCAAAATATGGAATCATGTATACAAGGTTCCATGGTAATCTCAGGTCTAAGGAATACTTGTACAACTTCTACTTAGAGAATAATCTTTTAACAAATAAATAAGATTTTATAACATATTCACTTGGTGGATCAATTCAGTGAACTCATTCCCAAATGAGTACCAACAAAGGGTATTAGTATCTCTACACATGTGATTATGAGACCAACCAACCTATCCATCGTGCATACATAGGATGTGTCAGTCTTACCGGAATCATCAATCCCTGACTCAATGATCCTTTGACTAGGAATGTTTAAGACTGAGTTACAGGATTTTAGATCTTACTATTATAAACTCATCATAACCCTAAAACCATTGTCCTAATTTTGGAGGTTCATCATAATCCTAAGACAAAAAGTATAAGAATATGATGAAACATAAATACCTTTTTATTAATGAATGTCATACATAAGTTGAAAGAAAATTATAAAAATGTCCCTACGATATATAAAATGCGATTAGCATGTATGATACTAGTTTTTGTTTCTCTCACTTGAGATAAAGCCAATCCCCCTTATTTTTAATTCCCATATAATCTAGATGGTGATCAAACTACATTTTAGCAAGGGCAATAGTGAATGGGTTTGCTATGTTATTCTTAGTATCTACTCATTCTATGACCACATCATGTCTTTCAATGTTTCATGAATGAGATAGAAGCATGTTAGGATCTACTTGGACTTTTGATGAGACCAAAGTTCCTTAGCTTGTGCAATAGCTCTAGTGTTATCACAATAAAGTGGCACTATTGCTGTATCTCAAGAACTACACCCAATTATATGATGAACTTCTTCATCTAAATAGCTTCCTTAGTGACTTCACTAATAGCAATGTATTCTACCTTAGTAACTAAGTCAACCATAGTTTGCTACTTAGTACTTTTCCAACTCACCGCACCATCATATAGAAAAAATACATATCCTAATATGGATTTACTATCATCTAGATCTAATTTAAAACTAGAGTTATTATAACCTTCTAGTTTTAAATTTGATCCAGCATATATTAGAAAACTATCTTCAGTTTTTTCAAGTACTTAAGAATGTTTTCATAGTTTACCTAAAATCCTCTCATAAATCAGCCTGAAACTTGCTTGCTATCTATGCCTACAACATAAGTAACAACAAACCTAATACATAACATAACATACATGATTGATCCTACAATTGAAGCACGAGAAACTTTACTTATCCTTTGTCTCTCTTTATATATCTAAGGAGATATCTTTTTTTAAGATGTGTATGCCTTGACTCATAGGCAAGTAAGCTCTTTTACTTCCCTCTATGTTGAATCTTTTCAACACTAAGTCAATGTACCTAGATTGGGATAAGCCAAGCATCTTCTTTGATCTATCTCTATAGATCTTTATACTTAGTATATAGGATGCTTTTCCCATGTCCTTCATGGAAAACATTTTAGATAGACAAGTTTTGTTCGATTATAACATTAGGATATCATTCCCAATGATAAGTATGTGTCATCAACATACAGGATTAAGAAGACAATGGCACTCCTACTTATAATCTTATAAACACATGGTTCATCCAAATTTTTGATGAAAGCAAATTCCTTGATTGTTTCATCAAAGTGGATGTTCCAACTCCTCGATGCTTGCTTCAATCCATAAATGAATTTCTTTAGCTTGAAAACTTGGATTAGGCCTCCCACTTGAGACAAACCTCTCTAGTTGTGATGTATAAACTTCTTTCTTCAAGATACCCATTAAGGAAGGCAATTTTTACATCTATTTGCTAGATTTTTATTATCATAATAATATGCAACTATAGCATGCAAGATCCTAATGGACTTGAGCATAGCTACTAGTGAAAGTTTCATCATAGTCAATTCCTTGCCTTTTTTTGAAACCTTTGCCATTAGCCTAACCTTGTAGGTTTCTACTTAGTCATCTACTCCAATCTTCTTCTTGATGACCCATGTGCAACCTATTCGATTTACTCCCTTAGGTGCATCAACTAAAGTCCAAACTTGTTGGAGTAGATGGAGTCCATCTTAGATTTTATGGCTTCAAGCCATTTGTCAGAATCTTTACTCTCGATAGCATCTATATAGGTTAAAGATCATCATTCTAAATGATACGAGCTTCATTATCATTTCAAATAACAAAGTCATATTGAGAGGTGCTCCCTGCACTCTCTTTGACCTACATAGAGAGGAGATGTATATTATGGATCTACCTATCTATAGGTACTTATATTTAAGGAATTTCATATGAAATGCCTATTGGGTTTCGGTGGCACAGCGGAAGAATGGATTTCAAAATTTCATTTTTGAAACTCCAACAACTAGAAATCCTAAGCCTAAGATCACTTATTCATTACAATTAACAAGTCATTCAAACAAGATTTGAAAAAATACCTGGAAAGTTAATTCCTCCTTTTCACTAGGCACATAAGTGCATGCCCTCTAGAGATCACCACATAGGAATTGAACCTGGGAACCACTCCTTAGTAGGTTACTTAATCCACTAGGACTCTTCTGATGGCCTTTCTTCCTTTGGCAGCCTCTCTTTCATGGCTCAGACCCTTGCTCTCTAGTAGAACACTCTGAGCCCTCTCCTAAACCTTTCCAGGTTTACTCTTTTTATCACTTCCTAATTCTCTTTCTAAATCCTTGTCTTAGAATGGTGGACTTTGTCTTAAGGAAAGAACATGTCCTAACAAGGGAAGGAAGAAACAAGGAGGATTAGTTGGCAGAGTGTAAGAAAGAAAGATAAAATTGAACCCTTCGGCATAAACACCGAGACCTTTAAATAGGAGATGGGGTGGTGCCAAATATGGCTTTTCATCAGCCTTTGATCTGTGAAATAGCAGATCATATAAGACCCTTCATGAAGAAAGAGTCTTATATTGAAAAGTCGACTCTTCATGCACCAAAAGGCTTATACGAGTCCTCTGGATAATTTTGGCCTTTGTCCTTATGCCATGTGGCATGTAACCGGTAGATAGGACTCTTGGTTTATTTAAGAGATCAAGTCCCTTCATGAAGGACTCTTGGTTAGAATTATTGTGGTAACCATGAAGGGACGTAACCCTACACTTGTGCATGCCAATTTTCCTCACTGCTCAATCCTTCTTTCCACAGGTAATAAGCCAATGCAATCAGACATGGGATAAGGCTAGGGATGCCTTGTTTCAGGTGGAAACTAACTCCCATAAGCAAAAGGACCTACACACCAACATATCTCATGCATAATCCAATTGGCACCTAGAGACCCTTCAACTTAGGACTCTTTGAATAAATAAGATAAAGGCTTAACAAATCTGGATAAAACTAGATAATTAATAACCCACTTTAGACTCAACCCAAAAGAAAAGTTCCCTAAAAGCCAATCTTTGTAAGGGTATTTTTGTAATCTTCCAACTCTTGTATGACATTATTGTATTAATAAAAGGTATTTTGTTTCATCATACTACTGTGTCTTATTTGAAGATTATGATGAACCCTGTAGGTTAGGGCAAAGAAATTAGGGTTATGATAGAGATCATAATGGTGAGACCTAAGTTCCTATAAATCCTAATCTAAAATGTTCCTAGTCGTTGGATCATCGATTCGGGGGATCGATGCTTCCGGAAAGACTAGTTTATCCTATGCATGCTCGATGAAGAGGGTGGTTGGTCTCACAGCCACTTGTGTAGAGACACTAATACAAGGATAAGGGTGCTCATTAGGGTATGAGTTCACTGAACTGATCTGCACTGAAAATATTTTATGGAATTCTTACTACTTGTCAAGAGATAGTTCTCATAGTGGGAGTTGTGCAAGTGATCTTTAGACCTGAGATCACCATAGTTCCTTATGCACACTAAGCCATGTTTTGGTTCATACTCGTTCATGATAATGAGTCATGTATGGGGTGTTCTCGGATATGGTGGAAGGTGTATGAAGGATGTGAGTGGATCAACAAGGAATAGATCATTCCTAGTAAGAGAAAATGTTATCCCAAGTAATCTCTTAGATTGATGACTCAGGGAGTCTTTATTCAAAGCAGGATGAGATTAAAAGTGTTTACTAAACAATCATCAGTAGAGTTTTCATTATCGAATTGAGATTCGAAATGACTAAGTGCTAGGGATTGACAATTATCCATACCCATCACTTATTCAAGATAAAGGGAGTTCGGATGATTGAGTTGCATAGTAACTTTTTATTCCAGGGTATTTTAATATTCTTCACCAAATTTTTCATCTTCCAGGTAGGCATGACACGTATCTAGACATCAATCATGTCTTGTAGGTTTTCATGAATCAAATTGGATGAATTCATGAGTCAATTTGGAAATTGGTTCGAATTGGCAACATAGGTCAGCCTTATTTGATCTAATTAGGTCAATCAATTTCGATTGGATCGAAATAGCTTGGATCCGACCTACTACTAGCAAGATGTGGAACCCAAAGAGTCAAACACATTAGGGAATTGACCTAGGAAGTTAATTGGTATTTTATTAGGGTCATGGGATCCTAATAGTTAGCTGGATTACATACTAGCATATTTAAGCATCCAATCTTAGGTGCTTCTTTGTGTCAATCCCTCTTGGACTCCATCCTGATCTTCTTTCATTCCAAATTTGAAAGTAGATAAAGATATCTCCATTTGAATTCATCTTTCTTTGGATTTAAATGGACTCCTTATTTTTGGATTTGAATGGACTCCATGGGATAATCTTATTTAAATTTGAAAGTAGATAGGACTCCCTCATTTTGTGCGACAAAAGGAGATAAGCTTCTTAGCCGACTTTTCTTGGAGTGGGTGACAATGAGGAAAAGTTGGGGATGCCATCTTCTTGGATAAACTTAAATTTCAAATGATGTCTTGATATCTTGATGTCTTGATGTGCTCCATCTGAACTCCCTTTCTAATTTGAAAACTACTCATGTGTGGCCAGCCAAGGTGATTTGGCATGGCGGACTACTGCATGTGGTGGGTGACAAGGCTCCATGAAGTGATGATGTGGCATGATGACATGGCTTCAACCATTGGGCTTGAACCTTGGCTAACTTATGAACCCCCTTGACTAAATCAAGTACTAATTACAAGACTGAATCCAAGCAAACCTAACTTGACCAATTTGTAATCAAGGTAGACTAATTTTAATTATAGGACTTAATTATTTACAAGGACTCAATTACTCATGACAAAAATAAGATAGACTATTCATTGGTGATCCACAATGAGCTTGGAGGGGTCTGACGTCTCTTCCTAGCTCTAGTGTCCTCACCATCGAAGGTAATAATAGAAGATAGCTGCCCACAACTTCAGCATACAAGGCTTCACCACTTGCACCATAGCTCAAAGTCACCTTTCTTCAAACTTCTAATTCTGTGGAGTATCCATGAATTAGAAATAGAAGCACTTAATGATAAATTTATTTGTATCATCTACAAACCTTTAGATTCTCCTCTAGCATCTTGCTTCACACTTGCAAGATATGTCTTGCAATTTTTCTTCCAATGCCCCTGCTTGTCATAGTGGAAATAGGCTCCATCATTAATAGCCTTCTTTGCTTCTTCTAGATGCTCCTTTTAGGGTTGAATTTTCTTTTCAATCCTTTCTTTGTTGCTTGTTTCTTCTTCCCATCAACAAAAAGATGAGCCTTATTGATGGGGGGGAGGACCCGAAACCCATCTGGGTTTTCTTTTAATTTTCTAGTTTTGTTTTTCTCATTTTTCTTATCCCAGCTATCCCATCTATTCCCTATTTTTCCCATTATTCTTGTTTTATTCCATGTTCATCCCCGTTTTATCCCTCTGCTATTCCTATCTTCTTCTTCCTCGAAACCATCTCCCAGAACGTTCATTTTTTTTCCCGTTGGTCTTGGATCTGCCATGCCCGACCACCGACGACCCCAACGGCCGTCCACCTCCACCATGGCATTGATCTCCTCATGGGAACGCCAGTGAATCCCATGGAACTGCCCATGGCCATGCACCCCTGTGGCTCAACCCATGGCCGTCCGCCCCTGCAGCTTCGCCCCTCATCGACGTTGCCGAAGCCCTCCTCCACAAGCAGTACCGCTACACCTAGTTCGCCTCCGCTCTCTACCTCGCCTCCGCTATACACCACATGGTATCTTCACATGACCAACAACTCCAACAACAACCATCGGGAGAGTTTCTATGGCAATCACAGCTTCACAAGTCTCCTTCTTATGGAGCTTTGATCCTGGTTTGTGGACCTCTCGGACAATGTGAATCATTCCAGCCTTGTAACTGAGGAAGGCCATCAGCTTGCAATGTTTTGTTGGGTCATCCATTAGAAAAGACTTTACCTTCCCACGGTGGCATGAAGCTCGCTTCCTTGGGAGAAACCCAAGAGGCCCATGCCAAGCGTGCTCAAACTTCTGGTGAGACATCTCACTTACCTCCTTTCACCCCCAAGGTCGTAGCCACACCCTCTCAAAGAGGCGATGGCTCCAGGCTGTCCGTAACCCATCGGATCCTCCCATGACCCCTGCAGCCACCGGCCCATCCACTCTCTGCCTCGCCACCGCTATGCACCACATGAAGAAAGTGAAGACTACGTGGATGCTTCCCGTAATGACCATGTCTGCCGGAAACACATACAACCTCCACTCCCTTGTTGATCTCTTCCCTACCTGCCAGATCTCCGTAATGCTTCACGTCGGCCACCTGTTCCTCCACCGTCATCTCCCCTCTAGCAAGATGCAGATCTTCATGAAGATGCTGACGGTTTCGAATCCCACGATCACCAGTGGGCGGAGATGCAGCAAGGCAGTGATTACGGCACTGCATATTACGCTCATCAATTCCCTTCCTCCAATCTGATCCAGTCGACGCACGCGCCCCAACCCCTTTGCCTGGGTCACCGAGTCTCATGTCATGGAGTCCATCCATGCCGAGCAACACGCCGAGCACCATGCCTTTGTCATCGCAGCATAATCTTTCATCTTCTACCACCGTTAAACAGCTTTGCATGGATCTCAAACCTACATGGATTTCTTCTAATTTTATAGTTTTTTTTCTCATTTTTCTTATCCCAGCTATCCCATCTATTTCCTGTTATTCCCATTATTTTAGTTTTTTTTCATGCTCATCCCCGTGTTAACCAGGCTTACTCCATCTTCAACCTTTCATCATCCTGTAAAGCTTATTTTTCTAAAACCTAGCCACCACCCCCCCCATTCCACCACCTAAGCTGCCCGACCCTGGCCGCCCCCCCTCCGGCTGGCCGCCGGTGCTAGCCGGTCTCCCCTCTCAATGAAGAACCGCCCAGTCATCTGAGATTCACCGGAAAGCCCCCCAACGTGCGAGGGTGACGAACCGTCGTGCTGCCCTCACCGCGCAGCTGTGCCACCCCGTCATCGCAGCCCGCCTGCCACCTTGTCACCCGCTAGCCCCGGCTCGGCCACCGGAGGCCTCGCTGGTGCCCAGCCGCCACCCACGGCCCATGACGCCCGTCCGTGCTACCATGCCGCTGCCGTCCATCACCCGCCACCCGCTGTCCGCCGTTGCCATCCGCCGGCTCCATCCACCGCCCGTTGCTCGGCTGGCCACCAGAGATCCGATTCCCCCCTATTGCATGACTGTGAAGAAGCTTCTGCATGCTTCTCAAAGTAGCCCAAAGAAGCTTTGCATGGTTCTCAAAGTAGATGAAGAGGGAGCTATTTTTGCATGATTCTTGGAGCAGCATGAATTTCAGAGCAGAGGGAGATTTCAAAATTCAAATAAAAGGGATTTATTTGGTAATTTTTCATGAATGTAATTTGGGTTTAAAATGGAAATTTGGGATTTTGGTTTTGAATTTCAAAGGGACATGGGAATCTATAAATACCCATACTTCTCTTGTAATAAATCAGTTGATGAATGAATTTTTGAGGGTTTGCAACCTTGTTGTGGTTTTGGGTTGAGGCCCATTTTCCTTCTCCTGTGGGCGTCGAGGGGTTGTGGCCCCAATGCCTTCGCTCTAGTGAGAGCATCGAGGAGCTATAAATACCCATGCTCCTCTTGTAATAAATCAGTTAATGAATGTATTTTTGAGGGTTTGTAACCTTGTTGTGGTTCTGAGCTGAGGCCCGTTTTCCTTCGCCTGCGGGCATCGAGGGGTTGTGGTCCCAATGCCTTCAGTCTAGTGAGAGCGTCGAGGAACATGACGCCACTCCAAGTCATCAGTGTTGCCATGCATGATGGCGGGGTGTAATCTCCAAGTCATCAGTGCCACTGTGCATGATGACAGGATGTGATCCCCAATAAGATCTTCACTACCAAACAGCTGACATGGGGCTCAAAGCCCTAGGTACTTTTCTCCCCTCCATCTCTCTGTTTCTTGTCAGATCTAGATCTTAGGTTCGAGTTTCGTTCCCATTCCACCTCCATATTTCCATCCGTCCTTCATCATCCCCATCAAGAAAAGTGAAAACAGAGTCCAGCCATTTTAGGGATTTTCAGGCATTATTCTATCCTTGTCCCGGGAGGCTTCTTAGTCCTCCCACGGTCCTTAGTTTGCTTTATGTTTTCCCCTTTCATAATAACCATGGGTTCTTCGTTTCCATCCAGCATCACATATCTTTCTTAGAATGGCTCTCTACTATATTAAGCATGTTAAGCACTCAGGCAAAGAAATATTCAATTTGTTTATATGATAATTTAAAACAAACTGAGAGAAGGAATCCGGGAGTGACTGCAAGTCAAGTCCTGGTTGAGTACACCATCCATTACAAACCCTAATTGACCTAATCGGGTGATTAAGTCAATCATTTTCAAAATGTGGGCTTGAACTGATAAACCTTCACTCATGCATGCATGAAACAACTGCTTCGATTTCTCATACCGAGCAGCCCTACATTGCTCTCCATAAAGCTTCATAAGATTGAGCAATATGGAATGAGGTTCCATCTCTTCATGTTGCCTCGGAAGCTCATTGCTCATTGCGGCCAACATGATGCACCTGACAGTCATGCTATTATTTAGCCACATTTTATGTGTGGCCTTATCCTCCTCAGAAGCATCCTCTCCAATCAATTATGGATCCAGAGAATCAAGAATATAAGAATGCTTCTCCTGAGTTAATACTATCCTTAGGTTCCTCAACCAGTCCACATAATTGGGACCAGTCAACTTATTAGCATCTAAAATGCCCCATAGTGATAAACTTGAAGCCATAATAAAACCTACATTTGATATAAAATAGTATAAGCAGACCACTCAAGATGACATTCATAACTAGATAAGGACTTTATATCTAATTATGTCTCCCACTATTTTATTCAAATACCATAACTCTCACTTATGGTAAGCGAGAAACCTTACCAGGTTTTTTTAGTAGTGTTGAGATCCCAATTCCTCATAAGTGTTTTGTGTTATACAACAAACACTCATGAGTTCAAAGGTAGGAATTTCTTTCCAATTGCAACCCATGCAATTCTCAACAAATGAACTGCCTCTAAGACACTTATAGTCTTGTGTTACCAATAAACTATAATGTCTTAGTTTAGTTAGACCCTTCATTTCCATATAGACATATTCAAATAATATTGCCCTTGTCTAACACAACAAAGCAATACTACCAAACATACTATAAAGCATAAACTGTACTAAGATAACTCATATTTAACACTAGGGTAGGCCTTGTGTTACACAACAAACCTTCTATTGTTGTTAATATGAACTATACCATGCATGAAGGAAGGCAAACTGTAGTGTGTTAATTCAATTGGCATATTCAATTTAAGGTCCAGATATAGCCAAATTGGCCAGGTAAGTGGAAGAAATGAGACGGTCCCCCCATTGCTTTTCTTAGACACCAAATTAATTGGCCAGGTCAGACAATGGAACCAATTAAAAACCTCATGCCATTTACCTTTCTAGAACCACTTGCCTAGACACCAGTTGGCTAATCATATAACCCTAAATAAATTTTTCTCTTGACAAGTTACACTATGACTAAATATTTTAATTATGAGGGCTTTTAGTGGTCTCAAAACACATCCTAAGTAAACATGATATTCAATACATCATACAAGCATATTAAACCTAATATGCATAACATAGCATGAATATGACAATAATCCATTTACCTCATTTTGTTCATTGGATTTGATCACAGCGGCACCCGTACACACCATAGGAGACCCCATTGATTGGGAAGAGAGGGCCTTTAAACCCTACTTAGCTCCTATAATGGCCATGGTCAACCAACCCAATTCGAAGTAGTTACTAGGATATAACATATCGCATATATGTTTTCATATATGCTTCCGGTAACATTAGCACCATCATATAATCATTCAATAGCATGCTCCATATATGATAATATTCAATATCATATAAACTTTCAATGGCATACATCATACATGATAATATTCACCATCATATAATCTTTCAATATTTAATTGATCCTTATTTAGTGGCATGCATCAAAATATGATTACCATATATGATTATATTTACTAGCACATAAGCATTCAATAATTCAATTGACGATTAATTGAATGAAATAAGGGGGCTCTGATACCACTGTTGGATTTCAGTAGCACATCGGAAGAATATATTTCAAAAAAAAATTCATTTTGAAACTCCAACAATTAGAAACCCTAAGCCCAAGATCACTTATTCATTATAATTAACAAGCCACTCAAACAAGATTTGGAAAAATACCTGGAATGCTAATTCCTCCTTCTTTCCACTAGGCATACAAGTGCATGCCCTCCATAGATGATCTACATAGGAATTGAACCTAGGAACCACTCCTTAAGAGGTTGCTAAATCTATTAGGACTCTTCTAATGGCCTTTGTTCCTTTGGCAGCCTCTCTTTCCTTGCTCAGACCCTTGCTCTCCAGTAGAACACTCTGAGCCCTCTCCTAAACCTTTCTTTACTCTCTTTATCACTTTCTAATTCTCTTCCTAAATCTATCTTAGAATGGCAGACTTGTCTTAAGGAAAGACATCTGTCCTAACAAGGAAAGGAAAAGACAAAAAGGATAAGTTGGCAGAGTGTAAGAAAGAAAGATAATTATGATACATTCGGCATAAACACCAAGGACTTTAAATATGATATGAGAGGGTGACAAATATGGCTTTTCATCAACCTTTGAGCTATCAAATAATATATCATATAAGACCCTTCATGAAGAAGGAGTCTTATGTTGGAAAGTCAAGACCCTTCTTGTGCCAAAAACCTTATACAAGTCCTCTAGATAATTTTGGCCTTTTGTCCTCATGCCATGTGGCATGTAACCAGCAATAGGACTTTTGATGGTGTGGGGAACCAAGTGGCTTATCCAAGAGATCAAGTCCCTTCATGAAGAAGGACCATTGGTTTGAATTATTACGGCAACAATGAAGGGACACAATCCTTCACTTGTGCACGCCAATTCTCCTCACTGCCTAATCCTTCTTTCCACTGGTAATAATCCAATACAATTAGACATGGGATAAGGATAGGGATGCCTTGTTTCACTTGGAAACAATTTTCATAAGCAGAAGGACTCTAGGTCCTTCGTGCACCAATTAATCTCATGCATAAGTCATTTGGCACCAAGAGTTCCTCTAACTTAGGACTCTTCAAATAAACAAGATAAAGGCTGAATAAATTTTGATAAAACTAGATAATTGCTGCCCTACTTTGCACTCAACCCAATCTAGGATTCCCTCAAATTGATTATCCCATTAAGCAACCTTATAGATCCAATTCAATTGGGTTAGGAGTTAGGTTAGCCTACACATGCTAGTAGGTTATCTAGCTAACCAATTAGGATCCAATGACGTTAGTAAAATACCAGTTGATTTCCTTGTCCAATTTCTTTATGTGTGTGACCCTTTGGATTCTACTCTAGCCAGTAGTAGGTCTGGGTCCAAGCTATTTCGATCCAATTGAAATCGATTGACCTAATTAGGTCAAATAAGGCTAACCCTAGTTGCCAATTCGAACCAATTTCCAAATTGACTCATGAATTCATCCAATTTGATTCATGAAAACCTACAAGATATGATTGAAGTCTATAAACATGTCATGCCTACATGGAAGATGAAGAATTTAGTAAAAAGTACCATAATACCCTTCAGTGGAAAGTTATCGTGCAACTCAATCTTTTGATTTCCCTTAATCTCGAATAAGTAATGGATATGGATAATTGTCAAACCCTAGCACTTAGTCATTTTGAGTCTCACTTCAATAATGAAGACTCTACTGATGACTGATTAGAAAATACTTCTAATCTCATTCTGTTTTGATCAATGACTCCCAGAGCATCAATCGAAGAGATTACTTGGGAGAACATTTCCTCTTACTAGGAATGATCGGTTCCTTGTTGATCCACTCACATCCTTCATACACCTTCTACCATATCTGAGAACACCTCGTACATGACTCAATGTCATGAATGAGTATGAACCAGAACATGGCTTAGTGTGCATAAGGAACCATGGTGCTCTCAGTTCTAAAGATCAATTGCACAACTCCCACTATGAAAACTATCACTTGGCAAGTAGTAAGACTTCCATAAGATATTCTCAATGCGGATCAGTTCAGTTAACTTATATCCTAATGAGCACCCTTATCCTTGTATTTTTGTCTCTACACAAGTGGCTGTGAGACCAACCACCCTCTCTATTGAACATACATAGAATAAGCTAGTCTTGCCGGAAGCATCGACCCCTGAATCGATGATCCAATGACTAAATACATTTTATATTAGGATTATAGGAACTTGGGTCTCACCATTATGATCTCCATCATAATCCTAATTCCTTTGCCCTAACCTATAAGGTTCATCATAATCTTTAAATAAGACATAGCAGTATGATGAATCAAAATACCTTTTATTAATACAATAATGTCATACAAGAGTTGGAAGAATACAAAAAATACTAATTAGCTTTTAGGGCACTTTTCTTTCAAATAGATTGGGTTTAAATGATTGCTATTTGGGCTAACCAATTTGAATAGGACTTAAATTGGGTTGAGCCTTAAGTGTGATAGCCAAATTGAGATTTATTCTTATTTTATAAACCTTATCCATGCCTTGAACCAAGAGTTCCAAGGGCTTGGGGCTCTTGGGACCAATACTAGCATGCACACAAAATAAGGGGCATAGAAGGACCAATAGTCCTGCAATCAAATTACTTTTTATTGATAAACCTTATCCCCTATCTTCTTTCACCCACACCTATTTGTACTAGATTTGATTAATCAAATGGAGAAATTATGGGCATGAATTCATGTCGGCGCATGAAAGGATGTGACACTGGAATATATGGTGCATGTGATGGATAGAATCCTACTTATCAATCACCTTTTCCATATAAGCCTCTCTAGTATATATATACACCTCTATTGGGGTTTTGGGCCAAGTCTTTAGTTTTTAAATTAAAGGCTAATTATCATATTTCTCATAAAGAGTTGCGATAAGCAACTCTTGGAGCAAAATATTTGTGAAATATGGTACATTTACGATTTCACATAGCATCCTTGTATGTAGAGAATCCTTTTGCTTGAAGGGTCTTATATGAAATGTTAAATATTAGATTAAGGGCTGATGAAAGAGTATTTTAAGTGCCTCCTCTGTTGGGTTTCGAGCAGGGCACAGCAAAAGATTGGATTTCAAAATTATCATTATTAAAACCCTAATCGACCAGAACCCTACACCCTAGGACCACTTGACCATAAGAATTAATAAATCAAAATTTAGGATTATAGAAGAATACTTGGAGTGCTATACTCTTTAATTTTTACAAGGCACATAAGTGTATGCCCTCCAGAGATGATCCACATAGGAACCAGACCAAGGAAGCACTCTTACCAAGCTTGCTTATTTTACTAGGACTCTTCTTGTAGCCTTTTGGAAATTCTCCTTTTTCTAGAATCCCTACCCTCCCATAGTGTACTTATAGATCTCTCTTAATCCTCTCTCAAAATCTGAATATCCCTTCTATATCTCTTCCTTGGCTTTTGTTTTAAATAGACAAGCCTTGTCTTAAAAGGACAAGCTTTGTCTTAAAAAGACTAGCCTTGTCTTAAAGTGGAAGAGAAAATAGAAAGTACTTCTATTCAAATTAGAATAAAATGTCAGGCATTAGATTATTGATGCCTATTTATAGAGAGGGATGAGTGTGGGGGCACCAGGATTAGACATAGATTACTGGGCCCTATTTGGTTTACTTAGTCATGTGTCAAAGTTTTGAAAATTTTGTAATCAATTAAGATTGAGTCCAATAATAAGTTGAGGTTAGTTGATTTGTCTCAACCCTCAATCTAGTCAAGTACATTGAGTCCTGTACATCAGTATGAGTCTAGTGTGAGTCCACTTCTTGTACAAGAGAAAAGGCTACACTATTTTAGAGTTCCACTAGACCTCATTCTAGAGCCAAAAGCAGTTACATCAACTTAGGGGAGCTCAATTGACACCCAGGTGCCCTGATTCTCTCCAAATACAATTTCAGATGCCAGATTCCCTCTAGATGCTTCCGAAATATTTCATATGCCAGGAGCCCATGTTTTCTAGGTTATCCCAGCACTTCAGGCCTTTAAATTCAAGCCCAGAAAGCAAGTCTAAGGAAAGGAAGCCCTAGCTACCATCCAAGACAAGGAGATTCTTCCTCCCCGGCTGCCATCTCCTAACCCTAATCCTGATTCCTTCAAAATCCTAGTTCCTTTTCTTTTTTTTTATTTGCTAATTTGATTGACCTTGATGCTTGCAGGATCCTAAGGTGCTTCACCTCCCCTGAGGAGGCTTTCTTTGCTTCCAGGACTTCCCAGATTAGCCATCAGATTTAAGGGAACCGAGGTTTCTTCATCCAAGCTCCAATCAGAGTGTGAGTGATCCCTTCAATTACTGAATTTATAATCTCTGATAGGTAAGAAACCTTCTCTTTTCTTAATAAATGTTTTGTTGAAGATTAACTAACCTAAGCCAAAAATTTCTCAATTTCTGGGTCCTATCTTTTATTTATCTTGCATGATTCAGCTTGCAATATGATATTTCCTAGAATTGTTGATTACTTGCTAATCTTTACTTTACTTTCGAAAACTTAGCCAACAAAACTAAATTATAAAAATCACAAAAAAAATTAGTTTACTATTTTTTCTATATATTTAGCATTCTTAAAGTCATCTCATATTAGTTTGGTATCAGAGCGAGTTTAGGATAGTTTTTATCTGCTTTGCATTCACAAACCCTAATTTCTACAACTTGTCCACTACATTAAATGTCTTGGTTTCATCTTATTTTGGCATCTTATAAAATTTATTTTTCTATGAAATTTGCATGAATTATTCTCTATTGAGTCCTCTATTTTATCAAAATTTTTAATCAATTTTATGGAAAACTTAAATCATTAAAATTTGGCATATTAGAAAACCTAATAGAATCCTAAAAATTTTTGCAGTAGTCCAAAATCCCTAAGATTTCCATTATCATATGAGTTTTTATTCTGCATAAAATTTAGTAGGTATCATCATCACTGTCCATCCTCTATTCTAGAAGTTTTTTGATTTTTTTCTACATCAGTAAATATGTCAAATTCTGTATCAACTGAAACCCTAATTCTCTGATTTTTGCTAATTTTGCACTTGACTAACTCAAACCTAACCAACTTCCAAACCCCCCAATCCCAAGCCAAACTTTGTTTGCTAACCCTAGTAAACTTAATCTTAACTTGACATCTCATAAATTAATTTAAAAGTTATTTTATTTATTTTTTTAGATTGCATCAGGACCTTTGAATGTTCATCAACTTTTAATCTAATCTTAAGGGCAATCAATATAACTTCAGGGCAGCAGGTCATAACCTGTCCTGTGCCCAAAATAACCACCCAGCATTTCCACCCAAGCCTTAATTAAAATTGATTAGACTTAATTTATCCTAGAGGGATAGGTGACACCAAAGGCAGGTCTGAGCTGTGTGGGCCAACCAGTGCATTTAATCCTGTGGCTATTACTAAAATCTGGTATCTAAAGCTGAGGGTCCAAAGTCAAATGATCTAAGTGTTGTTGTAGTTTTTAATTAGATCCCTGCGAAAGTAAGCGGGGCCTCCCACACTCCCACCTTCTACCTAGCTAGAGGAAGGATTAGCTACTGGGATAGGTATAAGTTGAGCTGAGCCACCCAGCTTTGGCTCTAGGTCTAAGAAATCCTAGATTGTACTAGCCTTTTTTTTTGCATGCTTGGCTACACCATCCCATTTTGATTGATAATTTATTGCATGACCACTAGACTAGGAACCCAATAACAGAAGTCTAAACCCCAACCAAGCTTAACCATGGGACCCAATCTAGAAGGCCTTATAAGAGCCATGAGTGAACAAATGAACCAAGCCAATACCCAAACCCAAACCCAGCTTGCCCAATTGACCACTAAACTCACATAGATGACGCAAACAAGCACCCAAACAACTGAAATAATTAACTAATTAACCAATAGGCTTAACCAAGTTGAGAATCGACTGGAGAATGTTGAGAAAACCCAAGAGTCTATCACTGAACTAGACCTGGATTCCATCCCTTCTATCCTTTAAAACCCTAGAAGAGTCCAAACCCATGAACCCTTTGTAGAACATAACCCGAGGAGACCCCAACACCGGGATCAATATCATAACCCTAACCATCGGAGACCCAATCGTGAGGACCAAGACCAAGATGATAGGCTTCTTAGGAGCATCAAGATAGACACACCCACCTTCAATGGGAACCTAGATCCAAAGGTCTATATAGACTGGGAGGGAGGTATGGATAGGTACTTCAAATTTTATGCCTTGAGTGATGAGAAAAAGTGTCAATTTGTCCAGCTCAGGCTAACTGATCAAGCTAGATTATATTGGGAGCAAGTAGAATGACTTAATAATCAGATAAGCAACCTACCTGTTACCACCTAGGAAGCAATGAAGTTAAAGCTTAGGGCTAAGTATGTTCTCCCATACTATCAGCAGTGTCTCTTAGATCAATGGCAGAGATTAAGACAAGGGACCAAAACTATGAGTGAATACATAGCCCAGTTTGATGAGTGCACCCTAAGATGCGGCATAGATGAACCTGAGTCAATTACCCTCTCTAGGTTTAGAAATGATCTTAGAGAGGATATCCAAAAGGAGCTGTACCTTAGGGATGTTGAGAGCATGGCCCATGCTTATCATGTAGCTAAAAATGTTGAGAGGTTCCAGAAAGTACCTGTAGTTAGGAACCTGAATTCTTTAAGTCCAACACTCCTAACTTTAAGTCTAACAAGAACTAGTTCTACCCAAACTGACCCAGCTACAACCAAACTCATCCCAACCCTAACCAAAGTTGGCCAAACCCAAACCCAAGTCGACCCAAACCCAATCCAACCCATCACAATCCTAATCCATCTCGTCCTAACCCAATTCCGAGTTAGGCTAGCTCAAGTAACTAAGCATTTTTTAGGAATGATAAGGGTAAGGTACCAGTTTTCTAGAAGAACCTAAGCCCCAGTCCCAATGCTTGTTTTAGGTGCAATAAGTTAGGTCACTTTGCTAGCCAGTGTCCCACAACGTCTTTGCACATAGGGGAGCTTGTGGAAGATGAGCCTGAACCCAACGAGGATGAAGAAGAAGAGGTCTATGAAGCTGAACCAGACTTAATTGAGGAATACGAAGGTGATGAGGAGGATTTTGAACAAACAGACCTCGCAGGGGTAGGATTGGCATAGGACCAATATCCTACAGACTTTAGTAAAGATTGGGAACAAGGTGTGTAAAATAATTATAGATAGTGGGAGCTGCGTGAATGCCATATCCCATAAGGCTGTCAAAACCCAAGGCTTACACCCAGTTCCTCACCCAAGCCCTACAAGGTATCTTGGATAGATTCCACCTCTATACCCATTAAACCCAGATGCCAAGTTCAACTCCAGCTTCGGTCATACCAAAATAGAGTGTGGTGTGATGTTGTGCCCATGGGGGTAAGTAGTATCATCTTAGGATGGCCATGGCTTTATGATC
This sequence comes from Areca catechu, assembly GCA_021397845.1. NCBI lineage: Eukaryota > Viridiplantae > Streptophyta > Magnoliopsida > Arecales > Arecaceae > Areca > Areca catechu. The sequence continues at coordinate 80,231,889 of CM038044.1, read as the reverse complement.
ATGATGCCACTCTTTATGGCCGAACTAATGCTTGCATGTTTACTTTCCATTGGAAGAAGATCACCATAAACCACACCCCACCTCATGAGTTAATTAAGAGAGGATCTAGCTCACTTAAGGAGAAAAAGTCTGGAGTTAACTAAATCACTGCAAGAGAGCTAGAGAAAGAGATATCTGAGGGCACTACTATTTGGATGTTAGCTGTAAAGGAAGTATCTGATCCTGTTGATAGAGAGTACCCTCAAGAGGTCAAGGGAATCTTGAATGAATTTAGTGATATATTTCTTGAAGATTTACCTGACCACTTACCACCTCTTAGGGACGTCAAACATGCAATTGATTTAGTCCCAGGAGCTACCTTGCCTAACCTACCTCATTATAGGATGAACCCGGTTGAACACTTAATGCTTCAAAGGTAGGTAGGTGAGCTTCTTAGAAAAGGGTTTATTAAGGAGAGCTTATGATGTGGGATGACTCTAAGATTGCAGGAAAATAGTAAACCAATTTTTTTATATTTTTTTTATAATTTAATTTGTAGGCTATAATCCCAAAATAAAGTAAGAACTAGTAAAAATAAGAGCAATGCAAAGAATCATCATATTGCAAAACAACTCAAGCAAGGTAATGAAATAACCAAGACTCGAGAGTTGAGAAACTACCGGTTTAGGATAGCTTATTCATCAATTCAGAAAATAAGAGTTGGGAAGGTTTTTTACCGGTTAGAGATTTGAATCTGCAATTATAGGGATCACACAGCCCTCAGATTGAAGCTTGGAAGATGATGCTTGGTTTCCTTGATTAGATGGTTGATTTGGATAGGCCCAGAGGCAAGGAAAGCCTTCTCTAAGGAGGTGAAACACCTCGGTGATCTTGCAAAACATCAAGGGTCAATCAAAATAGTAATTAAATAAAAGAAAGAACTAGGGTATAGAACGAATCAGGCTAGGGTTTAGAAGCTGGGTGGCAAGGAAGCAGATGAAGCTATGATATGGGGCATCGTCAAGGTTTCTCCTCAAGGATGTGGCTGATGCTTGGAAGCTTGGTTTGCTACTGTGGGTGTGGAGGATTGCAAGGGGTAGTCGGCTAACACAAGAAAAAGGAACCAAACAAAACAACACAAGCTCGCAAGCTCAAAAAAATTTCACTAGGGTTTTGATATAATGAATAAAAATTATTCTACAAGAGGGGAAGGGGTGGGGTTTATATAGATCTCCCCTCCTATCTGAAATACAAGTTCTCTCCCAACTATGAAAGGATTACAAAACCCATACAAAGTAGAAATCCTATCCCAACTAGGCTAAACTTTGACCAGTCTTCTTCCTTCTTCACTTAGGACACCTCCTCTAGGCTTGGACTTGGTCAAACTCCTTAAATTCGATTTGGCAGTAGCAAGGATGCCTCCTTCATGGGCCTGGATGATAATTTGAGGGGCCAAGGTGGGCTTCCAGGGGTTGGGCGCATGGGTTGGCATAATCCAGGGAATCTGGCTAGAATCTTGCTTCTTAAGGGCTTGGGCTTGGTGCCTGGGCTTGATTTCCTTTGGTTGGGATGCAGGTGGACCTCTGGAATAATGCATGTGCTGGTTTGGGAATATCCTCTGGCATCTGGAGAGGAATCTAGGCATCTAGAGGATATCTGGAAAGAATCAAGGTTTCTAGAAGCATCTTGGATCCTTGGTTGTCACATAAAATCTAATGGGCTGATGTAGTAGCCTCTGACTCATGGATGTGGCCTGGTGGAACTCCAATGTAGGGTGACCTCCTCTCTTGTACAAAAACTGGGCTCATACTAGACTCATAATTGATGTACAGGACTCAATATTCTGGACAAAGTTGAGGGTTGAGACAAATTAACTAACCTCAACTTATTACAAGACTCAATCTTAATTGATTACAAAATTTTAAAAACTTTGACACATGACTAAGTAAACCATATGGGATCTAGTGATCTATGTCTGATCCTGGTATCCCCACTAATTCTTCCAGGGTGAGAGGAACTCGACCCCGTTGAGTATACGTCAATTTGGCTCAAGGAGGGTCTGGGTTAAGGCACTGCAAATTTGCACCAGCATTCCACAAGTCCTCAGATTCTGGCTAACCTGGCCACCGGACCAAGCACCACTAGCAGTCTCTATCCTGGGTACCGATAGTTTGATCATCCAGAGCTCTCTCAATCTTTACCTCACCAAAATGCCAAATCATATATGGTCACTCTGGGGTAGGTTTTCTCTCAAAAAATGGGAGTGGTTCAAGGGGCTCGCCCGGTATCACTGTTGGCTCCCTAGACTTTACAAAATCTGAGATGATAAAAGTGGAGCTAATACCTAAATCAGGTGATATCTCAGGCATATAGGCATTGGGTCCACTACTATTCATTATTTTGGATGGGCCAGCTTTGCGAGCAAAAAATTCTTTGATAGTCACATATTCCTCTATAAATTCTTTATCTCTCTTTCGGGAATTAACCAAGTTCTTATAAGGTTCATTAATTATGTTCAGCTTTTAATGAGTTTCCAAATGCAAATGCTGTGCAGAGGCTAGTGCATGTGTGGACAGATGAATCAGGGTTGTAAATTTATGGATGCAAAACTAACACTTAAAAGACTCGACTAGGTTTTCCTATTGAAGGAAATTTTATTGGACTCTTCAAAACAAAACCTAACAGACTATTGTCTCTTTAGGTTTGATCCTATCATGACATGTACAGGAAAATGTGACATGAACTCTTAGTAGATGCCAGAGGGTCTTCCAAAAGTAGGAAGCAAACATGATAAGCTCGATGAATGAATGCAATATGCAAACCTCTATGAAATGCAATCTAAGGGTTAGAAAATCATGAAAAGTTTTAGAAAAGGGTAGAAAATAAGAAGTAGATTCAGGGTTAGTCTGGCAGGATGAGAAATAAGGAGATGGTTCAGGATTAATCAGAAAGAGTAGAATACTAAAAGGGGTTTCAGAGATGAGTCCTATACTAATGAGATTTACCTTATGAATGTGGGGTATTCCTATAGGGTCGGCTTGATGGAAAATTGGCTTATTAATTTTAGGGAAGAGATCAATTCGGGTTAAAGGAATGACTTCATCTTGAGGATATTGGTCTAAAGAGACCAAGTCCTTTAGAAACTCTTCAGGCTCATAAAATTTAGGACTAGGTTCTACGACTGGATTCTCTTCTAAAGTCTCCTCAGGTAGAGTTGCAGTCACAGGGTCATGGATTTCTTCCTCTAATGACTCTTCCACTAGATGGTCAGCTAATTCTATGTTGGTTGCTATATGGGTATGGCTAAGGTTGGGTAAATCTAGATCGGCACCTACTTGGGTATGGTCAGGGTCAACTATTATTGGGTGGTCTTCTACTATAGGTTTAGTCTAGGTGAGGTCAGGGGCAACTAACTCTGGATTACTTTCTACCTGGGTATCTACAAAGTCTAGGTCTTCTAGAGGGAGTTCCTCTTCTTCTTCCTCATACTCCTCCACTAAGCTCATGTCAGCTTCATATACTTCCTCTTCAATCTTAGCTTTCTAAACTAGTGGGGTGGTAAGAGGGGGCTGACTAAGGAAAAATTGACTACTACTAGGTTCAAATCTAGGGGTATTAATCCTATAGGGTTCAGGTCAACTGAGGGATAGTAGATTACTATTGGGTTCATATCTAGGGACTATAGGTTCCTGGGGCTCATAAGGTAAGGGTTCAACTCTATGGGTCTTGCCTAGGATTTTTAATTGGTCTCCTACCTGGTCAAAACTATGGATTGCTTGATTACTTGATTGGATCAGTTGGTCAAGCTTATTATCGAATTGGTCAAACCTACGATCTATTTGGGCATGCTGGGCTTGGGTTTGGGTATTGGCTTGGTTAAGCTTGAGGTTCATTTGGGTCAATTGTTCAATCATGGCCTTAAGGAAGGTTTCTAAATTGGACTCCATGGTTGAACTGGGTTGGTTACATAGGACTTCTGGTTCAACTAATTCTGGTTGGTTTTTATCTGGGTTTGGTCATAATCAAATAATCCTGGGTCTTCTATAGGGTACTCTTCTAGATCTTCAATAGACTCATTATCTTCATACTCTTCTACCAGACATAGGTCAGCTTCATATACCTCTTCTTCTAGGTCATCCTGGTGAACCAATGGGATAGTAGGAGGGGTTTGGCTACGAGAAAGCTAGCTATTAACCGGGGTAACAGGGATGGGTTGACTAATGGGTTCCTGATTAATACTAGTGTTCTAACTATGGGCATTGATCTTAGTGGGTTCAGGCTGACTAAGGGTTATGGGTTCATAGGTTATAGGTTCAATCCTAAGGGTTGACTCGAATTCCAAAGCTATGTGATAGGCGTCATCAAGGTCTCGAATTTGCCATCTAAACAATTCACCTTGGATATCCTTACATAGGCTAGCCTGAAACCAAGATATGATCTGAGACTCATATTCAATTGTGTAACATGTCCTATAAAACTCATCAAATTGGTCAATGTTTCCAAACACAGTTTTATTACCTTGACTTAGTTGAAACCATTGGTTTAATAATTCACGGTCATTGGATTGGGTATAATAGGATCTAGAGCCATTGGGTCTAAATACATAGGATCGGGATTGAGTACATTTGGGTAAATAGGGGCTAGGGTAATAGGGACTGGAAGGGTAATAGGGTTTGGATTCCTGGTATGGGTCATAGTATGAGGTTCCCATAGGGTTGGGCTCTAAATATGGGTCACACTAGGTTGGGTTGGGTTAAGGATATTGGCATTGGGTTCCTAATCTAATGCAAACAATCAAACAATCATTCAAAGTGATGTGGTGTAGCCAAGCATGCATAAAAAAAAAGTTAGTACAATCTAGGGTTTCCTAGACCTAGAGCCAAAACTGGATAGGTCAGCTCAACTTACACCTAACCTAATAGCTAATCTTTCCTCTGGCCAGGTAGAGGGTGGGAGTGTGGGAGGCCCCCCCTGCTTTCGTAGGGACCCAATTAAAAATAACAACACCACTTAGGTCATTTGACTCTGGACCCTCAGCCTTAGACACCAGATTTCAGTAATAGCTATAGGATTAAATGCACTAGTTAGCCCACACAACTTGGACCGACCTATGGTGTCACCTAGCCCTCTAGGGCAAATTAACTCTAATCAATTTTAATTAAAGCTTGGGTGGAAATGCTGGATGGTTGTTTTGGGCCCTGGATAGGTTATGACCTTTTGCCCTGATGTTATATTGATTGCCCTTAAGATTAGATTAAAAGATGATGAACATTCAATGGTCCTGATCCAATCTAAAACAATTAGAAAATCAAATGATTTTTAATTAATTTATGAGATGTCAAGTTAAGTTTAAGTTTACTGGGGTTAGCAAACAAAGTTTGGCATAGGATTGGGGGGTTTGGAAGTTGATTAGGTTTGAGTTAGTCAAGTGTAAAATTAACAAAAATCAGAGAATTAGGGTTTCAGTTGATGCAGAATTTGACATAGTTACCGATGCAGAAAAAATTCAAAAAGATTCTAGAACAGAGGATGGATGGTGATGATAATACCTACCAAATTTCATATAGAAAAAAAATCAAATGATGATACAAATCCTAGTGTTTTTTGATTGCTACAGAAATTCTCAGGATTCGATTAGGGTTTTTAATATGTCAAATTTTAATGACCTAAAATTTTTGTAAAATTAATATAAAATTTTGATAAAATAGAGAACACGACAGAGAACAATTCATGTAAATTCTACAAAAAAATAAAATTTCTAGATGGTCAAAATCAGATGCAAAATAGATATCTAATGAAGTGGACAGGATACAGAAATTAGGGTTTGTGAATGCAAAGCAGATAAAAACTATCCTAAACCCACTCTGATATCAAAATGATATGGGATGACTCTAAGATTGCAAAAAAATAGTAAACCTATTTATTTATAATTTATTTATAATTTAATTTGTAGGCTATATTTCCAAAATAATGTAAGAACTAGCAGCAATAAGAGCAATGCAAAGAATAATTGTATCGCAAAATAACTCATGCAAGGTAATGAAATAACCAGGACTCGAGAGTTGAGAAACTCCTAGTTTAGGATAGCTTTCTTTATCAAATCAAAAGATAAGAGTTAGGAAGGTTTCTTACCAGACAGATATTTGAATCTGCAATTGTATGGATCACACAGCTCTCAGATTGAAGCCTGGAAGATGAAGCTTGGTTTCCTTGATTAGATGGCTGATTTGGGCATTCCTGGAGGCAAGGAAAACCTCTTTTGTGGAGGTGAAACATTTCAAGGATCCTGCAAAATATCAAGGGTCAATCAAAATAGCAATTAAATAAATGAAAGAACTAGGGTTTAAAAGGAACCAGGTTAGGGTTTAAAAGCTAGGCGACAAGGAAGCAGATGAAGCTGTGATCTGGGGCATCTTCAAGGCTTCTCCTCAGGGATGTGGCTGATGCTTGGAATCTTGGTTTGCTGCTGTGGGCATGGAACATTGCAAGGGGTAGTCGGCCAACACAAGAAAAAGGAACCAAACAAAACAAACACAAGCTCGCAAGCTCAAATAAATTGCGCCAGGGTTTTAATATAATGAATAAAAATTATTCTACAAGAGGGGGAAGGGTGGGGTTTATATAGTGCTCCCCATGCCATCTCCTATCTTAAATACATGTCCTCTTCCGATCATGAAAGGATTACAAAACCCATACAAAGTAGAAATCCTATCCCAACTAGGCTAAACTTTGACTAGTCTTCTTCCTTCTTCACTTAGGACACCTCCTCTTGGCTTAGACTAGGTCAAACTCCTCAAATTCAGTTTTGGACCTTGGGGCAGCGGCAAAAATGCCTCCTTCATGTGCTTGGATGAAAGTTTGAGTGGCCCAGGTGGGCCTCCAGGGGTTAGGTGCATGGGCTGGCATATTCCAGGGAATCTAGCTGGAATCTTGCATCTTAAGGGCTTGGGCTTGGCACCTGGGCTTGATTTCCTTGGGTTGGGATGTAGGTGGACCTCTAGAATGGATGCCCTAGTTTGAAAATATGCTCTGGCATCTGAAGAGGAATATGGGCATCTGGAGGATATTTGAAAAGAATTAGGATTTCTGGAAGCATCTTGGATCCTGGGTTGTCACACAAAATCCAATGGGCTGATGTAGTGGCCTCTGACTCCTAGATATGGCCTGGTGGAACTCCAAAGTAAGGTGACCTCCTTTTGTAGGGTTCGGTGGCAAGGCGGAATCATAGATTTCAAAAATTTTTATCTTAATGAAATCTTCACCAAACCTTCAACCCAAAATCTCCTTAAAAGAATTAAAACATATAGGATGTTTATATAAGATTTAATCTCAAATCAAGATACTAACCTGTATCGCAAAATCCAAACTCTGAATCTCCACCAGGTGCCCAAATGTTCACCCTCCAATGGTGATCCACACAGAAAAACATTGAAGACAAAATTTCTATTTCTTGGTTCCTCTTCTTGAATTCTTTTTCAAGAATTCAATTCTTGGACCTTTAGGCTGAAATTTTCTTTCTTGAAAATTTCCTTTTCTTCCTTCTTTCCTCTTCTTGAATTTTCTTCAAGAATTCCCTTTCTTGAATCCCTTTTCTTGAATTGAATTGGAAGAAAAAATTAAGACAGTCAAAGTCTTAATTCAAGAAAGAAAAGAAGAAAAGATCCTTTCCCTGTTCTTTCCTTTACCGTTCAAGACCTTCTTCTTATTCTTGTTTAGGGTCAGAGTTTCGACAGAGGATACCTCTGTAAGGGAAACAATACCCAACAAGAACAAGAGGAAGGAGTATTCTGGAGAGGAAGTGAGGGAATTGGATCTCTGAACTATGTTGCGTGAAAACCCCCGAGAACCCCAACCCTATTTATAGATCTCAGAGGGGTGTCATCTCGAAACAACGCAACCCTCTGAAACCCCAGGGATCACGATCCCTCATTCCTCACGCGTCCCCTCAACCAAAAATCACGATTCTCTGATTTGATTTTCGTTTTTCCGACGAGGAGAACTCTCGGAAAAACTTTAGGAAGGATCGCGACTTTTGGAGACGGATTTGCGACCGAAAAGCGACGGATCTTTTTCTTAAATTTTTCTGGCCATCAGATCCAGATCCAAGGGCGCCAGACAAGGATCTGAAATGCTCTTCTTCAGAAATTTCTCCGACATTTTTTTTTTTTTTTTTTCTCACGCGTTTTAAGAGAAGTCCACGCGCGTGGACTTTCTTACTTGGCGCGCGCGGGTGAGAGAAGGGAGGGGGCGGCTTGGAGAGAGGGTCTCAGTGAATTAAATTCACTTGGGTTCAGCCATGGGTTAGCCCAATGTCCTAAAAATTAAATTGGACCTTAATCTGGTTCAATTAGAACCCAATTAAGCCCAATTCGGAACCAAATTCGAATCTGATTCGAATAGAAATTTGGTCTGCAACACATGCTAGTGTGTTTATCCTGCAAACATGATTTAATTCCAAATTAAATCCTTCATCAATTTTCTTTTGTGTGTGACCCATTGGGTTCCACACCTAGCCAGCAGTAGGTCTGAGTGCTATCTGACTTAATTCGGTTAGATCTCAACTAAGCCGATTTAGGTCAACTCAAACTAGCTCGACTCGGTCAATTAGAATCTAATTCAAATTGACTGATTTGAATTACCATGACTCAATCATATACCTACAAGACAAGATTGACGTCTAGCAACGTATCATGTCTACCCGGAAGATGTGGAATTTTGGTGGAATTACCAAAATACCCTTCAGTGGTGAGTTACCGGGCAATTCAGTCCTTTGATCAACTTGCATCCCGAATATGATTATGAATATGGATATTTGTCAAATCCAATTTTCATATTCATCCCTAGCTCAATCTTTATAATGATGATTCATTAATGAACCATTAGAAAATAACTCTAATGTTCATACTTTGATCAAAGGTTTCCTGAATCCATCATTTGAAATTAGCTGGATGCTATTCCCTCTTATTAGGGCTGATCAATTCCTTGTTGACCTACTCACAACCTTCATATACAATCCACCATAACCAGTATCACCTCGTGCATGACTCAGTGTCATGATTGACTGCGAACCAAAGTATGGATTCATGTATATAAGGTACTATGGTAGTCTCAGGTCAAAGGACCACATGCACTACTCCCACTATGAGAATTATCTATTGACAAACAGATAAGGTTCCATTAGATATTCTCAATCTGGATCAATTCAGTGAACTCATTCTCCAATGAACACTCACATCCTAGTATTAGTGTCAAACACAAGTGACTGTGAGATCAGTCACCCTTATTACAAAACATATATAGGATGTGCTGGTCTTGCCGGAAACATTGATCCCCAACTCAATGTCCCATCGACCAGGAATATTTTAGATTAGGGTTTTAAGGCTTTAGGTCTCACTGGTATGATCTCATCATAACCCTAGAACCATAGCCCTAATCTATGGGGTTCATCATAAAATCAAAAAGACACAGCAAATGATGAAAATAATGCCTTTATAAAATGTCAATTCATTGATTTTGGGATCAAAATTACAATATTTCAATTGGCTTTCAGGGCACAATCTTTCACCTTTCTTGTGCAAAAATTGGGCTTATACTAGACTCATAATTGATGTACAGGACTCAATGTACAAGACTTGGTTAAGGGTTGAGACAAATCAACTAACCTCAACTTATTACAGGACTCAATCTTAATTGATTACAAAATTTTCAAAACTTTGACACATGACTAAGTTAACCATATGGGATCCAGTGATCTATGTCTGATCCTGTTGTCCCCACCAGTCTAAGTCCTTGTACTGTACCAGCCCTATTAACCCCTAAGAAAGATGGCACGTAGAGAATATGTGTTGATAGCCATGCCATAAATAAGATAACTGTGAAGTATAGGTTTCCCATCCCCTGCTTGGATGATATGTTGGATATGATGGTAGGAGCCACAATCTTTTCAAAGATAGACCTTAAGAGTGGCTACCATCAGGTTTGAGTTAGACCTAGGGTTGTGTGGAAAATAGCTTTTAAAACCAAAGATGGTCTATATGAGTGGGCCGTAATGCCTTTTGGGTTATCCAATGCCCCTAGCACTTTCATGAAAATTATGACCAAAGTCCTTAGGATGTTCATAGGTAAACTTTTGGTAGTGTATTTTGATGACATCCTGATTTATAGTAAAACCAAGGAAGACATATAGAACATCTGAAATAAGTTTGTTTGACCCTTAGGAAAGAGAACCTCTATGCAAATTTAAAGAAGTATGATTTCATGACCCATAGAGTTATCTTCCTATGCTTTGTGATGACCCCTAAAAGTGTAGCAGCTGACCCTGAAATGGTTAGATCTATTATAGAATGGCCAGTACCCACTAGTGTCCATGAAGTTAGAAGTTTTCATGGTCTAGCCACTTTCTATAGAAGATTTATTAGGGGATTTAGCACCATTGTAGCACCAATTATTGATTGTATTAGGAAGGATAGTTTTGAATGGACCAAAGCTATAGATAGAGCCTTCCTATAGATTAAAACTAAGATGACACAAGTACCCATATTGAGTTTACCTGATTTCACCAAAGTTTTTGAGATATCTTGTGATGCTTCGGGAGTAGGCATAGGAGGAGTTCTAAGACAAAAGAATCACCCAGTAGCCTTTTTCAGTGAAAAACATAATGAGGCTAAACTTAAGTACTCCTTATGATAAGGAGTTTTATGCGGTATTACAAGCTCTTAGATACCGGAGACATTATTTACTACCCCAGGAGTTTGTTTTATATTCTGATCATGAAGCATTCTGATTTTTGAGCTCCCAAAAGAAATTAAACCCTAGGCATGCTAAGTGTACAGAATTTATACAAGCCTATACCTTTGTACTTAAACACCAAGCTGGAACTGAAAACAAGATAGTTGATGCCCTTAGCAGATGAGCCTTACTGTTGAATACCATTAGCACTGAAGTCATTGGATTTGATAGGTTAAAAGATGAATATACAACCTATCCAGACTTTAGTGAAGTTGTCCAATCCTTAGCCCAAGGACCATCTAGTACCCACAGCGAATATACCCTTCAAGATGGTTATTTGTTTAAGAACAATAGGTTGTGTATTCCTAAGACATCCCTTAGAGAATTCTTAGTCGGGGAAACCCCTGCAGGAGGCCTTGCTAGTCACTTTGGATGAAATAAAACTATCTCAGCTGTAGAGGACCAGTTCTTTTGGCCTAGTTTAAGTAGGGACGTTGCCAATATAGTGTCCAGATGTAGAACCTGTGCTGTTGCAAAATAGTAGAAACAAAATACTGGATTATATATCCCTCTACCCATACGAGACCGTCCATGGTAGGACTTAAGCATGGACTTTGTGTTAGGCCTACCTAAGACCCTTAGAAAACATGATTCTATATTTGTAGTGGTCGATAGGTTTTCTAAAATGGCCCACTTTATACCCTGCTCTCAAACCTTTGAAGCATCTAGAGTAGCCTGTCTTTTCCTTGACCAGGTGGTTAGATTACATGGATTGCCTAAGAAAATAGTGTCAGATAGGGATGTTCGCTTTACCAGTTACTTTTGGAAGACCCTTTGGTACTTATTAGGAACCAAGCTGAAATTTTCCATAGCCTACCACCCACAGACTGATGGTCAGACCGAAGTAGTGAATAGAAGCTTAGGAAACCTTCTTAGATGCCTTATAAGTGAACACACGGGAAATTAGGACCTATTGTTACCCTGAGCTAAATTTGCTTACAATAGTTTTGTTAATAGGTCAATAGGGAAGAGTCCTTTTGAGGTTATGCATGGATACAAACCCAATAAACCTTTTGATTTGATCCCCTTACCCTCACAAGCACAAGTTTCTGAGTTAGCTGAGTCTTTTGCACAGCATGTTAGGGATTTGCATAAAGAAATTAGCCAAAAGATAAACCTAAGTAATGAACTATATAAAAACTTGGCTAATTCTTGAAAGAGAGCTAAAGAATTTTTTACAGGGGATTTTGTGATGATCAGACTTTGACCTGAATGGTTCATCCCATGGAACGTATAGAAACTTCATGCTCGTAGAGCTGGCCCATTTAAGATAATAAAGAGAGTTGGACCCAATGCCTATGTGCTTGAGTTACCACCCAACTTAGGCATTAGTTCCACCTTCAACATCTCAGATCTTGTAGAGTATAGGGAGCCAGCAATGATTCTCAGTGAGCCTTTTGGACCTATCCCTTCCCTTGAAAGTGAGCCTGCCCTAGAGTGTCCACCAACCAATTGGCCAAATAGTGAGGAAAAGATTGAGCGAATCCTGGACAATCAAGCATATGTACCCGGAATAGAGGCTATCAGAGGTATTTGGTCTGGTGGCAAGGTCAGCTAGAATCTGAGGACTAGTGGATCACCCATAAGGATCTGTAGCACCTTAACCCAGACCTACTCGAGCACTATGAGAACCAAGTTATCCTATACTCGATGAGGTCAAGTTCCTCCCGCCCTGGGAGAATTGGTGGGGGCACCAGGATCAAACATAGATTACTGGGCCCTATTTGGTTTACTTAGTCATGTGTCAAAGTTTTGAAAATTTTGTTATCAATTAAGATTGAGTCCTGTAATAAGTTGAGGTTAGTTGATTTGTCTTAACCCTCAACCTAGTCTAGTACATTGAGTCCTGTACATCAGTATGAGTCTAGTATAAGTCCACTTCTTGTACAAGAGAGGAGGCTACACTATTTTGGAGTTCCACCAGATCTCATTCTGGAGCTAGAAGTAGTTAAATCAACTTAGGGGAGCTCAATTGACACCCAGGAGCCCAGATTCCCTCAAAATACCATTTCAGATGTGAAATTCCCTCCAAATGCTTCTAGAATATTCCATATAATAGGAGCCCTTGTTTCCCAAGTTATCCCAGCACTCTAGGCCTTAAAATTCAAGCCCAGGAAGCAAGCCCAAGGAAAGGAAGCCCTAGCTACCATCCAAGAAAATGAGCTTCTTCCTCCTCGACTGCCCTAGCTTCCATCTACATCCTGGAATATCAGCCATGCCTATAAGAAGATGCCCTAGCTGCTGCCCCGGTCAAGCAACTGCATCTTCCCCAAGACACCCATACCTAAACCTAATTTTATTTCCTTCTAAATCCTAGTTTTTATTCCTTTGTTTAATTGCTATTTTGATTGACCTTGATGCTTGCATGATCCTCGAGGTGTTTCACCTCCCTAGAGGAGGCTTTCCTAGCCTTCAGACCTGGTCCAGATCAGCCATCTAATTCAAGGAACTGAAGCTTCTTCTTCTAGGCTCCAATCAGAGTGTGAGTTATTCTTTCCACTACAAAGTTTTCAATCTCTGACTGGTAAGAAACCTTCCCTTCTTCTGATATCTGGTTTGATGAAGATTAGCTATCCTTATCTAGGAATTTCTTAACTCTCAGGTCCTGGCTACTTATTGATAGAAAAGTGTCTTAAGAGCCAATCATTATAAGGGACTTTTTATAAACTTCTAGCTCATATATGACAGATTTTTCATATTAATAAAGGCAATTAATTCATCATATACTGCTGTGTCATGTTTTTGTATGATTATGATGAACCCCATAGATTAGAGCAATGGAATTTAGGTTATGATGAAGTTCATAACAGTGAGACCTAATTTCCTATAAACCCTAATCTAAGATGTTCCTTGTTATTGGACCATTGATTCAGGAATCAATAAATCCAGTAAGACTAGCTTATCCTACATAAGCTTAGATCATGAGAGTGGTTGGTCTCACAACCACTTGTGTAGAGACACAAATACAAGGATATGGGTGCTCATTAGGATATGAGTACACTAAACTGATCTGTACCGGGACTATTTTATGGAAGTCTTACTACTTTTTCAAAAGATAGATCCTTGAGTAGGAGTTGTGCATGTGATCTTTAGACTTGAGGTCACCATGGTTCCTTGTGTACACTAAGCCATATTTTGGTTCATACTCATTCATGCCATTACAACATGTACGGGGTGTTCTGTGTATGGTGGATGGTTTATGGAGGATATGAGAGGACCAACATGGAATCGATCATTCCTAGTAAGAGGAATTGTTATCCTATGCAATCTCTTCGATGAGTGACTTAATGAGCCTTTGATCAAAGCATGATGAGATTAGTGGAATCTAATAGTCATCAGCTGAGTCCTCACTAACGAGTTGAGATTCGATATGATTAAGTATTAGGGTTTGACATCTATCCATACCTATCACTTAATCGGGATAATGGGAGATCAAAAGATTGAATTGCGTGGTAATATACTACTGAAGGGTATTTTGATAATTTTCATCAAATTTCTCATCTTCTAGGTAGGTAAGACACATTGCTAGATGTCAATCTTATCTTGTAGGTATTCATGAACCAATTGGTTTGGTTTCATGAGTCAATTCGATGTGTGATTCGAATTGGACAATTAGGTGAGCCAATTTGACCTAATTAGGTCAATCGGATTCGATCGGATCGAATCGGCTCAAACCTAAACCTACTACTAGCTAGATGTGGAACCCAATGGATCACACTCACTAGGGAGTCAGCCTAGGAACTCAATTGACATTTAATTAGGGTCAAGGGATCCTAATTGGTTAGCTAGATTACACACTAGCATGTGTAGGCTGACCTAATCTTCTAACCCAAATGGATTGGGTTTGAAAGTTTGCTAAATGGACAAACCAATTAGTGGGAGACCTAAATTGGGTTATATTCTAAGTGAAAAAAATTTATCAAATTTTATCTGATATTTTTTGGATATTTTATGCGCCATATATGAAGAGTCCAAAAGGCATGGGACTCTTCATGCCTAAGTGACACCTCTGCATTCAAAAGGGCACACAAAGACTAATTGACCTCCGATATGAAAACAAATTATATGGTTGGAAAGTAGACATAATTCCCTTTCATATGACACCCATATTGCATATACTTTGACTAGGTGAAAGGTGTCATATGGCATGGAGAAGTTAGCACAAAGTAAAGAGTCGCGTCTCTTCACTTTGGCGCTAATTCAAGTATGCAGAGTCCTTCTGCTTTAAGACCTTTTGAATCACCAATGCTTCTCATTCATAAGTCACATCCCTGCTTCATTTTAACTAAAAATGCCAAGTGGCAAAGGGAGAAGTCAGATAAAATATTGAAGGGACTTGAATTAGGCGGTTGGCGCATAAAGGGACACGGTATTTCATGATAAGACTCCTTCTTAGTGAAGGATCTTATTTGATCTGTGTTTAGATAGATCAAAGGCTGATGGAAAGGCTTATCTGGCACCTCCCACTCTCCTATAAATAGCCATCAGTATTTGTTCCGATGGGATGATATTTTTTTGATTTTTTTTCTTACACTCTTACATCTATCCACCTGGTCTCTTCCTTCCCTTGTTAGGACATAGGTCTTCCTTTAAGACAAGTCCACCATTTTTAAGACAAGGGTCTAGGAAGAGAATTAGGAAGTGATAGAAAGAGAGAAGAGAGATTTTGGAGAGGGCTTAGAATGCTCTACTGGAGGACAAAGGTCTAAGCATGGAAGGAGAAGCTACCGAAGGTAGAAAGTCCATCGGAAGAGTCCCAATTGATCAAGCAACCTACAAGGGAGAGGTTCCTAGGATTGATTCCTGTGTGGATCACCGTTGGAGGGCTTGCACTTATGAGCCTCGTGGAAAGGATTGGATTTCAGGGATCCAGGTATATTTTTTTGACTCCATTTATATTTCATTAATTGGTATTGCATAAGGGGTTCCAGGGAATTAGGGTTTTTCTAGCCAATTAGGGCTTCATGCTTTGAGTTTTTGTTTTGAAATTCACTTCCACATGCTGCATGATTCCCGGCACCCTGGGAGAATTCCCATTAGTGGTATCAGAGCGATCCTTGTGGCATTGCACTTATGAATCATTTTGGAGTTTGATTAAATTCCACTACCAAGCTGACCTAAACCTTATCGAGTCGACTCGACCATGTTCATATGTATGATATTATGTCAATATGAAATTATGTATGAACCAAGTAACTGCTTTGGATTGGGTTAGTCACCATGGTCGTCCTGTCATAGGAGCCAAGTAGGGTTTAAAGGCCCTCTCTTCCCATTCAATGGGTCTCCTATGGCATGTAGGGGTGCCGCTATGGCCATATCCCATGAATAAGTGAGGTGAAAGGTATTTTATCATATCTTGATTTGCATATTAGAGGAATATGCTAATTATCATATAATGCTATGTATATTAGGGTAATATGCTTGATGACATGAATTTTAATGCATATGCTAGAGTGATATGCATTGGGTTTATATTTGTTATAAACTTGGATATCATGTTTATATTTATACTAGTAGTAATAAACATTATTATCATGATAGTTTTAGAATGTGTTTTGAGACCATCAAAGCCCTCATTAAAAATCATAGTTAATCTTAGTATCAAATTAATCATGATGCAGAACCAATTAGGGTTTGATCAGCTAATTGGTGTCTAGGCAAGTGGTTCTGGGAAGGTAAAGGGAATGAGGTTTTTAATTGGTTCTGTTGTCTAACCTGGCCAATTTAATTGGTGTCTAAGGAAAGCAACGGGAGGACCCCCTCACCCCTTCCACTTACTTGGCCAATTTGGTCATATCTAAACCTTAACTTGAGAATGCTAATTGATTATATATACTATAATTTGCCTTCCTTCATGCTAAGCCAAATTAATATCGAAACTATAGTAAGTTTTTTGTGTAACACAAGATCTACTCTAGGGTTTGATATGAAATTTGTATTGGTGCACTTAGTGCTTTATGGCATGGTTGAAATTGTTGCTTTGTTGTATAACACAAGGGCAACAATCTTCAATTATAGCTATATAGAAATAAAGGGTTTGACTAAACTAAGACATTATAGTTTGTTGTATAACACAAGACTATAAGTGTCTTAAAGGTAAAGATAATTGTTGAGAATTGCACGGGTTGTAATTGGAAAGTAAGTCCTACCTTTGAACTTATTAGTGTTTGTTGTGTAACACAAGGCACTAATGAGGAATTAGGATCTCAACCCCGCTAAGGAAATTAGGAAGGTTTCTCGTTTACCATAAAATGAGGGTTATGGTATTTGGAGAAAATAGTGGGAGACATAATTAGATAGTAAGTCCTTATCTATTTATGAATATCATTCTTGAGTGGTTTGCTGATATTGTTCTTTAATTAAATATAGGATATTTTTGTTTATGGCTTCAAACTTATCACTGAGGGGCATCTTGGATGCCAATAAGTTAACTGATCCAAATTATGTGGATTGGTTAAGGAACCTGAGAATCGTATTAACTCAAGAGAAGTTTCTTATATACTTGATTCTCCGGATCCTGAGGTGATTGGAGAGGATGCTTCAAAGGAGGAAAGGGCCACACATCAAATGTGGCTAAATGATAGTATGACTATCTAGTGCATCATGTTGGCTTCTATGAGCAACGAGCTACAGAGGCAACATGATGGTCTGGAACCTCAGTCCATATTGCTCAATTTAAAAGAGCTTTATGGAGAGCAAAGTAGGGCTGCCCGATACGAGATTTCGAAGCAGTTGTTCCGAGCACGGATGAGTGAAGGTTCACCTGTGCAAACCCATGTGCTGTAAATGATTGACTTAATCACTCGATTTGGTCAATTAGGATTTGTGATGGATAGTGAACTTGATCAGGACTTGATCCTGCAATCACTCCCAGATTCTTTCTCTCAGTTTGTTCTTAACTATCATATGAACAAATTGAATACCACTTTGCCAGAGCTGCTTAACATGCTTAAGACAGCTGAGAGCCACTCTAAAGGAGATAAGGCTCATGTTCTTCTTGTTAATGAAAGAAAGAAACAAGCAAAGAAAAAGGGTATGAAAAGAAAGTTTAACTTTAAGAAGAGCATTCAGAAGAAAAATAAGAAAGCTAAGAAGGATGATGGAGCCTGTTTCCATTGCTGCAAGACTGGGCATTGGAAGAAGAATTGCAAGACTTGTCTTGCAAATGTGAAGCTAGATGCAAGTGGTGCATCTAGGGGTTTATACATGATACAAACCAATTTATCATTGAGTGAATATATTTCTAATTCATGGGTATTGGATACCGCATGTGGGTTACATATTTGTAAATCTTTACAAGGACTTCACATAATTAGAAATTTGAAGAAAGATGACTTCAAATTATATGGGGCAAGTGGAGAACCCATATATGCTGAAGCTGTGGGCACCTATCTTCTATTATTACCCTCGGGTAATATCATAAGGTTAGAAGAATGCTACTATGTGCCAAATATTGTAAGAAACATTATTTTTATACCCTTGTTGTCACAACAAGGATATGAAATAAGTGTAAAGAGCAGTGGCTGCTCTATTATTTATAATAATAAAATATTTGGACATGGATCTTTTATAAATGGTTTTCTAACTTTGCAACTCAATGATAATATTTTTCTTGTTGATAATAAGAAGAGGAAAAGAGATAATGACAATGTCACATATCTCTGTCACTGTCGATTAGGTCATATCAATGAGTCAAGAATAAACAAGTTAGTCAAAGATAATTATTTTGACTCTAATTGTTGCCCAGGTGGCTATGTCCCAAGAGGGGGGGTGAATTGGGAATTATAAAATTTTTGCAAGTATGTGCACAATTAATTCCAATTAGTGATTAGGTGCTGTGTTAATCAGAGAAATAAAGTAGAAGCTAAATGATAAAGCAAACACAACACAAATAAAGAAGATTTATAGTGGTTCGGAGCAACCCAGCTCCTGAGTCCACTACCCAAGTTCACCACTCGGGATTTCCACTATATCCTCCAAACCGGAATACAGTCGGATTGTTTTGCAGGCTCACAATCCAAACCTCTACACTTTGGTTTTTGAAACCGGGCTTACCAAAGAAATCCAAGCTAGGTTTTTACAGGTTCACCTAAAACCTCTACACTTTGGTTTTTAGCTAGGCTCACCAAAGAAACCTCTACACTCTGGTTTTAAAGGCTCACCAAAGAAACCTATTTGGTTTTTACAACAGGGCTCACCAATAACCCAGATATTCTAAAAGATAGAATAAGAAAAGCAATAATAAAGACAAACTCTGTTGTCTGGGTGGTTGCCAATGCAACTCGAGTGAAGATCCACTGAATGCTCTTCAATGCACTTCAATGGCTTCCTTGCTTTTCCTCAAAAGGTGCTTCAAGCTTCTGGTAAGAGTGGTGTCAGGCTTGAAGGTAATCTTTAAAGCTCTAGTGCTCTCTCACTTCACTTCAATAAGTGTTTAATAAATACTCAATAAATCATTAGCCTCTTCAAGGATGTTCTCATACCTTATTTATAGAGACTTCAACTACCTTCCCATGATTTTGAATGTTGTAGACCGTTAGGAGGTGACAGGTTACCATTGGAGCACTTTTGGAATTCAAAAACTGAGAATTGGAACTAGCCGTTGGAGGTGAACCCGTCATTCCAGTCGGCTCGGAGAAACTTCGAGTCAGCTCGGATGAAGTTCGGGTCGACTGGGCTGAGTGCCAGTCAGCTAGCTTCCATAGTTAAAAAATACCTCACTCTAGACTAGTCGGCTGGGCTGAATTCCAGTTGATTGGAATCTCAGAGGCTTCTCATATCATTTTTAACTGAGTTCTGGATGAGTCGGCTGGATCTAAATCCAGTCAGCTGGATTCCTGAGAATCTCAGAACGTTCTCAACCTTGTTCTGGACGAGTCGGCTGTACCTTGGTGCCAGTCGGCTGGATTTGCATGCCAGAGAACTTGTCTTCAGTTCTAGTGCCAGAGTCGGCTGGGTTGTTCATCCAGTCGGCTCGAATGTGGTTCTTCAGCTAGATCAACTTCAAACTTCCAGAACACTTGTCCCTAACTTTAGCAATCTTCTTCAAGCACTACTTACAATAAATTCAAGAAAACTTGAAGCAAGAAGGACTAGTAAAAGTAACCCTTTAACTGATTTTAACAGGAAACTTTTTGTAGGGTTCTTCTTTACAAGAATCTAAGTATTTTACAACTCAATACAAAACGTTAAATATTGTAGGAATTGAAAAATGTGTCAATGTAGTTGTCCTACAAAAACATGTCAATCAATAGAAGAGTTGTTAGATAACCAAATGTATGCTCCAATATTTTGTTATCATCAAAATCACTTTAGGGGTCAACAATCTCCCCCTTTTTGAAGATGACAAAACACTGGGCATGAAAAGAATTTAATCTATTCACAAGTATGTAAGCATTTAAATTTAAAAATCAGCTGTAATCACAGATGTATATCAGTATATGCTATACAGTTTTGCACAAAATCAAATTCATAAGCTATGAATATTAGAGATTGATTGCTTGTATGTATCAAGCAACATTAATTATCGACCGATAGATATGATAAGTTGAGAGCATCATAATAATCATTGAAGCATATAAATTGAACATGTATATCTCCCCCTGTGTGTAAGATTTCTAGAAAATATAAATTTTCTCTAAGTTTCTCCCCCTTTAACATTTATTTGAACATTTTATCAGAATAATATGCAAGAGATCATTTTAAAATGCTTTAAAAAACTCCCCATGTTTACTTTACTTTAGTGTTATTATTGCAATTCATGTATTCTTTCATGCACACTATGATTCTCTCCCTTTCTGTCAACAATTCAAAAAGGTTAAACAAGTAAGCTCAGAATTTTAAATAGATTGAGAAAATTTCAATATTTGTTTGAGATAATTTCACTTTCTCAATATCGAGAGAGAATTCTATTTAAACAAATAGAGGTGTAAACAGGAGAATATAAATACACACATTAGACAGTAATCAAAAGATGTTTATTTCATTTCTATCAAAAAGTGTTTAGTACATCATTACAAAAGTTCCAAAAAGCATCCAAAAAGGTATTGAAATTACAAGATGTCTAATTAGAATCATCACTAGGAACATTGACACCTTGCCAAGAAGTGGGTCTAGGAGAATGACTTTGTGGAGGAGGAGCCCTAGGGTGAATAGAAGTACTATGTGCCCTAGTGGAGATGGGTGGCGGATCATATAATGGTATTGTCCTAGCTGTGATTTCTAAAGATCTGACAGTGCTATTGAGGGATACCATTTCCACCCACATTGCTCTCATCCGCTGATCCAGGAACTTGAGGCTAACAGGTACTTTTTCTACTGCCTCTTTCATTTCTCCTATCTCTTTATGCATAGACACAAGTTCAGCTGCTTGGACATTGGCAAAGGCTTCTGCTGATCCTCGAAGTCTACCAAATTCTAATCTTAAGATACCAATGCCTCTAGTATAATCTTTGGCCATGCCCCTTGTATCAATAATGGCTCCAACTCTGCCTCTAAGCTCTTTTAATTCAGTCTGATATTCATTTAAGGTGGCATCCACAGACTTCAAAATAGTTTCATAATTTGAAGAGATGCAATTCATAATAGGCTGAAGGTCTATCTGAGGTGCAGTCCTTGAAGCTTCAATAGCTTCAACCTTTTCTTTTAGATTTGATACATTCTCTTCTAATTTGTCCAACATGTTGTCCACTGATTGTTTCAAATCACTAAATAAGGAAGTCATAGTACTAGTCAGTGAATTTATCAAGTTCTTTAATAGCTCTTCAATCTGGACTTGGACAATTCGAGGCTGTGTAGCTGCAGTGGGATAGTTATACAAAGGAACATCAGTAGAAGGTAGGTCAAACTCCAGTGCTGGCAAGTCAAATTCTGCTACAGGCATGTCAAACATAGGTGATGGTGCTCTAGTCTCCTCAGTGACAGCAGCAGGCTCAGGTACAAATGGTTCAAGTTTCGGTACAGATGTAGAAGTTCTAGCTGCTTCTACATGTTCTTCCTCTTCCTCTTCTTCACTACTACTACTACTGGAGCTGCCAATGGCTCTTACATTTGTTCCCTTTTTTCTCCAGACTCCTACTTGAAAATATCCCATTCTCTCAAGTGTTTTAGATGTGTAGATACCAGTGTGATGTAATTCTAATCCATCTTCACCATCTAAACTGACTCTATGGGATTTAAACAATACTGTAAGCATCATACCATATGGCAAACAGGATTTGGCTTTCCTTACAGTTTCTTTCATCTGCATGATTATAATATAAGACAAATTGACAGGGGTTCTTTCAAGAATGTGCTTCATGAGACATAGATCCTTTTCGCTCACCCAATCGAACCTACCAGTTCTTTGTAGGAAAATTCTACAAATGAAGTTGTGAAGCAGCCTCATTTCCAATGAAAGGGTGTTAGCTAAAACAGTGCCAATGCCTCCTACATCCTCTTTGTTCAAAATTGTTTTCAATGTCTTCTCTCTGTTTTCAATCACTAAAAATCTCAGTCCCTTAGAAGGAATATCCAGTAATTCATGCAAGGACTCTTCATTAACAATAACCCTTTTCCCTTTGACAATGGATTCCACATGGTTAGTTCCCAACCTTAGGTTCTCATAAAAGCTTCTAACCAAAGTGGGATAGGTTCTCTCATTCAATGAACGAAATTTCCTCCACCCTTGGTCTTTTACTAAGTCTCCTATCTTTAATCCAATGCCCTTAATAAACTCAAAATTAATTCGGCGGCCGGAAGTTACCGGATGAGTAGACATTGAGGGCACCTGGATAGGAGCTGATGGAGCTTCTCTAGTGGCTTCCTCTGCCATTCCTTCAGTGCTTGGCTCTTCTTGTCTTCTCTTGTATCTTCTTTCTTTTTTAGCCAAAGGAGCATCCCTAGCGGACCGTTTCCCTAACGCACGTTTGGGTGCCATAGCTAGGGAAGACTGAAGAACAAGAAAATGGGATGCTTGGAAAGGAGAAGGAAGACTTTGAAGAGGGTTTAGGAGATGAGTGAACTGTTAGAAGAAATAATACGGAAGCTAAATGGTTCAGAGAACAGTTTATATCCCTAGGTAAAAAGCCTCGGCACGAAAATCCATTCGACTTAAGTAGCCCTAAAAAGGCTCGAGTCGGCTTCGGCAGAGCAATCCTAAAACCATCAAAGAATCTAGTTGACTCGAAACTGTTCGAGTCGGCTAGGCCAGAACAAGTTCAAAACTCATAGAAAAATCAAGTCGACTCGGATTAGGATCCAGTCGACTGAACAAGTATATCTCCCCCTGTGTGTAAGATTTCTAGACAATATAAATTTTCTCTAAGTTTCTCCCCCTTCAACATTCATTTGAACATTTTATCAGAATAATATATTAGAGATCATTTAAAAATGCTTTAAAAAACTCCCCCTGTTTACTTTACATTAGTGTTATTATTGCAATTCATGTATTCTTTCATGCACACTATGATTCTCCCCATTTTTGTCAACAATTCAAAAAGTTTAAACAAGTAAGCTCAGAATTTTAAATAGATTGAGAAAATTTCAATATTTGTTTGAGATAATTTCACTTTCTCAACTTTGAGAGAGAATTCTATTTAAACAAAAAGAGGTGTAAACAGGAGAATATAAATACACACATTACACAGTAATCAAAAGATGTTTATTTCATTTCTATCAAAAAGTGTTTAGTACATCATTACAAAAGTTCCAAAAAGCATCCAAAAAGGTATTGAAACTACAAGATGTCTAATCAGAATCATCACTAGGAACATTGACACCTTGCCAAGAAGAGGGTATAGGAGAATAACTATATGGAGGAGGAGCCCTAGGGTGAACAGAAGTACTAGGTGCCCTAGTGGAGATGGGTGGCGGATCATATAATGGTCTTGTCCTAGCTGTGATTTCTAAAGATCTGACGGTGCTATTGAGGGATAACATTTCCACCCACATTGCTCCCATCCGCTGATCCAGGTCCTTGTGGCTAACAGGTACTTTTCTACTGCCTCTTTCATTTCTCCTATCTTTTTCTGCATAGACACAAATTCAGCTGCTTGGACATTGGCGAAGGCTTCTACTGATCCTTGAAGTCTGCCAAATTCTGATCTTAAGATACCAATGCCTATAGTATAATCTTCTGCCATGCCCCTTGTATCAACAATGGCTCCAACTCTGCCTCTAAGCTCTTTTAATTCAGTCTGATATTCATTTAAAGTGGCATCCACAGACTTCAAAACAATTTCAGAATTTGAAGAGATGCAATTCAGAATAGGCTGAATACCTATCTGAGGTGCAGTCCTTGAAGCTTCAATAGCTTCAACCTTTTCTTTTAGATTTGATATATTCTCTTCTAATTTGTCCAATCTGTTGTCCACAGATTGTTTCGAATCACTAAATAAGGAAGTCATAGTACTAGTCAGTGAATCTGTCAAGTTCTTCAATAGCTCTTCAATCTGGACTTGGACAATTCGAGGCTGTGTACAAGGCTACAGAGTTTTGCTTCTTACGGTGCCGTGAAATTAAATTCAACCCTAGAAATTGACATGTACCACTAGTGCTTTTTCTATCTATCTTACAACCAGCATAATCAGTATCAGAGAATCCAATCAAATTCAAAGTAGAATGTTTAGAATACCAAATTCCTAAATTACTTGTTCCTTTCAAATATTTAATTATTCTTTTTACAGTAAGCATATGTGTTTCTTTTGGTGATGACTGAAATCTAGCACATACACATACACTGTATAATATATCAGGTCTACTTGCAGTCAAATATAATAAGGATCCGATCATACCTCTATATAGCTTTTGGTCAACATTGGATCCATTCTCATCTTTGTCCAATCTACAAGCTGGGCTCATGGGTATGCTAATTGTTTTGCTACTCTCCATACCAAACTTTTTGATGATTTCCTTGATGTATTTGGCTTGGTTGATGAAGATGCCTTCCTTAGTTTGTTTTACTTGAAGTCCAAGGAAGTAGTTCAGCTCACCCATTAAGCTCATTTCAAATTCTCCCTGCATAAGCTTAGCAAATTCTTTACATAGAGATTCATTAGTTGCACCAAAAATGATATCATCTACATATATTTGTATAACTAAGATGTTATTATTTTTCTTTTTGATAAACAATGTTTTATCTACATTTCTTCTTGAAAAATCATTTTCAATTAAGAAAGTGCTAAGTCTATCATACCAGGCTCTAGGTGCTTGTTTTAAACCATACAATGCTTTGTTTAATTTGAATACGTGGTTTGGAAAAGCGTGATTTTCAAAACCTGGGGGTTGTTTCACAAAAACTTGTTCAGAGATAAAACCATTAAGAAATGCACTTTTTACATCCATTTGAAAGAGATTAAAGTTCATGTAGCAAGCAAATGCAAGTAATAATCTAATAGCTTCTAGTCTTGCTACGGGTGCATAAGTTTCATCAAAATCAATACCTTCTTCTTGGTTTTATCCCTTAGCCACTAATCTAACTTTGTTCCTTATAATGTTTCCTTGTTCATCTAATTTATACCTATAGACCCATTTAGTTCATATAATTGGGTGGTCTGTAGGTCTATCTACAAGTGTCCATACCTTATTTCTTTCAAATTGGTTTAGTTCTTCATGCATTGTCATCATCCAGTTTGGGTCAGTCTCAGCCTCTTCTAAGCTATAAGGTTCTATTTGTGATACAAAGGCTAGGTAATCATGTGCATCCTTATGTGCAGCCCTAGTCCTAACACCATGTGAAGGATCTCCTATAATTAATTCTTTAGGGTGAGATGTAACATACCTCTAGTCCCTTGGTAGATCATTGTGATCCTTACTTACCGTTTCTTCTCCTCCTTGAGTGTCTTTGTCTTGAATGCTCAAGTCATCCATTCCATTTTGCAATGTACCTGCATCATTTTCTATGCACTCTTCTTGTCTAGAAGGTGTAGGGTTAGTTTCAATAAAAACAACATGAATTGACTCTTCAACAGTAAGAGTCCTTTTATTAAAAACCCTATATGCTTTGCAATATAATGAATAACCTAGAAAAATTGCATCATCAGCTTTAGAATCAAATTTTCTTAAATTATCTTTTCCATTGTTATGCACAAAGCTTCTACAACCAAATACATGAAAATAACTAATATTGTGTTTTTTGTCATTCCAAAGCTCATAGGGGATTTTCTTTAAAATAGGACGGATCAAAACGCGGCTTAAAATATAACATGCAGTGTTCATCGCTTCTACCCAAAAGTACTTTGGAAGATTGCCTTCACACAACATTGTGCGAGCCATTTCTTCTAATGTCCTGTTTTTTCTCTCTACACACCATTTTGTTGAGGTGTTCTAGGAGCGGGGAAGTTATGATCAATGCCAAATTCAGTACAATAATCTTCGAAAAATTGATTTTCAAACTCAGTTCCATGATCACTTCTAATTGAAATCAAAGATAAGTTCTTTTGGTTTGAAACCTTTTTATGAAATTTTCTAAAAACATGAAAAGTTTCATCTTTCGATGCGATAAAAAAAATCCATGTAAATCTCGAAAAATCGTCTACTATCACAAGAGCATATTTCATCCCTCCTAGGCTTGTAGTCCTAGTAGGTCCAAAAAGATCCATGTGAAGTAGTTCAAGAGGTCTTGTTATAGAAACTATATTCTTTGATTTAAAACTCCCCCTTGTTTGTTTACCCATTTGGCATGCATCACAAATACGATTCAAATCAACTTTAAACTTAGGCATGCCTCTAACAAGATCTTTAGAAATTAATTTGGCAATAGTATGCATGCTAGCATGACCTAATCGTCTTGCCATAGTAAGCCTGACTCTTTGGTTTTAGCATTCATTGCAACTAGACTAGGGCTACTAGACATGGAAAGATCATCAAGATCTACCACATAGATATTCCCGAGTCTATGTCCAATAAATTTATTGCTAGAATCTAAAGAGTTAGTTACAATACACATAGAGGACTCAAAGACAACCTTGAAGCCTTTATCACATAATTGACTTATACTTAACAAATTATGCTTCAATTTGTCTACTAGCAAAATATTTTCAATAAAAGTGAAGGGAGTTATTTTGATCTTACCGATACCAATTATTCTTCCTTTGCCATTATCTCCAAAGGTAACCATACCTCCTTATTTCATTTCAAGGGTGATGAATTGGTCCTTGTCACCCATCATATGTCTTGAGCAGCCGCTGTCCAAGTACCACTTTTTCTTCAATTTTTAGGCTGCAAGACATTCCTGCAAAATAATCAATGAATTATTTTAGGTACCCAAGCTACCTTGCAGGTCAGCAGAGGTGGTTCCTTTGGGAACCCAATTCTTTTTTATCTTTTTATGGACATTTCTAAGATTATTGCATTCAAAAGCTTTACGTCCAATTCTTTTACAAGCATAGCAAACAACTTTAGAATTTTTGTTAGAAACATAATTTGAAGTTCTAGAAGTTGATGCACTTGATGCAGATTTCAAACCTTTTGGAAAGTATGCATTTTTGATGAAATTCTTAGGAGCATATGATAAAGATTTTGAAGTAGAAATAGCTTTTGGTGTGGCTGAAACTTTTTAAGATAAAATGTTTTGAGCTGGTGTTTTGGATTTCACAAAAGTTGTTGCTAAAATTCCATTTACAAAAGAAGTGTTGAAACCAATTCCAGTTTTATTTTCAGAAATTTGTTGTTCTTTTAAAATTAGCTCAAGCTTATTTGAAGATAATGTGAGTTTTTCAACCAAAGGCTTGAGTTTTATAACCTCCTTTTTTAATTCATTGTTTTCAGCAAGTAAATCAATAATTTTCTTTTCATATGATAAATTCTCATTTTTCAATTTTTCAAATTTTTCAGAAAAGATATGCAATTCCTTTTGTAATAAAGTATTCTTTTCTGAAATCTTATCCTTTTGTTTGAGTAAAGTATCATTCATATTTTTCAATGATTTTATCCTTACTCCAGCTTTCTTAAATTCAGAGAGTAAATCATGAAAAGCAAAATTTAATTCTTCAAAAATAAATTCAGTGCAGTTGTTAGGGGATGTTACCTTATCTTCAAGACCCATTAAGCAAAGATTTGCTATCTTGGTGGTCTCTTTGTCTTACGATGAAGTTGAGTCTTCACTATCGGACCATGTGGCAACCATGGCTTTCCTTTTCTTCTTTTGTCTGAAAGATTTCTTTAGCATTGGACAGTCCAGACGTATATGCCCCGGCTTCTTACATTCGTAGCATGTGGGGACTACCTCTTTTTCTTTCTCTCTGTCCTTTTCCTTTTCCTTTCCATAATCCTTCCTATGAAATTTCTGGTTGTACCTTCCTTTCTTTCTTCACATGAATTTTCTAAATCTCCTCACAACTATAGCGATGTCTTCGTCTTCTAGGTCGTCATTGGAGGAGGTGCTTTCTTCTTCAGATACTTCATCATCCCTTTTTGAATCGGAAGTAGCCTTAAAGGCTATTGTCTTCTTTTTCTTCTGCTCATCTTCCATTCTATGTTGCTGAAAGGATTATGCCCTATAAGCCAATATTTGTATCTCCCAGACCATTGTAAATTGATAAGTTAATAAAGGCAATAATTTTTTCATCATTCGCTGTGTCATTATATGATGAACCCCATAGATTAGGGCTATGGTTGTAGGGCTATGATGAGATCACACCAGTGAGATCTAAGGCCTTAAAACCCTAATCTAGAATATTCCTAGTCATAGGAACCCTGAGTTGGGGATCAGGGTTTCCGGTTAGACTGGCACATCCTATGTATGCTGAAAAGGGTGACTGCTCTCACAGTCACTTGTGTGAGACACTAATACAAGGATGTGGGTGCTCATTAGCGAATGAGTTCACTGAAGAGATCCAGTTTGAGAACATCTAATGGAGCCTTAGCTGCATGTCAATAGATGTTTCTCATAGTAGGAGTTGTACAAGTAGTCCTATGACCTGAGACTGCCATAAAACCTTATGTACATGAACCCATGCTTTGGTTCAATCTCATTCATGACACTGGGTCATGCACAAGGTTGATGCTGGGTGTGGTGAATTGTATATGAAGGAAATGAGTAGGTCAACAAGGAATTGATCACTCCTAGTAGGAGGAGATTGCATCCAGCCAAATTAGGTCAGATGATGATACAGGAAATCTTTGATCAAAGTACAGATATTAGAAATGATTTCTAATATCGAATTAATTGAATCATTAATGTATGACTGAGCTGGGAATGAGTATAAGCTGGTTTTGACATGTTTCCATATCCATAGTTATACTCGGGATGCAAGATGATTGAAGGATCGAATTGTACGGGAACTTTCCACTGAAGGGTAGTTTTGGAATTTCACCAGAATTTCCATATCTTCCGGGTAGACATGATACGTTGCTAGACGTCAATCTTGTCTTGTGGGTTGATCAAATTAAATGTTTTAATTGGATCACTAATTAGGAGGAGTCCTAATTGACTAACTCGAGTTAGCTCGATTTGACCTAAATCGATTAGAATGAGTTCTGATCAAATTAGGTCAACTTGCACTCGGACCCACTGCTGGCTAGGTATGGAACCCAATGGGTCACACACTTAGGACAGATAATCAAGGATTTAATTTGGAATTAAATCTCGTTTGCAGATGAACACACTAGCATGTGTTGCAAACCATGGCTTCTACTTGAATCGGATTCGAGTTAGGGTTCCGATTTGGTCTTTTTTAGATCCAAATTCATTCCGGTTTGAATCTAATTGAAGATTCAAAACATTGGGCTAACTGTAGGCTAGCAATTGGGCTAACCTAAGAGGCTAAACCCCTTTCCCACATCGCCTAAGCCCCTCCCCCTCTCTTCCCACGCGCGCGTGCAAGGAGAAGAGTCCACGCGCGCGTGGACTCTCTCCAAGTCGCGTCTTTGCGTGAAAAGAAAGAAAAGGGTCGGCGTTTTTTTTTTTGAAAGGGCGTGGAAGAGAGTCCACCTAGGCGTGGACTCTTCAAAAAATTGGAATTACCATGAAAAAAGAAAGAAAAAACACCGAAGGGGCGCGACTCTTCTTTCTGCGCGCGCCCTTCTATGTTTTTCACGATTCTTCCTTGCGTCTTCCCATCCCAAAGGCCGTGAGATTAATCCCAAGGGCCATGAGATAAAGGAAAAGGATGTGAGAAGGGAGAGAGGGACGTGAGAGGATGATTTCAGATGAGAAGGCTCCTCTCTGTCGCCTATTTAAGAAGAAGGCTTCACCGTAAAAATTATTCCAGATTTTCTACGGTGAAGCCTTGCTTCTTTTTCTTCTCCCTCTCCAAAAGATTATTTCCCCCTCCTCTCTTTCCTCTTTGATTCCTTTACAGAGCCTAGGCTCTGTCGAATCTCAGAACAGAAGGAGAGTCAGAGAGAAACTCTCCGACGGTAAAGGAAGAAGGCGCCTCTCCTTTCTTTCTTACATTAAGACAATCTTGTCTTAATTTTCTTCTCCCTCCAAGACAAGCCTTGTCCCATTTTAGGACAAGGGCTTATTCTTAAGACAAGAGTGTCTTAAGGGGCCAAAGTTGCTAGAAGACGAGGAGAAGGGTAAGAGAGAAGGTTTAGTCCCAGTTTGGCTAGAGGAGTCCTAGCCAATAGCCCATATATCAAGTTCTTAGGGTAGAACTTGATTGGAAGGAACCCAATTAAGGAGTCACTGTCTTGATCATCTGCCTGTGTGGATCACCATCGGAGGGCGGACAAGTGGACGCCTGGTGTGTTCAAAAGGTTACTCAATTTGGAGTTTATTTCTACATCAGACTGGATATAGCGATCTGAGGTTAGTATCTAAACTATGTTTAAATTTGGACATGCATGTAGTTACAGTTTTAATTGCTAATAAGGAGATTTTGGGATTAGGGTTCGGACCTGATTTCATAAAATTTTGAAATCCACGCTTCCGCAATGGTTCCCGAACCCAACAGTTGCATTATAAGCTCGTGGGTGATGAGTGATCCCAGCAATTCATCCAGCATCAAAGTGTTGAGATCTTTGGCTTCCTGGATCGCAGTTACATTGGGATCCCATTTGTTTGGCAAAGAATGAAGGATCTTTTGAACTAGATCTACATTAGAGTATACCCTGCCAAGACTCTTTAAACTGTTAATAATATCTATAAATCTAGAGAACATGGTAGATATTGTTTTAGAAGGTTCCATTTTAAATAATTCATAGTTATAAACTAAAAGATTTATCTTGGATGTTCTCACTTGGAAAGTTCCCTCATGGATCACTTCGAGTTTATCCTAGATTTCCTTTATCGATGAGCAAGTGAAAATTCGGTTGAACTCGTTAGCATCCAAAGCATAATATAATAAGTTCATTGCTTTGGCATTCAATTCCCCCATTTTCATATCATGATCATCCCAGGCTTAGGGATGTCCACGCCATCAACTTTAATTGTGGAAATATGTGGCCCTTTCAAGATGACCTTCCACAATTAAAAATCTACAGCTTGTATGTAAATTTTTATTCGTGCCTTCCAATATGAATAATTAGTGCCTATGAATAGTGGAGGTCTATTTGTTGATTGGCCCTCGGCCAAAGATGTACTCATGGGATGAGCCATCGATCTTAGCTCAAGTAATCAGAGACACTGCTCTGATACTAGCTATTGCCTAGGTGGCTAAGTCCCAAGAGGGGGGGTGAAATGGAAATTATAAAATTTTCACAAGTATGTGAATAATTAATTCCAATTAGTGATTAGGTGCTGTGTTAATCAGAGAAAGAAAGCAGAAGCTAAAAGATAAAGCAAACACAACACAAACAAAGCAGATTTATAGTGGTTCAGAGCAATCCAGCTCCTACGTCCACTACCCAAGTTCACCACTCGGGATTTCTACTATATCTCCCAAACCGGAATATAGTCGGATTGCTTTGCATGCTCACAATCCAAACCTCTACACTTTGGTTTTTGAAATTGGGCTCACCAAAGAAACCCAAGCTAGGTTTTTATAGGTTCACCTAAAACCTCTACACTTTGGTTTTTAGCTAGGCTCACAAAAGAAACCTCTACACTCTGGTTTTAAAGGCTCACCAAAGAAACCTATTTGGTTTTTACAATAGGGCTCACCAATAACCCAGATATTCTAAAAGATAGAATAAGAAAAGCAACAATAAAGACAAACTCTGTTGTTTGGGTGGTTGCCAATGCAGCTCGAGTGAAGATCCACTGAATGCTCTTCAATGCACTTCAATGGCTTCCTTGCTTTTCCTCAAAAGGTGTTTCAAGCTTCTGGTAAGAGTTGTTGAAGGCTTGAAGGTAATATTTAAAGCTCTAGTGCTCTCTCACTTCACTTCAATAAGTGTTCAATAAATGCTCAATAAATCATTAGCCTCTTCAAGGATGTTCTCATACCTTATTTATATAGACTTCAACTGCATTCCCATGATTTTGAACATTGTAGACCATTGGGAGGTGACAGGTTACTGTTGGAGCACTTTTGGAATTCAAAAACTGAGAACTAGAACTAGCCATTAGAGGTGACCCCGTCATTCCAATCGGCTCGGACAAACTTCGAGTCAGCTCGGATGAAGTTCGGGTCGATTGGGCTGAGTGGTAGTCAGCTAGCTTCCATAGTTAAAAAAATACCTCACTCTAAACGAGTCAGCTGGGCTGAATTCCAGTCGGCTGGAATCTCAGAGGCTTCTTAGACCATTTTCAACTGAGTTCTAGATGAGTCGGCTGGATCTAAATCCAATCAGCTGGATTCCTGAGAATCTCAGAACGTTCTCAACCTTGTTTTGGATGAGTCGGCTGGACCTTGGTGCCAGTCGGCTGGATCTGCGAGCTAGAAAACTTGTCTTAGCTGCTAGTGCTAGAGTCGACTGGGTTGTTCATCCAGTCGGCTCGAAGGTGGTTCTTCAGCTAGATCAGCTTCAAACATCAAGAACACTTGTCCCAAGCTTTAACAATCTTGTCTCAAAGGAAAAATGATTAAGTTTCCATTCACTGGACATGGAGAAAGAGCAATTGAATTGTTAGGTCTTATACATAATGATGTGTGTGGACCTATGATGCAGAACAAAGAACAAGGAAGCGTATGCGGAAGTAAATTTAAGATTAATTTTTTTTTTCTTTTTTTTTTATATTTCAGAAATTGGCTTTGACTCAAAGTAAAGCTAAACTAAGTTGAAGGAAACTAGGTAAGGATTGAAAGCACAATTTAGATGAAACTAAATTATCAGAGTAGTTCAGAAGTAACGGATCGCTGGGGGTTGAGAAACTCCCAGACCTAGGGTTTCGCTCTGAACTTTCAACAGAACAGAAATAGAGAGGAGGGATGGTTTACTAACCAGATAATGATCTTCTCAGGATTTTGGTGGAAGAACTCTCTCGAGCAGATTGTGGGATCCTCGGAGTCGGCTATCTTCGCAATGGATCCTCCAATACTGGTCTTGTGGTTTGGTCGGCTTCTCCTGGACTCAAGATCTGGGAAAGAAGAGGAACAAGTGATGGAATTCAGATACTCAAGAAAAGATTTACCAGGTTGAAGAACTTGAAAGCTGAAGTTGCTGAAATCAGGATTCTCCTGGAGGCCGATCTGACTTCCTCTTAGAACTGCTGTAGATCTGAAGTATCTGGACTAGAGCTGGATGCTGGCGGCCGGCTTGGACTTGGAGAGGGTGGCCGTGAGAAGTGGAATAGACTAGGGCTTGGTGGAAAGAGAAGGGTGATGGCGGCTAGGGTTTGGGAGTGGAGTGGCTAACCTAGGGTTTGGGTTTTGGAGATCTCACACCTCCTCAAAGTTCCTGGGGAACCCTGATTTACTCCCTCACGGAGCTCAACACCTGAATGCAAGTGCGGAAGAGAGAAAACACAAAGTTTGCTCACAAAAAATTTGGTTTCATTCATCTGATTGATTTAAACTTACAAGAGGGGTTTAATTTATAAGGCTTTACAAGGGAGTAGGGTTTTCCATCTTCCCATGTGGGACTAAAGGAGGGGATCTACAAATCAGGATAAATCATACACATATGGTCAGCCAAGGTACCAAAAAAATTTGATTTGGGTTATAAAAGGCAGGTAGATGGCGCCTCCTTGTTTGGATCTTCAAGAGATTTTTTTTCCTTCCATGGATCAACTCTTTTGGACTCCTCCTTTTCTTCCTCCCTAAGTCAAGGTCCTTCCCATCTTTGTTTTGGATTTTTTTGGCAGGTAGTGGGCGCCTCCTTGAAATTCTCTCCAAGAAAATTTCTTCCCATCTTTACTTTGGTTCTCTTGGGAAAGTCTTGGCTGCCCCATTGATTTATGGACTCTTGGGGGATTTCTCCTCATCTGGCGCATGAGAGAAGGAAGCTGCTATCTGTGGAGTGGGGACCAAAGGCTGCTGGATGTAGATATGGTGCCCCCTGGACTCAGGCGTATGGCTGGGAGTGTGGCTGGGAGTGTGGTGTCCACTTGCTTGGTCTTGGGAGAAAATGTAACACCCCAGGTTGAAACCCTAGTCCACTACTGAGTCAACATGACTCAACAAAATAAAATGCAGGTAATGTAGACTCAAGCTAAATTGAGTTGATCTAGTCAACTCTTATTACAAACCAAAAACCCTAATTTTTTTTTGGGCAAGGTTAATCAGAGATCCAGATGGAGCTCTGAAGTCTTCTTCTGAGTCTGGTGCCCGCAACAATTCTCCCAAGGTGGGAGGAACTCGACCCTGTCGAGTATGGATCCAGTTGGCTCTGGTATCTCTCCAAGAGGTCTGGGTCCAGCTCTTGTAACTCTTCTCGGGAGATCCAAGAGTCATCAGAATCTGGCCTTCCTAGCCAGCGGACCAGGTATCTTTGGTATCCTCGATTACGAGTAGAGATAACCTGATCATCCAGGATCTTTTCAATCTGCTCTTTCCTCACAGGCCAATTTGTTGGTGGACACACAGGGTCAGGTTCACTCTCAAGAGCAGGATTAGGTTCAAAAGCCTCACTGGGAATCACAGCTGGCTCCCTATACTCTACTAGGTCTGTAATGTTGAAAGTGGAGCTAATGCCTAGTTCTGGAGGCAACTCGAGCACATAGGCATTGGATCCTACTCTCTTTACCACTCTAAATGGTCCAGCTCCCCTAGCATGTAACTTTCTAACGGTTCCAGGAGGAAACAGTTCAGGCCTTAACCTAATCATTACATAGTCTCCTTCGTCAAAAGTTTTGACTCGCCTTTGAGAATCAGCCAATTTCTTATAAGTTTCATTACTTAAATTTATTTTGGCTTGAATTTCTTTATGCAAGTCTTTTATATGCTGTGCAAAAACTTCGGCAGACTCGGAGACCCGTGTGTGGACTGGTAAAGGAGCTAGGTCAAGAGGTGTGTGGGGTTTGTAACCATGCACAATTTCAAATGGACTCTTACCCGTAGACCTATTGACCGAGTCATTATATGCAAATTCAGCTCTAGGTAAGTACAAATCCCAGTTCCTAATGTTTTCACCAACAAGATACCTTAGCAGATTGCCTAAACTATGGTTCACTACTTCGGTTTGGCCGTCAGTCTGGGGATGATAGGCAGTTGAAAACTTAAGTTTCGTCCCTAACTTATGCCAAAGGGTTTTCCAGAAATAGCTGGTGAACCGAACATCCCTATCTGAAACAATGGTCTTGGGTAGGCCATGGAGTCGAACTATCTCATTGAAGAACAGGGTGGCTACCTTAGATGCATCAAATGTTTGGGAACAAGGCAAGAAATGGGCCATCTTGGAAAATCGGTCTACTACAACACATATAGAGTCATGCCTCCTCTGGGTCTTAGGCAAACCTAACATAAAGTCCATGCTCACATCTTGCCAAGGACGATCTGGGACAGGGAGTGGGGTATAAAGGCCAGTGTTCTGTTTTCGTTGTTTGGCAACAGCACAGGTCCGACACCTAGCCACAATGTGTGCTACATCTCTTTTTAAGCTAGGCCAGAAAAAACGGTCTTCAATAGACAGGGTGGTCTTATCTTTTCCGAAATGGCCAGCTAAACCTCCAGCATGAGTTTCCCAAATCAAGAATTCCCTAAGAGAGGTTCTAGGGATGCAAAGCCTATTCTTAAATAACAGAAAGCCATCTAAAAGGGAATAATCCTTATGTTCACTAGATGGTCCTTGAGTTAGATCCTGGTATACAGTCTTGAAATCTGGACACGAATCATATTCTTCTTTGATTTGCTCAAACCCTATGACTTCAGCCCTAACAGAATTCAATAACAAAGATCGACGACTAAGGGCATCAGCTACCTTATTTTCAGACCCAGCCTTATGCTTCAAAACAAAAGTATAGGACTGGATATACTCTACCCACTTAGCATGCCTAGGGTTAAGCTTCTTCTGAGAATTCAAGAATCTAAGAGCCTCATGGTCCGAAAACAGCACAAATTCTTGCGGTAGTAAATAATGTCTCCTGTAACGCAAAGCTTGCACTACCGCATAAAATTCCTTATCATAGGTAGAATACCTAAGCTTAGCATCATTAATTTTTTCACTAAAGAATGCTACGGGATGGTTCTCTTGGCTTAGGACTCCACCTATACCTACTCCTGAAGCATCACAGGCAACCTCAAATACCTTTGAAAAGTCCGGTAGTCTCAAAATGGGTGCCTGGGTCATCCTATCCTTTAGATCTAGGAAGGCTTTATGGGCTGCTTTGGTCCACTGAAATTCTCCCTTCCTGATGCAGTCTATGATAGGAGCAACTACGGTACTAAACCCCTTGATGAATCGCCTATAGAAGGTAGCCAAGCCATGGAAACTTCTGACTTCATGCACACTGGTCGGCTCTAGCCATTCTACTATGGACCTAATCTTTTCAGGGTCGGCAGCCACGCCGTCAGGGGTTACAACAAATCCAAGGAAGATAATTCTACTGGTCATAAATTCACACTTTTTGAGATTACCGTAGAGACTATCACTCCTCAAAACTTGACAGACTTGTCTAAGGTGGCCTAGGTGATCTGCAGGGGTCTTACTATAGATCAGGATGTTATCAAAATAGACCACTACAAACTTCCCTATGAAAGCTCTAAGTACCTGGGTCATAATCCTCATGAAAGTACTAGGGGCATTGGACAACCCAAAAGGCATAACAACCCATTCAAAGAGACCATCCTTTGTTTTGAAGGCTGTTTTCCACTCATCCCCTGGTCTAATCCTAACCTGATGATAGCCGCTCTTGAGATCAATTTTAGAAAAAACCATGGCACCGGCCATCATATCAAGCATGTCATCTAGTCTAGGGATGGGGAACCTATACTTGATTGTGATTTTATTGATGGCACGACTGTCAACACACATCCTCCACGTGCCATCCTTCTTCGGGGTTAGAAGTGCAGGGACTGCACAAGGGCTAAGACTCTCTCTAATGAACCCCTTCCTCAACAATTCGCCAACCTGCTTTTGCAGTTCTTTATGCTCAGATGGATTCATCCTATAATGGGGCAAGTTGGGTAAAGTAGCTCCTGGGACTAAATCTATGGAATGCTGAATATCCCTAAGAGGTGGAAGGTGGTCTGGCAGATCCTCGAGAAAAACATCCTCAAATTCTTCTAATAAAGGCTTAACTTCCTGAGGAGGCTCTGAGGGTGTAGGAGTCCTAAGTTCCTTAGCAGTCAACATCCAAATGGGTGAACCACTATGAATTTCTTGTTCTTGATCCTTGGCACTAATTAGGTTCACTCCAGTCTTCATTTCCCTAACCTTACTGGTTCCTTTAGCTACCTTGTCCTTAGGAGGGACTGAATGGATTGTGATTTTCTTTCCATTGAAACTAAAGACACAGGTGTTGGATTTTCCTAAGAGGGTGGCATCATGATCATACAACCAAGGTTTTTCAAGAATTATACTGCTCACCCCCATGGGCAAGACATCACACCAAATCTTCTCTTGATAGGATTGCATTTGGATTTGGACCTGACATCTAGACTGGATGGGTATAGAGGTAGAGTCTACCCAAGAAACCTTATAGGGGTTGGGGTGGGGGACTGGGGTTAAGCCTAACATTTTGACAGTGCTAGTAGAAATGGCATTCACACAGCTCCCACTATCTATGATGATTTTACAAACCTTATCCCCTAGTTTAAGGAAAGTCTGTAGGATGTTAGTCCTACGCCAATCTTCCTGAACTTTAGTCTGGGACAGGATGCATCTCACAACCCCTAAGTGATCAGATTCAGTGGATTCTTCCTCTCCTTCATACTCATCAACCAAATTCATTCCGGCCTCATAAACTTCTTCTTCAAACTCCTCATTAGGCTCGGAATTCTCTTCTCCTCCCTCTTCTATATATATAGGGATCTACGAGGGCACTGGCTAGAAACATGACCTACCTTATGACACTTAAAACAAGCTATGGCTTTGCACTGAGTGGAGATATGACCGGGCTTCTGGCACTTAAAACAGACGATACTAGGGGTTCTCTGGGTGTCAGGTGCCTTACCTTTGTCCATGGGCCTAGGGGTGGGGATACCCTGACTAGGCTTGCTAGGGATAACCTGGCTAGGTCCATTTCTTGGGATTGGGGCACTAACCCTAGATGGCATGGGTCCTCTCTGAAACTTCTCAGTGTTCAGTGCAATCTGATAGGCTTGGTCTAGGTCAGTAACCTCTCTCAGAAACAACTCTCTCTTAATATCTTCCCAAAGTCCAGCCCTAAATCTAGACAAAGTGACCTCATGGGCTTCACTCACATCACATCTCATCAGGTATTCATCAAAGGTGGTTATGTAGTCTGAAACAGATCGGTTCCCTTGTTTCAAAGTCTATCATTGGTCTAACAGATTTTGCTGGTATGAAATGGGTAGGTACTTGTCTCTAAGTTTCTCTTTTATACCCTGCCAAGTTGTTATGGGCTCTACATTTCATCTTCTAGTGGTCAGCTCAATGTTTTCCCAGTATAACCTAGCTTGACGTATCAATTTCATCTTGGCAAACTTGAATTTCCTTTCCTCAGACATGGCATACCACTCAAAGTACTGGTCCATCTCACCCTCCCAATCAGAATACACCTTAGGATTTAGGCTACCATCAAAAGTGGGTGCATCTAACTTGATGTTTCGAATGAACCTATCATCTCTATCCTCAGGTTCTGGGTCAGGCCTCCTATGATTAGGTTCAGGATCTCGGTATAAAGGTCTTCTAGGCTCTTGGTGTGGGTGAGGTTGAGGTACATTAAAATCTGGGTCAGGAGTCCAGTTCCGATGCCTAGGTTCCTCTAGCACTTGGACTCGATCCCTAAGCTGGGCAAAATCCTCATGGACTTGTTCTTTAAATTGGGCAACAGTGGTAGTCACATCCTGACTCAGTTTGTTCATACTCTCAGTAAGAGCTCTAACCATGGCCTCTAAATTAGGTTGGGTTTGACCAGGTTGGTAGGGCACTCCATTCCGGGTAGACATGATGCAAGCAAATACACAAAATGAGACTCAACTGAACGACTACGGGCTAACTAGACCTAGAGCCCAAACTAGATGCCCAATCAGAGTGGCAAGCTAGCCTGTAGTAACTCAAGACTCAGCCAGGCAGGTGTAAGGGGAGTGTTAGGTCCCTGAATGCCAATCCTAGACACCAATCAGAGATTGGCCAGGTAGGCGGACCAGCACACAAGCCCTTCGGGATGGAATCCCTGAACCACCGTTCTAGACACTGAGTACAAAGCACACACAGAGTAACCAGACAAACTGACTCAACACTAGCCTTGACCCGACTTGTTGATGTCCCT
This sequence comes from Areca catechu, assembly GCA_021397845.1. Taxonomy (NCBI): domain Eukaryota; kingdom Viridiplantae; phylum Streptophyta; class Magnoliopsida; order Arecales; family Arecaceae; genus Areca; species Areca catechu. The sequence continues at coordinate 80,192,483 of CM038044.1, read as the reverse complement.
AGCCCACTAGGGCAAATTAGGTCTAATCAATTTTAGATTAAAGGCTTAGGTTCGAATGAAGGGGTGGTGGTTTTGGGTTAAGGAGAGGTTATCAACTCCTCCCCTTATCTTAGATGCTCAAATGCCCTTAAGATGAATTAAGAGATGAACACTCAAAAATAAATGGATTGCAGAACACAAAAACAGAGTTGCAGTAATTTAATTCTCAGAAATCGCATGGAAACCAATAAATTATGAGAAAATTATGAAAATTATTTTCAATTATATAGTTTCAGCAAAACAAAAATCACTGAATTTGGAGTTACCTGCAGTGAGAAATAATTCCTGCAACAGTGTAATTACGGGCTGAAAACATAGCACTTCCCCGTTTACAATTTCTGCTATGAAGTTGTAACCCAACGGATCCCCTACATGCCCTAGGAACACCCCGTGGAATGGGAAGAGGAGGTTTGCACCTCGCTTCGTTCCTAGGACCGGACATCCTGGGGAGTCTACTTCGAGCAGACAAAGTAAAAAGAGAGAGACTCAAACACGCAATCAAAACAGAAACCCTAGACAGGGCTCTGATACCAAAAATGATGCAGAACAAAGAACAAGGAAGCGTATGTGGAAGTAAATTTAAGATTATTTCTTTTTTTCTTTTTTTTTTTATATTTCAGAAATTGGCTTTGACTCAAAGTAAAGCTAAACTAAGTTGAAGGAAACTAGGTAAGGATTGAAAGCACAATTTAGATGAAACTAAATTATCAGAGTAGTTCAGAAGTAACGGATCGCTGGGGTTTGAGAAACTCCCAGACCTAGGGTTTCGCTTTGAACTTTCAACAGAACAGAAATAGAGAGGAGGGATGGTTTACTAACCAGACAGTGATCTTCTCAGGATTTTGGTGGAAGAACTCTCTCGAGCAGATTGTGGGATCCTCGGAGTCGGCTATCTTCGCAATGGATCCTCCAATACTGGTCTTGTGGTTTGGTCGGCTTCTCCTGGACTCAAGATATGGGAAAGAAGAGGAACAAGTGATGGAATTCAGATACTCAAGAAAAGATTTACCTGGTTGAAGAACTTGAAAGCTGAAGTTGCTGAAATCAAGATTCTCCTGGAGGCCGATCTGACTTCCTCTTAGAACTGCTGTAGATCTGAAGTATCTGGACTGGAGCTGGATGCTGGCGGCCGGCCTGGACTTGGACAGGGTGGCCGTGAGAAGTGGAATAGACTAGGGCTTGGTGGAAAGAGAAGGGTGATGGCGGCTAGGGTTTGGGAGTGGAGTGGCTAAACTAGGGTTTGGGTTTTGAAGATCTCACACCTCCTCAAAGTTCCTGGGGAACCCGGATTTACTCCCTCACGGAGCTCAACACCTGGATGCAAGTGCGGAAGAGAGAAAACACAAAGTTTGCTCACAAAAAATTTGGTTTCATTCATCTGATTGATTTAAACTTACAAGAGGGGTTTAATTTATAAGGCTTTACAAGGGAGTAGGGTTTTACATCTTCCCATGTGGGACTAAAGGAGGGGATCTACAAATCAGGATAAATCATACACATATGGTCGGCCAAGGTACCAAAAAAAATTTGATTTGGGTTATAAAAGGCAGGTAGATGGCGCCTCCTTGTTTGGATCTTCAAGAGAATTTTTTTCCTTCCATGGATCAACTCTTTTGGACTCCTCCTTTTCTTCCTCCCTAAGTCAAGGTCCTTCCCATCTTTGTTTTGGATTTTTTTGGTAGGTAGTGGGCGCCTCCTTGAAATTCTCTCCAAGAAAAATTCTTCCCATCTTTACTTTGGTTCTCTTGGGAAAGTCTTGGCCGCCCCCTTGATTTGTGGACTCATGGTGGATTTCTCCTCATCTGGCGCATGAGAGAAGGAAGCTGCTATCTGTGGAGTGGGGACCAAAGGCTGCTGGATGTAGATATGGTGCCCCCTGGACTCAGGCGTATGGCTGGGAGTGTGGCTGGGAGTGTGGTGTCCACTTGCTTGGTCTTGGGAGAAAATGTAACACCCCAGGTTGAAACCCTAGTCCACTACTGAGTCAACATGACTCAACAAAATAAAATGCAGGTAATGTAGACTCAAGCTAAATTGAGTTGATCTAGTCAACTCTTATTACAAACCAAAAACCCTAATTTTTTTTCGGGCAAGGTTAATCAGAGATCCAGATGGAGCTCTGAAGTCTTCTTCTGAGTCTGGTGCCTGCACCAACCTATGTCAACTCAGGCCAGAGGAGGATATTCTTATTTCATCACTTTTATTGATGATTTATCAAGGTTTGGTTATGTGTATCTTATAAAACACAAGTCTGAAGCTTTTGATTGGTTTAAAGAATATCAAAGTATGGTCGAAAAACAAACTGGACTTACTATTAAAACTCTTTGTTCTGATCGAGGAGGTGAATACTTGACTAGTGAGTTTTTTAACCATCTCAAAGACAAAGGCATTATTTCTGTATGGACTCCTTATACACCCCAGTTAAATGGAGTGTCAGAAAGGAGAAATCGTACATTATTAGATATGGTGAGGTCCATCATGAGCTTCATAGATCTTCCTATTTCCTTTTGGGGACATGCATTGGAAACTGCTGCATATATATTAAACAGGGTTCCATCTAAGTCAATAAGTAGCACTCCATATGAGTTATGGAATGGCAAGAGACCAAATCTTAAATACTTAAAGATTTGGGGTTGCCACGCTTATGTCAAGAACAACTTCGGACATAAGTTAAGTGCTATGACTGACAAATATAGGTTTGTTGGTTATCCAAAAGAGTATGTTGGATACCTCTTTTATAATACTACTGAGCAAAAGATAATTGTAAGTAGGCATGCTCATTCTTGGAGCAAGAATTTATCCAAGAAAGAAGTAGTAATTCTTCACTTGAGTTATGTGAAGAACTGAACCAACAAACTGATGAGCTTTCAAGAGATATTCCTCAACCAGAAGTTCTTGAGGATCAAGAACAGCCACAATACACACCTCCTCTCTGAAGGTCAGAGAGGGTGCGGGGAGCACCTCTTAGATATGGCTTTATCATCGAAGATGAAAATGAAGCCAATATCATACAGAATGATGATCCTGTGACCTATTCGGAAGCTGTCGAGAGTAGAGACTCCGACAAATGGCTAAGTGCCATAAATTCTGAAATGGACTCCATGTATTCCAATCAGGTTTGGACTTAGGAAGATCTACTTGAAGGAATTATCCCAATAGGATGTAAATGGGTCTTCAAGAAAAAGATTGGAGCAGATGGTCAAATTGAGACCTACAAGGCTAGACTGGTAGCAAAAGATTTCAGACAAAAACATGGTATAGACTATGATGAAACTTTTTCTCCAGTAGCCATGCTCAAGTCCATTCGGATAATGCTTGCCATAGCAGTATACCATGACTATGAGATCTAGCAGATGGATGTAAAGACTGCTTTCCTCGATGGAAACCTTGAGGAAGAAGTCTATATATCACAGCCAAAGGGTTTTGTCTCAAGTGGGAGACCAAATCAGGTATGCAAATTAAAGAAGTCTATTTATGGACTTAAGCAAGCATCGAGGAGTTGGAACATCCATTTTGATGAAATAATTAAAGGAATTGATTTTGTCAAAAATGTGGATGAACCATGTGTGTATAAGAAGACAAGTGGGAGTGCACTTATTTTCTTGGTTTTGTATATGGATGACATACTGATCATTGGGAATGATATCCCAATATTGCAATTGGTTAAGACTTGGCTATCATCAAAGTTTTTCATGAAGGATTTGGGAGAAGCATCCTATATACTAGGTATAAGGACTATAGAGATAGATCCAAGAGGATGCTAGGTTTATCCCAATCCAGGTACATTGACTTAGTGTTGAAGAGATTCAATATGGATAGAAGTAAGAAAGGTTACTTGCCAATGAGTCAAGGCATACATCTTTCTAAAAATATGTCCCCTAAGACATCGAAAGAAAGAGAGAAGATGACTAAGATTCCTTATGATTCGGCTGTAGGATCAATTATGTATGCTATGTTATGTACCAGACCTGATGTTGCTTATGCCTTAGGCATAGTAAGCATATTTCAGGCAGATCCAGGAGAAGATCATTGGAAAGCTGTGAAAAAAGTTCTTAAGTACCTTAGAAGGACTAAAGATATTTTTTTAGTATATGAAGTATCCAAGTTGAGATTAGAAGGCTATACAGATTCTAGTTTTCAATTAGATCCAGATGATAGCATATCCATGTCGGGGTATGTCTTCACCCTAAATGGTGGTGCAGTGAGTTGGAAAAGTACAAAACAGCCAACAGTAGCTGACTCAGTCACTGAGGCAGAGTACATAGCTGCATGTGAAGCTGCAAAGGAAGCTGTCTGGATGAAAAAAATCATCATGGAATTGGACGTGGTTCTAGATGTACAATAGCCAGTGCCATTATACTGTGATAACACTGGGACTATTGCACAAGCTATGGAACCAAGTTCTCATTACAAGTCCAAGCACATTCTAAGATAGTTCTACCTCGTTCAAGAGATCATTGAAAGACATGATGTTACCATTGAACGAGTTGACACAAAGAACAATATAGCATACCCATTCACTAAAACATTAGCCAAGCAGCAGTTAGATCGTCACTTAGATTGTTTAGGCATTAGCCTCTCCAACCATCCCATGTATCTCTCAACTATCCCATGTATCTCTCAACCATCCAATGTATCTCTCCTCTCTTTTAAATTTTAAACAAAGGGCTTGGTAGCTTATAAAAGGAGATCCAATGCACCATTGTATGGAGTTGATTTTTTTTGGAATAAAATGAAATGAAGAAGAAGGTCTTTGTCTTGCCATTATTTGAGTGTTTGTGATGTTCTCTTATAGCTTTAGATAAAGTTCTAGTTTGAAGTTTGAGAAGCATTTCTTCTTTGGGAGTACAACTTCCATCTAGTTTCAAGTGTCAATTCCATTTTCAAGAAGAAGACATCAAGGAGACATCCTTCCATGGATCCCATCTTCCCCAACAAGAGTTTCTCGAGCCTCCATAAGAAGAACAATTCTTATGATCTCCTCTTTTCCTTTGTGTTTTGATCTTTCCAAATATTCCATTTCTAATCCTTTCCTTGCAAGATTCTCTTTAATTCGGAGTTCAAGAGCTCGTCGTCTTGCCAAAGCAGCACGAATGGATGGGGCGTATTTCCTCGAAATGATCATCTTCTCATCCAGGATTGGTTTATTCGAATGTTACTACGGGTCTATCACTTCAAAAAGAGAGCTCATCATTGGTAACAAATCTTCCTCATCTCTTCATTTCTGATCTATTGAAGGTTAACTTCTAGGTTCTTAATCCTTCAGCCGTAGATTTAATCTTCTTTTAGGACAATCTGGCTATTATTGTGGCATATGTTTAAGAATTACCAAATCTTTCTCTAGGTCTTGCTTGAGTCTCTTAGATTGAAAGCTAGTTCATGTGTTTATGTTTTCATTGCTCAACTTTTAACTTATCCTTAATAGAAAGCATTTTCATGCCACATCATTTTGGTATCAGAGCATGGTTGGATTAGGGTAGGATTTGCATAGATGCTGAAATTCATTGTTTGCTGGAATTCTGCATATAGAGTTTTAATATCTTGCATAGCCTGTTAAGTGTTTGCATAATTGCATGTTAAATACCAAGGTGAAATCATGTTGTCCTACTATAAGGGGGAATCCTTGTAGTGTAAGGTTGTCCTATCTTGGTCATTACCATTGTTAGCATAGATTAATTTCTCAATTATCTTACTTGCTGGAATTTTCTGAATCTGTGCGTATATGGTATGATAAAAGAATTGTTTTTCTTAGCATAGAACATAGAATTTAGTGATTCTGATTTTGTTAGAACCATTATTATTGACAAAAGTTTACATAATTTTTCTAGAATCTTTAGTTAACTATAGAATTTCTGAGCTGCGATTTAGTACTGTTCTATTTAAAATTCCAGTAGAGTTAATTTTCAGCATGGTTGTGTGCATTCATCTTAATTCAATTAAGGGCACCAATATGACATGGGGGCAGGATTGATCACCTGTCCATAGCCCAAGAACAACAACCCTCATTGTGCATCGAACCCAATCCCCTAATTAAAATTGAGCTGAACCTTAATTGCCCTAGTGGGTTAGGGACATCAATTGGTCGAGTCCTGGTTAGTGTCAAGTCATTGTGTCAAATAGTCGTGTGTGCCCTATTACTTGGTGACTAGGATTGGAACTAAGGGCTTGGGTGCTGATCTGTCTACCAGGCCAATGCCACCGGGCCTAGGTAGGCCAAAGAAGGGATCTCACACTCCCCTTGTTCTAACACCAGGCCAAGTGTAGAGTTACTACAATCTATTTTGCCACCTTGATTAGGCGACTAGTTTGGGACTCTAGGTCTAGTTCAAGTCAATTGGGACAAGCTTGTGCAACCACATCTTCACCTATTATTTGAAGCTGGTGTCAAGGATCGAGGTTAAGTGGTTAACCCTAAGCGGTTCTTGTGGTTTTTAATTAGGTCCCAGCGAGAGTTGGGGAAACCTCCCACAGACCCACCTCCAGACTGGCCAGTGGAAAAGAGTAGTTGTTGGTTTGATTGTACCTAACCAACTCAGTTTATTTGAGCTAACAGGTCTAGAAAACCTTAGCCCGAGTTTGAGTCCACTTGCATGCATGACAACTAGAGCAGGGACATCATATCCACCAGCACAGTCAAAAACCTAGGATTGTCCACTGTATCCCATCCTAATCCATATAAGGTATCCTGGATAGACTCAACCTCTATTCCCATCAAGTCTAGGTGCATAGTTACCATCCAGTTCCAGTCTTACCAAGAGAAAGTTTGGTGCGATGTTCTTCCAATGGGTGTTAGCAGTATCATTTTAGGATGACCATGGTTATACGATCATGACGTTATACTCTATGGTCGCTCTAATTCATGCTCGTTTACTCATAATGGGAAGAAGATTGTAATCCATTCTTCTCCACCTAAGGACCCAATTAAAAGAGGATCTAGCCAATTGAGAGATAAGACACAAGGGATAAACGTGATCACTGCTAAAGAATTGGAGCAAGAGATTAGCAATGGTTCACCTGTTTGGGTTTTGACAACTAAGGAACATCAAGAGCCCTCCCCAAAAGAACAACCTCAGGAAGTCATTGAAGTGCTAGATGAGTTTAAGGATGTTTTCCCCGATGAGTTACCTGACCAACTCCCACCCCTTAGGGACATCCAACATGCAATAGACTTAGTCCCTGAAGCGACCTTACCGAACCTTCCCCATTATAGAATGAACCCTACCGAACATCAAGAATTGCAACGACAAGTAGGAGAACTTCTTAGGAAAGGATTCATTAGGGAGAGTTTAAGCCCATGCGCAGTCCCAGCCTTACTCACCCCTAAGAAAGATGGCACGTGGAGGATGTGTGTCGATAGTCGTGCCATAAATAAGATCACAGTGAAATATAGGTTTCCCATCCCCAGATTGGATGACATGCTAGATATGATGGCCTGTGCGACGATATTTTCTAAGATTGACCTGAAGAGCGGCTATCACCAAGTTAGGATTAGACCAGGGGATGAATAGAAGACTGCCTTTAATACTAAGGATGGGTTATTTGAATGGGTAGTCATGCCTTTTGGACTATCAAACGCCCCTAGCACCTTTATGAGAATCATGATGGTGCGGGCACCAGGCTCAGGAAGAGGCTTCAGCTAATGCCAAGTTCTTTATGGATAGAAGACTAGAAATTTAAGTCCTGTAATAAGTCTATGAATCCTGTATTTATTTTATTTGAATAATTGAGTCCTGTTTTATTTTAATTTGGGTCCAATTAGAGTTAAATTGGCTTTGTATTGAGTCGTGTTCAAGATCTACTTGCATTGGGCATCAATTAAGCAAGAATTAGTGCAACCAACTTCACCAACTACTTGGAGCACCACATCATCAAAGCACCATGCCACCTTGGAAGACAAGTCATGCCAACTTGGAGGATAAATCATGCCACATCACCAAGACACATCAACCATGAATTTTCAAATTTGAATGAAGCTCCACTCTTTATGGGTGCCCACCTTGTAATTAGGAGATTTAAATTTGAATGGGCCACTCCTATCTTCATGGGACACCCCTTGATTTTCTCCATGAAAAGTGTTGCTTTTTGAATTTGAAAAGGAGCTTAAGGTTTATAAAAGCTCCTAGAATTCTCTTGTAATGAAAATGATGAATGAAATGAAATTTTTTTTCTAAGAAAGCTTTCTTCCTTTGCTAGCCAAAGACCCTTGAGAGAAGGTAGGTGTGAGACCTAGGATACTTAACCAAACAAGCTACTAGTCCCTTTTCCTATCCCATTCGGCCACCCTTGAAGAATCATCTTCAAGCCTCTCCAATTTCAACCTTCCCATCTTCCAAAAGAGATCATCTATAATGGAGTTCTCCACGCCAACAATTAAAGATGATTCAAGCAAAGGACGCCAAAGGAGATCTACTTAAAGCCAAATCTAAGCCATTTCTTCCATTCCTAATTTCCTCTTCCATTTCTCCATTCTTCCACCTAAATCTTTTAATTTTACTATGTATCTATGTAGGATCCCCGGGTCTCCTAGTTTTCAAGGTGAAGGTCTACTGTGCCAAGGAATCATAAATAAGGTGCCTTTAGATCTATAGTAACTCCTTGCTATTCTTAGTACTTCATCTTGAGTGTCCCTTTTCTGAATTTCAGATTATTAATAGCCGGATAGCCAACTTTATAATCTTCTTTCAGATCTGAAATAGGAAAGTAGGCTAGCCCTAACCTTTGTGGTTTCCTAACCACGAAGATCCCTTCTTAATTACTTTGAGAGATTCTTTTCTAGTCTAGTTCTTTTCCTTACGTTCCTTTCATATAATTCTATTTCTTTTACGTAGAATAGCTACATGTTTATCTATTTCATTTTCATTTAGTCCATCTAATTCTTCAAATGCATCATTTGATACATGTCCCCAATCATTTTGGTATCAGAGCATGGTAGGTTAGGGTTACTTTTGAATTTGTGCATTTAGGTAGGTTGCTGAAATTTTCTGCATGCATAGCATTCATACATGCTACTTAGTTATTATTTTTAAAATCCAATCTAGATCTAAAGTTCATGCCTCCTGAGTGGGTGTACACCAGTACACTATCACGACCCATGGGAATAATGAGCCCCTGGCCGGACGTGAATTTTTAGGTTGAAGTTTGGTATGTAAATGCCTTTGTTTGTTTAAATTCTGCTTGCTATATTTTTGAATGAGCTGACTGAGATTTGCATAAAAGTCTGAATGAAAGTAGTTAAATTTTTATTTCTACTCCATACTAAGTTAGTTATCATCACGTAAAATTTCATCTTCATAAAAAAATTACAAAAAAAATGAAAATTCTCGCATCCCATCACTATCACTGAAATTCCTTTATGTTCAGTCATGTTTTTTTTTATCTAGTTTTCAGTATCTACTCAACATAGTATAAAATTTATTTTTAATTTTCTTTTCGTATGGCATATCATCTAGAAGTTAGAAATCTTCTGTGAGTTTTTTAAATTTTTTTTGAATCTGTTACATTGCACTTTTCCATCACTTGAGAACTGCAACACACTAATTCTGCACCTGAAATTTGGATCCATATGTTTGTTGCATTCATTTCATGGTAAACAAAATTAAGGGCATCAAATTGACATAGGGTCAGGATTTCATTACCTGTCCCTAGCCCAAAAATCATCAACTTGCATAACGATCCCAACCCTAATTAAAATGGATTAGATATTTAATTGCTCTAGCGAGCTAGGGACACCCACAAGGTCGGGTCGAGTCAAGTGTCAAGCCAACTTTGACACCCTGTTTGTGTGTGCTTGTATCTGGTGTCTAGGCAAGTGGTTCAGGGACTAGAGCCCGAAGGAAAGTGGGTTGGTTCGCTTACCTGGCCAATTTCAAATTGGTGTCTAAGGCAAGCAAAGAGGAACCTCCACTAACCTTACACTTACCTAGCCAGGTGCCAAGTTACTACAACCCGGATTTTCAATTTGACCTTATATTTGATTTGTACTCTAGGTCTAGCAGAACACCTAGTCCGAGTTGAGTCTGTGTGCATGGCAACTAGATCAAGAGCACCTTATCAGCAAACCCAAGCCCAATCTAGTGTAACCATGGAACAAAACTTTGAGAGTCTAATGAAATCCTTGAATGACCAAATGACCAGGCTGAACCAAAACTTAACTGATCAATTAGCCTAGACCAATCAAAACTTATCTGATCAGATAACCCACATCACTGTTATACTTGATCGATTAAAAGCTCATACCCCTGGAGGAAATCATGAAGTCCAAAATGAGTTAGAGCCTGAATCCGAGTTTGAGACACCCATCAACCCTAGAAGAACTCTTCATCAAGACCATTTCTTCGAGCCAAATTCTAGGAGGCCCAATCCTGATAGAGTCCATGACCCAAATCCTAGGATAGCACACCATGATCCAGTCTATGAGCCAAACCCTAGGAGACACAATCAGTATCAGACAGACCGTGATGAGCGAACCCTTAGGAGTATTAGATTGGAAGCACCAACATTCGATGGAAATCTGGATCCTAAGGTTTACATAGATTGGGAGGGAGAGATGGATCAGTACTTTGATTGGTATGACATGATAGAGGAGAGAAAATGCAAGTTCGCAAAGCTTAGGTTAATTCATTAGGCTAGGATGTACTGGGGAAATGTCGAGAGGTTCATTAGGCAAAGAGGTGATGTTCCCATAGTAACCTGGAGGGCAATGAAACTTAGGCTTAGAGAGAAGTACCTTCCTATGTCCTACCACCAGAGACTTCTAGACCAGTGGCAGAGATTGACCCAGGGAACCAAGAGTGTAGCCGAATACATTACCAAATTTGATGAATTTGTAATGAGATGCAATGTAGATGAATCTGAGTCAGTTATTTTGTCGAGATTTAGGGCAGGATTAAGAGAAGAGATCCAGAAGGAGTTATTTCTGAGAGAAGTCCATGACTTAGAGCTAGCTTACCAGGTAGCACGAGATGCCGAGAGATTTCATAGGGGACCATTTTATCGCAAACCCGAAACCCCTAGAACTAGTGCACCTAGTCAGCATCCAGGAACAAATCAGATGTGACCCAGTCGACCCAACCCTAGCGCCCCTCTGACCCGTAGAGATGATAGGGGTAAAGCACCAGAAGTTCAGAGGACTCCAAATTCTAATGTGGCTTGCTATAGATGTCATAAGTTAGGCCATTACGCTAGCAATTATCCAACTATGGCCTTACACATAGGAGAATTAGAAGAAAGTGAGTATGAACCCAAAGAACCTCTAGGTGATAATGTCGAGGAAGTATATCAGGCTGAGGACAATTTGGCTGAAGAGTATGAAGGAGACGAGGAACAAATAGAGCCTGATATGTTAGGAGTAGTTAGATGCATCCTTACCCAAAACGCGACACAGGAAGATTGGCGTAGTACTAACATCTTACAAACATTCATCAAGTTAGGGGATAAGGTATGTAAAATAATCATAGATAGTGGGAGTTGTGTAAATGCCATATCCACTAGTGCTGTCAAAACTTTAGGCTTGTCCACAGTTCCCCATCCGACTCCATATAAGGTTTCTTGGATAGACTCCACTTCGATTCCTGTCAAACATAGGTGCCTAGTCCAAATCCAGTTACAGTCCTATCAGGAGAAAGTGTGGTGTGATGTCTTACCGATGGGAGTGAGCAGTATCATCCTAGGTCGACCCTGGTTATTTGACCATGACGCGACCCTATACGGCCGATCAAATTCTTGCTCATTCATGCACCTAGGAAAGAAGTTTGTGATTAACCCAACACCACCTAAGGACACTGTTAAGAGAGGATCAAGCCACCTAAAGGAAAAGAAAACGGGAGTCAATTTGATCACTGAAAAGGAAATTGAGAAAGAACTCACTGAGGGTAAACATGTTTGGATTTTAACCACTAAGGAAATTCAGGAGCCTTCCCAAAAAGAACGCCCTCAGGAAGTGGCTAAAGTGTTAGAAGACTTTAAGGATGTATTTCCAGATGACCTACCTGATCAGCTTCCACCACTTAGGGACATCCAGCACGCCATTGACTTGGTCCCAGGAGCCACCCTACCCAACCTTCCACACTATAGGATGAACTCTACCGAACATTTAGAGTTACAAAGACAAGTAGGGGATCTCCTTAGGAAAGGATTTATTAGAGAGAGTTTGAGTCCCTGTGTAGTACCAGCATTACTGACCCCTAAGAAAGATGGCACTTGGAGGATGTGCGTTGATAGTCGTGCCATTAATAAGATCACAATGAAATATAGGTTTCCCATACCCCGTTTGTATGACATGTTAGATATGATGGCCGGAGCAACAATATTTTCAAAGATTGACCTTAAGAGTGGCTATCATCAGGTTAGGATTAGACCAGGGGATGAGTGGAAGACTGCATTCAAGACCAAGGAGGGTCTTTTTGAGTGGGTAGTAATGCCTTTCGGACTGTCCAATGCTCCAAGTACCTTTATGCGGATTATGAATCAAGTCCTACGGTTATTTATAGGAAAGTTTGTCATAGTTTACTTCGACAACATTCTTATATATAGCAGGATCTAGAAGGACCATTTGGACCACTTGAATCAAGTCTGTTTAGCTCTTAGGGAAAATAGTCTCTTTGCAAACCTTAAGAAATGTGACTTTTTTACCCATGGAGACATTTTCCTAGGTTTTGTTGTCACACCTAACGGAGTTTCTGCTGACCCTGAAAAGATCAAATCAATTGTTGAGTGGCCAGTGCCAAAAAGTATTCATGAAGTACGAAGTTTTCATGGCCTAGCTATTTTTTATAGAAGATTCATTCGAGGGTTTAGTACCAAAGTTGCGCCAATCACAGATTGCATTAGGAAAGGCCAATTTGAATGGACAAAAGCTACTGATAGGGCCTTCCTAGATATTAAGAAGAAAATGACACAAGCACCTATCTTAAGATTGCCTGATTTTTCCAAGGTTTTTGAGGTTGCTTGTGATGCATCTGGAGTTGGAATAGGTGGAGTTTTATGCCAAGAGAGCCATCCCATAGCTTTCTTTAGTGAAAAATTAAATGAAGCCAAGCTTAAGTATTCCACCTATGATAAAGAGCTCTATGCGGTAGTGCAAGCTTTAAGGTATTGGAGGCACTATCTACTACCGCATGAATTTGTCCTGTTTTCTGATCACGAGGCCCGTAGAATCCTTAGTTCCCAGAAAAAGCTGAATTCTAGGCATGCCAAGTGGGTCGAATTCATCCAGGCCTACATGTTTGTCCTAAAACATCATGCTGGAACTGAGAATAAGGTGGCTGATGCATTAAGTCGTAGAGCCCTGCTTCTGAACTTGATTAGCACTGAAGTCGTTGGATTTGAAAGATTTATGGATGAGTATGAAAATTGTCCAGACTTTAGTGAAGTTTACCAAGCTCTGAAATTAGGACCATCTAGTGACCATAGTGAGTACACCCTTTTAGATGATTATCTATTTAAGAAAAACAAGCTTTGTGTTCTGAAGACTTCCTTGAGAGATTTTCTAATTTGAGAAACCCATGCTAGAGGTTTGGCTGGCCATTTTGGAAGAAACAAGACCATATTGATAATTGAGGAGAAATTTTACTGGCCAGGTCTTAAGAGACAAGTAGCCAATATTGTTGCCCGATGTAGGACATGTGCGGTTGCAAAACATCAAAGAGAAAACACCGGGTTATACACTCCTTTACCTATGCCAGATTGTCCATGGCAGGATCTTAGCATGGACTTCGTTTTAGGACTGCCCAAGACCCTTAGAAAACACGATTCAATCTTTGTAGTGGTCGACAGATTTTCGAAAATGGCCTATTTTATACCCTGTTCCCAAATTTTTGATGCCTCCAGGGTAGCCAATCTTTTTCTCGATCAGGTAGTCAAGTTAGATGGGTTACCTAAAACCAATGTTTCAGATAGGGATGTCCATTTCACAAGCTATTTTTGGAAAACTCTTTGGCACCTACTAGGAACAAAACTAAAATTCTAAACTGCTTACCACCCTCAGACTGATGGACAAACTGAAGTTGTAAATAGAAGTCTAGGGAACTTATTAAGGTGCCTTGTTGGAGAGAATCTGGGAAATTGGGATTTACTTTTACCTCGTGCTGAGTTCGCATACAACAGCTCGGTCAATAGGGTGGGCAAACTTAAACAGTTCAGTGCAAAGTTCTTCAATTGGTACTTGGGGAATGACTGTCATTAGAGGGTACGAACTGATAGCTCGGGCTAACACTATGAGTTCTTCCTGGGGGTATTTGACTAAAGGAACCTGATTCTCACAAATCTCTTGAATTTCTGAACTAGGTCCTACCACTTGGTTGCTCTCCAAGGTCTCCTCAGGTAAACAACCAATAGTATCGATGTCACATTCTTCAAGTTCTTCCCCCTCATATTCATCAACTAGACTCAAACCATCATCATATACTTCCTTGATGCCATCTTTAATGGGTTTCGGGTCAGTGGTAATCGGGTAAACTGATTCTGGGCTTGTCATACCTAACCTTTCTTCTTCATTGGTAGGCTTGGGTTCTCCCTCATTAATGTCATCCTTAGGATTCTTACCACTTAGCTGTGCACAAGCCAGTCCTATGCATGGGCACGGACTAGATTTATGGCCTCTTTCTCCACAAAACCAACATTCATGCGATATAGGAACCTGGGTCAACTGGGTTTCAAGCGAGTAGAGACCTTATTGGGCATGGGTGTGGATCTAAATGGTTTGATCTAGAAGACTTGGGTTATTGAGTGACTGGTCTAGAATATTGTAAGGACCTCTCATAGACACAATCCACACTATAGATATCATGGTTAGGCTTCCTAAGGTTATGCTCGGGATCACAGTATAGGGTCCTCCTAGGATCCTGGAATGGGTGAGGTTGGGGCCTATTAAATTTTGGATCAGGGGTCCAATTTTGATTTCTACGTTTCTCATCTACTTGGACTCGATCTTTAAACTGGGAAAAACCATCATTCATATCCTGACTCAATTTGGTCATACTTTCGGTAAGATTTCTAACCATGGCCTCTAAATCTGGTTGGGTTTGACCAGGTTGGTAGGGTACTCCATTCCGGGTAGACATGATGATGCAAGCAAGCACACAGAATGTGACTAGACTAAAGCGACTACTGGCTCACTAGACCTAGAGTCCAAACTAGATGCCCAATCAGAGTGGCAAGCTAGCCTGTAGTAACTCGGGACTCAGCCAGGCAGGTGTAAGGGGAGTGTTAGGTCCCTAAATGCCAATCCTAGACACCAATCAGTGATTGGCCAGGTAGGCGAACCAGCACACAAGCCCTTCGGGATAGAATCCCTGAACCACCATTCTAGACACTGAGTACAAAGCACACACAGAGTAACTAGACAAACTGACTCAACACTAGCCTAGACCCGACTTGTTGGTGTCCCTAGCCCACTAGGGCAAATTAAGTGTAATAAATTTTAAACTTAGGCTTAGGATTGAATGAATGGGTGGTGGTTTTGGGCTAAGGTGAGGTTATCAACTCCTCCCCTTATCTTAGATGCTCAATTGCCCTTAAGATGATTTAGGAGATGATCACTCAAAAAAAATTGAATTGCCAAAACACAAAAACAGAATTGCTATAATTTAACTCTCAGAAATTTCACAGAAACCAATAAATTACAGTAAAATTATGTAAAATATTTTCAATTATTCTGGTTCCATCAAAATAAAAGTCACATAATTTGGAGTTACCTGTAATAAGAAACAATTCCTGCAATAGGGCAGTTACAGACTGAATACAGAACGCTTCCCCCATTTACAATTCCTGCTACGAAGTTGTAACCCAGTGGATCCCCTACATGCCCTAGGAACACCCCGTGGAATGGGAAGAGGAGGCTTGCACCTCGCTTCGTTCCTAGGACCGGACGTCCTGGGGAGTCTACTTCGAGCAGACAAAGTAAAAAAGAGAGACACTCAAAACATGCAAGCAAGTCAGAAACCCTAGACAGGGCTCTGATACCAAAATTGATGCAGAACGAAAGCTCTGATACCAAAATGATGCAGAACGAAAGCTCTGATACCAAAATGATGCAGAACGAAAAGAGATAATGCAATGCGGAAGTACATTAAGACTAATTCCTTTTGTTTTTTTTTTTTTTATATATTTTCAGAAGTCGGCTTAGACTCAAAGGAAAGTTAAACTAAATTGAAAGAAACTATATAATAATTGAAAGCACAATTCAAAGAAACTAGATTATCAGAGTAGTTCAGAAGTAAAGGATCGCTGGGGGTTGAGAAACTCCCAGACCTAGGGTTTCGCTCTGAATTTTCAACAGGACAGAAATAAAGAGAAGGGAAGGGTTATGTACTAGGCAGTGATCTTCACAGAGTTTGGTGGAAGGACTCTCTCGAGCAGATTGTTGGATCCTCGGATTCGGATATCTTCGTAATGGATCCTCCAATACTGGTCCTTTGGCAGAGTTGGCTTCTCCTAAACTCAGGATCTAGGAAAGAAGAAGAACAAGTTAAGGAACCAGATACTCATAGAAAGGATTTACCAGATAAGAAGAACTTGAAAAATTGATGTTGCTGAAATCCTGATTCTCCTGGATGCTGATCTGACTTCCTCTGGGATTTGCTCTGTATTCGAAGTAGCCGACTGGACCTGGATGCTGGTGGTCGGCCTCTACTTGGAAGAGAGGGGCCGTGAGATGATGAGGTAGATTAGTGTTTGGATGATTGGTTGAATGAAGAAGATGATTACGGCTAGGGTTTGGAATTGAAGTGGCTAACCTAGGGTTTTGGGGTTGGAGATCTCACACCTCCTGAAGGTTCCTAGGGAACCCGGATTTACTCCCTCATGGAGCTCAACGCCTGAATACAAGTGCGGAAGAGAGAAACACAAAGTTGCTCACACAGAAATTGATTTCATTCATCATTTATTTTTCAAACTTACAAGAGGGGTTTAATTTATAGGACTTTACAAGAGAGCAGGGTTTTACATCTTCCCATGTGGGACTAATAGGATGGATCTTCAAATTAGGTTTGTAGAATCAATTCCCACATATGGCCGGCCAAGAGGTTCCTAAAGTGTTGATTGGTAGCTCCAAAAGGTAAGTAGGTGGCGCCTCCTAGCCTTGCTCTTCAAGAGAAAATTTCTTTCCTTCAATGGCTCAACTCTTTTTGACACCTCCTTTTCTTTCTCCCTAAGTCATGGTTCTTCCCATCTTTGCTTTGGGCTTTTTAGGCATGGATTGGGCGCCCCCTTGAAGTGCTCCCCAAGAAGTGCTTCTTTCTTTACATAGCTTGACTCTTATGGAAATGTTTTGGCCGCCCCCTTGAATTGTGTATCCCAGATTATTTTCTCCTTAAGTGGCGCATGAGAGAAGGGACCTGCTATCTTGTGGTGTGGGGACCAAAGCATACTGGATGGAGATGTGGCACCCCCTGGACTCAGGCGTGTGGCTGGGAATGTGGTACCCACTTGCTTGGTCTTGGGAGAAAATGTGACACCCTGGAGAAGACCTAGACCACTACTAGGACTTGAACTGAGTCAACATGACTCAACAAAATTAAAATTGCAGGGAAATACAGACTCAACTAAAATTGAGTTGACCATGTCAACCCTTATTACAAAACCAGAAAACCCTAATTCTTTGGGCAAGGTCAATCAGAGATCCAGATGGAGCCCTGAAGTCTTCTTTTGAGTCTGGTGCTCGCACCACAGAACAGGCTTAGACTCTTTGGACCCAGCTGGAGACGGTGTAGG
Source organism: Areca catechu (assembly GCA_021397845.1). Taxonomy (NCBI): domain Eukaryota; kingdom Viridiplantae; phylum Streptophyta; class Magnoliopsida; order Arecales; family Arecaceae; genus Areca; species Areca catechu. The sequence goes on along the minus strand of CM038044.1, from coordinate 80,174,735 downwards.
CAAGAGCCACCATTGCTAAAGAGAAGGCCATGGGGGCGGTGGCCTTAATGGAGGCCACGAAGAAGGAGGTCGCCGAGGCAATGCCAAACTACAAGGCCTCGATGTGGTTTGACAAGGAGTTCCAGGAGGTGGCCACGGACTCGTTCCTCAAGGGGTATGAGTTCTACTGGTCCATTGTGGTGCAGCTTATCCCGGAGATGAACCTGGAGGGGCTTTCCTTCCCCGCCGCTCCTTGCGAGGGCCTAATTATGGTCGTAGCCAAAGCGGAGGAGGAGCCCACGGTCGCCATTGACATAGATCCATCGATGGAGGTTTGAGAGGATACTTCCTTGCCTCAGCACTATACCGGGAAGGAGCTGGTGGAGTAGGATAGGGGCTTCCTTCTTCTTGCATCTTATTTCCTTCTGCATTTTTTTGGACTGCCCAGCTTGTCGGGGGTCTGGAGATTGTGTAAAACTTTGCAAGTTTTCAATGCAGTTTCTTTCCATTCTACATTTGTTACTTTCTTTGTATTTTTACTGCTTCAACAACTTCTCTCCCCTTTCCCCTTTTCTTTTGACTGCCCATGTACGGGCTCTTATTGTGGTTTCCTGCCTCGAGGTGCCAAGTCCTTCGGCTCTTTCTTGCAAAGCTCCGGGTACAGGGTGCAGTTAAGAAGAAAGTCCTTGTGTTGTTGGGTTGTCCCTACCATGTCGGAAATGAGGTAGCAAGATTTCATGCATCATGTTAAAGGAGTCCCGAGTGGCTTCAGGTGAGACTATCTCCAAGTGCCTAGAATGCAGCCGAGCTGGGAGGCTGAACTCGAGGAATCCATAGGGTGCCCCCACCAGGCTGGGACTTGGATAGATAGAATGCGGGGCTTCTGAAGTCTCCCATCTTCAAGGTGCGAGGCTTCTGGAGTTTCCTAGCTTTGAGGTGCGGTGCTTCAGGAGTTTTCCAGCTTGAGGTGCGGGGCTTTAGGTGTTTCTTGGCTTGAGGTGTAGGGCTTCAAGAGTTTCCCGGCTTCGATGTGTGTGGCTTCTGATATTTTTTGGCTTCAAGATGCGGGGCTTCTAGAGTTTCTCGTCTTGATCTACCGGACTTGGTGTCGGGCAGCAGTTATCCTGCAAGACAATGATAGTTTGCAAAAAAAGGAATTCTTTTATTAATGAGAGGAGACCTTACATCATTGGTAGCACATCCTCAAATTGTTGGTGTTCCAAGTTCATGGGAAGCGGGCACCATCGAGCTCGGTAAGGTAGTAATCTCCATGGGGGAGAGCCTCGACCACCTTGTAGGAGCCTTCCCAGTTTGGGGAGAGCTTGCCGCACTCCCAAGGTTGAGAGGCTTCAGCCCGCCGTAGTACCAGATCACTTGGGGGAAAGATCTTTAGCCTTACCCGCGTGTTATAGTACCGGGCTACCCTCTTCCGGTAGGCCACCATCTGGAGTCGAGCCTTGTCTCTCATTTCCTTAAGGAGGTCTAAGTTGAGTAGAAGGCGAGTCAGGTTTTTGGCTTCATCATATTGCTCCATCGGTAGCATGGGAACACCAAGTTCCATTGGAACTTTGGCTTCGACATTGAAGATGAGATTGAAAGGCATCTTATCCATGGCCATTCGAGGCATTGTGTGGTAGGCCCAAAGGATGCCGAGAAGTTCTTCTGCCCACCTACCCTTGGCCTGGTCCAACCTGGTTTGGAGTCCCTAGAGGATGATCCGGTTGGTCACCTCGGCTTCTCCATTGGTCTTGGGGTGAGCCACCGAGGTGAAGCGATGATGAATATCGAGGTCAACACAGAACTCCTCGAACTCTCGATTGTCAAACTATCATATGTTATCAGTGATGATGGTGTGGGGGAGTCCAAAATGGTAGATGATCGACTTCCAGATGAATTGGTGGACCTTGGCTTCGGTGATCCATGTTAGTAGCTCTGCCTCCATTCATTTGGTGAAGTAGTCAATGAACACTATCAGGAACTTGTGCTGTCTAGACGCTAGAGGAAATGGACCAAGAAAGTCCATCCCCCATTGGGCGAACGGCCAGGGTGCGGAGAGCTGGGAGAGCGGTGCTGCTAATTGAAGTTGTATGTGGGCATGGCGCAGGCAGCGATTGCACTTCTTCATGAAATCAATGGCATCATCCCTCATAGTCTCCCAGTAATACCTCTGACGGAGAGCCTTATATGCTAGCATCTTGCCCCCCACGTGATTCTCGCAGAGGCCTTCATGTATCTCTTGGAGCATAAAGGCTACCTTCATAGGTCTCAGGAACTTTAGGAGTGGATAAAAGTAGGACCTGTGGTAGAGCTGCCCATCCATTAAGACGAAGCGTGCAGCCTTCTCCTTGACGAGGCTAGCCTCCATGCGATCTTCTGGCAAGGTTCCAGCGATGACGTACCTGATGATCGGTCCATCCAGCTAGGCTTCATGATGACCTGCTGGACCTCCCTGGGGGTCTCATAGCTTGGAGTTTCTAAGTGTTCAATGTGGGCGCACCACAGTGATGAGTCTAGTAGGGTTGCGAGCCTTGAGAGGGCGTCGGCGCGAGCATTCTCTCCACGAGGGATATGGGAGATGCTGAAATGCTGAAAGCCAGCCATGCTCGAGCATACCAATTCCAAGTACTTCATCATCTGGGGGTCTCTTGCCTCAAACTCCCTAGAGACCTGTCCGACCACCAGCCAAAAGTCGATGAAGACTTTTAGGTTGGGTACACCCAGTTCGTGGGAGACCCTTAGTCTCGTGAGGTGTGCCTCGTATTTTGCTTAATTATTGGTCGCTGCAAACTGGATGTGGAGTGCGCACTCGGCTACAACCCCATCACCATTGGCGAGGATGAGGACTGCTCTGCTCCATCCCGAGTTGGATGCGCTGTCCACATGGAGGACCCATACCTCCTCCTCGATCTCGGGCTCTACCTGGCGCTTCAAGGTGGTCTCCTCCGGCTCCTCGCCCATGCCCTGCACTTGACCAGAAAATTAACCAACACTTGGGCCTTCTGAGATGTTGTTGATCAATATGCGATGTAAAACTTGCTAAGTGTCAGGGCCCACTTGGCCAAGCATCCAAAAGTATTGGGGCAGTTAAGTATGGCCCTCGGTGGTTGGTCTGTCATGACCACAATTGAATGCGATTGGAAGTATGGCCTGAGTCACTGAGCAGACATTATAAGAGCAAAAATTAACTTCTCCGAGTGAGTGTACCTGATCTTCGCATCTCTAAGGAGTTTGCTGGCATAATACACTAGTTTCTAAGCTCCCTCCTCATCTGTATGGACAAGGACCGTACTGATGGCCTCTGGGATGATCACTAGGTACAACAAGAGTTCCTCTTTATCTTCCGGCCTAGAAGCAGCGGCGGTGATGCCAAGAACTTCTTCAGCTCCTCAAGGGATTCCCTACACTCATCTATCCAGGTGAAGTCATGAACCTTGCATAGCACCTTAAAGAAAGGCAAGTAGCGGTCAGCTGATCACGAGATGAACTAGCTCAGGGCGACAATCTGGCCCATAAGATGCTGGACCTGCTTCTTCGAGATAGGATGTTTCATATCGATAATTGCTTGAACCTTCTCAGGATTTGCTTTTATTTCCCTCTTGGTGACCATGAAGTCCAAGAACATTCCTACCACCACACCAAAAGTGCATTTTGCCAGATTCAGCTTCATCTGGTGCAGGTGAAGGTTTTGGAAATCCTCCACCAAATCGGTGATGTGGTTTGACCTCGGCTTGCTCATGACTAGCATGTCGTCCATATAAACTTGCATGTTTCGATCGACCTGATCCTTGAAGACTGGATTGACCAGTCGTTGGTATGTGGTGCCAGCATTCTTCAGGCTGAAAGGCATCATCCGGTAGTAGTATGTCCCCCGATCAGTGGTTAGGGTAGTGTGCTCCTCATCCTCTGGATGCATCCAGATCTGGTTGTACCCCAAAAATGTATCCATGAATGAGAGCAAGCGGTGCCCCGAGGTGGCTTCTACCAGTTGGTCAATCTTCAGCAATGAAAAACTATCCTTTGGCAGGCTCGATTAAGATTGGTGTAGTCCACACAAATCCTCCATTTCCCGTTATTCTTCTTGATCGTGACCACGTTCGCCAGCCAAGCAAGGTACTGCACCTTGCAAACAAAGCCAGCTACAAGGAGCTTATCCACTTCCTCGTTGATTGCCCATTACCTCTCAGGGGTGAAGCACCTCTTCTTCTGTCGGACGGGGTTGTACTTTGGGTCGATGCTCAACTTATAAGTGATGATGTCGGGGGGAATCCTGGACATTTTTGTCACTGTCTAGGTGAACATGTATGCATTCACTCAAAGAAATTCAATAGGTGCGCCCGCTCCTCTTCTTGTAGCTGGGCCCCAATTTGCACTATCTTTGTCAGGTTGGTTCCGAGTGGATACGTCATCAGGTATTTGACTGGGCCATCTCTGGGGTCTTGCACCCTTTGGTCGAGGTTGTCGATGCTGGGGTCCTCCTCGAAACTTCTGGCCCCTAGGATAGCTTGAAAATAGTGCTGGATCTGCTGAGGTGCTCCGCTCATTTCCCTTACACCATAAGGAGTGGAAAACTGTACCAAAAGCCACTTGATGGAAATGATAGCAGATTGAGTCCGGGGTGGCCAAGGATCTTGTTGTAGGCCGAAAGAAGCCTAACAACTATAAAGGTCATCATGATAGTGCTTTACTGAGGTGGTGACCCGATAGTGACGGGAAGAGTGACCTCCCTTTTGACTCCCATTGAGTCCCCAGTGAAATCAACAAGGAGAGTGTGCATAGGCTTCAATTGAGTAGAGGATAAATTCATCATAGAGAAAGCATCGTAAAAAAGGACATCAGTCAAACTTCCACTATCGACCATAATCCATTTTATAAGATGCCTAGCATCATCATCTCGATAACCATGGTATCATTGTTTACATTTTAATTCCCAGATCCCACTTCCCTTATAAAGGGGAGTACATTTTTCAACCTCTCCCCATCCCGGGCCCTCTTGGCTGCACGCTCTATTCCCCAGCATATCATCCCCATAGTGATGCGGGTTGAACCTAGGATTGATGTGGATGCAAGAAAAAAAATAGAAATCTATTTTTTTTGCATTTTTATTTTATGAATTTAATTTGTAGGCTAGAAACCCGAAATCAAGTAAAGAACAGCAGGCAAGTATGTAATGAAAGAAAACATCATACCCATAAAAGAACTCATGCAGAATAATAAAAGATAGGATCCTGAGAATTGAGAAACCCTTAGTTTATGATAGCGTACCTTCAATAGATCAGAAATCAGGAGGGGGAAGGATTGAACCAGGCAGAGATTTGAAGAACCTTCGACGATGAGATCACACAGCACTCGGGATCGAGGCCTGGTGTGAGCACCAGAATCCGACAGAGGCACCTCAGCCCTCTGTCGATGTCTAGTTAGGGTTCCATTTTTTTTCAGGTCTTGAAATAAGGCTTCAAGACTAAAACTTGTAATTTCTTTAGTTTTGAATTGAGTCTCTTATGTCTGTGTCTAGTCCTGTACTTTGACCAATTGGGTCAAGTTGTGTCCTGTATTGAGTCCAGTCCTGTATTGAGTCTAGTCCAAGTCTGGGTCCAAGCCGGAGTGGCCTTTGAGTCCAGCTCAACTGCTTTGGGCCGAGTCTTGAAGGTCAACATGTCAACCCTAGGGCGCTACTTCACCACCCCATGTGGTGCCACTTCATCATACCATGTGGCGCCACCTCATCCAGCCATGTGGGCAGCACAAGTGAGATTTTCTTTGTAGCCAAATGGAGACATATCAAATATTCCTTCCTCCTTTCCCTCCCTTCATCAAGCCACTTACTAAAGGAGTCATGGGCAACCAAAGAAAGGTTGAAGACAAAGGCCCTGTTCCAAGCCTCATATCAAGCTTCTTTCCAAAGAAGGGTGAGCAACCAAGGAAAGGTTGAAGACAAAGGCCTTGCTCCAAGCCTCATATCAAGCTTCTTTCCAAAGAAGGATGAGCAACCAAGGAAAGAGGGAGACACAAGCCATGCATCATGCCTTCTTCCCAAAATTGAAGGTCAACTTTCCAAGTCCAAGGGAGCCAAATTCCTACTTCCAAGCCCATTATCATGCCATGCCCAAATCCAAGAAGCTTTGGTCGACCAAGGAGTTTGAATTTCAGATTTTTGAATATATTTTTGGTGCCTTAGCAAGAAAAGAAATGTATTTTTTCATTCAAATTTTTAAAGGGTCTAAGGTGCCTATATAAAGGACCTTACCCCCTCCCTTGTAAGGTTAATCTTTGATGAATGAAAAACCAAGTTTCTTGAGATCCAATTTCTCTTTAGTTGCCTTCGTTCACTAGGAACGTCAATCTCTATGAGGGAGCGCCTTCATCTACGGGCATCGAGAGGTGTGAGGCCTCAAGTTACCATCACTTCCGCAACTCCATCCTCCAACTTCGAGTCAAGAAGAACTCCACCATCACCACAACAACTCTCTTTCCTTCTTCTATTGCTTTCTTCTGATTGAAACCTAACACTTCTTTGAATGCTCGCAGGTCCTCCAAGTGACACGAGTACGGAGTCGATTGCCCTTGCCATCAAGATCTTCAGATAGCAAGCCGGCGCATCCACAGGGTTGACGGTTCGATCATTCAGACCGCATCCACCAGAGTGAGTGACCTCGGCATCGGATGCTTCAGATCTTTGAGGTTTGCCCCTTGACTCCTAAGTAGGTATTGATCTGAGAGGTAAGTCCTATGGGGTTTCTCAATCCCGGGGTCCTCTCTTTATAGGGACTTGCTTGATAGTTCTTATTATTAGTGAATCCCTAGAATTACTCTCTGTTGTCTTCGGGAATCCTCAACCTAATTTAAAACCCTAAAAATCACCTGCATCATCCTAGCATCAAGTTAGTCCCCCATCATTTCTGGTATCAGAGCATGGTTAGGACTTAGCGCTTCTTAAGTACCTGGATTAGGTGCTTCACTAGGCCGTCCGATCTTAGGAGAAAAGTAGGGTTTCAAGACCCTCTCCTCCCATTCCACGGGGATCTGCTAAGGCATGTAGTGGTGCCATTGTGATAGGCCTTCGAAGGGGAAAACAAGAAGAATAGATTTAAAAGAACAAAAAATTTTTTTTTTTGCATCTTAGATCTCATCTTTAAATTTCTGCATTTTTTTTCCTTTCCAAATATAGTCTGTTATTTTAGATTTTTCTGCTTGTAGGAATCTTCAAATTTTTTGATTATTGTTTTGTTAGATCACACATAATTAAAAATATTTTTGGTAATTGTCTCAGATTTTATTGCAGCTTGTAGAATTTCTACAAGCTAGAATACAACCTAAGAAGAAATTCTATTTTGAGAATTTCTACAAGTGCATTTTCTTACGTTTTCATTTGTCATAGAGTTTAATCTTGCATTTAAGGTTAAATGCAAGATAATTTTGTTCATCTTATCTCTTTTATCATATATAAAAAATTTCAAAAATATAATTTAGAGACATCTCATTAGATCATTTGCTTGCAATCATCTTCATAAATCACTTTAAGGGTGGCAATTTAACATAGGGTCAGGATTTCATTACATATCCCTAGCCCAAAAATCACTAACCTGCATCATGAACCCAAGCTCTAATTAAAATCAAGTAGACACTAATTTTGCCATATAGAGCTTAGGGACACCAACTGGTCGTGTCAAGACTAAGTGTCTATTCTTGGCATCAGCCCATTCTATGTGTGCTGCTGCTCTTGGTATCTAGGCTTGGTAATTCAGGGCTTGTGAGTTTGGTCTGCCTACCTGGCCAATCCCAGATTGGTGTCTAAGGTTGGCGTTCAGGGACCTCCACTTTCCTACACCTACCTGGCCATGCACAGAGTTACTACAGACAGGTTTGCCACCCTGACTTAGGCAACTATTGAGATTCTAGGTCTAGTAAATCATAGACGAATTTGTGTACTTGACTCATGTCGACTAGATCAGGAGTCCCTTATCATCCCTATCATTTCCAATCAAGTGAACCCATGGAGAATGAATGAGAAGATCAATTAAAGCTCATCCTTGAACAGATAGCTAGGATGAACAATAAGCTTGATAAGTTTAAAGATAGGTTTGAAGCCCATGAGGCCCATGCTAAACTCAACTCCTCTAGGTCCAATTCTCTTGATCCAAGAGCCTATGATCATGATCTTGCCCCTGAGTCTAGCCCTAGGAGCCCATACCCATACTTGGTTGGCTCTGAGGAGGGACCCATTAGGAGCACCGAACCTTATGCACCCACTTTTGATGGAAGACAGGAGGCATATATCAATTGGAAAGAACAAATGGATCAGTATTTTGAGCGCACTAACATATCAGAATTAGGATAGGTTAGGTTGGCCAAAACCAAGTTCACCCAATATGCTAGGTCGCATTGGTACGTTATTGATCATGAATGTTATCACAAAGAAGAGGAAATATGTACTTGGAGAGACATGAAAAGTAAGTTGAGAGATAAGTACCTAGGTAGATCCTGTGAGAAAAGACTTTTAGATCGATGGTACCAACTGAGACAGGATGATAGGCCAGTGTCTGAGTATATCAAGGACTTTCAGAAGTTTGTCAAGAGATGTAACACCACTAAATCTATGTCTGAGACCATAACTAGGTTTCGACATGGTCTACGTAGGGATATCCAGCAGGAACTTCTCCATTGGAAGATTTATAGCCTGGAAGAAGCCTATAACATTGCTAGGGAATTTGAGTCATATCAAGAAAAATTCATGAACTACCAAGTTAAGCCCAACAGGGTTAGTACCTTTGGATCCAAACCCAACCCTAGTCAACTTCCCTTAGATCAACCAACTTTTACTGTCCCATTAGTTCATATGAATGATAGGAATAAGAACACTGAAGTACAAATTGAGTGAACTGATATTCAAGACTTAGGGTATCCCCAGACTCAAGAGTTTCAGGGAGAAAAGATTGAGCCCACTAAGAATTTAACTGAAGAAACCCCTGAGCCTAGTGAGGAATCCAAAGAAAACATATCTGAATCAAGCCTAGTGGGGAAGTGTGATGTAGATGAACCCAAGGTTGAAGTCATCAAGGAATCAAAGGATAATGATCATGAACCCACCACAAAATTTAAAGAAGAAATGACCAAGTCATGATCAAACAAAGTAGATGAAAGTGAAGGTTCTCAAGTATTACCCATAGAGAAGGTCCCAGAAAAAGAAGTAGACATTAGTTTAGAAGACTTTCAATATAAACTTTTCAAAGACCTTCCTGATGACCTTCCACCTTCTAGGAGTGCCAAGCCTACCCTAGAACATGCACTTATCGATTCTCCTAGTACTAATCATGAGGTTAGGATGAGCACACCTATAGACCAACATCCACACATTATGGTCAGTCTCTTAAACTTTGAACTAGTCTCTGAGTCTCCTTTCTATTCCCTACCTTTCCTTGAGCCTTCTCATATCTCTAGAGCCATGAGGTTAATATTTGTTGAGATCACTAGATTGCATGAACCCTTAGAGCCCATTCCTTTTGAAACCTACTTCTGGTATACTTTATGGCATTTGGTAGGGATTCATGGTAATTTTTCTTATGCATACCAGACTAGGGTCAAACCTAGAGAGTCAAAAGTCTATTAGGTTTAGACCCTAGGAATCTAATAAAATTCCTTTCTATAGGAATGCATAGTTAAGTCTGCATTTTGCATTATGATAGAATTCTGCATTAAATATAAATTTTAAAATAATTTGGCTAATTTCCGGAAATGAGCCAAAGAGTTTGAAATTAGGGATTCTATAATAGTTAGTCTTAGGCCTGAATGGTTTCCACCCGGAACCGTTAAGAAACTTCATGCTCATGGAGCTGTCCCCTTTAGAGTGATAAGGAGAGTTGGCCCTAATGCCTACATTCTTGAGCTACCCCTGAATTATTGCATTAGCTTGACTTTTAATATCTCAGACTTAGTCGAGTACAGTGAACTAGCAAATATACCTAGCGAGCCATTTGGGCCTGACCTTTCTTTTGAGAGTGAACCCGAACCTGAGTGTCCACCTCCAATTATACCTGAGAGAGGACAACGGATCGAGCGGGTCCTGGATGACGATGCTATCACTACCTGGGGCAAAGGTTATCAACGTTTCTTAGTCCGATGGCAAGGCCGACCTGAGTATGATGACTCGTGGATTACCTAGGAGGACTTGCAGTACCTTGATCCCAACCTTCTGGAGGAGTACCTAAGCCAACTCAACTCTTACTCGATAGGGTCGAGTTCCTCCCACCCCGGGAGAACAGGTGTGGGCACCAGAATTCGATAGAGGATCTTCAACCCTTTGTGGATGTCCAATTAGGGTTCCATTTTTTTCAGGTCTTGAAATAAGGCTTCAAGCCTAAAACTTATAATTTCTTTAGTTTTGAATTGAGTCTCTTATGTTTGTGTCTAGTCCTGTACTTTGATCAATTGGGTCAAGTAGTGTCCTATATTGAGTCCAGTCATATATTGAGTCTAGTCCAAGTCTGGGTCAAAGCCGGAGTGGTCTTTGAGTCCAGCTCAACTACTTTGGACCGAGCCTTGAAGGTCAACATGTCAACCCTAGGGCACCACTTCACCACCCCATGTGGCATAACTTCATCATCTCATGTGGCGACACCTCATCCAGCCATGTGAGTGGCACAAGTGAGATTTTCTTGGTTGCAGAATGGAGACACATCAAATATTCTCTCCTCCTTTCCCTTCCTCCATCAAGCCACTTACTAAAGGAGTCATGGGCAACGAAGGAAAGGTTGAAGACAAAGGCCCTGTTCCAAGCCTCATATCAAGCTTCTTTCCAAAGAAGGGTGAGCAACCAAGGAAAGGTTAAAGACAAAGGCCTTGCTCCAAGCCTCATATCAAGCTTCTTTCCAAAGAAGGGTGAGCAACCAAGGAAAGAGGGAGACATAAGCCTTGCATCATGCCTTCTTCCCAAAATTGAAGGTCAACTTTCCAAGTCCAAGGGCCAAATTCCTTCTTCCTAGCCCATTATCATGCCATGCCCAAATCCAAGAAGCTTTGGTCGGCCAAGGAGTTTGAATTTTAGATTTTTGAATATTTTTTTGGTGCCTTAGCAAGAGAAGAAATGTATTTTTTCATTCAAATTTTGAAAGGATCTAAGGTGCCTATATAAATGACCTCACCCCCTCTCTTGTAAGGTTAATCTTTGATGAATGAAAATCCAAGTTTCTTAAGATCCAATTTTTCTTTAGTTGCCTTCATTCTCTAGGAACGTCGATCTCCGTGAGGGAGCGCCTTCGCCTTCGGGCATCGAGAGGAGTGAGGCCTCAAGTTACCATCACTTCCACAACTCCTTCCTCCAACTTCGAGTCAAGAAGAACTCCACCATCACTACAACAACTCTCTTTCATTCTTCTATTGCTTTCTTCTGATTGAAACCTAACCCTTCTTTAAATGCTCACAGGTCCTCCAGGTGACACGAGTACGGAGTCGGTTGCCTTTGCCATCGAGATCTTCGGACGGCAAGCCGGTGCATCCACAGGGTTGATGGCTCGATCATCCATACCGCATCAGCCAAAGTGAGTGACCATGATATCGGGTGCTTCAAATCTTTGAGGTTTGCCCCCTGACTTCGAAGTAGGTATTGATCTGAGAGCTAAGTCCTATGGGGTTTCTCAATCCCAGGGTCCTCTCTTTATCATTACTTAGGGACTACTTGCTTGCTTGATAGTTCTTATTATTATTGAATCCCTAGAATTACTCTCTCTTATCTTCAGGAATCCTCAACCTAATTTAAAACCCTAAAAATCACCTGCATCATCCTAGCATCTAGTTAGTCCCCCATCAGGGACTAGAAGATAAGCTTGTAGTTCTCAAATCAGATGGCTATCTAGGTCGATCTAGGAGGCAAAGAGGGCCTCCTCTTTGGAGGGGAAACACATCGGGGATCCTGTAAGCGTCAAAGGTTAGGCAAGAAACAAAAAATGAAAGAAAAGAAAACTCGAGTTTCAAGGAAGAAAGATGGGATCAGGGCTTGAAATAGCTGGTGGCCTAGAGAAGGTGCAGATCCTCTACAAGGGGATTGTTAGGGATTCTTCTCAAGGGCATGGATGATGGCTTGGGAATGGAAGATAGCATGGAGGTAGGGGTTGGATAGGGCACAAGAATAATCACCAAAAACTCAAACACCATAGGCTAAACAAAATACCAGAATTTTATTTCATGAAAAGTTAATTGATACAAGAGGAAGAGGAGTGGGATATTTATAGAGTTTCCATGCCCTCTCCTAGATAAGTTAGAAGTCCTCACCTTGCTAGGTTACAATTACAAATCTCAAACAACTTAGAAAGAAAAATCCCAACTAGGTTAGAAAGGCATATTTCATGTTGACCTAGTCTTCATCCACCTTGCTTGGACCGGTCAAATGGGCTTGGAATCCTCTTGAATTCAAATTGGACCTCATGGGCAGTAGCAAAGGGCATCCTCCTTGGGCTTGGGTGAAAATTAGATGGGCCATGGTTAGTTTCCAAGGGCTAGGGTGCATGGGCCTGGCGCCTTGGCTGGAAAACCCTGGGAGCCCACTCTGAAATGGACTTGGGGAAAAGCCTGGGATGCCTCCACTTATTGGGCTCTTGGGCTTCAGATGCTCTTGGACTGGGGTGCCTAGCATATACTTGGAATCATGGGTCACCCTTGGTCTTGGAATATACTCCGGCATCTGGAGAGCATCTTGGTATTTGGAAGGCATCTCGGGGGAATCTTGGTATCTAGGGTGGCAATCATGGCCCATTAAGCTAATGTGAAGGCCTCTGGCTCTTGGATGAGGCATGGTAGAATTCTAAAATAGGGAATCCTTTTGTCTTATATAAAAATTGGACTAGTACTAGACTAATAAACAAGTACAAGACTCAATGACTAGACTAGGATTGAGACAAGCTTACTTGGACATCTTGCCGCAACTTATTACAGGAGTCAATCTTACTTGATTACAAAATTTGACACATAGGCAAGGGCGCAAAACTCTAATCAGTAAACTAGATAGGGCCCAGTAATATGTGTCTGATCTTGGTGCCCCCACCAATTCTTCCAGGACGGGAGGAACTCAACCCTGTCGAGTAAGGGTCAACTCAGCTCTCATACTACTCAAGAAGGTCTGGGTTGAGGTGATGCAAATCCTCATGAGTGATCCATGAGTCCTCAAACTCTGGCTGACCTTGCCATTTGACCAAATACTGCTGATAGCCTTTGTTCCGGGTACTGATGGCTTGATCATCCAAGATGCGCTCAATCTTTTCCTCACTAATAGGCCGATTTGTAAGTGGACTCTCTAGGTTGGGTTCACTCACAAGGGAAGGGATAGGCTCAAAGTGCTCGCTAGGTAGCATTGCTAGCTCTCGGTACTCCATAAGGTCTGAAGTATTGAAGGCGGAACTAATACCTAATTCGGGTGGCAACTTGAGCACATAGTCATTGGATCCAACTCTCTTTATTATTTTGAAAGGTCCAACTCTACGAGCATGTAATTTCTTTATGGTCTCTGGAAGAAATCGCTCAGGTCTAAGACTGATGATTACATAATCCCTTGCAAATAAATTTTTAGCTAATTTTCGGGAATTAGCCAAGTTTTTATATAGTTCATTACTTATATTTATCTTTTTCATAATATCTTGATGCAAATGCTGTGCAGAGGTTAGTGCAGGTGTAGATAGATGGATTAGGTTTATGGACTTATTGGACTCAAAACCAACATCTAATAGACTCATCTAGGCATTCCTATCGAAGGAAATTTATTGGACTCTTTGGACCAAAACCTAATAGACTATAGACTCTCTAGGTTTGACCGTAGCTTAGCATGCACATGAAAATTTATAATGGACTCCTAGCAAATGCCATAAGGTATACCAAAAGTAAGATGCAAATCTAACATGCACAATGAATGTATGCATTATGCTTCCTTCTACAAAATACAATCTAATGATTCTAGAAACATGAGAAGACTCAGGGAAGGATAGGAAATAGGAAGGGGATTCAGGGACTGGTTCTGGGCTAATGAGACTGACCTTAAGGTATGAACATTGAGTTATGTCTAAAGGCAAGAAAAGGTCCATGCTATGGAAGGATGGGTCAATAATTTCTGGAAAGAGGTCTTCAATGGGAATTATGGGAGGGGACTCATCCTGAGGGTACTGAATTAATGAGATCATGTCCTCAATAAATTTCTTGGGATCTTGAATTTTAGGACTGGGCTCTATAACTAGGCTTTCTTCTAGTGGCTCCTCAGATAAGATTCTAATAGTAGGGTCAGGTTCCTCATGGTCCTCTTCCTTAAACCATACTTCCACTACAGGTTCAGTCTGGGTGTGGTCAGGGTCAACTAATTATGCATTGGCTTCTACCAAGGTATTTATTAGGTCAACTAATTTTAGGTCTTCTATAGGTATCTTTTCTTCTTCTTCCTCATACTCATCCATTAAGCTCACATCAGCTTCATATATCTCCTCTTCAAGGTCATTCTGGTGAACCAATGGGATGGTAAGAGGGGGTTGACTAATGGAAAATTGATTAATGACTGGGATAGCGGTGGGTTGATTAAAGGGTTCCTGAATAATACTAGGCTCATCTCTAGGGGTACTATTCCTATTGGATTCAGGTCGACTATGGGTCATGGGTCCCTTGGACTCATAGGATGGTGGTACATAGGATCTGGGTTCAGAGGATCTAGGTGCATAGGAACTAGGTTCATAGGATTTGAAATCAGGTCTATAGGTTGCGGATCTCCTAGGATTGGGTTTTGTGTATGAGTCAAGGTAGTGGGCTCCCCTAGGGTTATGAGAGGTGGAAAAGGGTGACTCAGGATCAAGTTCAATATTGGACTCTTGGGTTCTTTCTATGGTTCCTAATCGGTTCTCTACTTGGTCCAACCTATTGGTTAATTGGTCAATCCTATAGGTTGCTTGGGTATTTGATTGGGTCATTTGGTTGATCTGAGTTGTTAATTGGGCAAACTGATTTTGGGATTGGGTAGCTATTTGGCTCATCTGGGCAATTAGTTGATTTTGGGTTTTGGTATTGGTTTGGTAAAGCTTGAGGTTCATCTGGGTGATAATCTGGTCACTCATGGCCTTCATGATAGTCTCAAAATTGGGTTCCATGGTTGAACTAGGTTTGGGCTTAAACTGGTTTTACTGGACTCCTGACTTGGTGGTCATGCAATCAATCACTCAAAGTGGTATGGTGCAGTCATGTATGCAAGGATCAGTATGTTCTAGGGTTTGCTAGACCTAGAGCCAAAATTGAGTGGGTCGATTCAACTTACACCCAACTCAACAACTAATCCTTCCATTGGCCAAGTAGGGGGTGGGCGTGTGGGAGGTCCCCTACTTTTGTAGGGACCCAATTAAGGAACTACAACATCACTTAGGTCATTTGACTCTGGACCCCCAACCTTAGACACCAATTTCCAGTAATAGTTAGAGAATTGAGTGTATTAGTTTACCCACACAATTCGGACCCAACCTATTGGTGTCACCTAGCTCTCTAGAGCAGATTAAGTCTAATTAATTTTAATTAGGGCTTGGATTCTGATGATGGTGGTTATTTTGGGCCCAAGAGAAGTAATGACCTCCTGCCCTGATCTGAGATAGAGAAATGACCTTAAGATTAGTTTAAAAGATGATGAACATTCGATGGTCCTGATGCAATCTAACAACAATCAAAAAAATAATATTATTTTTGTCTTTTTGTGAGATGGCAAGTTAAGTTTAAGTTGATTAAGTTAGTAAACAAAATTTGGCTTGGGATTTGAGGGTTTGGCAGTAAACTAGGTTAGGTTCAGTCAGGTGTGCAGAAATCACAAAATCAAAAAATTAGGATTCGGTTTGATGTAGAATTTGACATTGTTATTGATATATAAAAAATCTTAAAAAATTATAGAATTGAGGATGGATGGTGATGATGACACCTACCAAATTTTATGAAAATAAAAATCATATGATGATGTAACTCAAAGGATTTTCAGACTGTGTGTAGAAATCATAGGATTCAGTTAGGGTTTTCGAGATGCTAAATTTTATGACCTTTTTTATTTCTGTAAAAATAATTAAAAATTATAAAAATTATCATGACAAAATAGAGGACACATCATGCAAATTTTATAGAAAAATATAATACCTAGGTGGTCAAAATTGGATGAAACCTAGACACCTAATGCAGAACATAGGATGCAGAAAATCAGAGATGCAATTTTTTTTGGTGTTTTTGATGAAGATACAACTACCCTAAACTAGATCTAGATCTGATACCAAACTGATGCGGGCTGAACCTAGGACAGATGCAGATGAAAGAAAAAAATAGAAATCTAATTTTTTTGCATTTTTTTTATGAATTTAATTTGTAGGCTAGAAACCCAAAATCAAGTAAAGAATAGCACGCAAGTATGTAATGAAAGAAAACATCATATCCGCAAAAGAACTCATGTAGAATAATAAAAGACAGGATCCCGAGAATTGAGAAACCCCTAGTTTAGGATAGCATACATTCAACAGATCAAAAATCAAGAGGGGGAAGGATTGTACTAGGAAGAGATTTGAAGAACCTTCGATGAAGAGATTACACAGCACCTGGGATCGTTGCCTGGAAGACAAGCCTATAGTCCTCGAATCAAATGGCTATTGGGTCAATTCAAGAGGCAAAGAGGGCCTCCTCTTTGGAGGGGACACACCTCAGGGATCCTGCAAGCATTAAAGGTTTGGCAAGAAACAATAATCAAAGAAAAGGAAACTAGGGTATCAAGGAAGATAGATGAGATCAAGGCTTGAAACAGCTGGCGGCCTGGAGAAGGAGTAGATCCTTTATAGGTGGATGGTTAGGGCTTCTTCCCAAGGGCGTGAATGATGGCTTGGGCATGGAAGATAGCTTTGAGGTAGGGGTCTGCTAGGGCATAAGAACAAAATAACAGAGGCTAAACAAAATACCAGAATTTTGTTTCATGAAAAGTTAATTGATATAAGAGGAAGAGGGGTGGGGTATTTATAGAGTTCCCATGCCTTCTCCTAGATAGGTTAGAAGTCCTCTCCTAGTTAGGTTACAATTAAAAATCTCAAACAACTTAGAAAGAAAAATCCCAACTACGTTAGGAAGGCATATCCATGTTGAACTAGTCTTCATCCACCTTGCTTGGACCGGTCAAAGGGGCTTGGAATCCTCTTGAGTTCAGCTTGAACCTTATGGGCAGTAGCAAAGGGTGTCCTCCTTGGGCTTAGGCAAAAATTAGATGGGCCCTGGTTGGCTTCCAAGGGCTGAGGTGCATGGGCCTGGCGCCTGGGCTGGAAAACCCTAGGCGCCCACTCTGAAATGGACTTGGGGAAAAGCCTGGGACGCCTCCTCTTATTGGGCTCTTGGGCTTGAGATGCTCTTGGGCTGGGGCACCTGGCATATACCTGGAATAATGGGGCACCCTTGGTCATGGAATATACCTGGCATCTGGAGGGCATCTTGGTATCTGGAAGGCATATGGGGGAAATCTTGGTATCTGGGATAGCAATCAAGGCCATTAAGTTGATGTGAAGGTCTCTGGCTCTTGGATGAGGCCTGGTAGAACTCTAAAATAGGGTATCTTTTTCTCTTGTACAAAAATTGGACTAGTACTGGAATAATACACAAGTACAGGACTCAATGACTGGACCAGGGTTGAGACAAACCAACATGGACATCTTGCCCCAACTTATTATAACACTCAATTTTACTTGATTACAAAATTTGACACATAGGCAAGGGCTCAAAACTTTAATCAGTAAACTAGATAAGGCCAATTAATCTGTGTCTGATCCTGGTGCCCCCACCATACAGGCTTCTCGGTGGGTCGATTGTCGACTGCGGGGACAGGGGAAGTGCAGCAAGCGCCTGAGGTTCCGTCGAGGTCTTACCCCCCACAAACTTTCTGAGGTAGCCCCTTCTTATAAGGTCTTCGATTTCCTTCTTTAGGTCGTGGCACTCCTCGATGTCATGGTCGTGGTTGCGGTGGAATTGGCAATACTTCATCTTGTCATGATCAGTGGATGACCTTAGCAGGGGAGAGCAGCGCAAGTAATACTCGCCCTCAATCTCCATGAGGATCTTCATCTTCGGGCTGAGGAGAGGTGTGTATCTTTCTTCTAAGATGGGGCTGCTCTTTGGCTTCGACCCTGAATGGAAGTTCGGGGTGGCCGATTTAGGCTTCCGCACCTTAGACATCTCCCTCAGAGGTTGCTTCTTCAGTGGCTTTCCATCTACCTCCCTCCTCATATGGTCTGCCTCCTTAGCATGGATGTACTTTTGAACATAGAGGAGGAGGTTGGAGTATGTCTTTGGTGGGTTTTTGTCTAGGGAGCAGGTGAGATGGGAAGTCCTGAGGCCCCTCTTCAATGCCAGCATGGTGACTAGCTCATCCAAGTTATAGATCTCCAATGCAGCAACTTTGAAGTGGGTTCATAGTCCTATGAGGGTTCGTTGTCCTGTTGCCTGATGGAGAATAGACTGTCTACCTCTCATGGTACCTTCTGGCAGGCATCAAAGTGGGCCACAAACTTCTTTTCTGGCTATGCAAAAGAGTCGATGCTTTTAGGCTCGTGGTGGGTAAACTAGACTCGAGCAACCTTCCAGAGAGTGGCTAGAAAGGCGATGAGAAGAGGGCGTCGGTCGCCCCTTGGACTCTCATAAGAGCCTTGTAGCTCTCAAGGTTGTTCAGAGGGTCGGTGGACCTGTCGTAGGGATCCACTTATGGCATGCAGAACCAACTCGAGATCGACTCCTCTTGGATTTCTCAAGAGAAAGAAGGATGGGCATCATGGCCTGCAGGCTCATAAGAGGAGCCCTGCAAGTTTGCAAACTGGCGGGATACTTCCGCTAGCTTGCGCTCTTGTTCCTCCAGGCACCTTTCAACCATGCACCTGATGGCCTCGTCGGTGGAGCCTTCTACTGAGTTTGACAGAGGAGGTGAAGATGATAATGGAGGGGGGTCATGATGGGGGGCCTTGCCTAGATGGCCTCGACGGTGCTTAGCAGTGGCTTGCTCGAGGGCCAAAGACTGGCTCTCTCGATCGACTGACCCAATCCACTATCTATTCACTGAGATCTGATGGCTTCCTTGGAGGTCTGTCATGGCCCATGACACCAAAGGCCTTTCTTGGAAGGATCGCAGGCTATCGCGGGGTACGACGACTTGGGTCACAGGTGTCCTTGGCTATTGGTGGTTGGCCAGGGATCGATGTTGATGATGCAACTGTCGTACCGCTGTAGTCAGAACTTGCATCTGCTGGGCGAGCAGGGCCAATTGGACATCCATTGGAGGTAGCTGTAATGGAGTGGGGGGCTCGCTCTCTAGACTGTGCGCGTGTTATCACCATGTTTTGGGTGGAGTTGCACGTATGGGGATTGGCTTGGATCATACTATGTCCTGTCCCCCTTCCTGGCATGCCAATCTATTGCTGCCTACACCATCATCGCCTGTAGCTTGGGGATGACCTCGGGTGTCGACCTCATCGCTCGGGAAATAGCTCACATGCCCGGACCTACAAAATAGAGGAGACCCGGGCTAGGAATTCTGGCGGGGGCACCCCGATGATCAAGTCAGTGGTGACTAGGGAAACAGATCCTTTCCTGCGGTCCCCTTTGGTCGGTCTCCATGCTCGAAGGAAGAGATTTTAGTTTTAGGAAGAAAATGTGGAGTGAGAGTGGTAGCGGTGGAGCAGAGCACGAGCTGTGCTGGCTGTGTCCATCGAGACCCTTTCGATGGGTACTCTGGTAGCCTCATAAAACTTTGTCCCTGGCTTGCTCTCCCGGTCGGTCGACATTGCTTGTTTTCTTTCCTTCTACCGAGAGCCTTTGGAGAATCCTATTAGGCCAGGATCCCTCCCAGCGGCGTACCTCAAGATCTACTCCCTCTATAGGTGCCAGAAGGTCAATGCCTGGCAGTGCTTCATGTCGTGCACACAGGTACATTCCCCATTCATGATAGGGAGTTATGTTGCTGGCTCTGGCCTCCGTCCTGGTTGCTCCATTCTGGGAAGTTTGGCAGGGCCTCGATTGGGGGGAAACCGCCCCCTGGATTTGAATCATCTAGAGCAATTTCTTCTTTCGGATGGTGCAGATGGTCGATTGGGAGTGCAGTGCCTTGGCCAGGGCACCCTTTCCTATATGGTGTAAGTAGCAGTGGGAGTAATCATCGCATCCTGGGGGGTGCTCCTCCGTGGTCCTTGGACGGCGGTCCACTGCCCAAGGAAGGTGGCATCATGGGCTTTGTCTTCTGGCTGGTAAACCTCTCGTCTGAAGGGTGCTTGGCCTGAAGAGAGAAAGAGATCGACTTCGATTTAGGTGGGCTCAACCTTGAGGAGGTGGCTTGATGAAGGAGCTCAACTTCAGCTGAGATGGGCTCGACCTCAAGGGAGCCGCTCGATGAAGAAGCTCGAAGATAGCGGGAGCTCAACTTCAGCTAGGGTGGACTCGATCTTGAGGGAGCCACCTGATGAAGGAGCTCAAAGAGAGCGGGAGCTCAACTTTGGCCAGGGTGGACTCGACCTCAAGGGAGCCACCTGGTGAAGGAGGTCGAAGAGAGCGGGAGCTCGACACCAGGGTGGACTCGACCTTGAGGGAGCCGCCTGGTGAAGGAGCTCGAAGAGGGTGTCTGACATGGCAACTTCTTCCAATGCAGTATCTGACTGCATCTGACAGGGGTTCCATGTTAGCGATCCTGCCCATCAACTGGCTTCATAAATTTTATCTTTTTCAAAACTAAGTTTTGGTAAATCTCTTACAAAATCTTTTTTGCATAATTTAAAAAGTAGATGCATGCTTGCATAACCTAACCTACGATGCCAATGCTAGCTAGTCTCATTAATTATGGAATTCATTGTAATTAGGCATTCACCATAATGTAAAGATAAATTATCAAGGTCAACAAGATAGATATTGCCATGCCTATTTTCAATGAATTTCACTCCATTATTATTAGGACTAGAAATTTTAAAGAGAAGATTCAAAAACTACTTTAAATCCTTTATTAACAAATTGACTAATACTAAGTAGCTTATGCTTTAATCCTTCAACTAATAGAACATTATCAATAAAAGTAGAAGGGGAGATGTAAACTTTGATGATACCAATGATTTTTTCTTTACAATTATCTCCCAAAGTTATACTCCCTCCATTCATTGCCTCAAGAGATGTAATTTGGTTTACATCTCCTGTCATGTGTCTTGAGCAACCACTATCAAGATACTACAATCTCTTCTTTTCTTTGGTTGCAAGACACCTACAAAATAGATCAAGTTTTTATTTTAGGTACCCAAGCCATCTTGGGTCATTTAGGGTTACTAAGAGTGGTTCCTTTTGGAATTGAAACCTTTCTAGAATTATTTATTTTTCTTAGATCACACTGATATGCTTTATACCAAAATTTCTAGTAACTATAACAATAACATTAAATGATGCAGGAACAAAGAAATTTTAAAAAAATTTTGTTTCTTTTGCTGCTTATAACTAAGTCCTGTTTTATCAAATACAGCTCTTTGATTGTTCAATGATAAAATTAATTTTTCAGAACTATAAGTAATTTTTTTAACAAATGGTTTAACTTTATCAAGCTCATCTTTGAATATCTTGTTTTCTTCCTCAAGGTCTTTGTTTTTCTTTAGAAGTTTATTATTTGTAACAACAACCTTGAGTCATTTCAAAACTCTATTTCCATAGATAAAGCATTCATTTGTTTTTCTAAAGCATCCATCTTAGTTTTCAAATCATTATTTTCATTTGTAAGATTGGTGTTTTCATGAAAAAATGAATCAGTATGCTTTTTCAACTTTTTATTTTTAATTTTTAGTAATTTATATTCATGCATGAGTTCATCAAAAGCATCTTTAAGTTAACATAAAATGTAAAATCAAGTTCAAGTTTAGATTGTACCTCATCTTTTTAAGCCATGAGGCAAAGTTGGCTACTTCTGGTTGTTCTTCCTCTGAACTGGAGTCTTTACAATTACTCCATATTGCCATCATTACCTTCTTTCTAAACTTTTTTTGGATTTCTTGAGGAGAAGACAATCAAACTTGTAGTGTCCAGGTTTCTTGCACTCGAAGCAAATTGGTTGATCCTTCTCCTTCTCTTTTTCTTTTTCTTTTCCCTTTCCTTGCTAGGCTGAGGTTTCTTTTTGTAGGAAATTTTTTTCTTCCTTATAAATCTTCTAAGTTTTCTTGCAATGAGTGTCTCTTCATCCTCATTCTCTCCTTCTTCAGATTCATCACTTGAAGCTTCATCTGGTGTAGTGGATTTGAATGCTATCTGCTTTTTCTTTCTATCCGCATCCACTGCCTTTTCTTTCATGTTCAACTCATAAGTCATGAGTGAGCCAACTAGTTTCCCAAGGGAGGTGTCTCAACATCTTTAACTTCTTTAATAGCTGTTACTTTTGGATCCCAAGATGTTGGCAATAACCTAAAAATTTTATTTACAAGATTAGCATTAGACAAAATCTTTCCAAGACTTCCCATACCATTTATAATGTTAGTAAATCTAATATACATTTCATTAATAGATTATTCATTAGGCTCCATTCTAAACACTCATATGTATGTACAAGCATATTAACTTTAGTATTTTTACTTGATTGGGACCCTCATGAGTGACCTTAAGTGTATCTCATATTTCCTTCGCAGAGGTACATGTGAAAATTCTATTAAATTCATTAGGATCCAATGCATAATAGAGAAAGTTCATTGCCTTAGTATTGAGCTCGGATTGCTTAATATCATTTTCATCCCAATCCTCTTCAAGTTTTGGAATGGAAATGCTATTATCAACAATTGAAGGAATATGTGGACCTTTATCAACTACTTTTCATAAATTGTAATCTATAGAATTCATATAAATTTGCATTGGAGTTTTTCAATAGTGTAATTTGTGCTATAAAGTAAGGAGGTCTATTTTGAAGCTTGTGCCTCAACAACACTATAACCTAAAGGGGTTGTCATAGATCTTTAACTCTAGGTGCTTAAACCTATAAGCTGAGTATGTGGCTCTGATATCACTTGTTGCCTAGTAAAGCAATCCAAGAGGGGAGGTGAATTAAGTTTTTTCAAAAAAACTCCTTTTTTTTTCAAAGATTTAATTCAAATATAATGTAGATGCTAGTGATTTAAGTATATGTGAGCTTAAAGATATGCAGCATAATTAGTAAAATAAATACAGAATAAATAGTATCAAATAATGAGAGAGAGTAAGCAATCACAAATACAAAGATATATAGTGGTTTGGTGTACACCAAAGCACCTACATCCACTCCCCAAGATCCACTTGAGAATTTCACTATAATCTCACTTGATTACAGCCGATTAGTTTTCTGGGCTCACTAATCACAATCCCTTGGTTTCACAAGGCTAACCAAAAATCTCTTGGTTTTCTCAAGGCTCACCAAAAACCTATTGGTTTTTCGGGATAACCAAAAATCTAGTTAGTTTTCACAAGGCTTACCAATAATCTAAATACTAATTTCAAATCACTTGAAACTAGAAATAACAATAAAGTTGAATACAAAGTAATAACAATACAATTGAGCTTTCAAAAATAAAGCAAATATCTCTTTAAAGCTCTTTGATTACTATTGAAGATGATTGTCTTCAAGTTGTTGAAATCTTAAATAATGCTTGAAAGATGGACTTGAATGCTTCTTGAATGCTTGAAGTCTCAACTTTACTTAATGGTAGTTATTCCTCAATGAATATTTGAATGGAAGCTCATTTCTTATTTCTCTTAAGAGTTTGGTCCACTTTAAATACCTTTCCAAGTCTTAAATGACTATTTTTGACCATTTGAGAGGTGAAAATAGATGTTGGTGATGAAAAGGATCAATTCTGTGCTTCAAAAAACTAGCCATTACTGTTCATCTAGAACTCCAAGTATTGACACTTCAGGTCATGAGTCGATACTTGAGTCAACACTTGGATTTACACTAGATCAAAAATGCTTTCTGAAGCTCTCTAGAATGCACTGATGCATCGACACTTCTTCTGGTGAGTCGATACTTGAGTCGATACTACTTCATCTTCATGAGTCAATACTTGAGAAAAGTCTTAAATTCAGTATGTTCTATATTATTTTTGTCACAAGCCTTGAGTTGACCCTTGAGTCGACATATGAATCGATACTTGAGCTTCATGAGTCGATACTTCATGGATGTCATCTGAAACTTCTTCTGCTTATCAAGTCAAGCTTCAATGAGTCAATATCTTGAGTCAATACTTCACTTCCATGAATCGACACTTGGCTGAACTTTCATGAAACTCTTTTGAAACTCTGCTGAAACTTTTCTAAACTTAAAATTTGAGTTCTTCAAAGTTATTATCATTTACCAAGGTTTATTTCACTTGAAATTTCATCCATAAAACTGACTTCTTCAACAAGATGACAAGCAATTAAAATTTTCATCATATGTGTACTCTGTTTTAAAAAATATACTTTTAACACACAGTTAGTACTCAAATATACTTAACTATTTTTTTAATCATCAAAATCAATATAGGAGCTAACACAAGGTATTTTTAGGCAGAAGTTGTGAACACTATATGTTACATATAAAACTATATTTTGATTAGACCAATTTTGAAGAAAATCCCCTTTGAGCTTTGGAATGATAGAAAAACCAAATATTCATTACTTTCATATTTTTGGATGTAAATGTTATATCTTGAACAATGAAAAAGAAAACTTAGGTAAATTTGATGCAAAATCTGATCAAGGCATATTTCTTGGATATTCAATTACTAATAAAGCATATAGAGTTTTCAACAAAAGAACTTTAACTGTTGAAGAATCAATTCATGTTATTTTTGATAAGTCTAATCTCACACCTTCAATAAAAGAAGAGTGTATCAATAATGATTCAAGTTCCCTGAATGATGGAGAAAAGGACTTGAGCTTGAAGGAAAAGAAAGTTAAGCAAGAAAAGGAAAAGGTAAGTACAGAACATAATGAGCTACCAAAAGATTGGAGGTTCGCATATTCTCATCCTAAAGAATTAATTATTGGTGATCCCTCACAAGCAATAAAAGAACTAGGTCATCTTTTAGAGAAACCTTTGACTATTTAGCATTTGTTTCTCAAGTTGAACCTAACTGCATAGAGGAAGCCAAAAGTGATCCATATTGAATGATGGCTATGCGGGAGGAACTTAATCAATTTGAAAGGAATAATGTATGGGCCTTAATATCTAGACCTAAGGAACATCTTGTTATAGGTTATAAAGGGTTTTTAGAAATAAATTAGATAACAAAGGCAATGTAATTAGAAACAAGGCCAGATTAGTTGCTAAAGGATATAACCAAAAGGAAGGAATATATTTTGATGAAACTTATGCAACTGTAGTAAGATTAGAAGCCATCAGACTCTTACTTGCATTTGCATGTCACGTGAAATTTAAACTTTTTCAAATGGATGTAAAAAGTACTTTTTTGAATGGCTATATCGAAGTTTTTATAAAATAACCTTCCAATTTTATAGAATCACTCTTTTCCAAACCATGTTTTCAAACTAAACAAAGCATTATATGGTTTAAAACAAGCACCAAGAGCATGGTATGAGAGATTGAGCAAATTTCTTTTAGAAAATGATTTCAAAACAAGTAAAGTAGATACCACATTGTTTATCAAGATAAAAGAATAATTATTAGTTGTACAAATATATTGATGATATAATCTTTGGTGCAACCAATGAAACTTTATGTCATGAATTTACCAAGCTAATGTAGGAAGAATTTGAAATGAGTATGATGGGTGAACTCACTTTCTTCCTTGGACTGCAAATCAAACAAATAAAGGAAAGGATATTCATCAACCAAACAAAGTACATTAAAGAACTCTTGAAGAAGTTTAGGATGGAATCTATAAAAGAAATTGGCATACCCATGAGCCCAACCTGTAAACTTGACAAAGATGAAAAAGGTAACAAAGTAGATCAAAAACTATATCGAGGTATGATCGGATCTCTACTTTATTTGACTGCAAATAGACCTGATATACTATTTAATAATTGTATATGTGCAAGATTTCAAGCTAATCCTAAAGAATCACATTTACTTGATGTTAAAAGAATCATAAGATATCTTAAAGGTACATTTAACTTAGGATTATGATTTCTAAACCTTAAATTTAATTAGTTATTCAGATGCTGATTATGGTAGTTGTAGAATTGATAGAAAGAGCACTAGTGGCACATGTCAATTTCTAGGGTTGAACTTAATATCATGGCATAGTAAGAAACAAAACTCCGTGGCACTATCTATAGTTGAGGCAGAGTATGTGGCTATAAGGAGTTGTTGTGCTCAAGTGTTATGAATTAAGCAATAATTAAAAGATTATGGTATTATTCAATCTATAATTCCAATCAAATGTGATAACACAAGTGCTATTAATGTAACAAAGAATCTTATTCAGCATATTCAAGAACTATACATATTAAAATTAGACATCATTTTATTAGGGATCGTGTTTAAAATGGTGATATTGAACTTGAATTTATTTATTCTGAAAAATAATTGGCTAACATCTTTACTAAACCCCTTAGTGAGGATAGATTTCAAATGATTAGAGCAGAATTAGGCCTTTGCGATCCTTTTTAGAATTTTGACCTAACTTCTTCAAAAATTAAGAAAAATTTATCTAAAGAACCTCCATCACCTATTTAAGAATGATACACATCCTTACTAGTGCTTTTCTAGGCTTAAAAACCATTTTCTTGAAATTTGGAACCTTATTCCTTAGTTTTGCTCGAGCCGAGTCGAGTAGGAAAAGTTGTCTAGATGAGTTGACTTGGATGGCGGACCTACTTAAGGACTGCAAGCCCTAAAAATTTCTATTCATCCTTCTGTTTACTGTTGAACCCGAACATTAGGGACCACTTGCTTCTCTAACCCTAGGGACCACTCAATCCTTCCAAATTCCTTTGATCTTAAATCCTATGGCACCCAAGAGAGCTGTGTAGCAAAGAGATCTAAACGGGTGACACCTAGCACTGTTCAAGTGGAGAGAAGATCCAAATGAAGGCAGGATGAGCCAACTCAATAAGAAACACAAGTTTCACCTCCTTCATAATGGCAAATCATCCAAATGGAGAACATACCAGTTATTTCAAGTTGAAGAGTAGATTTTACTTTTCTAGAATAACAAAGTTTTCGAATTGGTGAGTGGATTAGAGCTCAAGGTTGGAAGTTTTTCTGCTCATTGGATGTCCCTACTTATCTCACATTGGTCAGGACCTTTTTGAGCATTTGTCCTTTGGAGCACACCGAATACTCTTTATAGTGAAAGGAGTCACTATTTCTATTGATGAAGTTAGGTTAAGCAAGGTTCTTCAAATGCCAAAAACTGGGAAGTGTTACTTGAACCTAAAGGACAAACAGAGTATTTTGAGGACTAGTCTTGATAGAAAAAATGTAGAGGGAATTTCTAATGTTCAAGCAAACAAATTATCACTTGAGATAAGATTACTTCACAATATTATCAGCAGAGTGTTTTTACCCAGGAGTGGGAGATTTGACGGGGTGAGCAATGTGACCTAATATTTATGAGATTTATGATTGAGGGGGAGGCCCTTAATCTACCTTTCATTATGATGGGTCAGATTAGAGACGCAGCTTGCAAGGTCAGGGCTTGTCTACCCAATAAGATGGCTTTTACTTTTTTATTCCAGGATTGTGGCATTGACCTGATAGGAGAGGATAGTAGGCCATTACTATATATTGATAGATATTTAGAGAAGTCACTGCATAGGATGGGGTACCACAGAGTTGAGGGACTATGAATAAAGAAGATATCTGGACAGAGAGTAGCTCACTCCAAGGATGATGATGATGAGGATGATATTCTAGTTGGTGCAGATGCTGCTAAGTAGAATAATGATAAGGATGAGCCAGATGATGAGGCTGGACCTTCAGAGCTAGCACCTACCATACCTCCTCCATCAATTCCTTTGGAGCCCAGTACTGGTGGGCAGTAGGATTCTAAGCATATATAGATGCTTCAGGATGACATTTCTACTATTAGATTTGATTTACAGACTATTCGAACATACGTACATTCAAGGATAGATCTGCTACAGACCGAGTTGAGAGATGGTTTCAATCAGATTTTAGCAGCTCTACATTAGTCTACCTTGGCTAGACCTCCTGGATCACCTCCTTCGCCACCATAGGATGGACAGGACTTTGATCAGCATGCGGATATGCATTCAGATCCACATGTTATGGACATACCTACAGCACCTGAGTCAGAGCAGCTTGAGCAGAGCATTCATAATACACCTGCTACTCAGATCCTCTCGGGCACCAGCACTCTTGTATTATCAAATGCTTTTATAGATCAGAGGACACCATTACTTTTAGCTTCTGAGCCAACTCTTCCTCCAACACCTACTCGAGACACACTTAGATAGTAAGTATCATAGATCTAGGACCCCTAGAGCTGGTGCTGACCTTTGGAATGATTTTGATGATTACAAAATATTGGAGCATGCATTTGATACTGACACTTTTCAAATGTTTAAGAAGTTTTTATAAGATGTTTCAAATGGACAATCATCCACCCTACAATTGTAAGACAATTGGAATGAATTCATTTACTAAAAGAAAATATTTCATGTATCTAAGAGCCCTAAGTAAATTTAATTATATATTCATGTAAAAAATGCCAAATTTATGTAATTTTAAGTATAAATATCTTAGATTAGATTTAGAAGTTGTTTGGAAGATATTTGGAAGAAGTTTGAAGTTGTTTGGAAGCATTTGGAGAAGATTCACTTGAGCCAACTCAAATAATTAGAGCTGATACATTGTTTGGCACGGCACCGAAATTTCTGATACACAACATTCGATCGAACTCAATGACAACCCGAGCCAACTCTTGCAGAGTGACTGAAATATACTTCTGAGACTCCAGTCAATTAAGCCGACATTAATTTGAAATGAGCCAACTCTCATAGACTATAATTTTTCTTCACTGAGCATCCAAGCCAACTTGAGGTCTGCGAGGTGACTCAAATTCTAGAATTTGAATAGTAATAGCTAGTTCCAAAAATTGAATTTTTGATTCTAAAGCCTTCCAATGGCTAGTTTTTGGTTTCCAAGGAATTCTATTGGCCATATTTACCTGGGGATACTTTAAGAAGCTATAAATGAAGGACTTAAGTGAAGAAAAATAAATTTTTATAAAAAAAAAAAGAGAGCATTGAATATTCTAAGAGCTTTCAAGTGAAAACTCAAGTTCTCCAACAACTTCCCACCAACTTCTTAAGTTTATCTTTGAAGAATTAAGAGAGCCTTGAAGAGCATTGAAGAAGCATTGAAGAAGGCATTATTAAATGCTTCAAATACAACCATTCAACAACCTTGGGTTTGCTTTAGTGTTGCTTCTTTTTTAACTCTATTTTTGAGTTGTTACAAGTATAGCGATGGCTGTAACTTGTAAGTTATTTTGAGGTTGATTGGTTAGCTTTGAAAACCAAGTTGGGTTATTAGTGAGCCCAAAAAAACTAACTTTGTATTGGGTTTTGGATTATGAGCTTGAAAGAAAATAATCCGACTGTATTCGGGATGAATATAGAGGACATCCCAAGTGTGCACCTGATGGAGATTCTCCCAGGGTCATGGGGATCATGCAGCATGCGGATTTGACTTTCAAAATAAAATTTCATAGCATGATACCCTAACATGTATAACATATATAGAAAACCCTAATTCCCAGGAACCCCTTGGGCAATTACAACTAATGAATCATAAAATAAAGTCAATTAACATACCTGGATCGCAAAATCCAATCCTTTCCACGAGACTCACAAGTGCAAGCCCTCCAACGGTGATCCACACGAGACTTGAACCAAGGAAGAATACCTACCGGGGTTGCATGCTTCAATAGGACTCTTAGGATAGCCTTTGGACCTTTGACCACTGTAGGACACCCTGTCCTACTGTAGGGCTCTCTTGACACTCTCCTAAGGCACTCTTGGCTTTAGGACAACCCTCCCTTAGGACTCCTTAGGCTTATGTCCTAAAACAAAGCCTTGTCCTAAAAGATAAGACCTTGTCTTAACAAGACAAGTCTTGTCTTAAAAGGAGGGAGGGAGACAACAGAAAGAGGCACTCAAATAACTCTCGGGAAAATAGATTTCTGTTTCTGATGAATGAAATTCTCTAGTCTCATTTCGCCATACTCCCTTTATATAGATTCAGATGGGGTGTAAAAGCATCCTGAGACTCCTTATCAGATATGACTCTTCATGTCTGATAAGGCTCTTCATGCTTCAAGAGTCTTCTTTGATGTTATTTCCCTTTCAAGAGCAGTCTCCCATATGCATGTGGCATATATCGGTTATAAAGAATGGAAGGAGGCATCCTTTCAATCTTGAAGAGCATGGAATAGGCAGAGTCTTAAGGGCAGAAGGACTCTGCCTCAAATAGTGCGCGCGCAGATGAAGAGAAACGACTCTTCATCTGCGCGCCCATATTTCTTTCTGCTTTCATGTCGCCCCTTCCTCTTTTTTGACCAGTCAATCCTCTCCAAGAGGTGTGGGGATAAAGTGAAGTGGCATCACTTTGATGAAGCTCCCAGAGTTTCATCTGCAGAAGGACTCTTAGTCCTTCTGCGCATGCCATACTTCTCCCGGGTGCGCCAAAAGGGCGCCACTTTCCTTACCCACTTCTCTCTCCACCCAAAGCAGCATATATTGATCAGTGAAATATATGTAATATGGGTGTCATTGAAAATAGCATTAAATAAGCTTTCTGACCATATAATTTATTTTCAAATCAGAGGTCTATAGCTCATTCTATGTCTTTTTGAAGTTAAGGTATCATTTAGATATCAAGAGACCCATGCCATTGGGACTCTTCATATATGGCGCCTAAAATGCCCTTAAGCCCAAATTAAAATCAGATCAAGCTCTGAATTGGCTAGCCCCACTTGGGACTCAACCTAATTTAGGAATCCCATAATTAGGTTAGCCCAATTAGCAAGCAACCGAATCCAATTCTATTGGGTTAGGAATTAGGTTAGCCTACATATGCTAGTATGTAATCCGGCTAACCAATTAGGATCCTATGACCCTAATTAAATCATGAATGACTTCCTTAGCCAAGTCTCTATTGTGTGTAATCCATTGGATTCCACATCTAGCTAGTAGTAGGTTTAGGTTTGAGCCGATTCGATCCGATCGAACCCGATTGACCTAATTAGGTCAAATTGGCTCACCTAATTGTCCAATTCGAATCACACATCGAATTGACTCATGAAACCAAATCAATTGGTTCATGAAAACCATAAGATAAGATTGATGTCTTGCAACATGTCATGCCTACCCAGAAAATGAGGAATTTGGTGGAAATTACAAAAATACTCTTCGGTAGTAAGTTACCGTGCAATTCAATCTTTCGATCTCCCATTATCCCGATTAAGTGATAGGTATGGATAGATGTCAAACCCTAACACTTAATCATATCGAATCTCAGCTCGATCATGAGGACTCAGCTGATGACTTATTAGATTCCACTAATCTCATCCTGCTTTGATCAAAGGCTCCTTGAGTCTCTCATCGAAGAGATTGCATGGGATAACAATTCTGCTTACTAGGAATGATCGATTCCTTGTTGGCCACGACATCCTTTGTACACCTTCCACCATACCTAGAACACCCCGTACATGTCGCAATGCCATGAATAAGTATGAACCAAAGCATGGCTTAGTGTGCACAAGGAACCATGGTGACCTCAAGTCTAAAGATCACATGCATAACTTCTACTCTAGGATCTATCTTTTGACAAGTAGTAAGACTTCCATAAGATAGTCCCAGTACGGATCAGTTCCAGTTTACTCATATTCTGATGAGCACCCTTATCCTTATATTAGTGTCTCTACACAAGTGGTTGTGAGATCAACCACCCTCATCAACTGAGCAAACATAGGATAAGCTAGTCTTTCCAGATTCATCGATCCCCGAATCGATGGTCCAACGACTAAGAACATTCTAGATTAAGGTTTATAGGAATTAGGTCTCACTGTTATTTTATCATAACCCTAATTCCATTATCCTATTCTATGGGGTTCATCATAATCATCAGAAACATGATACAGTAGTATATGATGAATCACATGCCTTTATTAATATGAAAATATGTCATACATGAGATGGAAGTTTACAAATAGGCCCTCATAATGATTGGCTCTTAGGGCACTTTTCTATCAAACACCTACTTGCACTAAAGCCAATCGCCCTTGTATTTTATGCCCATACAATCTAAGTGACTTTCTAACTGCTGCTTTGCTAATGCTTTAGTCAATGGGTCTACTATATTGTTCTTTGTGTCAACTTATTCCATGACAACATCTTGTCCTTGAACAAGGTGGAAGCATCTTAGAATGTGATTGGGCTTATTATGAGACCTTGGTTCCTTAACTTGCACAACAGCTCTAGTATTTCCATAATGAAGTGACACTAGTTATTCTATAGTAGGAACCATGCCCAATTCCGTGATGAATTTCTTCATTCACATAGCTTCCCTTATGGCTTCACTTGTAGCTATGTACTCTGACTCAGTGACTGAGTTAGCTACAGTTGGCTGCTTTATAGTTTTCCAACTCACTGCACCACCATTCAGGGTGAAGACATATCCTGATATGTATTTGCTATCATATGGATCTGGTTGAAAACTAGAATCTGTATAACCTTCTAGTTTCAATTCAGATCCTCCGTATACTAGAAAAATATCTTTAGTCATTCTCAGATACTTAAGAATATTTTTCACAGCTCTCCAATGATCCTCTCCTGGATTTGCCTGAAAACTGCTCACTATGCTCAAGGCATAAGCGACATCAGGCCTAGTACATAATATGGCATACATTATCGATCCTATAGCCGAAGCATAAGGAATCATAGCCTTCCTCTCTCTTTCTTCTGATGTCTTAGGAGACATTTTCTTAGAGAGTTGTATGCCTTGACTTATTGGTGGCAAGTAACCTTTCTTACTTCCATCCATGTTGAATCTCTTCAACACCAAGTCAATGTACCTGGATTGGGATAAGCCCAGCATTCTCTTGGATCTATCTCTATAAATCCTTATACCCAGTATATAGGATGCTTCTCCCAAATCCTTCATGGAAAACATTGATGATAGCCATGTTTTAACCGACTGCAACATGGGGATATCATTCCCAATGATCAGTATATCGTCCACATACAAAACCAAGAAAATAAGTGCACTCCCAATTATCTTCTTATACACACATGGTTCATCCACATTTTTGACAAAAACAAATGCTTTGATTGTTTCATCAAAATGAATGTTCCAACTCCTCGATGCTCGCTTAAGTCTATAAATGGACTTCTTTAATTTGCATACCTGATTTGATCTCCTACTTGAGACAAAACCCTCTGGCTGTGACATATAGACTTCTTCCTCAAGGTTTCCATTGAGGAAAGCAGTCTTTATATCAATCTGCCGATCTCATAGTCATGGTATGCTACTATGGAAAGCAGTATCCGAATGGACTTGAGCATAGCTACTGGAGAAAAGGTTTCATCATAGTCTACACCATGTCTTTGTTTGAAACCTTTTGCTACCAGTCTAACCTAGTAGGTCTCAACTTGACCATCTACTCCAATCTTCTTCTGGTAGACCCATTTACACCCTATTGAGTTAATTCTTTCAGGTGGATCTACCAAAGTCCAAACCTAATTGGAATACATGGAGTCCATTTCATATTTCATGGCACCAAGCCACTTGTCGGAGTATCTACTCTCGACAGCTTCCAAATAGGTCACAGGATCATCATCCTTTATGATACTGGCTTTATTGTCATCCCCGATGACAAAGCCATATCTGAGAGGTGCTTCCCGCACCCTCTCTGACCTTCAGAGAGGAAGTGTGTATTGTGGTTATTCTTGATCCACAAAAACCTCTGGTTGAGGAATTTCACTTGAAGGCTCATTGATTTGTTGGTTCTGTTCCTTACATAACTCTAGTGAAGAATCACTACATTCTTCTTGGATAAATTCTTGTTCCAAGAATGTAGCATGCATACTGACAATTATCTTTTGCTCAGCAGCATTATAAAAGAGGTATCCAACATCCGCTTTTGAATAACCAACAAACCTACATTTATTTGCCCTTGCACTTAGCTTATGTCCAAAGGTATTCTTGACATAAGCATGGCAACCCCAAATCTTCAAATACTTAAGATTTGGTATTTTGCCATTCCATAATTCATATGGAGTGCTATTCACTGATTTAGATGGAACCCTGTTTAATATGTATGTAGCAGTATCTAGGGCATGTCCCCAGAAGGAGATGGGAAGATCTGTGAAGCTCATCATGGACCTCACCATGTCCAACAAGGTACGATTTCTCCTTTCTGCCGCTCCATTTAACTGTGGTGTATAAGGAGAGGTCCATTCAAAAATAATGCCTTTATCCTTTATATGGTTTAGAAACTCACTAGACAAGTATTCCCCTCCTCGATCAGACCGAAGAGCTTTAATACTATGTTCAGTTTGTTTTTCAACCATACTTTGATATTCTTTAAACTTATCAAAGCCTTCGGACTTGTATTAGATACACATGACCGTACCTTGATAAATGATCAATAAAAGTGATGAAATAAGAATATCCTCCTCTGGCCTGAGTCGACATAGGTCCACATACATCAGTATGTACTAGACCTAACAATTCAGTTGCCCTATCTCCATGTTCAGTGAATGGAGACTTGGTCATTTTTCCTTTGAGACAAGATTCACAAGTTCCTAATGATTGGAAATCATTAGAGTCAAAGTAATTATCTTTGACAACTTGTTTATCCTTGACTCACTGATATGACCCAATCGGCAGTGCCAGAGATATGTGACATTATCATTATCTCTTTTTCTCTTCTTATCATAAATAAGAAAAATTTATCATTGAGTTCCAAAGTTAGAAGACTATTAACAAAACTACCATGCCCAAATATTGTATTATTTGGAAGAATAGAGCAGCCAGTGCTCTTTACATTTATTTCATCTCCCTGTTGTAATAACAAGGGTATAGAAATAATGTTTCTTACAATATTTGGCATATAGTAGCATTCTTCCAACTTTATAATATTATCCGAAGGTAATAATAGAATATAGGTGCCCATAGCTTCAGCATATATGGGTTCTCGACTTGCCCCATATAATTTGAAGTCACCTTTCTTTATATTTCTAATTCTGTGGAGTCCATGCAATGAATTACATATGTGAGATCCACATGCGGTATCCAATATCCATGAATTAGAAATGTTATTACTCAATGATAAATTGATTTGTATCATGTACAAACCCCTAGATGCACTACTTGCATCTAGCTTCACATTTGCAAGACAAGGCTTACAATCCTTCTTCCAATGCCCAAACATGCTGCAATAGAAACAGGCTCTATCAGCCTTCTTCCTCAACCAATCCACATAGTTTGGACTGGTTAACTTGTTGGCATCAAAGATGCCTCTTAGTGATAAGTTTGAAGCCATTAAAATAAATGTCCTACATTTAATTAAAGAATAATATTAGCAGACCACACAATTATGACATTCATAATTAGATAAGGACTTTATATCTAATTATGTCTCCCACTATTTTCTTCAAATACCATAACCCTCAACTATAGTTAGCTAGAAACCTTCCCGGTTTCCTTAGTGGGGTTGAGATCCTTATTCCTCATGAGTGCCTTATGTGTACACAACAAACACACATGAGTTCAAAGGTAGGACAACCTTTCCAATTGCAACCCGTGCAATTCTCAACAATTATTTTTTCTTCTAAGACACTTATGGCCTTGTGTGTACACAACAAACCATAAAGTCTTAGTTTAGTCAGACCTTTCATTTCCATATAGCCATGATTAAATTATGTTGCCCTTGTGTGTACACAACAAAGCAACATATCCAACCATGCTATAAAGCACTAAGTGCATCAAGATAAATCTTATATCAAACCCTAGAGTAGGCCTTGTGTGCACACAACAAACCTACTATAGCTTTGACATAAATTTGGCTTAGCATGAAGGAAGGCAACTTTATAGTATACTTAACGAATTAGCATTACCAAATTAAGATTTAGATATCACCAAATTAAGATTTAGATATCACCAAATTGGCCAAGTAAGTGGGAGGGGTGAGGCGGTCCCTCCATTACTTTCCTTAGACACCAATTAGATTAGCCAGGTTAGACAACGGAACCAATTATAAACCTCATTCCCTTTACCTTCGCAGAACCATTTGCCTAGACACCAATTGGCTAATCAAACTCTAACTGGTTTTGCATCTTGACTAAGTTTTATACTATGACTAAATATTATTTTTGATAAGGGCTTTGATGGTCTCAAAACACATTCTAAATACTATCATGATAATAATGTTTATTACTACAAGTATAAACATTGAACATGATAACCAAGTTTATAACAAACACAATGCATATCACTCTAGCATATGCATAAAATTTCATGTCATCAAGCATATTACCCTAATATGCATAGCATTATATGACGACAAGCATATTACCCTAATATGCAAAACATGGCTTGATATTTCAATATCCCGTTCACCTCACTTGTTCATGGGATATGGCCACAGCGGCAGCCCTACACGCCATAGGAGACCCATTGATTGGGAGGAGAGGGCCTTTAAACCCTACTTGGCTCCTATGACCGGACGGCCATGGTGACTAACCCAATCCAAAGCAGTTACTAGGATAAAACCAACATGCATAATTTCATACTTGACATAATATCATGCATTTCATAAAAACTGAAATTAAACATATTACCCTAATATGTAAAATTTCATATAATTGCATTATCATGTCATTTCATAAAGAAACAAGAAATCATGCATATAAATTTGGCTGGGTCGATTCGACAGGGTTCGGGTCGGCCCGGTAATGAAATTTCATCAAACTTCAAATAGATTCATAATTGGTATGCCACAAGATGGGCTCTGATACCACTGATGGGAATTCTCCCAGGGTCACGGGGATCATGCAGCATGCGAAATTGACTTTCAAAATAAAATTTCATAGCATGATACCCTAACATGTATAACATGTATAGAAAACCCTAATTCCCAGGAACCCCTTGGGCAATTACAACTAATGAATCATAAAATAAAGTCAATTAACATACCTGGATCGCTAAATCCAATCCTTTCCATGAGGCTCACAAGTGCAAGCCCTCCAACGGTGATCCACACGAGACTTGAACCAAGGAAGAATCCCTACCGGGGTTGCTTGCTTCAATAGTACTCTTAGGATAGCCTTTGGACCTTTGACCACTATAGGACACCCTGTCCTACTGTAGGACTCTTTTGACACTCTCCTAAGGCACTCTTGGCTATAGGACAACCCTCCCCTAGGACCCCTTAGGCTTATGTCCTAAAACAAAGCCTTGTCATAAAAGATAAGACCTTGTCTTAACAAGACAAGTCTTGTCTTAAAAGAAGGAGAGAGGGAGACAACAGAAAGAGGCACTCAAATAACTCTCGGGAAAATGGACTTCTGTTTCTGATGACCAAAAATCTAAAGTCTCATTTCATCGTACCCCCTTTAAATAGATTCAGATGGGGCGTAAAAGCATCCCGAGACTCCTTATCAGATATGACTCTTCATGTCTGATAAGGCTCTTCATGCTTCAAGAGTCTTATTTGATGTTCTTTCCCTTTCCAAAGCAGTTCCCCATATGCCATGTGGCATATACCGGTTATGAAGAAAGGAAGGAGGCATCCTTTCAATCTTGAAGAGCATGGAATAGGCAGTGTCCTAAGGGCAAAAGAACTCTGCCTTAGAATAGTGCGCGTGCAGATGAAGAGAAGCGACTCTTCATCTGTGCGCACATATTTCTTTCTGCTTTCAGGCCGCCCCTTCCACATCTTTGACAGGTCAATCCTCTCCAAGAGGTGTGGCGATAAAGTGAAGAGGTGCCACTTTGATGAATCTCCTAGAGTTTCATCTGTAGAAGGACTCTTAGTCCTTCTGCGCGTGCCATACTTCTCCTAGGTGCGCCAAAAGGGCGCCACTTTCCTTTCCCACTTCTCTCTCCACCCAAAGCAACATATATTGATTAGTAAATATATGCAATATGGGTATCATTGTAAAGAGCATTAAATAAGCTTTCTGACCATATAATTTTTTTTCAAATCAGAAGTCTATAGCTCATTCTGTGACTTTTTGAAGTTAAGGTATCATTTAAGTACCAAGAGACCCATGCCATTGGGACTCTTCATATATGGAGCCTAAAATGCCCTTAAGCCCAAATTAAAATTAGATCAAGCTCTAAATTGTCTAGCCCCACTTAGGACTCAACCTAATTTAGGAATCCCATAGTTAGGTTAGCCCAATTAGCAAGTAACCGAATCCAATCCACTTGGGTTAGGAATTAGGTTAGCCTACATATGCTAGTATGTAATCTGGCTAACCAATTAGGATCCTATGACCCTAATTAAATCATGAATGATGTCCTTGGCGAAGTCTCTATTGTGTGTGACCTATTGGGTTCCATATCTAGCCAACAGTAGGTTTAGGTTTGATCCGATTCGATCCGATCGAACCTGATTGACCTAATTAGGTCAAATTGGCTCACCTAATTGTCCAATTTGAATCTCACATCGAATTGACTCATGAAACCAAATCATTTGGTTCATGAAAATCTACAAGACAAGATTGACGTCTAGCAACGTGTTATGCCTACCCGGAAGATGAGAAATTTGGTGAAAAATATCAAAATACCCTTTAGTAGTAAGTTACCGTGCAATTCAATCTTTCGATCTCCCATTATCCCGATTAAGTGATAGGTATGGATAGATGTCAAACCCTAACACTTAATCATATCGAGTCTCAGCTCAATCATGAGGACTCAGCTGATGACTGATTAGATTCCACTAATCTCATCCTGCTTTGATCAAAGGCTCCTTGAGTCTCTCATCGAAGATATTGCATGGGATAACAATTCCTCTTACTAGGAATGATCGATTCCTTATTGGTCCACTCACATCCTTCGTACACCTTCCACCATACCCAGAACACCCCGTATATGTTGCAATGCCATGAATAAGTATAAACCAAAGTATGGCTTAGTG
Organism: Areca catechu; assembly: GCA_021397845.1. Taxonomy (NCBI): domain Eukaryota; kingdom Viridiplantae; phylum Streptophyta; class Magnoliopsida; order Arecales; family Arecaceae; genus Areca; species Areca catechu. The sequence continues at coordinate 80,135,658 of CM038044.1, read as the reverse complement.
TGCACAAGGAACCATGGTGACCTCAGGTCTAAAGATCACATGCATAACTTCTACTCTAGGATCTATCTTTTGACAAGTAGTAAGACTTCCATAAGATAGTCCCGGTGTGGATAAGTTCCATTGTACTCATATTCTGATGAGCACCCTTATTCTTGAATTAGTGTCTCTACACAAGTGGTTATGAGATCAACCACTCTCATCAACTGAGCATACATAGGATAAGCTAGTCTTTTCGGATTCATCGATCCCCGAATCGATGGTCCAATGACTAGGAACATTCTAGATTAATGTTTATAAGAATTAGGTCTCACTGTTATTTTATCATAACCCTAATTTTGTTGTCCTATTCTATGGGGTTCATCATAATCATCAAAACCATGATACAGCAGTATATGATGAATCACATGCCTTTATTAATATGAAAATATGTCATGCATGAGTTGGAAGTTTACAAAAAGGCCCTCATAATGATTGGCTCTTAGGGAACTTTTCTATCAGCACCTTGGGTTGTGGATGTAGGAGCTGGCTTGCTCCAAACCACTCTAAATTTTGTGTTGCTTTTGCATACTTAATTGCTTTTGCTTGCAAACTCTATATACTTCACTCACCATACAAAGTTTTCAAAGGGCACATGTTAAATTTTTTACAAATCCAATTCACCCCCCGCTTTGGTTGGCCAACTAGGGAAGGTAACAAAGTTGATCAAAAATTATATTGAGGTATGATCGAACTCTACTTTTTTTGACTGCAAGTAGATCTGATATACTATTTAGTATTTATATATATACAAGATTTCAAGCTAATCTTAAAGAATCACATATACTTGCTATTAAAATAATCATAAGATATCCTAAAGGTATATCAAATTTAGGATTATGGTATTCTAAACCTTCATCTTTAAATTTAATTGGTTATTCAGATGTTGATTATGGTGATTGTAGAATTGATAGAAAAAGTACAAATGACATATGTCAATTTCTAGGGTTGAACTTAATCTCATGGCACAGTAAGAAACAAAACTCCATGGCACTATCTATTACTGAGATAGAGTATGTTGCTACAGAGAGTTGTTGTGCTCTTATGTTATGGATTAAACAACAACTAGAAGATTATGATGTTATTCAATCTAAAATTCAAATCAAATGTGATAACACAAGTGCTATCAACTTAACAAAGAATCCTATTCAGCACTCAATAACTAAACATATTAAAATTAGACATCATTTCATTAGGGATCATGTTCAAAATGGTGATATTAAACTTGAATTTGTTTGTACTAAAAAATAATTGGCTGACATCTTTACCAAACCATTTAGTGAGGATAGATTTCAAATGATTAGAGGAGAATTAGGCCTTTGTGATCCTTTTTAGATTTTTGATCTAATTTCTTCAAAAATTTAGAAAATTTTATCTAGAAGACCTCCAACACCTATCTAATATAAACACACCTTTCTTAGTGCTTTTCTAGAATTAAAAACCATTTCCTTGAAATTTTAAACATTTTTCCCTGTTTTTGCTCGAGCCGACTCGAGTAGGAAGGTTGTCTGGGCGAGTCGACACGGATGGCTAGGTTACATAAGAGCCACAAGTCATAAAAATTATATTTCACCTCACCATTCCCTATTAAAACTAAATCTAAGGGACCACTTTCCATTCTAGTCTTAGGGACCACTCAATCCTTCCAATTTCCCTTAGATCTTGATCTTATGGCACCTAAGAAAGCCGTTGCAAAGAGACTTAAACGGGCAGCACCTAGAACTGTTCAAGCCAAGAGGAGATCCAAAAGAAGGGAAGATGAGCCGACTCATCATGAAACACAAGAACACAAGCTCCACAGCAGCAAATCATCCTAATGGGCAACGGACCCATTACTTTAGGTAGAAGAGTATATTTAAGTTTTCTTGAACAACAAATATTTTGGATTGGAGATTGGATTAGACTCAAAGTTGAGAGGGTTTCTATTCACGGGATGTCCATACTTATCCCACATTAGTCAGGACCTTTTTTGAGCATCACTCACTTGGAGCACACCAAATTTTGTCCACGGTGAAAGGAGTCACAATTTCTTTTGATGAAACCAGGTTCAGCAGGGTTCTTCAAATACCAACAACTGGGAAGTGTTACTTGAATCTGAAGGATAAATAGAGGACTGGAGGACAGTTCTTGAGAGAAGTAATGTTGAAGGAATTTCTAATGTATATGCAAATAGACTTCCATTAGAAATGAGATTGCTTCATAATATTATCAGTAGAGTGTTTTTACCAAGGACTGGAAGATTTGACTGGGTAGGTGAGAGTGACCTAATGTTTATGAGGAATACGAATGACGGGGAGGCCCTCAATCTACCATTTATTATGATGGCTCAAATCAGGGATGCTACTAGGAAGGCCAGGGCATGTTTCCCCTATGGGATGGCATTCACTCTCGTATTCTAGGATTGTGGTATTGACTTGACAGGTGAGGATAGTAAATCCCTACTACATACAAATTGATACTCAAAAAAGTCATTGCATAGGATGGGGTACCATAGAGTTGGAGTTTGGATGAAGAAGATTTCTGGACAGAGGGTAGCACATTCTGATGGTGATGATGATGAAGATATTCCAATTGATGCAGATGTTGTTAGTCCAACTGATGATGAGGATGAGTTAGATGATGAGGTTGGACCTTCAAAGCCAACACCTACTACACCTCCTCCATCAGTTCCTTTTGAACCCAGTACTGGTGGGTAGCAAGATTCTAAGCAGATACAGGTACTTCGAGATGACATTTCTGTCCTAAGATCAGACCTCCAAACTATTCGAGCAAAAGTACATTCCAGGATAGATTTGCTACAGATCGAGATGAGAGTGGGATTCGGTCAGATTTTAGCAGCTATACATCAGACCACCATGGCTTGACCTTCCAGATCATCGCCGCCACCACTTGATGATGGTCAGGACTTTGATCAGCAGGTTGATGAGCAAGGCATGGACACACCTACAACACCTGAGTCAGAGCAGCTAGAGTAGATCATCCCAGATACACTAGCTACTCAGATCCTCTCTAGGACTAGCACACTTGCTTTATCAGATGCCTTTACTGATTAGAGGACTCCAGTACTTTCAGAGCCATGTCCTTTAGCTACTGAGCTAGAGCCTACTTCAACACCTACTCGAGACACACCTAGACATTATCATAAGTCTAGAGTCCGTAGAGCTGGCCCTTCTCTTAGGACTAGGAACTTGACTCATCAGACTCCTAGACCTTCTAGACATAGGATTATGGCTAATATTATATTCGACCTTCCATCTAATGAGGACTAGCCTCAAAATGTCTTATGTTTTGTTATGTCTCATGTATATCTCACATGTATTGAACTAAAATTTTAATGAAATTTCACTATTTTTGTCATTTACTCTTGTTTACTCTCTAAATGTGTGATTTAATTCAATAATAAGGGGAAGAAATATGTAATAAAAAATGATAATACAACATAGCATTTATACATTTTGTTGATGACAAAAAAGAGAAGAAATATGTGAAGCATGAAAAATGATCATATAATGTGATAATAATATTTTGTAATGCACAAAAAAATATGAGGAAAATATGAATTACAATGAAAATTACATGAGCAATTGTATGTGCAATGTGTGTGCAAAATGCTTAAGTAAAAGGGAGTATATTTCTTAAACTTACAATGAGCCTTGACATTTCACTCTAAAGTTCTGATAATTCAATCAAATTGTAAAAGCTCTAATACTTAAGTTAAATTATAAAATGAACTCTTAAGTAAAGCTCTGATACTTACTCTAAAGCTCTAATATTTTAGTCAATTTGTAAAATGAATATTCAAAAGTTCTGATACTTAACATAGCTCTGATACTTTTAAAGCTCTAATACTTTAGTCAATAGATTATAATTTGGATTGCCTGATACACTGTATAGCACATTCTAAACTCTTTTACTTAGACACAGTTGTCATTCACTCTAATAGAATAAAAAATGTAAAGGTACTTATTATTTCCATGCTCAATATTTTATCATCATCAAAAAGGGAGAGATTGTTGACCCCTGGAATGATTTTGATGATTACAAAATATTAGAGCATGCATTTGATACTGACACTTTTCAAATATTTAAGAAGTTTTTGTAGGATGTTTCAAATGGATAATCATCCACCCTACAATTGTAAGACCATTGGAATGAATTCATGTGCTCAAAGAAAATGTTTCATGTATCTAAGAGTCCTAAGTAATAAATTCAATTGTATATTCATGTAAAAAGGGCCAAATTTATGTAATTTTAAGTATAAATATCTTTGATTAGGTTTAGAAGTTGTTTGGAAGATATTTGGAAGAAGTTTGAAGTTGTTTAGAAGCATTTGGAGAAGTTTCACTCAAGCCGACTCAAAAAATTAGAGCTGATACATTGTTTAGCATGATACAGAAATTTTTGATACACAACATTCGAGCCAACTCAATGACAATCCGAGCCAACTCTTATAGAGTGACTGAAATATGCTTCTGAGACTCCAGTCAATTGAGCTGACTCTAATCTGAAATGAGCCGACTCTCATAGATTATAATTTTTCATCACGAGCATCCGAGGTGACTCGAGGTCTGCGAGCCGACTCAAATTCTAGAATTTGATTAGTAATGGCTAGTTCCAAAAATTGAATTCTTGATTCTAAAGCCTTCCAACAGCTAGTTTTTGGTTTGCAAGGAATTCTAATGGCCATATTCACTTGGGGACACATCAAGAAGCTATAAATGAAGGATTTAAATGAAAAAAAAGAAGTTTTTATAAAAGAAAAAAGAGAGCATTGAATATTCTAAGAGCTTTCAAGGAAAACTCAAGTTCTCCAACAACTTTCCACCAACTTCTTGAGTTTATCTTTGAAGAATTAAGAAAGCCTTGAAGAGCATTGAAGAAGCATTCAAGAAGGCCTCATTAAAAGCTTCAACTACAACCATTCAACAACCTTGGGTTTGTTTGAGTGTTGCCTTATTTTAACTCTATTTTTAATTATTACAAGTACTGCAGATGGCTGTACCTTGTAAGTTGTTTTGAGATTGATTGGATATTCTTGAAAACAAAGTTGGATTGTTAGTGAGCCTAGAGAAACTAACTTTGTATTGGGTTTTGGATTGTGAGCTCGTTACAAAATAATTTGGCTATATTCTGGATGAATATAGTGAAAATCCTAAGTGTGCACCTTTGGTAGTGGACATAGGAGCTGGGTTGCTCCGAACCACTCTAAGTTTTGTGGTGTTTGTGCTTGCTCTTGCTTTTGCATACTTAATTACTTTTGCTTGCAATACTTTATATACTTCACTCACCACACAAATCTTTCAGAAGGCACATACTTGTTAAATTTTTTACAAAACCAATTCACCCCCCTCTTGGGTTAGCCAACTGGGGCAATAGCTGGCCCTTCTCTTAGGACTAGGAACATGACTCATCAGACTCCTAGACCTACTACACATAGGGTTATAGCTTCTGTTGTCTTAGATCTTCCATCTGATGAAAACTAGCCTCATAGATGTCTTACTCATGTTATGTTTTTATTGTACTTCATGTATGTCATTGTATTACATGTATTGAAATGAAATTTTACTTTTTATGACAATCACAATTATTTATACTTTTTCTCTCTAAATGTGTGATAATGTTGAATTCTATAATAAGGGGGAGCATTTATACTTTTTGTTGATGACAAAAAGGGGGAGAAATATGTGAAGCACGGAACATGATCATATAATGTGATAATAATATTATGTAATGCATATAAAATATGAGAAAAATATGAAATTACAATGAAAAATTACATGAAAAATTACATGAAAAATTATATGTGCAATGTGTGTGCAAAATGCTTCATAAAATTACAATGAGACTTGACATTTAACTTAACAACTCTGACACCTCAATTAAAGCTCTGATACTTCAGTCAATTTGTAAAATGAATTGTCAATAGCTTTGATACTTCAGTTAACTTGTGAAATAAACTCTAATGCAAAGCTCTGATACTTCAGTCAATTTGTAAAATTAATTATCAATAGCTTTGATACTTCAGTTAACTTGTGAAATAAACTCTTATGCAAAGCTCTGATACATCAGTCAATTTGTAAAATGAATGCTCAATAGCTTTGACACTTAACTTGTAAAACTCTAATAATTTAGTCAGATTGTAAAATGAACTCCTATAATAGATCATAATTTGAATTGCCCGATACACTATATAGTACATTCTAAACTCATTTACTCTGATATAGTTGTCATTTACTATGATATAGTTAAAAATGCAAAGGGACTTTTTATTTCCATGCCCAGTGTTTTGTCATCATCAAAAAGGAGAAGATTGTTGACCCTTGGAATGATTTTGATGATTACAAAATATTGGAGCATGCATTTGATATTGATACTTTTTAAATATTTAAGAAGTTTTTATGGGATATTTTTATTGGATAATCATCCACCCTACATTTCTAAGATTAGTGGAATGTATCAATGTATTTAAGAAAGTGTTTCATGTATTTTTCATGTATTTAAGAGCCCTTAGTAAATTTGATTGTATATTCATAAAAAAGGGCCAATTTAATGTAATTTTAAGGTTAAATATCTTAGAAGTTATTTAGAAGTTGTTTGGAAAAAGTTTGGAAGATGTTTGAAGCTTTTTGGAAGACTCTAAAGAAGTTTCACTCGAGCTGACTCAATTACACAGAGCTGATACATTGTTTGGCATGGCATAGAAATTTTTTGATACACAATATTCGAGCTGACTCAATGAACATCCTAGCTGACTCTCATAGAGTGGAAGACATTTGCTTTTAAGACTTTAATCAATTAAGCCGACTCTAATTTGAAATGAGCCGACTCTCATAGACTATAATTTTACTTCACTGTTAATCCGAGCCGACTCGAGATCTGTGAGCTAACTCAAATCTCAGAATTTCAACAGTAACAGCTAGTTCCAGAATTTGAATTTCTTGGTTCTAAAGCCTCCCAATAGCTAGTTTTTGACTCCTACGGAATTCTAACTTCTAAGGAATTCTAACGGCCATATTCACCTAGGAACACTTCAAGAAGCTATAAATGAATGATTTAAGCAAAGGAAAAAAGAACTTTTATGAAACTTTAAGAGAATAATGAATGTTTTAAGAGCTTTTAAGTAAAAACTCAAGTTCACCAACAACTTCCCACCAAATTCTTGAGTTTATCTTTGAAGAGTTAAGAGAGCCTTGAAGAGCATTAAAGAAGCATTCAAGAAGGCCTCATTAAGAGTTTTAACTATAACCATTCAACAACCTTGGATTTGTTTTAGTATTGTTTCTTTTATCAACTCTATTTTTGAGTTGTTACAAGTATAGCAGGTGGCTGTAGCTTGTGAATTGGTTTTAGATTATTGGTTAGCCTTGAAAATCAAGTTGGGTTGTTAGTGAGCCCGGGAAAACTAACTTTGTATTGGGTTTTTGATTGTGAGCTTGTAGGAAAATAATCCGACTATATTCGAGGTGAATATAGTGGAAATCCCAAGTGTGCACCTTGACCAGTGGACGTAGGAGCTAGGTTGCTCCGAACCACTCTAAATTATGTTGTATTTGTGCTTGCTCTTGCTTTTGCATACTAATTTACTTCCACATGCAATACTCTATCACTTCACTCACCACACAATGTTTTCAAAAGGCACATACTTGCTAAATTTTTTACTTACCCAATTCACCCCCCCTCTTGGTTTGGCCAACTAGGCAACACTAGGGCTGACAAGTAAAAGTTTGTAGGATATCCTAAAGAAGGTATGGGTTACCTTTTCTACTACCTTACTGAGTAAAAGGTCTTTGTTAGTAGGTATGCCACATTCTTGAAAAAGGAGTTTATCCAAGATGGGGGCACAATAGGAGGATATTTGAACTTGAAGAAGCTCAACCTACACCTAAAGCAATTTCTCAACCAGATATTTCTAAGGTTCAGGAATAACCACAACACACACCTCCTCTCTCCATAGGTTAGAGAGAGTGCGAAGTGTGCCTCTTAGATATGGTTTTGTCATTAGAAATGATAATGAAACCAATATCATATATGATGATAATCCTGTGACCTATATGAAAGCTATCTCGAGTGGAGACTTTGACAGATGGTTGGAAGCCATGAAATTTGAAGTGGACTCCATGTGCTCTAATCAAGTTTGGACATTAGTAGATCCACCAGAAAGAGTAAATCCAATTGGGTGTAAATGGATCTTCAAGAAGAAGATTGGACTAGATGGTCAAGTAGAGACCTACAAGACTAAGCTGGTGGCAAAAGTTTCTAACAAAGACAAGGTATTGAGACTATGATGAAGCTTTTTCACCAATAGCCATGATCAAATCCATTCAGATATTGCTTGCCATAGTTGCATACTATGACTATGAAATATGACAGATGGATGTAAGGACTACTATCTTTAATGGATATCTTGAGGAAGAAGTCTGTATATCACAACCAAAGAGGCTAATCACAAGTGAGAAACCAAACCAAGTATGTAAGCTTAAGAAATCTATTTATAGATTAAAGCAATCATCAAGTAGTTGTAACATCTGCTTTGATGAAACAATCAAGGAGTTTGGTTTCATCAAGAATGTGGATGAACCATGTGTATAGGAAGACAAGTGGGAGTGCCCTTATTTTCTTAGTTTTATGTGTGATGACATACTCATGATTATAAATGATATACCAATGTTGCAATCGATTAAGTTTTCGCTATCAAAGTAGTTTTCCATGAAAGATTTGAGAGAGACATCCTATATACTATGTATAAAGATCTATAGAGATAGATCTAAGAGGATGCTTGGCTTATCCCAATCCATGTACATTAACTTAGTGTTGAAGAGATTCAACCTGGAGGGAAGTAAAAGAGTTACTTGCCCATGAGTCGAGGCTATATATCTCTCCAAGATGTCTCCTACGAAACCAGAAGAGAGAGAGAATGAGTTTGATTCCTTATGCTTCAGCTATAGGATCAATTATGTATACTATACTATGTACCAGGCCTGATGTTGCTTATGCCATGGGCATAGTAAGCAAGTTCCAAGATGATCCAAGAGAGGATCATTATAAAGCTATTAAAAATATTCTTAAGTACCTAAGAAAGACTAAAGATATTTTTCTAATATATGGTGGATCATATTTAAACTAGAAGGATATACAGATTCTAGTTTTCAGTCAGATCTAGATGATAGCAAATCCATATTAGGGTATGTCTTCACCCTATATGATGGTGCAGTAAGTTGAAAGAGCACAAAGCAGCAAACTGTAGCTAACTCGATCACTGAGGTTGAGTATATAGCTGCAAGTGAAGCCACAAAAGAAGCTATGTGGATGAAGAAATTTATCACAAAACGGGTGCGGTTCCTACTATACAATAACCAGTGCAACTTTATTATGATAACACTGTAGCTATTGAACAAGCTAAGGAACCAAGGTCTCGTTATAGGCCAAGCATATCCTAAGATGCTTCCATCTCATTCGAGAGATCATAGAAAAACAAGATGTTCTCATCAAACAAGTAGATACAAAGAACAACATAATAGAAATATTCACTAAAGTACTACCACAGCAGCAGTTTGATCACCACTTAGAATGTATGGGTGTAAAATACAAGGATGATTGGCTTTAGTGCAAGTGAGAGATTGAAAGAATTATATCCTAAAAGCCAATCTTTGTACGGGTATTTCTATAATCTTCCAATTCATGTATGCTATTATTTATTAATAAAAGGTATTTGATTCAGCATACTACTACATCTTATCAAGATTATGATAAACCACATAGGTTAGGGCAATGGAATTAGGGTTATGATTAACATCAGAATGGTGAGACCTAAGTTCCTATAACCCTAATCTAAAATGTTCCTAGTCATTGGATCATTGATTAGGGGATCGATATTTCTAGAAAGACTAGCACATCCTATGTATGCTCGATGGAGAGGGTAGTTGGTCTCATAGCTACTTGTGTAGGGATACTAATATAAGGATGTGGGTGCTCATTAGGGTATGAGTTCACTAAACTGATCTACCATACGAACATCTTATAGAGGTCTTACTACTTGTCAAAAGATGATTCTCACAGTAGGAGTTATGCAAATGATCCTTAGACCTGAGATCACCAAGGTTCCTTATGCACATAAAGCCATGTTTTGGTTCATACTCACTCATGACAAAGAGTATGGGGTGTTCTCAGATATGGTGGATTGTGTTTGAAGAATGTGAGTGAATCAACTAAGAATTGATCACTCCTAGTAAGAGGAGGACTTATCCCATGTAATCTCTTCAATTGTTGACTCAAGAAGTCTTTGATCAAAGCAGGATGAGATTAGATGGATTTCTAATATTTCATCGATTGAATCTTTATTATTGTATTGAGATTCAAAAGGATTAAGTACTAAGGTTTGACAATTCTTCATACCCATCACTTATTCAGGATAAAGGGAGATCGAAGTATTGAATTGCATGGTAACTTTCTACTAAAAGATATTTTAGTAATTTATACTAGCTTTCTCATATATTAGAAAAACATCATTAGTTCTTCTTAGATACTTAAGAATGCTTTTCATAGCTTTCTAATGATCCTCCTCTAGATCGGCCTGGAACCTGCTTACTATACCTAAGGCATAAGGAACATCGACCTGGTACATAGCATTGCATACATTATTTATCCTACTGTCGAAGCATAAGGGATCTTATTCATTCTATATCTTTCTTCTGGAGTCTTCCGTGACATCCTTTTAGATAGGTGTATGCCTTAACTCATGGACAAATAACCCTTCTTACTTCCCTTCATATTGAATCTCTTCAATATTAAGACTATGTACCAGGATTAGGATGAACCTAGCATCCTTTTTAGATCTATCTTTATAGATCCTTATTACTAGAATATAGGATGCTTCTCCTAAATGATTCATGAAAAATCATTTTGATAGCCATGTTTTAACTGACTGCATCATTGGAATATCATTTCCAATGATGAGTATTGCCATCGACATATAAGACCAAAAGGATAATGGCACTCCCACTTGTCTTCTTATACACATAAGGCTCATCCGTATTCTTGATGAAACCAAATTCTTTATAGTTTCATCAAAATGAATGTTCCATCTCCTTGATACTTGCTTCAATCCATAAATAGATTTTCTAAGCTTGCATACTTGGTTTGGTCTCCCACTTGAGACAAAGTCCTCTGGCTGTGACATATAGACTTCTTCCTTAAAATTCCTATTAAGGAATACAATCTTAACATCCATCTTCCAGATCTCATAATCATAGTATGTAGCTATGGCAAGCATAATCCTAAGGACTTGATCATGGCAACTGGTAAAAATGTTTCATCATAGTCAATACCATGCTTTTGCTTGAAATCTTTTATCACCAACCTAGCTTTGTAGGTTACTATTTGCCCATCTGCTACAATCTTCCTCTTGAAGATCCATTTGCACCCTATTAGAACAATTCCCTCGAGTGGACAACCAAGGTCCAAACTTGGTTGTCATGCATCAGTCCATTTCAGATTTCATGGCACTAAGCCATTTGCTAGAGTCCTTACTCATGACTGCTTCTATATAGGTCAGTGGGTCATCATCTTCAATGATCCTAGTTTCATTATTATTTCTAATATGGCAGGATCGCTAACATGGAGTCCCTCTTAGCTCCAATTGATGGCCACTCTGGCAGAAGCCACCACTTGGATGCAGCCTCCGGAGAGCACCTCGACCGGAGTGGCACCCCTACGATCGAGCCTCACTTCTCGAGCCCCTCGACCAGAGTGGCCTGTAGTCGAGCCTCGTCGAGGTCATGCCTCGCTTCTTGAGCCCCTCAGCCAAAGTGGCTTTCCCATGGTCTAGCCTTGTCGAGGTCGTGCCTCGCTTCTTGAGCCCCTCTACCGAAGTGGCTCCCCCATGGTTGAGGCTTGTTGAGGTCAAGCCTTGCTTCTCGAGCTCCTTGACGAGGATGGCTTCCCCGAGATCGAGCCCCGATCGAGGTAGCACCCTCGCTCTTCGAGCTCCTGTTCTTCGGGCTCCCAGCCAGAGTGGCTCCCTCGAGGTCGAGCCCTGGCTGAGGTCATGCTAGCCCTTGGCCGGAGTGGCTCCCTCGAGGTCGATCCCCAATCAAGGTCATGCCCTTGCTCTTCGAGCCCTCGATTGGAGGGGCCCACCAAGGTCATGCCCCCGCTCTGTGGACTGTCGACCGGAGTGGCTCCCTTGAGGTTGAGACCCAATTGAGGTCGAACCCTTGCTCTTGGGCCCTCGACTGGTGGGGCCCCTCGAGGTCGAGCCCTGATAGGAGCCAGGCTCCCCGATCGAGATCTATCCCCTAGTCAAAGTCGACCTCTACCCCGAGTCAGGTGTGAATGTTTCAGGTGAGCACGGCCTCTCCCTCAAGCGCCCCCAAGGCAAGCAGACGATGAATCGACAACTGGTGCCACCACCCTCGCTAGATTCCTGGCATGGCCGTAAGGAGGCTGGCATGCCCGATAGGCAGTGGCATGTCGGCTATGGTCCCTGCGGGATAGTGGTTCACCAGAGCATGTCGACTTTGGCCCCTGTAGGGCAGCATTTCACCAGAGCACACTAACCTATGGAGGGGAATCCTACCGGAGCATCATGCCCTGTAGATGACTGTCGGCACCACTTGGGAATGGAAGCTCTACTTGGGGCACTGAAACACTCTACCCTCCATCAGATCCTGTAGCATCTACCCCTAGACTGGAGCTCTACCAGATCCACCCAAATATAGTAGGATGACACCATAAGAGAGAGTGTTCTATTGGAGTATCCGGACCCGCGGCGTATCTCCTTGCCAGGAAATGGATATGCACTCCTCTACATTCTGATAACATAGCGAATGATAGACCTCCTCCCTCCTCCAGGGGGGAGAAGGTACGAGAGCAGGCCTACACCTGATCCATGCAAAAAGCACCCAGAGGGGACCAAGACAGAGCTCTGTACCTCACCAGAGATGTCGATCATCTATAAGAAAACCAAAAGGGGCCTCTGACAGAGGTAAGCGACAGGGGCAAGCAATTCAGTAAGGCTTGAAAATGTAGGGTACCCGAGAACTCCCGAGAAGAGTTCCAATGGCCACAACCACTGCAGCTCAAGCCCTCCCTCTCGACCTAAACCTTTACTTCATCATTCTTTCGAGACCTCTAGAGGTGGAGACCACTTCAGGATCCACCAAGGAGGATCTGTTCTCCTAGATTGTTTACTGACTTAATCATCGAAGTGATGCAGAACCTATGTATGCATGCAATTATACTTTTTGTATGTTTTTAATTCAAGTTGTGATTCTAAGTCCTGAAGAGTAGATCAAGTATTTAAGCAAAAAAAACTATGCAAGAAAGAAACTAAAAGCATGCAAATAGGACCTAACAGCATTAGAAAGAGAAGGGTTGTCGAGGCTGAGAAGCCTCGGTTGGGCTAGTTCTTCTACAATAATGCTACTGGTGGTAAAGAAGGTGTACCTGGCAATGTCTGATGCACCTGGTGAAGATCACAGTGAAGAGATCACTCATCCTCGATGGATGCGGCTTGGAAAACCAAGCCAGAGACCCGCGGATACTCGGCTTTCTGCTCGATTATCTGATAGAGGCATGGCTGGAGTTGTCGAATTCGTTGGAGTCGAGGGACATGCAATCGACTTGTCAGGGGTTAGAAAGCTTAGAGGAGATGAAGAAACAAGAAGAAAACAGCAAGGGGAAGGAGGTTTTGGAGTGGTCGGTCAGGGCTCTGGAGGATTGGATGGCGGTTGGAATCAGTTGCAACACCGGCAGGAAGACAAGCTCTCAGAAAATTCCTTAATGCACACAGCATGGAGGCACACAGTAATTGGAGACTTAATAATATTTCATATATCAAAAATTAACTCTCATACAAGGGACTAGGGTCCTTTAAATATACCCATAGTCTTGGGCTCCAAGTAAGGATACGAAAGCAATGACATAGGAGTTTTATTCCCACCAAAATCCTAGCTAGAAAATAAGGAAATATTAGGTAGAAAAAATCACTAAAAATTATCCTTCTCTCCTTGCCTTGGTCGACCAAGAGGGTGACTCTTAGTGGCCGACCAAGGGTGGTCACCATAAGCCCTTGGCGCCCTAGCTCCCTCCTAGGCCACGGCTGGCCCAATTTGCTTTCGGTTGGTCCAGGGCTTTAGGGTTTCTGATTTTTCCTCCTGGGATCTTCAAATCTTCAAGCTGGGTTGGATTTGGGCTACTCTTCCATGTCTTTAATCAAGTTGGACTTGGTCTTCACTTGTATGATGTGGTCTTGAGTCTTCAGTGTGCTTGGAGAGGACTCAAAAATAAAAATTAGCTCAACATGAGCTGACTAGCACTGGACCGGACTAGCTCAATATGAGCTGACTAATACAGGACTCAAATAATGATAACTTAGATGAACTAAGCTTTATTACAATGGACTTGAATATAGCTAAGTGATCCACAGAGGGTTGAGAAGCCTCTATCTTATTCTGGTGCCTCTGGTATCCGCACCAATTCTCCAAGGGTGGGAGGGACTCAACCCTATCGAGTGAAAATCAAGCTGCTCACATATCTCTCGAGGAGGTCTGGGTTGAGGCATTGCAATTCCTCTCGAGAAATTTATGAATCATCCGACTCTGGCCGGCCTTGCCATCTAACCAAGAAGCGTTGATAACTACGGCCCGTGGTCGTTAAGGCTTGATCATCTAGGATACGCTCGATCCGTTCTCCTCTCTCAGGCAAATTAATTTGTGGACACTCTAGGCTACGGTCGCTCTCAATGGAAGGAATAGGTCAAAAGGCCTCACTAGGTAACGCTGCCAATTCCCTGTACTCAACCAGGTCTGCGATATTGAAAGGAGAACTAATGCCCAAATCTGAAGGCAAATCTAACACATAGGCATTTGGTCCAACCCTCTCTATCACTCTAAAAGGTTCAGCTCCACGAGCATGAAGTTTCTTAATGGTCTCGGGAGGGAACCACTAAGGCCTAAGCCTAATCATGATAGAATCCCCTACATCAAATTCCTTGATCCTCCTTCGAAAATTAGGCAGTTTCTTATATGTTTTGTTACTTAGATATATTTTTTGGCTAATGTCCTTATGCAAGTCTCTAACATGCTGTGCGAATGATTCTACAAACTTTGAGACTTGTGCATGAACAGGTAAAGGAATCATGTCAATGGGGCGATTAGGCTTGTACCCATGGACTATCTCAGAAGGACTCTTGCCCGTTGTCCTATTCACTGAACTATTGTAGGCAAACTATGCTCTAGGCAACAATAGATCCCAAGTTCCAATGTGTTCACCTACCAGGCATCTAAGGAGGTTTCCTAAACTACGGTTCACCACTTTAGTTTAGCCATCTGTTTGGGGGTGGTAGGCTGTAGAAAGCTTAAACTTGGTCCCTAACAAGTGCCACAGGATTTGCCAGAAATAACTGGTGAACCTAACATCCCTATCATATATGATGGTCTTGGGTAGGCCATAGAGTCTAACCATATGATCTAAGAAAAGCTTGGCTACTCTAGACACATCAAAGGTCTGGGAATAGGGGATGAAGTGAGCCATCTTAGAGAACCTATCGACCACTACAAAGATAGAATCATGTCTCTTCTGGGTCTTAGGTAATCCTAACACGAAGTCCATACTTAGGTCCTGCCAAGGGTGATCAGGCACTGGTAAAGGTGTTTAGATACCAGTGTTTTGCTTCTGCTATTTTACAACAGCACAAGTTCTACACCTGGCTACAATCTATGCAACATGCCTTTTCAATCCTGGCCAAAAGAACTAGTCCTCTATCACTAAGATTGTCTTATTTCTACCAAAGTGACCAACTAAACCTCCAGCATGGGTCTCTCAAATTAAGAACTCTCTAAGGGAAGTTATAGGTATACAGAGTCGATTATTTTGGAAAAGGTAGCCATCTTGAATGGTATACTCACTATGGGTACTGGACGGTCCAAGCCTGAGGATCTAGTAAATGTCTCCAATGTCTGGGCAGGTTTTGTATTCATCCTTTAACCTATCAAACATTATGACTTGAGTGCTAACTGAACCTAACAGCAAAGACCTATGGCTCACAACATCTGCTACCTTATTTTCTGTGCCAGCACGGTGCTTCAAGATAAAGGTGTAGGCCTGAATGTACTCGATCCATTACCGTGCCGTGGGTTAAGTTTCTTTTGGAAGCTTAGGAACCGGAGTGCCTCATGGTCAGAGAATAAGACAAACTCCTATGGTAGTAAGTAATGTGTCCAATATCTAAGGGCCTGGACTACTGCGTAAAATTTCTTGTCATAGGTAGAGTACTTAAGTTTAGCCTCATTCAGCTTCTCACTGAAGAAGGCTACAAGGTGATTCTCTTGACTTAGTACCCCACGTATTCCTACTCCCGAGGCATCGCAAGTGACCTCAAACACCTTAGTGAAGTCATGTAATCTAAGGATGGGTGCATGGGTCATCTTATCCTTAAGCTCTAGGAAGGCCTTATCAGCTGCTTTAGTCCACTCAAATGTACCCTTCCTCATGCAATCAGTGATAGGTGCGACAACTGTACTAAAACCCCTAATAAATCTCCTGTAAAAGGTTGCTAGTCCATGAAACTATGAACATCGTGGACACTAGTGGATGTACGCCACTCAACAATTGCCCTAACCTTTTCAGGATCTGCAACAACTCCCTCATGAGTGATGACAAAACCTAGGAAGATAACCCTATGTGTCATGAATTCACACTTCTTAAAGTTGGCATAGAGGCTATTCTCCCTAAGGGTCTGGCATACTAGTCTCAGATGACTAAGGTGGTCCTTCTTAGTCCTGCTATAAATTAAGATATCATCAAAGTAGAACACAATGAATTTTCCAATATATTCTTTCAGGACTTGGGTCATAATCCTCATAAATGTACTTAGTGCATTGGAAAGTCCGAAAGGCATCACAACCCACTCAAACAGACCATCCTTAGTCTTGAAAGCATTTTTCTACTCATCCCCAGGTCTAATCCTAACCTGATGATAGCCGCTCTTAAGGTCTATCTTTGAGAAAACTTTGGCTTCAGCCATCATGTCTAATATATCGTCCAATTGAAGGATGGGAAATCTATATTTCACAGTTATTTTGTTGATAGCTCTACTGTCTACACACATCCTCCAGGTACCATCTTTCTTAGGGGTTAGTAGAGCAGGGACTGCACATGGACTCAAGCTCTCCCTAATAAAACCTTTCCTAAGCAATTCTCCCACTTGTTTATGTAATTCTTAATGCTCACTAGGGTTCATTCTATAGTGAGGAAGGTTAGATAAAGTGGCTCCTGGGACTAAGTCTATTGCATGTTGGATGTCTCTAAGGGGTGGTAATTGATCAGGTAAATCATCAGGGAAGACATCCTCAAATTCATTTAGAGCCTCAACAATTTCTTTAGGGTGTTCCTTTTGGGTCGGCTCATGTATTTCTTTGGTGGTCAAGAACCGAATAGAGTTACCCTCAACAATTTCTCTTTCTAACTCCCTAGCCTTAATTAGATTAACTCTAGGTTTCTTGTCCTTAAGGCTACTAGAACCCCTCTTAACTGGGTTTCTAGGGGGAGCTGGGTTGATAACAAACTTATTCCTATGGCAGTTAAAAGCACAAACATTGGTTCGACCATACAGGGTTGCATCATGATCACAAAGCCAAGTTGACCTATAATGATACTACTCACTTCCATGGGGATGACATCATACCAAATCTTTTCCTCATAGGTTTGCAGTCTAACTGAGATTTGGCACCTAGCTTTAATCTGGATGGAGGTGGAATCTACCCAAGAAACTTTGTAAGGGCTAGGATGGGGAACTGTGGTCAATCCTAAAGATTTAATTATGTTGGTAGAGACGGCATTGACACAACTCCCACTATCTATGATGATCTTAAGTACCTTACCCCCTACCTTAACAAAAGTCTGTAGGATGCTAGTCCTATGCCAATCTTCCTTAACTGGGGTTTGGGTTAAGATGCACCTAACCACTCCTAATTGGTTCTCAAACTCAGGTTCCTCCTCCTCACATTCATACTCATCTATTAACTGATCATCAGCCTCATAAATCTCTCCCTCAGGTTCAGCTACAAGTTCAGGCTCTTCTTCCACTAGTTCACCTAAGTGTAGGGCAGCTAGGCATTGGTGCATAAAGTGGCCTAGTTTCTTGCATCTAAAACAGGTCTTCTGGGTATTGTAATTCCTATTGACCTCTACAGATTTTCCTCTATCATCCCTACGGGTCAAAAAAGTACTAGGCTGGGGTCGACTCGGGCCTAGCTGACTAGGACTGGGTCGACTCGGGCTAGGTCGGCTAAGCATGGGTCAGCTCTGTGTAGATTGGTTAGCTCCTGGGTATTGACTAGGGTATCTAGTGGGCTCAGGTTTATGATAGATGGGCCTTCTCCATAAATGCTCAGGATCCCTAGCAATCTGGTAAGCATGGTCCAGATCTCTAACATCTCTTATATAGAGCTCCTTCTTAATGCCATCTCTCAGTCCAGCCCTAAACCGAGACAGAACAACATCCTCAGACTCGTTTAAATCACATCGCATAGAATACTCATCAAATTTTGTGATGTACTCGTCTATACTCCTGCTACCCTGATTCAGTCACTACGACTTATCCAGTAAACCATAATGATATGAAGGTGGAATGTATTTTGACCTAAGCTTACCCTTCATGGCCCACCAAGTAACTATAGGATCATGCCCTCCTAGTCTAAGGGTTCTCTCAACACTAGCCCAATGTAATCTGGCCTCCTGGACTAACTTAAGCTTAGCAAACCTAAACTTACGCTCTTCTGACATATCGTACCACTCAAAGTATTGATCAATCTCTCTCTCCCAATCTATATAGACCTTAGGGTCAAGAAAACCATCAAAAGTGGGGGCATCAAGCTTAACATGTCTATAAGACCTGTCTTCTTGGTCTACAAAATCCTGATTGGGTCTTCTAGGGCAAACCTTTGAGATCGGATCATGACGATGGGCTCTCCTAGGTTCAACCTCAAGGTATGGATTAGGGTTTGGGGTCCTCCTAGGTTCAGTATCATTGTATGGGTCATGACGATGGGTTCTCCTAGGCTCAACCTCAAAGTGTGGATCTGGGTTTGGGGTCTTCCTAGGTTCAGTATCATAGTATGGGTTATGACGATGGGTTCTCCTAGAATGGGGAGGGGACTCAGGATCTGGCTTAGACTGTGACCCATGGGTTTTCTCTAAGGCCCCTAGACGATCCTTTAACTGATCAAACTTATTGTGGGTTCGGGTATTAGACTGAGTCAACTGAGTCATCAAGGTAGTCATCTGGGCCATTTGGTCTGCAAGGACTTTAATCTGAGCTTCAAGATTATCCATGGATTCAGGCAAAAGTGGAGATGGTGGATGATATGAGACCCCTGATCTAGTGCACATGCAAGACTCGATCAAACCAACTACAGCTCCCTAGACCTAGAGTCCAAAACTAGGTGCTCAATCATGGTGGCAGACTAGCCTATAGTAACCCTGTACTCAACTAGGCAGGTGTAAGGGGAGTGTTAGGTCCCTGATTGCCAATCCTAGACACCAATCAGAGATTGGCCAGGTAGGCAGACCAGCACACAAGCCCTTCGAGATTGAATCCATGAACCACCATTCTAGACACTAAGCACAAGGCACATACAGGTTAGCTTGACACAGTGATCTGACACTTAGCCCAGACCCGACCATTTGGTGTCCCTAGCCCACTAGGGCAAATTAAGTCTAATAGATTTTAAGTTAGGCTTGGGACCGAATGTAGGGGATGTGGTTTTGGGCTAAGGAGAGGTTATCAACTCCTCCCCTTATCTGGCATAAAGAAAGTGCCATTAAGAGTATTTTATGCAATGATGGCAGGCAGATGAAAATGCAAATTAGGGTTTAGTTATTTTTTTAGGAGTTTTTGATTATATGTAATTTTTTTTTTATATTTTGGTATTTTCTTAAACAGAAGAAAACTTGCAAATTATGGCCTAATATGTAGAAAAAAAAATAAAATTAAAAGATATGCAAAAGAGATACTAAACAAAATCCTAAACCTTCCAAAATTGCCTTGCTGAAAAATAGAGCCAAAAATTTGTAGGCTGTATTTTGACCAGCAGAAATTACACAGACCAAAATAAAATCTACAAAAAATTTATAAAATACTTTGAATTAATATGAATCCAGCAAAAGAAGTTTTAGAATTTTTAAAGTTCTGAACATGGATAAACAATTAAAAGAACAGAGTATATTTAAAAAGGGTCGAAAATAAAAAACCCTAAGAACTCCTTGTGTTCTTCTTCACCAGTCAATTCACAGTGGTACTATTGCCTAGAGAGCAATCCAAGAGGGGGGGTGAATTGGGTCTCTAAAAAATTAAAAATTAGCTTGATAAAACAAGTAGTAAACTTTACAAGACAAGATATGCAATTCAATTCAACAAGGTACTAAGATTTAAGTGCAATGCTCTAAAGTAATAGTGCAGTGGAAATTAAAAGCAATATGCAAGAAAGTAAAGAGCAAGGAGGGAGAGAACAAGAAATCACAAATATAATAAACTATAGTGGTTCGGTGCCAACCATGCACCTACATCCACTCTCTAAGATCCCCTTGGGAATTCACTATAATCAAACGATTACAGCCGATTAGTTTTCCGGGCTCACTAATCAAAACCCAACTTGTTTTACAAGGCTCACAAGTCATAACTTCACTTAGTTTTCCAAGATAACTAAGAACCTAATTGGTTTTCACAAGGCTAACCAAAAACCTCCCTTCGTTTTTCGGGCTAACCAAGAACCTTAGTTGTTTTACGGGCTAACCACCAACCTAATTGGTTTTCAAGGCTTACTAATAACCTCACTTGGTTATCAAATAGGCTAACCAATAACCTTTACAAGATATAAAGTTTTGAAACAAAGAACCAATATAAGCTTTAAATAGAAAAGCAAATAAGTCGATGTAGCTCGATGTTGCTCTTATTGAAGCCTTTTGAATATCCAAGATTGAATGATCTTCAATGCTCTTGATGGCTTTGAATGCTTGGAGGCTTCCTTTAGCTTGTGAGTGGTTGAACCTTGAATGAATAGGAGTTAAAGCTCTTCTCTCTTCTTTTCTCTCTAAACTCTTTTTGGATATTCAATACCTTTTTTTTATTTGATTTGGAGCCTATTTATACCTTCCCAAGGCCTCAAAATTGAGATATAGCCGTTACACTAAAGAAACTAGCTGTTAAGATAATTTGGGACAAGTTCTGCGTTTGAAAAACTAGCCGTTACTGTCGCCAAAACTCCATGTGTCAACACTTCCTCAGTTGAGTCAACATATAAGGTCGACACATGTTCTTCTTGAGTCGACACATAGTTCAAAATGCTCCATTTAGAATCTCTGAAAATCTTAGTTAAGTCGACATATTCTCAGTTGAGTCGACACCTTTAGTCGACACATTGCATCTATGAGTCGACACTTCAATTGTTGCTTCAACTTCTGCAAGTTCTGTGGCTTGAAAGTCTCAGGCGATGTGTTGATCCATGTGTTGAGACTTTGAATCGACACATAAGCTCCATGTGTCAACACTTGATCTGTGCCATTTGAAACCTTGTTGCGTACCGGCTTGAGTCGATACTTTAACTTCACGTGTCGACACATCATGTCATGTGTCGACACCTTGAGTCGACACATCATGTCATGTGTCGACACCTTGAGTTGACACATCCATGAAAAAGTCATAGAAACTGCTGGTTTGAGTTGGAACAAGTTTCCACTTGCCTTAGCTATCCATTCAACCATCTCATAAAGTGTCCAAGTCTTGTATTGTGCAATCATTCCATTCATACTTGGTTCTTCAACACAATTCGGCTTCTTCAAATTTTGTGAGCATCCTTTTAATGAAAACACACTTAAAGAAAATTATTAGTCCTCAAATTATACTTAACTGTTTTGCTTATCATCAAAATCAATTAGTGGAGTCGACAATCTTCCCCTTTTTGATGATAACAAAATTCTTAAGTATAAATTGCTTTAAAGGTAAGGCTTTAAGAGAATTGTTTAAGGTACACAATATTGAAAGCATCAAATATATCAATCATTACTTGCATTAAAGATATAATCATTTAGACCACAAGTAAGAGAATTAGAGCTTGTTGCAAGATTAGAAAGTATCAGAACTTTGATATACATTTAAATTCATAGAGTGCACATATCATGATACTTTACAAAGAAATTTCAGCAACCAACAAAGCTCCCCCTGAATCAATGATTCATAACAACATTTGTAAAAAAATTCTTTTCAAAATATTGAAAGAGGGGTTTCAAGAATTAAACTCACTTTGAATTTGAGCAAAAAGTAAAGCTCCCCTTTTCTTAAGGAACTTTGTAAGTGATTTTCAGGTTTTTCAAAAATCCTTAAAGTTAAAAGTTACTCCCCCTTTAGTTTTGAGAGTAAAAACATATTTATACTTAAATCTCACTAAATTACTCCCCCTTTTTGTTATCATTAAAAAGGTAGGAAAATACATACAAGATATATCATAGTCATTGAATGTATAAAAGCAATTCAAGACATCAATCATTTCATCAAACACATAGAAATGAGTAATCAAAAAGTTTTTCATATATGTCAGGAACTTGTACATCAAGTACACAACAAAGGTAAAAGTACATATAAGCATAAATGTAAACTATCTAGAAGTATAAACTATCTAGAAGTACATCAATATCCTAATCCTCATCCATCGATTCATCAAAAGATGAACTGATCTCAATCGATCCTGTATCAGAAGAAGATCAAGCTCGCTGCCATCATGATCGAAGATCTCAAAGTCTGGTCCTGGTCAGTTAAGGAGGGGTACTGCATCCACATCCTCTATGATGAATATAGATCTGACCTCTGACTGAAGCAGTAGAAGTAAGAGCTACATCCTCTGCAGGAACTGAACTGATCGGATCAATCAACTAAGCAACAGCTGGAGTAGGAGTGCGATAAAAAGTAGGACCGGAATCAAGATACTGAAAGGCGGGTGTGTAGAACCCAAGCTCTCGAGTGACTGACGATGTATGAAGGGTAGGAGTATCAAAAGTAGGTATAACAACTGATGATACGGGCATATCAAGAACAACAATATCAGCTATAGAAAGTATCGGTGTATCTATAATAGAAGTATCAAGTGTGGGTGTTTGAATGATAGGTGTATGAATGTCAGGAGAATCAACAGTAGGTAAATCAGTAACAGGTATATCAATAACAGAACTAAGAATAGGAATAGGAACAGGAACTGGAGTGTGATCAACCGATCTGGAAGGAGAGGATGGATCAGGAATCGGAACAGGTGAGAAGGATGGGTCAATAACAGGGCTCGCAGGCATGTCATCCGTCACCTCCGCAACTGGCTCTGATGTAGGATTAGCAATGTCAAAACGGTCTGAGTCAATCTCCACGTCTCCAACAATAGTATCTCCATCTCCATCTCCAACTCTAGTCTCAACACCAGTATCGATATCAGCAAAAACATCCACTGGTGCTGGAGTAGGTACATTAACAGAAGCAGGAACAGTGTCTACAGCAGTAGCACTCGAAGATGATCTGGACAATGCTGATAGAATAACCGAAATGCCATCACTAAGACCAATGTGGCTCTCTCTTATCTTAGCAATAAACATGTCAAGACGCTGCCTCATGATAAATACATCGATCACTGTACATCTGACTCTATCCTCTAGAGTATTTGAAACACCAGGAGTCTCCATCTATGCTGGCTGTGGCTGGGCAGATGTAGAAGGATCAGACTGAGCTGGTTATGCTGCCATCTCAGGCTGTGTCTCACTAGGTCCAGCATCACCTGAAAGAATCCGCTCCTTCTCTGCTGTATCCTCATCAATGTCAGCTGCATCCTTGGCCTATCCTGATATCCTCCATGTCCACTGGCCTCTGACTAAGTGATAACCCATGCGATGGAATGACCTAATGTCATATACATCGGTATGGATCAAAGTAAGATAAGGCTCATCCTAGAAACTAACTCCATACTCGATGAAAAGTACTGTCAACCCCATGCCATAAGGCAAATAGAGCCACTGACTAGATGACGCCTCAGTGTTTTGATGAACCATCAGAATAGGAAGGCAAATTGTTGTCCGCTGAATCAGTGAGACCATCACCAGCAACTCCCACTCGGTGATTTAGTCAAATTGACCGGTCTTCGATAGAAGAATCTGGGCAGCTATATGATGTAGCAGTCTCATCTCTACAGATAGTCTCGATGCGGGAACAGTGGCTCCCTCTAGTAAGATGTCAGACTCAAAAATGCACTGGAGACCACTAACTCGGTCCATCAAGCTATCAATAACTGATCCAGTCATGGGTATATCCCATACTCTGCATAGAATCTCTGAAGTGATGGGAATATCCCATCCTCTGACCTGAGCAATCCAACCATCGAACCCTCGGGCAAGTGAACCGTAGAACTCTCTCATCAACCCTGGGTAGTATCTCTCGCTGAGCGAACAAAAAGTAACCAACCCAGCATGTCTAATCCAATCTCCACTCCTGAAATGCTGCTGGTCTAAGAAGGAAAAGTCCACTCGGCATTCTCCAACCACTATCTTCGAGCTCATCTAGCTAGAAGGTGCAAACACCGGTCGTGTAGGTGGATCTGGAGCTCTAGACTCGTGTCGGCCCTTTGTTCTCCACTCTTCTTCAACCAGTGACTGATGAGGTCGGCAAATGAGTTGTTTGCGAGGACCCTGAAAGGGATATGCCCTACAAGCCAATCTATGTTCTATCTCCCAAACCATTGTAATTAATAATTTTCTAAATAAAGGCATTATTTTTCCATCATACGCTGTGTTTATACTATATGATGAACCCCATAGATTAGGGCTATGATTTTAGGGTTATGATGAGATCATACCAGTGAGACCTAAAATCTTAAAACCTTAATCTAAAGTATTCCTAGTCAAAGGAACCCTGAGTAGGGGATCAGGGTTTTTCGGTAAGACTAGCACATCCCATGTATACTGGAAAGGGTGACTGCTCTCACAGTCACTTGTGTATGACACTAATACTGGGATATGGGTGCTCATTGGAGAATGAGTTCACTGATATGATCCAACTTGAGAACATCTAATGGAGTCTTAGCTACATGTCAATAGAAGGTTCTCATAGTGGGAGTAGTACAAGTAATCTTTTGACTTGAGACTGCCATAAGTACCTTATGTACATGAACCCATTCTTTGGTTCAATCCTAATCATGACACTGAGCCATGCACAGGATTGATACTGGGAATGGTGAATTGAATATGAAGGTAATGAGTAGGTCAAAAGGAATCGATCACTCTTAGTAAGAGGAGATTGCATCCAGCTAGTCAACAATCGCATGATGATTCAGGGAATCTTTGATCAAAGTAAAGATATTAGAGATGGTTTCTAATATCAAGATAATCGAATCATCATTATAAGATTGAGCTAGAAATAAATATAATATTGGATTTGACATATATCCATATCCATAGTTATATTTTGGGTGCAGGCTGATCGAAAGATTTAATTGTAGGGTAACTCTCTACTGAAGGGTAATTTTGGTATTTCACCAGAATTTCCATATCTTCTGGGTAGACATGACACGTTGCTAGACGTCAATCTTGTCTTGTGGGTTGATCAAGTTCAAAGATCACATGTTAGGAAGAGTCCTAATTGATTGAATCGGGTAAGCCCGATTTGACCTAAATCGATTAGAAAGAGTTCTAATCAAATTATGTCAACTTGTATTCGAACCCACTGCTGGCTAGATGTGGAACCCAATGGGTCACACACTTAAGAGGATTGATCAAGAGTTTAATTTGGAATTAAATCATCTTTGCAAGATAACACTCTAGCAGGTGTTGCAAACCCTAGCTTCTATTCGGATCGGATTCGAATTAGGGTTCCGGATTGGTTCAAATTAGGTTCTAATTGGACCTAATTAGACCCTAATTGAGAAAATAGGAATATGGCTAACCCTATTGGCTAGCCATGTAGCTTGGCTAGCCTCCCCATCCGCCCCCTTTGTTTTTCCATGCCAAATGCCAAGAGTCCATGCGCTTATGGACTCTTGGCGCGCCATTAGGAAGAGTCCATGGCGCATGGACTCTTGGCGCGCCCCAAATATTTCTCCGATGATTTTATTTGGGGCGGCCTCCTTCTTACTCATTAGCGCCTCATTTGTCCACCCTTGGATGGGAACCCAATGGCTGATGGGATTTTAAGAAAGAAGGAATGCGCTAACTCTTCCCGGGCGCGCGAAATAACATCTCTTCGGAGATGAAAAGTCACGACTTCCTTTTAAAACACCACGGTTTTTCCTTCAAGAAAAGCCGTGGGATTTAATCTGGAAGGCCGTGAGATGGGAGGATAGGACGTGAGAACTAGTGAAGGGGCGTGAGACAAAGTGGAATGGGGTTTACGGAGAGTTGTGTTCTTTTGAGAAGACATCTCTCTGTAATCTATTTAAACAACAGAGGTCTCGGGTGTTTGAACTAATGAACGATAGAGTTTATTTATTATCTTTTCTTTCCAGGAAACTGATTCCTCCTTAGCTTGTTTAGGACACAGAGAGTTTCTCTCTTACAGAGTTCTCTTCTCTGTTGAAACTCAAGTCCAAAACAAGAGATAGGAAGAATCTCTTGATCGGTAAAAGAAAGGAACTCCTACTCTATTTCTATTTCCTTTACTTTAAGACATTAGTGTCTTAAATCCATCTCCTCCTTCAAGACAAGAGTTTTATTCTTAGGACAAGGTCTTAAGAAAGGGAGAGGAAGAAGAAAGAAAGGAAGTAAGGAGCCCTTACCCTACAGTTTTAAAGCCATAGTCTTCTTGAGTTCTAGGATAAGAATTCAAGTGAAGGAATTTTGAAGAAGCTTGCATCTTGATCAATCATCTTGTGGATCACCATTGGAGGGTGGACATTTGGATGCCTGGTGAAATCAAAAGAAGCATTCAACACCAAGTTCTGATTCTACATCAAATTGGACTTAAAGTTAAAAGGTTGGTGCCCTAATTCTAACAATGTTAGTTTGTATGTTTTAATTCTGAATAAGGAGATCTTGGCTAGGGGATTATGGTGCCAATTTCATCATTTTTGAAATTACACTTCCGCTGCGATGCACCGGAATCCCAACAGTGGTATCAGAGCCATCCTTATTACAGTTAAAACATATGAAAATTATTTATATGCGTTTTTGTTGTAGTATCGCATTTAGGGTTTTAAACCCTTGAATGCTGATACACTTAGCATAATTTAAGGGATGCATATATGATAATTAATGTTTTGATGTATGCCACTAGTTAGGGTTTTTCATTCAAACCCTAATTATTATAGATATATGATTAGTTTTGAAGTCATCATACTGAAATAAGGTTGTCCTGGCATAATGGTGGATCCATTATGTGGTAAATGGTTGTCATAGTATGATGACACACTTAGCACATATATGTTTATCAGTGTGATATGTTTTATAAGAATGTGCTGGCAATTTTATAAAGCCCTCTTCTTAAAATTATATTAAGTCATAGTATATTTAACTAATAAGCATCACTAGTCATGATGAATAATTGATCATTCGGCGTCTAGAAAGGTGGTTCTGGGAAGGTAAAGAGAATCGTGGTTTTTAATTGGTTCCGTTGACTGACCTGGCCAATTTTTATTGGTGTCTAGGAAAGCAACGGGGGGACTCCCACATCTCTTCTACTTGCTTGGCCGATTTGATTATATTTAAATCTTGACTTAAATGCTTAGAGTTAAAAAAAAAAAAAAAAAAAAATGCTATATGTTGGCCTTCCTTCATGCTGGATCATTACTGTGTTATGAACCACATTAGGTTTGTTGTGTTATCTGCAAGACCTAATAGGGTGATTGAAATAATATTGGTCTAGTGCAAAAATATGCTTACAGTATATTCAGTATAATGCCTTGTTGTGTTATCTGCAAGGGCATTATATTTGAATACTGACTGTATAGAAATGAAAGGGTCTTGACTTAACTAGAACATTATGGTTTGTTATGTTTTCTGCAAGACTTATAATGTTCTAGAGGCCAAGTTATTTTTGAGAATTATATGAGATATAATTGGAAGAGTTTCCTACCTTTGAGGTTATAAAAGATTTGTTGTGTTATCTACAAGATCATTTATAAATTATAAGGATCTCGATCTCACTAAGAAAACCGATCAGGGTTCTTCTCGATTATCATAGTGAAGGCTATGACTTTTGATAAAATAGTGGGAGACATAATTAAATTGAAGACCTAATTTAATTATGTAAGTCATTTCATGGTTGTTTGCTTTTGTATTGTTCTTTATTAAATGTAGATAAATGGCATCTTCATTATCACTGAGAAGCATCTTAGATACCAACAAATTGACTGGTCAAAACTATGTGGACTGGTTGAGAAACTTAAAGATTGTACTGAGTTCAGAAAAACTTTCTTATATTCTTGATACCCCTAGTCTTAATCCACTAGGGGATGATGCCACACAGGAAGATATGGCCACATACAAAATGTGGCAGAATGACTCCCTCACTGTCAAGTGTATCATACTGGCCTCTATGACCAATGAGTTACAGAGGCAGCATGAAAGCATGGATACTCAATCCATAATGCTCAATTTAAAGGAGCTTTATGGAGAACAAAGCAGAACTGCTAGATACGAAATATCTAAGCAGTTATTCCGTGCTAGGATGACAGAGGGTACATCCATTCAGGATCATGTCCTGAAGGTAATTGACTTAATCACCAGATTGGGTCAATTAGGGTTTATTATGGATGGGGAGCTGAATCAGGATTTAATCCTGCAATCACTCCCGGAGTCATTTTCTCAGTTTGTCTTGAATTATCACATGAACAAATTGAACACTTCCTTGCCTGAGCTGTTAAATATGTTAAAAATAGCAGAGAGCCACGTTAAGAGAGAAAAGGCTCCACTTCTTCTTGTTGATAAGACCAATAAGAAGAAATCGAGCAAAAAGGGTTTTAGTAGGAGGCTAAACCCTAAGGGTGGCATCAATAAGAACAAGAAAGGAAAGAAGGCCTCAAAATAGTCAACCTGTTTCTTTTGCGGCAAAGCGGGACATTGGAAAAGGAACTGCAAGGCTTACCTTGCAACTGTGAAGCCTGGTGCGGCAGACGCACCAAAAGGTATGTATGAGATACATACTATATTGACATTAAATTTGTCTATATCAAATACTTGGGTATTGGATACCGCTTGTGGTTACCATATATGCAAATCTTTGCAGGACCTCCACAAGCTTAAAGTACTGAAGGAAGGCGACTTCAATCTCTACGGTGCTGGTGGTGATATCATCCAAGCAGAAGCTGTAGGGACATATATTCTGAAGTTGCCTTCAAGGAAGATCTTGGAGTTAGAAAATTGCTACTATATGCCAAAGATTATTAGGAACATTATATCTATTCCTTTGTTATTAAAACAAGGATATGTAATGGATGTAATGAGCACTGGTTGCTCGATAATGTTATCTAATAAAATTATTTGTTCTGGCATTTTTAGCAATGGGCTCTTAACTCTTTCTTCCAATGATAGTATTTTTCATGTCAATACTAAAAGGAAAAGAAAAGACTTTAATGATACTTTACTTTGGCATCATAGACTTGGTCATGTTAATGAGTCTAGGATTAGCAAGTTATACAAGGAAAAATTCCTTGATCCTTATGAGTATGAATCATTAGGAACTTGCGAATCATGTCTCATGGGTAAGATGACAAAAACTCCATTCACTGGACATGGGGAAAGGTGAACTGAGTTATTAGGACTTATACATACTGATGTATGTGGTCCAATGACAACTCAGGCCAGAGGAGGATACTCATATTTTATCACTTTCACAGATGATTTATCTGGGTTCGGATATGTGTATCTTATGAAACACAAATCTGAAGCCTTTGATAAATTTAAGGAGTATCAAAGTATGGTCGAAAAATAAACCGGGAAAAGTATTAAAGTTCTTCGTTCTAATCGAGGAGGAGAATACTTATCCACGGAGTTTTTAGACTATCTTAAAATTAATAGAATCCTTTCTGAATGGACCCCTCCTTATACACCACAGCTAAATGGTATAGCTGAAAGGAGGAATCGTACCTTATTAGATATGGTACGATCCATGATGTGCTTCATAAATTTACCCATTTCCTTCTAGGGTCATGCTCTAGAAACTGCTATTTACATTCTGAACAAGGTACCTTCTAAATCCGTTGTTAGTACTCCATATGAAATTTGGAGTGGAAAGAAACCATATCTTAAATATTTCACGGTATGGGGATGTCCAGCTTATGTTAAAATAAATTTTGGACATAAGTTGGAACCTAGAGCGGATAAATGTCTATTTGTAGGACATCCTAAAGAAGGTAGAGGATATCTATTCAACCATCCTACTGAACAAAAGATTTTTGTCAGCAGGCATGCCACTTTTCTAGAAAAAGAGTTTATTTTAGAAAAGGGCAATGGTAGAACTATTGAACTTGGAGAAGTACAAGAAATACAGATAGACAATTCTCAACCATTATAACATATAGTTAGGACAGAACCAGAACACAAAACTCCTCCTCGTAGGTCTGATAGAGTGCCACGGGCACCTGAGAGGTATGGGTTTATTATTGAAAATAATGAAGCCCAAGTCATTCAAAATGATGAACCTCTGACCTATACGGAAGCTATCTTGAGTACTGATTCAGATAAATGGCAAGAAGCCATGGAATCCGAAGTAGACTCTATGTATGTAAACCAAGTATGGTCTTTGGTTGATGCACCAGAGGGTGTTAATCCTATTGGGTGCAAATGGGTCTATAAGAAAAAGATTGGGGCTGATGGCCAAGTTGAAACCTATAAAGCCAGATTAGTGGCTAAAGGTTTTAGACAAAAACAGGGAATTGATTATGATGAAACATTTTCACTTGTTGCCATGCTGAAATCAATTCGGATTTTACTTGCTATAGCAGCATACCACGATTATGAGATATGGCAGATGGATGTAAAGACTGCATTCCTCAATGGTTTCCTTGAGGAAGAAGTCTACATGTCACAGCCAGAAGGTTTTATTTTAAAGAATAAACCTAATCAAGTATGCAAGCTAAAGAAATCCATTTATGGATTAAAGCAAGCTTCCAGGAGTTGGAACATCCGCTTTGATAAAACTATTAAAAAGTTTGGTTTTATCAAAAATGTGGATGAACCCTGTGTTTATAAGAAGACTAGTGGGAGTGCCATAGTCTTCTTGGTTCTATATGTAGATGACATACTCCTCATTGGGAATGATATTCCAATGTTGCAATCAGTCAAGGTTTGGCTATCAAACCAGTTTTCCATGAAAGATTTGGGAGAAGCATCCTATACACTAGGTATTAAGATCTATAGAGATAGATCTAAGAGGATGCTAGGTTTATCCCAATCTAGGTACATTGACTTAGTGCTGAAAAGATTCAGCATGGAAGGAAGTAAAAGAGGTTATCTTCCTATGAGTCAAGGCATACATCTTTCTAAAAAGATGTCTCCTAAGACACCTGAAGAAAGAAATAGAATGAATTCTATACCCTATGCTTCGGTAATAGGGTCCATAATATATGCCATGTTATGTACCAGGCCTGATGTGGAATATGCTTTAGGCATTGTCAGTAGGTTTCAGGCTGATCCAGGAGAGGATCATTGGAAAGCAGTTAAAAATATTCTTAAGTTCCTAAGAAGGACTAAGGATATTTTTCTGGTTTATGGTGGTTCTGATCTTAAACTAGAAGCTTATTCTGATTCTAGTTTTCAATCAGACCCTGATGATAGCAAATCCATTTCGGGATATGCTTTTACGCTAAATGGTGGAGCAGTGAGTTGGAAGAGTACCAAGCAGCAGACTGTAGCTGACTCAACCACAGTGGCAGAATACATAGCTGTTAGTGAAGCCGCCAAGGAAGCAGTCTGGATGAAGAAGTTCATCACAGAGTTGGATGTTGTTCCAGAAATTTAAAACCCAGTGCCAGTTTACTGCGACAACACTGGGGCTGTTGCTCAAGCTAAGGAACCAAGAGCTCATCATAAGTCCAAGCACATTCTGAGACGCTTCCATCTCGTCCGAGAAATAGTAAAGAGACAAGATGTCTACATAGATAGAGTTGATACAATGAACAATGTAGCAGACCCGTTCACTAAGGCTCTACCACAGCGAGATTTTGATAGCCACCTCGAATGTATGGGATTAAGATTTAAAGGCGATTGGCTTTAGTGCAAGTGGGAGATTGAAAGGGATATGCCCTACAAGCCAATCTATGTTCTATCTCCCAAACCATTGTAATTAACAATTTTCTAAATAAAGGCATTATTTTTCCATCATACGTTGTGTTTATACTATATGATGAACCCCATAGATTAGGGCTATGATTTTAAGGTTATGATGAGATCATACCAGTGAGACCTAAAATCTTAAAACCTTAATCTAAAGTATTCCTAGTCAAAGGAACCCTGAGTAGGGGATCAGGGTTTTTCGGTAAGACTAGCACATCCCATGTATACTGGAAAGGGTGACTGCTCTCACAGTCACTTGTGTATAACACTAATACTGGGATGTGGGTGCTCATTGAAGAATGATTTCACTGATATGATCCAACTTGAGAACATCTAATGGAATCTTAGCTACATGTCAATAGAAGGTTCTCATAGTGGGAGTAGTACAAGTAATCTTTTGACCTGAGACTGCCATAAGTACCTTATGTACATGAACCCATTCTTTGGTTCAATCCTAATCATGACACTGAGCCATGCATAGGATTGATACTGGGAATGGTGAATTGAATATGAAGGTAATGAGTAGGTCAACAAGGAATCGATCACTCTTAGTAAGAGGAGATTGCATCCAGCTAGTCAACAATCGCATGATGATTTAGGGAATCTTTGATCAAAGTAAAGATATTAGAGATGGTTTCTAATATCAAGATAATCAAATCATCATTATAAGATTGAGATAGAAATAAATATAATATTGGATTTGACATATATCCATATCCATAGTTATATTTTGGGTGCAGGCTGATCGAAAGATTTAATTGTACGGTAACTCTCTACTGAAGGGTAATTTTGGTATTTCACCAGAATTTCCATATCTTTCGGGTAGACATGACACGTTGCTAGACGTCAATCTTGTCTTGTGGGTTGATCAAGTTCAAAGATCACATGTTAGGAAGACTCCTAATTGATCGAATCGGGTAAGCCCGGTTTGACCTAAATCGATTAGAAAGAGTTCTAATCAAATTAGGTCAACTTGTATTCGAACCCATTGCTGGCTAGATGTGGATCCCAATGGGTCACACACTTAAGAGGATTGATCAAGAGTTTAATTTGGAATTAAATCATCTTTGCAAGATAACACTCTAGCAGGTGTTGAAAACCCTAGCATCTATTCGGATCGGATACGAATTAGGGTTCCGGATTTGTTCAAATTGGGTTCTAATTGAAACTAATTAGACCCTAATTGAGAAAATAGGAATATGGCTAACCCTATTGGCTAGCCATGTAGCTTGGCTAGCCTCCCCACCCGCCCCCTTTGTTTTTCCATACCAAATGCCAAGAGTCCATGCGCTTATGGACTCTTGGCGCGCCATTAGGAAGAGTCCATGGTGCATGGACTCTTGGCGCGCCCCAAATATTTCTCCGATGATTTTATTTGGGGCGGCCTCCTTCTTACTCATTAGCGCCTCATCTGTCCCACCTTGGATGGGAATCCAATTGCTGATGGGATTTTAAGAAAGAAGGAATGCGCTAACTCTTCCCGGGCGCGCGAAATAACATCTCTTCGAAGATGAAAAGTCGTGACTTCCTTCCTTTTAAAACACCACGAATTTCCTTCAAGAAAAGCCATGGGATTTAATCTAGAAGGCCGTGAGATGGGAGGATAGGGCGTGAGAAATAGGGAAGGGGCGTGAGACAAAGTGGAATGGGGTTTACGGAGAGTTGTGTTCTTTTGAGAAGACATCTCTCTGTAATCTATTTAAACAACAGAGGTCTCTGGTGTTTGAACTAATGAACGACAGAGTTTATTTATTGTCTTTTCTTTCCAGGAAACTGATTCCACCTTAGCTTGTTTAGGACACAGAGAGTTTCCCTCTTACAGAGTTCTCTTCTCTGTTGAAACTCAAGTCCAAAACAAGAGATAGGAAGAATCTTTTGATCGGTAAAAGAAAGGAACTCCTACACTGTTTCTATTTCCTTTACTTTAAGACATTAGTGTCTTAAATCCATCTCCTCCTTCAAGACAAGAGTTTTATTCTTAGGACAAGGTCTTAAGAAAGGGAGAGGAAGAAGAAAGAAAGGAAGTAAGGAGCCCCTATCCTACAGTTTTAAAGCCATCTTCTTGAGTTCTAGGATAAGAATTCAAGTGAAGGAATTTTGAAGAAGCTTGCATCTTGATCAATCATCTTGTGGATCACCATTGGAGGGTGGACATTTGGACGCCTGGTGAAATCAAAAGAAGCATTCAACACCAAGTTCTGATTCTACATCAAATTGGAATTAGCGTTAAAAGGTTGGTGCCCTAATTCTAACAATGTTAGTTTGTATGTTTTAATTCTGAATAAGGAGATCTTGGCTAGGGGATTATGGTGCCAATTTCATCATTTTTGAAATTACACTTCCGCTGCGGTGCACCGAAATCCCAACAGACCCATTATCAAGATTGTAGGTTTAGGCAAGGTTTTTGGTGAAAAAAGAGAGTTTCTAGGGTTTAGGAGCTAAAACCTAAGAAGATTTCCAACAAAAACGACTACCAAAGTCTCAAATCCAAGAAATCCATGGCTAAAAACTAAGAAATGGGAGGATGAATAGTATGGGTACCTGGAATTGAGGTGTTGGCTCGGAGGAAAAAGAAATTTGGAGAAAAAATGGTTCGAAAATTCCTTAAATCTCAGTTTCCCATCGGTCATGTGTCGGCTCACACATGTGTCGACACATTTTGGTGTCGGCACATGATGTGTCGACACATCAACTTAAAAACTGAAAAGTTGGGAATTTCTCTGAATGATCAAAATCAATTGAAATAATATGTTTTTGGAGAAAGGATTAATCATGATTTATCATAAATAGGGTTGAATAGATCTAATTTGAGTCAAATTGGAGAAAGGATTTAATCAAATGGATTGATGATCTCGAGCTCTCTTCTAATCATACATGATCAATCTTCCAGAAGAGGTTTAGTCAAAATATCAACTAATTGAAATTCAGTACAGATAAATTCAAGCAAAACATCATTGTTTTCTACATGATCTCTAATAAAATGATGCCTAATTTTAATGTGCTTGCTCCTAGAGTGTTGAACAAGATTTTTAATCAAGCAAATAGCACTGGTATTATCACATTTAATATGAGTTCTTGCCAATTTGATTCCAAAGCCTTCAAGTTGTTTCTTAATCCACAGGATTTGAGCACAACAACTTCTTGCTGCAATACACTCAGCCTCAGCTGTAGATAGTGCAACCGAAGTTTGTTTGTTGCTAAACCATGAGATTAAGTTAACCCCAAGAAATTGGAAAGTTCCACTAGTACTCTCTCTATCTAATCTACAACTAGCAAAGTCTGCATCAGAATATCCAATCAATTCAGCAGAAGAATTTTTAGCATACCATAATCAAATACTAATAGTACTAGACAGATATCTAATAATGCGCTTAACAGCCATAAGATATGATTCTTTAAGTTCAGACTGATATCTAGTACACATGCAAACACTGAGCATAATATCTGGTCTACTAGCAGTCAGATACAATAAAGAGCCTATCATGCCTCTGTATAATTTCTGATCTACAGATTTACCATGCTCATCTTTATCAAGTTTACATGAGGGGCTCATAGGCGTACCTATTGGTTTAGTAGTCTCCATCCCAAACTTTTTGATAATTTCTCTTGTGTACATAGCTTGGTTGATGAAGATACCATCTGAGGTTTGCTTGATCTGGAGTCCGAGAAAAAAATTTAGCTCTTCCATCATGCTCATCTCGAACTCATCCTGCATTAACATAGCAAACTCTTGACAAAGAATTTTATTAGTATCACCGAAAATGATGTCATCAACATATATTTGTACTACTAATAAATCATGATCTTTCCTTTTCAAAAATAGTGTTTTGTCAACATTTCCTCTAGAAAATTCATTTCCAATAAGAAATTTGCTTAGTCTTTCATACCATGCTCTAGGTGCTTGCTTTAATCCATAAAGTGCTTTGTATAATTTGAAAACATGATCAAGATATGCATGATTTTCAAATCCAGGTGGTTGTTCAACAAAAACCTTTTCATTTATAAAATCATTTAAGAAAGCACTTTTAATATCCATTTGAAATAATTTGAAGTTCATAAAACAGGCAAATGATAACAATAGTCTAATTGCCTCAAGTCTAATAACAGGAGCAAAAGATTCTTCAAAGTCAATCTCTTTCTCCTGATTGTAGCCTTTAGCAACTAGCCTAGCTATATTTCTAATGACAATACCATTTCCATCTAATTTATTCCTAAATACCTATTTAGTACCAATAATTGAAACATTAGATGGTCTTTCTACAAGTGTCCAAATATTATTTCTATCAAATTGGATTCTTCTTGCATAGCATTGATCCAATTAGAGTCTTTTTCAGCTTCTTCAAAATATTTAGGTTATACTTGAGATACAAAAGTAATATAATCACATTCATTCCTAATAGAAGCTCTAGTTCTTATCCCTTTCGATGGATCACCTAAGATTAATTTCTTAGGGTGTCCATGAGCATACTTCCACTCCTTAGGTAGATCTTGATGCATTGGAGTGTCATCTTCTTTCTCATCCTTGTCTTGTTCTTCTTCATTTGGTTGAGCTTGATCATTCAGTGTTAGCTTTTGAAGTTTGTCAGCACCTACACATTCATCGGATGTATCCTCTTTTCTCGAGGACTTGTTAGAACATTCTTTAAATACAATATGTACTGACTCTTCTACAACCAAAGTCCGTTTATTGAATACTCTATATGCCCTGCTTGATGTAGAATATCCTAAGAAGATACCTTCATCAGACATGGAATCAAACTTTCCTAGATGATCTTTTCCATTGTTCAAAACAAAATATTTACAACCAAAAACTCAAAAATATTTCAAAGTTGGTTTTCTTTGGTTCCAAAGCTCATATGGGGTTTTCTTTAAAATAGGGCGTATCAAAACTCGATTCAAACATAATAGGTTGTATTTATAGCTTCAGCCCAAAAATACCTTGGCAAATCATTTTCACAAAGCATAGTGCATGCCATTTCTTCTAAAGTACGATTTTTTCTTTCTACTATCCCGTTCTGCTGAGGTATCCTAGGTGTAGAAAAGTTGTGTTCTATGCCTTTTTCATTGTAAAAGTTTTCAAAATCTTGATTTTCAAATTCGATTCCATGATCACTACGAATACAAATGACTAAAACACCTTTCTCATTTGAAACTTTTCTATAAAACTTTATAAATATAGAAAATGATTCATCTTTTTGTACTAAAAAGAAAACCCAAGTAAATCTTGAAAAATCATCCACAATAACTAATCCATATCTCTTGCCTCCTAGACTTGATGTTCTAGTTGGTCCAAAGAGATCCATATGGAGTAGTTCAAGTGGTCTACTAGTAGTTACAAATCCTTTTGGTTTAAAATAAGTTTTGACTTGCTTACCAAATTGACATGCTTGACAAATACTATCTTTTACAAAATAGATTTCAGGTAAATCTCTAACTAAATTTTTTTTACTAAGTTTTGAAATGAGATACATACCAGAATGCCTTAATCTTCTATGCCATAACCAACTAGTCTCTTCCTTGGTATAATTCATTGCAACAAGGCACTCTCCATTAGGTAAAGATAAATCATCAAGATCTACAAAATAAATATTTTCATGCCTTTTTCCAATGAATTATACTTCATTTATATCTGGACTAGAAATCATGCAATAAGATGATTTGAAAACTACTTGAAAACCTTTATCGCAAAATTGACTAATGCTCAAAAGAATATGCTTTAAACCATCTACTAACAGTACATTACTAATACTATTGGAAGGAGTTATGTGAACCTTACCAATACCAATGATTTTTTCTTTACCATTATCACCGAAGGTCACACTCCCTCCATTCAAAGCTTCAAGAGAAGTGAATTGCTTCATATCTCCAGTCATGTGCCTTGAGCAACCACTGTCAAGATACCAAATTCGTTTGTTTTCCTTGGTTGCAAGACATACCTGCAATATGATTAAGCCTTGACTTTAGGTACTCAAGCTAACTTAGGTCCTTTCGGGTTAAAGCATTCAAAATGGTTCCTTTTGGAACCCACATTTTATCAAAAGACATGATTTTTCTGAAATTCCATTGATATGATTTATGACCTAATTTTCTACAAGTAAAATAAGTAATACTGGATAATGCTGGCATAAAAAAGCTTTTAAAATATTTTTGTTGCTTTTGTGGTTT
The DNA here is from genome assembly GCA_021397845.1 of Areca catechu. Taxonomy (NCBI): domain Eukaryota; kingdom Viridiplantae; phylum Streptophyta; class Magnoliopsida; order Arecales; family Arecaceae; genus Areca; species Areca catechu. The sequence goes on along the minus strand of CM038044.1, from coordinate 80,097,171 downwards.
ATATCCTTAACCTGCCTTGTTAAAAATAGCTCTTTGATTATTTAACAGTAAATTCAACTTTTCTGAACTATAAGTAAATTTGTCAACAAAAGGTTTTAATTTTTCAAGTTCACTTTTATGTTTAACATTTTCAAATTCTAAATCCTTGTTTTTCTTTAAAAGCTCATTATCAGAAACAATTTATTTAGGCCTTTTTAAAACTTCATTTTCCATAACTAAAGCATTATTTTTCTTTTCCAAAATATCTAGTTTAGATTTCAAAGTACTAACATCATTTAGTAAAGAGTTATTTTCTAAAGAAAAACTGTTTGCATGCTTTTTCAATTTCTTATTTTCAGATAAAACTAATTTATAATCATGCATAAGCTCTTCGAAAGCATTTCTATGTACATCGAAGGTAAAATCAATTTCTGAGTCAGAACATATCTCTTCATTGTCCTCATGTGCCATGAAGCAGAGATTTGCAATTTCTGTCTGCTCTTCTTCTAAACTGGAGTCTTCGCTATCACTCCATGTGGCCATCATTGCTTTCTTTCTTAGTTTCTTCCTTGATTTCTTGAGAAGAGGACAATCAAATTTATAATGTCCCGGCTTCTTGCACTCGAAGCATATCGGTACTTCCTTCTCCTTTTCTTTTTTCTTTTCTTTTTCCTTTTCTCTTTCCTTTTCTTTTTCCTTTTCTCTCTTTTTATTTTTCCTTTCCCTTTTCCTTGGATTGAGATTTCTTCTTGTAGGGAAACTTCCTCCTCTTCATGAATCTTCTAAACTTATGAGCAAGGAGGGCTTCTTCACCTTCTTCTTCTTCTTCATCTTCGGACTCATCGATCGAGGATTCTTCTTGAATATTAGACTTGAAAGCAATCCCCTTCTTCTTCTTGTCCATGTCCATTGATTTTTATTTTAGATTGAGCTCATAAGTCATGAGAGATCCCACTAGCTACTCAATAGATAGCTTGTCTACATCCTTTGCTTCTTGAATTATGGTCACTTTTGGATCCCACGATGTTGGTAGTGACCTAAGAATTTTATTCACAAGATCAACATTAGATATGACTTTACCAAGACTTCTCATAGCATTTACAATATTTGTAAAATGTGTATACGTATCAGTGATAGTTTCATTTGGTTCCATCCGGAACATCTCATATGTGTGTACTAACATATTGACTTTAGCATTTTTCACTTGATCGGTACCCTCATAGGTAACTTTAAGTGTGTTCCATATTTTTTTTATAGACATGCATGTAGATATCCTATTAAACTCACTATGATCTAATGAACAATACAAGAGATCATTGCCTTGGCATTGATCTCGGATTGTTTAATGTCATTTTCATCCCAATCCTCTTCAAGTTTTGGGATAGAAATACCATTAACCACCACCAAAAGAATATGAGGACCCTTGTCAACTACTCTCCACAAATTGTAATCTATAGAATGCATATAAATTCTCATCCTAGTTTTTCAATATGTATAATTTGTTCCTTTGAAAAATGGAGGTCTATTTGATGCTTGTCCCTCAACTACACTAGTACTAAATGGGGCTGCCATAGATCTTTACTCAAGGTGGTAAAGCCTATACATTGAGAACAGGGCTCTGATACCACTTGTTGCCCAGAGAGCAACCCAAGAGGGGGGGTGAATTGGGTCTCTAAAAAATTAAAGCTAAGCTTGATAAAACAAGTAGCAAACTTCATAAGACAAGATATGCATTTCAATTCAACAAGGCACTAAGATTTAAGTGCAATGCTCTAAAGTAATAGTGCAGCAGAAATTAAAAGCAATAAGCAAGAATGTAAAGAGCAAGGAGGGAGAGAACAAGCAATCACAAACACAACAAGCTATAGTGGTTCGGTACTAACCATGCACCTACATCCACTCCCCAAGATCTCCTTGGAAATTCACTATAATCAAACGACTACAGCCGATTAATTTTATGGGCTCACTAATCATAACCCAACTTGTTTTACAAGGCTCACAAGTCACAACCTCACTTGGTTTTCTGGGCTAACCAAGAACCTAATTGGTTTTCACAAGACTAACCAAAAACTCCCTTAGTTTTCCAGGCTAACCAAGAACCTTAGTGGTTTTGCGGGCTTACCATCAACCTAATTGGTTTTCAAGGCTTACCAATAACCTCACTTAATTTGTCAATAGACTAACCAATAACCTTTACAAGATATAAAGTTTTGAAACAAAGAACCAATATAAGCTTTCAATAGAAAAGCAAATAAGTCGATGTAGCTCGATGTAGTGGTGCTTTGCTCTTGTTGAAGCCTTTTGAATGCCCAAGATTGAATGATCTTCAATGATCTTGATGGCTTTGAATGCTTGGAGATGTTGAACCTTGAAGTGATTTTGATGATAACAAAATATTGGAGCATATATTTGGTTATCTAACAACTCTTCAAATGGTTAACAAGTTTTTATAGGATGACTACTTTGACATATTTTTTAAACCCTACAACCTTTGTTTCTTTGTGTTGAGTTGTATGTAATTAGAATCTTATAAAGAAGAACCCAACAAAAAATTTCTCATTGAAATCAAATATAAAGGGTTGCTTCTACTAGGTTTCAAGCTTCAATTTTTCTTGATATTGTTGTAAGAAGATCTTAAGGAAGCCTTCATAGCTTGACATGTGAGTTCTGAAAAATTGTAATTAGTCTAGCTGAAGAACCAATCTCAAGCCGACTGGATAGAGGAACCAGTCGACTTTGGCACCGGCACAAGAAAGAAAATCTCTGGCATGCAGACCCAGCCGACTGGCACCAAGTCCTAGCTGACTCATCCAGAACTTGGTTGAGAATGTTCTGAGAATCTCAGGGATCCGAGCTGACAAGATTTCAGCCTAGCCAACTAGTCCAGAACTTAGTTGAAAATATTCTGAGAATCTCAGGGATCCGAGCCGACTAGATTTCAGCCGAGCAAACTCATCCAGAATGAATGATTTTCTCAACTATGGAACCTAGCCAACTGGTTTTCAACCCAGCCGACCCGAACCTGATCCGAGCCGACTCGAAGAATGTTCGAGCTGACTGGAATGTCGGGGTCACTTCCAATGGCTAGTTCCAGATTTCTGATTTTGAATTCCAAAAGTGCTCCAACAGTAACCTATCACCTCCCAATGGTCTACAATGTTCAAAATCAAGGGAAGGCAGTTGAAGTCTCTATAAATAAGGTATGAGAACATCCTTAGAGAGACTAATGAGTTGTTGAACATTTATTGAACATTTATTAAAGTATGAAGAGAGAGCACTTGAGCTTTGAAGCCAGCCTTCAAGCCTTCACCAACTCTTATCAGAAGCTTGAAGCATCTCTTAAGGAAAGCAAGGAAGCCATTAAAATGCATTAAAGAGCATTCAATTGAGCTTCACTTGAGCTGCAACGGCAACCACCAGATAACCTAGTTTGTCATTTCTGTTGTTTTTTTATTCTAATCTTAGAATACTTGGGTTATTGGTGAGCCCGGTTATAAAAACCAAATAGGTTTCTTTGGTGAGCCTACTGAAAACTAAAGTGTAGAGGTTCTAGGTAAGCCTATGAAAACCTAGTGTGGGTTTCTTTGGTGAGCCTGGTTTAAAAATCAAAGTGTAGAAGTTGGGATTGTGAGCCTGTAAAATAATCCGACTATATTCCGGTTTGGGGAATATAGTGGAAATCCTGAGTGGTGAACTTGGATAGTGGACGTAGGAGCTGGGTTGCTTCGAACCACTCTAAAATTATTTTGTTTATGTTGTGCTTTATTTACTTTTCAGCTTCTGCACTTATACTCTGATTAACATAATACTCAACCACTAAAAGGAATTACTTGTACACATATTGACAAGAAACTATGTAATTTCCAATTCACCACCCTCTTGGGAAAAGCCACCTGAGCAACAACTGGTATCAGAGCAGTGTCTCTGATTCCTTGAGTAAAGATTGATGGCTCATCCCATGAGTATATCCTTGGCCAAAGGCCAGTCAACAAATAGACCTCCACTATTCACAGGCACTAATTACTCTTATTGGAAAGCACGAATGAAAATTTACATTCAAGCTGTAGATTTTCAATTATGGAAGGTCATCTTAAAAGTGCCACACATTCCCATGATCAAAGTTGATGGCGTGGACATCCCTAAGCCTGAAGAGTACCGGGATGATCATGACATGAAAATGGGGGAATTGAATGCCAAAGCAATGAATTTACTATATTGTGCTTTGAATGCAAATGAGTTCAATTGAATTTCCACTTGCTCTTCAGCAAAGGAAATCTGGGACAAACTCGAAGTGACCCATGAGGAAACATTCCAAGTGAAAATCTCAAAGATAAATCTTTTAGTTCACAACTATGAACTATTTAAAATGGAATATTCTGAAATAATTTCTACCATGTTCTCTAGATTTACAGATATTATTAATGGTTTGAAGAGTCTTAGCATGGTATACTCAAATGCTGATCTAGTTCAGAAGATACAACGTTCTTTACCTGACAAGTGGGATCCCAAAGTGACAGCAATCCAAGAGGCCAAAGACCTCAACACATTACTACTGGATGAACTACTGGGATCACTCATCACCCACGAGCCGACTATGCAGCACAGAACTGAACACGAACAGAAGAAAAAGAAAACTATAGCCTTCAGAGCTACTGCCGAATCAAAGAGGGATGATGAAGAGTCTGAAGAAGAAAGCACCTCCTCCAATGATGACCTAGAAGATGATGATATCACAATGGTCGTGAAGAGATTCAGAAAGTTCATGGGAAGGAAGAAAGGAAGACTCAACCGAAAATTCCATAAGAAGGATTATGGAAAAGAAAAAGAAAAGGACAGAGAGAAAGATCAAGAGGTAGTTCCCATATGCTATGAATGCAAGAAGCTGGGGCACATTCGTCCAGACTATCCTCTTTTGAAGAAATCCTTCAGACAGAAAAAGAAGAAGAAAGCCATGGTTGCCACATGGAGCAATAGTGAAGAATCATCTTCATCTGAAGAAGAAGAGACCACCAAGACTATAAATTTGAATTTAAGAACTAAATTCTGCATTTATATTTGACGAATTTATATTTGACGAATTAAATTCTGCATTTTATGATCTATTATCTGAATTTAAGAAAGCTGGAGTAAAGATAAAATCATTGAAAAATATGAATGACTCTTTACTCAAACAGAAAAATGAAATTTCAGAAAAGAACCTTTTATTACAAAAAGAACTGCATGACTTTTCTGAAAGAATTAAAAAGCTAAAAAATTAAAATCTCTTATGTGAAAAGAAAAACAATGATTTGTTTACTGAAAATGTTGAACTGAAAAAGAAGATTACAAAACTCAAGCCATTGGTTGAAAAACTTACTTTGTCTTCAAATAAGCTTGAGTTAATTTTAAAAGAACAACAAATTTCAGGAAACAAAGCTGGAATTGGTTTTAAAGTTTCTATTATGAATGGAATTTGAGCAACTACTTTTGTGAAATCTAAAGTACCTATTCAAAATATTTTATCACAAAAAGCTTTGGCCGCACCAAAAACTATTTCGACTTCAAAATCTTTATTGTATATTCCTAAGAACTTGAGCAAAAATGCTTATATTTCAAAAAGTTCAAAATCTGCATCAATTGCATCAACTTTTAGAACCTCTAATTTTGCTTTTACAAAAAACTCTAAAGTTGTATGCCATGTTTGCAAAAGAATAGGACATAAAGCTTTTGACTGCAATAATTCTAGAAATGTCCATAAAAATGTAAGAAAAATCTGAGTTCCCAAGGAAACCACCTCTGCTGACCTGCAAGGACCCAAGGTAGCTTGGGTACCTAAAAGAATTCAGTGATTATTTTGCAGGAATGTCTTGCAACCTAGAAGTTGAAGAAAAGGTGGTACTTAGATAATGGCTGCTCAAGACATATGACGGGTGACAAGGACCAGTTTATCATCCTTGAAATGAAAGAAGGAGGCATGGTCACCTTTGAAGACAATGGCAAAGAGAGAATAATCGGTATTGGTAAGATCAAAATAACTCCCTTCACTTTTATTGAAAATATTTTGCTAGTAGACAAGTTGAAGCATAATCTCTTAAGCATAAGTCAATTATGTGATAAAGGCTTCAAGGTTGTCTTTGAATCTTCTATGTGTATAGTAACTAACTCTTTAGATTCTAGCAATAAGTTCATTGGACATAGACTTGAGAATATCTATGTGGTAGATCTTAATGATCTTGCCATGTCAAGTAGCCCCAGTCTAGTTGTAATGAATGCTAAGACCAAAGAGTTGTGTTTACTATAGCATAGATGAGTAGGTCATGTTAGCATGCATACTATTACCAAATTGATTTCTAAAGATTTTGTTAGAGGCATGCCTAGGTTTAAAGTTAATTTTGATCATGTTTGTGATGCATGCCAAATGGGTAAACAAACCAGGGGGAGTTTTAAATCAAAAAATATAGTTTCTACAGCAAGACCACTTGAACTACTTCACATGGATCTTTTCGGACCTACTAGGACCACAAGCCTAGGAGGTATGAAATATGTTCTTGTGATAGTAGATGATTTTTCAAGATTTACTTGGATTTTGTTTATTGCTTCAAAAGATGAAACTTTTCATGTTTTCAGAAAATTCCATAAAAAGGTTTCAAATCAAAAGAACTTATCTTTAATTTTAATTAGAAGTGATCATGGAACTGAATTTGAAAATCAATTGTTTGAAGATTATTGTATTGAATTTGGCATTAATCACAACTTCTCCACTCCTAGAACACCTCAACAAAATGGTGTTGTAGAGAGGGAAAATAGGAAATTGGAAGAAATGTTTCACATAATGTTGTGCGAAGGTAATCTTCCAAAGTATTTTTAGGCAGAAGCGGTGAACACTGCATGTTATATTTTAAACCGCGTTTTGATCCATTCTATTTTTAAAAAAAAAACCTATGAGCTTTGGAATGATAGAAAACCCAATATCAGTTATTTTCATGTGTTTGGATGCAAATGCTTTGTGCATAACAATGGAAAAGATAATTTAGAAAATTTTGACTCTAAAATTGATGATACAATTTTTCTAGGTTATTCATTACATAGCAAAGCATATCGGGTTTTTAATAAAAGGACTCTTACTAGTGAAGAGTCAATACATATTGTATTTATTAAAACTAACCCTACACCTTCTAGACAAGAAGAGTGCATAGATAATGATGCAGGTACATTGCAAAAAGGAATGGATGACTTGAGCATTCAAGATAAAGATACTCAAGATGGAGAAGAAACGGTAAGTAAGGATCACACCGATCTACCGACGGACTGGAGGTATGCTACATCTCACCCTAAAGAATTAATCATAAGAGATCCTTCACATGGTGTTAGGACTAGGTCTACACATAAGGATGTACATAATTACCTAGCCTTTGTATCACAAATAGAACCCTATAGCCTAGAAGAAGCTGAGACTGACCCAAACTAGATGATGGCAATGCATGAAGAATTAAACCAGTTTGAAAGGAATAGGGTATGGACACTTGTAAATAGACCTACTGACTATCCAATAATAGGAACCAAATGCTTCTATAGGAATAAATTAGATGAACATGGAAACATAATAAGAAACAAAGCTAGATTAGTAGCTAAGGGATATAACCAAGAAGAAGGTATTGATTTTGATGAAACTTATGCACCTGTAGCAAGACTAGAAGCCATTAAACTACTACTTGCATTTACTTGCTACATGAATTTCAAACTTTTTCAAATGGATGTAAAGATTGCATTTCTTAATGGTTTTATCTCTGAACAAGTTTTTGTGGAACAACCACCAGGTTTTGAAAATTATACTTTTCAAAACCACGTATTTAAATTAAACAAAGCATTATATGGTTTGAAACAAGCACCTAGAGCCTGGTATGATAGACTTAACACTTTCTTAATTGAAAATAATTTTTCAAAAGGAAATGTAGACAAAACCTTATTTATCAAAAAGAAGAATAATGACATCTTAGTTGTATAAATATATGTTGATGATATCATTTTTGGTGCAACTAATGAATCTCTATGTAAAGAATTCGCTAAGCTTATGCAGAGAGAATTTGAAATGAGCTTAATGGACGAACTAAACTACTTCCTTAGACTTCAAGTAAAACAAACAAAGGAAGGCATCTTCATCAACAAAGCCAAATACATCTAAGAAATCATCAAGATGTTTGGTATGGAGAGTAGCAAATCAATGAGCACACCCATGAGCCCAGCTTGCAGATTGGACAAAGTTGAAAATGGATCCAATGTTGACCAAAAGTTATATCGAGGTATGATCGGATCTCTTTTGTATTTGACTGCAAGTAGACCTGACATATTATATAGTGTATGTGTATGTGCTAGATTTCAGTCATCACCAAAAGAAATACATATGCTTGCTATTAAGAGAATAATTAAATACTTGAAAGGAACAAGTAATTTAGGAATTTGGTATTCTAAACATTCTACCCTGAATTTGTTTGGATTCTCTGATGCTGACTATGCTAGTTGTAAAATAGATAGAAAAAGCACTAGCGATACATACCAATTTCTAGGATTGAATTTAATTTTATGGCACTGTAAGAAGAAAAACTCCGTAGCCTTGTCCATTGCTGAGGCAGAGTACTTGGCTGCTTGTAGTTGTTGTGCTCAAGTATTATGGATTAAACAACAACTAGAAGACTTTGGTGTATCACAATCTAAAATTTTAATTAAATGTGATAACACAAGTGCTATCAATTTGACAAAGAATCCAATTCAATATTTTAGAACAAGCACATTGAAATTAGACATCATTTTATTAGAGATCATGTTTCAAATGGTGATATAGTACTTGATTTTGTTCCTACTGAAGATCAATTAGCTGATATATTTACTAAGCCACTTAATCAAGACAGGTTTGTACTAATTAGGAGTGAATTAGGACTTTGCGATCCCTTTTAAATTCTCTAACCTAATTCCTTCAAATTTAAGGAAACATCATCTAGAGAACCTCCTGATTTCATTCTCTATCATAGAGCCTAAATTTCCTTTGAAATCTTCTCCAAAATCTCTTAAAATTATGATCGAAATTTCCAAAACCCTGATTTCTCTATTTGAGTCGACTGGTTTTTAAACCGAGTCGATTGGATTTTTTGCATGTTTTGAACGAGTTCTGGCCTAGTCGGCTCGAGCTTTTTTGATTCGACTAGATTCTCTATGTGTTTTGGGCGAGTTCTGGCCGAGCTGACTCGAGCCTTTCTAAGGCTTTTTCGAGTCGACTAGATTTTCGCACCTGAGTTTTTTATTTTGGGGCATAGACTCCATTCTGAGCTGTCTAACCTTCATTTCATCTTTTCTAATGGTTCGTTCCTCTCCTAATCCCATTCCAAAAATTCCTGTCTCCCTTCAAAGCTCTCCAATCTCTCATTTCTTTCTCTTTCCTAGCAATGGCTCCAAAATGTGCTACCGGGAAACGCTCCTTGTGAGCCGCTCCGTCCGTGGAAAGGGAAAGAAGAACTAAGAGACCTTAAGAAGAGCCGACTGCCACTGTTCATCTTGAGGAACTTGTGGAAGAACCTGCAAGGGCTACTCCCATTGCTCCAAGTCAAATCCCTTCAATGTCCACAAGACCGGTAACTTCTGGCCATCGTATCAACTTTGAGTTTTTAAAGGAGATAGGGTTAAAGATTGGTGATTTGATTGAGGATCAAGGCTGGAGGAAATTTTATTCTCTAAATGAAAAGACCTACCCCTCTCTTTTTAAGACATTTTATGAAAATTTGAGATTGGGTACAAATCATGTAGAATCTATAGTTAAAGGAAGAAGAATTATTGTCAATGAAGATGTTCTACACAACCTATTGGATTTACCTATTGATGGGGTGAAATTCTTAGTAATTGAAGATAGAGAAATAGCCTTGAGAACTATTCTAAACAAAGAAGATGTCAGTGGGATTAGAGCAGTCTTTGCCAACACTTTTCTCTTGAAATGAGGTCGTTACATAATTTCATTTGTAGAATATTTGTGCAAAGGACTGGAAGATTTGATTGGGTAACTGAGAAGGACCTAAGCCTTATGGAACATATCTTAGAAAAGACTCCTATGAACTTATCACATATTATCATCATGCAAATGAAGGAGACTGTTAGAAAGGCTAAGGCTTGCTTACCCTATGGAATGATGCTAATCCTGCTGTTCAAGTCTCAAAGAGTGAATTTGGAAGGTGAAGATGGAGTTGAACTGCACCATACTGATGTCTAACCTCCAAGTCACTAGAAAGAATGGGTTACATTAAAGTTGAAAATGTTTGGAGAAAGAAAGGAACCAATGTCAGGAAAATAGGTAGTTCAAGCAGTAAAGAAGAAGAAGAAGGAAATGAAGAACCTGCTGGCACTGCTACAGTTGAAGCTGGAACATCTACTGCACCTGCACCTGAACAAGTATCTCTCATACCTGAACCTGCTGCCACTTTTGAAGAGATTGATGTACCTTTTCCTGATCTTGATATGCCTGCACCTGAATTTGATTTGCTTGTAGCTGATATACCTTTACCACACTTCACTCCTACAGCTTCACATACTCCAAATATCCAAAGTCAAATTGAAGATCAAATGAAGACTTTGACTGATACACTGATAGGGACTATCACTTCACTTTTTGGTGATCTAAAATAGTCAGTGGATAGTAGACTGTCTCAACTGGAAGAACATGTTACAAATTTGCAAAGAAAGGTTGAAGCAATAGAAACCTCAATATCTACACCTCAAGTTGAACTTCAACCTATCCTAGACCTTATATCTTCTAGTTCTGAAGGCATAAAGAATTTAGTTGATGCAACATTAAATGAGTATAGAGATGAGTTGAATGAAGCCAAATTCACTTTGGGAACAATTGCAGAGACAAGGCAAATGGCAGATGACTACACATGAGGCATTGAAATTATCATATCAGAACTTGGAAGACTTAGAGGATTTGCTAAAGCTTTTGCTATTGTCCAAGCTTCTGAACTTATGTCAATGCAAAAGAAAATTGGTGAAATGAAAGAGGCTGTGAACAAGGTACCTACAAGCCTCAAGGACATGGAACATCAACTTGGTGCAATCTGAATGGAGATGGTTTCAATCTATGGCACTGTTAGATCCTTGGAGATCACTGCTAGATCCTTGGAGATCACTGCTAGGACTAGACCTCTTTATGATCCTTCTCCTATTTCCTCTAGGGGTCCTACCACTTCTCACCATCCTAGAGCACCTCCACCTCATGCATCTTCTAGTAGACCTCCTAGACCTGCTTCTTGGTATGGTGCTAGTATGCCTACCAATGTACCTAAAGAAGAATCTGATAGTGAATAGGTCTTTAGTAATTTCTGTATTTTCTGGAGACTTTTTGATTGTGTAATGATCAATGTACTAAATCTTTTGATGAAAATATAATGAATATCATTTTGGACACTTGTGTGTATTTCTTTTATCTTGCTAACACTCTCTAATGCTTTTTTAGGATTCTCTCTCTAATTTGAGAAAGTGAAATTATCTCAAACAAATCTCAATACAATCTCAATCTATTTAAAATCTGAGCTTAATTGTATAACTTTTTGATTTGATGACAAAAAGGGGGAGAACTATTATATAATAAAATGCATGAAAGAACAAACTTAATGAATTGAAATAGAACTGCTAAAATTAACTAGACAGGGGTAGGTTAATGAATATTGCATATCCTTAATGAATATTGCATATCCTTAATGAATATTGCATATCCTTAATGAATATTGCATACCTTTTTCTGCTAAAGTGTTCAAAAAAATGATAAAGGGGGAGAAATTTCATGTTGATTAGAAATTTTATAAAAAGGGGGAGAAATACATGTTTAATTTGCTTCAATGATTACTATTATGCTCTCTACTAATTACATCTAACTGTCAATGCTTAATGTTGCTTAATACACACAATCACTCATTTTCTGACACTTACACTTTATAGAATTGACCTTGTGTATAACTGTATAGCATACATTGATACTCATTTGAGAATACAGTTAACATTGTGATACAACAAATAAGTGTAAATGCTTACTATGATATACATCTATACTTGTGAATAGAATAGATTTTTTTTCATGCCCAGTGTTTTGTCATCATCAAAAAGGGGGAGATTGTTGAACCTTGAAGTGATTTCGATGATAACAAAACATTGGAGCATATATTTGGTTATCTAACAACTCTTCAAATGGTTAATAAGTTTTTGTAGGATGACTACTTTGACATATTTTTTAAACCCTACAACCTTTATTTCATTGTGTTGAGTTGTAAGTAATTAGAATCTTGTAAAGAAGAACCCAACAAAAAATTCCTCATTGAAATCAAATATAAAGGGTTGCTTCTACTAGGTTTCAAGCTCCAGTTTTTCTTGATATTGTTCTAAGAAGATCTTAAGGAAGCCTTCAAAGCTTGACATGTGAGTTCTGGAAAATTGGAATTGGTCTGGCTGAAGAACCAATCTCGAGCTGACTGGATAGAGGAACTAGCCGACTCTGGCACCGGCAAAAGAAAGAAGATCTCTGGCATGCAGACCTAGCCGACTGGCACCAAGTCCCAGCTGACTTGTCCAGAACTTGTTTGAGAATGTTCTGAGAATCTCAAGAATCCGAGCTGACTAGATTTCAGCCTAGCCGCCTCGTCCAGAACTTAGTTCAAAATATTTTGAGAATCATAGGGATCCGAGTCGACTAGATTTCAGCCTAGCCGACTCATCCAGAGTGAACTATTTTTTCAACTATGGAACCTAGCCAACTGGTTTTCAACCCAGCCGACCCGAACCTGATCCGAGCTGACTCAAAGAATGTCCAAGCCGACTGGAATGTCGGGGTCTCTTCCAACAGCTAGTTCTAGATTTCTAATTTTGAATTCCAAAAGTGCTCCAACGGTAACCTATCACCTCCCAACGGTCTACAACATTCAAAATCAAGGGAAGGCAGTTGAAGTCTTTATAAATGAGGTATGAGAACATCCTTAGGGAGACTAATGAGTTGTTGAACATTTATTGAAGTAAGAAGAGAGAGCACTTGAGCTTTGAAGCCAGCCTTCAATCCTTCACCAACTCTTATCAGAAGCTTGAAGCATCTTTTAAAAAAAGCAAGGAAGCCATTGAAGTGCATTGAAGAGCATTCAATTGAGCTTTACTTGAGCTGCATCGGTAACCACCAGACAACCTAGTTTGTCATTTCTGTTGCTTTTTTATTCTATTCTTAGAATACTTGGATTATTGGTGAGCCCAGTTGTAAAAACCAAATAGGTTTCTTTGGTGAGCCTACTGAAAACCAATGTATAGAGGTTCTAGGTGAGCCTGTGAAAACCTAGTGTAGGTTTCTTTGGTGAGCACGGTTTAAAAACCAAAGTATAGAGGTTGGGATTGTGAGCCTACAAAATAATCTGACTGCATTCCGGTTTGGGGGATATAGTAGAAATCCCGAGTGGTGAACTTGGATAGTGGACGTAGGAGCTGGGTTGCTCCGAACCACTCTAAACTTGTTTTGTTTATGTTGTGCTTTATTTACATTTTAGCTTCTGCACTTATACTTTGATTAATACAACACTCAACCACTAAAAGGAATTACTTGTGCACATACTTGAAAGAAACTTTGTAATTCCCAATTCACCCCCCTCTTGGGAAAAGCCACTTGGGCAACAGGAGCTTCCTTTAGCTTGTGAGTGGTTGAACCTTGAATGAATAGGAATTAAGGCTTTTCTCTCTTCTTTTCTCTCTAAAATATTTTTGGATATTCAATACCTTTTTTTTGATTTGATTTGGAGCCTATTTATACCTTTCCAAGGCCTCAAAATCGAGATATAGCCGTTACACTAAAAAAACTAGCCGTTAAGATCATTTGGGATGAGTTCTGCATTTGAAAAAATTAGCCATTACTGTTGTCAGAACACCATGTGTCGACACTTTCTCAGTTGAGTCGACATATAAGGTCGACACATGTTCTTTTTGAGTCTACACATAGTTCAAAATGCTCCATTCAGAATCTCTAGAAATCTCAGTTAAGTCAATACATTCTCAGTTGAGTCGACACCTTGAGTCGACACATTGCATCCATGAGTCGACACTTCAATTGTTGCATTAACTTCTGCAAGTTCTATGGCTTGAAAGTCTCAGGTGATGTATTGATCCATGTGTTGACACTTTGAGTCGACACATAAGCTCCATGTATTGACACTTGATCTATGCCATTTGAAATTTTGGTGCGTACTGGCTTGAGTCTACACTTTAACTTCATGTGTCGACACATCATGTCATGTATCGACACCTTGAGTCAATACATCATGTCATGTGTCGATACCTTGAGTTGACACATCCTTGAAAAAATCACAAAAATAGTTGGTTTGAGTTGGAACAAGTTTCCACTTGCCTTAGCTATCCATTCAACCATCTCATAAAGTATCCAAGTCTTGTATTATGCAATCATTCCATTCAAACTTGGTTTTTCAACATAATTAGACTTCTTCAAATTTTGTGAGAATCCTTTCAATGAAAACATACTTAAAACAAATCATTAGTCCTCAAATTATACTTAACTATTTTGCTTATTATCAAAATCAATTAGTGGAGTTGACAGGGACCCCTACCACCATAGGAGTTCCCATCGATTGGGAAAGAGGGTTTCAAAGCCCTAATAATCTCCTATGATCGGACGGCCATGGTGAAGCACCCGATCTGAGTATCCAAAGAAAACCGAGCCTGAACAGGCTCTGATACCAAATTGATGCAGAACCTATGTATGCATGCAATTATATTTTTTGTATATTTTTAATTCAAGTTCTGATTCTAAATCTCGAAGAGTAGATCAAGTATTTAAGCAAGGAAAACTATGCAAGAAACAAACTAAAAGCATGCAAATAGGACCTAAGAGCATCAGAAAGAGAAGGACCGCCGAGGCTGAGAAGCCTCAGTTGGGCTAGTTCTTCTACAATAACGCTATTGGTGGCAGTGTGGGTGTACCTGGCAATGTCTGATGCACCTGGTGAAGATTGCAATGAAGAGATCACTCATCCTTGATGGATGCAGCCTAGAAAAACAAGCCAGAGACCCACGGATACCTGGCTTTCTTCTCGATTATCCGATTGAGGCCTGGTTGGAGTCGTCGGATACGTTGGAGTCGATGGACCTGCAATTGACCTGTCAGGGGTTAGAAAACTCTGAGGAGATGAAGAAACAAGTTGAAAATAGCAAGGGTAAGGAGGTTTTGGAGTGGTCGACCAGGGCTCTGGAGGATTGGATGGTGGCTGGAATCAATTGCAACACCAGGAGGAAGACAAGCTCTCAAAAAATCCCTTAATGCACATAGCAGAGAGGCACACAGCAATTGGAGACTCAATAATATTTCATATATCAAAAATTAACTCTCATACAAGGGACTAGGGTCCTTTAAATAGACCCATAGTCTTGGGCTCCAAGTAAGGATACAAAATTAATTACATAGGAGTTTTATTCCCACCCAAACCCTAGCTAGAAAATAAGGAAACATTAGGTAGAAAAAATCCCTAAAAATTCTCCTTCTCTTCTTGACTTGGTCGGCCAAGAGGGTGACCCTAAGTGGCCGACCAAGGGTGGTCACCATAAGCTCTTGGTGCCCTACCTCCTTCCTGGGCCTGGGCTGGCCCAATTTGCTTCCGGCTGGTCCAGGGCTTCAGGGTTTCTGATTTTTTCCTTCTAGGGTCTTCAAATCTTTAAGCTGGGTTGGACTTGGGCTACTCTTCCATGTCTTCAATCTGGTTGGACTTGGCCTTCACTTTTATGATGTGGTCTTGAGTCATCAGTGTGCTTGGACAGGACTAGAAAATATAAAATTAGCTCAATATGAGCTAACTAGCACTGGACTGGACTAGCTCAATATGAGCTGACTAATACAGGACTCAAATAAAGACAACTTAGATGAACTAACTTTTTTACAATGGACTTGAATGTAGCTAAGTGATCCATAAAGGGTTGAGAAGCCTCTATCTTATTTTGGTGCCTCTGGTGTCTGCAGCACGAAGTGCCCCCACCAGGATCCCCAGCTTGGGTCTCCTTTCTTTTTCAAGATCGAGCAGCGTGTCGAATGCCAAGCAAAAGAACCACCACCCGATGCCGTGTGAGAGTTGCAAGACATGATGATCTAGACGGCAACAAATTGGTGCACCAGGTAGGGGGATGGCCTTAGGTTAAGCTGGTCTCCCACTATTAAAGCAGTTCAACCCACAGCATGGTGGTGATGTGCATGCGAAAAGCTGCCACCAGCCATGCAGGGGATCCTCCTCCCAACGAAAGCCCACATAGTCCAGAGAGGGAGCTCCCCGCTTCGCCACTACTGCCTCCGGCAAACATCCAACTCATCGCACTCGCCCAGCAAGTCCAGACTTTGACCATGGTAGTGAGACGCTACATCAACAACGCCATCCTTGGCCACTTAGCAGCAGCCAGGAACCCCTATGGCTCAGGCCACCAGACCCCGTGGTAGTTTGCATTCCTTTCAAGGAAGGCCATCCCACCTGCAAGCCATGTCTAATCACTTGGGGAGCCTTTGGGCCCTAGGAAAGAGGTAGTGGAGTGCGTCGGTTGATCGAGAAAGCTAGTCTCCGGTCTCCGACCGCGTCACCACTAGGCATCATAAGCATCGTTAGGGCAAGGTCCCCTGGTGCGATCAACCCCAACCGATGTCTCCCTCTCCTCCAATAGCCATGGTAGAAGATTCCACCGATGAGGTGATCAGGCATCAAGCTGAGAGATGCTTGGAGGAACAAGATCACAAACTGGTCAAGCTATCTCACCAATTTACTAACATGCAGGGCTTCCCACGCAAGCCAGTGGGCTACGACGCCCTTCCCCCTTTCTCCCGAGAGATCCAAGAGAAACTGATCCCTAGCCAGTTTTGCATGCCCCAGGTGGATCTCTATGATGGGACCATCGATCTCCTGGACCACATGGAGAGCTACAAGACTCTCACAAGAGTCCAGGGGGTGGCTGATGCCCTCTTCTGTATAGTGTGGACACCAGAAGCCGAAAGAAACTTCACTCCAATAAGGTTAGCCTTATCCCAATTTGGATCGAAGATAATTAGGTTACCTTGTATCCTTTAGTTCAAAAATATTTTATTTTCAAGAGTCATTTCCTTTTCAAGAGTCCTGTAATTAATTTTGAGTTTCAAATCAAGAGTGTTTATTGAGTCCTGTAATTACTTTTAAAATTTCATTTCTTGTAAGTCCATTTCAAGTTTTAAAGTCTAGGTCAGTCAAGTCAGTTCAGTTGAGTTAAGTCTAATTCAGTTGAGTTAAGTCTAATCAAGTCTTAAAGCCATGAAAGCCAGCAACAAGACTCAAATTCTAGACCCCAGAATTTGACCACATGAAGAAGAGAAGACACATCAACCAAGCAAGAGAAAAGGACCATCAACTAGGACCACTAGGCGCCACATGTCATTCTTATCCAAGTAGAAGACCACCTCACCATGCCACATCATCAGGTGCAACTTCACCAGACACCTCATCACCCTTTGGGTGCCAACAAGGGAGATTCAAATTCAAGGAGGTTGGCCACATCCCTCCAAGTCCTCCACCAAATCCTCCAAACCCCCCCACATCCCTCCAAACTCTCCACCAAATCCTCCAACCCCCCTTGTAATCCTCCTCGATTTGGGGAGTTTTTAAATTTCAAAAGCTAGCTTTGTGAGGCTATTAAAAGCCTTGGATGCCCATTGTAAAAGAGAGGGATTTTGGAAATGAATGAAGTTTGAAGTGAAGTTGTCTTGAGTTTTATGTGTGAAATTTTTCCTATCTTCTTCTTCCACGCCCAAAGCCACTCTCTTCCCTAGCAATTCATCATCCAAGCTCAAGGCAAAGGCATTAGAGTCGGCCAGATCTTCTCAACTATCTTTTCTTTGTTCACAAGTTCTCCCATCCATTCTTTATGTTTGCATCCTTCAACCTTAACTTTGATCTTCATTGCAGGGTCCTTCGAAGTCCTTGAGTTGTGAACAGGGTTCACCTTGACAAAGAACCAACAAGCTGAAGCCCCAAGTCCAGAGTTCTGATCTCTGTTATCCAGGTTCTTCTGTTCTGAGCATTGGTAGTTTCAAGGTATGAATCAAAAGAAGGTTGGAAAGCTCATCAAGGTAAGTCCTCAATCATTAGCCCCTATTGTCTAGATCTTCTTCCTTCTTAGTTTAGGATTGTGTCTAATCAAGTAAAAGTCCAATTTCTTATAATCCTTAAGTCTTATTATGATGAGTACAATGCTAGTGTAATTAGGTTTCATTGCTCTACAAACATTAATTAAATCACTAATCATATGCAGTGCCGCATCAAATTGGTATTAGAGCATGGTTGCATTAGGGTAGAATAGTTTTCTTTAAATCCAAGCAAGATCTAAAATTCACGCCTCCTGAGCGGGTGTACTCCAGTACACTGTCATGACCCATGGGAATAATGAGCCCCTGGCTAGACGTGAGTTTTTAGATTGAAGTTTTGGGTAAGCCATTGCACTTGTTTGATTAGGTTCTGTTTTCAGAAAATTTGCATCTATTTACTGTAATCCGCCTGCAGCTCCAAAGGCAAGTCACTAATTTTTTATTGAAATATTTTTTTTCTTGTTTCTTTTTAATTCAGTTATCACCATATTAAATTTCATCATCAGAAAAAAATTATAAAAAATATGAAAATTTCTGCAGTTCGACACTATCATTAGGGTTCTGTTCAGTCCTTTTTATTTATCTTCAATTATAGGATCTGCTTAGAGTAGTACAGATTTTATTTTTAAAATTCCTTTCACCTGCATTGAAACATATAAGTTAGGAATCCTCTATAAATTTATCAGAATTTTTGGACTTTTTTTTTCATCACGTTTTCTACACTACTTTCAAACTGCAACACACTTCTGCAGTATCTTTGCATTTCATTCATCTCATGAGAAATCAAATTAAGGGCATCAATTTGACATAGGGTCAGGATTTCATCACCTGTCCCTAGCCCAAAAATCACCAACCAGCATATCGATCCCAGCCCATTAATTAAAATTGAGTAGAACGTTAATTGCCCTAGTGGGTTAGCGACACCAACAAATTGCTTTTAGGTTAGGGTCAAGTTAACTGTGTCAGTTAATTGGTGTGTGCTTACTGGCTTGGTGTCTAGGATTGGTGCATCAGGGCTTGTGATTTGGTCCACCTACCTGGCCAATCTCAGATTGGTGTCTAAGGTTGGCAATCAGGGACCTTCACTCCCCACCACCTACTTGGCTATGTCCCATAAGTACTACTAGCTAGTTGGTTCACTTAATTAGACCTCTAATTTATGCTCTAGGTCTAGAAAACCTTAGCTCGAGCTTGAGTCCATTTGCATGCATGACAACTAGAGCAGGGACACCATATTCACCAATCCAAGCCCAGTCCAGTGTAGCCATGGACCCGAATCTTGAAACCATGCTGAAAGGCCTAAATGATCTAATGGCCCAATTGAACCAAATGATGGCTAAACAATTTTCCTTAGACCAACCAACTCCTACTTTCCCATTAGCTCATATGAATGATAGGAGTAAGAACCCTGAAGTACAAGTTGAGTTCATGAATACTCAAGACTTAGGGTATCCTCAAACTGAAGGGCTAGAGAAGGAAGAAGGCAAGTCTGAACCTAGTAAATATGTGTATGAGACTAACATAAGTTTAATAGATGAATATGAAGGGGAAGACTGTGAAGAGAACAACTTTAATACCTTACCTGAGGAAACCTTTGGTAAAGAAAAGATTATTGAGCCTAGTCCTGAAACATCAGAACAACCAAAATATAGTGAGGACTTGGTTCCCGTAAGACAATGCCCTCAGGAAGAACCCAATACTTTAGCTTCGATACAAGAACTCCTTCAGGTACCTGAGAAGAACCCAATCATTATTTTAGAAGACTTTCCTGATGACCTTCAACTACCTAGAAGCATCCCACCTGTAGATCAATATTCAAATCTTACATCATGAGTAACCAAGGTTTGTTTCAAGATTCCCCTAAATTATCCCAAGACTCGGATTCCTATTTCCTGCCTTTCCTTAAGTCTTATCCTAATTTTAGAGCCATTAAGTTTCATTTTGATGAGATTACTAGGTTGCATGAGCCTTTAAAGCCTATTCCTTTTGCTACCTACTTTTGGAAAACCTTATGGCATTTGCTAGGAATCCATGGTA
Organism: Areca catechu; assembly: GCA_021397845.1. NCBI lineage: Eukaryota > Viridiplantae > Streptophyta > Magnoliopsida > Arecales > Arecaceae > Areca > Areca catechu. The sequence goes on along the minus strand of CM038044.1, from coordinate 80,077,019 downwards.
AATTCTCATGTGCATACCAGACCAGGGTCAAACCTAGAGAGTCATTAATCTGTTAGGTTTAGGCCCTAGAGAGTCCAATAAAATTCCTCTCAATAAAGATGCCTAGTTCAGTCTGCATTTCGTAAGTGCTTGTGTAAGTTTCTGAGTCTGCTGAGTCTTTTGCACAACATGTTACAAATCTGCATAAAGAAATCAGTAATAAGATCAACCTGAGCAATAAAACTTATAAATACTTAGCTGACTCACATAAGAGGGCTAAAGAATTCTGTGAAGGGGATTATGCGATGATTAGGCTCAACCCTGAACGGTTTCCCCCTGGAACCATAAAGAAGCTGCATGCCCACGGAGCGGGACCTTTTAAGATCTTAAAGAAAATAGGCTCTAATGCATATGTTTTGGAACTTCCACCTGATATGGGTATTAGTACAACCTTCAATGTTTCAGACCTAGTAGAATACAAAGAACCACTACTAATACCTAGTGAGCCTTTTGAGCCAGAAACTTTCATTGAGAGTGAACATATTTCCGAGTGTCCACCACCAACCTTACCTGAGCAGAGAGAGAGGATTGAGAGAATCCTGGATGACAAGATTATTACTACCAGGAATAAGGACTATCAGCGATACCTGGTTCAATGGCAAGGTCGACCTGAGTCCGACAACTCTTTGATTACTCGAGAGGACCTACAAAGACTTAACCCAGACTTGTTCGAGCATTACGAGGGAAAAACTGAATCATACTCGACTGGGTCGAGTTCTGCCCACCCCAGGAGAATTGGTGTGGACACCAGAAGCCGAAAGAAACTTCACTCCAACAAGGTTAGCCTTATCCCAATTTGGATCGAAGATAATTAGGTTACCTTGTATCCTTTAGTTCAAAAATATTTTATTTTCAAGAGTCATTTCCTTTTCAAGAGTCCTGTAATTAATTTTGAGTTTCAAATCAAGAGTGTTTATTGAGTCCTGTAATTACTTTTAAAATTTCATTTCTTGTAAGTCCATTTCAAGTTTTAAAGTCTAGGTCAGTCAAGTCAGTTCAGTTGAGTTAAGTCTAATTCAGTTGAGTTAAGTCTAATCAAGTCTTAAAGCCATGAAAGCCAGTAACAAGTCTCAAATTCTAGACCCCAGAATTTGACCACATGAAGAAGAGAAGACACATCAACCAAGCAAGAGAAAAGGACCATCAACTAGGACCACTGGACGCCACATGTCATTCTTATCCAAGTAGAAGACCACCTCACCATGCCACATCATCAGGTGCAACTTCACCAGACACCTCATCACCCTTTGGGCGCCAACAAGGGAGATTCAAATTCAAGGAGGTTGGCCACATCCCTCCAAGTCCTCCACCAAATCATCCAACCCCCCCACATCCCTCCAAACTCTCCACCAAATCCTCCAACCCCCCTTGTAATCCTCCTCGATTTGGGGAGTTTTTAAATTTCAAAAGCTAGCTTTGTGAGGCTATTAAAAGCCTTGGATGCCCATTGTAAAAGAGAGGGATTTTGGAAATGAATGAAGTTTGAAGTGAAGTTGTCTTGAGTTTTATGTGTGAAATTTTTCCTATCTTCTTCTTCCACGCCCAAAGCCACTCTCTTCCCTAGCAATTCATCATCCAAGCTCAAGGCAAAGGCATTAGAGTCGGCCAGATCTTCTCAACTATCTTTTCTTTGTTCACAAGTTCTCCCATCCATTCTTTATGTTTGCATCCTTCAACCTTAACTTTGATCTTCATTGCAGGGTCCTTCGAAGTCCTTGAGTTGTGAACAGGGTTCACCTTGACAAAGAACCAACAAGCTGAAGCCCCAAGTCCAGGGTTCTGATCTCTGTTATCCAGGTTCTTCAGTTCTGAGCATTGGTAGTTTCAAGGTATGAATCAAAAGAAGGTTGGAAAGCTCATCAAGGTAAGTCCACAATCATTAGCCCCTATTGTCTAGATCTTCTTCCTTCTTAGTTTAGGATTGTGTCTAATCAAGTAAAAGTCCAATTTCTTATAATCCTTAAGTCTTATTATGATGAGTACAATGCTAGTGTAATTAGATTTCATTACTCTACAAACATTAATTAAATCACTAATCATATGCAGTGCCGCATCAAATAGAGAGAGGGATTTTGGAAATGAATGAAGTTTGAAGTGAAGTTGTCTTGAGTTTTATGTGTGAAATTTTTCCTATCTTCTTCTTCCACGCCCAAAGCCACTCTCTTCCCTAGCAATTCATCATCCAAGCTCAAGGCAAAGGCATTAGAGTCGGCCAGATCTTCTCAACTATCTTTTCTTTGTTCACAAGTTCTCCCATCCATTCTTTATGTTTGCATCCTTCAACCTTAACTTTGATCTTCATTGCAGGGTCCTTCGAAGTCCTTGAGTTGTGAACAGGGTTCACCTTGACAAAGAACCAACAAGCTGAAGCCCCAAGTCCAGGGTTCTGATCTCTGTTATCCAGGTTCTTCAGTTCTGAGCATTGGTAGTTTCAAGGTATGAATCAAAAGAAGGTTGGAAAGCTCATCAAGGTAAGTCCACAATCATTAGCCCCAATTGTCTAGATCTTCTTCCTTCTTAGTTTAGGATTGTGTTTAATCAAGTAAAAGTCCAATTTCTTATAATCCTTAAGTCTTATTATGATGAGTACAATGCTAGTGTAATTAGATTTCATTGCTCTACAAACATTAATTTAATCACTAATCATATGCAGTGCCGCATCACTGTATCGCCTTCCTGGCTACTCTTTGGAAGGCTGCTCCAGTTTGGTACACCCACCTCGAGCCTGAAAGTATCAATTCCTTTGCATAGTTGGAGTGAAGGTTCATAGTGCACTTTGATGCTTTCTAGAAGGTACCGCAAGAGGCTGACATCCTATTCTCTATTCGGCAACAGGACCACGAGTCCTTACAAGGTTACATGTCCCACTTCAAAGTTGCCATCCTGGAGATCTACAACTTGGACGAGACCGTTGCCATGTTGGCACTAAAGAGGGGTGGTGTGGGCACCAGAATTTGATAGAGTTTCCTCAACCCTCTATGGATATCTGATTAGGGTCCCAATTTATCGGGTCTTGTAACAAGGCTTCAAGCCTAAGCATTGTAATTTTTTAGTCATGAATTTGGTCTCAATTGCTTTAGTCTTATACCTTGACCAGTTTGGTCAAGTTATATCTATGAGTCCTGTATTGATTCCAGTCCGAGTCTGTTTGAAGTTAATGGGCCAAGCCATCTCCCAAGCCTTGAATGATGCCACTTCAACCCTTGGGCATCACCTCATCCATCCCAAGTGGCACCACATCACCTTGACATGTGGGTAGCCAAGGCAAGGGGAATGCTGATATTTTTTGGGCACCATGCCTTGATCTTTTCCTCCCTTCTCTCCCCTTATCAAGCCTCTTGCTAAAGGAGTCATGGGCGGCCAATGGAAGGTCAATGGGAGTTAAAGATTGTGAAGACAAGTCCCTTGCTTCAAGCCCCCCATATCAAGCCATCTTCCCAATATACTTGGTCGGCCATGGAGGTCAAAAGGAGTTAAAGATATGAAGAGACAAGTCCCTTGCTTCAAGCCCTCATATCAAGCTTTCTTCCCGAAATATTTGACCAGCTATGGAAGGAAGATCAAGAGTCTAAGGGCACCAAGACAACCTCCATATTTCAAGCCCCATATCAAGTTTCTCACCAAAGGTGGATGAGAGACAAAGGAAAGAAGGAAGACACCAGCCTTGCTACAAGCCCCATATCATGCCATGCCCAATCACAAGCAAGCTTTGGTCGGCAAAGGAGAAGGGATTTCAAAATTTTTTGGTGCCTTATCACGAGAAGACATGTAACTTTCTTTCGAGTTTGAAAAAGAGTCCAAAGGTTCCTATATAAAAGAATTTACTGCTCATTTGTGTGGCTAATCTTGATGAATGAAAGAAAATATTTTGAGTGCTACTCTTCTAGTTATTGCCTTCATTCCTTAACAACATCGATCTCTGTGAGGGAGTGCCTTTGCTTTCAAGCATCGAGAGGTGTGTGGCCTCAACTTACCTTCTCTTCTATGCAAGTCATCCTCCATCTTCGAGTTCGGAGTCCATCGGGATATCCATCTTGGCACCTTGCAAGAAGATCCCCCGTTCACCACCATCATCAACTTTTCTTCCCTTATTATTTCTTGTCTCTTGCTAACTCCTAACATTTCTCTTGATTGCTCACAGGTCCTCCAGGTGCCATGAATACGAAGTCGGTCTCCCTCGCCTTCGAGACCTTTAGATGGTAAGCCGGTACATCCGTGGGGTTGAAGGCTTGATCATCCAGGCCGCATCTGCAAGAGCGAGTGAACTCGGCATTAGGTGCTTCAGAACTTTTAAGGTTTGCCACCTTAACTCCTAAGTTGGTATTAATCCGAGAGCTAAGTTCTATAGGGTTTTTCTGAAAGGATTTTGCCCTAAAGGCCAATCGAAATGTTGTATTTCGATTGGATATTGTTTTGTATCCCAAACCAGTGTATTGACATTATCAACTAATAAAGGCATTTTATTTTCATCATACGCTGTGTCTTATTAATTTTATTAAGATATGATAAACCCCACAGATTAGGGCTATGGTTCTAGGGTTATGATGAGATCATACAAGTGAGACCTAAAGCCTTAAAACCCTAATCTAGAATATTTCTGGTCGATGGGATATTGAGTAGGGGATCAATGTTTCCGGTAAGACCAGCACATCCTATGTATGCTTGGTGAAGAGGGTGACTGATCTCACAGTCACTTGTGTTTGACACTAATACTTGGATGTGGTTGCTCATTAGAGAATGAGTTCACTGAATGGATCCAGCTTGAGAACATCTAATAGAACCTTATATGTTTGTCAATAGATAGTTCTCATAGTGGGAATAGTGCATGTGGTCCTTTGACCTGAGACTGCCATGGTACCTTGTATGCATGAATCCATACTTTGGTTCACACTCAATCATGACACTGAGTCATGCATGGGGTGATACTGGGTATGGTGGATTGCATATGGAGGTTGTGAGTAGGTCAAAAAGGAATCGATCAACCCTAGTAAGAGGGAAGCGCATCCAGATGATTTCAATCAAATGAAGATTCGGGAAAACTTTGATAAAAGTATGAACATTAGAAATAGTTTCTAATGGTTCATTAATAAATCATCATTATTAGATTGAGCAAGGAATGAATATGAAATTGGATTTGACAAGTATACATATCAATAGTATATTCAGGGTGCAAGTAGATCGAAGGACTGAATTGCCCGGTAACTCACCACTAAAGGGTATTTTGGTAAATTCACAAAAATTCCTCATCTTCCGGGTGGGCATGACACGTTGCTAGATGTCAATATTGTCTTGTAGGTCTCCATGAACCAATTGACTTGGTTTCATGAGTCAATTCGATGTGTGATTCGAATTGGATAATTAGGTGAGCCAATTTGACCTAATTAGGTCAATCATGTTCAATCGAATCGAATCGGCTCAAACCTAAACCTACTGCTAGCTAGATGTAGAACCCAATGGGTCATACACAATAGATACTTGGCCAAAGAAGTCATTCATGATTTAATTAGGATCATAGGATCCTAATTGGTTAGCCGGATTATATACTAGCATATGTAGGCTAACCAAATTCCTAACCCAATTGGATTGGGTCCGGTTGCTTGCTAATTAGCCTAACCTAATTATAAAAAACCTAAATTAGGTTGAGTCCTAAGTGGGGCTAGCCTAATAAGAGCTAAATCTGATTTTAATTTGGATTTAAGGGCATTTTAGGTGCCATACATGAAGAGTCCCAATGGCATGGGACTCTTGGTACCTAAATGATACCTTAACTTCAAAAGGGCACAGAATGAGCTATAGATCTCTGATTTGAATATAATTTATATGGTCAGAAAGAAAATTTTTTGCTCTTTTCAATGACACCCATATTTTCTTTGTTTTTATTGGTCAACAATCTTTGAAATTTGTGTGGAAGAAGGATGGCGCGCGCGGTGCATGAAGAGTCGCAACTCTTCATGTAGTGCATGGTTCTGATGAAGAGTCCTTCTGCTATCAGGACTCTTCATAATCTTTGATGTTTGGAGATTGAAGAGGTGCCTCTTGGCTTCCTAGGGACTGGTAATTGACATGTGGCAAGTGAGAATTCGTCCAGATAAAAGAAGGGATGTGAATAAGGCCTTCAGTGCATGAATGGAATTATTAGATATGATTTTTCAAGCTAGATAACTTCTTTTCAGTCTTGAAAAATCATATCTGATAAGTTGATGGGAGGACATATCACACACCCCTCTTGTATCTATAAATAGGGGGTGGTGAAATGAGTCTGATATTTAAGAATTCCACCGAAGCACTATTCTGAGTGTCTCTCTCTCCCTCCTTTCTTTAAGACATGACTTGTCATGTTAAGACAAAGTCTTTTCTACAAGGACAAGGCTTTGTTTTAGGACATAAGCCTAAGGGGTCCTAAAGAAGGGTTGTCCTAAAACCAAGAATGGTTTATGAGAGTATCTTTAGTGCACTACAGTAGGACATGGTGTCCTATAGTGGTCAATAGAACAAAGGCTGCCGTAAGTATTCCACTTCTCCAAGCAACTTGAAGAAGGAGTTCTTCCTTGGTCAGAGTTTCATGTGGATCACCGTTGGAGGGCGAACGTTTGGGTGCCTGGTGGAGAAGAAAGCTGAATCAGGGTTTTCTTCATCGGATTGGATACTAGCGGTTCAGGTTGGTGCCTAAACTCTAGTTTATATTATATAAGCATGTTTGTATGTTTTAATTCCCAGTAAAGAGGTCTTGGGTTAAGGGTTTTGTAGTGGTTTCATAATAAATTTTTGAAAACCACGCTTCCGCCCTGGTCACCAAAACCCTTAGAGTGGTATCAGGGCCACCTTATTAGGGCTAAATCATACAAAATTTGAAGTTGCCCAATTTTGTAGGACTCTTAAGGTTGCCTATTTTGGTAGGACTCTGCAAAATTTAAAGTTGCCCAATTTTGTAGGACTCTTGTGGTTGCCTATTTTTGTAGGACTCTACAAAATTTGAAGTTGCCCAATTTTTTAGTACTCTACAAAAGTTTAAAGTTACATATGATTGATATGTTTATGCATATTTGTATGTCACTGGTTAAGGTTTTCACTTAAACCTTAGCCGATATAGAAATATATTTAGCTTTCTAGTCATCATACTGAAATAAGGTTGCCCTGGCATAATGGTTGATCCATTAAGTGGTAGATGGTTGTCCTAATATGATGACACACTTGGCACATTTTAAAATGATATATGATGCATGGTTGGTGCATGGTAATATTAGAATGTGTTTCTATTTGAATTGCCCTCTATTAAAATTATATTAAGTTGTAGTGTCATATACCAAAAGCAAAATAATCAAGATGATTAGTTGATCATTCGGTGTCTAGGAAAAGTGGTTAATGATCGGTAAAGAGGACGTGGTTTTTAATTGGTTCCGTTGACTAACCTGGCCAATTTTTATTGGTGTCTAGGAAAGCAACGTGGGGACTCCTACTACTATCCCACTTACCTGGCCGATAAGATTAACTTAATTCTTGATTGATATGCTTAGTGTAATATTCACTACATTAGACCTTCCTTCATGCTAGGTCATTATTATGTTATGATCCGTATTAGGTTTGTTGTATATACACAAGGCCTATTATGGTAACTAACATAATTTTGGCCTGGTGCATTTGATGCTTATGGCATGATTTAATATAATACTTTGTTGTGAACACACAAGGGTATTATTATTACAATCATGACTATAAAGGAATGAAGGGTCTTACTTAACTAAAAATATTATAGTTTGTTATGCACACACAAGATTATTAATATTTTAGAGGCCAGGTTTTGTTGAGAATTGTATGAGATACAATTGGAAAGAGTTCTCCAACCTTTGAACTTATAAAAGATTTGTTGTGTACACACAATATCTTTTATAAGGAATTAGGATCTCAACCCAACTAAGAAAATCAATTAGGATTTCTCGATCATCATATAGAGGGTTATGATGCTTGATAAAATAGTGGGAGACATAATTAAGTTAAAGTCCTAATTTAATTAAGTTTTGTCAACATTGGTTGTTTGCTTATGTCATGTTCTTTGTTAATGTAGATTAAATGGCCCCTTCACTCTCACTCCGTAATATACTTGATGCCAATAAATTGACTGGACCGAACTATGTTGACTGGTTGAGAAACATAAAGATAATACTCAGCCAGGAAAAACTTTCTTACATTCTTGATACTCCTACCTTGGAACCTTTAGAGGAAGATGCCTCGCAAGAGGAAAAGATCACATACAAGATGTGGCAAAATGACTCACTCACTGTCAAATGTATCATGCTTGCCTCTATGACCAATGAGTTGCAGAGGCAACATGATAGCATGGACACTAACTCCATACTGCTCAATCTAAAAGAGCTATATGAAGAACATAGTCGAACTGCTAGATATGAGATATCTAAGCAGTTGTTTCATGCGATAATGACAGAAGGTACATCCGTACAAGACCACGTACTGATGGTTATTGACCTGATCACTCGATTAGGTCAATTTGATTTTGTTATGGATGGGGAGTTGAATCAGGATTTGATCCTGCAGTCACTCTCGGAGCCATTTTCACAGTTTGTTCTTAATTATCATATGAACAAACTTAACACTTCCTTGCCTGAGCTGTTAAACATGTTAAAAATAGTAGAGAGGCATTTAAAGAAAAATAAGGCTTCACTTCTTCTTGTGGATGGGATCAACAAGAAGAAGTCAGGAAGAAAGGGTTCTAAGAGGAGATTGAACCCGAAAAGGGTCATCAAGAAGAAGAAAGGAAAGAAGGCCTCCAGATAGATGACCTGCTTTCATTGTGGCAAGTCGGTTCATTGGAAGAGGAACTACAAGGCTTACCTTGCAGGTTTGAAGCCTGGTGCATCGGATGCACCAAAAGGTATGAAAGAAGCTCATACTATTTTGTCATTGGATTCTTCCATTTCAAATACTTGGGTATTGGATACCGTCTATGGTCATAATATCTGCAAATATTACAGGAGCTGCAATGGCTTAGTGTATTGAAGGAAGGAGACTTCGAGCTCTACGGTGCTAGATGAGAGTCCATCCAAGCAGAGGTCGTAGGGACTTATATCTTGAAGTTACCTTCGAGGAAGATTTTAGAGCTGTGAGATTGTTAATATATGCCTAAGGTCATTAGAAATATCATATCTGTACCCTTGTTACTTAGACAAGGTTATACTATGAATGTGATGAGCAATGGTTACTCAATCAGCTTTTCTAATGAAATTATATGTTGTGGCATATTTTGCAATGGTCTTTTAACTCTATCCACTAATGACAATATACTTCATGTAAGTAACAAACGAAAGAGAGATGATGTAAACAATACTTTGCTCTGGCACTGTCGGCTTGGACATATTAGTGAGACTAGGATTAGCAAGTTATATATGAAAAATTTCCTTAATCCTTATTATTATGAATCATTAGGAACTTGTGAATCATGTCTCATGGATAAAATGGCCAAGACTCCATTTAGTGGACATAGAGAAAGGACAACTGAGTTATTAGGACACATACATACAGATGTATATGGGCCTATGACAACTCAGGCCAAGGGTGGATACTCTTATTTCATCACGTTTACTGGTGATTTTTCAAGGTACGGATTTGTGAATCTTATGAACATAAGTTCGAAGCCTTTGATAAATTTTTAGAGTATCAAAGTATGGTAGAGAAACAAACACGGAAAAGTATTAAAATCCTTTGATCAGATAAAGGAGGTGAATACTTATCCATCGAGTTTCTCGATCACCTCAAAGAAAAGGCGATTATCTCTAAATGGACCCCTCCTTACACACCACAATTAAATGGTGTTGCTGAAAGGAGGAATCGTACCTTATTAGATATGGTACGGTCCATGATGTGCTTCATAGAGTTACCTGTTTCCTTCTAGGGATATGCCTTAGAAATCATGGCTAATATCTTAAATAGAGTACCATCTAAATCTGTCTCTAGCACTCCATATGAGATATGGAGGGGTAAAAAACCCAATCTTAAGTATTTTAAGATATGGGGATGTCCAGCCTATGTCAAAAAAAATTTTAGACATAAGCTAGATGCTAGAGCAGATAAGTGTCTATTTGTAGGATATCCAAAAGATAGTATAGGATATCTATTCTACCACCCTACTGAACAAAAAGTTTTTGTCAGTAGGCATGCCACTTTTCTGGAGAAAGAGTTCATCCTACAAAAGGGCAGTGGGAGAAATATTGAACTTGAAGAAGTTCAACAAATAGATACATCTCAACCAAATGATAACATAGTTAGTATAAAACCATAACACACCACTCCTATCCGTAGGTCTGATAGGGTGCATCATGCACCTGAGAGGTATGGGTTCATTATTGAAAATAATGAAGCCCGGATCATTGAAAATGATGAGCCTCTAACCTATACGGATGCTGTCATGAGTAGGGACTCAGACAGATGGCCTGAAGCCATGAGATCCGAAATGGACTCCATGTATGTCAACCAAGTGTGGACTTTGGTTGATGCACCAGAGGGTGTTAACCCTATTGGATGCAAATGGGTCTATAAGAAAATGATTAGGGTAGATGGCCAAGTAGAAACTTATAAAGCCATATTAGTGGCTAAGGGTTTCAGACAAAAACAAGGAATAGATTATGATGAAACATTTTCTCATGTTGCCATGCTCAAATCTATTTGGATCATGCTTGCTATAGCAGCATATCATGATTATGAAATCTAGCAGATGGATGTGAAAATCGCATTCCTTAATAATTTTCTCGAGGAAGAGGTATATATGTCACAGCCAGAAGGTTTTGTCTTGGAGACTTAACCTAATCAGGTATGTAGGCTGAAAAAATCCATTTATAGATTAAAGCAAGCATCCAGGAGTTAGAACATCCAATTTGATAAGACAGTCAAAGAGTTTGACTTTATCAAAAATGAGGATGAACTTTGTGTGTACAAGAAGACTCTTGGAAGAGCCATAGTTTTCTTAGTTCTGTATGTGGATGACATACTCCTCATTGGGAATGATATCCCAATTTTACAATCAGTCAATGTATGGTTATCTAAATAGTTTTTCATGAAAGACTTGGGAAAAGCATCCTATATACTGGGTATCAAGATCTATAGAGATAAACCTAGGAGGATGCTAGGCTTATCCCAATCTAGGTACATTGACCAAGTGCTAAAGAGATTTAGCATGGAGGGAAGTAAAAGAGGTTACTTGTCCATTGGTCATGGCATACATCTTTCTAAGAAGATGTCTCCTAAGACACCTGAAGAAAGAAATAGAGTGAGTTCTATACTTTATGCTTCGGCTGTAGGATCTATAATGTATGCTAGGTTATGTACCAAGCCTGATGTGGCATATGCCTTAGGTATAGCCAGCAGATTTCAGGCTGATCCAGGAGAGGATCACTGGAAGGCTATGAAAATTATTCTTATGTACTTGAGAAGGACTAAGGATATTTTTCTGATATATGGAGGATCTGATCTTATACTAGAAGCTTATTCAGATTCTAGTTTTCAATCAGATCCAGATGATAGCAAATCTATTTCAGGGCATGTTTTTACCCTAAATGGAGGAACTGTAAGCTGGAAGAGTTCTAAACAGCAGACTGTAGCTGACTCAATAACTGAGACAGAATACATTGCTGTTAGTGAAGCTGCCAAGGAAGCTATATCGATGAAGAAGTTCATCTCAGAGTTGGGCATTGTTCCAGAGATTGAAGGTCCAGTACCAATTTACTGTGATAATATTGGAGCTGTTGCTCAAGCTAAGGAACCTAGAGCTCATCACAAATCAAAGCACATTCTTAGATGCTTCCATCTCATTCGAGAGATTGTTGAAAGACAAGAAGTCTGCATTAAAAGAGTAGAAATGAAGAACAATATAGCAGACCCGTTCACTAAGGCTCTACCACAGCGGGAGTTTGATCGCCACCTCAATTTTATGGGGTTAAAATTTAAAGGTGATTGGCTTTAGTGCAAGTGGGAGATTGAAAGGATTATGCCCTAAAGGCCAATCGAAATGTTGTATTTCAATGGTATTTTCTTTTATATCCCAAACCAGTGTATTGACATTATTAATTAATAAAGGAATTTTATTTTCATCATACGCTGTGTCTTATTAATTTTATTAAAATATGATGAACCCCATAGATTAGGACTATGGTTCTAGGGTTATGATGAGATCATACCAGTGAGGCCTAAAGCCTTAAAACCCTAATCTAGAATATTCCTGGTCGATGGGATATTGAGTAGGGGATCAATATTTCCGGTAAGACCAGCACATCCTATGTATGCTTGGTGAAGAGGGTGACTGATCTCATAGTCACTTGTGTTTGACACTAATACTAGGATATGGGTTCTCATTAGAGAATGAGTTCACTGAATGGATCCAGCTTGAGAACATCTAATGGAACCTTATCTGTTTGTCAATAAATAGTTCTCATAGTGGGAGTAGTGCATGTGGTCCTTTGACCTGAGACTGCCATGGTACCTTGTATACATGAATCCATACTTTGGTTCACACTCAATCATGACACTGAGTCATGCATGGGTTGATACTGGGTATGGTGGATTGCATATGGAGGTTGTGAGAAGGTCAAAAAGGAATCGATCAATCCTAGTTAGAGGGAAGTGCATCCAGAAGATTTCAATCAAATGAAGATTCGTGAAATCTTTGATCAAAGTATGAACATTAGAAATAGTTTCTAATGGTTCATTAATGAATCATAATTATCAGATTGAGCAAGGAATGAATATGAAATTGAATTTGATAAGTATCCATATACATAGTCATATTCAGGGTGCATGTAGATCGAAGGATTGAATTGCCCGGTAACTCACCATTGAAGAGTATTTTGATAAATCCACCAAAATTCCTCATCTTCTGGGTAGGCATGACACGTTGCTAGATATCAATCTTGTCTTGTAGGTCTTCATGAACTAATTGATTTGGTTTCATGAGTTAATTCGATGTGTGATTCGAATTGGACAATTAGGTGAGCCAATTTGACCTAATTAGGTCAATCGGGTTTGATCGGATCGAATCGGCTCAAACCTAAACCTACTGCTGGCTAGATGTGGAACCCAATGGATTACACACAATAGAGACTTGGCCAAGGAAGTCATTCATGATTTAATTAGGGTCATAGGATCCTAATTGGTTAGCCGGATTACATACTAGCATATGTTGGCTAACCAAATTCCTAACCCAATTGGATTGGGTCCGGTTGCTTGCTAATTGGGCTAACCTAATTATGGGAAACCTAAATTAGGTTGAGTCCTAAGTGGGGATAGCCTAATCAGAGCTAAATCTGATTTTAATTTGAATTTAAGGGCATTTTAGGTGCCATACATGAAGAGTCCCAATGGCATGGGACTCTTGGTACCTAAATGATACCTAAACTTCAAAAGGGCACAGAATGAGCTATAGATCTCTTATTTGAATATAATTTATGTGGATAGAAACAAAATTCTATGCTCTTTCCAATGACACCCATATTGCCTATATTTTGACTGGTAAACATTCTTTGAAATTTGCGTGGAAGAAGGATGGCGCGCACGGTGCATGAAGAGTCGCAACTCTTCATGTAGCGCGCAGTTATGATGGAGAGTCCTTCTGCTATCAGGACTCTTTATAATCTTCGATGTTTGGAGATTGAAGAGGCGCCTCTTGGCTTCCTAGTTACCAATAATTGATATATGGCAAGTGAGAACTCGTTCAGATAAAAGAAGGGATGTTAATAAGGCCTTCGGTGCATGAATGGGCTTATTATATATGATTTTTCAAGCCAGATAACTTCTCTTCGATCATGAAAAATCATATCTGATAAGTTGATGGGAGGACATATCACACGCCCCTCTTGTATCTATAAATAGTGGGCGGTGAAATGAGTATGATAATTAAGAATTCCACCGAAGCACTATTTTGAGCATCTCTCTCTCCCTCCTTCTTTCTTTAAGACAAGACTTGTCTTGTTAAGACAAGGTCTTTTCTACTAGGACAAGGCTTTATTTTAGGTCATAAACCTAAGGGGTCCTAGAGGAGGGTTGTCCTAAAACCAAGAATAGTTTAGGAGAGTGTCTTTAGTGCTCTACAGTAGGATAGGGTGTCCTACAATGATCAATAGACCAAAGGCTGTTGAAAGAGTTTCACTTCTCCAAGCAACTTGAAGGAGTTCTTCCTTGGTCCGAGTTTCGTGTGGATCACTGTTGGAGGGTGAACGTTTGGGTGCCTGGTGGAGAAGAAGGCTGAATCAGGGTTTTCTTCATCGAATTGGATACTAGCGGTTCAGGTTGGTGCCTAAACTCTAGTTTATATTATATATGCTTGTTTGTATGTTTTAATTCCTAGTAAGGAGGTCTTGGGTTAAGGATTGGGTAGTGATTTCATAATAAATTTTTGAAATCCACTCTTCCACCCTGGTCACCAAAACCCTTACAGTAGTATCAGAGCCACCTTATTAGGGCTATATCATACAAAATTTGAAGTTCCCCAATTTTGTAGGACTCTTGAGGTTACCCATTTTGGTAGGACTCTACAAATTTTAAATTTGCCCAATTTTGTAGGACTCTTGAGGTTGCCTATTTTTGTAGGACTCTACAAAATTTGAAGTTGCCCAATTTTGTAGGACTCTACAAAAGTTTAAAGTTACATATGATTGATATGTTTATGCATATTTGTATGTCACTGGTTAGGATTTTCATTTAAACCTTAGCCGATATAGAGATATGTTTAGCTTTCTAGTCATCATACAGAAATAAGGTTGCCCTGGCATAATGGTGGATCCATTATGTGGTAGATGGTTGTCCTAGTATGATGACACACTTGGCACATTATAAAATGATATATGATGCATGGTTGATGAATGGTAATATTAGAATGTGCTTCTATTTGAATTGCCCTCTATTAAAATTGTATTAAGTTGTAGTGTCATATAACAAAAGCAAAAAAATCAAGATGATTAGTTGATCATTCGGTGTCTAGGAAAAGTGGTGGTGTGGGCACCACGATCCGACAGAGGCTCCTCAACCCTCTGTGGATCTCAGGTTAGGGTTCCCCCTTCTATGAGTCCTGTAATAAGGCCTTGAGCCAAAGCAATTTCATAATTTCTTGTCAAAGTTTATTTAGTCCTGTACCATGACCAATTTGGGTCAAGTTAGGTCATGAGTCCTGTATTTATTCGAGTCTGAGTTTGGACTGGGCCCAAGCCTAATTGGAGTCACCCTGGTTTTCTTCACCAAAGCATGTTCTGGTGGGCCAACCCACCCCTTCCACCTGGGATAATGCCAACTCAGGTGCCACCTCAGCTACCTATGTGGTGCCACATCAGCTGCCACTTGGGCATCCAAGGAGGGAAACAAAGTAGCCCCCTCATGCTTTCCACATGCCTTGGGCGACATTGGAATGAAGAAACACCATCCCCCTCTTCCCTCCCCCACATCACGCCTTGGTCCATCAAAAGAGGGGCGTTGAAGATCCTTGAAGAAACCAAGCCTCAAAACAAGCCCCCTTTCAAGCATTCTTTCCAAAGTGTTCATGCAAGGATGGAAGGTCAAAGGACACACTCCCCTCTTCAAGCCCTCAACCATGCAATGCCCATGGAGCTCTCCCTTGGTCGGCCTTGAATCAATCCAAGAGATGGCGTTGAAGAGTCCAAGGGAACTCATCCCTCCAAGCAAGCCATGCCCTACTCTTTCTTCCCAAAATAAGCATGCTAAGGAAGGAAGTCAAGTGACCAATCCCCCTCTCCAAGCCTTCCCACATGCCACGCCCAACCCCAAGTCATTTGGTCGGCCAAAGAGAGGAATTGATGGGGAATTTTGGGCGCCACCATGAAAGTTGTAATTTGAATTTCAAATGGGTCTTGGGTGCCTATTTAAAGGGCCCAATCCCTCCCTTGTAGCACTATTGAATGATTGAGTGATTAATGAAAAAGTTTGAGTTTTTCCACCCTCCAACTATTATCTCTTAGGCTAGGTTTGAGTGGAGTTGCCTTCGTCCCCAAGGACATCGAGTGGTGTGAGGCCACCTGTCCGATGCCCCAGGGCGTCGCGAATCCTTCGTCCTTCAAGATATCGCGTGGTGTGAGGCCATATTCCTTCATCCTCCGGGATGTCACAGGGTGTGAGGCCCTAAGTTATTTCCAACTTCGATATCGGAATCCAGCAAAACACCGGGCTCGAATCCCCTCCCCAACTCTATCTTACTTCCTTCCCGTGCATCTCCACATTTCGCTGATCCTTCTTTTGTTTGCCTACAAGTCCTCCCTGGCATCTCGAGCATTTGAGACAGTCAGCTTTGCCATCGTGACCTCCCAACCCAAAGTCAGTGCTTCCATGGGTTCGACTACTCGGACATCTAGGCCGCATCCGCCGAGTTGAGCGATCTCTGAATCGGGCGCTTCAGAATTTTGAGGTTTGCTTTCTCTTTATCTCCTAAGTAGATATTGAATGTCGAGCTAATCCTATCGGGGTTTCTTAATCCCGAGGTCCTGCTCTCATTTTCACTTTTAGGGCTTTGAACTGCTAGCGTAAGCTTTCATTACTCTTCTTCGTATTTCTTACCTTTGCTTGTGATCGGGAATCGAAACCCTAAAACCACGAAGAAAAACAACAAGAAACATAAAAAAACTCATCAACCCAAGAAAAAGAAATTCCTTGCATCATAAGCATCCATCTCAGCATCTCTAGCCCTAACCCCCTTGCTTCCGCATCAATCTTGGTATCAGAGCAAGGCTAGGACTAGTGCATTTATTTTATTTTCTGCATTCTGGTCAGTCTGTATATGGTCTGATCATTAGATTGTTTCTCTCTATAGAGACATCCAAATTTCATTATTTCTATTTTGTTTGATCGCATTAATTTCAGTGTATTTTTTCTATTTTCTCAAATTTTATTTCAGTTTGTAGAGTTTCTACAAGCCGAAATACTGCTTAAGAAAATCTCAGGTCTAATATTTCAGCAAGCATCTCATCTTTTGATTCATTCATCCATCTAGCTTGCTTCTTGCATGTTTTAATTCCTGCATTTTGTTTAGCATTCACCCATCTAAAAGACACAAAAGAACAAAAAAAATTTTAAGTCATTTCGTTAGTCATTATTGTACTTCATTTTACATAAGATATCTTAAGGGCGTCAATTTAACATAGGGTCAGGATTTCATTACCTGCCCCTAGCCCAAAAACGACCACCCGGCATATCGAACCCTAGCCATTAACTAAAATCAATTAGACGTTTAATCAGCTCTAGTGAGCTAGGGACACCCACGAAGTTGGGTCAACCCAAGTGCCGAGCCAAGCTAGATTGCTTGTTGGTGTGTGCTTGTGTCGCTGGTGTCTAGGCAAGTGGTTCAGGGACTAGAGCCCGAAGTGAAGTGGGTTGGTTCGCTTACCTGGCCAATTTCTAATTGGTGTCTAGGAAAGCAAAGAGGAACCTCCACTCACCTTACACTTACCTGGCCAGGTGCCAAGTTACTACTTCCAAGTTCATCTTCTTGACTTTAGATTTGGAGAGATCTCCTAGGTCTAGCAAGCCGTAGCATCGTTTTGTTACATGTGCACTAGATCAGGAACCTCTTTTCACCCACCTTCTCCACCCTCTACCGACACCATGGACCAACTGCAAGCCGACATTGGAGCCTTAACCCAATCCATGACCCAGTTGATCAATAGACTGGACCAGATAGATGCCAGACTAAGACCCCTAGAGGAAGCTGCTAGGCCCCGACCTGAACCCAGTCTTGAGTCCCCTCACCCAAGGAGGAACTTGCCACAAGACTCTTACATTGAGGATGACTTTGGGAGAGACCCTGACCCCTTTGTTGATACCCGTCCTAGGAGACCCAATCTGGAGGACCGTGAAGAAAGAGCCCTTAGGAGCATCAAGCTTGAGGCACCCACTTTCGATGGTAGCTTAGATCCCAGGGTGTATGAAGATTGGGAGTCTGCTATGGAGCAGTATTTTGACTGGTACTCTATGTCTGAGAGAACTAAGTTTAAGTTTGCCAAGCTTAGGTTGGTTCACCAAGCTAGGTTGTTCTGGAACAGTGTTGAGAACTACATAGAGCAGAAAGGTCAATTACCCATAACCGCCTGGGGGGAGATGAGAGAAAAGCTTAGAAGGAAATACTTACCTGCGTCTTACACCCAGAAACTGCTGGACCAATGGCAGACCTTAAGTCAAGGGAGTAAGAGGGTGGCCGATTACATCGCCAAGTTTGATGAATATGTTATGCGATGTAAGGTTGTTGAATCACCTGAGGTAACCCTGTCTAGATTTAGGGCTGGCCTACACCCAGACATCCAGAGAGAGCTGTATTTTAGATCAACCAGAACCTTGGAAGAAGCTTACCAAGTTGCTAGGCTCTGTGAGCAATTCCAGAGAGCTCCCACCTATAGAAGACCTAAGCCCTTTAGAAACCCGAGCCGTATCCTTGGATCCACCCAAGGTTACAATCAAGCTTACCCGAGTCGACCAAACCCAAACCAAACTGACCCAAGTCGAACAAACCCAGCCCGACCCAGTCCTAGTCGTCCCAGCTTGAACTGACCCCAGTATAGTAGAGAGGAAAAGGGTAAGGCTGTTGAAGTCCAGAGGAGACCTGATCCCCAAGGTAAATGCTTTAGGTGTCATAAACCTGGACATTTTGCTAGCCAGTGCACTGCCTCTGCCCTACTCATTGAAGAACCAACTGAGACTGAACCCGAACCAACCGTAGAACCTGAAGAGGACATCTATGATCTCAAAAATCAGTTATTGGAAGGGTATGAGGGAGAGGAAGGAGTGTTTGAATTTGAAGACCTTGTAGGGGTAGTCCGATGCATCCTAGCCCAAAACATAGTACAAGAAGACTGGCGTAGGACCAACATCCTACAGACCTTGATCAAGCTAGGAGATAAAGTTTGTAAGGTCATCATCGATAGTGGAAGCTATGTTAATGCCATTTCCTTGAGTACAGTCAAATCTTTAGGACTAGCCAAAGTTCCCCACCCTAACCCTTACAAAGTCTCCTGGATAGATTCAACTTCAATCCCTGTAAAGTCTAGGTTGCCAGATCAAAATAAAAATGAGTTCCTATGAAGAATCAATTTGGTGTGACATCTTACCCATGGGTGTGGGTAGTATCATTCTAGGACGACCCTGGCTTTTCGACCATGATGCCACCCTTTATGGTTGATCCAATACCTGTGTCTTTCTCCACCAAGGGAAAAAGATC
Source organism: Areca catechu (assembly GCA_021397845.1). Taxonomy (NCBI): domain Eukaryota; kingdom Viridiplantae; phylum Streptophyta; class Magnoliopsida; order Arecales; family Arecaceae; genus Areca; species Areca catechu. The sequence goes on along the minus strand of CM038044.1, from coordinate 80,057,773 downwards.
ACAATCAACCCAATCCAACCTAAGGACCCCATCAAAAAAGGATCTAGTAGCCTTAAGAAGAAGAAAGCAGAAGTCAACCTGATCACACCTAAGGAGCTAGAGAAAGAGATTTTAGAGGGAGCCCCTGTTTGGATTCTAGCCACCAAGGAGAGTCGTGAGCCAACCAATGTAGAACACCCCCAAGAGGTAGTAAAGACTCTGAAAGAATTTGAGGATGTTTTCCCAGAGGAATTACCTGATCAACTGCCACCCCTTAGGGACATCAAGCACGCTATCGATTTGGTCCCAGGATCCACTTTGCCCAACCTTTCCCACTATAGGATGAACCCCACTGAACATCAAGAGCTTCAAAAACAAGTGGGAGAGCTGCTTAGGAAGGGTTTTCTTAGGGAGAGTTTAAGTCCCTGTGCCGTCCCTGCCCTACTTACCCCTAAGAAAGACGGGACCTGGAGGATGTGTGTTGATAGCAGGGCTATCAACAAAATTACAATCAAATATAGGTTTCCTATTGCTCGCCTGGATGATATGCTCGATATGATGGCCGGTGCCACTATCTTTTCAAAGATAGACCTCAAAAGTGGTTACCACCAGATTAGAATTCGACCGGGGGACAAATGGAAAACAGCCTTTAAGACTAAGGATGGTCTATTTGAATGGATAGTGATGCCTTTCGGGTTGTCTAATGCGCCCAGTACCTTTATGAGAGTCATGACCAAAGTCTTGCGCGAGTTCACTGGAAAATTCCTTGTAGTGTATTTTGATGACATCTTGATCTATAGCAAGACCAAAGAGGACCATCTTCACCACTTAAGGTTAGTCTGCCAAACCCTTAGGGAGAATAGCCTTTACGCCAACCCTATGAAGTGTGAATTTATGACAACTAGGGTTATCTTCTTAGGCTTTGTAGTTACCCCTAAAGGAGTTTCAGCCGACCCCGAGAAGGTTAGAGCTATAGTTGAGTGGCCTGTCCCTGCTAGCATCCATGATGTACGTAGTTTTCATGGCCTAGCCACATTTTACAGACGATTCATTAGGGGATTCAGCTCAATTGTAGCACCGATAACTGACTACATCAAGAAGGGAGGTTTTCAATGGACTAAAGCTACAGACAAAGCCTTCCTTTAAATTAAGGATAGAATGGTACAAGCACCTGTCCTGAGATTGCCAGATTTTTCTAAGGTTTTCGAGGTTGCTTGTGATGCGTCGGGAGTTGGTATTGGTGGAGTACTTAGTCTGGAAAATCACCCCGTGGCCTTCTTTAGCAAAAAACTTAATGAGGCCAAAATTAAGTACTCGACTTATGATAAGGAGTTTTATGCAGTCGTCCAAGCCCTTAGGTATTGGAGGCACTACCTTTTGCCCCATGAGTTTGTCCTGTTTTCAAACCATGAAGCCCTTCGATACCTAAACTCCCAGAAGAGATTGAACCCTAGGCACGCTAAGTGGGTTGAGTATATCCAAGCCTCTACCTTTGTCCTTAAACATAGTGCTGGTACTGAAAATAAGGTAGCTGATGCCCTTAGAGACCGTGCCCTTTTGTTAAACACGGTTAGGACTGAGGTTGTAGGATTTGATCGACTTAAGGAGCAATATGAATCTTGTCCTGACTTTAGTGAGATCTTCCAATCTAAGCTTCAAGAACCATTTAGTGCCCATAGTGACTATACCTTATAGGATGGTTATCTTTTCAAGGGTAATAAGTTATGCATTCCCAAGACTTCACTCCGAGATTTTTAGTATGGGAAACCCATGCGGGAGGCCTAGCTGGTCACTTTGGTAGGGAGAAGACCATTCTAGCTATTGAAGACCAGTTCTTTTGGCCTAGCCTTAAGAAAGATGTAGCCAATATTGTCTCTAGGTGCCGAACCTGTGCTGTGGCCAAGCAGCAGAAACAGAATACTGGCCTGTACACCCCCTTGCCCGTATCTAGCCACCCTTGGCAAGACCTCAGCAAGGATTTTATGGTAGGATTACCCAAGACCGCAAGGAAGCACGATTCTGTCTTTGTAGTAGTGGATAGATTTTCCAAAATGGCTCATTTTATACCCTGCTCCCAGACCCTAGATGCTTCCAAAGTCCCCAAGCTTTTTCTGGAACATGTGGTTAAGTTACATGGCCTACCCAAGACTATAGTGTCCGATAGGGATGTCTGCTTCACTAGCTATTTCTGGAAAACCCTTGGGCACCTCCTAGGAACCAAGCTCCAATTCTCCACTGCCTACCACCCGCAAACCGACGAACAAACTGAGGTGGTCAACTGCAGCCTGGGAAACCTTCTTAGATGCTTGATAGGTGAACATACGGGAAACTGGGATCTTCTTTTACCTCGAGCCGAGTTCGCCTATAACAGCTTTGTAAATAGGACCACCGGGAAGAGTCCTTTTGAAGTTGTCTCTTGTTACAAGCCTAACCGACCTCTTGACCTAATTCCCCTACCCATCCATGCACGTGTCTCTAAGTCAGCTGATTCACTTGCACAGCATATTAGCGACATGCATAAAGAAATTAGCCAGAAAATTAATATAAGTAATAACACATATAAAAGGCTGGCTGATTCCCGAAAGCGAGCAAAAGAGTTTGAAATAGGAGATTTCGTAATGATTAGGCTTCGGCCTGAACGGTTTCCACCGGGAACCATTAAGAAGCTTCACGCTCGTGGGGCGGGTCCCTTTAAAGTAATTAGAAGAATGGGCCCTAACACCATTGTCCTAGAACTACCTCTGGATTATGGAATTAGCTCGACATTCAATATCTCTGACATAGTCGAGTATAGGGAACCAACAAACATACCCAGTGAGCCGTTTAGGCCTGACCTCCCTTTTGAGAGTGAACCTGAACCTGAGTGTCCACCTCCAAATATACCTGAGCGAGGAGAGTGGATCGAGCGTGTCCTGGATGACCAAGCCATCACTACCCCAGGCAAAGGCTACCAGCGTTACTTGGTCTGATGGCAAGGCCGACCCGAATCCGATGACTCGTGGATCACAAGGGAGGACTTGCAGCACATCGACCCCAACATCTTGGAGAGGTATCAAAGCCAAGCTAACCCTTACTCGACAGGGTCGAGTTCTTCCCACCCCGGGAGAACTGGTGTGGGCACCAGGATCCGACAGAGGCTCCTCAACCCTCTGTGGATCTCAGGTAAGGGTTCCCCCTTTTATGAGTCATGTAATAAGGCCTTGAGCCAAAGCCATTTCATAATTTCTTATCAAAGTTTATTTAGTCATGTACCTTGACCAATTTGGGTCAAGTTAGGTCATGAGTCCTGTATTTGTTCGAGTCTGAGTTTGGACTGGGCCCAAGCCCAATTGAAGTCACCCTAGTTTTCTTCACCAAAGCAAGTTCTGGTGGGTCAACCCACCCCTTCCACCTGGGATAATGCCAACTCAAGTGCCACCTCAGCTACCTACGTGGCGCCGCATCAGCTACCACTTGGGCATCTAAGGAGGGAAACAAAGTGGCCCCCTCATGCTTTCGACATGCCTTGGGTGACATTGGAAGGAAGAAACACCATCCCCCTCTTCCCTCCCCCACATCATGCCTTGTTCCATCAAAAGAGGGGAGTTGAAGATCCTTGAAGAAACCAAGCCTCAAAGCAAGCCCCCTTCCAAGCTTTCATCCCAAAGTGTTCATGCAAAGAAGGAAGGTCAAAGGACACACTCCCCTCTTCAAGCCCTTAACCATGCAACGCCCATGGAGCTCTCCCTTGGTCGGCCTTGAATCAATCCAAGAGATGGTGTTGAAGAGTCCAAGGGAACACATCCCTCCAAGCAAGCCATGCCCCACTCTTTCTTCCCATAATAAGCATGCTAAGGAAGGAAGTCAAGAGGCCAATCCCCCTCTCCAAGCCTTCCCACATGCCACGCCCAACCCCAAGTCATTTGGTCGGCCAAAGAGAGGAATTGATGGAGAATTTTGGGCGCTACCATGAAAGTTGTAATTTGAATTTCAAATGGGTCTTGGATGCCTATTTAAAGGACCCAATCCCTCCCTTGTAGCAATATTGAATGATTGAGTGATTAATGAAAAAGTTTAAGTTTTTCCACCCTCCAACCATTGTCACTTAGGCTAGGTTTGAGTGGAGTTGCCTTTGTCCCCAGGGACGTCGAGTGGTGTGAGGCCACCTGTCCGTCACCCCAGGGCATCGCGAATCATTTATCCTCCAGGATGTCGCGTGGTGTGAGGCCCATTTCTTCGTCCTTCTGGACATCACGGGGTGCGAGGCCCCATGTTATCTCCAACTTCGATTTCAGAATCCAGCTGGACACCGGGCTCGAAGCCCCTCCCCAACTCCATCTTACTTCCTTCCCGTGCATCTCCACATTTCGCTGATCCTTCTTTTATTTGCCTATAGGTCCTCCCTGGCATCTTGGGCATTGGAGACAGTCAGCTTTGCCATCGCGACCTCCCGACCCAAAGCCAGTGCTTCCACGGGTTTGACTGCTCGGGCATCCAGGCCGCATCCACCGAGTTGAGCGATCTCTGCACCGGGCACTTCAGAAGTTTGAGGTTTGCTTTCTCTTTATCTCCTAAGTAGATATTGTATATCGAGCTAGTCCTACCAGGGTTTCTTAATCCTGGGGTCCTGTTCTCGTTTTCACTTTTAGGGCTTTGAACTGCTAGCATAAGCTTTCGTTACTATTCTTCGTATTTCTTACCTTTGCTTGTGATCAGGAATCGAAACCCTAAAACCACGAAGAAAAACAACAAGAAACATTAAAAAACTCATCAACCCAAAAAAAAGAAATTCCTTGCATCATAAGCATCCATCCCAGCATCCCTAGCCCTAACCCCCTTGCTTCAGCATCAAGTGGTTCATGATCGGTAAAGAGGACGTGGTTTTTAATTAGTTACGTTGACTGACCTGGCCAATTTTTATTGGTGTCTAGGAAAGCAACGGGGGGACTCCCACTACTCTCCCACTTACCTGGCCCATAAGATTAACTTAATTCATGATTGATTTGCTTAGTATAATATTCACTACATTAGGCCTTCCTTCATGCTAGGTCATTATTATGTTATGATCCGTACTAGGTTTGTTGTGTACACACAAGGCCTATTATGGTAACTAACATAATTTTGGCCTGGTGCATTTGATGCTTATGGCATGATTTAATATAATAATTTGTTGTGAACACACAAGGGTATTTTTATTACAATCATGACTATAAAGGAATGAAGAGTCTTACTTACTAAAAATACTATAGTTTGTTATGCACACACAAGGCTATTAATATTTTAGAGGCCAGGTTTTGTTGAAAATTGTATGAGATACAATTGGAAAGAGTTTTCCTACCTTTGAACTTATAAAAGATTTGTTGTGTACACACAAGGTATTTTATAAGGAATTAGGATCTCAACCCCACTAAGAAAATCAATTAGGGTTTCTCGATCATCATATAGAGGGTTATGATGCTTGATAAAATAGTGGGAGACATATTTAAGTTAAAGTTCAAATTTAATTATGTTTTGTCAACATTGGTTGTTTGCTTATGTTATGTTCTTTGTTAATATAGATTAAATGGCCTCTTCACTCTCACTCCGTAGTATACTTGATGCCAATAAATTAACTGGACCGAACTATGTTGACTGGTTGAGAAACCTAAAGATAGTACTCAGCGACGAAAAATATTCTTACATTCTTGATACCCTTACCTTGGAACATTTAGGGGAAGATGCCTCGCAAAAGGAAAAGACCACATACAAGATGTGCCAAAATGACTCACTCACTGTCAAATGTATCATACTTGCCTCTATGATCAATGAGTTGCAGAGGCAACATGATAGCATGGACACTAACTCCATACTGCTCAATCTTAAAGAGCTATATGGAGAACATAGTCGAACTGCTAAATATGAGATATCTAAGCAGTTGTTCCGAGCGAGAATGACAGAAGGTACATCCGTACAAGACCACGTATTGATGGTTATTGACCTGATCACTATATTAGGTCAATTGGGTTTTGTTATGGATGGGGAGTTGAATCAGGATTTGATCCTGCAGTCACTCCCAGAGTCATTTTCACAGTTTGTTCTTAATTATCATATAAACAAACTTAACACCTCCTTGCCTGATCTATTAAACATGTTAAAAATAGTAGGGAGCCATTTAAAAAAAAATAAGGCTCCACTTCTTCTCGTGGATGGGATCAACAAGAAGAATTCAGGCAGAAAGGGCTCCAAGAGGAGATTGAACCCAAAAAGGGGCATCAAGAAGAAGAAAGGAAAGAAGGCCTCTGGACAGATGACCAGCTTTCACTGTGGCAAGCCAGGTCATTAGAAGAGGAACTGTAAGGCTTACCTTGTAGGTGTGAAGCCTCGTGCAACGGATGCACTAAAAGTTATGAAAGAAGTTCATACTATTTTGTCATTGGATTCTTCCATTTCAAATACATGGATATTGGATACCTCCTGTGGTCATAATATCTGCAAATCATTACAGGGGCTGCAAAGGCTTAGAGTATTGAAGGAAGGAGACTTCGAGCTCTACGGTGCTGGAGGAAAGTCCATCCAAGCAGAGGCCGTAGGGACTTATATCTTGAAGTTACCTTCGGAAAAGATTTTAGAGCTGAGAGATTATTACTATATGCCTATGGTCATTAGAAATATCATATCTATACCCTTGTTACTTAGACAAGGTTATACTATGAATGTGATGAGCAATGGTTTCTCAATCAGCTTTTCTAATGAAATTATATGTTGTGGCATATTTTGTAATGGTCTTTTAACTCTATCCACTAATGACAATATACTTCTTGTAAATAACAAACGAAAGAGAGATGATGTAAACAATACTTTACTCTGGCACTATCGGCTTGGACATATTAGTGAGACTAGGATTAGCAATTTATATAAGGAAAATTTCCTTAATCCTTATGATTATGAATTATTAGGAACTTGTGAATCATGTCTCATGGGTAAAATGGCAAAAACTCCATTTTGTGGACATAGAGAAAGGACAACTGAGTTATTTGGATACATACATCAGATGTATGTGGGCCTATGACAACTCAGGCCAAGGGTGGATACTCTTATTTCATCACGTTTACTGATGATTTTTCAAGGTACGGATTTGTGTATCTTATAAAACATAAGTTCGAAGCCTTTGATAAATTTTTAGAGTATCAAAGTATGATAGAGAAACAAATGGGGAGAAGTATTAAAATCCTTCGATCAGATCGAGGAGGTGAATACTTATCCCCCGAGTTTCTCGATCACCTTAAAGAAAAGGAGATTATCTCTGAATGGACCCCTCCTTACACACCACAATTAAATGGTGTTGCTAAAAGGAGAATTGGTGAGGACACAAGAGCCAAGAAGAAGAAGAAAACCTTTTCTGATTCAATTTGGATCACCAATGAGTAAGTCCATGTGTTCTTCACAAAGAACACTCAAGTCCCAGTTGTTTTGAGTTTGTAATTAGGTCAAATTGAGTTATAATTTGATCAAATTGTGTATAATTTGGTCAATTAGGGTTGTTGGGTTACCAATTGAGTCCATTGAGTCCATCAATTGGTTTTAGAGTCTTGTAAATAGCATTCATTTGCTTTGTTTTGTGAATTGTCCAATTTGAGTCATGTAATTAGTGCTTGAATAAGTCAAGGGGATTCATAATTATCCAAGACCCAAGTCATCATCACCTTGGTGGGTCAATTCTAAGCCAAAAAGGGGTTGTCCAAATTTTTCACCAGACATTCGGACATTGGAACATCCTGACATTGGGACAACCGGACAACTGGATATTTGGACAACTTTAAATTCATCCTTATCCAAGAGAGGCATCCATCCATTTTCATCGTCCATTTCAAGGAGGCAGCAATTATGAGGAGTAAAGCAGAAAGACTCTGCTTCTTATCTAGCACTTTCTCATTCCCTCTTGTCCCCCACTCCAAGATGTTGCCCATCCATGGTCCATTCAAATTTTAAATGGGAGAAAGTCCAAGATAAGTGGAAGCTCATCCAAAATTCAAAGGAAGAGTCCAAGATAAATGAAGGATTATCCAAATTCAAAGGAGTTATCTTCTATCTATTTTTTAAATTAAAAGGAAGAATTATCCTTATCCAAATTTAAATTCAAATGAAGGATTCAAACTTTTGAAGCTATTTTTTATCCCTTGTTACCGATCAAGAAATAAAAAATCAGATTCACGCCAAGAAGGGAGAAAGAAAAAATTCTCATCACCACTTTTTAAGAGGAGTAAGAGAGACGGACTTCTCCTCTCTCCCTCTCTTTTGTCGCCCAACTAAATGAAAGCCATTCAAGTTGACGCCAAGCCAAGCCAATTCAAATTTCAAGGAAGATGACAAGGAGTGTTTGAATGAATTTAAATGTACTTTGAATTTAAAGGAGTCCTATGGTATCTTCATGTATGAAGAACCCTATAAATAGGACCCCATACCCCTTATAAATTGATTATTGATTTATGAAATGAAATGATGTCTTTCTTCTTCCACAAAGCTTGGTAGGCTAAGTGATTTTCTTTAAGGACGAGGAGGTCCTTAAGAGCTCAAGGCGGGGAAGTCCTTGAGAGCTCAAGACGATGGGGTCCTTGAGTGGAGGTTCTGCCAGATTCATCAAACTGCTACCGATCTTCTACAAGCCCTACACATCCAACATTTCTTTTTTTTTCATTTTCGAGTCTACTTACTTTGTTCTTAAAATCTTATTTGCTGCCTTCTCTGTAGATCCCAGGTGTTCAAGGACTTTAAAGGATGGATCCTTTGCTTCCGAACCAAGATCTGATAGTGGATATGAAATCTGGAGTCTTGATCTTCATCCTACTGCGAAATCTGAGCAGCCGAACAGCAGATTCATCTCGATTCAAAGTGAATCTCCATTGGGGTAAGTAAAAAATCCTTTTCTTATTAGATTTTGTAATTGAAGCATGGAATAGCCTGATCTTAGATGGTTTCCTAGCCATCAACAGTCCTTATTCTTCATAACTTGCGGAGTAGATTGCAGGTAAGTGGTTAATTTCCTTCTTTACTATCTTCAATCTATTATGTTAGTTTCTTTACAGTGATCATTGCTCTCTAAATCATCTAGACAAAAATTAAATCATCCTACACCGCATCGTAACTATCCCGCATCAGCACCACTTCACCATCCCATATGGCGCCACTTCACCATCCCATGTGGTGCCACCTCATCTTGCCAAATAGAGACACATCAAATATTCTTTCCTCCTTTTCGTCCCTCCATCAAGCCACTTACTAAAGGAGTCTTGGGCAACCAAGAAAAAGTTGAAGACAAAGGCCTTGATCCAAGCCTCATTTCAAGCTTCTCTCCAAAGAAGGGTGAGCAACCAAGGAAAGGTTGAAGACAAAGGTCTTGATCCAAGCATCATTTCAAGCTTCTCTCCAAAGAAGGGTGAGCAACCAAGGAAAGAGGGAGACATAAGCCTTGCATCATGCCTTCTTCCCAAAATTGAAGGTCAACTTTCCAAGTCCAAGGGAGCCAAATTCCTTCTTCCAAGCCCATTATCATGCCACGCCCAAATCCAAGAAGGTTTGGTCGGTCAAGGAGTTTGAATTTCAGAATTTTAATATTTTTGAATATTTTTTTGGTGCCTTCTTAGCAAGAGAAGAAATGTATTTTTTTCATTCAAATTTTGAAAGGGTCTAAGGTGCCTGTATAAAGGACCTTACCCCCACCCTTGTAAGGTTAATGAATGATGATGAATGAAAAGAAAATATTTGAGAGCCATTCTGTTTGTTAGTTGCCTTCATTCCTTAAGAACGTCGATCTCTGTGAGGGAGCGCCTTCGCCTTCGGGCATCGAGAGGTGTGAGGTCTTGAGTTACTTTCTTTTCCATAAATCTGTCTTCCATCTTCAAGTTTGGAGGCCACTGGATGATCCATCTAGGCACCTGGTAGAATCGCGGGGTTGTCGTTAAGACACCGTGGCTATCAGTTTAAAATCTGACTTCTTAAAATATTTAAAAATATGTAGCAAGAGGAGTCGGGTCGAATCCACAGAGAAGGCGGTGTTTAGGATTTGAAATTTTTGATCTTGAAAAAAAATATTTGAAGTCGAAAATATATATATATATATATATATATATATATAAATTAAAATTGCAGGAAAACTTGGCACTAGGATCTATTATTTAGATCCTAGCATCTATTTGCAGACGAGACGAAAGACAGGAATTAAAAAGAGATATTGCATTGATTGAAATTTAAGGTCTAAGTACAATGTAGTAAAAACTAAATTAACAAAACAAATAACAAAGACAAGAACAGATCAGCGCAGCCTCGTCGGGAAGATAGCTGCTTCCTTCATACTCCATGGAGCGAACTGGGCTTCCTCTGCGTCTTCTTCTTCGGATCTTGATTTCAGAGAGGGAGAAGGCTGGAAGATGGTGTAGGGACATGCTCTCCTTTGAGAAACCTCACTCCCAAAAGCCAACCCACAACCCAAGCAATGCCCTCTACCTTGTACCTTGCCCTTTCTCCAGGATACCTCTGCCTTGTGCTATGGGGTTCATTTTATAATTAACCGGAGAGGGGAGCTCATTGCATATTAACGATGTGTGACAAAAGAAACACCATGACTGCCATTGCTGCTCCGTGCTCACCGCCCTGCAGCACCGGTAGATCACGCCGTTCGTTTTCAACTTATGGACTGCATGAGAAACGCCCGTGGAGGAACGATCCACACTCAGCAGCCCGTGCATCAGCTCGTGAGGAACGTGAGAAGCGCCCGTGGCCGTGGACTGCATTCAGGCAACCTGTGAAGAAGCTCGTGAAGAACGTGGACCGCTCCTCTCGTTTGCCGCCAAAAACCGCCACCTCCGCCCGTCAAACCACCGCCGGAGCTTCTCCTCCGGCCAGGGACACCGCCGGCGTGCTTCCCGGCAAGTTTCGACGCCTTTGGAGGGCTGTGGTTCATGCCCTGTTCCGTGGACCAGCAGAAATGGCTGTCGGTGGACCAACTTGCGATGAATAAACCCAGCAGCCGGTCCTTGATGGACCGGAGCATGGACCGACTGCTCCAAAAACTATGTAGCATCAAAATATGTGCAAAAATCATTAAAAAAATTCATAACTTCTTCATTTCAAACCTGATTTAAGTACCGTTTGTGTTGTTGGATTCCATAAATCAAGCTCTACCTATTGGCGGGTTTCAAACTTATTAATTTTACCGATTCCATGATCATTAATTATAATTATTAAATATTTTATTAATCATTAAAATGGGTGTGTGGTGCTTTGACTTGAAATCTATTTTTCATGAACGTACACTAATTTCATGGTTGGGACACCTGAGGCACCAGAATAAGACAGAGGCTTTTTCAACCCTCTGTAAATTGATCAATAATTTATGAGTCCATCTATAATAAGGGCTTATCTCATTTGAGTCTATTTTAGTTGTTATTTGAGTATTTTTAGTTGTTATTTCAGTTCTGTACTAGTCAGCTCATGTTGAGCTAGTTCAGTCCAATGCTAGTCAGCTCATGTTGAGCTAATTTTATTTTTTTTGAGTCCTGTCCAAGCATACTGAAGACTCAAGACTATATCATACAAGTGAAGACCAAGTCCAATTAGATTGAAGACATGGAAGTATAGCACAAGTCCAACCCAGCTTGAAGATTTGAAGACCCCAGGAGGAAAATTCAGAAAACCCTGATTTCTTGCAGATGCCCTCCAGATACCCAGATTCCCTTCCAGATGCCAAAGTAAATTCATAAATAAGGGCATCCATGATTTCAGAGGTCCATCTGCATCCTAGCCCGAAGAAATCAAGCCCAGGTGCCAAGCCCAAGCTCCTAAGAAGCAAGATACCAGGGAATATTCCTGCTACCTGGCTACCAGGCCACCCCAGCTTCCAGAGGCCCAAACCCATGCACCCGGGCCCCTTTGGGCCGGCCCCTTGCTGCTCCTAGAAGCCCAACACGCCCCCCTAGGCGTCCTTGGAGTCTTGACCAAGTCAAGAAAATTTTTAGGGATTTTTCTACCTAATATTTCCTTATTTTCTAGCTAAGGTTTGAGAGGGAAAAGGATTCTTATGTAAAGACTTATGTACCCTTACTTGGAGCCCAAGGTTAAGGGTCTATTTAAGGGACCCTAGCCTCTTGTATGAGGGGAATTTTTGATGAATGAAAACCTTGAGTTCTTCTATTGAGTGGTGTGATACCCTGCTGTGTGCATAAAGGGGTTTGTGAGAGTTCTTCTTCCCGGTGTTTGCAATCATCTTCCTGCTGCCCACAAACCCTCCAGATCCCTGGACGCCCACTCCAAAAGAAGCCTTCCCTTGCTATTTTTTCTTTGTTTTCTTGTTCCTTTGTGAGTTTTCTAACCTCTGACAGGTCGTTTGCAGGTCCCTGAGTTCCTACGAATCCAACGACTCCAGCCAAGCCTCAATTGGATCACCGAGCAGAAAGCCGGGTATCCGCGGGTCTTTAGCTCGATTTTCCAGGCCGCATCCGTCGAGGAACGAGAGACCCCTTCGCTACGATCTTCACAGACGTTGTCAGGTACACCCCTCTACCTCCAGTAGTTTTATTGTAGGAGAACTTGCCCTAACCGAGGCTTCTCAGCCCCGGCGGTCCTTCTTTGCTACTTTTCCAGGTCCTAATCTGCATGCTGATCTTCAAAAATTCATACAAAATTCTCTACAAATAATTTTGATCTAAAATTTGGGAATTAATCACCTAACTCAACATGTAAAACATACAAAAAAAATTGCATGCATATTAGTTCCCCATCATTTCACATTTTTCAAAGATATTTTTAAAATAATTAGTTTTGCAAGAAAGTCCAAATTAATTATGAAATTAGGTTATTAAAAGAATGTTAGCACCATTAATTAACTAAAATACTTAAAATAAACCTGTAAATCCATGATTTATCACACCCCCCAACTTACTTATTGCTAGTCCCTTAGCAATGCAAAAAGTATAACTATGCATCACAAAGATCATCCTTTACAAAAATAGATCCAGGTTTGATGGTAAAAAGATCTAGCAAGTATCACTAACTAAGTATTGAGTTTCAGAAATAAATTTTGCAGTCAGCATAATTAGAAACTTTCTTAGAGTTCATCTAAAGATCTACAGCACTTGTGTTTGTGATGACTAACTTAACATTTTGGTACTAGTTTGCAAGAATAAATGTATCTTTGATTAACACTTACTTTGGTTAATTTTCTATACATCCCTAAATTAAGCTATGAACTGAGTTAGCTTTCACACTACCTGATTTTTTTTTTTTTTTTTTTTTGCATCCTGGCCTTCCCTTCACCATTTGACGTGAACCTCCACACTAGACTTAGGCACAGAGACCCGGTTACTAATTTTAGGGCGATCCACATATACTCCATGTTTTGCACTTTTATTTCAGGTAAGTAGCTCTTTCCTCAATTCAAAAAAAAAAATTAAATTAAATTGGGATATATATCAATTACCAGTTTTTAGTGATAATTAAGTCCTCAATTGTTCTTACAACTAATACTTACTTTGTCTCATCAGCATGCATGTGCAATGGAAGTGCTAATAGCCTTTAGGTGATCTAAGTAGGACCTAAAAGTCTGACACACTAGTCTACTTCTTGACTCACTACAGTCATTAGCAACACTCTCTAACTCTTATTACTTTTCCTAGTCTATCTTGCTCCAGATTTTTTTTTTTTTTTTTAAAAAAAAAAGATAGAGTACATATTGGGTTGCCTCCCAACAAGCGCTAAGTTTAATGTCTTCAGCCAGACATAATGCAGCTCAGTTTAGCGTGGGTCAGTTAATGTTACTTGGTCAATAGTTCGATTTATTGATATTCCTTCAATGTATGGTTTTAAACGTTGACCATTCATCTTAAAGAAGTTTCCTGACCTAGGATCATAAATTTTGACAGCACCATGGGGGAATACTTGATTAACAATGTAAGGTCCATCCCATCTAGATCTCAATTTTCCAGGAAATAATCGAAGCCTTGAATTAAATAACCAGACTTGTTGATTTGGCTCAAAGATTTTCCTAGAAATAAATTGATCATGAAAGGCTTTCATTTTCTCTTTATAAATACATGAATTTTCATAAGCCTCTCGCCTCTGTTCATCTAATTCACTCAGTTGCAACATCCGGTTAGAACCAGCTTGCTTTAAATCAAAATTTAATTGCTTAATCGCCCAATATGCTTTATGTTCAAGTTCTACCGGAAGATGACATGCTTTTCCAAAGATCAGAGTATAGGGAGACATTCTAATGGGATTCTTGTAAGCTATCCGATAGGCCCATAAAGCATCATCTAATCGGTCTGACCAGTTTCTATGATCGGGCCTAATAGTCTTTTGCAAAATGTTCTTGATCTCCCTATTGGATACTTCCACTTGGCCACTTGTTTGCGGGTGATAAGGTGTAGCAACTTTATGCGTGACCCCATATTTTCATAAAAGCATTCGAAATTGGGAGTTTGTGAAATGGGCACCTCCGTCGCTAATGATGGCACGTGGAAATCCGAACCTAGAGAAGATATTCTTTTGAACAAACTTTATGACTACCTTATGATCATTGGTTCATGTTGCCATTGCATGATATTCTAAGAAATCTCCTACCATGTCTGAGAAAATTGATAACATGCACCTTTGAAAGGTTGTAGGTGCATTACACAATCCAAAAGGCATTCTACGGAAAGCAAAGGTTCCATAGGGACATGTGAAGGTGGTCTTTTCTTAGTCTCCTGGATAGATTGCTACCTGGTTGTATCCTGAGTATCCATCTAAGAAGCAAAAGTATTGCTGGCCAGTTAATCTTTCTAGGATCTAATCAATAAATGGTAAGGGAAAGTGGTCTTTGCGGGTAGCTGCATTAAGTTTTCTATAATCTATACAGACATGCCACCCAGTAGAAAGTCGTGTTGGTACTAAATCCCCATGGTCAGTACGGACAACCGTGAGTCCAGATTTCTTTGGAATGACTTAAGTAGGACTCACCCAGTGGCTATCAGAAATAGGATAAATAATACCAGCATCTAACCATTTAATCACTTCCTTCTTGACCACTTCTTGCATGTTTGGGTTGAGCCGTCTTTGCATCTCTCTAGTTGGCTTGGCACTATCCTCAGTATAGATATGGTGCATTCAAATTGATGGACTAATGCCTTTTAAATCAGCAATGGCCCAACCTTTGGCCTCCCTATGTGTTTTCAGAACATCTATCAATTGGTTTTCCTGCTCAATGGTTAGGTCAGAAGCAATGATTACAAGCAGGGTTTTGTCGGGTCCTAAAAACACATAAGTGATTCAGGCAAAGTTTTTAGTTCAAGTTGTGGTGGGGCCTGAATCGAAGGGTGCAAAGGCTCAGTTCCTAGGTCAGGTAAGGATTCAGTTTGCATTGACCAAGGTGGTGAAGGTTGAGGTGAATCAAGTAGGGCATTTACCTCTTGGACTTGGGTTTCAGCAATAGGCTCGTCATCTTCCATCAAATTGGAGAAAAATTCAGACTCAACAATCTCATCTATTAAACCAATCACAGAACAATTTTCCTCCTCTCGAGCAAACTTTGAGGCATTAAAAATATTAATTCTCACCTTTTGATCCCCAAAAGAAATGTCCATAGCTCCCGTTTTACAATTGATATTGGCATTGGCAGTGGCTAGGAATGGACGACCTAAGATTATGGGATTCTGATTTAGCTCTTGGGATGGTTCCATGTGTAGTATGAGGAAGTCTACTGGGAAATAACATTGATTCATTCTAACTAAGACATCCTCAATCAAACCACGTGGTGTCTTGATAGATCTATCGGCTAGTTGTAGAATGACTGACGTGGGTTTTAGTTCACCTATCCCAAATTTTTCATAGACCGAGGTTGGAAGAAGGTTTACACTAGCTCCTAGGTCTAACAGGGCTCGATCAAAGGTAATGCCTCCTATAACACAAGAAATCAAAGAAGCACCGGGGTCTTTCATTTTCTGAGGTAATTGATTCAACAAGACTGCACTTACATCCTCAGACAATATGATTCTCTTTATGGTTCGTGGCTTACGCTTTTGGGTGCAGAGTTCTTTGAGAAATTTAGCGTAAGCTGGAACATGCTGAATTGCATCGAGGAGGGATAAATTAATATAGACTTGCTTGAATAGTTCAATCAGCTCCTCGTTGCATGCTCCTTGCTTTTTACGGGAAGAACCAGCTTCTAGGGCTAAAGGGAATGGGACTCTAGGTTTATAAGTCTTAGGTAATTTATCTGCTCTCTTCTTCCCTTTCTCATTTAAATTGGAATCAGTATCAGTACTAGTCCCGGGCTCAGGCTCTTCTACATGGTTAGTCTTAGTACTAACATCTTTTTCTAAATTCTCATACTGGCTAGCATCAGTACTAGCCTCTCTCTCCTGGTCTTGATATGGGTCCCTAAGAATCCTACCACTTCTAAGCTCAGAAATTGCTTTGGCATTCTCAAATTGAGGGTTCTTAGGTGGAACATTAGGCTGAAGAAGAGTGGGTTGTTTCTAGGATTCGGTATTGGTTGACTCGGTAGTTGACCTGGTTCTCTCCTCATAGTAGATTCAGCTAACTGTCCTATTTGAACTTCTAACCTGGCGATAGATTGTTGTTGGGTCATGATTAATTGTTGGAGTTGATCAAACCTATCATCGGCCAGATTGGTCTGTTGAGGAGGTTGATATGATGGCTGAGCAGGCTAACTAAGCTGACCTCTATTATAGGCATAGTTTTGGTATGGGGGCCTATTTTGAAAGTTCCGCGCAGGAGGAGTTTGGGTGTGAACCTGAGTCTGTTGTGGTTTCCAAGAAAAATTAGGATGGTTTCTCCAACCCGGGTTATAAGTATTTGAAAATGGGTCATTACCCGGCTTGGAGTAACCTTGAGTAGCTTGGACTTGTTCTTGGATGAAAGGTGGTAACTGTGCAACCATAGGACATTCATTCATGTGATGGGCTGGGCTAGCATAGATAGAACAAATCTCCTGATGATTAGAGGGTGATGGGTATTGTGTAGGAGATTGTTGACTAAGGGCTAGGACTTGGTCCGACTTTTGGGCAAGGAGGTCGACTGTATCTAATCTTTGGGATATTAGGTTCAAGTCGACATTGGAATTTGAATGTCTAATTTCATAAATCCCTGCCCGCTTTTGGTGAGGAATCGATCTTTCATATGAAGTCAAAGAAGCATGGTTGATCGAATTTTCACTTAGGGTTTCAAACAAGGTATAGGCTTCATCCTCACTTCTACTCATGAATGCACCTCCACAAGATGCATCCACCATCTGTCTATACTGGTCTCCTAATCCCTCATAAAAAGCTTGGACAATTTGCCACTTAGACAGACCATGATGTGGGCATTTTCTAAGGAGTTCCTTAAGTCTCTCCCATGATTCATGAATTTGTTCACCAGGAAGCTGAGCAAATCCAGTGATGGCTCGCCTCATGGTGTTGGTTCGACCTATAGGATAGAATTTCTTAAGGAACTTGTGCTGCATTTCAGCCCAAGTTCGAATTGGTTTCCCTATTGTGCCAAGCCAGTACTTGGCCTTATCCTTAAGTGAGAAGGGGAACAAGGTTAGCCTAAGGGCATCATCAGTAAAATATTAGATCTTCACCGTAGAACAGATTTCAAGAAACTCATCTAGATGCTTATAAGGATCTTCATTGGTATTCCCATAAAAGGAATGAAGCATTTGGATTGTGGCAGACTTGATCTTATATTATCTAGCAGGTATTTCAGGTAAATGGATACAGGTCGATGGGTTGTAGGTGGAAGGAATAAAGTATTCCTTCATCTATCTAGGTGGTTCTTCTAGGTTTCCAGCCATTTGATTTTTTGGTATACTATGGATCAGTTGTTCGATTTCAGGGTTGAAGTCAACTAGGTCTGGAAATAAAGATCTCCTACCGTGCATGTAATAGTGCAAACCTAATATGTGAATCAAAAATTTTTTATTATATATATATATATATTTTGTTATTTTCAAACACTTATCAAACATATTTCTATCCTAGGTTCCCTAATTCTAGATAGCTCCTAACTTCCAAGACCGCCTTGGAGCCCTCCAAGTCAAAGACCAATTAGCTAACTGGCCAAGTAAGGGTAAGGTCGGTGGAGTTTCCCTCTTTGCTTGCCTTAGACACCAATTAAAAATTGGCCAGGTAAGCGGATCCAACCACCTTCCTTCGGGATGTAATCCCTGAACCCCTTTCCTAGACACCAGTCAACAAACTAATCTTGACCCGGTCCAACTCTTCCGGGTACCCTATCCTATTAAGCTCGAGTTCCTTAGGGCTGACATCTAGTTAATTTTATTTAGAAGGCTTAGGTATGCAAAATGAGTGGTAATGGTTTGTAGGCTAAGGAAGCGTATTGAACTCCCCACCTTATCTTGTTTATGGATAAGTGCCCTTAAGATGATTATGAAATTATGAAATGCAATAAATAAGATGTCAAAATAAAAGTTATAAACACACAAAATTAAATTAAATCTATATATATATTTTTAATTTTGTGATTAAGTTTCTAATCCTAATAAATTATGAAATGTCTAGGGAATTTTTTTTTGATTTTGCAGAAAGATAAATTTACCTAAATGAAACTAAAAATGAAAGGCAAAAAAAAATTTTTAAATTTGAAATTTGAATTTTTTTTTTTTTTGGAAATAAGAAAAGAAACTAAAAAGGAAAATAATTAATATGTAAAAGAGGAAAGAAAGTTTAGGATGGATCTTACTGATTGGGAGACTTTCTTCCTCTTCTGCTTTTCTCCCTTTTTTTTTTTTTAATCTGCAAGAAAAAGAAAAGTTAGCACGGAATAAAAAATCAAAAAGATCAAAAACTATTATTTTAATGCCTTCCCCGGCAACGGTGCCAAAAACTTGGTAGAACCGCGGGGTTGTCGTTAAGACACCGTGGCTATCAGTTTAAAATCCGACTTCTTAAAATATTTAAAAATACATAGCAAGAGGAGTCGGGTCGAATCCATAGAGAAGGCGGTGTTTAGGATTTGAAATTTTTGATCTTGTAAAAAAATATTTGAAGTCGAAAAAAAATATATATATATATAAATTAAAATTGCAGGAAAACTTGGTACTAGGATCTATTATTTAGATCCTAGCATCTATTTGCAGACAAGATGAAAGACAGGAATTAAAAAGAGATATTGCATTGATTGAGATTTAAGGTCTAAGTACAATGCAGTAAAAACTAAATTAACAAAACAAATAACAAAGATAAGAACAGATCAGCGCAGCCTCGTCGGGAAGATAGCTCCTTCCTTCATACTCCGTGGAGCGAACTGGGCTTCCTCTGCATCTTATTCTTCGGATCTTGATCTCAGAGAGGGAGAAGGCTGGAAGATGGTGTAGGGACACACTCTCCTTTGAGAAACCTCACTCCCAAAAGCCAACCCGCAACCCAAGCAATGCCCTCTACCCTGTACCTTGCCCTTTCTCTAGGATACCTCTACCTTGTGCTATGGGGTTCATTTTATAATTTACCGGAGAGGGGAGCTCGTTGCATATTAACAATGTGGGACAAAAGAAACACCGCGACTACCATTGCTGCTCCGTGCTCACCGCCCTGCAGCGCCCATAGATCACACCGTTCATTTTCAGCTCGTGGACTGCATGAGAAACGCCCGTGGAGGAACGATCCACTCTCAACAGCCCGTGCATCAGCTTGTGAGGAACGTGAGAAGTGCCCGTGGCCATGGACTGCTCGTGAACGCCTGTGGATTGCATTCCGGCATCCTGTGAAGAAGCTCATGAAGAACGTGGACCGCTCCTCTCATTTGCCGCCAAAATCGCCACCACCGCCCGTCAAACCACTGCCGGAGCTTCTTCTCCGGCCAAGGACACCGCCGGCGTGCTTCCCGGCGAGTTTCGGCTCCTCTGCCGGTGGACCAACCTATGATGAATAAACCCAGCAACCGGTCCATGATGGACCGGCTGCTCCAAAAACTGTGCAGCATCAAAATGTGTGCAAAAATCCTTTAAAAAATTCATAACTTCTTCATTTCAAACCTGATTTAAGTACCGTTAGCATCGTTGGATTCCATAAATCAAGCTCTACCTATTTGCAGGTTTCAAACATATTAATTTTACCAAGCCATGATCATTAATTATAATTATTAAATTTTTTATTAATCATTTAAATGGGTGTGTGGTGCTTTGACTTGAAATCTATTTTTCATGAACGTACTCTAATTTCACATTTTTCAAAGATATTTTTAAAATAATTAGTTTTGCAAGAAAGTCCAAATTAATTATGAAATTAGGTTATTAAAAGAATGTTAGCACCATTAATTAACAAAAATACTTAAAATAAACGTGTAAACCCATGATTTATCAGCGCCCAACAAGAAGACCCCCAATCAACATCATCTCCAACCTCTCTTCCCTTATTTTTTCCTGATACTTATTGATTCCTAATCCTTCTATTGATTGTTCGCAGGTCCTCTAAGTACCACGAATACGGAGTTGGTTTCCCTTGCCTTTGAGACCTTGGATAGAATGCCGGCGCATCTGCGGGGGTTGAAGGCTCGATCATCTAGGCCGCATCCACGAGAGCGAGCGAACTCGGCATCGGGTGCTTGAAAAATTTAAGGTTTCTAACCCTAGACTCCTAAGGGGTTATTGATTCGAGAGCTAAGTCCTACAGGGTTTTTCAATCTTGGGGTCCTCTTCCTATCTAGTTTAGGGACTTACTTACTTGCTTGAATTTCTTTTCATTATAGAACCCTAGTTCTTCTTTTGTTTGTCTTCGAGAATCCTAAACCCTAAGAAAAAAACTAAAAATCACAAAGAACAAAATCACCTGCATCATTTTATCCCGGCATCTAGTTAGTCCCGCATCATGTTTGGTATTAGAGCATGGTTAAGACTTAGCACTTCTTAAGTACTCGGATTAGGTGCTTCACCAGGCCATCCGATCTTAAGAAAAAAGTAAGGTTTCAAGACCATCTCCTACCTTTCCACGGGGATCTCCTAAGGCATGTAGGGGTGCCACTATGATAGACCTTTGAAGAGGAACACAAGAAGAAAAGTTTTAAAAAAAAGCTAAAAGAAAAGATTTGAGAGCCACTCTTCTTATTAGTTGCCTTCGTTCCTTAAGAACGTCGATCTCCGTGAGGGAGCGCCTTCGCCTTCAGGCATTGAGAAGTGTAAGGCGTCAAGTTACCTTCTCTTCCATGCAAGACATCCTCCATCTTCGAGCTCGGATGTCCATCAGGATGATCCACCTTGGCGCCTAGCAAGATGAACTCCATCCACCACCTACCTCAACTCTCATTCCTTCATCTCTTGTTTTCTTCTTATTGAATCCTAACTCTTCCCTTGATTGCTCACAGGTCCTCCAGGTACCATGAATACAGAGTCGATTTTCCTTGCCTTTGAGACCTTCGGATGGAAAGCCGGTGCATCCACGAAGGTTAAAGGCTCGATCATCCAGGCCATATCCATGAGAGCGAGCGAACTCGGCATCGGGCATTTTAGAGCTTTTAAGGTTTGCAACCCTAAAAGTCCTAAGTTGATATTGATTCGAGAGCTAAGTCCTACGGAATTTCTCAATCTCGGGGTCCTCTTCTTATCCTTGTTTAGGGACTTGCTTGCTTGATGTTCTTGTCATTCTAGAAACCCTAGATCTACTCTTGTCTATCTTCGAGAATCCTAAATCTATAAAAAAAACCTAAAAATCACAAAGACAAAAATCACTTGCATCATTCCTCTCATCTTGCATCTAGTTAGTCCCACATCATGTTTGGTATCACCTTTCATCTAATAAGTTTTAAAAACCCAAAAGAAAATTTTTGCATCATTAGATTTTATCTTCTTTTAATTTCTGCATTTTTTTTTTCTGTACATGGTCTATTTTTTTAGGTGTTTCTATTTGTAGGAACCTTTAAACTCTCTAATTTTTATTTTGTAAGATCACAAATAATTGAAATTATTTTTGATAATTTTCTCAGATTTTATTGCAGCCTGTAAAATTTGTACAAGCTGGAATACTTCCTAAGAGCAAAATATATTCTATGATTTTTCAGCAAGTTCATCCTTTCATGTTTTAATTTTTCAAATAGTTTAATTTTGCATTTAGTGTCATCTCTTATCATTTCCATCATTTTATTTCTACTATCATACATCAAAAACCCAAAAATATAAATTAGATCCATCTCATTAGATCATTTGTATGCCATCATTTTCATAAATCATCTTAAGGGCATCAATTTGACATAGGGTCAGGATTTCATTACCTGTCCCTAGCCCAAAAACCATCAACCTGCATAACAAACCCAACCCCTAAGTAAAACAGAGTAGACACTTAACTTGCTCTAGTGAGCTAGGGACACCCACGAAGTCGGGTCGAACCAAGTGTCAAGCCAATTTAGAGACTAATGAAAAGATATATTAGATAACTACTCTCTTCCTATTTAAAGGCTTCGGTGATTGAAATCAAAACATCCAAAGTTTGTCCTAACAATTCTTTACCTTCCCTTGTTAGGACCAGTCTTTTATTATAAGACAAGTCCGCCATATCAAGATAAGGGATAGTAAAAGAATTTTTGGAGAGGATTTGAGGTACTCTTCGAAAGGAAAAAGGTCCTAGAAGAGAAGAAAGGCTGCTGAAAAAAGAAAGGCTATCGGAATGAATCAAGCAAAAAGAGGAGTGCTTTCTTAATCTAGTTCCTATGTGGATCACCTCTGGAAAGCATACACTGTATGCCTAGTGGAATAAAGGATATTAGCATTATAGGTATTTTTCTATTTCCTAATATTTTGCCCTATTAATTGATATAATAATCAAGGAAGTCCTAGATCTAAAGATTTGGTTGACTAGGATTTCAAGGATTAAAATTTTAAAATCTAGTCTTTCATTGTACAATCGTAACCCAACAGATCAGAGCCACCTTGATTCATTTAATTAATAATCAATTAAATGTTTAGATTATTATATCTAGAATAATAGTTGTAGCATATGTAGATTGATATATGTTACTAATTAGGGTTTCACTTAAATCCTAATCGACATAGAGATATGTTTAAATTATTCAGTCATCATTCTAAAATAAGGTTGTCCTAACAAAATGGTGGATGTCTGCTATATTGTAAGGTAGTTCTAAAATGATGACACGTGGCACATATGATGTTGTGGAATACCTATTAAATAGTTCATAGAATTAGGATGTGTGTGAGACCATGAAAGCCATCTTTAAAAATTATATTTAGTTGTAGTGTTATAAAATCATAATGCAAAACCATTTATAGTTTGATTGATCAATTGGTGTCTAGAAAAGTGGTTCTGGGAAGGTAAAGAGAACATGGTTTTTAATTGCATCCGTTGCTTACCTGGCCAAAATTTTTGATATCTAAGGCAAGCACGGGAGGCCTCCCTCCTCTCTCCTAACTACTTGGCCAATTTGATTGGTTTAGACATTGTTTTGGAAATACTAATTGATTAAAACACTACTAATAGCCTTTCTTTATGCTAAGCCAAATTTATGTCAAAAACTATAATAGGTTTGTTGTGTAATACAAGGCTTACTATAGGATGTAAAATTTATCTTGGTGCATCTAATGCTTTATGGCATGATTGATAGTGTTGCTTCATTGTGTAACACAAGGGCAACATTATTTAATCATGACTATATAAAAATGAAGGCTCTGACTAAACTAAGACATTATAGTTTGTTATGTAAATACAAGGCTGTAAGTGTCTTAGAGGCAGCTATCATGTTTGAGAGTTACATAGGTTGCAATTGGAAAAGAAAATTTTATATCCTTTAACTCATAACTGTTTATTGTGTAAACACAAGGCATTTATGAGGAATTGGGATCACAACCCCACCAAAGAAATCTTATTAGGGTTTCTCGCTTACCATAGGCGAGGGCTATGGTATTTATATAAAAATAGTGGGAGACATAATTAGATTGATAAGTCCTTATCTAGTTGTGTATATCATCTTGAGTGGTCTACTTATACATTATTCTTTATTTATATAAATTAATATTATGGCTTCTACTTTATCAATGCGAGATATTTTAGATGCCAATAAGTTGATCGGTCCTAATTATGTGGATTGGTTAAGAAACCTAAGAATTATCTTAACTCAGGAGAAGGTATCATACATCTTCAATTCTCCTAATCCAAATCCAATCAGAGATGATGCTTTGAAGGAGGAAAACGGTCATATATAAAATATGGTAGAATGACAGTATAACTATCAAGTTCATTATGTTAGCCTCTATGAGTAATGAATTATAGAGGAAACATAAGGAAATGGAACCTCAGTCCATACTGCTCAATCCTAAAGAGCTTTATAGAGAGCAATGTAAGGCTGCTCGATATAAAATATTGAAGCAGTTGTTCCGAGCACGTATGAGTGAAGGCTCGTCTATTCAAGTTCATATACTAAAGATGATGGACTTAATCACTCAATTAGGTCAATTTGGGTTTGTTATGGATGGAGAGCTTAATCAGGACTTAATCCTGCAATCACTCCCTGATTCCTTCTCTTAGTTTGTCATGAACTATCACATGAACAAACTAAATCTTTCATTACCAGAGCTATTTAACATGCTTAAGATAGCTAAGAGCCATTTTAAAGGAGACATGGCTCATCTTCTTTTAATTGATGGGAAGAAGAAAATAGTAATGAAAAAGGATTCAAAGAGATATTGGAACCCTAAGAAAAGCATCTAGAAGAGAAAGAAGGAAAAGAAAGCCCTCTGCTAATGGAACCTGTTCTCACTATGACAAGCAGGAACA
Source organism: Areca catechu (assembly GCA_021397845.1). Lineage (NCBI taxonomy): Eukaryota > Viridiplantae > Streptophyta > Magnoliopsida > Arecales > Arecaceae > Areca > Areca catechu. The sequence goes on along the minus strand of CM038044.1, from coordinate 80,033,066 downwards.
CTAGAAGAAGAACTGCAAGTCATATCTTGATAGTCTAAAGCATGATGCTGGTGGAGCATCAAAATGTCGATTAGGTCATATTAGTGAGTCAAGGATAAACAAGTTATACAAAGATAAATTTTATGTTCCTTATGATTATCAATCATTAGGAACTTGTGAATCCTGTCTCATGGATAAAATGACCAAATCTCCTTTTACTAGTCAAGAAGATAGGGCAACTGAGTTATTAGGATTAATACATACGGATGTATGTAGACCTATGTCAGCTCAAGCTAGAGGAGGATACTCTTATTTCATCACCTTTATTGATGATTTATCGAGGTTTGGAAATGTGTATCTTATAAAACATAAATTTGAAGACTTTGATAAATTTATAGAGTCTTAAAATATGGTTTAGATATAAACTGGAAAGAGTTTTAAAATTCTTTATCAGATCGAGGAGGAGAATACTTATCTAGTGAATTTCTTGATCATATTAAGGACAAAGGCATTCTCTTAGAATAGACACCTCTATATAAACCATAATTAAATGGTGTAGTAGAAAGGAGGAATCATACTATGTTAGATATAGTAAGATCCATGATAAGCTTAACTAGTCTTCCTGTATCCTTTTGGGGTGTGCCCTAGAGACTGTTGCTTATATACTAAATAGAGTACCATCAAAATCAGTAGCTAGCACTCCATATAAACTATGAAGAGGTGAAAGACCAAGTCTTAAATATCTTAAGATTTGGGGTAACCTAGCTTATGTTAGAAATGTATTTGGACATAAGCTGAGTGCTAGGGCTGATAAATGTAGGTCATAGGTTATCCTCGAGAAGATATTGGATACCTTTTTTATCATCGTACTAAATAAAATATTTTGTTAGTAGGCATTCCAATCAACCTACTCCTATAGATAATCAACCTCTAATTCCTCAACCACAAGTACGTATTAATAAGGTACCACCACAACACCATCTCCTTTCTGTAGGTTAGAGAGAGTATAGGATGCACCTCTCAGATATGGTTTTATCATTAGAAATGATAATGAAGCTAGCATCATTTAAGATAATGATCCTTTGACCTATACAGAAGCAGTTAAGAGGAAAGACTCTAACAAATGGTTTGATGCTATAAAATCTGAAATGGACTCCATGAATACCAACCAGGTTTGGACCTTGGTCGATCAACCTAAGAAAGTAATTCTAATAGGATGCAAATGGGTCTTCAAAAGAAAGATCGGAGCAGATGGCCAAGTACAAACCTACAAGGCTAGACTAGTTATGCTGGACAGGAGGGGAGGATCGGATCGCTGGCGAGTGTAGAAGTCACCAGGGATTAGGGCTTCTTGGAAGAAGAAAGAAGAGGGTGGCTAGGGCTTCATTGGAGCTTTGAAGGCAGGGCGCAGGAGGCTGGGATAGCGAAGGGATCACACAGATACCCTTAAGAACAATAGGGATCACACAGATATCCTTAGGGATATATAGATACCCTAATCACACAGAAAATCACATCGTAATTGAGGAAGAATCTAAGAAATTTCATTCATAATTCATTCTAGCATAAAAAAATACGAGGCTGGGGTATTTATAGGTTCACCTAGGTTACATAACTTGAGGGTCATGAAACCCTAACTTGAGGGCCATGAAATCTCAAATGTTGGGCTTGGGCTAGGGCGCTGAGTTGGGGCGGCTTGGACTGGGGTGCCATCTTCATGGGTTGGAGGGGCGCTCCCTTGTGGGCTTGGTAGCATGAAAGTGCCCAGGTGCCTGAAGTCTAGCTCTAGTTGGGGGGGTATGGTGAATCTCTTGGTCTGCTGACTCTCCTCTTGAACATGACTTGAATGAAAACTTCATGAACTTGATTGGACTTGACTGGACTAAAAGTGCCTGGAGCTGACTAAGTAGACTCAATTGGACTCGGTTGTCTCACATTATTACATGACTCGATTGGCTCACTTTAATACAAGTGACTCGGTACTAATGGACTCAAATAGACTTTCGGGTCCCCATCATTTCCTAGGAGTGGGGAGAACTCAACTCCGTCGAGTCAGGCTTAGCGAGGATTTTGATGGGACTAAATCTAATCGAATCAAAAAGGGCTCTTAGGCTAGATTCACCCTTTTTTTTCAAACAAATACCAGATTTCTTTTTTTCTAATTAGCTATGCTCTGAGATCTGTGAAACTTTGCAATCCATGTAGCCTTGAAAGTTGTGTGCCTTTGAGATATGTGCAGCTTTGAGGATCGTGCAATGCTGAAATTGGCAAAGGGGATGGCACCCATGCTTTAACATTCATGTTGTCCCCTTTCTCCTTCTTCACGGATGGAACCAGGGAGCAGAGGAGAGACATCGAAGGAGGTCACCGATGTCGGCACTGGGCGAAGATGGCCCAGTAAGGTAGCAGTTGTTAAAGTGAAGTCGGCGGTGGCTGGCGAGGCAGCGGGGAGGAGTTCTGGTGTGAAGAGCATCGTGCGGATCTATGGCACCATGAGATCTCCATAGATGCTGGATGTTGGTCGACTATGGATGACTCCAGGTGGAGGACGGTGGCACAAACAAGGAGAAGGCCAGCAAGGTGAGCATCTCGACCGGTCTCTCCGATCGGGAAAGGTCGTAAGTTTGGCCTGGTGTGCGTTCGGGGAGTCCGGCGTTGTCATCGGATGTTTCCTGTTGCAAGCGGAGGGGGGCGGGTAGTCGACGGGAAGCAGGGTAGCGGTAGGGTGCGTTGTCATCGTCGGCACCGGGATGAGGTCTGGTGTAGACCCGACACACTCTTCTTCCTTGAAGTCGGCAACTGTGAAAGGCAATTGCCTTCATGATCGTGCACGGGGACTTTCCATCTCACGGGCTGACGTAGGGTGCCATGGAGATGAAAATTCGATGAAGTTCTTCACTAGTGATGGTGCTGGGAGTGCGGCGACTCGGGGAGCGGGAGGTGCGGCTTGTTCCGGTGACTGGCAGTGACATAGTGATGCTAGGCTCGGTCTTGAGGCCCTGTTGCAGAGCTCGGGTCGCCATGGGAGGGTGCGAGTGGTGAAGAAGGATGTGGAGTTAGCATTTCCAGCAGCAGGGCATCGTCGGCTTCCAATAGTGGTGTCGACTGCTGGCGGTGGCTTCATGGATGGATAATGCCGATGGGGCATTGGGGGTCATGGGAGGGAAGCAAATGTCAGGCCGTTGATGGACTGGAGATGAAGGCCGGTGGTTGACTGAGGTTTGAGAAGGAGTCTTGCATATGGGAAATCTAGATGGGGGGAAGGATACAGAGCTGGGGAGGAAGAGAAAACCCTAATCCTCTGGCTCTGATACCAAATTAATTTGGGACAGAAGGAGAGGATCGGAATGCTGGCGAGCATAGAAGTCACCAGGGATTAGGGCTTCTTGGAAAAAGAAAGAAGAGGGCAGCTAGGGTTTCATTGGAGCTTTGGAGACAGGGCACAGGAGGCTAGGGCAGCGAAGGGATCACACATATACCCATAAGAATAATAGGGATCACACAGATACCCTTAGAGATCACATAGATACCATAATCACACAAAAAATCACACCGTAATTGAGGAAGAACCCAAGAAATTTCATTCATAATTCATTCTAGCATAAAAATATATAAGAGAGGATGGGGTATTTATAGATTCACCCAGGTTACATGACTTGAGGGTCAAGAAACCCTAACTTGAGGGCCAAGAAACCTCAAATGTTTGGCTTTGGCTAGGGTGCTGGGCTGGGGTGGCTTGGACTAGGGTACCATCTTCATGGGTTGGAGGGGCGCTCCCTTGTGGGCTTGGCGGCATGAAAGGGCCCAGGTTCGTGAAGTCTAGCTCTTGTTTTGGGGGGCCTGGTGAATTTCCTGATCTACTGACTTTCCTCTTGAATATGACTTGAATGAAAATTACATGGACTCGATTGGACTCGACTGGACTAAAAATGACGGGACCTGACTAAGTGGACTTAATTGGACTCAGTTGTCTCGCTTTATTACAGGACTCAATTAGCTCACTTTAATACAAATGACTCGGTACTAATGGACTCAAATAGACTCACGGGTCCCCATTACTAGTGGCAAAAGGTTTCAAACAAAGACATGGAACTGATTATGAAGAAATATTTTCTTCAACAGCTATGCTCAAGTCCATTAGAATTTTGCTTGCTAATAACTACATACTATGATTATGAAATATGGCAAATGGATGTAAAGATTGCCTTCCTCAATGGGTATCTTAAGGAAGAAGTCTATATATCACAACCATAAGGGTTTGTCTCAAGTGGGAGACCAAACCAAGTATGAAAGCTTAGGAAATCCATTTTTGGATTAAAGCAATCTTCTGGGAGTTGGAATATTTGATTTGATGAAATAATTAAGGAATTTGATTTTATCAAAAATGTAGATGAACCATGTGTGTATAAGAAGACATATGGGAGTGCCATTAATATTGTATGTTGATGGCATACATATCATTAAAACTGATATACCAATGTCGCAATTGGTCAAAGCTTGTCTATCTAAATAGTTTTCCATGAAGGATTTGGGAGAAGCATCCTATATACTAGGTATAAAGATTATAGAGATAGATCTAAGAGGTTGTTCGACATATCTCAATCTAGGTACATTGACTTTGTATTGAAAAGATTCAATATGGATGGAAGTAAAAGAGGTTACTTGCCATGAGTCATGGCATACATCATTCTAAGAAGATGTCTTTTAAGACACCTAAAGAGAGAGAAAGGATAAGTAAGATTCCTTATGCTTCAACTATAGGATCAATCATGTATGCCATGTTATGTACTAGGATATAAAATGTGATGGAATGATAATTTAAATATCAAGTGCATTATGTTGGCCTCTATGAGCAATAAATTGTAGAGGCAATATGAAGAAATAGAACCTCAATCCATACTGCTCAATCTTAAAAGACTTTATGGAGAGCAAAGTAGGGCTACCCGATATAAAATATCGAAGCAATTCTTTCAAGCATGAATGAGTGAGGGCTCGTTTGTTCATGTCCATGTACTAAAGATGATTGACTTAATTACTCGATTAGGTCAATTAGGGATTGTTATAGATGCAGAACTTGATCAAAACTTGATCTTGTAATCACTCCCTAATTCTTTCTCTCAATTTATCATGAACTATTACATGAACAAACTGAACCTTTCATTACTAGAGCTACATAACATGCTTTGGAAGCCATTTTAAAGGGAACATGGCTCATCTTCTTCTAATTGATGGGAAGATGAAAATAGTAATGAAAAAGGGTTCAAAGAGAAAGTGGAACCCTAGGAAAAGCATCTAGAAGAAGAAGAAGGCAAAGAAGCCCTCTATTGATAGAACATGTTTTCACTACAGCAAGTAGGGACACTGAAAAAAGAACTGCAAGTTATATCTTGCTATTTTGAAGCATGATACCAGTGGAGCATCAAAAGGTTTGTACATGATACAAACTAACTTGTCATTGAGTACTTCAGCTTCTGATTCATGGGTATTGGATACCACATGTGGGTCTCATATATGCAAGTCTTTGCATGTACTTCACAGAATTAGGAGCTTGAAAAAGGATAACTTCGAGCTTTATGGTATGAATGGTGAAGCCATTCAAGCAAAAGCTATAGGCACCAATTAGTTTTTATTGTCTTCGAGCAAAATTTCATAACTGAAACACTATTACTATATTCCAAATATTATTTAAAATATTATTTTTATACCTTTGTTGTTATAATAAGATTTTAAAATTAATATAAAGAGCAATGGATGCTCTATTTCTCATTATAATAAATTTTTTGAAACTGGTTTATTTGTTAATGATCTTTTAGATCTTTTACTCAATGATAAAGTTTTACTTGTTGAAAACAAGAAATGAAAGAGAAAAGATGTTAATGTCACTTTTCTTTGGCATTGTCGATGAAGTCATATTAGTGAGTCTAGGATAAACATGTTATATAAAGATAAATTCTTTGATCCTTATGATTATCAATCATTAGGAACTTGTGAATCCTGTGTCTCATGGATAAATGACCAAATCTCCATTTACTGGTCATGGAGATAGGGTAACTGAGTTATTAAGGTTAATATGTACAAATGTAAGTGAACTTATGTCAACTCAAGCTAGAGGAGAATACTCTTATTTTATCACCTTTACTGATGATTTATCTAGGTTTGGATATGTGTATCTTATGAAACATAAATCTAAAGTCTTTGATAAATTTAAAGAGTATCAAAGTATGGTTGAGAAATAAATTAGAAAGAGTATTAAAATCCTTCAATCAGATCGAGAAGGAGTATACTTATCTAGTGAGTTTCTTGATCATCTTAAGGATAAAGGCATACTCTCCTCCATATCACCATAATTAAATGTTGTAGTAGAAAAGAGGAATCGTACCTTATTAGATGGTAAGGTCCATAATGAGCTTCATTGATCTTCCTGTATCATTCTAGGATGCCCTAGAGACTACTACTTATATATTAAATAGAGAATCAAAATTAGTAGCTAGCACTCCATATGAATTATGGAAAGGCAAAAGACCAAGTCTTAAATATCTTAAGATTTTGGATAGCCCAGCTTATGTTAGAAATGTATTTGGGCATATGCTGAGTGCTAGGACTTATAAATGTAGGGTCGTAGGTTATCCTCGAGAAGGTATTGGATACCTCTTTTATCATCCTACTAAATAAAATATTTTTGTCAATAGGCATGCCACTTTTCTGGAAAAGAAATTTATCTAAGGAGGTAGTTGGAGGATACTTGAACTTAATAAAGTACAAGATCAACAACATAATCTTATAGAAAATCAACCTCAAATTTCTCAACCATAGGTGCTTAATAAGGTACCACCATAACATTCACCTCCTCTCCATAGTTAAAAAGAGTACAGGATGCACCACTTAGATTTGGCTTTGTCATTAAAAATGATAATGAAGCTAGCATCATTCAAGATGATGATCCTTTACCAAATACAGAAGCTGTCAAGAGTAAAGACTTTAACAAATGGCCTTGATACCATAAAATTTGAAATGGACTCCATGAATACCAACCAAGTTTGGACCTTGGTTGATCCACCTGAGGGAGTATATCCAAAAGGATGCAAATGGGTCTTCAAAAGAAAGATTGGAGTAGATGGCCAAGAAGAAACCTACAAGGCTAGACTAGTGGCAAAAGATTTCAAACAAAGATAAGGAATTGACTATGATGAAATGTTTTTGCTAGTAGCTAGGCTCAAATCCATTAAAATTTTGCTTGCTATAGCTACATACTATAATTATGAAATATGGTAAATGGATATAAAGACTACCTTCCTCAATGGATATCTCAAGGAAGAAGTCTATATGTCACAGCCAGAAGGGTTTGTCTCAAGTTGGAGACCAAACCATGTATGCAAGCTTAAAAAATCCATTTATGAATTAAAGCAAGCATCGAAGAGTCGGAACATGTGATTTGATAAAATAATTAAGGAATTTGGTTTCATCAAAAATGTAGATAAACCATGCATATATAAAAAGCCAAATGGGAGTACCATTGTCTTCTTAATATTGTATGTTGATGACATACTTATCATTGGGAATGATATTCTAATGTTGTAATCGATCAAAGCTTGGCTATCTAAATAGTTTTCCATAAAGGATTTGGGAGAGGCATCTTATATATTAGGTATAAAGATCTATTAAGATAGATCTAAGAGGATGCTCATCTTATCTCAATCCAGGTACATTGATTTAGTATTGGAAAGATTCAATATGGAGGGAAGTAAATAAGGTTACTTGCCCATGAGTCAAGGCATACATCTTTCTATGAAGATGTCTCCAATGACACTTGAAGAGAAATAAAAGATGAGTAAGATTCCTTATACTTCGATTGTAGGATCAATCATGTATGCCATGTTATATACCAGGCCTGATGTTGCTTATGCTTTAGCCATAGCAAGTAGATTCCAGGATGATTTAGGGGAGTATCACTGGAAAGTTGTAAAAAACATTATTAAGTACCTTAGAAGGACTAAAGATATGTCTCTAATATATGGAGGATCAGATTTAAAACTATAAGGTTATACTGACTCTAGTTTTCAATCAGATCTAAATGATAGTAAATCCATATCAAGGTATGTCTTTACTCGGTATGGAGGTATGGTGAGTTGGAAAAGTACTAAGCAGCAAACTGTAGCTAACTCAGTTATAGAGATAGAATATATAGCTGCTAGTAAAGCCGCTAAGAAAGCTATCTAGATGAAGAAGTTAATCTCGGAGTGGGGTGTAGTTCCTATGATAGAACAACTATGTTGGATTCTAGGCAGGATGCAGCAAAAGATCGAGTTTTAAAATTTTCATAATTGAAATCCTAATTGACCGGAATCCTAAACCTTAGGACCACTTGATCATGACAACTCATAAATCAAAACTTTAGGATTATAGAAGAATACTTGGAGTGCTATACTCCTTATTTCGATAAGGCACACAAGTGTATGCCCTCCAGAGGTGATCGACATAGGAAACGAACCAATAAAGCACTCGTACCAAGCTTGCTTTTTTGACTAGAACTCTTCTGATAGCCTTTCGGACTTTCTCCCTTTGTTCGAACCCCTACCCTCCTATAGGGCACCCAGAGACCTCTCTGAATCCTCTCTTAGAATCTAAATACCCCTCCTAATTTTTTTCGTAGGACCTTGTCTTAAAATGACAAGTCTTGTCTTAAAAGGGCATGCCTTGTCTTAAAGAGATAAGCCTTGTCTTAAAAGGACAAGGAAGAAAAATAGAAATGGACTTCTTTCGGATTAGAATTCAATACCTGGCATTAGATTACTAATGCCTATTTATAGAAAGGGATGAGGCACTTGATAAGTCTTTTTCTTAGCTTCTTGATAAGACTCTTCAAGCAAAAGAAGTCTTTTGGGTGAGAGGACTTACGTGAAATGTCCTTTCATGCACCATGAGACATATAAATGTCTCTTTATTTTCTAGTAGTTTTTGCCATATGCCATGTGGCATATTACTGATCAAAAATTAGCCAAGGGGTGTGGGATCCAAAGAGGCATATTGGAAAAAATTAAGAGTCTTCAAACAGAAGGACTCTGGCCCCTTGAATCCGTGCCAAAATGAAGGGACGTGACCCTTCATTATGTGCGCTTCTTTTTCACGCCAATTACCAATTTTTTTGTCTAGTCAAAGCCCATCCATTTGGGCATGGAGTTATGGGAGACGGGCTTAGAGATTATCTAGAAAAGGTGTTTTAGAAGTAGAAGGACTCTTGGTCCTTTTGCGCCCCTTCATTTTTGGCGCATGCCAAACTTGGTGCTAAGTGTCCCTTCCACCTTGGACTCGACCATTAATAAAATATAAAGCTGAATAAAATCCAGATAAATACTGATTAAGGCTACCCCACTTAGGACTCAACCCAATCTATGTTCTACTTAAATTGGTTAGCCCAAATAGCAAGCAAGTTGATCCAATCCAATTAGGTTAGGAGTTGTACTAACCAACAACATATACTAGTATGTCAATTAGTATGAAAATATAATTGTCTTCCTTGGCCAATTCACTAATGTATGTGATCATTTGGGTTCCACATCTAGCTAGCAGTAGGTCCAGTGCCAAGCCATTTCGATCTAAACAAAATTGATTGACCTAATTTGGTCAAATTGAGCTGACCTAAGTTGCTAATTCGAACCAGCTTCCGAATTGACTCATGAATCCAATCAATTTGAGTCATGAAAACCTACAAGACATGATTGATGTCAGCAACATGTCATGCATACCCGAAAGATAAGGAAGTTGATAGAAATTACCAACATACCCTATAATGGAAAGTTACCATACAATTCAATCCTTTGATCTCTCTTTATTCCAAATAAGTGATAGGCATGGATAAAATGACAAACCCTAGCACTTAATCCTTTCAAATATCAATTTGATAATAAAGACTCGATCAATAAAAGATTAGAAATCCTATCTAATCTCATCATGCTTTGATCAAAGACTTCCAGAGTATATCATTCAAAGTGATCACATAAAATAACTTCTTTCCTTACTAGGAGTGATCGATTCTTTATTGACCTACTCATTACCTTTATACACAATCCACCATATCTAGAAGTACCTCGTACATAACTTAATTACCATGAACAAGTATGCACCAAAACATGGGTTCATGTGCACAAGATACTATGGTAATCTCAGGTATAAGGATCACATGCACAACTACCACTAAGAGAATATTCTTTTGACAAGAAAGATTTTCATTTGATATTCTCTTTCAGATCAGTTCAGTAAACTCATAGCCTAATAAGCACCCACATTCCTGTATTAGTGTCTCTACACAAGTGGCTGTGAGACCAACTACCCTCTCCATCGAGCATACATAGGATGTGCAAGTCTTTTCGGATTCATCGATCCCCGAATCGATGATCCAATGACTAGGAATATTTTAGATTAGGATTTATAGGAACTTAGGTCATATCGTTATGATCTCCAGATAACCCTATGATGCGAAATGCTAGCTCTGATACAAAAACTGATGCAGGACGAGCCCCGATCAGGATTATTTTAGGGTTGGATCGTTGGTCACTAGGAAACGACCTTTAGGCTATGTTCAACCAAATCCAAATTAATTTTTCCAAAATTTTTTTATTTAAATAAACCCCTTTTTTTCTATTTTCTTTTTTTTCATTCATATTTTTTTCCTCTTTTTTTTTACTTTTTTTTCTTCTTTATTTCCAATGCTTGAAGTCGGCATTGGAAAGCTGGCTATGCTCTGAGAAGCATGTAGAAGGAGGGAATAGGGAGGCTCACAGAGGGGGAACTTCACCAGCGATTTCAACAAAACCGGTGGTCTTCATCGACATCGACGATGGGAAGTGGGCGGTGGCACAGGGAATGAAAGGATTATGCCCAAAAGGCCAATCAAAATGTTGTATTTCGATGGAATTTTCTTTTGTATCTCAAACCAGTGTATTGACATTATCAATTAATAAAGGCATTTTATTTTCATCATACGCTGTGTCTTATTAGTTTTATTAAGATATGATGAACCCCATAAATTAGTGTTGGGAATTGTGTCCCAAAGCCAATCGCCTGGGTTGTAGGCGGTTGAGCTAAGTATTGTATTTTTTCAATGAATTAATAAAATATTATTTTTGGCAGCTCATCACATATTGAATTTTCCTGAAATGAATTCTTTCCTATGTGATGAAGTTCTTAGGACTACACTGACTTCGATACAGACAGGATGTATCGAGTGGTCCTTAAACCCAGTTCACAACCAAAGGATATATTGTACTGGACGGCAATATATCAAGTATAGGTTGTTGTAGTTCACATCGTTTGGTTGTCCTCTTGACCAAATGAGTGTGGTGACACTGATGTGATCTGCAAGTGGGATATATGTGATATCTCATTGAACGTGACTCCGTGCAGTCCCTTTCTGCCAAAGGGATACTCACGATTGGATATGGGTATAAGTGTCCCTCTGACCTGAAGTCATCATGGTAGCTTGCAAGCAACTCCCTATGCTTTGGTGCCGGACTACCCAGATTTTTAATCCGGTGACGGAAGGTTTCTAGGTACAGGCAAGTACTTGTGGAGCAGTGATGGACCAAGATGGAATTGACCTATCCTAACAGTTTGGATTGAATGTCTCGCAGTATCTCAATTTAGCAAATCCTCGGCCGGGTAGCCCTAGTGAAGAGTCACTGGGCTTGCGAGGTTGAGACACGTAGTCGACTGACTCAGTCTGGGTTGGCAGCCCAATCTCAGTCGTCCAGAGCATTAGAGGTCAAAGGGATGAATTAAACGATAACCATATGCCAGAGGTTCGATAGTTTGCTCCCGCATCTTCGACCTATCCGGACACCGGGACCCATTGCTAGATGGTTTCCTGTGCTGGTACTAGAATTGTTCTGGTGCTACCGTTTAGGTTCGAACCTATGAGGTCACACGCCACAGAGGTTAACTCTCTGATCCGGATATCGAATACGATTGGGAATCGTCTCGATTTATGGTCATAGTAGTATTTTTGAGCACTCTATTTCCCCGTCTTGCCCTTGTCTGAGTCAACCGAAAATTGTTCTTGGTTGATCAGCACTGCGCCAGGTTTTTTCTGAATCAGTTTTGAACTGATTCGGAGTTCATTTCGGCCTCCAATTGGTTGCGAACCAATTGAACCAAAATTCAAAAGGTTTGAACCAACTTGGTTTAAATGGGATTGGACCATTTAATTGGCTTGGTTTAATGGGATTGAACCAAGGTATAATGTTTTGGCTTGGACCGGTTTTGAACCGGTGCATTTTCTCCTCATGACCGTTTTACACGGAGAGACCCAAAGACCAAATCGCTGGAATTCCTTTCGCTGGATGAGAACTCCAAACGTCCCGTCTCTTCCTTTTCCCAACCCATTACATTAATCCTTGGTTAATGGGTTTAATGGTTGATTAATGGATGTTAATGGGAATTTAGCTGCCGAAGCCTCTTGGCCTCCAAACCTCCCGTTTCCCCCTCTGCTGTCCTATATAAACAACACTGCAGCATTCCCTGTTCAGTGGTTTTTTTTTTTGTGATTCACCGAGAAAAGAAAATTTTCAAGGAAATTTTTGAGGGGTTGTGAGATCACCTGATTGAGTATTTGTAGAGCTGGATTTGGGAGGGTGTGAGGGAGACTTTTAGGAGCCTCTTCCTTCTCCATTAGAGTGCTCAAATCCCTGCTGCAGCAATTCAGTTTTGCTGCAGCAACCTGTGACCGTGAACCATCTTCCGGCGGCTAGCACCGTGCATGGAGAGGGATCGGAGAGCCCCGGGCATGTCTCCCCTCTAGAGGGAGTATTCTTCTACTCCTCGGAGCAAACCACGCAAGCCGGGATCGCTCCAGTTGCCCGAAATCCAACGACGAAGACAGCTACTCTGTTCTGCTGCCATTTTCGCACAGCAGATTTCGATGAATTTTTACGATTTATTGGCTTAGTTTTTCTTGCAGAAATCAGTGCCAAATCGAAGAGGACTTCCTTAAGAATCTACAGCTCAAATTTGGGAGTGATCGGAGGTCCGGAAGGTGGCGTTCCGGGGACTTTTCGGAAGCCCAGTTTTCAGCCTAAGGTGAAAGACGACTGGAATAACTTTATTCCAGTTATTCCAGTCTATTCCAGGTTTATCCCAGACTTATTCCAGCTGGGAATAAGGTATGTTTTTGGGTTTTATTTTCGGTGCATGTGTAGATCTAGATTTATTAAAATATTTATAAATATTATATGTCCTGTATCATGCCAATACATGCATCTTGCATATGCTAGATCCTGTGCGGAGTAGGTATTTTCCGCATTTATTAAAAATATTTTAAAATACTTACCTATTCCCTGTGCTGTTGCATGCTTAGCATAGGCACCTGCAACCATGTTTTTACTTTCAGTGGTATCAGAGCCAGGTTCTAGTGTAACATATCTTGATGTATGTATAGTAGATTAAATTGTTTAATCTTGGGATTAGAGAGTACTTTTAGGAACCTAGTTGAGACCTTCACCATGGCCGTGTGTCTTTGACACGATGCGGTTCGTCTGTGTTGGCCTCTTCAGAAGGATCCTTTAAGGAAATCAAAAAGAAATTAAAATTATTTTATAAATTTGGCATGATTTATAATTTTGTTATTTTGGTCATATAATATTTATAAAAGTATAAATCTAGATATGATGCATAATTTAAGATGTAAAATTGTTTTACATAGAGACTTAATTAAAAAATATTTTAATTAAGTATTTGGCTTAATAAAAATTTTTTAGGTTTATGAAATCTAATAAAATTTGCATAAGCCAAATTGAGTTAATTGGGTTAGCTAATTAATAAGTTTAGAGATTAGTTGAAGGTCCTTTAGTTCTAATATCTAAAAATGGATCCAATTAGTGGCTCAGTGGACGCCCGAGTCTTTAGGCTAGTCTGATCGAGTCTGGTAAACCGACTGGTGTCGAGGTAGGTTTGGCAATTGTGATCATGGTTGTATGAGGCTACCTCTTTCCTGGCCAACTTGGTTGGTGTCTAGGAAAGATAGGAAAGATGGTTAATGGCGGATACTCACCCATGATCTCACCTACCTGGCTAGTCGAGTCAACCAGAACTGATTGGAAAAGCTCAATGACTCGAGTTAACCCATGTCACCCAGGTTGATCGGTCTGACTGATCAATAGGTGCCCATGGATCAATTTTTGATTTAATTCAACCCTCCTGGAATCTGATTGATTCAGTGGGAGGATGATCCATGTCCTTACCTTCATCTTCTGTCATAACTATTAAAAAAAAAAAAAAAAAAGAAATCCTCTAAAATTATTAGGTCCTTAAAAAGACTATGTCAAGGAGTTGACAGTGTCTTAGCCTCCCATTAAGTTGGATAGAAATGTGTCCACTAGCTTGGTGTGCATCGGCAGTTCCATAGAACGGGTGTACATCCGGCGACTGGAATTTCTATCTGATCGATGATGGTTCAGTGCAACCTCCTTAAAGGGACCAGGTGGGCCGACCATAGTCGGGCTTGGTCTTTAGTTAGCTGGAAGCATTGGATTAGTCATTTTAATGGTTGGACCTAACCAGAGACCCGCAATAGGAGGCCCCTAGGCCGATTGGGGTGTTCTCCGGGGCAAAATAAAATACTGAAAATTGTTTAGGGAAACAATTGGTTTACGAACCTAACTTTAGGCTCGTATGGGTGAGCCGGCCATAGTCGGGCTCATGCGTGGCCTATTGGATTTCAGTACCCAATTCAAAAAGTGTTTTCACAGATTGGAGTTAGAGGCTACCAATCTGAAAAATTAGTGGGAGAAACCTTTAGACTAAAGTCCAAGTCTTTTGGTTAATTTATTAATTCATATACTAATAGGTCTTATTTTCTTTTCAGATGTCTTCCAATTTATCGCTCCGGTCACTTCTCGATAACGAGAAGTTAAAGGGTCACAACTTCGATAGTTGGTATCGAAAGTTGAGAATAGTTCTGGAGCACGAACGGATCCTGTATGTGATAACGGATCCGGCACCTGAAATCCCTCCCACTAATGCACAGAGTGCGGTCAGAGATGCTTATCTGAAGTGGGTCTCTGATCGGACTACTGTCCATTGCATTATGCTAGCGGCGATGAATGACGAGTTCACTCGCAAATTCGAGGAGGCCCAACCTAATGAAATCCTTCAAAAGTTGAAGGAATCCTTCGACACCCCGGATGATGTAGAACGGTACAAAGTGTCTTGTGCCATCTACAACTCCAAGATGCCGAATGGCGGTTCAGTCACTGATCATGTATTGTACATGATCGAGCAGATTGAAAAACTGGGCAAACTCGGATGCCCCTTGCACGAGCAGCTCGGCAAGGATGCGATCCTGAATTCTCTTCCCTCCTCATATCTTGATTTTCTCGATCATTATAGAATGAACAAGCCTGCAGTCAACTACCATGGTCTTTTGGGATTGCTGCAGACTTTCGAGAAAGACCACCAACTGAATAAGGGGGTGGTGAATTTAGTGGGAGGTAGTAGAGGTCGTCGTCCCTTTAAGAAAGGGAAGAAGAAAATAAATAAGAAGGGAAAGAAAGTGCAGAATGCTCCTGGCCCTAGTGAGACCAGGAAGAATAAGGCTGATCAGTCTTCTGCAGAGTGCTTCTACTGCAAGAAGAAGGGACACTGGAAGAGGAACTGTCCTCTTTATATTGCGTCCCTTGATCCAAACAGGCCGAGAATTCAGAAGTCTGCTGAACAAGGTATTTATATGATAAAACCTTGTAATTACTCAATTGTTGATACTGCTAACTAGGTATTGGATTCTGGTAGTCCAATTCATGTTTGTAATTCGTTACAGGGACTTCAAGTTAGCAGAAGATTTGAAGATGGAGAACAGTTTCTGAGCGTCGGGAATGGAAATCGTGTTCCAGTACTGGCGATCGGAGTCCTGCATCTTGTCTTTGAGTCTTATACTGTCGAACTAGTCGACTGTCACTATTGTCCTAGTTTCATTATGAGCATAATCTCTGTAGGCCTTTTGGCCAGTTGTGGTTTTGAACTATCAATAAAAGGAGATTTTTGCAATGTTATTTTGAATAACTCTGTTATAATGAAAGCTAGATTAAATAATGGCATATACGTACTATCAAGGCCTGTTAGTGTAATGTACACTTCTAGCAAACGCCCAAGGTTAGATAATGTCAACGATTTGTATCTTTGGCACTGTAGGCTAGGTCATATTAACAAAAATAGAATAAACAAGATGCGAGGAGATGGACTCCTCGAGGTCAGTGATTCTGAATCACTGCCCACTTGTGAATCATGTTTACTTGGTAAAATGACCAAGTCACCTTTTACTGGAAAAGGTGAACGAGCTATAGAACTTCTAAGTCTAATACATACTGATGTATATGGACCGATGACAGTTAGTGCTAGAGGAGGATATAAATATTTCATTACTTTTACAGACGACTTTTCAAGGTTCGGTTATGTCTTTTTAATGAGACATAAGTCTGAGTCGTTTGAAATGTTCAAACGATACCGTAATGAAGTAGAAAAGCAAACTGGAAAAAGTATTAAAACCCTTCGATCTGATCGAGGTGGCGAATATTTATCTGGTGCTTTTTTGACATATCTTGAGGAGAATGGAATTCTCTCTCAATGGACTCCTCCAGGAACACCATAGTTGAATGGTGTGTCCGAAAGGAGGAATCCAACCTTGTTGGACATGGTTCGATCCATGATGGGCTTTGCAACTCTGCCGCTATCCTTTTGGGGATATGCGCTTCAGACAGCCTGTTAATTATTAAATAATGTTCCAAGTAAGTCTGTTGTCTCCACTCCATATGAGATATGGCATGGACGTAAACCATCAATCTCACACCTTCGGGTCTGGGGTTGTCCGGCTTACGTAAAGCGTTTAGACTCAGACAAACTTGGTCCTAGGTCTGATCGGTGTTTATTTGTTGGTTATCCTAAGGAAACCAAAGGGTATTTCTTCTACTTGGAGAATGAACAAAAGGTGTTCGTTGCTCTTAGAGCTATCTTTTTGGAAAAGGAGTTCCTTAGAGAAGGAACTATAGCCTCTAAGATTGAACTTGATGAAGTTCAGCCAATAGAAGAACCTAGACACTCTAAGGACATCGTAGAACCGGCTATAATTGAATCACACCCAGAACCCATTAGGAGATCCGGTAGAATACCGCGTCAGCCGGACAGATTCTACGGTTTCTTGGTCCGGGATGGCGATCCCATTGAGCTCGATGAGAACAATGAGGATCCGATCACCTATATGGATGCACTTCAGAGATCTGACTCTGAGGCATGGCTTGGAGCCATGCGATCCGAAATAGAGTCCATGGAAATCAACAATGTTTGGACATTGGTTGATCCGCCTGAAGGAATAAAATCCATCGGGTGTAAATGGATCTTCAAGAGGAAAAGGGGTGCAGATGGGAAGGTAGAGACCTATAAAGCCCGTCTGGTTGCCAAGGGGTATCGTCAACGATATGGTATCGATTATGACGAGACTTTCTCCCCTGTGGCAATGCTCAAGTCCATTCGGATCATGCTTGCTTTGGCAGCATATTTTGATTACGAGATCTGGCAGATGGATGTCCGAACCGCTTTCCTAAATGGGGAGTTGGAAGAGGAGGTGTATATGATACAGCCTGAAGGGTTCACATCTACAGATGAATCAAAAGTATGCAAGTTGCAGAGGTCCATTTATGGACTCAAGCAAGCATCTCGAAGTTGGAACTTAAGGTTTGATAGGTGTATCAAATCGTACGGCTTCATTAGGAACGGAGAAGAACCGTGCATCTATAAATGGGTTAATGGTTCTGTGATTGTATTCCTAGCACTGTATGTTAATGACATTCTCTTAATCGGGAATGATGTTGCAGCATTACAAGGAATAAAAGTCTGGTTATCATCTCAGTTCTCCATGAAGGACTTGGGTGATGCTTCTTACATACTAGGTACAAAAATCTATAGAGATAGATTTAAGAAGCTTTTGGGACTATCCCAGTCTACGTACATTGGCACCGTGCTGAAACGGTTCAGCATGGAAAATTCCAAGAAAGGCTATCTCCCGATAGGTTCTGGAATTACACTTTCCAAGAAGGATTGTGCGACAAATCCTGAGGAAAGAGAGCACATGAGTAGAGTACCTTATGCTTCTACAGTAGGCTCCATCATGTATGCTATGACTTGTACTAGACCAGACGTGGCATACTCACTAGGAGTAGTGAGCAGATACCAGTCTGACCCAGGTGAGGCACATTGGAAGGTGGTTAAGTCCATCCTTAAGTATTTGAGAAATACTAAAGACCATTGGTTGATTTATTGAGAACCTGACTTGAAACTTGTGGGGTACTCTGACTCCAGTTTCCAGTCGGATAGAGATGATAGCAAGAGTGTGTCAGGGTTTGTATTTATCCTGAACGGAGGAGCGATCTACTGGAAAAGTTCCAAGCAGGCAACTGTTGCAGACTCGGTATGCGAAGCAGAATATATTGCAGCATCAGATGCAGCAAAGGAAGCTGTGTGGTTGCGGAAGTTCCTTGGAGAGCTAGGGGTGGCACCTTCCCTAGATGGTCCTGTTCCGGTGTACTGTGACAGCACTGGAGCCATTGCTCAAGCTAAGAAGCCTAAAGCTCATCACCGCACCAAGCACATCCTGCGGCGCTACCATCTCGTACGAGAGATCGTGGAACGAGGCGACATCAATCTTCTGAAGATCGATGGAAAAGAAAATCTAGCCGACCCCTTCACTAAAGCTCTCGGAATAAAAGAGTTCGACTATTGTAAATGGGAAATGGGTATTAGATACTCTTCTGATTGGCTTTAGTACAAGTGGGATTTGTTGGGAATTGTGTCCCAAAGCCAATCGCCTGGGTTGTAGGCGGTTGAGCTAAGTATTGTATTTTTTCAATGAAATAATAAAATATTACTTTTGGCAGCTCATCACATATTGAGTTTCCCTGAAATGAACTCTTTCCTATGTGATGAAGACCTTAGGACTACAATGACTTCGATACAGAGAGGATTTATTGAGTGGTCCTTAAACTAGGTTCACAACCAAAGTATATATTGTATTGGATGGCAATATATCAAGTATAGGTTGTTGTAGTTCACATCGTTTGGTTGTCCTCTTGACCAAATAAGTGTGGTGACACTGATGTGATCTGCAAGTGGGATATATGTGATATCTCATTGAATGTGACTCCGTGCAGTCCCTTTCTGCCAAAGGGATACTCACGATTGGATATGGGTATAAGGGTCCCTCTGACTTGAGGTCATCACGGTAGCTTGCAAGCAAATCCCTGTGCTTTGGTGCCGGACTACCCGGATTTTTAATCCGGTGATGGAAGGTTTCTGGGTACAGGCAAGTACTTGTGGAGAAGTGATGGACCAAGATGGAATTGACCTGTCCTAACAGTTTAGATTGAATGTCTCGCAGTATCTCAATTTAGCAAATCCTCGGCCGGGGTAGCCCTAGTGAAGAATCACTGGGCTTGCGAGGTTGAGACACGTAGTCGACTGACTCAGTCTGGGTTGGCAGCCCAATCTCAGTCGTCCTGAGCATTAGAGGTCAAAGGGATGAATTATACGGTAACCATATGCTAGAGGTTCGATAGTTTGCTCCCGCATCTTCGACCTATCCGGACGCCGGGACCCATTGCTAGATGGTTTCCTGTGCTGGTACTAGAATTGTTCTGGTGCTACCGTTTAGGTTAGAACCTATGAGGTCACACGCCACAGAGGTTAACTCTCTAATCTGGATACCGAATACGATTGGGAATCGTCTCGATTTTATGGTCATAGTAGTATTTTTTAGCACTCTTTTTCCCCGTCTTGCCCTTGTCTGAGTCAACCGAAAATTGTTCTTGGTTGATCAGCACTGCGCCAGGTTTTTTCTGAATCAGTTTTGAACTGATTCGGAGTTCGTTTCGGTCTCTAATTGGTTGCGAACCAATTGTACCAAAATTCAAAAGGTTTGAACCAACATGGTTTAAATGGGATTGGACCATTTAATTAGCTTGGTTTAATGGGATTGAACCAAGGTATAATGTTTTGCTTGGACCGGTTTTGAACCGGCGCATTTTCTCCTCATGACCGTAAAACACGGTGATTCAATGGTTGAAATTAAGTGACCCAAAGACCAAAACGCTGGAATTCCTTTCGCTGGATGAGAACTCCAAACGTCCCGTCTCTTCCTTTTCCCAACCCATTACATTAATCCTTGGTTAATGGGTTTAATGGTTGATTAATGGATGTTAATGGGAATTTAGCTGCCGAAGCCTCTTGGCCTCCAAACCTCCCGTTTCCCACTCTGCTGTCCTATATAAACAACACTGCAGCATTCCCTGTTCAGTGGTTTTTTTTTTTGTGATTCACCGTGAAAAGAAAATTTTCAAGGAAATTTTTTAGGGGTTGCAAGATCACCTGATTGAGTATTTGTAGAGCTGGATTTGGGAGGGTGTGAGGGAGACTTTTAGGAGCCTCTTCCTTCTCCATTAGAGTGCTCAAATCCCTGCTGCAGCAATTCTGTTTTGCTGCAGCAACCTGTGACCGTGAACCATCTTCCGGCGGCTAGCACCGTGCGTGGAGAGGGATCGGAGAGCCCCGGGCATGTCTCCGCTCTAGAGGGAGTATTCTTCTACTCCTCGGAGCAAACCACGCGAGCTGGGATCGCTCCAGTTACCTGAAATCCAACAACGAAGACAGCTACTCTGTTCTGCTGTCATTTTCGCACAGCAGATTTCGATGAATTTTTATAATTTATTGGCTTAGTTTTTCTTGCAGAAACTAGTGCCAAATCGAAGAGGACTTCCTTAAGAATCTACAGCTCAAATTTGGGAGCGATCGGAGGTCCGGAAGGCAGCGTTCCGGGGACTTTTCGGAAGCCTAGTTTTCATCCTAAGGTGGAAGACAACTGGAATAACTTTATTCCAGTTATTCCAGTCTATTCCAGGTTTATCCCAAACTTATTCCAGCTAGGAATAAGGTATGTTTTTGGGTTTTATTTTCGGTACATGTGTAGATCTAGATTTATTAAAATATTTATAAATATTATATGTCATGTATCATGCCAATACATGCATCTTGCATATGCTAGATCCTGTGCGGAGTAGGTATTTTTCGCATTTATTAAAAATATTTTAAAATACTTACCTATTCCCTGTGCTGTTGCATGCTTAGCATAGGCACGTGCAACCATGTTTTTACTTTCAATTAGGGCTATAGTTCTAGGATTATGATGAGATCATACCAGTGAGACCTAAAGCCTTAAAATCCTAATCTAGAATATTCCTGGTCGATAGGATATTGAGTAGGGGATCAATGTTTCCAGTAAGACCAGCACATCCTTTGTATGCTTGGTGAAGAGGGTGACTAATCTCATAGTCACTTGTGCTTGACACTAATACTAGGATGTGGGTGCTTATTAGAGAATGAGTTCACTGAATGGATCCAGCTTGAGAACATCTATTGGAACCTTATCTATTTGTCAATAGAAAGTTCTCATAATGGGAGTAGTGCATGTGGTCCTTTGACCTGAGACTTCCATGGTACCTTGTATGCATGAATCCATACTTTGGTTCGCACTCAATCATGACACTGAGTCATGCATTGGGAGATACTGGGTATGGTGGATTGCATATGGAGGTTGTGAGTTGGTCAAAAAGGAATCGATCAACCCTAGTAAGAGGGAAGTGCATCTAAATAATTTCAATCAAATGAAGATTCGGGAAATCTTTGATCAAAGTATGGACATTAGAAATAGTTTCTAATGGTTCATTAATGAATCATTATTATCAAATTGAGCTAGGAATGAATATAAAATTGGATTTGACAAGTATCCATATACATAGTTATATTCAGGGTGCAAGTAGATCGAAGGACTGAATTGCCCGGTAACTCACCAATGAAGGGCATTTTGGTAAATCCACCAAAATTTCTCATCTTCCGGGTAGGCATGACACGTTACTAGATGTCAATCTTGTCTTGTAGGTCTTCATGAACCAATTGATTTGGTTTCATGAGTCAATTCGATGTGTGATTCGAATTGGACAATTAGGTAAGCCAATTTGACCTAATTAGGTTAATCAGGTTCGATCGGATCGAATCGGCTCAAACCTAAACCTACTGCTGGCTAGATGTGGAACCCAATGGGTCACACATAATGGATACTTGGCCAAGGAAGTCATTCATGATTTAATTAGGGTCATAGGATCCTAATTGGTTAGCCGGATTACATACTAGCATATGTAGGCTAACCAAATTCCCAACCCAATTGGATTGGGTCTGGTTGCTTGCTAATTGTGCTAACCTAATTATGGAAAACCTAAATTAGGTTGAGTCCTACATGGGGCTAGACTAACCAGAGCTAAATCTGATTTAAATTTGGATTTAAGGATATTTTTGGTGCCATACATGAAGAGTCCCAATGGCATGGGACTCTTGGTACCTAAATGATACCTTAACTTCGAAAGGGCACAGAATGAGCTATAAATCTAAATTTGAATATAATTTATATGGTCAAAAAGGAAATTTTATGCTCTTTCCAATGACACACATATATCCTATGTTTTGACTAGTCAACATTCTTTGAAATTTTCATGGAAGAAGGATGGCGCGCGCGGTGCATGAAGAGTCGCAACTCTTCATATGGCACGGGGTTCTGATGGAGAGCCCTTCTGCTATCAGGACTCTTCATAATCTTCAATGTTTGGAGATTGAAGAGGCGCCTCTTGGCTTCCTAGGGACCGTTAATTGACATGTGGCAAGTGAGAATTTGTCCAGATAAAAGAAGAGATGTGAATAAGGCCTTCGGTGCATGAATAGGCTTATTAGATATGATTTTTCAAGCCAGATAACTTCTCTTTGGTCTTGAAAAATCATATCTGATAAGTTGATGGGAGGACATATCACATGCCCCTCTTGTATATATAAATAGGTGGCGGTGAAATGAGTCCGAGAAAAGAATTCCATCGAAGTATTATTCTGAGTGTCTCTCTCTCCCTCTTTTTTTTCTTTAAGACAAGACTTGTCTTGTTAAGACAAGGCCTTTTCTAATAGGACAAGGCTTTGTTTTAGGACATAAGCCTAAGGGGTCCTAGAGGAGGGTTGTCCAAAAACCAAGAGTGGTTTAGGAGAGTGTCTTTAGTGCCCTACAGAAGGACAGGATGTCCTATAGTGGTCAATAGACCAAAGGCTGCCGAAAGAGTTCCACTTATCCAAGAAACTTGAAGAAGGAGTTCTTCCTTGATCCGAGTTTCGTGTGGATCACCATTGGAGGATGAACATTTGGGCGCCTGGTGGAGAAGAAGGCTGAATCAGGGTTTTCTTCATTGGATTGGATACTAGCGGTTCAAGTTGGTGCCTAACTCTATTTTATATTATATATGCATGTTTGTATGTTTTAATTCCTAGTAAGGAGGTCTTGGGTTAAGGGTTTGGTAGTGGTTTCATAATAATTTTTTGAAATCATGCTTCCGCCCTGGTCACCAAAACCCTTATAGTGGTATCAGAGCCACCTTATTAGGGCTAAATCATACAAAATTTGAAGTTGCGCAATTTTGTAGGACTCTTGAGGTTGCCCATTTTGGTAGGACTTTATAAAATTTGAAGTTGCCCAATTTGGTAGGACTCTTGAGGTTGCCTATTTTTGTAGGACTCTATAAAATTTGAAGTTGTCCAATTTTGTAGAACTCTACAAAAGTTTAAAGTTACATATGATTGATATGTTTATGCATATATGTGTGTCACTGGTTAGGGTTTCCACTTAAACCTTAACCGATATAGAGATATATTTAGCTTTCTAGTCATCATACTGAAATAAGGTTGCCCTGGCATAATGGTGGATCCATTATTTGGTAAATGGTTGTCCTAGTTTGATGACACACTTGGTACATTATAAAATGATATATGATGCATGGTTGATGAATGGTAATATTAGAATGTGCTTCTATTTGAATTGCCCTCTATTAAAATTATATTAAGTTGTAGTGTCATATACCAAAAGCAAAATAATCAAGATGATTAGTTGATCATTCGGTGTCTAGGAAAAGTGGTTCATGATCAATAAAGAGGACGTGGTTTTTAATTGGTTCTGTTGACTGACCTGGCCATTTTTTATTGGTGTCTAGGAAAGCAACGGGGGACTCCCACTACTCTCCCACTTACCTGGCCGATAAGATTAACTTAATTCTTGATTGATATGCTTAGTGTAATATTCACTACATTAGGCCTTCCTTCATGCTATGTCATTATTATGTTATGATCCGTATTAGGTTTGTTGTGTACACACAAGGCCTATTTTGGTAACTAACACAATTTTGGCCTAGTGCAATTGATGCTTTTGGCATGATTTAATATAATTATTTGTTGTGAACACACAAGGGTATTATTATTACAATCATGACTATAAACGAATGAAGGGTCTTACTTAACTAAAAATATTATAGTTTGTTGTGCACACATAAGGCTATTAATATTTTAGAGGCCAGGTTTTGTTGAGAATTGTATGAGTTACAATTGAAAAGATTTGTATGAACTTATAAAAGATTTGTTGTGTACACACAAGGTCTTTTATAAGGAATTAGGATCTTAATCCCACTAAGAAAACCAATTAGGGTTTCTCGATCATCATATAGAGGGTTATGATGCTTGATAAAATAGTGGGAGATATAATTAAGTTAAAGTCCTAATTTAATTATATTTTATCAATATTGGTTGTTTGCTTATATTATGTTCTTTGTTAATGTAGATTGGCCTCTTCACTCTCACTCCGTAGTATACTTGATGCCAATAAATTGACTGGACCGAACTATGTTGACTGGTTGAGATAACCTAAAGATAGTACTCAGCCAGAAAAAACATTCTTACATTCTTGATACCCCTACCTTGGAACCTTTAGGGGAAGATGCCTCGCAAGAGGAAAAGACCACATATAAGATATGGCAAAATGACTCACTCACTGTCAAATATATCATGCTTTCCTCTATGACCAATAAGTTGCAGAGGCAACATGATAGCATGGACACTAACTCCATATTGCTCAATCTTAAAGAGCTATATGGAGAACATAGTCGAACTGCTAGATATGAGATATCTAAGCAATTGTTTCGTGCGAGAATGACAGAAGGTACATCCATACAAGACCATGTACTGATGGTTATTAACCTAATCACTCAATTAGGTCAATTAGGTTTTATTATGGATGGGGAGTTGAATTAGGATTTGATCCTGCAGTCACTCCCGGAGTCATTTTCATAATTTGTTCTTAATTATCATATGAACAAACTTAACATTTCCTTGCTTGAGTTGTTAAACATGTTAAAAACAGCAAAGAGCCATTTAAAAAAAAATAGGGCTCCACTTCTTCTTGTGGATGGGATCAACAAGAAGAAGTCAGGTAGAAAGGGTTCTAAGAGAAGATTGAACCCAAAAAGGGGCATCATGAAGAAGAAAGGAAAGAAGGATTCTGGACAGATGACCTGCTTTCACTGTGGCAAGCCGGGTCATTGGAAGAGGAACTGCAAGGCTTACCTTGCAGGTGTGAAGCCTGGTGCATCAGATGCACCAAAAGGTATGAAAGAAGTTCATACTATTTTGTCATTGGATTCATCCATTTCAAATACTTGGGTATTGGATACCGCTTGTGGTCATAATATCTACAAATCATTGCAGGGGCTGCAAAGGCTTAGAGTATTGAAGGAAGGAGACTTCGAGCTCTATGGTGTTGGAGGAGAGTCCATCCAAGCAGATGTCGTAGGGAATTATATCTTGAAGTTACCTTCGAGGAAGATTTTAGAGCTGAGAGATTGTTGCTATATGCCTAAGGTCATTAGAAATATCATTTCTGTATCCTTGTTACTTAGACAAGGTTATACTATGAATGTGATGAGCAATGGTTGCTCAATTAGCTTTTCTAATGAAATTATATGTTGTGGCATATTTTGCAATGGTCTTTTAACTCTATCCACTAATGACAATATACTTCATGTAAGTAACAAACGAAAGAGAGATGATGTAAACAATACTTTACTCTGGTACTGTCGGCTTGGACATATTTGTGAGACTAGTATTAGCAAGTTATACAAGGAAAATTTTCTTAATCCTTATGATTATGAATCATTAGAAACATGTGAATCATGTCTCATGGATAAAATGGCCAAGACTCCATTTAGTGGACATAGAGAAAGGATAACTGAGTTATTAGGACTCATACATACAGATGTATATGGGCCTATGACAACTCAGGCCAAGGGTGGATACTCTTATTTCATCATGTTTACTGATGATTTTTCAAGGTACGGATTTATGTATCTTATGAAACATAAGATCGAAGCCTTTGATAAATTTTTATACTATCAAAGTATGGTAGAGAAACAAACGGGGAAATGAGTTAAAATCCTTCGATCAGATCGAGGAGGTGAATACTTATCCACCGAGTTTCTCGATCACCTCAAAGAAAAGGAGATTATCTCTGAATGGACCCCTCCTTACATACCATAATTAAATAGTGTTGCTGAAAGGAGGAACCATACCTTATTAGATATGGTACGGTCCATGATATGCTTCATAGAGTTACCTATTTCCTTCTGGGGTTATGCCTTGGAAATCGTGACTAATATCTTAAATATAGTACCATCTAAATCTTTCTCTAGCACTCCATATGAGATATGGAGGGATAAGAAATCCAATCTTAAGTATCTTAACATATGGGGATGTCCAGCCTATGTCAAAAGAAATTTTGGACATAAGCTGGATGCTAGAGCAGATAAGTGTCTATTTGTAGGATATCCAAAAGATAGTATAGGATATCTGTTCTACCACCCTACTGAACAAAAAGTTTTTGTCAGTAGGCATGCCACTTTTCTGGAGAAAGAGTTCATCCTACAAAAGGGCAGTGGGAGAAATATTGAACTTGAAGAAGTTCAACAAATAGATACATCTCAACCAAATGATAACATAGTTAGTATAAAACCATAACACACCACTCCTATCCGTAGGTCTGATAGGGTGCGTCATGCACCTGAGAGGTATGGGTTCATTATTGAAAATAATGAAGCCCGGATCATTGAAAATGATGAGCCTCTAACCTATACGGATGCTGTCATGAGTAGGGACTCAGACAGATGGCCGGAAGCTATGAGATCCGAAATGGACTCCATGTATGTCAACCAAGTGTGGACTTTGGTTGATGCACCAGAGGGTGTTAACCGTATTGGATGCAAATGGGTCTATAAGAAAATGATTAGGGTAGATGGCCAAGTCGAAACTTATAAAGCCATATTAGTGGCTAAGGGTTTCAGACAAAAACAGGGAATAGATTATGATGAAACATTTTCTCCTGTTGCCATGCTCAAATCTATTTGGATCATGCTTGCTATAGCAGCATATCATGATTATGAAATCTAGCAGATGGATGTGAAAACCGCATTCCTTAATGGTTTCCTTGAGGTAGAGGTCTATATGTCACAGCCAGAAGGTTTTGTCTTGGAGACTAAACCTATCAGGTATGTAGGCTGAAGAAATCCATTTATGGATTAAAGCAAGCATCCAGGAAATGGAACATCCGATTTGATAAAACAGTCAAAGAGTTTGATGTTATCAAAAATGAGGATGAAACTTGTGTGTACAAGAAGACTAGTGGGAGTGCCATAGTTTCCTTGGTTCTGTATATAGATGACATACTCCTCATTGGGAATGATATCCCAATGTTACAATCAGTCAAGGTATGGTTATCTAAACAGTTTTTCATGAAAGACTTGGGAGAAGCATCCTATATACTGGGTATCAAGATCTATAGAGATAGATCTAGGAGGATGCTAGGCTTATCCCAGTCTAGGTACATTGACCAAGTGCTAAAGAGATTTAGCATGGAGGGAAGTAAAAGAGGTTACTTGCCCATTAGTCATGGCATACATCTTTCTAAGAAGATGTCTCCTAAGACACCTGAAGAAAGAAATAGAATGAGTTCTATACCTTATGCTTTGGCTGTAGGATCTATAATGTATGCTATGTACCAGGCCTGATGTGGCATATGCCTTTGGTATAGCCAGCAGATTTCAGACTGATATAGGAGAGGATCACTAGAAGGCTGTGAAAAATATTCTTAAGTACTTGAGAAGGACTAAGGATATTTTTCTAATATACAGAGGATATGAACTTAAACTAGAAGATTAATCAGATTCTAGTTTTCAATCGGATCCAGATGATAGCAAATCTATTTCAGGGATGTTTTTACCCTAAATGGAGGAGTTGTAAGCTGGAAGAGTTCGAAATAGCAAGCTGTAGCTGACTAAACAACTGAGGCAGAATACATTGCTGTTAGTGAAGCTGCCAAGGAAGCTGTCTGGATGAAGAAGTTCATCTCAGAGTTGGGCATTGATCCAAAGATTGAAGGTCCAGTACCACTTTATTGTGATAATATTGGAGCCTTCGCTCAAGCTAAGGAACCTAAAGCTCATCACAAATCAAATCACATTCTAAGACGCTTTTATCTCGTTCGAGAGATTGTTGAAAGATATGAAGTCTGCATTAAAAGAGTAGAAACGAAGAACAACATAGTAGACCCATTCACTAAGGCTCTACCACAGCGGGAGTTTGATCGCCACCTCGATTGTATGGGGTTAAAATTTAAAGGCAATTGGCTTTAGTGCAAGTGGGAGATTGAAAGGATTATGCCCTAAAAGCCAATCGAAATGTTGTATTTCGATGAAATTTTCTTTTGTATCCCAAACCAGTGTATTGACATTATCAATTAATAAAGGCATTTTATTTTCATCATACGCTGTGTCTTATTAATTTTATTAAGATATGATGAACCCCATAAATTAGGGATATGGTTCTAGGGTTATGATGAGATCATACCAATGAGACCTGAAGCCTTAAAATCCTAATCTAGAATATTCCTGGTCGATGGGATATTTAGTAGGGGATCAATGTTTCCAGTAAGACCAGCACATCCTAAGTATGCTTGGTGAAGAGGGTGACTGATCTCATAGTCACTTGTGCTTGACACTAATACTAGGATGTGGGTGCTTATTAGAGAATGAGTTCACTGAATGGATCCAGCTTGAGAACATCTAATGGAACCTTATCTGTTTGTCAATAGATAGTTCTCATAGTGGGAGTAGTGCATATGGTCCTTTGACCTGAGACTGCCCTGGTACCTTGTATGCACGAATCCATACTTTGGTTCACACTGAATCATGACACTGAGTCATGCATGGGATGATACTAGGTATGGTGGATTGCATATGGAGGTTGTGAGTAGGTCCAAAAGGAATCGATAAACCCTAGTAAGAGGGAAGCGCATCCAGATGATTTCAATCAAATAAAGATTCGAGAAAACTTTGATCAAAGTATAAACATTAGAAATAGTTTCTAATGGTTCATTAATGAATCATCATTATCAGATTGAGGAAGGAATGAATATGAAATTGGATTTGACAAGTATCCATATCCATAGTCATATTCAGGGTGCAAGTAGATCGAAGGACTGAATTGTCCGATAACTCACCACTGAAGGGTATTTTGGTAAGTCCACCAAAATTCGTCATCTTCCGGGTAGGCATGACACGTTGCTAGACGTCAATCTTATCTTGTAGGTCTTCATGAACCAATTGATTTGGTTTCATGAGTCAATTCGATGTGTGAATCAAATTGGACAATTAGGTGATCCAATTTGACCTAATTAGGTCAATCGGGTTCGATCGGATCGAATCGGCTCAAACCTAAACCTACTGCTGGCTAGATGTGGAACCCAATGGGTCACACACAATAGATACTTGGCCAAGGAAGTCATTCATGATTTAATTAGGGTCATAGGATCCTAATTGGTTAGCCGGATTACATACTAGCATATGTAGGCTAACCAAATTCCAAACCCAATTTGATTGGATCCGGTTGCTTGCTAATTGAGCTAACCTAACCATGGAAAACCTAAATTAGGTTGAGTCCTAAGTGGGGCTGGCCTAATCAGAGCAAAATCTGATTTTAATTTGGATTTAAGGGCATTTTAGGTGCCATACATGAAGAGTCCCAATGGCATGGGACTTTTGGTACCTAAATGATACCTTAACTTCAAAAGGGCACAAAATGAGCTATAGATCTCTGATTTGAATATAATTTATATGGTCAAAAAGGAAATTTTATGCTCTTTACAATGAAACCCATATTGCCTATGTTTTGACTGGTCAACGTTCTTTGTAATTTGCATGGAAGAAGGATGGTGCGCGCGGTGCATGAAGAGTCACAACTCTTCATGTGGCGCATAGTTCTGATGGAGAGTCCTTCTACTATCAGGACTGTTCATAATCTTTGATGTTTGAAGATTGAAGAGGTGCCTCTTAGCTTCCTAGAGACTGGTAATTGACATGTGGCAAGTGAGAATTCGTCTAGATAAAAGAAGGGATGTGAATAAGGCCTTCGGTGCATGAATGGGCTTATTAGATATGATTTTTCAAGCCAGATAACTTCTTTTCGGTCTTGAAAAATCATATCTAATAAGTTGATGGGAGGACATATCACACGTCCCTTTTATATCTATAAATAGGAGGTGGTGAAATGAGTCCGAGATAAGAATTCCATCGAAGTATTATTCTGAGTGTCTCTCTCTCCCTCTTTTTTTTTCTTTAAGACAAGACTTGTCTTGTTAAGACAAGATCTTTTCTAATAGGACAAAGCTTTGTTTTAGGACATAAGCCTAAGGGGTCCTAGAGGAGGGTTGTCCTAAAACCATGATGGTTTAGGAGAGTGTCTTTAGTGCCCTACAGTAGGACAGGGTGTCCTACAGTGGTCAGTAGACCAAAGGCTGCCGAAAGAGTTCCACTTATCCAAGCAACTTGAAGATGGAGTTCTTCCTTGGTCCGAGTTTCATGTGGATCACTGTTAGAGGGCAAACGATTGGATGCCTGGTGGAGAAGAAGGCTGAATCAGGGTTTTCTTCATCGGATTGGATACTAGCGGTTCAGGTTGGTGCCTAAACTCTAGTTTATATTATATGTGCATGTTTGTATGTTTTAATTCCTAGTAAGGAGGTCTTGGGTTAAGGGTTTGGTAGTGGTTTCATAATAAATTTTTGAAATCCACGCTTCCACCTTGGTCACCAAAACCCTTACAGGGAACATGCGGCGACGGTCTTTGGCAATGGAGGTAAGGCATCGAGCATTGTGATAGGGAATGGCTTTAGAAGGGTTTCACCGATGGCCGACGGTCCGGAAGATCGGGTGGTTGGGCAGAGTAGGATGGCAGCGACGATGTGTGGTGGGGTGTTGGCTCGGTCCTTTGGCACAGGCGCAGGCGTGCCAAGGCGATAGGCGTGCCATGGAATCGATCCATCTTCTTGGGTATCAAGTGGCAAGCGATGCTGGTGATGGTCCATAGGGAGGACGACGGCTACAAGAATATATCTGGTTGGACTTTCGGTTGGACGGGGCATGGATCTGGTTGCAGCGAACGTGAAGGTGAGCACCCAGAAGAATACAGCTGGGCGGCGGAAGGTCTCGACGGAGATCTTCTGAATGGGAGGCGTCACGTGGAGATCTGTGAATAGGGGGGTTTCGACAATTGGTCAGATCTGGGGAAGGATTGATGCTCGGGATGATTCGGGAAATGGGTTGGTGGTTGATTCAGGAGAATGGAAATAGAGAGGGGAGAAGAGAAAGAATGCAGATGAAGATGAAAAAGAAAGATGAATAGAAAAAATTAGGAAGAAAATTTAAAACCATGGTTGGGTTCCCCACCCAGGCTTTAGTGCCCACTCTTAACTAGAGTGACCATGTAGGGCATCAGCACCCTCTCCTTAATCAGGAGTATGTACCCTCTCCTTAACGAAGAGTTTTTGTTGTCTCATCCCAAATATTCTTTGTCTAATTTTATTTGATCGATAAAACAATTATAAAAAGGCTAATCTGAGATATCCGATATCCTTGAGATACCTCAATTTCAATCCTAACACATTCAAACTATTTATTTTAAAATCAAACTAATCCAACTAAATCATAAAACAATGATAAAAACATATGGCAACTAATGCTAAAATTTCAAGATATCCCAATCACTTATACACCCAAAAAAAATTACACCTATCTTCATTTGGATGTGCTCTGGGATTCGTACTGCTCCAGGATCCAGCTACTCCGGGATATGTGCTGCTCCACGATATGTGCTACATTGACTCAAGATCTGGGACTTCAGGGTTTGGGCTGGGCTGGCTTCAGGTTATGGGCTGGGCTGCTTCTGATTCTGGTTAGTCGATGTCCCCATCATTCCCCTGAGGTGGGGAGAACTCGACTCCGTCGAGTCAGGCTTCAGCAATCTTCTGGCTCCATGATGTACATGGTCTGCACACTGAAATTTTTTTATATATATACAAATAATGCAATTAAAATAATAATGACTAACCTAACTTAACCCTCGCTCTGATACCAAAGCTGATGCGGAATGCCAACTCTGATATTAAAACTGATGCGGAATGAACCTCGATCAAGATTATTTTAGGGGTGGATCGTTGGTCACTAGGAAACAACCTTTAGGCTAGGTTCAACCAAACTCAAATTATTTTTCCCAAAATTTTTTTATTCAAATAAACCCCTTTTTTTCCTATTTTCTTTTTTTTTCATTCATAATTTTTCCTCTTTTTTCACTCTTTTTTTTTCTTTATTTTCTATGCTTGAAGTCGGCATTGGGAAGCTGGTTATGCTCTGAGAAGCATGCAGAAGGAGAGACTACTTTCACGTTCATGCAAAACTCCCTCTTCTTCTCCATGGATCGAACCAGGAATAGGGAGGCTCATGGAGGGGGAATTTCATCGACGATTTCAACAGAACCGGTGGTTAGGGATGGAAATGGGTAGGCCCAAAGCCCATTGGGCCGGCCCAAAGACTATTTTTTTAAAAAATTTTGACCAAATCCGGGTATTTCTTTGGTCCAAAAATTAAACTGACTCTATTTTACAGCCCTAAGACTAGTCCAATTTATTTAAAATTTGGTTCAAAGCCTGAATAGATTTCAGACCAGCCCGAAGTTTATTGAGCTGGCCCAGTCCAGTCCCACATAATGGGCTTTTGGGCAGGCCCATTTCCAGCCCTACCGGTGGTCTTCACCGGCACCAGCGATGGGAGGTGGGCGGCGGCACGGGGAACACGCGGCGACGGTGTTTGGTGATGGAGGTGAGGCATCGGGCATTGCGACCGGGAACAGCTTTGGAAGGGTTTCACCGATGGCTGGCGATCCAGAAGCTGGGGTGGTCGGGTGGAGTAGGACGGCAGCGATAATGGGTAGCAGGGTGGTTGGCTTCATCCTTTGGCATAGACACCAGCATGCCAGGGTGATGGGCGTGCCGGGGCATCGATCCATCTTCTCGGGTATCAAGCGTCAGGCGATGCTGGTGATGGTTCGCAGGGAGGATGACAGCCAGAAGAATGGATCCGGTTGGACTTCCGATGGAAACGAGGCATGGATTAGGTTGCAACGAACACGGAGGCGAGTGCCTAGAAGAGTCTGGTTGGGTGGCGGATGGTCTCGGTGGAGATCATTTGAATGGGAGGCATCGTGTGGAGTTCTGTGCATAGGGGGTTTCGACGGTTGGTCAGATCCGGGAAAGGACTAATGCTCAGGCGGATCCGGGAAATGGCTCGATGGTTGATTCAGGAGATAGGAAACAGAGAGAGGAGAAGAGAAAGAATGAAGATGAAGATGAAGATGAAGAAGAAAGACAAATAAAAAAATTTAGGAAGAAAAATAAAAACCATGGTTGGGTTCCCTACCCAGGCTTCAGTGCCCACTCTTAACCAGAGTGACCATGTAGGGCATCAGCACCCTCTCCTTAACCTGGTGTTTTTGTTTTCTCATCCAAAATATTCTTCATCTAATTTTATTTAATCAATAAAATAATTATAAATAGGCTAATCTGAGATATCCGATATCCTTGAGATACCTTAACCTCAATCTTAACACATTCAAACTATTTATTTTAAAAAACAAACTAATCTAACTAAATCCTAAAACAACGATAAAAATGTACGAAAACTAATCCTAAAATTTCAAGATATCCCAAACCCTTGTACACCCATAAAAAAATTACACTTATCTTCATTTGGATGTGCTCCAGGATTCGTATTACTCCAAGATCCATGCTGCTCTGGGATATGTGCTGCTCCAGGATATGTGCTGCATCGACATTAGGATCTAGGGCTTCAGGGTTTGGGCTGGGCTGGCTTCAGGTTCTGGACTGGGCTTCTGGTTCTGGGCTAGGCTGCTTCAGATTCTGGCTAGTCGATGTCCCAATCACCCTAATTCCATTGTCCTAACCTATGGGGTTCATCATAATCTTGATAAGATGCAGCAGTATGATAAATCAAATACCTTTTATTAATAAATAATATCATACATGAGCTAGAAGATCTAGAAATGCCTATATAAGAATTTACTTTTAAGGCACAATTCCTTCAATCTCCCACTTGCACTAAAGCAAATCGCCTTTGTATTTTACACCCATGCAATCATAGTGGTGATCAAACTGCTAATGTGGTAATGCTTTAGTGAATGGGTGGTGAGGATACTAGAGCTAGGAAGAGATGTCAGAACCATCCAAGCTTATTTTGGATCACCAATGAGTAGCTATTCTATTTTAATTTCAGCTTGAGTCCTATAAATAAATTAGTTTGCTTTGATTTGCAAATTAGTCAAGATAGGTTTGCTTGAAGTTGAGTCTTATAATTGAATTAGTCAATGGGGTTCAAGTTCAATTGTTAGCCAAGGTCAAGTCCAATTGCCACGTCATGCCACATGGAGCCTGATGTGGGATGGATGCAAAGACTAATTCTAATAATTAAGAATTTAATTATGATGAGCAATGGTAGCAAACTTAGATAAACAATCAAATTAATTTAATAAAAAATTAGACTAAGTCTCTACTAACTACCCATAATATGATCAGCATGCAATCACATAACGAACCTTGGATCCGATGATTGAGAAATCACCAATACAAGGTTGTCCTGACTTCAATTAACCATATCTAATAAGACTTGGATGGTTACTTACCAATAACACTTTTCCCTCCTCCGTTTCAACATATCTGGATTCAACTCTCAAGATCTCGTGGTAGGATTGCAAACTTCAGTCCTTTGGAGTAGATATTCTCGTTGATGGTTGGCTGGCAAGGAAAACCTCCTCTTCTAATCGAGAACACTAGGGATCCTGCAAGAGAACTTTGATTAGAATGGTGGAAATTGAGTGAAAATCAAAAAAGAGAGCGAGAAAGAATGGTGGATGGCTTGGTTCAGGATTTGGATTGGATGTTGAAGATGGTGTCACCTGGCTTCTAGATCTTGGACTCAGAAGATAGCTAGGGCTTCAGTACTCCACACATACTAAAGCAATGCTTAACCAGCAGAGCACTCATACACTAAAATTACATAACCAGCAATTGCACTCTCAATGCTTACCTAGCAATTGGAAAAAAATTGATAGAGTTTTATTAATCAATCATAAGTTGGACACAAAAGGTAGATTAGAGTGGTATTTATAGATCCTCCATACAAGGTAGTATGATAACATAGAATTCTTTTAAATACATAATAATTTAGAGATTATATTGGACTCTACTCTCCTTCTTGACCTTGATGAAGACTCTTTGTAATTTAAATTGAGTAGACCCCCCCTTGTAATTGGACTTCTCCATGGCTTGGGGGGTGAATGAGGCTTTCCACGACTTTAAGAAAAAATGTGGTGACAAAATGAGATGAGATGGTGCCTTAATTTCTTCTCAATTAGCGCTAATCCATCCTTGGCCTGAACTCCTACCTAGTTTCAAATTTGAATGATAGGCAAGATAATAAAACTTTTTTTTAAATGTTGAATGGATTCCATGAGAAGTTGAAATCCTTTGAAATTTAGATGAACCTCCACTTATTCTTGGACTCTTCTCCCATTTAAATTTGAATGATTCCTTGGGTTGGCATATATCTTGGAGTAGGCAACAATTTAAGGATGAAGGGGTGCTAGATGAGAAGTAGAATCATTCTGCTATACTTCTCTTAATGGCGTCTTCTTGGATTTTCAAATGGGTTATGAGAAGAGAGTGGATGGTGCCTCTTTTGGATAAAGATGAACCTAAAATTGTCCCAATGTCTTGATGTTCCAATGTCCCATTGTCTCGATATTCTAGATGTCCCAATGTCTTGATGTCTAGATGTCCGGATGTCTCGATGTTTGGATGTTTCAATGTTTAGATGTCTAGTGAAAATTTTTGGATACCCTTCTTCTATCATGGAATTGATCCACCAAGGTGATGTGGCATGGCACAATACTCCAAGTGCCAGTTAACAAGGCCCCATGACATGGTGACATGGCATGGTGATATGGCTTCAACAACTGGACCTGACCTTAGATAACAATTGGACTTGAACCCCCCTTAACTATTTAAGTACTAATTACAAGACTCAAATTAACCAATTCATAAAACAAAGAAAACTAATATTATTTATAGGACTCAAGCTGAAATTAAAATACTTGGCTACTCATTGGTGATCCATAATGAGCTTGGAGGGTTTTGACGTCTTTTCCTAGCTCTGGTGTCCTCACCAATTCTCCCGGGGTGGGAGAAACTCGACCATGTCGATTATGGGTTGACTCTACTCTGGTAATGTTCTAGCAAGTCTGGGTTAATTCTTTGCGGATCCTCTCGAGTGATCCATGAATCATCAGATTTCGGTCTACCTTGCCATCGAACCAGGTAATGCTGATAATCCATACTCCTAGTAGTGATAGTTTTACATCCAGAATCTGCTCGATCTTATCTCACCTTTCTTGTAATTTGGCTGGTGGACACTCAGGGGTAGGGTCAAAACCTCTCAAAGATGGAACCAGTCCTAAATGGCTCACTAGGTTTCGTTATTGGCTCGTTATACTTAATAAGATTTGATACATTGAAAGTTGGATTAATACCTAATTCAAGTAGTAAATCTATCACATAGACATTAGACCTAATTTTTTTATGATCTTGTTGGTCCTGCACTACAAGCATGTAGTTTTCTATGATTCCAGGTGGGAACCAGTCAAGACGAAGCCTAATCATGACAGAGTCTCCCTCATTAAATTTTTTAAAATGTTAATGTGAGTTAGCCATATGCTCATAAGACTCATTGCTTTCAATAATTTTCTTACATATCTCTTTATGCAATTTCTTAATATGCTATGCATATGACTCACATCAATACCTAACGGACTCAACTATGCATTCCTATCAAATAAAATTTATTAGGTCTACAACTACAACTTTGGGCTTGATTCCTAGTTGATGGATGATATGCAAATGAGAATTTAACATGGACTCCTAATAAGTGCCATAAGGTCTTCCAGAAGTAGGTAGCAAAATGAATGGGCTCAAAGGATTGATGAAATATGTTAACCTCAACAAAATGCAACTGGGTGGTTCAAAAAATATTGGAAGCCTCATGAAAGGGAAGGAAATATGAGGTAGGTTCATCAACTAGGTCTGGATTAACAGGGGTGACCTTAAAGTATGGGCATGGATCTACAAGCAACAAAAAGTCCACTTTAATGATGAACGGGTCAGTAAGTTCAGGGAAGAGATCATTAATTGGAATCGAAGAGGTGACCTCATCCCGACGGTACCGAATTTAAGAGATCATGTCTTCGATAAATTCCTCTGGTTCAAGAATTTCAGGACTAAGCTCTCCTATTTGGGTCTCATTCTAGGATTTCCTCAGGTCAAGCTCTGATGTTAGGGATAGGCTCCTCTTGGTTCTCTTTGTCCACTTGTCCTATGGCTTAAGTGTTTTCATAGTCAACTATCTCTGGGTCGGCTACACATATTTCCTCTTTATTGTCATCCTTACGAACCAATAGAGTAGTAGGATTGGGATGGCTAAGGAAAACCTGATCAGTATTTGGGATAGTAGGGGTGGGTCGGCTAAGGAAAAATTGACTAATTCTAGAGTTTTGACTCGGTGCATGGATCCAAATGGGTTCGATTCGATGGGTTCTGGGGCCAAGGAGTGTTGGCTTTGGTGAACCAGGGCTAGCACGGATCCTACGGATTCTCTCCAGGTTGTCAAGTTGCTTATCCAATCGATCAAACCTATTGTCCATCAGGGCACATTGTTCATTGAAGGCCCTCAGTAAGGTTTCTATAGTGGAATCCATGATCAGACTGGGTTGGGGTTAGGCTCCTAATCTAGTGGTCATGCAAAACAATCCTAATTTCTATGGTTCCTAGACCTAGAGCTCAAGTGGAAATGAGTTAAGTCAAATTACACCCAACTTTACAGTTAGTCTTCCACTAGCCAGGTAAGAGGTGGGGTGGTGGGAGCTCACCCTACTTGACACAGGATCCTAATTAGTAAACACCAGTCTGCTTAGGGCATTTGCCTTTGGACCTTTAGCCTTAGACACCAGCTTCCAATAATAAATGAAAGTTTGAGTGCACTAGTTCACTCACAAAACTCGAACCCGACCTGTTGATGTCCCTAAGCTGTATTAGGTTGCTAATCGATTTTAAGTTAGGCTTAGGTTCGAATGCAAAGGGGGTTGTTCTTGGGCCAAGAAAAGGTAATGACCTCTTTCCCTTATCTTATGATATTGTCGCCCTTAAAGTAATTTATGCATATAATGGCATACATATGAAATCTAATAATGTGCACTTAAGTTTTTTTTTGTATATTTTGATGTATTTTGGTAGAAATATAAATTGCTAGAAATTAAATGATATGAACCTAAATGCAAAAATTAAACAATGCTGGAATTTAAGTAGGCCGAAATAACTATATACTAAAATTCTAGTATAGAATTGTTCTCAGGTAGTAATCAGGCATGCAGAAATTTTACAGACCAAATTAAATCCTAAAAAAATTCTAAAAAATAAAATCAAATATAATGAATCTAGAAAAATATGAATCAAAATTCTCTAATCTTCCTACATGCTTAAATAATTAAAATAATGGACCATATACTGGGATGGATGTGATGCAGAAAATTAACCCTAAAGATGCCTATCTCTTTATTTTCTTTTTCAATGGTCAATCACAGTGGTACCCCTACATGCCATAGGAAATTCCTTTTGAATGAGATGTGAGGGTCTTGTAGCCCTACATTTTTTTATGACCGGATGGTGATGGGGGATGGTTAAGGGTAGGATCGTTGGCGAGCCTAGAAGTCACCAAAATTAGGGTATCATATTTTTTGGATTTTTTTCTAGGGATGGTGAAGGAACAATGGGGATGGAAGACTTAGGGTTTAGAACTCATGGACTCTGGGACTCACACTAATGAAGAGACCTCTCACCTCTAGGGTATTCCACCCTCCTCGATACTTGGAGGTGATAGGGTGAATCTCAAAGGTCATGAGGGGATAAAAAAAATGGAATGGGAAGGTGGATAACTAGGGCCTCACGTCCCTCGATGCCCGAAGGTGAAGGCAAGAAGAATCACTCTTCTAAAAACTCATAATTATTCTATAAAACTATTTTTTACAAAGGACTAAGGGTGGTATTTATAGACCTGTCCAACCCTCTTTTGAATTTGAATACAAGATAAAAAGATAGGGTTGATTCAAATTCAAATACAAGATAGGATAAGATAAGCCTATCCATATCTCAATCATAACCAACCAAATCCTAATTCAAATTTCAAACAAAAGATAAATCCTAAATAAATATTTTTCAAATTTAAATTTATTTGCTGCTTCAGAATCTATGATGCTCTAGGATTTATGCATATCGATGTCCCCATCATTCCCCTGAGGTGGGGAAAACTCGACTCTATCAAGCTTGGATCAGCAGGGACTCAAATGAACCGCATCCAATCAAAAGGGACTTTGCTCTAAAAATGGTACAGCTTTGAAATTGGTGTGGCTTTGAGGAGCGTGTGGGATTCTGAAATCTGCAGCAGGGGATGCACCTTGCTTTAAGAAGCATGTGGTTCCCTTGAGTGAAGTCGGCAATGACAGAATCCCTCTTCATCTTCACATATCGAAACCAGAACAGGGGCTTGCGGAGGGGTGTCACCGGTGTCAGCACTGGATGGAGAAGGCCTTATCGATTCCATCGATGGAGCCGGTGATGACGGCCTAGGAGCAGTAGCGGGTGTGGAGGTTCTTGGTGGGGCGGAGGAAGGAGACGTAGAGCCAGCGGAGGGCGACGAACGAGAGCTTGAGGGTAGAGAGGAGACCAACGGAGACAAGGAAGAGACTCCAAGGCGGTTGGGCTCAGCAACTAGATCTTTGAATCCAATCGGAGGCAACACCATCGACCTGACCCCACTCCTCGGGGCCCGTACTGGCTGCGGGGATGATATGGGGTGGCAAAAATGGCGTCGTTCGAGCCGGCAGGGAGGGCGACACAGTTCCTTTGGTGAGCGAGCAGCAGGCAGATGATGCGGGAGCAGTTGATACTGGTGTGGTCCCTGGATCTCGTCCTCCATTACCTTGTTCTTAAAGAGAGCGCATAGGTTGGAGAGGATGGAGGAGGGTTTGTCACTTTGGAGGGCGAAGCTCATCCATTCAGGGAGGTGCTCGAGGGGGATGATGTACTGACGAGGGCATGGTGATCGACGGAGGAGATGGAGGAGAGGATGATGCCCTGGGGGCAAGTAGTTCGGAGAGGGAGGCGGCGAGATGGGGATCGATAGAGTCACGGTCTATCCGGGTGGAGGAGGGGGTGATGGGCTGAATCTTCGAAGCTGAAGAGGTGGTAGAGGAGGGTGGGGAAGGCGACAGAGAAGAAGGCAAGGGACTGGTCAGAGGCTTGGTGATGGAGGAAGTTGTCGAACGCAGAGCAAGCAGCGATGATCTGGGTTGAGGAGGTGGCGGTGAGGATGGAGGCAGCGAGATCCTAGGTGCGGTTATAGGCATCCATAGGGAAGGAGAAGCGTGAGGTTATGCAAATGGGAAGGGGGAGCGACGGTGGCAGTCACGTCATCAGGGAGGAGGCGGAGGTGGTTGGGGAAGGGATCGGGAAGGGTTGATTGGGATCAACGAAGATGGCTGGAGGTTGGATGGAAGCAATGGAAAAAAATTAGGAATCGATAATTTTGGAGAAGGGAAGAGATGGGGATGATGGAGTAGGAGATCTAGGCGGTGGTGGAAGCACTCGGCATTGGTGTGAAGCAGATGAATCTAGGATTTTTTGGGGAAGAAAAAAAAAATCCTAATCAATCTTGGCTTTGATACCAAAAATTGATTGGGGACAGTTAAGGGTAGGATCGTTGGCGAGCCTAGAAGTTACCAAAATTAGGGTATCATATTTTTTGGGTTTTTTCTTAGGGATGGTGAAGGAATAATGGGGATGGAAGACTTAGGGTTTGGAAGTCGTGGACTTTGGGACTCACACTAATAAAGATACCTCTCACCTCTAGGGCATTCCACTATCCTCGATACTTGGAGGGGTTAGGGTGAATCTCAAAGGTCATGAGGGGATAAAGGAAATGGAATGGGAAGGGGGATAACTAGGGCCTCACGTCCCTCAATGCTCGAAGGCGAAGGCAAGAAGAATCACTTTTCTAGAAACTCATAATTATTCTCCAAAACTATTTTTTACAAAGGACTAAGGGTGGTATTTATAGACCTGTCCAACCCTCATTTGAATTTGAATACAAGATAAAAAGATAGGGATGATTCAAATTCAAATACAAGATAGGATAAGATAAGCCTATCCATATATTAATCCTAACCAACCAAATCCTAATTCAAATTTCAAACAAAAGATAAATCCTAAATAAATATTCTTCAAATTTAAATTTATTTGCTGCTTTGGAATCCATGCTGCTCCGAGATTGTGCAGACCGATGTCCCCATCAGATGGCCATGGTGAAATACCCAATTCGAGTACTTAAAAAGAAATTAAGTCCTAACCATGCTCTGATACCAAACTGATGCGGGATGGATACAAAGACTAATTATAATAATTAAGAATTTAATTATGATGAGCAATGGCAGCAAACTCAGATAAATTATCAAATTAATTTATTAGAAAATTAGACTAAGTCTCTACTAACTACCCGCAATATGATCAGCATGCAATCACATAAACAACCCTGGATCCGATGATTGAG
Source organism: Areca catechu (assembly GCA_021397845.1). Taxonomy (NCBI): domain Eukaryota; kingdom Viridiplantae; phylum Streptophyta; class Magnoliopsida; order Arecales; family Arecaceae; genus Areca; species Areca catechu. The sequence continues at coordinate 79,991,046 of CM038044.1, read as the reverse complement.
AAACCACCAATACAAGGTCGTCCTGACTTTAATTAACCAGATCTAATGAGCTTTGGATGGTTACTTACCAATAATGATTTTCCCTCCTCTGTTTCAATAGATCTAGATTCAACTCTCAAGATCTTGCGGTAGGATTGCAAACTTCAATCCTTCAGAGCAGATCTTCCTGTTGATGGTTGGATGGCAAAAGAAACCTCCTTTTCTGATTGAGAGCACTAGAGATCCTGCGAGAGAACTTTGATTAGAATGGTGCGAATGGAGTGGAAATCTGAAAAGAGAGCGAGAAAGAATGGTGGATGCTTGGTTCTGGATTTGGATTGGATGATGAAGATGGTGGTGCCTGGCTTCTGGATCTTGGACTCAAAAGATAGCTAGGGCTTCAGTACTCCACACACACTAATACAATGCTTAACTAGCAGAGCACTCACACACTACAATTACTTAACCAGCAATTGCACTCTCAGTGCTTACCCAGCAATTGGAGAAAAATTGATAGAGTTTCATTAACCAATCATAAGTTGGATACAAGAGGTAGATTGGAGTGGTATTTATAGACCCTTTTTTGACCCCTTGAGTGATTTTGATGATAACCAAATATTGGAGCATGTACATATTTTACTAACAATTCTTCAAGTGGTTTACAAGTTTTTGTAGGATAAATGATGCAGAACGAAAGCTCTGATAACAAAAATGATGCAGAATGGATATATGGAATGCGGAAGCAAATTAAAATTAATGTATATTTTTATTTTTATTTTATATTTTTAGAAGTCGGCTTTGACTCAAATGAAAGTTAAACTAAAATGAAAGAAACTATATAATAATTGAAAGCACGATTCAAAGAAACTAGATTATCAGAGTAGTTCAGAAGTAAAGGATCGCTCGGGGTTGAGAAACTCCCAGACCTAGGGTTTCGCTCTGAATTTTCAACAGGACAGAAATAAAGAGAAGGGAAGGGTTATATACTAGGCAGTGATCTTCACAGAGTTTGGTGGAAAGACTCTCTCGAGCAGATTGTTGGATCCTCGGATTCGGATATCTTCGCAATGGATCCTCCAATACTGGTCCTTTGGCAGAGTTGGCTTCTCCTAAACTCAGGATCTAG